>CM053140.1:204055322-205305322 GCA_028571685.1 Heterohyrax brucei
AGATGCAGAGTTAACTTTTATACAGCAAATTTAGCAAAATGTAAGACTCTCCTAGAGCTCCCTGTATCTATAAAAAATATCTCTGTATTCACATCCTATAGTAAAACACATCATATTCATCTAGTAAAACTGAAGTATCTGTGTTTTAAATTTCCTGTGACCTAAGTTCAAATAAAAAGTTTAGAAGTGGAAAGGATGATTATTCAAGGGCATAGGTATCTCCAGTGACAGGGGAAATTGGAAGGAAACACATTTCAATATCTGCAATAACAAATAAATCGTGTTTAATAAAAAGTTTCTTTCCCTTAAAGTTCTACTTACTGATTCCACTTACGCTCTCCACAGCAATACAAAATTCCTGAAAATGGGGTACCTAAATGAGATGGAATATGCAAAGTGTGGCCTGGCCATCTCAAGGAACAGGAGACTTTGCCTGATGGTCTGAGTTCTCCCATTAGTCTGGTACCACAGCCTGCAGCTTGTGGACCAAGTCTAGACACCAGCCCTTTCTGTATAGCCCTCAAGTTGAGAAGGGTTTTTACACTTTAAAAACAATTTTCCAGAGTCCATAGGTGGCACAATAAACCTAAAATATTTCCTATTTGGCCCCTTACAGGAAAAGTTTGTCATCCCCCAATAAATCCTGGTGGCACAGTGGTTAAATGCTACATCTACTAACCAAAAGGCTGGCGGTTCAAATCTACAAGGTGCTCCTTGGAAACTCTACGGGGCAGTTCTACTCTGTCCTGTTAGGTTGCTATGAATCAGAACCAACTTGATGGCAGTCAGTTTGTTTGTTTTGGGGTTTGAGTCTACTATGTACAATATACAGAGGGAATGAAAACTCTTTAAATGTCCGTTATGTTCGTGATGAACAGACCCTGCTTCTGTGGGCAGAGATACTGCCATCTTGCATCTGTCTTGTTTTCTACAATTTTTGAGGATCTTGGGTTGTAGAACAACCTCTTTTCAAATGAGATAAAAGCTTGTTGTGGCTGAGTACTCCTCAGTGGGAATTTGGGGAACATATGAGGGGTTGAAAGTAGAGGATACTGGGATAAATGGTGAGGCTGATTTTATAAACCCTAGGAATAAAAACCTGCTTACGCAATAATTCTGCAATATGGAAATGTCCAGAGAGCTCTCTGGAACAGTTTTTGCTATAAAGCAGTAACAAAAACACACCTGACAGGAGAACGCCCTTTTCTCCAACCACAGTGTTGAATCCTTGAGGGAAATTTCTAATGAAGGTGGCTGCATTAGCCACATCAGCTGCCCTCTCCACTTGCGCAGCAGTCACCAGGGAAGGGTTGTCAGCACCATAAGCAATGTTCTCCGCAATTGAACAAGAAAACAAAATTGGTTCCTACATATTGGAAATGAAACATTACTTGTCAGAAATTTTAAAACAGTCTTCAAATGTCTCTTTTTAATAAAAAGAGTGGAGCTCAGTATAGTAATTACATTTAAGAAACTATTCAATTGCTCCCAAAGAATAGTCTATTTTCTTGGTTTTGCTCTTCTCCAGAAATTTACCCCAAAGACTTTTTGAAAATTTATCATGAATGGAACTGATCTGAGCATATGTAGTTCCTATCACCCTATAGAAAGTGAGATACCACATCAAGTGTTCGCACAATGCCTGGCACACAAGTATATCCTGAATGTATGTTTCCCTCTCTTAGGAATCAGGAGGCCCTAGAAGAATGTGAGTTCATTTACCTTTTAAAATTGTCTGCCTTCATTAAGGAAAAAGGGATAATCTAGCTCTGTCCACTGCTTTTCTAAATATACAAACCAGACAAGAATATGCCATTTTGACAGAACCCTCATGAATAGTCCTAAAAAGGTAAATCAACTCCAGCTTCTTTTCTCCATCCCTAAGTAATATGCACCCAGATATTCCTGCACTGCCAAGCATCTCCCATTGTTGCCCTTACTCTACCCCTAATGGAATTGGGGTGAGGTTTGAGGAATATTTACTATGGGGATGAGGCCCAGAAATGGAGGAAGCCCCCTCAGGTTTGTCCACTGTTCACATAACTTAGTAATAAAAACATAAAACAGCTGTGTCAAATTTCCCTGCATCAAATGGCACTGTGGAAACAGCCTCACAAATGACTGTATTAAATAAATTAGTGCTCTGATTTGAAATATGTAACCTTTCTACAAAGGGATTCCTGGTTATTGCTAGTCTTTGATTGGCAATCCCTGAAACACATTATATACAATAGACCATGGCTAGTAATAAAAAGGGGCCCTGGTGCTACAGTGGTTAAGCACTATGGCTGCTAACCAAAAGTTCAGCAATTCAAATCCCCTAGCTAACCCTCATAAACCCCATGGTGCAGTCTTACTCTGTTCTATAAGGTTGCTATAAGTTAGAATCAACTCAGTGGCAATGGGGTAGTAGTAATGAATATGGAAAACTGGGGAACAAGCAGTGAGCTAAAGGGTGTCACCATTTATCCCCGTCCTCCAGACTTGTAATGTCATTTTCTAGTGTTTGATAAAATGTCAATGTTTCTGCTGGTTAAAGTGCTTAATGTCTTTAGCAAAGAGCACTGCTTTCTAAACATAAACAGCCTGCCATGCAAGCTACGTTTACTACAGCCAGAAAACTTCCATTTCTTCTCCCCTGAGAGGTTCAAGACCAGGACGAAAACAAATGACAACAGCAAAAAAGAATGTGTAATAAAAATGGGACACACTGTTCTTACCTGACTCACTGTGCCAATCTTGGATCTCAGCCAGACTGGATTTAGCTCACGGATGTCATAACCATCAAGACTGATAGTTCCTTGTGGAAAGGAAAGGAAAGGGACACTGAGTTTCATGGGACTAATACGAACAGGAAGAACTCGATAGAAAAAGTCCAGGTTAAGTTTTTTAAATATTAAACATATACTCAAAAATCTCTAAACAGAATCTAAAAACAACATATTTCATGCAACTTTAGAGCTAAAAGGGGATTTTTGGATGATTCAAGCCTGTCCACCTCGTGTCTGTCTGTTCCCTGTACTGCAGGGGCCTGCATGTTGCTGTGATGCTGGCAGCTATGCTACTGGTATTCAAATGCCAGCAGGGTTGGTGGACAGGTGCCAGCAGATCTTCCAGACTAAGGCACACCAAGAAGAACTGGTGGTCTACTTCTGAAAAAACTGGCCAGTGAAAACCTTATGAATTGAAGAGGAACATGATTCTCTCACATTGGAAGGAACTCTGAATATGACTGGGTAAGAGCTGTCTCCTCAAAGTACACTTGACTTTAACGACATGAATGGAGTCAAGCTTTCAGAACCTTTATCTTCTAATATAGCATGACTCAAAATGAGAAACAGTTACCAATATTCATCAGTAACGTGAACATGCAATGTATCAAGAATGAATCTAAGAAAACTGGAAGTCATCAAGAATGAAACAGACCATATAAAGGTTGATATCTTAGGTATTAGTAAGCTCAAATGGACTAGTATTGGTAATTCTGAAACAGACAATCATATGATCTACTATATCAGGAATGACACAACAAAAAGGAATGACACTGTATTCATCATCAAAAAGAACATTTCAAGTTCTATTCTGAAGCACAATGCTGTCAGTGATAGGACAATATCCATACACCTACAAAGAAGACCAGTTAATATTGGCTATTACTCAAATTTACACTTTAAACACTAAGGCCAAAGATGAAGAACCAAAGGTATTGAAGGAAGATGTCCAAGTTGTATTAAAGACATACATGAAAAAAAGGCTCCAAGAATTGACAGAATACCAACTGAGACGTTTCAACAAGTGGCTGCAGTATTGGAGGTGCTCACTCATCTATGCAAGAAATCTAGAAGACAGTTATGTGGCCAACTGACTAGAAGAGATCCATATTTGTGCCCATCCCAAAGAAAGGTGATTTAACAAAATGTGATATTTGTTAAACAATGTCACATGCAAGTACAATTTTCCTGAAGATAATTCAAAACTGGTTATAGTAGTACATCAACAGGGAACTGCCAGAATTTCAAGCCAAGTTTACAACAGGACATGGAATGAGGGATGTCACTGCTGATGCCTGATGGATCTCTTCTGAAAGAAGAGAATGCCAGAAAAATGTTTATCTTTCATTGAAAATGTGAAGGTATTCATTCAACTGTGTGGATCACAACGAATTATGGATAACATGTAAAGAATGGGAATTCCGGAACAATCATGCTTGTTAAGGACCTGTACATAGATCTAGAGGCAGTCATTCAAACAGAGCAAAGGGTTTAAGCTCAGGAAAGGCGTGTGTCAGGGCTGCATCCTTTCGTCATACTTAATATGTATGCTCAGCAAATAATCTGAGAAGCTGTACCACATAAAGAAGAATGGGGCATCAGGATCAGAAGGAGACTCATTAACAGCCTGAGTTATACAGATGACACAACCTCATTTGCTGAAAGTGAAAAATACTTCAAGTACTTACCAATGAAGATCAAAGATAACAGCCTTCAGTATGGGTTATAACTCATTAAAGACTTTTTTTAATTAAAGAAAACAGAAATCCTCACAACTGAACTAATAAACAACATCATGATTAATGCAGAAAACAATGAAGCTGTCAACGGTTTAATTTCACTTGGATCCAGAATCAATGCTTACTGAATATCAATTGGGATGTTTCAACAAATGCAAGACAGCTACCTGGAAGGAGCAGTCAAGAAATCAAAAGACATAATGTACTGGGCAAATCCTCAACAAAGACTTCTTCAAAGTATTAAAAAGCAAAAATGTGACATTAAGGAGTATGGTGTGCCTGACTCAAGCTATGATATTTCCAGTTATCTCATATGAATGAGAAAGCTGGACAATGAATAAGGAAGGTCAAAGAACTGATGTCTTCCAAGTATGGTGTTGATGCCTTGGCAGTATGGTGTTGGTGGAGAATACTGAATATAACACGGAATCCCAGAAAAATGAACGTGTCTGTCTTGGGAGAAGTATAGCCAGAATGTTCCTTATAAGCATAGATGGCAAGACTTGGTCTTACATACTTTGGACAAGCTATCATGAGGGAACAATCCCTGGAGAAAGATATCATGCTTGGTAACAAAGAGTCAGTGAAAGAGAGGAAGACCCTCAAACAAAAGGTACTGACACAATGGCTACAATGACTCGAAAACAGCAATGAGTGTTGAGCGAGGACGGGCCAGGACTCGACAGTGTTTTGTTCTGTTGCACTTAGGTTGACTGTGAGTTGAAACCAATGCAACTCAATTTTATTATTTTATCTAATAAAATATGATAATAATAACTTCCTGTAATGGTTAAACAACTACCCCACTTAGTTCATCCGTCTTGCTCAGCTCCCTGTACCAGAGACTATAGAGAGCTTTGCAATTGCCTTATACCTGGCATGAGTTATAGCACAAGCTTTGATCCAGAATAGAAAATGGTGGGAGAGGGACAAGTTGTGAGTTGTTCATTTGTTGGCAGCGGTGGCACAGTGCTGAAGCTGGCATCAGTGCCAGTGGTGGCCTAATTTTGCTGCTTCAGACTATGGTGGGTCAGCAACCATAGTGAAGGCCTAGTTCCGCAGTGAAGTCTTGACAAGTTCAAGATACAGTTCATTTTGTCAACCATGCCAATGATTTTTAAGCTACTTATTACTCCTTAAAATATCCTTTCTACATAAACTTAGGGGGGAATCTGCTATCTACAACTCTGAATCTGATCAATACCTTGGCAGGCCTTTAAATTAGATCCTAACATGGTCACCTTAGCTAACAGAATGAACTCTACACACTGAGGATATTTAGTCAGTTCTCGGTGGTAACGATGCCAGTGACCGTTCAAAATGCCATGCCGATGTACACGGGGCAGGAAGCAGCAGGCACCTTTCTCCTCCTAGGTCTCAGTTAGTGGTCTTGAGACACACATGCCAGCTGAAACTGGGAAAATGAAGTCTCTGACTGAAAAATACAAGTGCTCTCTATAAGGTATACACATGGCAGAAATTTAAGTGCAGTTTTGCTTTTGCTTTTTGAAACTAGAGGCTCACTCAATATCTTGACTAGATTTGATCCATCTATTAAGATTTTTTTAAAAAACTAAAACTTTTATAGCAACTAGGCATAAATCAAGACAATGACTCCAAAGGCAAACAAGTATTATAAACCTCATTTTAGCACAAATGATGATTCCATGGGTCAGATAAATATCTAGCAGATAAGCCACTCACACATGAATCTAAAAGTACAGGGTACAAAGACCACAAAGTATGTTCTTTTTAAATTCGTGATTTGATATTTACTAGCAGTTGTTTGCCCACTAAGAAATCTTACAGTTTATTAATGCAAAATCGAATCAATAATACAAAGTATGTACTCCAGGCAAAGCCAAACGACAGGCTCTGAGCAGGATATAAAGAAGTACAATCAGACACTCTTTGCTTTTGAAAATGCTATATTGCAGTTAATGGTGGGAAAAAAAATAGGAGAAAAATCAAGTAACAAAATCCCAACTGGCTCCAAATGGCTTCAGTGGAGCAGTGAACTGTTGATCATCATGTTAACTGTTTTCACAATAATCAACAAAACTTCATAGGCAGAAGCAACCATTTCAGGTCGCCCTGAGCTTCACAGAGATGTTCCAGGAAAGAACCTGAGATGGCACTCTTCCGGTCCCTGTGAAGTACAGTAGCCAGCCCCTGGGTGCCCGACAGTGGTCCCCAGGTGCCTGACAGTGCAAATACCAGGCAGGGGCAGCTGGCAGAGCACATGCTGTCCACCTGTAGCTGCTGACCACAGCTCTCCTTCCCAGCTCTCAGGAGGGAGATGAGGAGGTAGAATTCAGGAAGTCACTTTGAACTTGAAGAGGTGGGACATGAAGTATACGAAATGCCTCACAGTTTCCCTGCACTAGTTGTCACATGCCTAAAGATAACACCTTTTAAGGAATTTCTTGGCGGGGAGTAAACATCTAGCATCTAGAACTCTAGAGCTGAAAAGTCCTTGTCCTTCCAGATGACCCTGCCCAAGGCACTGGCGGAGGAGGAGGGCTCAGGAGAGTCTTCCTTCCTTAGAAATGGTGGAACACTTACCTGAAATAGGGTCATACAGCCTCAGTAGGAGCGAAACTACTGTTGATTTACCAGAACCACTTGAGCCAACCAGTGCTGTGACAGATCCTGATGGGATAAAAAGGCTGAAATCCTGGAATATGGGCACTTCTGGGCGGGCTGGATAGGCAAAATGCACTTTCTTAAATTCCAAAGCACCCTGGAATGATTTCTCATTTAAACTGACACCCTCTGGAACAGAAGATGGAATACCAATTACTTAAAGCAAATTATCAAACTCACAGCTGAACTCAACTTTCCTGCTAGTTTGGCTACAGATGAATGGCCACCACAGCTATGGTCCTGGAGCAGCAGCTCTTAATGAGCAAGTCAGTGCAGACCTAGGTCCAAATGCTTACAATGGCCCACTCCGTACCTACTATGTTCAACAACCCCAACAACCCCCCTCTATTCCAATTTTACTAAGACTCAAGTTAAACAATTTGTCCAAGCTAGCAGTGGCAGAATTAGGTCAGTTCTTGGATCAGTCTGGTTTCAAACCTGGTTATCTTCCACTTTACCACACTACCTCTGGGTCGCTCCCTTGCCCAGCATTTATCTTAGCATCAAACCTACACTCAGTATGTTTGAGGGAATGAGGGGAAGCAGGGAATGCTGCAGACAGCCCAGAACTGGGGAAAGCAGAAATCCACTCTGTCCTGCAGTGACCGGCCACTGACTGGAGAGAAGTTGCTCAGTCTCCCTCGGTTGTCATTTTGGAGAACATTAGGCTTTTTACTCATCAACGTGTGGACTAATGGACACCTTAGGAGTCAGTGAATAACTGGAGGTGGTTACCACTCTACCATTTCTCCTGAGTCTTGGTCAACTGGTCCAGGCCTCCTTCCTCCCCACTCACTGGATTCCAGAAAGGCAGTTTAGGAGGAAGGAAGAGGCTCTAGCCAATTAGCACCAATATCCTTCACCACACCCTGAAAGGCCAGGAAATTTGGAGGTTTTTATAGAGGACCCCTGCCCCTTCCTCCCAACCTACCATCTCACACAAATTTCAAAACCCACTGCTATTCAGTCACTGTTGACCCATAGTGACCCTACAGGACAGAGTAGAACTGCCCCATAAAGCTTCCAAGGAGCACTTGGTGGATTTGAACCATTTACCTTTTGGTTAGCAGCTGTAGCACTTAACCACTACACTACCAGGGTTTCATCAAAATCACTGGGGAAGAGCAATCTAGTGGGCTAGCCTGGGGTCACACACTTCATCCTACTCTTTGGGAGATGCACAGTGAGAAGCCCATGAGGGGCTGGCCCCCCACCCATCCCAGAAACACCCTTGGGCCCTGAAATGCTCCAGTGATGCCCTTCCTCTGTGACCACCCTCTTCCTGCCTGGTAGAACATGTGAACTTTGCTCCTGCCACACAGCCTTGATATGTTCTAGTCTCTAGCATCGCAGGATCTGCCCAACCTTTCAATACATTTCCCATTTTAACAGCCTCCAGCATAGGTATTTACATAATGGAAATGTTCCATATCTCCTGGGTAAGTGGAAGTAATAAAAGAATTGGGTTGATATTTACTATCCACTGGTATAAAGAGATAATATTTCATAATTAATATTTAGGAATAATTATGCTTTATGACAAAGGAGAGGGAAAACAGCTGGAAAAATACAGAAGATACCAGGGACCAAACTGACACGGGACAGGGAAAGTCATGGGACTGCTCCACTGAAAGCTGAGGCGAGGACGTCTATGTGCTCACCCCTCCAAGGAGCTCACTCTTCACTTGGAGGACACAGCTGTCTAACTTCCCAAAGCCACATCTGTTCCAGCAAAGAACAAATCTATGGAGTACCCACTGTTAAAAGGAAGCTTGGGCTTTCTCTCCAGGAGCTCCCAGAGGCGTCCTCCAGCACCCAGTCCTTTCATCAGCTCAGAATAGAAAGAGCTCAGGCCTGGGGAAAAGGACACAGTTCATAAGCACCATCAGACACCAAGAAACGGATCTCTGCTGTGCCCACTCTCCTGGGAACAATGTAACTGAATTCTAATATAAAATCTGTTACTAGCTTGGGATCTACATCCAGAATGCCGTTTCAGACCATTGCTTTCTTTTGGATTCTCCTCTTCAATTTCAGTGACTTCTAATGTGCACTTAATTTTTTTTTTAATTTTTATTTTTTATTTAATACGACTGAGTGAAAATGTACATTCCCGTATAAATTTACATGCCCACTTATGTGCAGCTTCCACTGCTCTCCCTGTCCGGTGACAGCACACTATTCCTCTCTGCTCCGTACATGTCTCATCCTCCCGACAGCCTCCTTTCCCCTCCTCTCCACCCACTCTCCTTCCTCCAGCCAGAGGTCAGCAAGATGATATCCTACAGATGTATAGAACCATAAACTGCATCCAATATATGGTCACTCTGCATTGCCAAGTCCAATCCATTCCTGTCCAAAGAGTGGACCTTCGTTATAAATTAAGGGTAAGGGCAGCATCAGGGCCGGGGGCCATGCTCTCAGGGAAACCCCGAAACCGCTGGACCATCAATTGAGGTCTTTTAGTGGAGATCTCAGGATGCACCCCTTTTTATTCTTGTGTTGCCAGTGAGACTCCTCTCTGTGAGCTCCATTGCGGCTATCACTGGTGGTGGCCGGGCACCATCCGGTTCTTCTGGTCCCAAGTCGATGTAGGCACCCACTCTTGTGGGTCTCTCTGTCTTCTAGGTTGTCTTTACCGCATGTCATTTTGGTCCTCGGTGAGCATCCGTTCCTGTTGAGTTGGGACCATTTGCTGTGTCCTCGGATGGCAGCTTGGCAGCTTTTAAGACCCCAGACACCACTCACCAATGTGGGGTGCAGACAGCTCTCTTAGCAAAACGCTAGTTAAGCCAATTGGCCTCGATTTCACCTAAGATCATGGTCCCCTGCCCCCTACCCCAGCTACTCTATCCTTGCACTATTGGGTTAAGATGGAAGGAGTACTCAGGTTAAGCTGAAGTCCACTTAATGTTGTTCTTGTTTCTAATATGGTGCACTTCATTTTTGATTACAGAATTTACAAATACACAGAGCCATAGTAGTCAACAACTGAGCTATATAGCTAGTCACCTAGTCAAAAAACACAACAGCATAAATAAAATGTAATGTTTACCCCATAGTTAAAAGGACCATAAAACATCCCAATACTTATTTTAAGGACATAGCCACAAAGTTAAACTTCCCCTTCCAGCACCTCCTTTACATTAAAACTGAGAAGAAATTTTGTAATGTTCAATATTCTAGCAACCTGTTTGTAAAGTCAGCTTCGAGTTATGATTTAATTAATGATTCAACACAAATAAACTTCAAGTTGTGGCCCATGTCCAGTTGAGAGAACGTATGCTTGTAACATTTCCCCTTAGCAAGGATGCTAGCAGAATGCAATGCAGATATTCTATGGCACAGGGACACTTGTGCAGGATATATTCTATTGATTTAAACACTCATTGGGGCTCAAGAGGCAGATTAAGAGACACAGTGATTCAAGAGAAACAAGCAAGTTTTTCAGACAATACTTCCAACATCCTCCTCAGCAGCAAATGTACTTACAATTTTGTTTCAGCGTAGTATTCAAAGGATAAACCAGTACATGAAAATTCTAGTTTATTTAATAAATAGAACCCTCTTGCTTTATAGATTCATCATAGAATTACTTCAAAGATTGAGCTTTACAAAAGCATTTAAAATCCATTTCAACCTGTTGACTGTATTTTCAGCACCTTTTGGTATATATCTAGGCTGTAAATACAGAGAAACCTGTGGTGGTACTATATCTACAATGATGCTTCTGTACTCCACTCCTTGCTCACCATTCCAGATAGCATGCCTGTTACAAGGCAGTTGGCCAGTGCTGAGGTATAACCTGTGGTAGTTAAGAAACCCAAACTACTCAATTTCTGCAGCTAGATGGAGCTTCATCAGCACCTTCTATAACCAAGGAACTTAACGGACTATGATGGAACAGAGCTGTTTTCCAAACTATTTCTATGAACTTGGAATAAAAGCAGAGTAGAAGACTATCCAAAACAGAGATAGCTTCTATCTTGTCACGCAGCATGAAAAGAACAGAGGGCTAATAAAGATAATGTCAAATGTGGCAGAAAACACAAGATCAGGGGAGGCCAGGGAAGAAACCTGATCTGTGGGGAGGTATGGACTACAGAAAGGCCAGGGAGAGCAGTGGTCGCAGGCAAGTTCACTCTACAGCAGGACAGAGGGCAGGTCTTCAGGAACACAACCACAAGGGAATCTCGATGCCAGTGGTTCTATACACTCTGGGACTTTTGTTCCTGCGCTATAAGCCAACCAAAACGAGAGCAGCACATCATTCTCAGGCTCTCTTGAATGAACTCTGTCACTTCCCAGGTCACCCTGTACCATGGCATTCCAAGTTAACCAGGTTTTTCCTTTGAAACCAGCCAACAGAACTAAAACACTGTTTTTTTTGAAGAGGGGGTGTCATGGATTGAACTTTGTCTCCCCAAAAATGTGTGTAGCCATTTGGCTGGGCCATCATTCCCAATATTATGTGATTTTCCTATGCTATAAATTCAAATTTCTGCCTGTGGCTAATAGATAGTACCATTACATTAAAGAGGATGAAGGTAGGACTGCAACACCCTTGCTACAGTGGTCTCCCTGGGGTGTGGCTTGCACTATCTTTTATTCTTTCATCCTACGGGAGAGAGAAAAAAAAAAGGAAGCAAGCAGTTGGGAACGTCACACCATCGAGAAAGCAGCACTGGGAGCAGAGCACATCCTTTAGACCTGAGGTTCCTACGCCAAGATGCTCCCTGACCAAACACTGATGCAACACAAGGACTTTCCTCCAGAGCTGACAAAGAGGGAAATCCTTCCCCAGAGCAGATACCATGAATTCGGACCTGTAGCCTACTGGACTGTGTAACAATACACTTTTCTTTGTTAAAGCCATACACTTTATGGTATTTCTATTGCAGCTGTACCAGATGACTAAAACAGGGGGGCTGCACATCTCACTCCAGGAATTACCCTGACTTGCCTGTAGTACCTATGGGAAAGCCTCCACATACAACTAGACATGAATGCCTTAAAAAAAAAAACTTTGACTGAGGTAACACCATGGGATTACATTCGCTCAGTCAGATACCAAGCAGATTACCTAACCTTTCCTCTCCACTTCCAGAAGGAGGGAAGAAAACAAAAAGCAGGAAATCATTTGTCCCATGTTGGTGGAAGATGTAGGAAAGTTCCAGAAAAAAACTTCACAGACTTCACATCAGTTCGCCCCATGAATCTTGCTTTCCTCCACCCAGGAATGGACAATAAAAGCTGAAACTCAGACATTTTTGACTAAAGCAAGCAACTCTTGCTTCATGTGCCTTACAATCTATAAATATTTTTCTTGTTCATTAGTTTTCAATTTGGTTGACTTTGTATGGGAGAAATTTTATTTGCCAGTGATTTCCAAGTCATGAAAGCTTCACTGCCATAGACTGTGGGTTTCTCTGTATATTTCTGCTCAGCCACTATCTCTCCTCCTCCCTCCATACTATAACAAAAAGTTAACAACCTGACCAACAGCAGGCCTGCAAAAATCCACAACTTTCCAACCAAGAAACTGCTCACCTACACAAGAGGACCACACCCATAATTTTATTTTTTTCTTTAAAAGTCAAGTTGGAATAGCATTTTAGCACATTTTCAGATGAAGTTAACTGCCTAGAGGTATTGTGAGGGTTAAGTTTTTATTTCATAGACTATACACATGATTTTTCATTTGAAACAGGCTATGCTAGTTAAATTACATACCTCCAATGCTCAGCCCAACCCAGAAAGCATACATAAGGAAGGAAGAGAGTTGGCCCACTGTCATGTGGGCACTGCCCATTAGCAGCCCTCCTTTGTACAGGACGGAGAGGACAATTAGGTTTCCGGAAAGCCCCGCCTGTGAGTGGACAAAACACAGACATCAGGGGGACAGACTGCAACACCAACTGATACAGCTTTAAAAAACTTTTATAAATTGTTTTGAAATATTAAATCCAATCTGAATTTCAAAGAAATTATTGAAATACTGCAATATTGAAGGCAACCACCTTATTACAATGAAAACATAGGTGCTCAGGCACCCAATCAGATTCCTAGTTGCCTCAATCCACTCAGTTTGCAAAGGACAATTATTAAAGATTTCTTCCCCAACTAAATATGTGTCACATGCAACCATGCATTTTAGTGAACCTATCAGGCCAAGGCATTGGGTTATAAAACCAGTCTTTTCCCTACCCTATAACCTGGCTTATCATCCAGCAGATGTGTTGGCTGTCACAGTGCCCTCTTCTTGGAGCCTCTGCTCCTTTTTCTGCTATATGATTGTAATTACCGAACTGCCTCTACAGTTCTCCCAGTTTGAACATTTTATGTATGAATCTGCCCTTGTGGAGATTTTCTAGTTCAGTGTTGTATTTGCATTCACTGTGGTCAGTGTTTCACACTTCCTGAAACTCACTGAAGGTACTTCCATTATTCTTCATAGGTTCTCCTTGTCACGGGAACCAGATAACCACAGGGCTGATTACAGCTAAGACTGGGAAGTCCCCAGGTGGTGTTGGTGCCGCTGATCTGAGACCACACTGTGAGAATCAGTGCCTTAACTCAGGCAGTGGGTAGTTTCCCCATGTGGTCCACTTCATTCACAAAAATATTTTAAAGACAGTAATTTGTACTAAGTAAAAAATTTCTTCTACTTATGGCCAACAGCTACAGAATAAACTTCTTTGACAACTCTAACATCTGCCCTCTGCTGTTTCTGAAATGCTGCACTTACTGCTCCAAAGAAGCCAGCCCGAGCAAACGCCTCTTTCCTTGACAACTGCATCACATAGTTCACCTGGCTGGTGTATTTCTCGATTTCAATCGTTTCTTTTCCAAAAGCACGAACAGTTCTTATGTTCCCAATACACTCCTCAGCTAGCTGAGAGAATAATAAATACATTTCAGTGTGAGGGGTTATACTTCAAAGTTTTAAAAGGCAAAATTAAAATACGATTCTCCTTTATAAGATACTATCAATGGAAAGCTACTGCTCATGATACAAGACTGAAAAAAAATTTACAAAGCAGAGTACACAGAACTCTATTTTGTAAAAAACAAAAAAAGAAATATGTATATACATTACATAGAGAGATGTACAGGAACAAAGACAGAAACAGAATTATATTTTCATGCAGCAAAAGATTTGAAAGGGCAGACTCCAAGCTGTTAATATTAACTGTAAGAGACAGGATTATGTGTTTTTGCTTTTTCTCCTTATCTGTATTTTCAAATTTTTCCATTATGAACATGCATAGCCTTTTTACCATGAAAATACAAAACGTCCCTTTTATATTTTTTAAAAAGACAATACTGCACAGCATTGCAAAATTAACAAAGAGATGATTACAAACATGATTAGCTTTTTGTCCTATGAGAACTAGTGACGAGTAAGAAGATGTACATATGGGGATCAGTCAAAGTAGGTCCACTTTGAGATGTGGGCAGTACTTTAAAAGGCAGAGGATTTCAGGAAATAGGGAAAGTAAGGAAAGGGCTCGGAAAGCCTAAGTATATCCATTAGAACCTGCTCTTTAGGAACGTGGCTCTGGACCTATTCCACAGAAGACCAAGAGGATGGGGAAAGACCTTTACCTGAGTGGCTTGTGCCAGGGAATCCTGCGTGACTTTGGTCAGTTTCCGCAGATAACGTCCATAAATCACAGCAAGGATGGATACTGGAGGCACAACACTCAAAACAAAAGTGGCCAGATTAGGTGAGACAAAAAACTGTCAAAAACAAAAGCCAGAAAGTATTGTTGCACACAGTGGCAAGAAATTCTCATTACATACTATAGTTTTATGTTTGTTGTTTTCCCCTTAGTAAACAAGCATACTTGAATGTTATCTCAAAGCAGTACAGCCCTTTTAAAAATTTTATTTATTTTGTTGTTGTTGTTAAAAATATACACAGCAAAGTATACACCAATTCAGTACCTTCCACAACTACCACTTAGTTATCTTGATTAAATTCGTCAAGTTGTGCACCTATTCTAACCTTTTCTGAGTTGATTCTCCCTCACTAGTATAAACTCACTGCCCCCTAAGGTTCCTGTCTAATCTTTTGAGTTGCTGTTGGTAATATGAGCCTACAAGTTTTTAAAAGAGCACAGTATTCAAAGCAGATTTTTTGTTTTTTTTAAACCTAGTTAACTACTGTTCAGTTTTTAAGAAGACTTCATAGATCTTTGTGGTTAAAGGTCTACAGATTATCTCAGTCTAGTAGTTTTAGTGGCTCATCCAATCTTCATGGCTCTAAGAAGTCATAAAAATTCAATATTCTCTTCTGTATGCTCCCCCACCTCCCCACCCCACTTTGATCAGGATTCCTCTACAGAATCTTTGATCAAAATGTTCAGTAATGGCAGCTAGGCCCCAACCAGTTCTGGTCCCAAGGCAGAAGAGGCATTTATGGACAGAATTAGCCATACATTCCATTTTCTGTATTTCTGATGCTGCTTCTTCCCATCTTGCTCCAGGCAAACAGGGACCAACTGTTGTGTCTTAGATGGTTGCCCGCAAGTTTTTAAGACTGAAGGCACTATGCAATGAACTAGGAGGTAGAAAAGAAGCACTAAACATGTTATTAGGCCAATTAACTGGCAAAAAAAACCCACTGCCAACAAATCAATTCTGACTCACAGTGATGCTACAGAATTGAGGAGAATTGACCTATAGGAGTATCCAAAAAGCAGGGGTTAGATTTGCACTACACATCTTTCTGGTTAGCAGCTGAGGTCTTAACCATTACACCATTAGACCTCCTGTAATTAACTGAGATGTCTCATGAAACCATGACCTTAAACTTCTAAACCAAGATACCAAATGTCACAAGGTTTTTAGCTGTACACAAGCAACCTCAGCAGCTACTATTTGTCATTTTTGTAAATGTATCTATTGTACTTTTGCCTGTTCAACTTATTGACTGCAATTACAATTATCAGATAACAACTCTACCCCTTTCCATGCAAATTTTCAATTATCATGTACAGCTTGTTCTGGTACAACTTTTCAGATATTTTTATCTTTAAAAACATTTTATCAATATTTAGCATGCCATACAGAAGTCATGTGACAGAAAAGCTTCTAAAGAAAGGATTAGAATTTTGTATGCTTGGGTCAACCCTGTATGCACTAGACCAGGTTTTTCTATAACAGATAAGGAGGGGGTCAGGAATTCAGTACAGGTAGTCCCTGACTTATGACGAGGTTCCATTCTGATGACTCTGCCATAAGTTGTTCTCATGTAAACTGAATACTTTTAATTTTTTCTTTCAGCTTTCACAGTCCGCTAAACGGCAGTGTTTTCAACAGAGTCACAGAGCTGAATATCTGACAGCAAACATCTGAAAGTGATAACATCAGCAAATTATATGTTGCAACACTGTATGTAGTACACATTACTAGTGATAAGATTTAAAAAAAAAAATCAACCCAAGCAACAGATGGTTGTCATAGCTTGAATATATCGTAAGCTGGGGACTACCTATATTCCATTCTGGATCACCTCAAGGGCACTGAACGACCAGAACAATACAACTCCCTGAATGATCAAGATGGCAGAGAAACCAAAAAACCCCTATCTTCTAACAACAGTTGAAAGGACTGGGGCACATAACAAGCACAAGGTGAGTTGGGGCTGTCTTTTATGATCAGTGGATTGAAGTCTCTGCAAGATGTGGCAAGCACAGCAAGACTGTGAAGAAGGAGGTCATCTGCCCATCCTGGGGCTCCAGGGCTATGTTCCTAGCACTGCGTGCTCACAGAATGGCTTGAAGCAGTATACTAGAAATTCACCTCACACAGGGGAGGCCAGCACAGGCCAAGCCTTCGCCAGACACCATCAAATGAAAACCAGACAACATACCATCATGCCAACGCCAACAGATGCCTGGGCCCCAGCCCGGAGTCCATCTGAGAGGTTTTCAGTCACCGACCGCCCCAGAAGAGCAGTGTCTGAGGAGAGGCGGTTAACCAGTTCACCTGTGCGAGTCTTGTCAAAGAAAGCAACCTCCTGCCTCAGAAGAGAGGAGAATAGTGAAGCTTTCAACCGATTCACAATATGCTGACCTGTAAAAGCAAGAGGGAATGGCATTGCATCACCTAAGTACAGCAGTTTGGCCTGGTGTCATAAAACCTCCTGAGCCCTGCAGCCACTGAGGCATATCCAAGGTGCCATGTCACATCAGTGGAAATGGACTTTATCTCAGCCATGGCATATGAACAGTCATAATAGTGAGGAGTATTAATTTCCTCTCAATAACTACAGAATGTGGGCTGGGTGCTGGGGAGGGAGGCAGTGATAAACAGAATTGACTGAGAGGTTTTTAAAAATCACTGTTTATACTCAACCTTTGTTACATTAACTCCTCCAAAGCTAATTTTGTTCCTCCTTGGCAACCCTTTTCTGTATTGAACCATCACATAGAAAGAACTGATTAATGATCTACAGAGTATTTTGTTTGCTAAATAACAAGCAACAGACTTAGTGTTTGGTATCCCGGGGTCCGTCAATAACTGTGATAGTTATTTGCCTTATTAACCACTAGGTCTCTCTGGGAAACATTATGAAATTTATCAGTCCAAATTGTGCTGAAGGGAAACCAAAGCATGGAGGCAATAATGGGGGTGTGCATCTCCTTGAAGTCCAGCCTCATGGCTGAGAGCTGTTCCCACGCCTCCCGTAACACTGATATGGCTATTTCCCTCCCAGTTCCACTCCAACTTGTGTAAAACAACTGAGAAACCAGTGGCTGTTACAAAACACCCCGTAACGCCAACACTGGGCCAGATGTGGGGATCTGTACCCCTGAACGTGATGCCTGGGTAGGAGTAGCAGAGCCATAAAGCACATGGAGCCAGAGGCCCAACCCAAATCCACAGGACTCCCCATACATTGCTGGTTTGCCAAAGACAGAGGGCTTTTTACCTGCAGTCTGCATGAGGTAGACGCGAACTGCATTAGCAGCAGCTCCACAGAGAAACACACCGCTGAGCGCAAGGCAGAGGCTGGTCAGGCTGCTGGTGTAGTCTACAGCAGGGTCTGTGTAAATAACATCGATGATCTTCCCCAGGAAGAAAGGAGCAGACATGGTGATGACACTGGACACAGCCAGAAATCCCACAGCAGCTAGAAGGATAGAACACAGTCACGCTGTTAGTGACTCAGCTGGGCTCGAGCTTTACTCTTTTTGCAAATTTTGCCAGATGTTGGGTTTACAGTGCTTTTTTAGATAATGTGTCTCTGGAGTATGTATTAATACCAGTTGCTAGGTGAGTCCTCCCTTTGTGCCTAGATTCGTGACTAAGGGGAGGCACAAAATGGGCCCACAAGCCAGAACAACTAAGGACCTCACTGCTCATTCCCAGGCAGACAACATGACTTTGTGCACTACCCTGTTCTAATTATCCCTTCCTTACCAAGCATAGCTGAGTGCTAAGTATGAAAACCCATTCTGGCCTTCCTCTCTGCCTCTCTGTTTTGATGTTCATTTCAGATTCTATTTTCTTCTACATTCACATGATGTATTATTCTTCCCTGGAGTCTGACTATACCTTATAGTTTGAAGATCAACTACCTAGGCAAAGCTCTTTCTTTACATCTAGAATTTCACACCCTTTAGAAAACCTTTGGAAAGTATTTCTCTGGGGAATAATGTTAGACTGATGTGAAAAGAACTAAATACATAAAATAAAATTCTACGAAGGATGGGGGTTTATTAAAACAAAAATAAAAAAACTACCCCTCATTACTTTAACTTTATGGTCAAAAGTCAAGCTAAGGGCTATAGTAATGAGATCCACCCCTTTTGGAAAACATCAACTAACTCCTCATCAGACTGTGACTGGATAACCTTCACTTTGAAGTCATATTGCTCATAAAACCCCAAACCAAAGTGACTGCTATGGAGTTGAGTCTGGGACTTATAGCGACCCTATAGACAGTAGAACTGCTCCACAGAGTTTCCAAAGAGCACCTGGAAGAGTCAAACTTCTAATCTTTTGGTTAGCAGACACAGCACTTAGTCACTAGCCACCAGGGTTTCCATAGTGCTTATACTGATCCTTAATTCATTAATTTAGATATTCTGATCTATTGTAAAGGTTTACACAAGTGGAACAAACTTATGCTGAAAGAAAGGATCGCTTCAGTCTTGAAAATGATTCCCTGTTGGCACCTGGAGACCTAGTATATTGGAAAAACTTCCAAATGAAACACTCTCTGAAACCTCACTGGGAAAGATTTTGTCAAGTCCTGCCTACCAACCAGTCAAATTTGAAGGTGTAAAACCCTAGGTACACATTCCCGAACTTGAACTTCACTGAACCCTTGTACAAGTGAAGTTACTGGTGACCTACGCTTTTGTCTCTGCCTAGGACATCCCAAAGCAGATGATGACATCTAAGATGCAGACAGCTATCCCAACATCATCAGATCAGGATTCCACTTAAACAAGTCTAGTTTTTTTCTTTTTTCCTTTTCTTCTGACCTTGAAGGAAGTGATCTCCATTTTTTCAATATTTTTCTCTCCTAACTCCATATATTCACCCTTGGAGAAGCCATATTTTTATTTAATGGGCTTGTTTATTTGCACAAATATTAATTCAGACAAATTTCTGTATCTGTGCCCTCATGCCCGTTGCAAGCTCTTCTGGAATGCTGTGGTGGGTCTTCCCTACCTGCAAGGAAAAGACTGGGTCTTTCTTGACAAGTTTAAACTTGAGGAAAAACAGAAATCTATCACACTAAATTTATTCATAACTCTTGATATTTCTTATTTGTCGTCTGTAAATCATACCCTGAGTGAACTTAGTCATGGGTATATTTTCTCTCTCAGCTGCACCTTACAAATGGCCAGAGAAACTGCTAAAAATGCTCCCTGAAACCGAAGTACTGGAAGATTTGGTACTGTGTGGCAGTTAAGGGATCAATTTGTATAGCTAGCCCCAGGATATGGTTCCCTAAGCTCTACTGCTCCTCTTTGTTGGACACAATGTAATCACCCCAAACAACAGCTTTCTGACTGAGTCCATCAAGTGGCAGTAATCTCCCAGTTACTCTCACTGCTTGCTGCCACATTATTATCCTCCAAGATTGGTATGGTACTGACTGCTCTCATCAGCTGGGCATTGGGTCCCTCCTGGATAACTAGGAAGACGTACTGTATTTTCATGGGCTCAACACTACATCATGTACAATTTAGGCCCTGCCACAACACCCCTTCCCTTCAAGCTCAAAGGATTTGTTATGTTTTTCATTGGCGTGACCATTCAGTCACCTTATTTTCTGTCAAGTTAGAAGATGTTACAGCACACATAAAAACTCTTAAGTAAATTAACTTAATCAGCCTTGAATGACAGTGCTAACAGTATTCTGGCTCTAAACACTGAAATGACCCATATGAGGAAGTGTGTCTTTCAAAATCAAATGGCTATACTATGTACCCTCAGTGCTGCTCAAGGAGAAACTTGTGTTATAATTAAAATTGAGTGTTGTATTTCTATTGCTGATGAATCTAGGAATGTTACCCAATATGTTTCATAAAGAAACTAATTGAGGGAGGCAGAGTCAAGATGGTGGACTAGGCACATGTCTCCTTAATTCCCTCTGACAACTAAGGCCTGGATTGATAATTAAGTGGAGCTTTCTGAATACCCAGTGAGCCCTAGGACATGGCATAGGGTTGTCAATTTGGACTACATGCCATTGAAGGGGAAACTTCTTCTCTTTCGCTGCCCTCTGCCCTTGTTGAATGGCTGGCTCTCGCAGACTGAAAGTAACTGCTGTTTTTAACTTTTTTCTCCCTTTTTGCTAGCTGCTGCTACCAATTGGGCTTAACTGGCAGCAAAGCTCAGCTGCACTACTGACGTGATCAGTGGGTGGAATAGTCACTTTTTGAGAGCCCAGCTCCAGACTCTGAGCACCTCGACCCATACACCCTCTCTTTCCGAATGTCCCCCATTGGTTCAGCTATTTCACAGTGGGCAGAACAGCTTGTGTGGGACACTGTCTTGTTCAACTGGGAGGCGAAGTTACCCAAATCGAGGCCTCAGCAGGGGCTAATTCCCAGGTTGGAAGGCAATGCCAGCCTGGGAGAACTTTTCCACCCGAAAAGCTGTGTTTAGCACAGTGTACCCTTATGGGTAGGGACCAGCTGCAGGCAACAACAGGACAGTGGCCTTAGTGTACTTTGAACTAGATCACAGCATCTGGGGATGGATACAGAGGTGCCTCCATTGCCAGCTGAAAAGAGGGACTTGCACATCTGACAGCCTGACTGATTTTGAAAGCCATCAGATAGCTTTTACATTTCAAACTAAGACTACCTAGAGAAATAACTGGTGCAGCCCTGACGGCATCTCCTCCAGCCTTTACGGACCCACAACATAGGGTCAGCTGATGGCCCCCAATGATTCCATAAGTAAGGCCATGTCTTTGCCAGGCAGGAGGTGGAGCCTGCTACCTGAGAGATTCCACTAGGCCCAGTCACTGGAGAACATAGAGGTGACTGGTGACCAACTCTCTTCTCAGATTGTGCTTCAGCTTCTGTTATAGCAACACCAGAGAAACCAAACAACCTCTAGATGCCTAAAAAGCAACAAACCTTGGCCAAACACTTAAAAAACAAAAACAAACAAACAAAAAAACCCATGGCTCCAGAGAGCTCCCAAAAGAAAGAACCAAAGAACTTCTCAGATGAAGAAGCCTTTCTGAAACTTTTGGAGGTCAGTACAAAAGAATTATATAGAGAGCCCTCCTAGACATTATACAAAATTCGGCAGAGCAGAATGAAAAATTAAGCAAGCTGTTCAATATGATACAACACCAGCATTCTGAAATCTGACAGATCAATAACAAAATTAAAGAATTAGAAAACACAATTCAAAGCCCAGAGAACAGAACTGAAAAAATGGAAAATAACGTCTCAGACTTGGAAGACAGAGCTACTGACACCAGCATTTATGAGGAGAAGGCAGGAAAAGAAACAAGAAAAATGAAGAAGTGTTAAGAACATGTGGGACTCTATCAACAGGAACAATCTATCAATTAATTAGAATTCCTGAACAGGAATGGACACCTGAAAACACAGAGAGTATTGTTGCTGACTTGCTGACAGAAACTTCCCTGAAATTGTGAAAGAACATAGATATCCAAGATGTGTATTGAACACCACACAATATAGACCCCAAAAGAAAGACTCCAAGACATATTACAATCAAGCTTAACAAAATGAAATGTAAGCAGCAGCTCTTAAAGGCAGCAAGACTCAAAGCAAAGCTAACACTGAGAGGGAAGCATTGTAGGCTTTTGTCTGACTTCTCTGCAGAAACCATGTCAGCACAGAGTCAGTGGGAGGGCACATTCAAAGCCTTGAAGGAGAAAAACTTTCAATCAAGAATTATATATCCTGGAAAACTGTATTTCAAATACGAAAATGAAATTACAACATTTGCAAATAAACAAACTCAGAGATGTTGTAAAAACCCAAATCAAAACTACAAGAAATACTGAAAGAAGCTCTTCGCTTAGAAGAATAAAACCATTAACTCTGTATTTTAGGAGACAATACAGGCCACATCATCTAGAAACCTACTCAGTTAGGGAAGGCACAAAATTCAGCCAAAGCTATAATATTAAAAGAAGTGATCCAGTGATCATATCATGAAAATTATGATACCATCACACTAAACAGAGGGATATATTATAGTAGTTACAATCCTTCCAGATGGAGAGGAAGTTAATAAGATATACAGAAGTTAAAATTGGGTTTAAACACAGATTATTAAGGGGGATCAGAGGGGTAGCCGCTAAGCACAACAATGATACAACATATCAAAACAAGAAATGCAATACAGGAGTCTCAACAAACACAAAACCAACACTGAAAGGGGTGAAAAATCAACCCATAAATAAGAATGTCCCAGAATAGAATAGTAAGAGCAAGAGAGAAAACACCAACACAAAAATAAATACATCAAAATGATGGCACTAAACACACACCTATCAATAATTACATTAAATGTAAATGGACTGAATGATCCAGTAAAGAGGCAATGAGTGATATCTTGGATCAAAAGACACACTCCATCTATATGCTGTTTACAAGAAACTCACCTTAGACTTAAACATAGGAACAAACTGAAAATTAAAGGATGGAATAATATATACCAAGCATTATTAGCTTGGAAGAGCAGGTGTGGCAATATTAATCTCAGATAAAATAGGTTTTAGTGCAAAATCCACTGGTGTGGACAAAGATGGACACTATTGCTGAAAGGTTCAATACACAAGCAGGACTAAACAATACTGAATGTTTATGTACCCAATACTAGAGCATCTAAATACATTGAAGAAACACTGACTACACTGAAAAATGAGATAGAACACTCCACAATAATAGTGAGAGACTTCAACACTCCACTTTCAGTACTGAACAGATCTTCTAGGAAAAAGTTCACTGAAGACACAGAAGATTTTATTGCCACAATTAACCAACTAGACCTTATCAACATATACAGAACTTTCTATCCATCAGCAGACAACTACACCTTCTTCTCCAGTGCACATGGAACATTTTCTAAAATAGACTATGTGTTAGCACATAAAGCAAATCTCAACAAAATCCAAACCACTGAATTATTGCAAAGCATCTTCTCAGATCATAAAGCTATAAAAGTCAAAATCAATAGCAGAAAAAAACATAGAAATTGGAATGCATGGAAATGGAACAACATCTTGCTCCAAAAGTCATGGCTTATAAAAAAAATAAAGGATGAAATAAAGAAATTTGAGAATTTAAATGAGAATGAAAACACTTCCTACCAGGACCTATGGGATACAGCCAAACCAGTGCTTAGAGGTCAGTTTATCTCTATAAATGTACACATCTGGAAGCAAGGAAGAATCTGAACCAAAGAATTAACCCCACAGCTTGAACAACAGAGCAACAGAGGAACCCTTCAGACACCAGAAGAAAACAGATCATAAAGATTAGAACTAAACAAATTACAGAATAAAAGAACTGAAAAAATTAATAATACCAAAAACTGTTTTTTTGAAAAGATCACCCAAATTGACAAACCACTGGCTAAACTAACTAAAGAAAAACAGGAAAGGAAGCAAATAACCCAAATAAGAAATGAGATGGGAGATGTTACAACAGATTCAACAGAAATAAAAAATATCATTAACAGAATACTATGAAAGAATGTACTCTAACAGATTTGAAAACCTAGAGGAAATGGACAAATTCCTAGATTCATATCACCTACCAAATTATCACAAGATGTAGCAGAACAACTTAATAATCCCATCACAAAGGAACAGACTAAAAAAGTCATCAAAGAACTACCAACCAAAACAGCCCTGGCCAAGATGGCCTCATCACGGAATTCTATCAAGCTTTTAGAGAAGAGTTAACTCCAATACTACTAAGACTATTTCACAGTATAGAAAGGGATGGAATACTCCCAAATTGATTCTAGGAAGCCAGCATACCCCTGATACCAAAGCCAGGGAAAGATCCAACAAAAAGGGAGAACTACAGACCAATATCACTCAAGAACCTAGATGCAAAAATCTTCAGCAAAATAACCTGCCAACAGAATCCAACAACATACCAAAAAAATAATTCATCATAACCAAGTTGGATTCATACCAGGGATGCAAGGCTGGTTCAGCATCAGAAAAACAATTAATGTGATCAACCACATAAATAACACAAAAGACAAGAATCACCTGATTTTGTCAGTTGATGCAGACAAGGCATTTAATAAAGTCCAACATGCCGAAATCTCTCAGCAAAATAGAAATAGAAGGCAAATTCCTCAATGCAATAAGTGCCAGTTACACAAAGCCAACCACCTATATCATACCGA
Organism: Heterohyrax brucei; assembly: GCA_028571685.1. NCBI lineage: Eukaryota > Metazoa > Chordata > Mammalia > Hyracoidea > Procaviidae > Heterohyrax > Heterohyrax brucei. The sequence continues at coordinate 204,080,371 of CM053140.1, forward strand.
ATGGAGAAAAACTGAAACAATTCCCCTTCAGAATGGGAACCAGACAAGGATGCCCACTCTTACCTCTCCTGTTCAACACTGTACTAGAAGTTCTGGCCAGAGCAATCAGATAAGACAAAGAAATAAGGGGTATCTGCATCAGCAAAGAAGTAAAAATATCCCGATCTGCAGGTGATATGATTGTATATGAACAGAAATAAGTAAACTACTGAAACTGATAGAAGAGTTCAGCGAAGTCTCAGGATACAAGACAAACGTAAGTAAATCAGTAGAATTCCTTTATACCAACAAAGAGATTATTAAAGAAGAAATCACCAAATCAATACCATTTACTATAGCCTCCAAGAAGATAAAATACCTAGGAATAAATCTAACTAGAGAAATGAGACCTTTACAAAGAGAACTATAAGATGTTACTACAAGAAACTAAGACAGACTTACATAAATGGACAAACCTATCCTGCTCATGGATTGGAATACTTAACATTGTGAAAATGTCTGTTTTACCCAAAGCAATGTACACATACAGTGCAATCACAATACAAACACCAGTGACTTTATTTTAATGAGATGGAGAAACAAATCACCAACTTTGAGTAAAGCACTACTGAAGAAGAAGAATACACTAGGAGGTCTCTCACTACTGGACTTTAGAATCTGTTATACTGCCACAGTAGTCAAAACAGCCTGGTACTGGTACAAAAAGATACATATAGACCAATGGGACAGAGTTGAAACCCCAAAGATGCCACTACCCTCCTATGAACAGCTGATATTCAACAAAGGCCCCAAGATTTTAAATTGGAGTAAAAACTGTCTTTTTAATAAATGGTGCTGGCAAAATTGGATATCTACCTGAAAAATTGAAACAAGACCCGTATCTCACACCTTATACAAAAACCAACTCAAATTAGATAAAAGACCTAAATATCAAATCTAAAACAATAAAGCTCATCCAAGAAAAAACAGGATCAACGATAGAAGTTTTAATACACAACACAGAGTTCAAGAACTGACAAAGCATGACCAACAGACAGAAAATAGACCAATGGAAACTACTAAGAATCAAACACTTTTGCTCATCCAAAGACTTTATCAAAGGAATTGAAAGACCACCGACAGAATGGGAAAAAGTATTTGGCAGCTGTATGTCAAACCAACGTCTGATCTCCATAATCTATAAGCCAAAGCCAGCCAAGTGCCATCGAGTCAGATGTACTACAAAATATCAACAAGAAGAGGATAAATAGTCCAATTAAGCAATGGGCAAAGGAGATGGACAGACACTTCTCTAAAGGGGACATCCAGGTGGCCAAAACACACACGCAGAAGTGCTCACAATCATTAGCTACTAAAGAAATTCAAATCAAAACTATGATGATATATCACCTCGCCCCAACAAAGTTGGCCATGATCCAAAGAAACACAAAACAACAAAGGCTGGAGCGGCTGTGGAGAAACTGGAACTCTCCTACACTGCTAGTGGGATTGCAAAATGGCACACTCTCTTTGGAAAGCAATCTGGTGCTTCCTTAAAAAGGTGGAAATAGATATACCATTTGACCCAGTAATCCCACTGCTTGGAATATATCCTGCAGAAGCAAGAGCATTCACACCAACAGATACATGCACATGAAATTTTACTGCAGTCCAGTTCACAACAGTAAAAGGACAAAATCAACCCAGGTGCCGAACAACAGATGAATAGATAAATAAACTATGGTATATAAACTCAATGAACACTATAAAATGATGAAGAACAATAATGATTTTAGGAAGCATTTCATAACTTGGTTTCAATTGGAAGACATTATGTTGAGTGAAATTAGCAGCACAAGGACAAATATTGCATGAGACACCTACGGTAAGTACTTAAAAACAGACTCATGTTCAGAAGAAAAAACTCTCTGATGGCTGCAAGGCAGGGGAGGGAGGGAGGGAGAAGATTGGTTATAGATTAGATAGTTGATAGAAATCTGACTGGGTGAAATCAGTGACAGTACAATTAGAAAGAAGATCAATTCAACTGGACTTCAACATAACTTGAAAACTCTTCCAATCTTAACCCAATATGGCAGGGACAGAGTAGCAGGGGCAGGGCTCTAGCGACCATGCTCTCAGGGGACATTCACTAATTAGCCTATTGCTAAGAGAGTCTTTTGTACCCCATATTGGTGAGTGGCATCTGGGGTCTTAAAAGCTAGCAAGCTGCCATCTGTACAGCATCAAATGATCCCAACTCAGCTGGAACACATGATCATCAAGGACAAAAATGACACGGGGTAAGAGAATCCAGAAGACAGAAAGACCCACATGAATGGGTAACTATATCAGCATGTGACCAGAAGGACCAGATGGTGCCCAGCCACCTCCAATGACAGCTGTAATGGGGCTCACCAAGTTGAGTCCCAGTGGCAACATGAGAATAAAAAGCGGTGCACCCTGAGAACTCCAGTAAAAGACCACAGTTGATGGTTCAATGGCCTCAGGGTTCCCCTGGAAGCATGGCCCCTAGACCTGATGTTGCCTCTGACCATAAATCATTACTGAGGTCAACTCCTTGGACAGGAATGGATTGGATTCAGCAACACAGAGTGACCATGTTGTGTGTGCACTTTATGGTCCTATGCATCCACCGGACTCTTACTGAAGGGAAGCAGAGTGCATGGAAAGGAGGGGACAGGAGAATGTTAAGAGAATGCGACTTGTACAGAACAGAAACGAGCAGTTTGCTGTCACCAGGCAAGGAGAGCAGTAGGAGCTGCACATAGGTGGGCATGCTAATTTAAACCAGATTGTACACTTTCACTCAATCACAATTTAAAAAAATGATAAAAAAAAGAATCCAATTCAGCAATTTTCTTTTTATTATGACTGAGTGAAAATGTACATTCCCGTATAAATTTACATGCCCACCTACACGCAGCTTCCACTGCTCTCCCTGCCCAGTGACAGCACACTATTCCTCTCTGCTCCATACAGGTCTCATCCTCCCAACAGTTGTCTCCTTTCCCCTCCTCTCTACCCACTCTCCTTCCTCCCGCCAGAGGTCAGCAGGATGATATGCTATAGATGCACAGAACCATAAAGTGCATCCAATATATGGTCACTCTGCATCGCCAAGTCCAATCCATTTGTGTCTGAAGAGTGGACCTTCATTATGATTTATGGGCAAGGGCAGCATCAGGGCCAGAGGCCACGCTCCCAGGGGAACCCCCAAACCGCTGGACTGTCAATTCAGGTCTTTTAGTGGAGATCTCAGGGTGTACCCTTTTTTATTCTTGTGTTGCTAGTGAGACTCAACTTAGTGAGCTCCATCACGGCTATCACTGGTGATGGCTGGGCACCATCTGGTTCTTCTGGTCCCAAGTCGATGTAGGCACCCACTCATGTGGGTCTCTCTATTTTCTGGGTTGTCTTTACCCCATGTCATTTTGGTTCTTGGTGAGTATCCGTTCCTGTTGAGTTGGGACCATTTGCTGTGTCCTCGGATGGCAGCTTGGCAGCTTTTAAGACCCCAGACGACACTCACCGATGTGGGGTGCAGAGAGCCCTCTTAACAAAACACTAGTTGTGCCAATTGGCCTCAATTTTGCCTAAGAGCATGGTCCCCTGCCCCCTGCCCCAGCTACTCTGTCCTTGCAATATTGGGTTAAGATGGAAGGAGTACTCAAGTTATGCTGAAGTCCACTTAATATTGTTCTTGTTTCTAATGTGCGCTATCACCGATTTCACCCAACCAGATTTCTAGCAACTATCTAATCTAAACCCTCCCCGCTTCACCTTCCCTCCCTCCCCTCCCTTGCAGCTGTCAAAGAGTCTTTTCTTCTATACAGGTCTGTTTTTGAGATCTTATCATAGGGGTCTCATACAATATTTGTCCTTCTGTCTCTGATTACTTTCACTCAACATAATGTCTTCCAGTTGAAACCAGGTTACGAGATGTTTCCTGGAATGATCATTATTCTTTATTTTTGCATAGTGCTCCATTGAGTATATATACCATAGTTTACCTATTCATTCCTCTGTTGTTGGGCATCTGGGTTGATTCCATCTTTTTGCTATCATGGACTGTGCTGTGCTAAACATTCTTGTACATGTGTCTGTTGGTGTGAAAGGCCTTGATTCTGTAGGATACATTCCAAGTAGTGGAATTACTGGGTCAAATGGTATATCTATATCCATTTTTTTAAGGAAGCGCCAGATTGCTTTCCAAAGAGGCTGGACCATTTTGCAACCCCACCAACAGTGTAGAAGAGTTCCACTTTCTCCACAGCCTCTCTAGCATTTGCTGTTTCATGTTTTTTGGATCATGGCCAACCTTGCTGGGATGAGATGGTGTCTCATTGTAGTCTTGATTTGAATTTCTTTAATAACTAAAGATCATGAACAAGACTGCATGTGTTTTTTGGCTGCCTGGATCTCCACCAATTTCTTTTTTAAATTGTGATTAAGTGAAAGTATACAATCCAAATTAAATTTCCATGCCTCTCATCTGCAGTTCCTCCTGCTCTCCTTGCCCAGTGACAGCACACTCTTCCTTTCCTGTCTCTATATATGCCGTATTTTCTTAACAGTCTCCTGTTACCTCCTCACCAACCTCTCCTCTCCCTCTAGTAAGAGGCCAGTAGGACAGCATTCTACAGATGAGTAGAACCACAAAATGCACATACCATACAGTCACACTGTGCCTCTGAGTCTAGTCCACTCCTGTCCAAAGAGTTGACCTCAGTAATGTTTTCGGTTCAGGGGCAGCAGCAGGTCTAGGTGCCATGCACCCAGGGAAGCCCCAGGCTGCTAATTGAGCAAATGTTTGATCCTATTTCCAGTCTAGGTGAGCTATTCCAACAAATGCTCTTGAGCTAGGACCAGATCCACTGCCACTGAGCCGATTCTGACTCAGTGACCCTATAGAACAGAATAGAACTGCTCTATCAAGTCTCCAAGGAGCCCCTGGTGGATCTGAACTGCCAGCCTTTTGTTCAACAGATGTAGTGCTTGACCTCGACACCACCAGGGTTTCCTTTGAGTTTGAAGTCTGGGAGAAATCACTATCACTGTCTGCACAGTTATCATCCCATTATGCTTATGTTATTGCTTACCATGTTGTTGTACTTTTATTCAGATAGTTCAACAATTCTGCTATAAACCAACTGTCCCCAGACCTATAGAGCTACCTTACAGTTTCCAAGGAATGGTTGGTGGACTTGAGCTGCTGACCTTTTGGTCAGCAGCCTTAGCTCTTAACCACTGTGCCATCAGGGCTTCCATTAGCCATTGGATAAATGCAAATCAAAACTACACTGAGATACCATCTTACCCTGACATTACTAGCACTAATTTAAAAGAAAACAAAAAATAACAAGTGTTGGAGAGATTTTGGGGAGATGGGCAATCTTATGCACTGCTTGTGTGAATGTAAAACGGTATAACCACTATGGAAAATGATATGGTGCCTCCTTAAAAGCTACAAATAGAAATATCATACAACTGAGTAACTGCACTTCTAGGAACATATCCTAAAGAAGTAAGAGGTGTCCCAGGAATAGACAAATGCATCCCCATGTTCATTGCATTATTCACAAGAGTGAAAACACAGAAACAAGCTAAGTCTCCATCAACAGATAAATGGATAAATGAATTATGGTACATACAATGCAATACAAAGCAATGATAAACAACAATGATAAATCTCATAAAATGGATGAGTCTGGGGGGCATTACACTTGAGTGAAATAAATCAATCACAAAAGGGTAAATATCACAAGACCACTATTACAAAACCCCCAAAAAAGGTTTATACCGTGATGGTTCAGATTGTGTGTCATCTTGCCTGGGCCATGATTCTCTGTGATTTGGCAGTTATCAGGTTGTCTGGCAGCAGCTATTTGAGGATGTAATATCTGTCATAATGAGATTTGATATAATGCAATCACCTCCATGATACAATTTGAGTAGCCAATCGACTGAAAGGTTATTTTCTTGGGGGTATGGCCTGTACTCAATATATACTTAACTTTCTGGTTAAGTCTGTGGGCTTTTGCTCATGGTGGACCATGTAGCTGGCTCCTGCTTGTCCAACCTTGGTTCTTGGGACTTGAGCTAGAAGCTTACCTCTGGGCTTACCTGTGAATCTTGGGATTCATCGGATTCCACAGCCTGTGAGCCAGAGGCCTGTTATCTGACCTGCTGATCTTGGGTTGCCAGCCCCTGTACCTAGGAGTCCGGAGAAGCTTCCAGCCAGAACTTTGAACTTCAGACTTGACAGTCTCTACGACTATGTGAGCTATCTCCTTGATATAAATCCCTCTCTATAAATTTATATGCTTTATTGATTTTGCTTCTTTAGAACACCCAGCCTAAGACATTCAATACCAAGAATGGTTGTCATGGATTGTGTCCTCTGAAAAACATACATAGCAATTTGGCTAGGCCATAATTCCCGGTATTGTGTGGTGTTCCTATATGCTATAAAATCTGCCTCTATGTTTATGAGGGAAGATGTGCAGCAGTTACGTTGGTGGGGCAGGACTCAATATGTAAGATTATACTGTGCCTTGAGGCAATCTCTTAGGATATAAAGGAAAGGGAAGCAAGCAGAGATGCCACGAAGAAGCAATGCTAGGAGCTGAGCACATCCTTTAGAAGGGACCATGCATCTCAGAAGCCCCCAGTCCAGGGGATGACTGACAACAAGGACCTTCCTAAAGAGCCAAAGAGAAAGCTCCCCTGGAGCTGATGCCCTAAATTTGGACTTGCAGTCTACTGAAATGTGACAGAACAAATTTTTTTTTAAAACTATCCCACTACGTATTTATAATAGCAGTACTGGGTGACTAGTGGTTCTAGACACCAAAACTGTAAGGATGAATTTTTTAAATTGGTTAGTCTGAAAGATGTTGGTGATTCTGCTTCCAGTAGTAAAGAGGTCACTGCCAATTCATGGTTTGAGGTGGCAACAGAAACACTCAAAATGTCACCACCAATAGATCAGGTATCGGTGAGAGGCGAGGCTCTGGGTAATCATATGTTTGATATCTTTCTATGATTTTGTCATAATGAGATGTATATGGAAACTGGGTGGTCAATCCTACTTTGCTAGATAAAATGGTGAGTGAAAGAGATGAGCTCAGGGTTTCAGAGTCAAAATTCAAATGCCACACAAATGACCTAAAAGTTTCAACTTGTGCCTTTAAGAAAGTCTTACTTCTACTGACAGAGCTGTTATTGCTGAATACCAAACCCAGAGTCCTATCATTGCTGAACTTCTAACACCAACTGCATTCTCAACCTTAAGTACTGTCTGAAGTTAATGTGAGGGCAGTGACCTGCCAAAAATGTGATCCTGAAACTTGGGATAGCAAACTATCCCAAGGAAGCTGAGGTTACTGAGTCTCTAAATTCTGTTAAAGCACTTCTGCCAACAGAACTAGCCCTCTCAATCCCATTTACAGAAACTATCAGCTTAGTCACTTTTATGAATTGAGTTGTGTTACCCACAGATATGTGTCAACTTGACCAGGCCATGATTTCCAGTACTGTGTGATTGTCTACCATTTTGGCATCTAGGTGATTTTTCCATGGGTTGTAAAAACTATCTCTATGATGTTATGTTGATGAGGTAAGACTCAAATCTCTAAGACTGCATTGTGTCTTACGTCAATCTCTTTTGAGAAATAAAAGAGAGAAGCAAGCAGAGAGACCCTGAAAACCTCATACCACCAAGAAACAAGAGACAGGAAAACAGCGTGTCCCTAAGATCCAGGGTCCCTGTGCCGAGACCAGGGGAGACTGATAAGGACTTTTCCCCAGAGCCAACAGAGAAAGAAAGCCTTCCCCTGGAACCAGCATCCTGAATTCCGACTTCTAGCTTCCTAGACTGTGCAAGAATTTCTCTGTATTAGTCATCTACTTGGGGTATTTCTATTACAGCAGCACAAGAAAACTAAGACAGCCACCCTCCCTGGTAAAACCATTAGCTCCTCCATCCCCATCTCTGTCTAAAGAGCCTTTGTCTGAGTAATTGTATGGGGCACTGCCTGAGGTAGATACCCTATACGATAATGTTGGATATTCTCAAAACACATCCTCACCAACAATTTTGGCTTCTAGACCTAAAACTAGTCTTAAATTCCAGCAAGCCCCAAAGAATGAAGTACAAAGTGTGACCCAGGAGGAGGTATGCTACACTATAAAAGAAATGTTTGACTTTTTTAATATGTACAAACAGAAACCTGGGAAATATATGTGGAAATGGCTACTAAGGGTGACAGATAATGGTGCAAAGAACATAAAGATGGATCAGTCCGAGTTTATTGATACGGGTCCACTAAGCACAGATTTTTCATTCAGTGTTTTAGCTCAAGATGTTAAGAAGAACCTAACAGCTTATTTGTTTGGATCACTAAAGCATGGATTCCATGGTTTACCCTAAACCAAGCTGAAGTACCAGCTCCTGCCTTGGTATACTGCAGCAGAAGGTATTCAAAGGCTTAGGAAAATTAGAGTGATGTATCAGGTTAGGCCCAGAGACCCACAAATGTGAGAACACATTTTTTACTACAACAGTGAGGAACAAAGCCGTGAAGGGATCCCCCAGCATCCTTGAAGACTGCTGTGATTGTTATCATATATATGTCACATGTGACAGTTGGAACTGTCCTAACCAATTTAAGACACTTAACTGCAATGGGATTGACTGGACACTGAGATGGTAGGGGCCAAGTGGCTGTACTCAATCAACTAAGACAAGGTGGACATAGTTACTGTAATGGACAGTGGTATCAAAGCAGGAATCAGAATAGCCTGGCCACTGATATGGTATGGACTTATGGCATTGGCTACTTGGTCATGGTATCCATAAGAGTGAAACAATATTTACCTGATCTGTACCACTGGAAGAAATTCTAGGTCAACTGGATAGCAGTCTAACTTGAATCATCAGAATATAGTGTCACAGCTCCTCAATCAATTTCACAACTTGTTTACAGAGCCATAACCCCTTGACTGAAGAGGAAACTGGGTCCCCTTCAAGAAGGACTCTACCATACTTTCAAAAATTTATACTCAGATTCCCTTCTAGCCTTCCCCAAAGGGATCTACAACCTTATAAGTGACTTACTGTTCACTGAGGAAAAGGAAGTGATCAGACTTTTGTGGGGTTACTGGATACTGGCTCCAAACTGACACTTCTAAAGGAGACCCAAAATGTCACTGTGGCTGACTAGTCAGACTGGAGGCATATGTTGGTCACGTTATTAAGAGAGTCTTAGCTCATGTCCATTGCACAGTAGGCCTGAATCCACCCTGTAGTGATTTCTCCAGTTTCAGAATAAAAAGTGAAATATATGTACTTAGCGTCTTAGCCATCTAGTGCTGCTATAACAAGTGGATCGCTTTAAAAAGAGAAATTTTATTTTGTCACAGTCCAATAGACTAGAAGTCCAAATTCAGGGTGTCAGCTCCAAGGGAAGGTTTTCTCTGCAGGAAGGTCCTAGCAGTCAGTCTTACCCTGAACTGGAAGCTTGTGAGGTACAAGGTACCCTGAGTCCTTTCCAAAGGATGTACTCTACTCCCACCACTGCTTATTGGTGGTATGAGGTCCCCAAATTCATTAGCTTCTTTCTTTTATATCTCAAGAGATTGTCTCAAGGCACAATACAATCTTACACATTGAGTCCTGCCCCACTAATGCAACCACCCATTCTCCCTCATTAACATCACAGAGGCAGGGTTTACAACACGCAGAACATCACACAATACCAAGAATCATGGCCCAGTCAAACTGCTACACATATTTTTGGGGGGACACAGTTCAATCCATGACACTCAGCAACTGGCAGAACCCCCACACTGGATCCCTGACAAGTGAAGTAAGCACTATTACGGTAGGAAAAGCTAAATGGAATCCATTAGAACTGCTCCTACCTAGGAAAATAGTAAATCAAAAGCTGTATCGCATTCCTGGAGGGACTGACGAGATTACTGACACCATCAAAGACTTCAAAGATGTAAGGGTGGTGACCCCAGCCCCATTCAACTTGCCTGATTTGTGGGGGGGAGGAGGGGAGATGAATCTTGGAGAATAATTGTTGAAACCCAGATGGTAACTCCAATTGCAGCTGCTTTTCCAGACGTAATCTCATTGCTTAAGCAAATTAACACATTGAGGAAACCCAGGAAACTGTGTTGATGTAGTGGTTAAGTGCTATGGCTGCTAACCAGAAGATCAAATTCACCAGGTACTTCTTAGAAACTCACTGGGGCAGTTCTATTCTGTCTATAGGGTCACTATGAGCTAGAATCGACTTGACAGCAGTGGGTTTTACTGGTGCCTAGTATGCAGCTATTGACCTGGCTAATGCCTTTCTCTCTATCCCTGGTTTCACGGACCACTAAAAGCAGTTTGCTTTCAGTTGGTAAGACCACCAGTATACCTTCAGTGTCCTACCTCAGAGCAACAACAACTCTCCAGCCTCATGTCATAATATAGTCCACAAGGACCTTGACTGCCTTTCCCTTCCTCACACTAGTAAGTTACATTGATAACATCGCACTGACTCAATCTAAAATCAAACCAAATCTGTTGTCACTGAGTCAATTCTGAGTCACAGCAACCCTACAGCAAGGAAAAAATGTCATTGACTCTGGACTTATAGGTAAAACATTTGTGTGTTTGAAGGTGGGAAATTAATCTGACAAAAATTCAGGCATCTTTCACCTCAGTGAAATTTCTAGAAGTTCAGTGGTGTGGGGCATGATGAGACATTCCCTCTGAAGTAACGGGTAAGGTATTCCACCTGGCCCCTCCTACAACTATAAAGGAGGCACAATGGCTAGTGTGCCTGTTTGGATTTTGGAGGGAACATATTGCTCATTTGGTCATGCTAAAAAGCAAACAACAACAAAAAACCCACTGCTACTGAGCTGATTTAGACTCATAGTAATCCTATAGTACTCTGGCCTATTATCAAGTGACTTGAAAAGCTAGTTGCATAACTCAAAGAATGTAATCAATACCACTAAATAGTACACACAGAAACAGTTGAACTGATACATGTTTCGCCGAGTATATTCTCAACAACAAAATAAAACAAACTTAGGGAAGAAAAAAGTAAAACAGGATCTCTTTGGCTTTGGTTAGTTGGATTTTTTGTCAACCAAGGTTTCCTTGAACATCACTGTCTCCTACACCAATGAGTAATTTAGATGTATACCACCAGCACATGTTCAGCACACTGCAATTCTTTTGAAATTTTTCTGCATCTTTTTATGCATGGTTAAGGATCTTGTCTCACCCTTGTCTAATGTTACCCCAGAACTTCTGCTGACATAATCCACCATTGTATCTCTTGAACAGACTTTCACGGATCTTTCTGTTACTTTTATTCTGTTGAATCACAGCCTTCAAAAATGAAGAGAAATAAAATATCCTCTAAATGAAAAGGTAAGCCAGCCAAGTGCCCTGGAGTCGGATCCGAAAAGGTAAAGAAAATCTAAAATACAGGTTGCTGGTGGAAGAGCTATAGTGGGGTCAAAATGGTTAAGCTCTTGTTACTAGCTAAAAGATTGGTGGTTCGAACTCATCCAAAGGTGCCTTAGGAGAAAGTCCTGGTGATCTACTTCCAAAAGTTCACAACCCTGAGAACCATGCTGTTTTCAGAACTACCTCTCTGGGATCAAAGTGACAAATGCAACTTGAATGATTAGATATAGGAACCTTAGGGGGTGGTGAATTTATGTTAATGGGAAAGGAAAACTCAGAAAAGGAGGGTGGGAAGAGCTGTACAACTCCAAAAATATAACCACGTCACTGAGCTGTACATGTAGAAATGGTTGAAGTGGTGAACGCTTAACTGTGTATATTCTCAACAATGAGAGACTAGGAACAAAGGCCTGACAACGTATTTGAAAAAATTAGCCAATGAAAACTTTACGGATCACAACAGAACACTATCTGACTTGTTTGCCTTGGGCACATCATCAGAAGGGATCAATCGCTGGAGGAGAACATCATGCTTGATGAAGTAAAAGACCAGCAAGGGCAAGAAGGATCCTAGAGAGAAGGACAGGCACAACTACCTCACCTATGAGGACTGGAACATGCTGGCAGATCATGAGTATGATGCACAACTAAACATTCTTCTCTGCTGTGTTTACGATTGCCATGAGTCAGAGTCAGCACATGGCAGCTATTTATTATCATCTAATATAATCTTCTTATACTACTTTTTAAAGAAAAAATGAGAGTCCACAGTTCCACTTTACATTTGGTTGATACGGTTAAGGGCTCTTCCAATCTCTTTAGAGCAGGTATTTGTTGAAGAAATCAGATAATTCATCTTAAAAAGTTCTCATGTTAAGTTTTGACTATGATTTAATATAATCCCTATCCCTCATAATTCTTGTAAACTGGTGATTAGATACAGATTCATAGCTGGGGATGGGTACTCACTGTCTTATTTTCTGGAGGCCTGTAATGTCCTGTTCAGGTTTTGCCAGTCTAATTCAACCACCACAAAATTCTCTACCAATTCCACTATCACTTAGTAGCCATTGCTAAATGATGTCTAGAAATACTGTTTCATTACTGATTATAAAATATATATACTCAGTTTCTATTATTTCTTCTACATTTATTAGCTAGAAATTACCTACAAACACTATTCCCTCATCAACTATTTGGTTATCCTGAAACACAGCTTGTGCAAGAATGCAAAATGGAAATACTTGACTCCTTATCTTTATTCATCAGCTTTTAGAACAATGAGTTGGCATCCTAGCAAGTTCTAGAGATGACTTGAGGCAGCATTTTTAAGAATTGTTAGATTTTTACATATTTGACATATTTTTACCCACGGATACCATTATTGTTTTTGATGTTTAAATCATGCTATCTTTGGTCCAATGAGGACCATTTTAAGTTGGCTCTTGTGGCTTCCTGACATGATCTCGGCCTTATCTCTTGTTTTTAGCCAAAGCATTCTTGACTCATCTGGTATAATTCCTGTGCTGTACATAAAATTAGCCATTTTTCTTAAAAGTCCTGATTCCTTTTGATGAGAAGTTGTATTTAGTTACATAATCTGTGCACTGTTGCAATTGCTGATGGGTTGTTACTACTTTCATGACTTTTTTTTAATGGACAAAGCTGTGACTTATGTTTATAGAAAAAGAAATAAAATCCTAAACTCACTGACATTTTCCATTCAAATTAAAGATTATAGCTTTTACTTAAAACAAGGCCCTATGGAGCAGTTCCACCTTACACACATGGGACGGTCATGAATTGGAGGCCAACTCCATGACAACTACCTATAATGGGGACAGAAGCTTGGGGGAGGTAGAAGAAAGACATACAGTGTGCCTAAGATCTGTCAACCTCTGCACATGTGAATATGTTAATGATTCACATGACTGTTGCATTGGGCAGGTTCAGCTACTCACATCATCATTCAAGACTGAGTACTTACGATGTGTCCCCACCATCTGAAGCATTTTCTATGATTTATCTCCTTGAATCCTTCTAGCAATCCTCTTTATCCTCATTTCACAGAGGAAGCTGAAGCCCAAAATCACCTAGTTCATACGTTGCAGGCCCATATTCTGAGCCAAGCTTGACTTCTTAAGCTTCTCACACCTGGGTGTCAGGAGATGGAGAAGACAGCATTCCATATACAGAGCACAGCTAAGCCTGGCAGTCAGGACTGCTCCAGACTGGGAGGCTTGCAGGTGTATTATAAAGGCTTGCTGAAGCAGGGATCTGGGTGCGGTAGAGAGGTATGTTGGGTCCATGTTGTAACAGAATATGAACTTTGCTGTATGGAAGGCTTGAAATAGTTTTCTGTTGGGGAATGAAACAACCAAATTTCTATTTTTAAAGAACCCACTCAGGCTACAGAGTGCAATGAGAGGACTGGAGGCCAACAACTAGACAGGAGCCCAATCAGAATGCTGTTCTGATCATCTAGGCAAAACACACGCTATAGGATGAGTTGGGCAGTGAGGGAGGGGATGTGGTGACATGAAAAAGATCAGAGTTTTTTTTAAATTGTGATTGAGTGAAAGTGTACAATCCAGTATAAATCTGCATGCTCACTTATGTGTAGCTCCCGCTGCTCTCCCTGCCTGGTGATAGCACACACCTCCTGTCTGTTCTATACGTGTCATATCCTCCGAACAATCTGCTGTCCCCTCCTCTTCACTCTCTCCCGTGCCCTCCAGTAGGAGGCTTGCAGCACGAAATTCTATAGATGCACAGAACCATAAAGTGCACACACGATATGGTCACTCTGTATTGCCAAGTCCACTTCTATTCCTACCTGAAGAGTTGACCTCAGTGATGATTTATGGATGGGGCAGCATCAGGATCAGGGCCACACTCCCAGGGGAATCTTGAGGCCCCTGGATCATCAATTAGTGGAGTTCTCAGGGTACACTCTTTTTTATTCTTGTGTTGCCAGTGAGACTCAACTTTCTGAGCCTCATCACGGCTACCCCTGGTGGTGGGCAGGCACCATCTGGTTCCTCTAGTCACATGTCAATGTAGTTACCCACTCCCGTGGGTGCCTCCATCTTCTGGGTTCTCTTTCCCCCATGTCATTTTGGTCCTTGGTGATTATCTGTTCCACCTGAGTTGGGACCATTTGGTATATCTGAGACGGCAGACAGCCTGCTAGCTTTTAGACCCCAGACGCCACTCACCACCATGGGGTGAAGACGACTCTCTTAGCAATACGCTAGTTACGCCAAATGGCCTCGATGTCCCCCGGGAGCATGGTCCCTGGACTCCTGCCCCTGCTACTCTGTTAAGATGGGAAGTTGAAGTCCAGTTATGTTGAAGTCCAGTTAAATTGATCTTCTTTCTAATGTGTGCTGTAACTGATTTCACTCAACCAAGTATCTATCAACTATCTAATCTACAACCAACACTCACCCTCCCTCCCTCCCCACCCTTGCAGCCATCCAAGAGTCTTTTCTTCTATATATGAGTCTGTTTTTAAGTTCTTATCATGGGGGTCTCATACAACATTTGTCCTTCTGCTGCTGAATACTTTCACTCAACATAATGTCTTCTACTTGAAACCAGGTTATGAGATGCTTCCTGAAATCATCATTGTTCTTTATCATCCCATAGTGTTCCACTGAGTATATATACCATAGTTTATTTATCTATTCATCTGCTGTTGGGCATCTGGGTTGATTCTGTCTTTTTGCTATTGTACACTGTGCTGCAATTAACATTCGTGTGCATGTATCTGTGTGAATGCCTTTGATTCTGTATGTTACATTCCAAGCAGTGGGATTACTGGGACAAATGGTATATCTATTTCTATCTTTTTAAGGAAGTGCCAGATTGCTTTCCAAAAAAGTTGAACCATTTTGCAATCCAACAGTGTAGGGGAGTTGCAATTTCTCCACAGCCTCTCTAGCCTTTGTTGTTTTGTGTTTTTTGAATCATGGCCAACCTTGTTGGGGTGAGGTGATATCTCATCGTAGTTTTGATTTGAATTTCTTTAATAGCTAACGATCGTGAGCATTTCTGCATATGTCTCCTGGCTGCCTGGATATCATCTTTAGAGAAGCGTCTGTCCATCTCCTTCTCCCATCGCTTAATTGGATTACTTATCCTTTTCTTATTGATCTTTTTAGTACCTTACAGATTATGGAGATCAGACATTGGTCTGACATATAGCTGCCAAAAATTTTTTTCCCATTCTGTAGGTGGTCTTTTCTTTTCATAAAGTCTTTGGATGAGCAAAAGTGTTTGATTCTTAGTAGTTCCCACTGATCTATTTTCTCTTCTACTGATAGTTGTACTTTGTCAGATTTTGAAGTCTGTCTGTGTTGTATATTAAAACTTCCATTGTTGATCCTATTCTTTCTTGGATAAGCATTATCATTTTAGATTTGATATTTAGGTCTTTTATCCAGTTTCAGTTGGTTTTTGTATAAGGTGTGAGATACAGGTCTTTTTTCAACTTTTTGCAGATGGATAACCAACTTTTCCAGCACCCTTTGTCAAAGAGATTGCTTTCACCTCAGTTTAAAGTCTTAGGGCCTTTGTCGAATATCAACTGTTCATAGAAGGATGGTGGCATCTCTAGGGTCTCAACTCTGTTACACTGACCTATATGTCTCTTTTTGTACCAGTACCAGGCTGTTTTGATTACTGTGGCAGTGTAACAGATTCTAAAGTCCAGTAGTGAGAGACCTCCCAGTGTGTTCTTCTTCAGTAGTGCTTTACTTATCCGGGGTTTCTTCCCCTTCCAAACAAAGTTGATGATTTGTTTCTCCATCTCATTAAAAAATGACACTGGAATTTGTATTGGAATTGCATTACATAAGTAGATTGCTTTGGGTAAAATACACATTTTCACAATGTTAAGTCTTCCCATCCATGGGAAGGGCAAGTTTCTCCATTTACATAAGCCTGTCTTAGTTTCTTGTAGTAAGGTCTCGTAGTTCAAGATCTGAGATACTTTTGAGAACCAGATCTACAGGACATGATGACTGCTTTGATGTGAGGAGTTGGTCAGGTGGGTTGACTCTGACTTAGGGATTAACAGGATTGACTAGGTCCTAGATCTACCATTTTCCGGCTCTTCAACCTTGGGTGAGTTACTCAGCTTGTCTGTGCTTTGGTTTCTTCATCTGTTAAAATGGCAACAAAAGTAATAACCTACGTCATGGAATTGGAAACCTTGGTGGCATAGTGGTTAAATACTATGGCTGTTAATCGAAAGACTGGCAGTTCAAATCCATCAGGTGCTCCAGGGAGCTCTATGGGGGCAGTTTTACTCTGTGCTATAGGGTTACTATGAGTCAGAACTGACTCAGTGACAGTGGGTTTGGTTTTTTAGGTCTCATGGAAGTATTGTGAAGATTAAATTAGACAAAGCATGCAAAGCATTTCACACAGTGCCCAGTATCTAATAGACATTCAAGAAATATTAGGCATTATCTTTCATTATTACTATCATTAGATGACAGGTCAAGAGTGGCCCATGTGTCTGATTTGGGCAAACAGGTCTACATAATGGCTTAATTTACTAAGATGGTGAACAGAGGAAGGCAGGCAGGTTTGGGGAGGAAATTCTGTTTGGTTTTTAGATAAGCAGAGTTTTCAGGTGTCTGGGAGACATTTTAACAGATTCAAGTAAATACAACAGGGGACAAACAAGTAGAGTATCTGAAAGACAGAGGCTGCAGTGAAGAAACCTGGCATCTAAGCTGGACAGAAGAGGAACTGAAGATAAGAGGAGCTGGTATTAGAAGTTTAGGACACTTCTGGAGTTTCATGGAGTAACTTGAAGAGCAGAACTCTGAGTTGCGGCACGACAAGTGCAAGGCCAGACTGTCAGTGTGGGCTGCAGAGTCAGGCACATGTGCCATGTTAGCAACAGAAAGCCTGGCCCACCTCTAGGCTGAAGAGTATTGCTGCCTTAGAGAAACAGGATTCCTACCTGCCACACTACAGAAAGTAAAAATAGGTATAATAAAGTGCAATAACCTATTTTATTTGTCCAATTTAGCCAAGATATTATTAACATGTAATCAATATATAAATTAATAATATATATTCTTTTATTCTTACTAAGTCCTTTTAAAATCTGGTGTGTAATTTACACTTAAACCAATTTCAACTAGCCACATTTCACAGTATATCTATAGAATGTTAGTATTTTCTCTGAAACATAGTACTCCACAGCAAACAATCATGATTTCCAGGAATAGTCCAAATTCCAAAGGTTCAGCCTCACTGCCCCCATAAGCCACAGCACTTGTCAGAACCTGTGTTTTAGGAAACATAGGTTTATGGCTTTTAGGAAACACAGCCATTCTAAGTTACCTTATTCTTACTTAGCGCATTCACTGGCTCTATCAGTGTATTCATTCTGGCACTTCATAGTATTACCTAAATTGTCTCTCACCAGAAAAAGCCCACAGCTGTTGAACTGATTCTGACTTGTAGTGATCTTGTAAGACAGAGCAGAGGTGCCCCATAGATTTTCCTGGGAGCACCTGGTGGATTCGAACTGCTAACCTTTTGGTTAGCAGGTGTAGCATTTAACCACTATACCAACAGTTTCCTTCTTCAGAAAAGAGAACTACAAATCCAGCAAACGCTCTCAGTGGGCTCTGCATTCTAAGAAATGTCCCAATCTCAAACCACACAACCCCTTATCACAATTTAAGAGACAGATAACCTCCTAAGTCATCAGCAAGTAAAATACACTGGGGGTGAAGGAGGTGGGCAGGTTTGTATTTTCCACAGTTCAACCTGGAAGCTACCTCTGTGGGCCAAGCCCCACAGCACAAAGAAGCTTCAGCTTCATGTCACCATTTATAGTCTCACAACACACTGGAAGCCTAACACCTCACTTTCACAAGACCCAATTTGATGCACTGCGTCCACTGCTCCCCAGAAGCTGGAGTGATTAAAGTCACCCATGGCCTCTCCTATCTGCCTGGCACAGCAAGAGGCCCTGACAATTATTTCTTATCCCTGCCAGCCACACTGGGCTCCTCAGCAAGGTCCTGGCACCTCGTAAGGCTCCTCTGGCTAAGGTGATAAGACGAAGAGTCAACAGCGAAAAAAATGCTTGACACCAACTCTGTCGACCACAGCTGCAAGAAGACAGCTGAAAATTTGCAAGCAAAGCAGGAAAAGGGGTAAAAGGGCAGGTTAGAGGACACCAATTCATTTTTTGGAGAGGAATGGAAATAATGTTAAAACTGTTCCAGCACACATCTGGAAACATTTCAAATGGCAGGCCCTGTTTCTAAAACTCTGTCATACAAATTAACATCAAAATGTTCTGGTTGCACAGTTCAGGTGCATATTCAATAAAGTGCTGAAGACAGCTGGAAATAATAGTCAAACATATAGACGGATTTTCTGAAAAGGGCTTTGTATTTGTTTCTCTAAAAATTAACAAATAAACATTGCAATTCACTCTCTTCAACTCTGCTTTTGGATATCTTGATTACAAAATACACATGCATACACACACCGCCACCCCCCTACCCCAACGCTCTTTATCTCCAGTGCTAACATCTGAGGCTGTTCTCATGATGGCAATTTACAAATGAACAACACCCATTTCCTCATAATTCCACAAATACCATCACTCAGATTGCCTTGAATTTACTATACGTAATGACTTTTCAGGAAGCCCAATGTTTTTCATGAGATCCTGTTCCTGTAACATATAAAGCATATTTAGTATCTGTTCAAAAAATAAAAATAAAAACAAATTAGTGTACTGACCCCAGTTTTATTTCCTCAAAACACATATTCACAATTTTTCAACAGGGCAGATAAAAATAATCTCCAATCTAGCTCACAGAGAGGAGCCTCACTGACAACACAAGAATAAAAAGAGGTGCATCATGAGATCTCCACTAAAAGACCTCAATTGATGGTCCAGTGGTTTTGGGGTTCCTCTGAGAGCATGGCCCCCTGCCCTGATGCTGCCCGTTCCCATAAATTATAACAAAGGTCCACTCTTTGGACAGGAATGGAATGGACTTGGCAATGCAGAGTAACCATATGTTGGAAGCACTTTATGGTTCTATACATCTATAGGATATCATCTTGCTGACCTCTGGCTGGAGGAAGGGGAGTGGACGGAGAGGAGGGGAAAGGAGGCTGTTGGGAGGATGAGACATGTATGGAGCAGAGAGGAATAGTGTGCAGTCACCGGACAGGGAGAGCAGTGGAAGCTGCATATAGGCGGGCATGTAAATTTACATGTGAATGTACATTTTCACTCAGTTATGTTAAATAAAAAAAAAAATAATTAAAAAAAATAATAATCTCCAATCTTAAAATAAAAGGATGTGAGGTGCCCAGGACACAGCATAAGCATATGCTGTTGTGTCAGATACCATCAAGTCACTTCTGACTCATAATGACCATACATAAGACAGAATGAAACACTGCCTGCTCCTTCACCATCCTCATCATCATTGTTCTGCTTGAGTCCACTGTTGCAGCCACTGTGTCAATCCATAAGCATGTGGGGGCACTAGTAAATACTGATACCTATGAAAACCTCTTAGGCCCACCTGTCTAGTCCCTTATTTCCACCTCAAAGCACTGTGGCTGGACTCCTACTCCATGTGTGGCTCACCCCACGGAGAGCTAGGGACAGAAAGACCATCAGCCCATAGCCTATCTAAAGGAGCTCACAGCCCTGTGAGAACACCTAAGTTCAAAATTTCCCTTGCAAGTGAAAAAGGATTATTTCCACAAAGTCTGCACACAACCAACTGAATTATGAAGGGATCCTCTTTAATACTGAGTCCAAGACTCCCTAAGCGTTAATATTCAGACCCAACCAGAAAGTAACTGCCCTCCTCCACAGCATAAACCTAACTCAAATCATAATCCTTTATAAAGCAATAGATTCCTAGCAAAGTATGTAGGTTTACTCATTATTTTCACACTTGATAACATCATAGACCCTCTCCCAAAGTCTTCATCGCAAGTTTATCTCCTGTGATTTCCTTAATGCTTTCTAGCCACTAAACTGGAAGCTCCACAAGATCAGCGTCCACACTTCTTTCCCTTACCAACGTAACCCCAGGGCATAGCATACAAAGGGTCTGCTATTCACTCAAAGTGGAAACAGACATATAAAAAGCTCAGAAACTGCTTAGATCTTACAACTTCTTTGCATTTAAAGCATTCCTCCAATTATGGCTAAAAGCCCGTAGCTACAGAAAACTGTTCCATTCACTTAGATTTTGTTTCTAAAACTAGATTTAAAAAAACAAAACAGGTTTTGTTCCCATGCGGCTGCCGAAGATGGCGGAAGGGCAGGTCCTGGTACTCGATGGCCAAGGCCATCTCCTGGGCCGCCTGGCAGTCATTGAGGCTAACCAGGTGCTGCTGGGCAGGAAAGTGGTGGCTGTACGCTGCGAGGGCATCAACATTTGTGGCAACTTATACAGAAATCAGTTGAAGTACCTGGCTTCCTTCGGCAAGAGGATGAACACCAACTGACCCGGTGGGCCCTATCATTTCCGGGTCCCCAGCCGCATCTTCTGGTGGACCGTGCAAGGTATGCTGCACCTCAAGAGCAAGTGTAGCCAGGCTGCCCTGGACCGCCTCAAAGTCTTTGATGGATTCCCACCCCCCATGATAAGAAAAAGCGGACAGTGGTTCCTGCTGCCCTCAAGGTTGTGCGTCTCAAGCCCATGTGGAAGTTTGCCGACCTAGGACGCCTAGCTCATGCGGTAGGCTAGAAGTACCAGGCAGTGACAGCCACCCTGGAGGAGAAGAGGAAGGTGAAGGCCAAGTTCCATGACAGGAAGAAGCAGCAGCAGCTTATGAGGCTGAGGAAACAGGCCGAGAAGAACTTGGAGAAAAAGATCGACAGATACACAGAGGTTCTCAAGACCTACGGACTCCCGGTCTGCGCCCAATAAAGACTCATACTCTTCACTGGCCAAATAAAGGCGATTCTTCCTAAAAAAAAAAAAAAAAAAAAAAAAAAAAACAGAAAACACCTAATTCTGATTTCTTTGGGTTCTGATCTATAAGCTGCAAAGATTCAGAAATTTACAGATCACCATCTCTGAACTAGGAGGTTTGTTCTGAAAACTCTGGAGGCTTACCACTCAGGGAGGCAGTAAAAACCCATGAGAGGAATCAGAGTAGTTTTCATTGTTTGCTTCACAGCCATAGTAGTATTGTGGACTACCTGATAAACTTGCCTAAAACAAATAATGTTTTCAAAACTAGTATAAATACATAATACAAGTATGTTTTTATGCCAGAATTTTTAACTAAAAAAAAACCCAGTGCACTTAGAGCGCTGCCAAAGCCGGAACTGATCTTTTCCACTAAGTTGGTGATGGAGCAGATCTGAAGATTCTGAAGAGATATTCTTCACTTGTATGTGTCGACAAGTCAGGAAAACAAAATCTGAGCACATCACCAGCTAACATGAATGTCGTAACATTTGACATGATGATGTTCTAAGGTGACCTTCCTGGCCAGCACTTATCCTAGTCATTCCTCAAAGGTTAGAAAGTGGTCTTGTCTAGTGAAAGGAGTAGGAACAGGTTCCGCCGGACCTCTTCACCTTCAATGTCCCTCCAGGTAACTCCGGAACCAGCAGCTTGCACAGCGGATTGACAGAGCAGGAGGGGACCATGAGAATGAGGGATAAGCCGCAAGGGCAGAGGGTTGGCCCCACAGACACCCAGCGCACGCCCCTACCTGCCAGCCTCCACCGCTCAGGATACGCCAACTCCAGGAGCTTCTTCGCCTCCGAATGTTCGGCCATTGAGGGCTGCAGCCCCGAGTCGTCTCCGGGAGCTGCCACTGCTGGCGCCGCCGACCCGCGCCGCTCGGACTCGCCCTCTGCCCGGGAAGAGCCAGCAAGGCTGCTCTGGAGTCCTGTGCGCGTCCCATATCTGCAGGCGCCCAAGAGCCTCGGTCGGAGCCCCAGTAGCCGTGCGATGCCCGCTGCGCTGCCGGAGGCGCACGGCGGCCCCAGCACTGAGACTGGCGGCCCGAGGACTCCGCGACTAGAACTTGGGCCCCTCCCGGGCCAGGCGCTGCGGCAGCAGCTCAGGCGAATGGCTCCAAGACCACCGCAGAGCCACCGTCCCGCCTCCCAAGGCCGTCCCCGCCCCAGGCCTACTAGCTGCCTCCTAGACCCGAGGCCACCGACCGCAGCCGGAGCCCTTACGGAGGCGACCGGAAGGAGCCGCAGCGGCCAGGAGGAGGGACAGCGCATGGCGCCGACACCTGGCCCTCTGCCCCGACCTCTGCGCCTCCGCCCCTCCGCCCCGCTTAAGCCGAGCCCCAAAGCTCCGCCTCTAGCCCAGGCCCTGCGCGACCACAGAGAGGCACCCCGCCGCGGGCAGGCGGCGACGTAGCCGGCCCCCGGCCCCGAGCAGCTGGGCTTGCGCGCCGCGCCTCCTGCCCTACCCGCTGAGGCCAGCACTGCCCCCCGCCGATAACGCCCCGCCGCCCCGCCTTTCACGTTGTCACCTCCTGTCGGGGGCCGGACGCGACCTGCACGTGGTTCACAGGCCCGGCTTTCTGGCACGAGCAAGGAGCCACCGGGAGTGTAGGGTTCCGCTCTGTGTGCCCTTCCATCGCCATGAGCGAGACCCTCAGGTGGTGACGAGATCTGTACAGAGGTCCCCTTTCCCACACACCCCGACGCCTTCAGAAAGTGCGTTTACAGCGCTCGCCGCAGTTCTTGCGCCAGCGCACCGCCCACGCGGAAAGGGGAGCGGGGCCTCCACTCCGGCCCCCCCAGGGAGAGCAGGCCGGCGACTGGAGTACTGGGAGTAGTGGGCGATGCCGCCGCGGCTGTTCACTGCAGCTGCAGAGAGATTTTTTTAACGCTCTTCGTCACCGGCTGCACCAACTAGGGGCAAGCACAAGGCCTTTCTGACACCGGAAGACTCAGAGAAGCGAGCAGGCGCGACCAAACGATGCCCGGCACTAGGATGAACCAGAAAGCCTACAAGCTCCGAGAGCGCGGGAGCGGAGCCTTGATTCGCACCGGCTGGATGTCTGCCTTGCCATCCCTCTGCCCAGCGCAGCGCCGAAGGCTGAGGTGCAGAGACATCAACCGGGAGGGAACTCTGGGCTCCCCACGCAGTTCTGTCCTGAATGGCTTTGTGGAGGAGGTGCTTGGGACATTAAAAGGCAGACAACTTAGAAGGGAGCAGGGATCATTTCACAACCTAAGTACATAGAAGTGCAAAAGCAGAAACGGTCGAGGCATCCCCGCTGCTCAGATTAGTGGAGAAGACGAAAGTTGGGGGTATAGGGGTGGAATAAGACAAAAAAAATACACAGTAATGACTGTTTCAACAGTTTGTGCATGTACAGCTCGTTGATATGGGTTACGCTCAAGTTGTGCAATCATTCTCATCATTGATGTAGACTCACTGCCTCCTAAGCTTCTCATCGATCTCACAGACGCGTGCTTCAATACCATGGCAAGGAGAGCCAGAGGAGAGGGTTTTAGATATGTCCACTGGATCACAAGGGCCACAGGGAGACTTTTCACAGTGGGGGTGACTGTGTACTGTGTTTCAGGGACACAGAGGGGACCTGCTAGAAGAGTTTTGTTAGGTGCTGTGGAATTCATTCTGACTCTTTAAAGGCCTCCTGTGACAGAGTAGAACTGTGCCTTAGCATTTGAGTCGAGGAGTGTGACCACACCAGGTGACAGTGGGTGACACAAAAATAATTGTCTATAAAATTTTTGTGCGGAGCTTCAGCAGAAGTTTATTATTTTTAATAATAATATTTCTGTAGTTGGTTAAGACATCAAAAACATTTTTTGCAAGTGTAGCTTATATATATATCAATATATCTGCAGGGCTAAAACTCTGCTAACTTAATTTTTCAACCTTCTCATGTGATGTGGCTGTGATTATTATCCATGTGGTTTCATCTGAGCCCACTACAAACATGCACTGCTGTTTTAGTTGCTGCCTGTGTTTTTATAGTTACGGATTTTTATCCAGTTTTTTAGGTTTTCAGCTACAGTATTCTGGTAATTAGCATGAGGATGTGTATGACACCATGAGTTACTGCACAAGGTGATATTAACACCAGCGAAGCTGCTGCCCATAGGATTTTCTAGGCTGTAGTCTTTAGGGAGCAAATTACAACGTGTTCCTCTAAGTAAGCCACTGAGATAGTTCCACCTGCCAAGCTTTCAATTAGCTGCTGAATACTTAACCTGTGTAACAGTAGTGGCTGAGAAAACTGGACAGCTTTTTTTTTGACTTTTGAGTGTTTTTACAGGGCCTGGTTGTGGGTGAGGTTACTGAGACACTCTCCTCCAAAATTTATGTGGATATCAAAAATCAATAGTGAAATTTTTTTTTTTTTTAAAGAATTGGTACCCCCCAAAATGCATGATGAACAAACTATCAAAATTTTAAAGATCTGACCCTGAACTGGTGCAATTCTGCCTCACTCTTCTCTCTCCAATCTCAGCCCAGAAAACTTTATTTATAAAAGGGGTAACACCATAATAAATGGAGAAAAGACTGAAGTTGTCAAGGATTCCATTTTACTTAGATCCGCAATCAAGGCCCATGAAAATAGAGGTCAAGAAATCGAGTTTTATATTGTGCAAAGCTGCATCAAAAGACATCTTAAAAATGTTAAAAGGCAAAGATGATTGTCATGGATTGAATTGTACTCCCTTACCTCCCCCCCCCCCAAAAGTATAGCAGTTTGGCTGGGCCGTGATTCCTAGTATTGTGTGGTTGTCCTGCATTTTGTGATTTTCCTGTTGTAAATCCTAATCTCAGCATGTGGTTAATAGAGCAAGACTGGATTCTGTTAAAGATTATTAAAATGGAACCATAACACCCTTACTAAGATTATCTTCCTGATCCAATGTAAAGGGAGTTTCCCTGGGGTTTGGCTTACACCACATTTTATCCTATGAAAGATGAAAATGAAATAAGCAGAGAGTTGAGGACCTCATACCATCAAGCATGCAGCACCAGGAGCAGAGTGCGTCCTTCATACCTGAGGTTCCTGCAATGATGCTCCCAGACCAAGGAAAGACTGATGCAGTTCAGAGACAGTTTCCTCCAGAACTGACAGAGAGGGAAAGCTTTCCTCTGGAGCTGGCACCCTGAACTTGGGCTTGTAGCCTACTGAGCTGTGACAGAATAAACTTTTCTTTGTTGAGGCCCTCCACTTGTGGTGTTCTTGTTAGAGCAGTACTAGATGATTACGACGTTAAGGAATAAGGTGAACCTGAACCAAGCCTTAGTGTTTTCATTACCTCACATGCATGCAAAAGTTGGGCAATGAATAGGAAAGACCAAAGAAGATGCCTTTGAGTTATGTTGTTGGTGAAGAATTTGAATATGCCATGGACAACCGTAATAACAAGCCTATCTTGGAAGAAGTACATCCAGAATGCTCCTTAGAAGGCAGGATGGTGAGACTTCATCTCACACACTTTGGACATGTTATTAGGAGGACCAGTTCCTAAAGAAAGGCATTGTCTTAGGCTGGGTTCTCTAGGGAAGCAAAACCAGTAACGTGTATACTGTGTATAGAAAAAGATTTACATAAAGGAAACAGCTCATGCAATTGCAGAGGCTGAAACATCACAAGTCCTAGGTGGGAACACAAGCCTCACACAGTCACAGGAACTGGTAAACCCAAGGTCAGCAGGTCAGAGATTAGAATTCCAGGCCACGGGCTGTGAAGGTCAATGTACCCAAGAAGGTGGGCAAGACTGCAAGGTTTCTGCTGGTTCACAGAGCTGCAGGGGCTGGTGAACCTGGGATTGGCAGGTCACGGAATGGGACTCTTACTTGCAGGCAGTGAGGGTCAATGAATCCCGAAAGCTGTTAGTTCAAGTCCCAAGATCCAGATGCAAAAGAAAAACGAGTGACAGCTGCTGGACCTGCAACAAGCCAAAAAAACTTTGGCAACATGAACAGACAGGAAGTAGGTGGCGGGAGGTGGAGAGATGAAGCCTGAGGGTGAGCAGTGAACCATGACAGGCCCCACTCCTGCTACTTTATACAGCTGCCAAAATCTTGAGAATCATGGACCAGTGAAGTTGACACAGTCTTAACCATCATGATCTACCTCTTGTCAACTTAGCATCTGTACACATCCCCATACCATCCATATCTGAGTAAACACAATTACAAAGTCATATTTATATCTAGCATGATACAGGCAACACATGTATAACTGAAAATGGGTTAGACCTATTTACATCCTATAGTTTATAAGAAAACAAAAATATCTGATGCACACTTACAGAGCAGAAATACTCATAACAATTATAACCCATATTTCTGCAACTAGTCGTGTGGCCATAACTGGTATTTAGACCTACCATCTTCTACAATGCATTCCATATTCCCTTTGCCCTCAGCAAGCTGGCTGTGGTTCCTTGCCTGGTGGTGTGACCCAAACCTTCATTTCTGAAGGGTCTGAGCTATTAGTAGTCGTGTTGGAATTGGATTGCTACAGCTTTTCATTGACTTTAATCACAGGACATGGTAGTACTAAGAAACACTCTAAGTGTTCTCTTGCATTCCAGACATATTCTTCTCTACTTCCATTATGTAATACCAATCTGGTTTCGTCTTGGTAATCAGTATCAATCACACATCCAGTATGATAACTCCTTTCTTTTCCTGTTGATCCAAAGGCATAAAGAGACCAAAGTAGCCTGGTGGCATTTTTAGCTTCTAGCTCAATGGAGTCAATGATGTGTCTCCATGGGCAGCATTCTTTCCTTTGGAATGAAGACACTTAGACCTGCTGAGCTTAAGTTCGTGAGGACAGGAAGGAAAAATCTTGTAAGTGGGTCATTAGGAGTAATAGTCAGCAGTGCCACTTCCACTTCTATCCCTTGATTCCAGGACACGTGAACTCTAGCTATGAGAGACATTGCACCATATATTGGATGCTGGTTTAGAGGATATACAGCCTCCTAAAGAACATTTCTCTGACCCTCCAAGGTATTTCCACCTAGTTGGTGTCATAATTGTGTCTTTAGGAGGCTGTTCTATTATTCTATCAAGCCAGCTTTTTCAGAATGATGGGGAACATGGTAAGACCAGTGAATTCAATGAGCACAGGCCCAATGCCATACTTCATTTGCTGTGGAGTGAGCCCCTTGATTGAAGGCAATGCCGTATGGAATACTATGACAGTGGATTAGGCATTCTGCAGTTTTGGCAGAAGCATGGCATGCAGGGAAGGCAAACTCATATCCAGAATAAGTGTCTATTCCAATAAGGACAAAATGCTGCCCTTTCATGATGAAAGTGGTTCATTGTAATCAAAATGCCACTAGGTTGTGGCTGATCACCTCAAAGAATAGTGCCACATCAAGGACTTGGTTGTGGTATTTCTGTTAAAAAAGTAGTAGCTGACTAAGACAGAATTTGGTACCCAGAGAGTGGGATGGTACTCTAACACATACCTGAAACGTGGATGCAGATTTGAACCTGTGAATGAATGGAAGAATCAGAATGAACCAAGGACAACTTTTAACACCATTAACACTGAAGAGGACACAGATGGTGGGAAAAGAGGAGCAGATGACTGATGGCAGCAGCAGCAGCTAGGTAGCAGCAGAACCAGACCAGCACGAGACAGCACTGGAGCCAACTCACAGAGCAAGAGAACTGAATGCCTGTGTGCAGGAGGTTTCCTGGCAGAGTAGGGTGTCTCTGGGCACTTGAATCAGTGAAGCTATAGAGCTTTGGAACACTCAGCCCTGCAGAGCAGAGGCAAGCCTATGGCCATGAGTCCATAGGAAGCAGAAGCTGAAGACATAAAGAGCAGAAACTGAGCTGCTTCAGTCTCCAAAAGTATGGCCATGACCTAGGGGTTTGAAATGGTGGAGCCATGGCTTTCTGTGTTTGCAAGGTTAGAATTGCCACTCAGCTGGGCTTCAGGTGCCCCTAAAGTTGAAGGACCAGAGTTGCTTTCCCCATGGGCCTGAAAGACAGAGCTATAGCACAGGGATAGGGACTTTCACTCAGAATCTGGAGAGTGTAGTCAATACCTAGAGTCTGGAGGGCAGGGCCATTGTGTGCAATGTCTTGGAGAATGGAAGATTATTTTCAAAGCTTTTGGGGCTCCTGTAATGTGTTTTGTTGACTTGTTTGTTGTCTGTTTTGCCTTCTTTCTCCCATTTGTAATGGAAATGCCTAACTTGTGCCTGCTTGTTGTGCCATTGTATTCTGGAAGCAGTTAACTTGTGTTTTAGATTTCACAGCTGAAGAGGAATTTCTAGGTTTTGGACTTGGACTTGAGACATTTACTATGATGGGGTGAGTATGTTTCACATGTTTCAAGGATGTTATTTTTTATTTTATTTTATTTTTTTTTAGGGAACAAAGGGTAGAATGCCATGGATTGAATTGTGTTCCCCTAAAAATCTGTGTGGTGATTTAGCTAGTCATGATTCCTGGAGTTGTGTGATGTCCTCCATGTTGTAAATCCTGCCCTATGATGTTAATAGAGGTGGATGGACAGCAGCTGTGTTGGTGGGGCAAGACTCAATGTCTGAGATTGTTTTGTGCCTTGAGGCTCTCTCTTGAGATGTAAAGGAGATGAGCTAGCAGAGAGATACGGGGACCTCATACCACCAAGAAGCAGTGCTGGGAGCTGGGTGCATCCTTTGAAGAGGACTGGGATCCCTGTGCCTCAGAAGCTTCCAGTTCAGGGGAAGATTGATGACAAGGACCCTCCTCAAGAACTAGCAGAGAAAGCCATCCCATGGAGCTGACACCCTATATTGGACCTTTAGGCTACTGGATTGTGGCAAAATAAAATTTCTCTTTTTAAAGCCACCCACTTGTATTTCTGTTAAAAACAACACTAGGTGACTAAAACAGACATCATACTTGGTAGAGGGTCAGCAGAAAAGAGGAAGACCCTTGATGAGACAGATTGATGAGTGGTTGCAACAATGGGCTCAAACACAACAATGATCATGAGGATGGTACAGCACGGGTAGTGTTTAGTTTTGTTGTACATAGGATCACTGTGAAGTGAAATTAACCACATGGTACCTAACAACAGCAATGGAAGTTTGCGTCTGGAGAGACTGCCTCACATACCTCACCATAGTTTGGCTGGTAGGTAAGGAGTATAAGATTTATGAATGGAAGACAAAATAAAGATAGTACAGGGTTAAGCATGCCTTAAATTCCTATGTGAAGTGAGCTGGAAGCATCTCATCTCCTAAAACTCCAGACTTTAAGACCCAGGAAGGCATGGAGCCTTCCAAGCTGACCTTGACTCAGGATAGCCTCTTATTGATGTGTAAGTTCTGAGCACCTGGAAATCAAGGAGTGATTTGAAGCCAACTAAATGGATTTATGTGTTGGTATGTTGCCTTTGGAGCCCTGGTTACACAGTGGATAAGAGCTCTGCTGCTAACCAGCCACCCCTTGAAAATCCCATGGGTCAGTTCTATTGTGTCCTATAGGGTAACTATGAATTGCAATTGACTCAGCGGCAGTGGGTGTCTTTTGTGTGTTCCATTTGGGAAATGTTTTACTAGGTAACTTCAGAAAAGAAGTAAGATTCTAGCTCAAACCCTGACATCATGTGTCCTACTAGCTCCTCAGTGAGCCCAGGTGAAGCAATGTCACAAAAGACATTCACACTGTTGAAGAGAAAATGACAATTTCTTCCCAAATCTGACTTTCTTTTTACTTTATATTTCTCATTTTCCAGAAAATCTTGCTGCGCCAAGAGCCAGAGAAAGGTGGACTGGCCTTCACTTCCTGCCTTCCTCACTGTGAATTCCGCCAGGCTTTTTCAACCAGTGCACACTGGAGCATAGAGTCTCCAGAAAATTAATCCAAGTTTAGAAATCATAAAACATGCATATGTGTGCACACACCCACATACATGCACAAAAAACTCTTTCTATGTTGTTCACATTTTTAATTCAGTCAGGGAAATAATATGAACAATAATTATCACTGACAAGAACGTCATGCCAAAAAAAACCACGCCGCTTAGTTAACCATATGCAAGGCAAGAATTACTTCCCAGCATAGTATGGTGAAATCAGGTACTTCTAGTGGCCTTTTGCCTTGTTTTTTTGGAAAAAACATTTTGTGAGGTATTTGCCCTAAACCCTGAGGAGTTACCCTTGCCTTAGTTGTTTTTTTTTTTTAGCCCTGAGGGTTTATTATATCCTGGGTAAGCTGTAAACAACTTGCATTTGAAACTTTTTGTCTGTTCCTGGGCTGCAACTTGCCCTTAATTGATATACACCTTGCAGGGATTGATCAGTTAAGTATGTAAATTAAGTGTCTGTAGCCTGCTATGTAAATGAAGTATCTGTGGATTGCTGTGAAGGGACTGGTAAGTTTGTGGTCCCTGTTGGAAGAGCCATGCCTTGAAATTGACAGGATATATATATTTGTTGTTATTGTTGTTAGGTGCCGTGAGTTGGTTCTGACTCATAGGGACCCTAAGCACAACAAAAACGAAACACTACCCCATCTTGCCGCATGCCCACATTTGTTTTTATGTTTAAGTCCATTGTTGCAGCCCCTGTGTCAGTCCATCTCATTGAGGGTCTTCCTCTTTTTCGCTGACCCTCACTCTACCAACCATGATGTTTTTCTCCAGTGACTGATCCCTCCTCACAGCATGTCCAAAATATGTAAAACAAAGTCTTGCCATCTTTACTTCCAAGGAGCACTCTTGTACTTCTTCCAGAACAGATCTGTTTGTTCTTTAGGCATTCCATGATACACTCGATATTCTTCTCCAACACAATGATTCAAAGGTGTCAATTCTTCTTCTGTCTTCTTTGTTCATTGTCCAGCTTTTGCATGCCTATGATGAGATTGAAAATGCCATGGCTTGGTTTGGGCACACTTTAGTTGTTAAGGTGACATCTTTACTTTTTAACACTTTAAAGACGATCTTTGCAGAAGATTTTCTCAACACAGTGCATTTTTTGATTTCTTGACTGCTGATTTCTTGATGTTGATTGTGGAGCTAAGTGAAATGAAATCTTTGACAACCTCAATCCTTTGTCCATTAGTGACGATGTTGCTTACTGGTTCAGTTGTGAGAATTTTTTCTTGATGCTGAGGTATAATCTATACTTAAGGCTGTGGTCTTTGATCTTCATCAGTAAGTGGTTCAAATCCTCTTCACTTCCAGCAAGCAGAGTTGTGTCATCTGCATAATGTGAGTTGTTGCTCCAATCCTGATGCCTTGTTCTTCTTCATATAGTCCAACTTCTTGGATAATTTGCTCGGCATACAGATTCAGAAGGTATTGTGACGAGATAAAACACTGATGCACATCTTTCCTGACTTTAAACCATGCAGTGTCCCCCTGTTCTGTTTATGCAACTGCCTCCTGATCTACATACAGATTCCTCATAAACACAGTTAAGTGTTCTGCAATTCCCATACTCTGCAACATTATCCTTAATTTGTTACGATCCACACAGTTGAATGCCTTTGCATAGTCAATGAAACACAGGTAAACATCTTTCTGGTATTTTCTGCTTTCAGCCAAGATCCATCTGACATTAATAATGATATCCCTGGTTCTAAATCCTCTCCTGAATCCAGCTTGAATTTCTGGTAGTTTCCTGTCAATATACTGTTGCAGAGGCTTTTGAATGGTCTTTAACAAAGTCCTACTTGGGTATAATATTAATGACACTGGTAATTTTCTCACTCAGTTGGATCACCTTTCTTGTAAATGGGCATAAATATGGGTCTCTTCTGGCTGGTTGTCCTCCAAATTTCTTGGGATAGATGAGTGAACACTTCTGTTGCTGCATCTGTTTGTTGAAATATCTCAGTTGATATTCCATCAATTTCTGTAGTCTTGTTTTTCACTGACGTTTTCAACACAGTATTGACTTCTTCCTTCAGTGCCATTGTTCCCTGATCATATGCTACCTCTTGAAACGGGTGAACGTTAACAAATTCTTTCTGGTATATGACTGTGTATTCCTTCCATCTTCTTTTGATGCTTTCTGAGTCATTCAATATTTTCCCTGTAGAATCCTTCACTATTGCAGTTCAAGTTCTTTCAGTTTGAGAAATGGAAAGTGTGTTCTTCCTTTTTGGTTTTCTGCTTCCACGTCTTTATACATATCATTATAATACTTTATTTTGTCTTCTCAAGCTGCCCTTTGAAATCTTCTGTTCAGTTCTTTTACTTCATCATTCCTTCCTTTTGCTTTAGCTGCTTGACATTGAAGAGCAAATTTCAGAGTCTCTTCTAACATCCAATTTCGTCTTTTCTTTCTTTCCTGTCTTTTTAATGACTTCTTGCTCTCTTCATGGATGATGCCTTTGATGGCATCCCACAGTTTGTCTGGTCTTTTATTGTTAGTGGTGAACACATCAAATCTGTTCTTGAGGTAGTCTCTAAACTCAGTTGGCACATACTCAAGGTTGTACTTGGGCTCTCACAGCCTTGTTCTAATTTTCTTCAGTTTTAATTTGAACTTGCATATGAGCAGTTGGTGATTTGTGCCACAGTCAGAATCTAGTCTTGTTTTGACTGCTGATGTTGAGCTTTTACAACTTCTTTTTCCACAGATGTAGTCAATTTGAATCCTGTATATTCCACCTGGAGAGGTCCATTTATATAGTTGCTCTTTGCTTTGGTCGAAAAAGGTATTTGCAATGAAGAATTCATTGGTCTTGCATCACCATGTGATCTCCAGCATAATTTCTATCACCAAGACCGTATTTTCCCACTACCAGTCCTTTTTCTCTGTTTCCAACTTCTGCACTGCAATTATCAGTATTTATTGGTGCATCCTCTATGTCATACTGTCGGGGCTTGTGTGTTGCTGTGATGCTGGGAGGTACGGTGCTGGTATTCAAATATCAGCAGGGTCACTTGTGTTGGACAGGTTTCAGCTGAGTTTCCAGACTGAGACAGACTAGAAATAGTGATCAGGCAGTCTACTTATAAAAAGTATTAGCCAATGAAAACCTTATGAATAGCAATGCAGTATTGTCAGACATAGTGTCAGAAAAGGAGCCTCCCAGGCTGGAAGGCACTCAAAAGATAACTGCAGAAGAGCTGCCTCCTCAAAATAGAGTTGACCTTAATGATGTGGATGGACCTTCATTCACTGATGTGGCATGACTCAAAATGAGAAGAAACAGCTGCAAACTTTCACTAATAATTGGAACATGGAATGTAATAAGTATAAACCTGGGAAAATTGAAAATCATAAAAAATAAAATGGAACACGTAAATATAAGTATCCTAGGCATTAGTGAGCTGAAATGGACCCATACTGGCCATTTTAAATCAATCATATGGTCTGCTATGCTGGGAATGAAAACTTGAAGAGGAATAGTATTGCAATCATCCTCAAAAAGAACATTTCAAGATCTGTCCTGAAGCACAACACTATCAGTGGTAGGATAATATTAAGATGCCTACAAGGAAAGCCAATTAATACAACTACTATTCAAATTTATTCACCAACCACTAAAGCCAAAGATGAAGAAATTGAAGATTTTCACCAGCTTCTGCAGCCCAAAATTGATCAAACATGCAATGATGGTGCATGCACGCACACACACACACACACACACACACACACACACACACACACACACACACACACACACACACACACACACACACACACACACACACACACGAAGTCTAACAGTTAAGTCCATGAACTTAATTGTTCTAAGTACTACATACCTCATTGCTGAATATCACTATGGTCACCTTCAAAGTAGTATACTTGGGATGAGTTCACGAACTTAATTGGCAGTCCATATCTATATATATACATATGGAAACCTTGATGGCATAGTAGTTAAGTGCTACAGCTGCTAACTAAAAGGTCGGCCATTCAAATCTGCCAGGCAGTCTTTGGAAACTCTATGGAGCAGTTCTCCTCTGTTCTATAGGGTTGTTGTGAGTTGGAATCAAGTCAACAGCAGTGAATCAGGGTTTGGTTTTATATTTATATATGTATTAATTATGTATTCCACACATGTCTGTGAGTTTGTCATAATGTGGGAGCTTATGTATTGCTGTGAAGATGGAAGCTATGCCATCAGTATTCAAATACCACCAGGGTCACTCATGGTGGACAGGTTTCAGCTGAGCTTCCAGACTGAGATAGACTAGGACACAGGACCCTGTAGTCTCCTTCTGAAAAGAATTAGCCAGTGAAAGCCTTGCTAACAACAATGGAATGTTGTTTGGTATAGTGCGGGAAGATGAACCCATCAGGTTGGAAGACACTCAAAATACAACCAGAGAAGAGCTGCCTCCATGGTTAGAGTCGACCTTAATGACATGGATGGACTCAAGTCTTTGAGACCATCATTTCTTGATGTGACATTACTCAAAATGAGAAGAAACATGTGAAAATACTCATTAATAATTGGAACTTGGAGTGTACAAATGATGGATCTGGGAAAATTGGAAATTCTCAACGAAATAAAATAAAGTGTACTGAGATTGGTATCCTAGGCATTAATGAGCTGAAATGAATTGGTAGTGGTCGTTTTGAATCAGACAATTATGCGTTCTTCTATACTGGAAATGACAACTTGAAGAGCAATGGTATCACAGTCATCGTCAAAAAGAATATTTCAGGATCTATCCAGAAGTACAACACTGTCAGTGGTAGGATAATATTCATAGGCCTACAAGAAAGACCAGTTAATATGACTATTATTCAAATTTATGAACCAACCACTAAGATCAAAGATGAAGAAACAGAAGATTTTTCTGAACTACTGCAGTCTGAAATTGATCTAACATGTAATTAGGATGCACTGATAATTACTGGCAACTGGAATGTGAAAGCTGGAAACAAAGAAGGACTGGTAGTTGGAAAACTTGACCTTAGTGACAGAAATGATGCTGCAGACTGCACGATTGAATTTTGGAAGAGCAATGACCCTTTTTTCACCAATATAAATGGTGACTATATACAGTGACCTTGCCAGATGGAATACAAAGGAATCAAATAAACTACATTTGTGGAAAGAGATAATGGGAAAGCTCAAGGTCATCAGTCAGAAGAATACCATGGTCCAACTGCAGATCAGACCAACAATAACTCATAAGCAAGTTCAAGTTGAAATTGAAGAAAAGTAGAACAAGTTCATGAGAGCCCAAGTATGACCTTGGGTATATCCCACCTGAATTTAGAGACCATCTCAACAATAGATTTGACTTGTTGAATAGTAATGACCAAAGACCAGATGAGTTGTGGAATGACATCAAGGACATCATATCTGAAGGAAACAAGAGGTTATTAAAAAGACAGGAGAGAAAGAAAACACCTCAATGGATGCCAAGAGAGACCCTGAAACCTGCTTTTGAATGTCAAGTAGCTAAAGCAAGTGGAAAAAATAGCAAAATAAAAGAGCTGAACAGCAGATTTCAAAGGGCAGTTTGAGAAGACAAAGTGAAGTATTAGGATGAAATATGCAAAAACCTAGAGATGTGAAACCAAAATAGAAGACCATGTTTAGCATTTCTCAAGCTGATAAAACTGAAGAAAAAATTTGAGCCTCAAGTTGCAATACTGGAGGCTTTATGGGGAAGGTATTAAATGAGAAAGAAGCATCAGAAGAAGATGGAAAGAATATATAGAGTCCCTATACCAAAAAGAATTGGTCAATGTTCAGTCATTTCAGGAGGTAGCAAGTGATCAGGAACCAATGGTACTGAAGGAAGAAGTCCAAGCTCCACTGAAGATATTGGAGAAAAAGAGGGTCGCAGGATTGACAGTATACCAATTGAGACATTTCAACAGATGCAGTGCTAGAAGTGCTCATGTGACTTGTGTATGCCAGGAAATTTGGAAGCTAGATTATTTATGCCTATTCCCAGGAAAGGTGATCCAACTAAATGCAGAAATCATTGAATGATACCATTAATACCACATGTAAGCAAAATTTTGCTGAAGATCATCCAAAAGCAGTTGCAGCAATACATCTACAGTGAACTGCCAGACATTCAAGCTGCATTTAAGAGAGGATGTGAAACCAAGGAAACCACTTTTGATGTCAGATGGATCCTGACTGAAAGCAGAGAATACCAAAAAGGTTTTTATTTGTTTTATTCACTATGCTAAGGCATTCAGCTGTGTGGATCATAACAAATTATGGATAACATCAGATAATGGGAATTTTAGAACACTTAATTGTGCTCATGACGAATCTGTACATGGATCAAGAGAAAGTTGTTCGGACAGAACAAGGTGATACTGCATGGTTCAAATTCAAGAAAGGTATATGTTAGGGTTGTATGCTTTCACCATATTTATTTAATATGTATGCTGAGCAAATAACGTGAAAAACTGGAGTATATGAAGAAGAATGGGGCATTAGGATTGGAGGAAGACTCATTAACAACTTGCCATGTGCAGATGACACAGCCTTGCTTGCTGAAAATGAAGAGAACTTGAAGCATTTACTGATGAAGATAAAAGAGTACAGCCTTCATTATGGATCGTACCTCAACATAAAGAAAACAAAAACTCTCACAACTGGGCCAATATGCAGCATCATGATAAACAGAGGAAAGACTGAAACTGTCAAGGATTTCATTTTACTTGGAGCCATAATCAACACCCATAGAAGGAGCAATCAAGAAAGCAAAAGATATGAAAAGCAATAACACATTTTTAGGACTGTGATGGTTAAGATTTTGTGTCAGTTTGGTTGGGCCATGATTCTCAGGGTTTATATGTGATCACTCCTATGAATGCATCTGCTGTGAGTAGCCAATCAGTTGAAAGGCAGTTTCCTTGGGGGTGTGGGCTGCATCTGAATATAAACAGATGTTCTGGCTTTTTTGCTTACTCCAGATCAGGTGGCTGCCTCCTGTTCATCAGACTGCCATCTCTCAAGACTTGAGCTATCAGCTTATCTGCAGATCTTGGAATTCATTGATCTTCACAGCCTGAGGGTAAAGGTCCGCTCTCTGACCTGCTAATCGTGGATTTACCAGCCACCGTGGCTGTGCGAATCAAGAGAAGACTCTCTCTTGATCCAACATCTTGGGATGTTGCAGTCATTTCCTCGATATAAATCTTTTTCCGTATCTATTTGTTTCTCTAGAGAACCCAGCCTAAGGCAAGGACTAAGATGCGCCTGACCCGAAACTATGTGTTTTAAATCACCTCATGTACATGTAAAAGCTGGACAATAAATGAGGAAGACAGAAGAAGAATTGATGCCTTTGAATATTGGTGTTGGTGAAGAGTACTGAATACACCATGTGCTGCCAAAATGATGAACAAATCTATGCTGGAAGAAGTATAACCAGAAAATCCCTTAGAGGCAGGATGGCAAGTCTTCATCTCACATACTTTGGACATGTTATCAAGAGGAAATAGTCCCTGGAGAAGGACATCATACTTGGTAAAAAAAAGGGTCAATGGAAAAGATGAAGACCCTCAACAAGATGGAACAACACAGTGGCTGCAACAATGGGCTTAAGCATAGCAACAATCCTGAGGATGTTGGAAGGCCAGACAGTGTTGTGTTCTGTTGTGCCAGAGGCTGCTACAAGTTGGAACCGACTTGATGGCACCTAACAACAACAACATATGTAGATAGGTTCTCAGAAACAAAGTAGAATGAAGAGAGAAGAAGCAGAGAGCTGTTGCACAGGTCAAGGGCTACAACACAGATTATGGCTGTTATGAATTGATTGTGTTCCCTAAAAAATTTGTAGCAATTTGGCTGTGCTGTAATTCCTGGTATTGTGTTAATAAGGATGGATGGGCAGCAGTTGTGTTGGTAGAACAAGATCCAATGTGTAAGTTTGTTCTGTGCCTTGAGCCACTTTCTTGAACTATAAAGGAAAAAATGTGACAGAGAAATTTGGGAACCTTACACCACCAAGAAAGCAGCACTGGGAGAACAGCATGTCTTTCGGACCTGAGGTTCTTGCACCAGGGTGCGCCCTGAACAAAGATTGATGCAACACAAGTGCTTTCCTCCAGAGCCGACAAGGGGGAAAGCCTTCCCGTGCAGCAGACATCCTGAATTTGGACTTGTAGCCTAAAGGACTGTGTAAAAAATAAACTTTCCTTTGTTAAAGCCATCCAGTGATGGTATCTCTGTTAGAGCAGCACTAAATCGCAGCGCCGCAGAGTCATAGAGTCTGACTCATGGCAACCCTAGAGCAGCATTAGCTGACTAAAATAATGGCAGAAGGCCTTAAAGGGGCCTACTGGCAGAGCTAGCAGCGACAGGCTCAGAAGGAGCTGAGTGGCAGAGTTGGTGGTGACAGACAGCAAGGCCAAGAGGAGCCTGTCCTCACGGAGCTGAGAGGAGGCCTGTACAGCTAAAAAGAGCTAAGGGAATGGTGCTGCAGTGAAGAAGGAAGACTCTGTCTATGTGCTTTCTGATCCTGATCCAAAGTTGTAGCCTGTTGGCCTGATCCTTAATAAGCCACTTCCTTTATACACTGCTTAACTGTAAGTATGGTCTGTGAGTTCTGTGTGGCCAGTGTAATGGATTATCAAACCCAGAAGAGAAGGCGAAAGTGCTGTGTGAGGGACAGACAGTTGGCGTCAGAATTGGTAAAAAGATTGGAGAGTGAGGGAATATCTACCTTCACCTCCTAGGAGTCAGCCTCTGTCTGATTCTGGTCATTGTATCCCCTGAAGTTAAACAGATTCTGATGCTACTGCTCCTACTTGCATTTAACATACAGAATCTAAATCAAAAGGCCATGGCTCTTAAAAAATATATATTATGGGGGATAAATGTTATCAGAAGAATCACTTAGGTTTACATGTTCATCATATACATACAGACACAAATATAACTAATCCAAACAATGGATTAACCTGTGAATGAAAATCAATACAGATGTGTTTATGTCTATATGTACATATATATTATGATTTTTATACATATGTGAGACTTATTTTTTTTTCTTTATGGTGATTTCCTTATACTATGTGAAAATAAGAACAACATCTCACCTCCTCTTGGAGATTAAGATAAAATTCTTTGGACTCCAAGAAGGACAAGAAATCTCTAAGGCGTGTTTGCAAAAGAAGCAAGCTGCTCAGATGTGAGGTGGATTAATGGTACAAAATATTACAGCTAAGCAAAGTAGAGCTGTGCATTAATGTCAAGAGAATGAGCAAGAGATCAAATCCTGACCATAAGAATGAAAGAAAGTGTTTTTGGTGTATGTGTGACTAAATCAAGAAGTAAAATCTAGCCCTTGGTAAATAGACTCTTAATTGGTTTAGTGGCCAACAGATGTTGAATACAGCAAGAGCTTGTTTCGACTGAAACTTGAGAGCAATCCCATGGTTAGGTTATTGGTCCTCTCAAAGCGCAGGCAGGGGAGTACATTTAGGCTGCTGGAGCTGGCGTACATGGAGTGGCATAGCACAAGAATCACAACAAAGTCTCCCTTGCCTGAGGCCTGTAATCTGATGGGAGTAATTTGACCCTACTTAGTACATTTCTTCCTCTTAGCCCAAGCTTGCATCTTGTCCAGTCAGGGTGGCAGGGCAATGGCAGAAGTTGGGGCATCCCTAAAGAAACTCGTTTTCAGCTGACTGGCTACTCATAGCAGATGCTATCATGGAGGTGATCACATTATGTTAGATCTCATCACGGAGGTGATTACATTATCATCCAATTGCCAGACTACATCATAATTGCCACTACTGAGAATCACGGCCCAGCCAAGTTGACATACAATTTCAACAATCACAGTCCATCTCTATTGTCAAATTCACACCTATTCACATCTCCTAAACCATACATAATCTCTGAGTAAAGACAATTAGGAAGTCATACTTTCACCTAACACATGTGCAACTGAAAATACAGTAGCCCTATTTACATCTTATATTTTGTAAGTGAAGGAAACAAAAATATTTGATGCACACATACAAGGAAGAAATATAATAATTACAGTACTTATTTCTGCTGCTGATCATGTAGCTATAACTGGTATTTAGAACCACCTTCTTCCACCACCATTCTGATTCCTTTTGCCCTAAACAAGCACCTCAGCTTGTCACGGCTCTTTACCTAGGGGGTGACTAAGACCTTCAGTATCAAAAGATCTGGGCCATTAGAAGCCATATTGAAATTGGGTTGTTGTAGTTTTCCATTGACCTTAGTAACAGGGCATGGTAGTACTAAAAGATGCCCTAAGGGATCTCTTACATTTCAGATAGCTCTTCTTTACCTGTATTATATAATATTAATTTGATTTCCACTTGGTAGTTAGGATCAGTCACACCAACCAAAATGATAACTTCCTTTTTTGCTTGTTGATCCAGAGGCAGAAGATGCCCAAAGGGGTGGGGTAACATTGGTAATTGCCAGTTCAATGGAATCAGTGATGTGTGTTCCAGGTGGTAGGATTCCTTCCTTTGGAATCAAGACCTCTAGACTCACAGAGCATAGGGTGAAGGGGACAGGAAGCAAATATTTTGCTAGTGGATCACTAGGTGTAGTAGTGACTGGTACCTCTCTCATTTCCAGCCCTTGATTTCTGTACCTGTGAATCCTGGGTTATGTCAGAAACAGCACTATATATTGGATTCTGGTTTAGAGCACATACAGCCTCCTGGAGAACATTATATTATCCCAGCCTTGCAGGGTATTGCCACCTGTCATTGTAGTTGTGTTTTTACAAGGTCATGTCATCATTCTATCAAGCCAGCTGCTTTAGGATGATGGCAGACATGCTGGAACCATGAATTCCATAAGCTTGGGCCTACTACTGCACTTCATTTGCTGTGAAGTGAGTTCTTTGATCTGAGGCAATGTTGTGTGTGATACCATGAGGGTGTGTAAAGCTTTCTTTAAGCCCATGGATGGTAGTTTTGCTTGTCTCTAGACTCTTCACTCTTCTCATAGACTGACCTCTGGCTTATGGGATAAAAGCTAGCAGAGGTGCAGTCTGCTGCCTGCACACTGGATTGGGGATTTGCCAGCCCCCTGAATTACATAAACCATTTCCTCACAATTGTGTGAACCATTTCCTTGAATAATCTCTTTCTCTCTCTCTTTTTACGTATTTTCATTCTCTCTATATACACTTCACTGGCTTTGCTCCTCTAAGGAACGCAGACTAAGACAGGAAGATAGAACAAGATCCCAAATCCATATCATTGGAGTCCCTGAAGAAGAAAAACAATAGACTAGTACTAATAGGTAAACATATTGTCCAAGAAAGCACTCTAGAAATAAGAAAAATATCTCAATCTGCTTATTAAAAGTTTGTACCAATTACTTGAGGAAGCGATACAGTATGATCAGTTCTGAGACATAACCTAGTAAAACTATTAAAATATAAAGAAAAAAATCCCCGAAGTCACCTCCAAAGATCAAATAACTTGCAATGGCAAAAGAATTACACTGGCTTCAGACTTGATAAAAGCACTATACAAAGTAAGGTAACAGTGAAGCAGTATTTTAAAAAAAACTCAAGGAAAGAAAGCATGAATTAAAGTTTCTATAGTCATTCAAGTTGTCCTTTCAAGTATAAAGGCTATAGGAAAATAGTTTTGAACATGTTAAGAGAGAAATACATCATTTATAAACCTTTTTTGAGGAGTCTATTGGAGAATGAGATTCAAAAAACTAAGAAAACTGAGAACACTTTAGGAAAAGGATTTTTGGTGAGTGTTCCATAATAACTTAAATTTAAGGCTAAAATAAAGTTAGGAATGAAGGTGAAA
Organism: Heterohyrax brucei; assembly: GCA_028571685.1. Taxonomy (NCBI): domain Eukaryota; kingdom Metazoa; phylum Chordata; class Mammalia; order Hyracoidea; family Procaviidae; genus Heterohyrax; species Heterohyrax brucei. Next base: position 204,122,604 of record CM053140.1, read on the forward strand.
TAGTAATATATAAATGTTTTGTGATCTAAGTAGAAATTTTATAATAAATGAGAAAGGAAAGGGAAAGAGGAAAATAAAAGGGACTCATTGGTTGTTGTATAGCAGTCAAAGATGCTAATACATGTTGACAAATCAGAAAGCAGGAGAGTAAGACCATTAGAAAAGGTAGAAATACAATAACCTCATATTTAAAGCTACAGAGTTTCCTAAAAACTGCAAGAATATTTAAGATAAAAAACCAAAGAAAAGACATTCCATAAAGAAACACAGGAAACAAATCATTATATGTATTGCTATTGTTAGGTACCATCCGGTGGGTTCCAACTCACAGTGACTCTACACAGAGCAGAACTAAACACAGCTCCATCCTGTGCCACCATCACAATCATTAATGTGTTTGAGTCTGTTCTTGCAGCCACTGTATGAATCCACCTCGTTGAGGGTCCTCCTCTTTTTAGATGACTCTTTACTTTACCAAGCATGATGTCCTTCTCCAGGGACTGTTCCCTCCTCATACCATGCCCAAAGTAAGTGAGACAAAGTCTTTCTATCCTCAGTTCTAAGGCACATTCTGGATATATTTCTTTCAAGCCAGATCTTTTCATTTTTTTGGCAGTCCATGGTACTGTATATTCAATATTCTTCACCAATGCCATGATTCAAATGCATCCATTTTCTTCAGTCCTGTTTATTCACTGCCCAACTTTTGCTTGCATATGAGGTGACTGAAAATACCATGGCTTGGATCAACACAAATCTTAGTCTGTAGAGTGAAATCTTTGCTTTTTGGCACGTTAAAACGTTCTTTGGCAGCAGCCCAGTGCAATACTCTTAATTGATTTTTTTTGACTCGAGGTCCCTGTGCCTCAGAAGCTCTCAGTCCAGAGGAAGACTGACAACAAGGACCTTCCTCAAGAGCCAACAGAGTAAGCCTTCACCTGGAGATGATAAACTGAGTATGGACTTTTGCCTGCTTTGCTGTGCGAAAAGGAATTTCTCTTTTTAAAGCCAGCCACTTGTGGTACTTCTAGATGACTAACACACAGTTCATAGTGTATTTCTTTGCCAGTGTCATAATTCAAAGACATCATGTCTTCTTTGATGTTCCTTTTTCTTTTCTTTTCTTTTTTTTAAATTTATTTTCATTAAATAAAAAAATGAAAGTGTACATACTCTGTGCTCACAATATTGGGTTAAGAGAGGAGGAGTACACAAGTTGTGTCGAAGTCCCATTAATATTGACCTTCTTACTAATGTGTATTGTCACTAATTTCACCCAACCAAATTTCTAGCAACTATCTAATTTAAACCCTTGCCCCTTGCCTTCCTACCCTCCCACCCTTCCCACCCTTGTAGCTGTCAAAGAGTCTTTTCTATTATGTATGAGTATGCTTTTAAGTTTTTATTGTAGGGGTCTCATATAATAATTGTCTTTCTGTTGCTGACTAGTTTCACTCAACATAATGTCCTCCAGTTGAGACAAAACTGAGAGATGTTTCCTGCTATCATCGTTGTTCTTTATCAGTGTATAGTACTCCATTGAGTATATATACCAAAGTTTACCCATCCACTCTTCTGTTATTGGGCATCTGGATTGATTCCAACTTTTTGCTATCGTGGACTGTGCTACAATGAACATTCATGTGCATGTATCAGTTGGTGTGAATGGCCTTGATTTTGTAGGATATATTTTGTAGGATATATTCCGAGCAGAGGAATTACTGGGTCAAATGGTATATCTATATCCATTATTTTAAGGTAACGCCAAATCGCTTTCCAAAGAGGTTGCACCATTCTGCAATCCCACCAACAGTGAAGGAGAGTTCCAATCTCTCCACAGCCTCTCCAACATTTATTGTTTTGCATTTTTTGGATCATGACCAGTCTTGCTGGGGTGAGATGGTATCTCATTGTCGTTTTGATTTGAATTTCTTTAATAATTAATGATTGTGAACATGTCTGCATGTGTTTTTTGGCTGCCTGGATCTCCTCCTTAGAGAAGTGTCTGTCCAGCTCCTTTCCCCATTGCTTAATTGGATAATTTGTCTTTTTCTTATTGATATTTTGTAGTACCTTATAGATGATGGAGATCAGGTGTCAGTCTGACATAGAGGTGCCAAATATTTTTTCCCATTCTGTAGGTGGTCTTTTAATTCTTTTGATGAAGTCTTTGGATGAGCAGAAGTGTTTGATTCTTAATAGCTCCCATTTATCTATTTTCTCTTCTGATGAATGTGTTTCGTTTGTCAGATTTTGAAGTCTGTCTATATTGCGTATTAAAACATCCATTGTTGACCCTATCTTATCTTGCATGAGCTTTATCATTTTAGCTTTTATATTCAGGTCTTTTATCCAATTTGAGTTGATTTTTGTATAAGGTGTGAGATATGGATCTTGTTTCAATTTTTTGCAGATGGGTATCCAATTATGCCAGCACCATTTCTTAAAGAGACTGTTCTTACCCCAGTTCAAAATCTTAGGACCATTGTCAAATATCAGCTGTTCATAAGAGGATGGTGGCATCTCTGGGGTCTTTATTTTGTTCCATTGGTCTATATGCCTCCTTTTGTACCAATACCAGGCTGTTTTGACTACTGTGGCAGTGTAATAGGTTTTAAAGTCAGGTAGTGAGAGGTCTCCCAGCATGTTCTTCCTTTTCAGTAGTGTTTTACTTATTCGAGGTTTCTTCCCTTTCTGAATAAAGCTGATAATTTGTTTCTCCATCTCATTAAAAAATGTTTCTAGAATCTGTATTGGGATTGCATTATATAAGTAGAGTGCTTTGGGCAAAACAGACATTTTCACAACATTGAGTCTTCCTATCCACAAGCAGGGCAGATTACTACACTTATGTAAGTCTCTCCTAGTTTCTTGTAGTAAGGTCTTGTAGTTTTCTCTGTAAAGATCTCTTATTTCTCTAGTTAGATTTATTCCTAGGTATTTTATCTTCTTGGGGGCTATAGTAAATGACATTGATTTGGTGATTTCTTCATTAATAGTTTCATTGTTGGTATAAAGGAATCCTACTGATTTAGTTATGTTTATCTTGTATCCCAATACTTTGCTGAATTCTTCTATTAGCTCTAATAGTTTACTTATGGATTTCTTTGAATTCTCTGTATAAACAATCATATCATCTGCAAAGAGGGAAATCTTTACTTCTTCAGTGCCAATACGGATGCCTTTTATTTCTTTGTCTTGTCTAATTGCTCTGGCTAGAACTTCTAGAACAATGTTGAACAGAAGTCGTGAGAGCAAGCATCCTTGTCTAGTTCTCATTCTCAGAGGGAATTCTTTCAGTCTTTCACCATTCAGGATGATGAAAGCAGTAGGCTTTGCATAGACACTATTGATTACATTGAGGATTTTCCCTTTTATTCCTATTTTTCTGAGAGTTTTAAGCATAAATAGATGTTGAACTTTGTCAAATGTCTTTTCTGCATCAATTGACAAAATCAGGTGATTTTTATCTTTTGGGTTATTAATATGGTTGGTTACATTAATCGTTTTTCTGATGCTGAACCAGCCTTGCATCTCTGGAATGAAACCAACTTGATCATGATGAATGATTGTTTTTATATGCTATTGAATTCTATTGGCTAGAATTTTGTTGAAGATTTTTGCATCTAGATTCATCAGTGATATTGGTCTGTAATTTTCTTTTTTTGTGGGATCTTTCCCTGGTTTTGGTATCAGGGTTATGCTGGCTTCATAGAATGAATTTGGAAGTATTTCATCTCTTTCTATGGTGTGAAATAGCCTCATTAGTATTGGAGTTAATTCTTCTCTAAAAGTTTGGTAGAATTCTCTGGTGAAGCCCTCTGGCCCAGGACTTTTTTTGGTTGGTAGATTTCTGATGACTTCCTCAATCTCTTCCTTTGTGATAGATTTATTAAGTTGATCTGTTTCTCTTTGTGATAGTCTTGGTGAGTCATATGAATCTAGAAATTTGTCCATTTTCCCGAGGTTTTCAAACCTGTCAGAGTATAGCTTCTCATAGTATTCTGTTATGATATATTTTATTTCATGCTCGCTCTCACCACTGTTGTAACATCTCCCAACTCATTTCTTAATCGGGTTATTTGTATCTTCTGTTGTTTTTCTTTTGTAAGTTTAGCCAATGGTTTATCAATTTTGTTGATCTTTTCAAAGAACTAACTTTTGGTTTTGTTAATTTTTTCAATTGTTTTTCTATTAACTAATTCATTTAGTTCTGCTCTAGTTTTTATAATCTGTTTTCTTCTGGTGCCTGAGGGGTTTCTTTGTTGCTCTCTTTCTACTTGTTCAAGTTGTGAGGTTAATTCTTTAATTTGTGCTCTTTCTTCTTTCCGGAAGTGTGCATTTATAGAGATAAACTGACCTCTGAGCACTGCTTTTGCTGTATCCCATAAATTCTGGTAGGATGTGTTTTCATTCTCATTTAAATCCATAAATTTCTTTAATGTGTCTTTAATTTCTTTTATAACCCAAGGCCTTATGAGTTTCCACAAGTTGGGATTTTTACCTATGAATTTTCTGTTATTGATTTCAACTTTTATAGCTTTGTGGTCTGAGAAGGTACTTTGCAATAAATCAATGTTTTGGATTTTATGGAGAATTGTTTTATGACCTAACATATGGTCTATTCTGGAGAATGTTCCATGTGCTTTGAAGAAGAAGGTGTATTTATCTGTTGATGGATGAAAAGATCTGTATAAGTCGATAAGGTCAAGTTGGTTGATTGTTGAAATAAGATCTTCTGTATCTTTACTGAGCTATTGTGGAATGATCCTTGTTCATTGTCAAACACAAAACATAAGCTATGTAAACTTCATGAAATAGAATTGTTACATATCACAGGCTATCATTACAATGCCATAAAATTCAATGTTAGTAACAGAATAAGCAAATACATGAGGACTTTCAACTGAAATAAAAAACAACTTTTCTAATTCAACAATTCTTGAGTGAAGAAGGCTAAGTAACAACTGCCACACATATACATTCATGGATCAAACATGTAGCCAATGGAGTATTTTACCCTACATATATATCTATTTTACCATAATATTAGAGTTTATGATGATCTACATTGTGCTAAGAAACAGAAAAATAATGGTAGTATGCATGTTAGAAACTTCTAGTGGATGTCATGTTGTGTAAACATAATTATTAGATTCTCAAATATGGTTCCAGCATGGATGTAATATGTTACATACAACTTTCAGGAAGGTAACTACACAGCAGGTATAGTTTTATCAGTGATTCTCTTCACACTGAAGAGTGGTAATATATAGACGGGAAATATGGACTTGGGTTTTTTTAATTTTTATTATGATTGAAAGAAAATATACATTCCTATATACATTTGCATGTCCACCTATATGCAGCTTCCACTGTTCTCCCTGCCCGGAGACAGCACACTCTTCCTCTCTGCTCTACACATGTCCCATCCTCCCAACAGTCTCCTTTCCCCTCCTCGCCACCCACTCTCCTTCCTCCAGTTAGAGGTCAGAAAGATGATATCCTATAGATGCATAGAACCATAAAGTGCACCCAAAATGTGGTCACCCTGTGTTGCAAACTCCAATCCATTCCTGCCCCAAGAGTAAACTTTCATTATGATTTATGGGCAGGGGCAGCATGAGGGCCAGGGGCCATGCTCCCAGGGGAACCTCAAAGCCCCTGGACTATTAATTGCAGTCTTTTAGTGGAGATTTCAGGATGCACCCCTTTTTATTCTTGTATTGCCAGTGAGACTCAACTTTGTGAGCTCCATTGCAGCTAATACTGGTGGTGGCCAGGCACCATCTGGTTCTTCCAGTCATAAGTTGATGTAGACACCCACTCATGTGGGTCTCTCTGTCCTCTGGGTTCTCTTTTTCCTATGTCATTTTTGTCCCTGGTGATCATCCATTCCTGCTGAGTTGGGACCATTTGCTGTACCCTCAGATAGCAGCTTGACAGCTTTTAAGATTCCAGACGCCACTCACCAATGTGGGGTGCAGAGAGTCCTCTTAGCAAAACGCTAGTTGTGGCAACTGGCCTCAATTTCACCTGAGAGCATGGTCTGGACTTGGGTTATTGCTGTGCCAGTTGGTAATTCTGACGCTGACTAAACTGCTCAGTCTCCTCATCTGTCAAATGAGTAAAATACCTTTCATGGTGAAGTTTAAATTAAATTGTATAGCACTCTTTAAATATAAGTAACTCATTGTTCTAGCAGGCAAAATCTGTGAATTTAAACAAATAAATCTGTACACTGCCATCTTTAATTTCCCATTGGTCATTAACCTCACAGATCAGGCAGATGATAAAACACAACAAAGATGTGTTTATCATGTAGCCTGTCATAAAGTATTAAAAGTGAGAGGATTATGGGCTAGCGATTTCTCTGCTAGGCTAGCCTACAGAATTTTTTTCCTTCAGTTTGGTTTGCCAGAGTCCTGGGAGAAGAGATGTGTTGTGAGTCCATGGTCATAAAGAGATCCAAGGGAATGTTTGAAGTATAATTCACAAATGGTTAAAAACATGACTTTCAAACAAGCATAAAAAGAACACGTATCTAAGATTTAAATATAACTCAGCATAAATAAAAGAAACTACATTTATAAGTATGAGTCAAAGGAGAATTTCAGGAATGGAAACTTGCATAGTAAGTCAAAGGAATGCCAAAAAAAACTTGCTAATAGATTCAAAATTTGTTAAATTGTATAAGCCATTAACATTGTAATTTTCGGGGTTATCTTTTCTATCTGACAGAAATCTACAAGCCAAAGTGCTTCCCAGTGTCTGAACTCAAATCAAATAATAAATAACAAAGCCAGACACAGATGCATTGGTCTAGAACATTAAGTAATCTTGGATGTAAGACTGAACCACATGTTCCCTACTGTTACTGTTTGAATTGTACTCCCCCAAAATGTAAGTTAACATCCTAATTCCTGTGCCTGTGACTGTAATCATGTTTGGATATAAATTGCTTTTCTGAAATAATATTTTGTTGTGTTTTTGGTGAAAGTTTAACACAGCAAATTACATTCTCATTTGACAATTTCTACACAAATTGTTTGGTGACATTAGTTGTGTTTTTCACAATGTGTTAACATTCTCTTTAATCGCTGGTTGTTCTGTCTGTCTAGTTTCCCTGCCCCTTATCTTCTTATCTTTACTTTAGAATAATTATTAACCTTTTGGTCAAATACAGATGGGGTTTCAATGGAGCACCATACTCACCAATGTTACTCTTTATTTTGTGTGCCAATCTGTTAGTTTGCTAAAAGTCAACCTCAGGGGATAGTTTTGGTTCAAGAATTAAAGAGTATCTCAGTATGATCATCTCAAGGATTCTTCTAGTCTTGACTGGTCAAGCAAATTTGGACTTTTTATGAATTTGAGTTACGTTCCATATTTCCCTGCTATTCTGTTAGGTCCCACCCATTGTGGCCCTGATCAGAATGGTCGGTAGCAATAGCAAGGCACCATCTAGTCCTTCTGGTCTCAGGGTAGATAAGGCTGTGACTTGTGCTGGCTTCTAGCTCTGTAGTTTCTTCTCTGAGGTTTTATATTCTTTTTTTCTCTTTTGCTCCTAAAGAGTAGAGACCAGCAGTTGTATCTCAGATTAGTGACAGCAAGCTTTTAAGACTCCAGGTGGTACTCATTTCACTGGGATGTAGGATACGAACTTTGTGAACTCTATTATGTCAGTTGACTGAGGTGTACCGTGAGGCTAAGGTCTTACGCCTAAAAACTCAGAAAAGCAATATTGAGAGGTGTTTGGTTACATCTGAGAAGTATCAGTAACTGTGTCATTTAGGAATATATGTATGGGCATACACATATCTGTATGTATACATACGTATAGAAGTTTTTATCTATGCAAACACATGTATTCATCTATACCTTACTCCCACGCATGTATGTCTATACACATATATATGTGACCATATACTCAGTTGTTTGCTATTGCTGGTGTTGCTGCCAAACTAGATACATCTTTTTTTTTTTTTTTTTTTTTCTGGCACAAACACCCTTTTCCCCTGTGCTCTTCTTAGTGGCATCATTTCCTTTGGTCAAGCTGTGCTCATTACACCTGTATTCTGTGCTACATTTCCCATCACCAAAAATAACAAGCAAGTATTTATGATCTTGTCTCTATCCCTGGTAACCACCAATGAATACTGGTCTCTGTATTTAAATCTATTCTTGTTTTTGTAGAAAAGTAAGATCGAACATTATTTGTCCTTAAGCAATTAACTTATTTCACTTAAATTTATATCCTCCAGGCCCATCTATGTTATGTTTCACAGACTCATCATTGTTCTTCATGGCTGTGTCATATTCCTTTGTACACATGTATCACATTTTACTTATCCATTTGTCTGTTGACAGGCACTTAGGCTGTTTCATTTTGGGGCTATTGTGAATAAAGTTACAATGAACACAGGTTGGCATATGTTTGCTTCTGTCACTTCTATTAGACCTCTAGGGCACATACCAGGAGTGGGGTTGCTGAATCCTAAAGCAGTCCTGTTTCTAATGTTTTGAGGAAGCACCATACTGTTTTCCACAATGACTGTGCCATTTTACAGTCCTACCAGCAAGGGATAAAAGTTATAATCTCCCCACATCCTTGCCAACATTTGTTGCTATGTTTTTCTATCTGTGCCATTTTGGAAATAAGGGTTTTCTTTTGTTATGTTAATGAGGCTGAGTGGAGGGGGACTCCTAAGCCTAATTAATTCTGAGTTGTGCCTTATGAAGGAGAATACCGGTACAAAGGCACGCACATAGGGAGAAGATGCTGCATGAAGACAGAAACAGATGTATTCATAAGCCCAGGAAGGCCAAAGATTGCTGGCAGCTGCTAGAATCTGAAAGAGAAAAGAAAGACATTCCCCTAGAGCTGATGCCCTGAATTCAAACTTTTAACCTCATGAACTACGAGACAATAAATTTCATTCCTTAAAGCCATCCATGTATGGTATTTGTTCATTATGGCAGCCATTAGGAAACTAAGGCATCTACCTTCTATTTTACGGGTATGTTGCAACCTTTGAGAAGCTACTGAGTGTATTATATAAGGAGAAAAGGTAGAACTGAGCAGGGGATATTTTCAGATTACGAGGCAGACCAGACACATCTGAAAGAAAGCAGGGCGTAAGCAGTATTGGGCAGGGAAAGCCAGGGTACTGTGATGCAAATCTGATAAAGCTGGTTAACCCATTGTGGAGCATCTGAGCTAAGGTAGTCCCTTACAGGAAACTCACTTCGGCAAAATGTTGAGGGCTGCCTAGTGGGCACATGGCCGCAGACTGACAATAGGGGGATCTTGGACACTGCAGCTGGGGATGCAGCTAACTGCCCTCTTTACAGTCACACAGCAAGTTCTTTCTTCAGGGAGGTCCATGTAGCAAGTCTCCAAGGCTGCAATAGTCCATTTTTGCACCATGAGGCTCTGCTTTTCCACATGTGCTAGGAAGGTAACTCCTCTAGAGGTTCTGTGGTACTTTCCTCTTGAGTCAGTACTTAAAAGGGGGTGGTTAGTGTGGTGAACTGCAGCCCCCACCACTGCTATTGGTCTCAGAGCCACAAATGATACTCATTATTTCCTTCTTCCACTATCTATTCTAAGTTCCCTTGTCTTCAACTCTATTTCTGTGGTCTTGGTGGCTTAGTTGGTGCTATGATCCACACTCTGATTGTTGAGGGATGATCACTGGTGACTGGAAACTTCTTCAGTCAGGGTTGCTGCACTTGACCATCCACAGTCACAATTGGGTACTGAGTATTTTATGGTGCCAGGAGGGCCAACTGAGTGAGTATGTGTTCAACATGTTCCTGATGATCAACGTTGAGGTGGTGACTCACATTCTCGCCTTCTGGTCTCCAAACACAAGAGTACAGAGTGACCAGGCAGCAGCTAAGCTGCACTTAACAGACTTTCATTGTGTCCCTAGCAATATACCTTTCTGGAACTTCTGCCACACCACGGAGTACAGGGTAGGAGGCATGGGTAGTACAAACTTGCTAAGAATATTGGTGAGTAGGCTACTCCCTTTCCACCCTTTGTTCTTGAGCCCTGCATTCTTCCTTGTGGAGTCACAGTGCTATATAGAGGTCTCTGGTTCAGAGTATAATCCGGAAGACAGCAATGAAGAGGAGGACTTCCAAGCTGGCAATTCAGATGCACTGTTGACAGTCTTTCTTGCTCAGTGCCACATCAGCTGTTTCTGTAGAGTGTGTGGTTTCTTTGCTACCTGTTAAAGCTCCAGAGTTCTCACTACCTGCTGATCAAAAAATAGTCTCAGAGACAGGAGATTAGGTGAATGATAGAAGTTTTATTTCTGTGTTGCTGGCACAGAGGGAATAGATAATATTTTCATTCTCAAAGCCTGTTTGAAACCACCAGGTAAGCCTGAGGCTTTTAAAACAGAGTCTACATGCAGCACAGGGGCAGGCATCAGGGAGAACAATGAGAGCCACGGGGGGAGGGCATCCTTCCAGGAGCAGGCCTTAGGGATTGATACGCATCTGAACTGGGATCTGGATGCTCTCAGTTGTCATCTGAGGTGGAGATCCTTGGCCTGATGCCTCCACTTGCGTCTCCATTCATTTGAGGTTCTTAAGAAGAAGTTGCAAAAAGTTGCAAACATATCATCTCAGTGGCTCCTGCAAGTTAATGTGTCATTTCCTGCCTAAGCATGTCGTGCTAGGAAGCCAGGAATTTTAAGAAAAGCAAGTAAAGAGTCAGATCTATAAAACAGGTAAGGAATTAGTCCTGACTGTCTATTTCAATTTCCCCTTTGAAAATGAGGGCCTGAAGGCCCATACCCCAGTTTCATCCTGGGTCCCTTGTTTGGGCGCTTTGTGGACCAGGTGCTTCATAAACCCCTGAGTGTGGTTCTGGCTGAGGCTCTGTGGCTAGGAAAAGTAATCTGCCTGGAATAAGTGTTTATTCCTGTGAGAACAAATAGCTGAATTTTCTAGGATAAAAGAGGTTCAGTACGGTAAACCTGCCACTAAGTTGCTAAACGATCATGCTGTTGGACCCATATATACTCTCTGTCACTGCTGCTACCATCACTTAATTTGTGTACTCAGTTCTTTGGTGGCTGTGTATTTTGGCAAAGGCTGTGTATTTTCTCTGTTGAATAAGTATGATAAAGTATACAACCCTGAGGCACACCTTTCTTGACTTTAAATTGCACGATATCCCCTTGTTCTGTTCAAATGACTGCCTCTTGATCTATTTGCAGGTTCCTCATGAGCACAGGTAAGTATTCTGGAGTTCCTGTTTGTCTTAGTCACCTGGCACTGCTGTAACAGAAAGTACCACAAGTGGAAGGCTTTGTGAAGAGAAATTTTATTGTCACAGTCCAGAAAGCCAGAAATCCATTCGTAAGTTACAAGTCCATTCAACATGAAAAATCATCACAGGCCGGTAAGCCAAGAGTCCAAATTCAAGGAGAGCATCTCAGCACAGGAACCTCACGTCCAAAGACGTGCCTGCTCTTTGTCACGCTTTCTTGGTGCTATGAGATTCCCCACTTCTCTGCTCACTTCTCTTCCTTATAACCCACAAGCTTGTAACTTGAGTCCTGCCTCACTAACACAGCTGCAGCCCATTCTCCATCATCAGTCTCACAGAGGCAGGATTCACAACACACGGGAGGAAGGGCACCATATTGGGACTCCTAGCAGAGTTAAATCAATACGCACATTTTTAAGGGGACAAAATTCAATCATGACACTGCTCTTCACAATATTATCCATAATTTGTTATGATCTACACAGTCAAATGTATTTGCATAGTCTAGTATCCTCTGCTTTTAGACAAGATCCAGCTGACATAGGCAATGATATACCCTCATTCCACTCCGTGTTGAATTTCTGGCAATTCCCTTTTCACGTAATTCTGCAATTGCTTTCAAATTATCGTCAGCAAAATTTTACTTGTGTGTGGTATTAATGACATTGTTTGATAATTTATGCATTCTGTTGGATCACCTTTCTTAGGAATAGGCACAGCTATGGATCTCCTCTGGGCTGACTGCCCAGGTATCTGTCTTCCAAATTTCTTAGCATATATGAGTGAACATATCCAGTGTTGCACCTGTTTAAACATCTCAGTTGGTATTCTGTCAACTTGTGAAGACTTATTTTTTGCCAGTGCCTTCAGTGCAGCTTAGATTTCTTCCTTCAGTATCACTGGTTCTTGATCACATGCTACCTCCTGAAATGGCTGAATGTCAACCAAATATCTTTAGTACAGTGACTCTTTTTATCCCTTCTGTCTTCTTTTGATGCTTCCCGGGTCATTCAATACTTTGCCCATGTTGTGGCTGTTAGGTGCAGTTGGCTCAACTGTGACTCATAACGGACCCTATGTATAACTGAACCAAACTTTGCCTGGTCCTGCACCATCGTCACAATTGTTTGCTCTGCTTAAGCCCATTGTTACAGCCACTGTGCCAGTGTGTCCTGTTGAGGGTCTTTATCTTTTTTGCTGACCCTCTGCTTTGCCCAACATGATGTCCTTCTCCACAACATATCCCAAGTATGTGAGATGTAGTCTCACCATCCTTGCTTCTAAGGAGTATTCTTGTGCTTCTTCTAAGATAAAAAGTAAGATACTGCCTTCAAATGATGTACCTGGCCTGTGGTTAGTATTCAGTGTTTACTGAATCACAGACTAATGAAACTCTAGCAAGAGATAGCTAACCATCCACAGGGCAGTACAACAGTCTGGGTCTCTTTTGACTGAGACGATTTCAACTGCTGCTGGACTTTAAAGAAACAAATTCACTGGAGGATAGTTACAAATATTACCTAAATGAATCAAGTTTTGTATTTTTAAAAGTTCTAGATTCTTCTTTTCTTTTCTTTTTTTTTTTTTTAAAGTGGGGTTTATGTTTTCTAAAAGTGTCTTTAAATTTTTTCGATTCTTAATTCAGGCACTACTCTCTATTCATCAAATAAAGTTCAAGCCCAAATTAACCTGCAATTCATTCTGATGGCTCTTGAGTTTAAGATTATAAAATACTGTTTTCTTAGAATAAAACCATAGGTTATAATGATAAGGGACAAGATATTATAAATTCTATTTGAGATAAAAAGTAAAAAAAATGATGTGAGGAGATACTAAGTTATAAACAATGAATGCCCAGAACTTCGTGACAGTGTGTGATATGCTTCATCTATTCCACACTCATTACCTTACCTCTGCTAAGGGTTAATTATGTAAAAAGAGACAACAGAGAAGGCAAAGAACCCATTTTCATAAAGGACAGAACATTAATGTATCCTTAATTATAAATGTTTCACTTTAATTATGACCTTTATTTAATCATCAAAAACTCTAAGATCCTTAGACCTAGTAATACTGAGAATCCGTCACACCCAAAGTTTACCTCACTTGTTTTTCTTTTCTTTTCAATAATTTATTTTTTTGTTGTTGTTGAGAATATGCACATCCAAAAGGATACAATCCAAATTTCTACATGTACTTTCCAGTGACATTGATTACATCCCTCAAGTTGTGCAACTGTTGTCACCCTCCCTTTCTGAATTGTTTCTCTCTCTTGAACACAAACTCGCTGTTCCCTAAGAACACTATCTTCTTGTATGGTGTAGTCAATTTGATGCTGTACATATCGACCTTAAGGGAACATGATGCTCAATGCACACATTCTCTACTAGCCAAGATAAACCATTGTTTGGTTCCAAGAAGTCTTCAGGGCATACCTTTTCTTAACTTTTTTTTAGTTGTACTTTAGGTGAAAGCTCACTGAACACACTAGTTGCTCATTAAACAGTTAACACACATCTTGTTTTATGACATGTCACCACTCTCCGTGTCAAACTTGAGTTTCCTCTTGCTAGCTTTCCTGTCACCTCACTTCTTCTAGTCCATGCCCCTGTGATGGCATGCCTCTTTAGCCGTATTTTATCTTATGAGCCTGTCTAATCTTTGCACGAAGGGTGAAACTCAGGAGTGACTTCATTAATGCACTGAAAGTGTATCCACAGGCCACACTCTCAGGTTTATGCAGTCTTTATCTGGCCAGGAAATCTGGTCTTCCTTTTTGAGTTAGAATTACACTCTACATTTCTCTCCGGCTCTGCATAGGACCCTCTGTTGTGATCTCTGTCACAACAGTCAGTGATGGTAGCCGGGCACCAGCTAGCTGTACTGCGTTCAGTCTGCTGAAGGTCATTGTAGATGTGGTCTATTAGTCCTCTGGACTAATCTCTTCCCTGTATCTTTAGTTTTCTTCATTCTTCCTTGCTCCAAAAGAGGTGAGACTGTTGGAGTATCCAAGAAGGCCATTCACAGACTCTTAAGACCCCAGACACTACTTACCAAAGAAGAACATAGAACCAGCCAAGCCATGTGCTGACACTGTCTTTATAAATTATGTTGTGCCAGTTGAGCTAGACGTTCCTTGAGACCATGGTCGTCACAGTCCTCAGCCCAACAATTCAGTCCCTCAGGGAGTTTAGACACATCTATGGAGCTTTCGTGACCCTTTCGTGACATTGACTTGTACAAGCTGCGCTGGCCTCCCCAGTTTTGTGTATTGTCTCACCCTTCACCCAAGTTACTCCTTATTTATTGTCTATTTAGTGTTTTTTGATTTCTACCTTCCCTACCCCTGGTAACCATCAAAGATTGTTTCTTTTTGTATGTAAACCTTGTCATGGGTTTTTACAGTAGTAGTCTCATGCAGTGTTTGTCCTTTTATGATTGACTTATTTCATTCAGCATAAGCCCTCCAGTTTCTTCCATGTTACGAGATGCTTCATAGATTCACTGTTTTTTATTGTTGTGTAACATTCTATTGCATACATATACCATAGTTTATCTGTTAATGGCCATCTAGGTTGTTTCCATATTTTTGCTGCTGTGAACAATGCTGCAATGAACATGGGTGTGCATATGTCTATTCTTCTGAGAACACTTATTTCTCCCTGTTGAATCACATGGTGTTTCCACTTCCAGCTTTCTAAGGAAGCGTTGTACTGTTTTCCAAAATGATTGTATCATTTCCTATTCCCACCAGCAGTGTATAAGATTTTGGCTCTCCCCACAGCCTCTCCAGCATTTGTTATTTCCTGTTTTGGTGGTTCTAGCCAGTAATGCTGGGGTGAAACAGTATGTCATTGTTGTTTGTGTTTGCGTTTCTCTGATGGCTAGTGATCATGAGCATCTCCCCATGTGTCTGTTGGTTGCTTGAATGTCTTCTTTGGTGAAGTGTCTGTTCACTTCATTTGCCCATTTTATAATTGGATTGTTTGTCTTTTTGTTCTAGACATATTGAATTCACTTGTAGATTTTAGAGATTAGGCCTTTGTCTGATTTATAATAGCCATCTCCCTCCCACAGTCTGTAGATTATCTTTTTATTCTTTTGGTGAAGTCTTTTGATGAATAAAAGTGTTTAGTTTTTAGAATATCCCAACTATCCAGCTTACCTTCTGGAGTTTGTATGTTGTTGGTTATGGTTTGTATCTGTATTGTGATGTATTAGGGCTTCTAGCATTGATTCTATTTTTTCTTCCATGAACTTTATACTTTTTGGTTTTATATTAGGTCCTTGATGCATTTTGAATTAGTTTTTGTATATGGTGTGAGGTATGGGTCCTGTTTCTTTCTTTTTTGATAGATGAACATCTAGTTTGGCCAGCACCATTTGTTAAAAAGACTGTCTTTTCCTCATTTGATGGACTTTGGACTCCTGTTGAAGATCAAGTGACCATAGGTGGGTGGATATATATCTGAGTTCTCAATTCTGCTTAATCGGTCAATGTACCTGTTATTGTACGAGTACCAGGCTGTTTTGACCTCCGTAGCTGTAGACTAGGTTCTGAGTTCGGGTAGTGTGAGTCCTACTTTCTAATTCTTCTTCAATAGTGCTTTACTTATCTGAGGATTCTTTCCTTGTCATATAAGATTAATGATAAGTTTTTCCATCCCTTTAAGGAATGTTGTTGGTATCTGGATGGGGATTGCATTGTATTTGTAGATTGATTTGGATAGAACCAGCAGTTTCACACTGCTGAGTCTTCCGATCCATGAGCATGAACTGTTTTTCCATTTGTGTACATGTCTTCTGGTTTCTTAAGGTTGTGTTTTGTAATTTTCTTTTATAGGTCTTTTACATCTCTGGTCAGATTTGTCCTACATATTTTATTGTTTTAGGGGCTATTAGAAATGGCATTACTTTCCTTTTTGTTGTTTCCTTATTGGTATAGAAATCCAAACAATTTTTGTATATTTACCTGATATTCTGCAGGTCAGCTGCAAATTTCTATTAGTTCCTAGAGTTTTTTCATGGAGTGTTTTGGGTTTTCTATGTATATGGTCATATCATCCATAAAGAGGGACAGTTTAATTTCTTCATGATCAACTTGGATGCCCTTTAATTTTTATTTATTTATTTGTCTTACTGCTCTAGCTAGAACTTCCAGCACAGTATTAAATAGGAGTGATGATGAAAGCTATCCTCTGCTTGTTCCTGTTCTCAAGGGGAATGTTTTCAGCCTCTCTCTATTAAGAAATATGTTGGCCATTGGTTTTGAATTAAAAAAAAAACAAAACAATCAGTGCTGTCAAGTCAATTATATTTCATAGTGACCCTATTGTGCAGAGTAGTACTGCCCTGTAGAGTTTTCAAGGAGTCCCTTGTGGATTTGAACTGCTGACCTTTTGGTTAGCAGACATAGCACTTAACTACTATGCCACCAGGGTTTCCTGGTTTTGGATAGATGCCCTTTATTCTGTTGAGAAACTTTCCTTCAGTATTTTATTGTGAGTTTTTATCAGTAATGGGTGTTGGACATTGTCAGATGCCTTTTATGAATGGATCGAGGTGATCATGTGATTCTTTCCATTTATTTATGTGGTAGATTATACTGATTGGTTTTCTAATGCTGAACCATCTTTGCATACCTGGTATGAATCCTAGTTGACCATGACGTATTTTTTTTTATATGATGTTGAGTTCTATTGACTAGAATTTTGTTGAGAAGTTTCACATCTATATTCATGAGAGATATTGGTGTGTAATTATCTCTTTTCCTGGTGTTTTTGCCTGGTTTGGAAATTCTGGTGGTATAGTGGATAAGGGCTGTGGCTGCTAACCAAAAGGTCAGCAGTTCAAATCAGCCAGGTGCTCTGAGGAAACTCTGTGGGGCAGTTCTACTCTGTCCTATAGGGTTGCTATGAGCTCCCGGAATTGACTCAACAGCAGCGGGTTTGTTTGTTTTGTTTTGCTGGTTTTCACATCAGGGTTATCGCTTCTCTGTCTACGTTCTAAAATAGTTTGAGAATTACTGGTGTAAGCTTTTCTCTGAATGTTTGGTAGAATTCTCCAGTGATGCCATCTGGGACAGGAATTATTTTTGTTAGGAGTTTTGTTGTTATTCTGTTTTGTTTATCACTTTCTAATCTCTTTTCTTGTTACAGATCTGTAGATATTTTTGACATCGTTTTGTGTTAGCTAGGGTAGGTGAACATTTCTACAAATTTGTCCATTTCCTTTAGGCTTTCAAATCTGTTCAAGTATAGTTTTTCACAATACTCTGTTATGATCCTTTTCATTTCAGTTGGATCTGTTGTGATGTTCCCCATTTCATTTTTTATTTGTGTCCTCTCTTGATTTTCTTTTGTCAGTTTGGCCAGTGGCTTGTCAATTTTGTTGAGCCTTTCAAAGAATTGACTTGTTAATCTTTCTATTGCTTCTCTATTCTCTATTTCATTTATTTCTCCTCTGATCTTAACTTTTCCTTTCTTGTGGTGGCTGTGGGTTCCTTTTGCTTTTATCTTTCTATTTGAGTTGTGCAGCTAATACTTAGATTTTGTCCCTTCGTCTTTTTTGATGCGTGCATCTATCACTGTAAATTGACTTCTGAGCACTGCCTTCACTGTCCCAAAGGTTTTGGTATGATGTGTTTTGATTCTCACTTGATTCTAGGAATTTTCTTATTCCATCTTTGATTTCTTCTACTGCCCAGTGGTTTTTAAGCAGCTTATTGTGTGTGTGTGTGTTCCACTCCCCCATATCCCCCTCTATGTTACCCCCACTACCTTAGCTCTTCCAGCTGTTAATTTCTATTTCCATGGCATTGTTGTCAGAGAAGATACTTTGTATTATCTCAAAGTTTTGGAGTTTGTTGAGGGTTGTTCTGTGGCTTAAGGTGTGGTCTACCTTGGAGTGCATTGGAAAAGAATGTGTACTTTTTGGCTGTTTAGTGGAATGTTCTACATATGTCCATCAGGTCAAGTTGGCTGATTGTGCCGTTTATCTCTTTCTGTATCTTTGTTGTGTTTCTGTTTAGATGTTCTCTTCTTCAGCAAGAGTGGTGTGCTGAAGTCTTCTACTATTATTGTGTAACTGTTAATTTCTTTTTCAGTGCTGTTAGAGTTTGTTTTATGTATTTTGGAATGCTGTCATTGGGTGCATGCATGTTTACTATGTTTAGGCCTTCATGATGGATCATCGTTTTAATCCTTATGTAGTGCCAGTCTTTGCCTTTTGTGGTGGATTTTGTTTTAAAGTCTATTTTTTCTGAGATCAGAATTGTCACTCCTACTCTTTTTTGGTAGTTAGTTCCTTGATATATATTTTTTTCATCCTTTGACTTTAAATAAGTTGCTTCTTTGTTTCTAAAGTATACTTGTTGTAGACAATATATTGATGGATCCTTTTTAAAAATCCATTCTGTCACTTTCTGTCTCTTTATGAGTGTATTTAGGCCATTTATATTCAGTGTAATTATTGAGAAGTATGAGTTTGCTGCTATCACTTCGTAGTGCTTTTTTTTCTTTTGTTTTGTGATGCTAACTTCTTTGTCCCTTTTATTCTTCTGTGCTGAATTCCTTTGGTTTGTAGATTTCTTTTTCATATTTTTTGGTTTTGTATATTTTGTTTTTATTGAGACTTTATGCTTTCTGACTTTATTTATTTATTTTTATTACAGTTAAGTTTAAGTATACAGTCCAAATCAATTTTGCATGCCTGCCTATCTGTAACTCCATCTGCTCTCCTCACCCTATAACAGCACACTCTTCCTTTTCACTCTTTACTTCTAGTGTCCACTTAATGAACACCTATCCCCTCCTCTCCACCCAGAAAGACATTAGGAGGACCTAAAAAAAAAAAACCACTGCCATTGAGTCAGGCCCAACTCATAGTGACCCTATAGGTCAGAGAAGAACTGCATCATAGGGTTTCCAAGGAGTGCCTGGCAGATTTGACTTTGCTGACCTTTTGGTTAGCAGACACAGCACTTAACCTACTGCTACACCAGAAAGAAACCCATAGGACAGCTTCCCATAGATGTATAAAACCATAAAGTACACACACCACATGCTCACACTGTGTCCCTGAGTACAGTCCATTTTTGTTTTAAGAGTTGACCTCATTACTGGCTTCAGGTCAGGACCAGCAGCAAGTTTAGGGGCCCTGTTCCCAGGGGATCCTCCAGGCTGTCAGACCATCAGTTCTGGTCTTTTAGTAGAATTTTTGAACTGCACACCTCTTTTTCTCATGATGCCTCAAGGACTCTACATTGTGCTCCCCATTGCAGCTGCTGTTGGTGGTGGCTGGGCACTATCTAGTTCTTCTGGTCTTATGCTGATGCCACCTTCCATACCTATGGGTCCTTCTGTCTCCTGGGTTCATTTTTCCTCCTGTCTTTGATGTTCTCAGCTGTAATCTGTTCCAGATGGGTTGGGATCCTTTGGTGTTCCTGAGATGGCAGTTTGCTAGCTTTTAAGACCCCAGATGCCACTCACCAATATGAGGTGCAAAAGACTCTCTTAACAAAACACTAGTTATACCACTTGACTTCAGTGTCCCCTGAAAACATGGTCCCCAGACCCCTGTCCTTGTTACCCTATCCTTTGAAATGTTGAGTTGAGTTTAGAACCTCTTTCAGTTTATGGTGTAGTCCAGTTATACTGATCTGTCCTGTACTGTGTGCTGTTGTTCCCTTTGCCTAACTGAATTTATATCAACTACCTAATCTATAAACAACCTGCACCATCCCTCCTGCCCTTGTAGCCATCAAAAAGTCTTTTCTTCTGTATGCAAGTCCATTTTTTAAGTCCTTAGAGCAGAGGTCTCATACAATACTTGTTCTTTAGCAGACTGATTTCACTCAGCATAAGTCTTCTAGCTGAAACCAGGTTATGACATGCTTCCTAAAATCATCATTGTTCTTTTTGCATAGTTTTCCATTGAGTATATATACCACAGTTTACCTACCCATTCCTTTGTTGTTGGGATGGATCTGGGTTGATTCCACCTTTTTGCTATTGTGGACTATGCTGTGATAAACATTCATGTGCATGCATCAGTTGGTGTGAATGGCCTTGTTTCTGTAGGATATATTCCAAGTAGTAGGACTGCTGGATCATATGGTATTTCTATTTCTAGCTTTTTTAAGAAAGCACTAAATTGCTTTCCAAAGAGGTTGTACCTTTGTGCATTCCCACCAGCAGTGTAGGAGAGTTCCAATCTCTCCACAGCCTCTCCAACATTTGTTGTTTTGTGTTTTTTGCCAGCCTCTTTGGTGTGAGACGGTATCTCATTGTAGTTTTGATTTAGATTTCTCTAATAGCTAATGATCATGAGTGTTTCCTCATGTGTTTTTTGGCTGCCTGGATATCTTCTTTGGTGAAGTGTCTGTCCATCTCTTTTCTCCATTGTTTATTTGGGTTATTTACCTTTAGCGTGTTGGTATTTTGCAGCACCTGGCAGATGGAAGTCAGGTGTTGGTCCAGTATGTAGTTGCCAAATATTTTTCCCATTCTGTAGGTGGTCTTCTAACTCTCTTGATAAAATCTTTGGATGAGCCTAAATGTGTTATCATTCATCAGTTTTCTCTTTTGTTGTTCGTGCTTTGTTGGTCAGATTTTGTAGCCTGTCTCAGTTGTGTATCAGAACTTCCATTGTTGTCCCTATTTTTTCTTGCATGATTGTTACTGTTTTAGGTTTGATATTTAGGTCACTGATCCATTTTGAGTTAGTTTTTATGTAAGATGTGAGATATGGGTCTTGCTTCAGATTTTTGCAGACTGATATCCAGTTCTGCCAATACCATTTGTTAAAGAAATTGCTTTTACCCCAGTTTACAACGTTTGGGCCTTTGTTGAATGTCAATTGTTCATAGGAGGGTGGTGATATTTCTGGGGTCTCTAGTCTCTTTTGTTGGTTTACATGTCTGTTTTTGTACCAGTATCAGGCTGTTTTGACTACTGTGGCAAAGTAGTAGGTTCTAAGGTCAGGTAATGTGAGGCCTCCCACGTGTTCCTTATGTTTAGTAGTGCTTTACTTATCTGTTTTTTTCCCCCTTTCCAAAGAAAGTTGGTGATTTGTTTCTCCTTCTCATCAAAAAATGACACTGGAATTTGGATTGGGATTTCATTGTGTATGTAGATTGCTTTGTGTAAAATAGGCATTTTCACAATGCTATCCATGAGCAAGGTAGATTTCTTCACTTATGTAAGTCTCTTTTGGTTTCTTGCGGTAGGGTCTTGTAATTTTCTCTGTTTAGGTCTCTTATTTCTCTGGTTAGATTTATTCCTGGGTAATTTATCTGTTGGTGGGCTATAGTAAATGGTATTGATTTGGTGATTTCCTCTTTGATGATTTCTTGTTGGTGTAAAGGAATCCTACTCTTTTGTTCTATTTTTTTAATGTCCTGATACTTTGTTGAACACTTCTATTAGTTCCAGTAGTTTATTTATGGATTCTTTAGGGTGCCTGTGTATTCCTTCTTTATTTTGATGAGTAGGTTTATTGACTTTCTTTGTGATTACCTTGAAATTTACCCTTTTCTTCTTATGTTTGGGGTAGTCTATTATTGCTTGGTATTATCTTGCCTTCCATTCCACTAGAAAGTTCTATACTTTCACCATTTAGTCCCTCTCTTATTGTTCTGATGTTGTTGTCATATACAGGTCAACCTCTCTGGTTATCCATTGTGTTATTTCTTTTGATTTTGGATAGTCCTTGAGAGTTCATTTCCTAGACTGTTATCTGACTGGTGTAATCTTTTGTTCTAGATTCAGATTGTGGTCTGATCTTGTTTATTCTCAGACTGAAGGACTCCCTTAATAATTCTTGTAAGTTTGGTTTAGTTTTTACATATTCCCTTAATTTCTGCTTATCTAGAAATATCCTAATTTCACCATGACATCTGAATGAGAGTTTTGCAGGATATGTTGTTCTTGATTGGCAGTGTTTTCTTTCAAAGTTTTACACATAAACACCCACAGAGTGGGAAAAAATATTTGGCAACTCTATGTCAGATCGACGCCTGATCTCCATAATCTATAAGATACTACAAAATATCAATAAGAAGAAGA
The DNA here is from genome assembly GCA_028571685.1 of Heterohyrax brucei. NCBI lineage: Eukaryota > Metazoa > Chordata > Mammalia > Hyracoidea > Procaviidae > Heterohyrax > Heterohyrax brucei. Next base: position 204,144,960 of record CM053140.1, read on the forward strand.
TAAACCATCCAATTAAGCGATGGGCAAAGGAGATGGACAGATACTTCACTAAAGAGGAGATCCAGGCAGCCAAAAAACACATGCGGACATGTTCACGATCTTTAGTTATTAAAGAAATTCAAATCAAGACAACAATGAGATACCATCTCACCCCAACAAGATTGGCCATGATCCAGAAAACACAAAACAACAAATGCTGGAGAGGCTGTGGAGAAAGTGGAACCCTCGTACACTGTTGGTGGGGTTGCAAAATGGTCCAGCCTCTTTGGAAGGCAATCTGGCGCTTCCTTAAAAAAATGGATATTGATATACCATTTGACCCAGTAATTCCACTACTTGGAATATATCCTACAGATTCAAGGCCTTTCACACCAATGGACACATGCACCAGAATGTTTATCACAGCACAGTCCACAATAGCAAAAAGGTGGAATCAACCCAGATGCCCAACAATAGAAGAATGGATAGGTAAACTGTGGTACATATACTCAATGGAGCACTACGCAATGATAAAGAATAACGATGATTCCAAGAAACATCTCCTAACCTGGTTTCAACTGGAAGACATTATGTTGAGTGAGAGTAGTCAGCGACAAAAGGACAAATACTGTATGAGACCTCTATGATAAGATCTCAAAAACAGACTTGTGTATAGAAGAAAAGACTCTTTGACAGCTGCAAGGGAGGGCAGGGAGGGAGGGAGGGAGGGTGAGGGGGGAGGGTTTAGTTTAGGTAGTTACTAGAAATCTAGTTGGGAGAAAGCGGTGACAGCACACATTAGGAACAAGAACAACATTAAGTGGACTTCAGCATAACTTGAGTACTCCTTCCATCTTAACTCAATACTGCAAGGATAGAGTAGCTGGGGCGGGGGACGGGGGACCATGCTCTTAGGCGAATTCCAGGCCAATTGGCACAACTAGCGTTTTGCTAAGAGAGCTCTCTGCACCCCACATTGGTGAGTGGTGTCTGGGGTCTTAAAAGCTGCCAAGCTGCCATCCGAGGACACAGCAAATGGTCCCAACTCAGCAGGAACGGATGCTCACCGAGGGCCAAAATGGCATGCGGTAAAGACAACCTAGAAGACAGAGAGACCCACAAGAGTAGGTGCCTACATCGACCTGGGACCGGAAGAACCGGATGGTGCCCGGCCACCACCAGTGATAGCCATGACGGAGCTCACAGAGAGGAGCCTCACTGGCAACACAAGAATAAAAAGAGGTGCATCATGAGATCTCCACTAAAAGACCTCAATTGATGGTCCAGCAGTTTTGGGGTTCCTCTGAGAGCATGGCCCCCGGCCCTGATGCTGCCCGTTCCCATAAATTATAACAAAGGTCCACTCTTTGGACAGGAATGGATTGGACTTGGCAATGCAGAGTGACCATATATTGGATGCACTTTATGGTTCTATGCATCTATAGGACATCATCCTGCTGACCTCTGGCTGGAGGAAGGAGAGTGGGTGGAGAGGAGGGGAAAGGAGGCTGTTGGGAGGATAAGACATGTATGGAGCAGAGAGGAATAGTGTGCTGTCACCGGACAGGGAGAGCAGTGGAAGCTGCATATAGGGGGGCATGTAAATTTACATGTGAAGGTACATTTTCACTCAGTTATGTTAAATAAAAATAAAAAATAAAATTGAAAAAAAAAAAGTTTTACACATATCATCCTATTGTCTTCTTGTCTGCATGGTTTCTGCAGAATAATCCGAGCTTAGTCTTTTTGTTTCTTCTCTGTATGTGAGTTTTTGTTTTTCTTGAGGTTTTCTCAGAATTTCTTCTTTGTCTTTGGTTTTAATGAATGTGATTATGATAAAAAACCAAAAACCAAATCCACTGCCATAAAGTCAAGTCTGACTCATAGTGACCCTATAGGTCAGAGTAGACCTTCCCCATAGAGTTTCCAAGGAGTGCCTCCCAAATTTGAACTGCTGTCCTTTTGGTTAGCAGACATAGCACTTATCCCACTATGCCACCAGGGTTTCTGTGATTATGATACTCCTTGGTAATTTTCTTTTAGGGTCTACCCTATATGAGGCTTGTTGAGTGTCTTCGAGGATCAGCTTTTCATCTTTCATGATATTAAGGAAGTTTTCTGCCAGCAGTTCTTCAGTGATACTCTCTGTGTTTTCCATTTTCTTCCTGTGTTCTGGAACTCTGATCTCTTGCAAATTTTTGCTTTTTATTGTACACCACATAATTCTCGGAGTTTCTTAATTTTTCTTTTGATTTTTTTTCCCTCAGAGTTATATCCAAGTGTTTTCAGTTTTGCTGATCCTGTCTTCCATTATTTGAAACTTATTCCTTAGCCTTTCTGTGACACTGTCTGTTTCTTAAATCTTGTTTATCTTAGATTTCTAACTTGTTATGTCCGTATAATTTCTCGTTGTAAATTTATTTTGACATTTTGTTACTGTATTATTTTCCTGAATTCTTCCATGTTTTTGTTTGTACTTTCCACAAATTTGTCTATTTTTTCCCTCATTTTTCTCTGCTTTTTGCTTCAATTCTTGGTTGGCTATTAATTTTAGAGGTCTGACTTCCCTGTCAGGTAGTTTTCATGTCTTTTATTCTACTGGAAAGTCTGGTGTTTTATTTTGGATGCCTACTGAAAACATCATGTCTTCATACTTGTTTGTATTTATTTATTTATCTATTGTGATTGAGTGAAAGAGTACAATTCAGTTTAAATTCGCATACCTACCTATGTGCAGCTCCTACTGCTGTCCTTGCCAGGTGACAGCACACTTCTCATTTCTCTTCTATACAAGTCATACCCTCTTAACAGTCTCCTGTCCCCTCTTCTCTACCTTCTCCACTCCCCTCTAGTAAGAGGCCAGTAGGATGACATCCTATAGATGCATAGAACCATAAAGTACACACACATGGTCACTCCATGTTGTCAAGTCCAATCTATTCTTGTCCAAGGAGTTTACCTCAGTAATAATTTATGATCAGGGGCAGCATCAGGTCTAGAGTCCATGCTCCCAGGGGAACCCTGAGGCCTACGGACCATCAATTGCAGTCTTTTAGTGGAGTTCTCAGTGTGCACCCCTTTTTATTCTTGTCTTGCCACTGGGACTCATTTGTGAGCCCCATCACGGCTGGCACTGGAGGTGACCAGGCACCATCTGGTTCTTCTGGTTGCATGTTGATTTAGTCACCCAGTCAGATGGGTCTTTCTGTCTTCTGGGTTCTCTTTGCCCGATGTCATTTTTGTCCTTGGTGACCATCTGTTCCTGTTGAGTTGGCACCATTTAATGTTCCTCAGATGGCAGCTTGCTAGCTTTTAAAACCCCAGATGCCACTCACCAATGTGGGGTGGAGAAGACTCTTTTAGCAATAGGCTAGTTATGTCAATTGGCCTCTATGTCCCCTGAGAGCATGGTCCCCAGAGCCCTGCCCCTGCTACTCTGTCCTTGCCATATTGCATTAAGATTGGAAGAATTTTCAGGTTATGTTGAAGTCCAGTTAAATTACTCTTTCTAATGTGTTCTATCACTGATTTCCCCCTACCAAATTTCTATCACCTATCTAATCTATACTGAACCATTTTCCTCACTCCCTCCCCTCCCCTACAGCCATCAGAGTTTTTTCTTCTGTACATGAGTCTGTTTTCAAGCCTTATAGTAGGCGTCTCATACAATATTTGTCTTTGTGCCACTGACTAATTCCGTCCAACATAATGCCTTCCAATTGGTTGAGATGCTTCCTAAAATCATCATTGTTCTTTATCATTGCATAGTGTTCCATTGAGTATATATACCACAGTTTATTTATCCATTTATCTGTTGTTGGGCATCTGGGTTGATTCCATCTTTTTGCTGTTGTGGACTGTGCTGCAATAAACATTTGTGTGCATGTATCTGTTGATGTGACTGCCCTTGCTTCTGTAGGATATATTCCAAGCAGTGGGATTACTTGGTCAAATGGTGTGTCTATTTCCAGCTTTTTAAGGAAGTGCCAGGCTGCTTTCCAAAGAGGTTGTACCATTTTGCAGTCCCACCAGTAGTGCAGGGGAGTTCCACTGTTTGTTTCTTAAAATAAATTTTGACATTGTCTGCTCTCTTTAGGACATTCAGGAGTTATTTTTCTTCATTTATTGACTTTAGGTCTGTTTGTTTCAATCTGCTGTTTTGTTTTATTTGGTTATGTCAGAGCAGGTTGGTTGTGTGTTCTCTGCTGTTTGCTCATTTGTGGTCATATTTTTTCCTCCTTGACCAATGGGCAAGACCAGTCACTGAGCTATGATGCAACAGTGCAGGTTCAGCTGAGGGGACTGGGCTAGATTCGATTGTTTGTGGCACGTACTAGGGCTGATAGTGCCAGCCAGGAATTGGTACTGGGTAGGTTCCAACAGGCCATGCCTGTGCTGCTTGGGGATGTGATGTTCAGGACATGATGTAGGCAGAAACAATCAGGGAGGTTGTAACATGTGGAGCCAAGATGAGCAGAAGAGAGAGGAGAGGTAAATAGGAACCAAAACCAAAACAAAAGATTGTGAAGGGAGCTTGCCACTGGAGTGCAGTGATGAGAAACCAAAGAAATGGCAGGGAAAAAAAAAGATGAAGGAAAAAACCTAGTTAAACGTTTGGGGAAAATAATCAATGCTGCTGACCAGGGAAGTGTTTATCAGGCTGTGCAGCATAGCCTGGCTAGAAGAGGTATAGATGTCACATATTATTAGATTTTTAAGACACAGGAAAAGAAGATAAGTATAGTACTCGACGGCACTTGGCTGTCATAGAGAGACAAGAACTGGGAAATGAAGAAAGATGGAAAGCAATAAAGAGAAAATGAAAGAAAGAAAAAAAATGCACCTACAATCCTACTTACACTGGCGGGCAGACTGGGGACATGGGTCCTAAGCCATGCAATACAGCCTGGCTAGAAGGAATTCCCAAGCCACCAAAAAGGGAAAGAAAGAAAACAAAGCAAGACACATGCAAACATCCACACATGCACACACACACATTCCTAAGGACTCAACCAGTGTGGTATCATGAGTGAGGGGAGTGGTTCCCCAACTGAGTGGCACATCATAGCCTCTCATGAAGAGGCAAAAATGGCACACGGAGCCAGGTATTCAAGAGAAAAGAGGAAGGGTAGGTATTGAGAGGCACAGAAGAAACTGAAAGAAATGGAAAAACGTAACACCAGCTACAGATAAATGGTGCTCAGGGAGCTGGCCAGTGAAGGCAGTTGTGAATCTAAGTGGCCACCCTGAAGGAGTGCCTGCTGGCTAAGATAGTGTAGCTGGCAGAAAGCAGAGAAAGGCAGGGAATGGATTTGCTGGCACCTAACAACATCTTGCCTTTTCAAATTTTTTTGGTAACAGTTTTCTTTATTTGCAATTCTAATACCACACAATCCACTCAAAGTACATAGCTCATTGGTTTTTAGTATATTCCAAGTTGTGTAACCATCACCATGGTTAATTTAGAACATTTTTATCACTACAGATTTCCAGAGATTTGAAAGTTGTTTTATCCATTCAAACTTGTTGGCTTTTTCACTTTTTTGTAAGAGATACGGAAGATTTTACACTTAACATATCTAAGTATGTAATTATGACATTCTTCACTATTAAAATGTAAGTCTATTAAATGTTATTTCAATTCTTTTTATTCCCCAGAATGAATTTAACCTTTATATGGTCTAAGGAAACAGAAGGCTTTATTTTGAAATAATTTCAAATTTACAGAGAAGTTGCAAGAATAGTACAAATACTTTTTCCATGAACCACTTGAGTGTTAGTTGCCATCAAGATGCTCCATCCATCACTCATGAGTATTTTAGTATGTGTTTTATACAAACAAGCACATAATCCCACAAAACTATAAGACAAACATCAAAATTATGACATCGACATCAACATGCCACTATAATTTAAATCACAGTTTCCGTTCAAGTTCCAGCAAGCGTCTCAATGATGGCCTGTGACGGTGAATGTTATCTGTCCTGATGGCTGTGGTATGACTCTCGGTGGTTTGGCAGACATTGAATTGGTTGTTCTTTTATAATGTAATACAATGTTATCACTTCCATGATGTGACCTGAGTCATCCACCAATCAGTCAGCTGGAAAGAGAGCTTCTTTGGGGATATGGGCTGCCTTTGGCATATACATAGAGGTTCTGGCAAGACTTGATTTCTCTCTTGATCCTGCATTCTTCTCATTGTTTGACCTCCAGTTCTTTAGATGTCACCCTGGTCTTCAGCCTGCTGCCTGACCTGCAGATTTTGAAGTCGCCAGCACTGGCAACCATGAGAGCCAGCAGAAGTCTTCAGCCTGCCACCTGATTCATCGGTTTGGGACTTGATAGCTATGCTTCACTGGTTTTTCTCCTCCAGAGAACCTAGGTTAAGACATTTGGAACCAAGAATGGGTCTGCAGGAGCAGAATTTTAGGGATGAGTTTTCTGTATTGTTTCTCAAATCTGACTCGGTTTACAGGAAGTAATAGTTACACTTCCAGCAGTAAAGACATCACTGTTGCAAAACATCATCACCATGGACCAAATGTCTGTGAGGACAGCGCTTGCTGAGAGCATGTGTTCGACACTGTTCAACACTGTCGTATAACTGGAGTACGACAACATTGGCCAGAGGACCTGCTTACCTCAGACAAAGCTATGTAAGAAAATAAAGAGGTCAGGGCTTCAGATCATCAGCTCAAGTGCCACATAAAGGACCTGAAAGTTGCTTGTAGTAACAGACCCTCTGTTACTCGAAACCAAAACCGGAGTCTTATTTGAGGATGGCTGGATTACAATGCCAACTGAAAATCTTAAAAGGTAATGGAAGTTAAAGTCTGACACTGATTGGGAAGACATGGGATCCTGAAAACCGGATATGGACACGTAGACAGGTACGGATGAAGCAGGGGACATTCAGCCCCTAAATTCTATTGATTCATTCTTCAGCAACAGAACTATCTTTCCACATCCATCTGAAGAGATTAACAAGTCTTGTATGATAAATCATCATTGCCAGGTAAGCCAGACTTCCAAGCCACACATGGTGAGATTAACCCAGACGTGTCTGGTCTTAAAAATCCTGGCGTGAGCCAACCCTCTGGCTTTGCCTGAAGTGTCGCCTGAGGCAGATGCCTTGCAAGATGTTGATGAAAGTCCTTAGGATCCACCAGTTTTGCTTCTAGAGCTATAATTAGATTCAAGTCCCAGCAAACTCAAGAGGGGAGGTACAAAGTGTCATCAACGAGGCGTTACGCTACACTCCAAAAGAACTGCTTGATTTTTCTCCTGTATACATACAAACAGAAATCTGGGGAATATGTGTAGGCATGGCTATTAAGGGTGTGAGAAAATGATGAGAGGAACATAAAGTTGGATTAGTTTGAATTTATTGGTACACGCTTACTAAGCAGAGATTCTTCATTCAATATTTCAGCTTGGTTGGTTGACTGAAATGTGGTCTAAAAGGTGGCGTTCACCAAATGCAGTTGAAATGCTAGAACTGCCTTAGTATACTATAGAAGAAAGTGTTCAGTTGCTAAGGGAAATTACAGTGTTGCAGTGGATTTATCATGTCGGGGGGGCCAACTCACTCACCCAGGGAGTCAGCACCTGAAGCAGAGCATGTCCTTCAGACCTGAGGTTCCTGCAGCAATGTGCTCCCTGACCAAACACAAGGACATTTCTCCAGAACCGAGAGAAACCTTCCCCTGGAGTGGACACTTTGAATTCGGACTTGTAGCCTACACTGGATTGTGTAAGAACAAACTTTTCTTTGTTAAAGTCATACATTTGTGATATTTCTGTTAGAGAAATATTAGATGGTTAAGACAGCTTGTTTTATGTTCCATGTGTGTTGGAGAAGAAAGTACACTTGGCTACTTCTGGGTGGAGTATTTCGTATATGTCTGTTTTAGTCAGCTAATGCTGCTCTAACAGAAATACCACGAGGTCTGTGGCTTTAACAAAGGAAACTTTATTGTTATACAGTCCAGTAGGCTACAAGTCCAAACTCAGGATGTCTGCTCCAGGGGAAGGCTTTCTCCTTTGTCAGCTCTGGAGAAAGTCTGATACTGCATCAGTCTTAGTCCAGGGAGCATCTTGGTGCAGGAACCTCAGGTCTGAAAGATGTACTCTTCTCCTGGGGCTGCCTTCTTGATGATGTGAGGTTGCCAGTTCTCTGCTTGCCTCCCTTTCCTTTTATCTCTTGCAAGATGAAAGGATTAAGGGTGGTACAAGCCATACTCCAGGGAAATTCCCTTTACAGTGGAGCAGGGAGGTGATCTTATAAAGGGATTTACAGTCTCACCCTAATCCCCATACAGCACAGGAAAATCACAAAATGGAGGACAATCATAAAATATTAGGATCATGACACAGGCACATAGCTACACATATTTTGGGGGGGCACAATTCACTCTGCAAAATCCCACCCACTGGCACCCCAAAAATCACATCTTTGAAACATGTAACACATTCATCCCATATGATCAAAGTCTTCAATCAGTTCCAAGTCCAAAATTCAAAAATTCCTTTATATATATGAAACCTAGAATGTAAGTTATTGACTTCCAAACTACAATCACAGAAAAGGCACAAGTCAGACATTCCATTACAAATGGGAGAAATTGCAGGGAAAGAGGGCATTAACAGGCAATGGGGAAGTCAGCAGAACACCTTACATTAGCCCTCAAAGCTTTGAAAATAATCTTCTATTTTCAGACACATGTTACACAATGGCTCCACCCTCCAGACTCTAGGTATTAGCCAAACATTCTGGATCTTGAGTGTAGACTCCCTGGTCCTGTGTTACAACTGTGCCTTCAAGGCCCACTTGGACAGAAACTCTGCCACATTGGCTTTAGGTGAACCCTAAGCCCAACTGAGTGGCAATTCCACTCTGACAAAACACAGAAAGCCCTGGCTCCACCCTTTCAAACCCTTGAGGTCATGGCCATACCTTTTGAGACTGAGGCAGCTCAGTTCCTCATTGTCTCTTCAGCGACTGCTTCCTAGGGCAGCCTCAGACCCACATCTGCCCTGCAGGGGCACATGTTGCAAAGTCTGTAGCTCCACTGATTCAAGTGCCCAGAGGCATCCCACTCAGCTAGGAAGCTTCCTGCACAAAAGCACTCAGCTATCTTGCTCCATGCGTAGGCTCCAGTGCTGCCTCTTGTTCTGCTGCTGCTACAGTCCTGTTTCTTTGTTTCTCACCATCTGCACAGTTCTCCTTAGGTCTTTCTGAATCTTCTATCTGTTCAGTTTCAAAATAGCTTCCACATTTTAGGTATTTGTTAGATCAGCACCCCACTCTCCTGGTACCAAATTGTCTTAGGGAAGCAAAACCAGTAACATATATATGTACAAGGAAAGATTTATATACAAATACAAGGAAAGATTTATATATAAAGGAAACAGCTCACATAATTGCAGAAGCTGAATGTCCCAAGTCCTGGCACAAGTTTCATGTGGCCACGGGAGCTGGTGAACCCAAGGTCAGCAGGTCAGAGACCAAAGTTCTAGATCACTGGTTGTGTAGGTCGGTGGATCCAAAGCTGGCAGCGAGACAGAGCTGCAGAGGCTGGCAAACCCAGGATCGGCAGGTCAGGGAACAGGACTCTCAAGCGCCGGCTGTATGGTCTGATGAAACCAACAGGTGCGAGTTCAGGTCCAGGAACCAGACACCAAAAACAAGAGAGCAGCAGCTGCTGGCAAGGTGAGGAGACTGGCAGTAGGTGGTGGAAGGTGGAGAGATGAGAGCTGAGGGGAGGGAAACCACCACAGACCTGCCCTGCCACTTGATACAGCAGACAAACATGGAGTAGCCAAGTTGACACAATCCTGACCACCACAGTAGTGTTCTCCAGGAGGCCGTATATGCTCTAAATCAGCATCGAATATATGGTGCTGTTTCTCCCATAGCCAGGATTCATGGGTCCAGGAATCAAGGAGTGGAAATGGGAGTAGCACCACTCACGGTTACCCCTAGTGACCCACCTGCAAGACTTTTGCTTCCTGTCCACATGACCTTATGCTCTGCAGGTCTAATGTTTTAGTTCCAAAGGGAGCAATGCTGCCACATGGAGACACATCAACAATTCCACTGAACTGAAAGCTAAAATTGCCGTCAGGCCATTTTGGGCTCCTTGTGCCTCTGGATCAACAGACAAAGAAGGGAGTTACAATACTGGCTGCTGTCATTGATCCTGACTACAAAGATGAAATTGGATTGACATTACATAATGGAGGTAAAGAAGAGTATGTTTGGAATGCAGGAGATCCCTTAGGATGCCTCCTAGTACTACCATGTCCTGTGATTAAGGTCTGTGGAAAACTACAGTAACCCAATTCCAAAATGAGTGATAATAGCCCAGACCCTTCAGGAATGAAAGTTTGGGTCACCTCACCAGGCAAGGAACCTCATGACGAGCTGAGGTGCTTGCCGAAGGTAAAGGGAATACAGAAAGGGTTGTAGAAGAAGGTAGTTCTAAATATCAGTTTTGGCCACATGACCAGTTGCAGAAATGAGGACTATAATTGTTATGAGTATTTCTGCTTTGTATATGTGTATCAGATATTTTTGTTTATTTATGAAGTACAAGATGTAAATGGGCTAATGCATTTTTCAGTTGTACATGTGTTAGTTATGTCATGTTAGAGGTAAATATGACTTTACTGTATTCCTTCAGAGACTATGGATGGTAAGGGGAGATGTGTGCAGATGCCAAGTTGACAAGGGGTGGACTGCAGTGGTCAGGATTGTGTCAATTTGGCTACTCCATGGTTGGCTGCTGTATCAAGTGGCAAGGCAGGATCTGTGGTGGCTTCCCTCCCCTCAGCTCTCATCTCTCCGCCTTCCACCACCTACTGCCAGTCTGCTCACCTTGTCAGCAGCTCCTGCTCTCTTGTTTTTGGTGTCTGGTTCCCAGCCTGAACTAGAGCTTTTGGATTCATCAACCCTTATAGCCAGTGCTTGAGAGTCCTGTTCCCTGACCTGCCGATCCTGAGTTTTCAGCTCCGTTTTGCTGCCAGCTTTGGATCCACCGACCTACACAATGGGTGATCTAAAACTCTGGTCTCTACCTGCTGATCTTGGGTTCACCAGCTCCCACGGCCACGAGGCTTGTGCTAGGACTTGGGACATTCAGCTTCCGCAATTGTGTGAGCCGTTTCCTTTATACATAAATCTTTCCTTGTACTTTGTATATAAATTTTTCCTCATACATATATGTGTCACTGGTTTTGCTTCCCTAGAAAACCCAGCCCAAGACAGTGTTTATGAGGTCAATTTGGTTGATTGTGGCATTCAGATCTTCTGTGTTTCTATTAAGTTTCTTTCTGGGTATTCTGTCCTTACCAAAAGTGGTGTGTTGAAGTCTCCTACTATTGTGGAGTTGTATACCTCTTTTTTCACTGCTATCAGAGTTTATTTTATGTGTTTTGGATTCCTGTTGTTGAGTGTGTAAATATTTAATATGACTGTATCTGCCTGGTATATTGAAGCTTTGACCATTATAAAGTGTCCTTCCTTATCCATTGTGGTGGATTTTACTTTAAAGTCTATTTTGTCAGAGATTAATAGTGCTACTATTGCTCTTTGTTGATTGTTTGCTTGTTATATTTTTTATCATAAAGTTCTTCAACTTTGGCCTTAGTAGTTGGTGCATAAATTTGGACAATAGGTTTACACATACTATCGTATCACTGATAGCACTGTACTTCAGGACAGATCTTGAAGTGTTCTTTTCGACAATGTATACAACAGCATTTTTATTCACATTGTTGTTCTGGCATTGTAGATATACTATAGTGCAATTCAAAATGGCCAATATCAGTCCATTTCAGCTCACTGATGCCTTGTCTATTAATATCTGTTTCATTTTATTTTTGATAATTTCCAATTTTTCTACATTCATACTTTGTATGCTCCATGTTCTGATTATCACTGGATGTCCACAGGTGTTTCTTCTCACTTTGAGTCATGCCATATCTGCAAATGAAGGCTCTGAAAGTTTGATTCCATCTACGTCATTAAGGTCAACTCTACTTTGAGGAGGTAGCACTTTCCCAGTGACATTTTGAGTACCTTCCAACCTAAGCAGCTCATCTTCTGGCACTATATAAGAAAATGTTTTGCTGTTATTCATACAGTTTTCACTGGCTAATTTGTTTTAGAACATAGATGCCTGCCAGGTCCTTTTTCCTAATCTGTCTAGTCTGTAAACTCAATGGAAACCTGTCTGCCAGGGGTGACCCTGCTGGTATTTGAACAGAGCTTCTAGCATCACAGCAACATGCAAGCCCCCACAATACAACAATCTGACAGATGCATGGGAGTTGCATGTGCTACTCTGGCCTATTTACCAGGCAACCCCCAAAGCTACTAGTTTTGAGTGAGGCTTAGAACAAGAGAGGGCTCTGCAACAGCTTTAGGCTGCCGTTCAAGCTGCTCTCCATTTGGGCTATGTGATTTATCTGATTCAATGGTGTTTGAAGTGTCAGTGGAAGATAGAGAGGCTCCTTGAGGTCTTTGGCAGTTCCCCATTTGTGAATCTCAGTGCAGACCCTTAGCATTTTGGAGCAAAGCCCCCCTGCCATCCTCTTCAGATAAATTAGTCTCATTTTGAGAAATAGCTTTTCACTTGTTGTTGGGCCTTAGTAGAGACTGAATGTTTAACCATAAGTCACCAAATTTCCATGCAGCCTGAGCTTCCCATTATGAATTGAGTGTTGTCTGACCCACAGACTCATATAGCTGGATGTGCACAGCAGCACTCCATCATCAAATGAAAGTGGTGTGTATGAGACTGGGCCCAAGCAAGCCCTGAAAGTGCAAGTAAGTTACACGAGGCAATGGACAAAGTTCCCTGGGCTTCACTCCTGTCACATTACCTTTCCTCTTCCATTCTGCACCTATGGCCTCATGATTGGTTGACTAAGAAAGAGATAACTCATGCCTGGTTTAGAGATGGTTCTGTACGATCCGTATGCACCAGCTGAAGGTGAACACTTGTAGCACTATAGCCCTGCTCTGGGACTTTCCTTAAGAAAAATGGTGAAGGAAAATTCTCCCAATGGGTAAAACTTTGAGTAGTACACCTGGTTGCTCATTTTGCTTGGGAGGAAAAATGGCCAGACATATGATTGTATTCCAACTCATGGACTGTGGATAATGGTTTGGATGGATAGCCAAGGACTTGCAAGGAACATGATGGAAAATTGGTGAAAAGATTGTACGAGGAATGGGGATAAATCTGCCCAAATGCATATCTGTGTCTTCTGTGAATGCTTACCAAAGACTGATCTCAGCAGAGGAAGATTTTAGCAATGAACTGAATAGGATGATGTGTTCTATGCTACCAGTAACGCCATATTTTGTTCTCAGAGGGATAGACACATACTCTGGATAGGGATTTACCTTCACTATATGCAATGCTTTTGCTAAAACTACCATCTGTAGACTTGCAGAGTGCCTTATCCACTGCCATGGTATCCTACACAGCATGCCTCAAAGAACTAGCTTCACACCAAATAAAGTGCAGCAAGGGGCCCATGTTCATGGAATTTACTGGTCTTACTATGCTTCCCTGGGAACCCTGGTGGCACACTAGCTAAGTGCTAAGGCTGCTAACCAAAAGTTCAACATTTTGAATCCACTAGGGACTCCTTGAAAACTCTACAGGACAATTCTACTTTGTCCTATAGGGTTGCTATGAGCCAGACTGAACTTGATGGCAGTGGGTATTGGCAGTGGGAACCATGTTCCGCATGATCCTGCAGAAGTTAGTATGAAGGAATGATGGAATATTTGTTTAAAACTAATTTCAGGGAGTCAAGATGGCGGACTAAGCACACGTCTCCTTATATCCCTCTGGAAACCAAGACCTGAACTGATAATCAAATGGAGCCTTCTGGTCACCTAGTGAGCCTCCAGGACATGGCACAGGGCTGTTAACTTGGACTTGATAGCACTGAGCGAAAACCTCCAGTATTTCGCTGACTTCTACTCCTGGCTAGCCCTGGCTCTCACGGACTGAAGGTAAACGCACCATTTTGACTTTTTTTTCCCTCTGTCTTGGGCGGTGGGCGGAGCTGGGTCTTGCCTAGCAGCTAGACTCAGACGCACTGCTGGGGGGATAGGCAAGCGAAGTTCCCATATTTTGAGAGCCAGGCTTAGGACTCTTTTAATCTAGCCACTTCGGGCCTGTATTTTTATCACTGCCACAGCATGGTTTGTACGGAACCACACTGTGAGAGTGCAGGACGCCATGTTGGATACGGAGATTTTAGCAGAACCTAATTCTTAACCTAGGAGCCAGTGCCTTCAAACAGGACAGCGCTTCTCCGACAGAAAAGCAGTAATTTACACAGTGTTGCCTACGGTGGGGGCCCAGCAACAGAGGCAGAGGAATCACTACCTCTCGGAACCTTTAGCCCCTCTATCTGCTGCCTGTGTGGAGGGCACCATCTTGGATATGGTGGCCGCAGCTGGACCTATTTCTTAACTTGGGAGCCAGAACCTGCCCACAGGAGAGCGCTTGTCTACCAGAAAAGCAGTAGTTTACACAGTGTCACCTAAGGCTGGGCCCTGTCATCAGAGGCCAACAGGGCAGTAGCATTGCTGTATTCTGAACTAGTCTGTATCATCTGGGGTTGGATATAGAAGTGCTTACTATGCCAGTTGGGAAGAGGGACCTCTACACCTGAAAACCTAACTGACTTGGGAAGTGGTCAGATACCTTTTGCTTTACATTTTAAGGCAGCCTAGAGAACCATCTGCAGTCCATCCTCACAGTATCTCTTCCAGCCTCTACTTACTCACATGGGACCCAAAAAGCAACAGACACTTGTGGCATACAAGAAATCACCCATGGCTTCAGAAGGCTCCCAAACAAAACAACCAAGGAGTTTTACAGATGAAGAAACTTTCATGAAATCATCAGAAAGTGAATACAAAATGATTATATACAGAGCCTTTCTAGACCTTATACAAAATGCAGCAGAACAAAAGGAACAATTAAACAAGCTGTTTCATCTGATGGAACACCAGTGCTCTGAAATCCAACAGATCAAGAAGAAAATCAAAGACACAGAAACTTCCATTCAAAGCCAAGAAAACAGAATGGAACAAATGGAAAAAAGAATTTCTGACTTGGAAGACAGAGCTACTGACGCCAGCATCTATGAGCAGAAATCAGAAAAAAGAAACAAGAAAAATGAAGAAGCATTAAGAAGCATGTGGGACCCTATTAAGAGGAACAACCTTTGATTAATTGGAGTCCCTGAACAGGATGAGATACCTGAGAATGCAGAGAGTATCGTAGGTGAGCTGCTGACAGAAAACTTGCCAGAAATCATGAAGGAAGAGAATATAGACATCTCAGATGCATACTGTACACCACCCAATATAGATCTCAAAAGAAAGACTCCAAGACATATTATAATCAAGCTTAACAAAATGAAACGTAAGCAGCAGCTCTTAAAGGCAGCAAGACTCAAAGCAAAGCTAACACTCAGAGGGAAGCCCTGTAGGCTTTTGTCAGATTTCTCAGCAGAAGCCATGCTGGCATGGAGACAGTGGCATGACACATTTAAAGCCTTGAATGAGAAGAACTTCCAACCAAGAATTATATATCCTGCAAAACTATCTTTCAAATACAAAAATGAAATGAAGACATTCCCAGATAAACAGAAACTCAAAGACTTTGTAAAAACCAAACCAAAATTACAAGAAATACTGAAAGAAGTTCTTGGCTTTGGCTTAGAACAACACATTACTCAGAACTCTACTGAGTTAGGGAAGGCTCCAAAGTCAATCACAGCTTTAACACTGAAAGAAGCAATCCAGTGATTATCATGAAAACCATGGTGCCATCATATTAAAAAGAGGGAGGTACTACAGTCCTTACAGTCCTTCCAGATGGAGAGGAAGATGACAAGACTGGTAGTAATTAAAATTGGGTTTATATATAGTTTATTAAGGGGGATCGTAGGGGCAGCTGTAAAGCACAACAAAGATGTATCATACCATTTCAAGAAATGTAACACAGGAGTCTCAACAACTACAAAAACAGCTCTGAAAAAGGTGAAAAATCAACTCACAAAAAAGAATGTCCCAGAACACACTAATAAGAACAACAGAGAAAATATCAACACAAAAATAAACATATCACAACAGCAGCAGTGAACACATACTTATCAATAATTACATTGAATGTGAATGGACTGAATCCCAATACAAGTTTCAGTGTCATTTCTTAATGAGATGGAGAAAGAAATCACCAAATTTGTTTGGAAAGGGAAGAAACCCCAGATAAGTAAGGTACTACTAAAGAAGAAGAACACACTGGGAGGCCTCTCATTACCCAACCTTAGAACATACTACACTGCCACAGTGGTCAAAACAGCCTGGTACTGGTACAAGAACAGACAGATCGATCAATGAAACAGAATTGAGACCCCAGAGATGACACTATCTGCCTATGAACAGTTGATATTCAACAAAGGCCCTAAGACATTAAACTGGGGTAAAAACAGTATTTTCAACAAATGGTGGTGGCATAATTTGATATCCATCTGCAATAAATTGAAAGAAGATCCATATCTTACACCTTATACAAAAACCAACTCCAACTGGAGAAAAGACCTAAACATCAAACCTAAAACGATAAAGCTCATTGAAGAAAAAGTAGGAACAACAACGGAGGTTTTAAAACACAACGTAGATAGACTTCAAAATCTGTCAAGGAAACCACAATCAACAGAAGAGAAAATAGATAAATGGGAACTATTAAGAATCAAACACTTTTGCTCATTCAAAGACTTTACTAATAGAATTAAAAGGCCACTTACAGAATGGGAAAAAATATTTGGCAACTCTATATCAGACCGATGCCTGATCTCGATAATCTATAAGATACTACAAAACATCAATAAGAAGATGAATCATCCAATTAAGCGATGAGCAAAGGAGATGGACAGACATTTCTCTAAAGAGGAGATCCAGGCAGCCAAAAAACACATGCAGTCATGTTCACGATCTTCAGTTATTAAAGAAATTCAAATCAAGACTACAATGAGATACCATCTCACCCCAACAAGGTTGGCCATGATCTAAAAAACACAAAACAACAAATGCTGGAGAGGCTGTGGAGAAAGTGGAACTCTCCTACACTGTTGGTGGGGTTGCAAACTGGCCCAGCCTCTTTGGAAAGCAATCTGGCACTTCCTTAAAAAAATGGATATAGATATACCATTTGACCCAACAATTGCACTATTTGGAATATATCCTACAAAATCAAGGCCTTTCAAACCAATGGACACATGCACAAGAATGTTTATCGCAGCACAGTCCATGATAGCAAAAAGATGGAATCAGCCCAGATGCCCAACAACAGAGGAATGGATAGGTAAACTATGGTATATATACTCAATGGAGCACTACGAAATGATAACTAATAATGATGATTCCAGGAAACATCTCATAATCTGGTTTCAACTGGAAGACATTATGTTGAGTGAAAGTAGTCAGCGACAAAAGGACAAATATTGTATGACACCCCTACGATAAGATCTGAAAAACAGACTTATGTATAGAAGAAAAGACTCTTTGACAGCTGCAGGGGAGGTGACGGAGGGAGGGCGAGGCAGGGAGAGCTTAGATTAGACAGTTGCTAGAAATCTGGTTGGGTGAAATCGGTGATAGCACACATTAGAAACAAGAACAATATTAAGTGGACTTCAGCATAACTTGAGTACTCCTTCCATCTTAACCCAATATTGCAAGGACAGAGAAGCTGGGGCAGGGGTCAGGGGACCATGCTCTTAGGTGAAATCGAGGCCAATTGTCACAACTAGCACTTTGCTAAGAGGGCTCTTTTCACCCCACATTGGTGAGTGGCGTCTGGGGTCTTAAAAGCTGCCAAGCTGCCATCCGAGGGCACAGCAAATGGTCCCAACTCAGCAGGAGCAGATTCTCACCAGGACCAAAATCACATGGGGTGAAGACAACCCAGAAGATAGAGAGACCCACATGAGCGCGTGCCTACATAGACTTGTGCTTGGAGGACACAGATGGTGTCCGGCTACCACCACTGACAGCCACGATGGAGCTCACAAAGTTGAGTCTCACTGGCAATACAAGAATAAAAAGGAGTGCACCCTGATATCTCGACTAAAAGACCTCAATTGATGGTCTAGCAGTTTCAGGGTTCCCCTGGGAGCATGGCCACTGGCTCTGATGCTGCCCTTGCCCATCAATCATAACGAAGGTCCACTCTTCAGACACGAATGGATTGGATTTGGCGATGCAGAGTGACCATATATTGGATGCACTTTATGGTTCTACACATCTATGGAATATCATCCTGCTGACCTCTGGCTGGAGTAAGGGGAGTGGGTGGAGAGAAGGTGAAAGGGGACTGTTGGGAGGATGAGACATGTATGGAGCAGAGAGGAATAGTGTGCTGTCACCAGAGAGGGAGAGCAGTGGAAGCTGCATATAGGTGGGCATGTAAATTTATACGGGAATGTACATTTTCACTCAGTCGTAATAAAACAAACAAACAAACAAAAAACAATTACAGTGCCTGCTAGATACCTTGCAGGTATCTCTGGAGTAATGTCCTCCAGGAGGCTGTATATGCTTTAAATTAGCATTGAATAGATGGTGCTGTTTTCACATAGCCAAGATCTACAGGTCCAGGAATCAATCCACGAATCAAGAGGTGGAAACTGAGTAGCTCGATTACCCTTAGTGCCCCACTTGCCAAATTTTGACTTCCTCTCCCCATAACTCTATGCTCTGTGGGTCTAGAGGGCTTAGTTCTACAGCGCGAGGAATGCTCTTATTAGGAAACACAACAGTGATTCCATTGAACTGGGAGCTAAGAATGCTACCTAAGCACTTTGGGCACTTCATGTCTCTGAATCAACAGGCAAGGAAGGGAGCTATGATGTTGGCTGGTGTTACTGATCCTAATTACCACGGGGAAACTGGACTGCTTTTACATAATGGAGGTAAAATATTCTGCAATGCAGGAGATTCCTTAGGGCATCTCTTAGTATTACCAAGTCCTGTTATTAAAGTCAATGGAAAGTGACAACTCAATTCAGAATGGACTACTAATGGCACAAATCCTTCAGGAGTAAAGGCTTAGGTTACCCCACCAGGCAAACAAACATAACAGCAGAGGTACTTGCTGAAGGCAAAGAGAATATGAAATGGATAGTGGAAGAACATAGTTCTGAATACCAGCTATGACCATGTAACCAGTTGCAGAAAAGGAACTATAACTTATTTCTTCCTTGCTTTTGGTGTGTGTAGGTATATGTGTATTTACATATATGTATGTATATTGGATCCAACTCAATGGCACTTGGCTTGGCTATGCATATCTGTACACACATACATTATACATATATACGTATATATATGATGTTTTATATATATTAACATATATATATATGGAGAATGCCTACATGGTTCATCTTAGAGGAAGGGACTCTTCCACATAGAGAAAAAAGGGTGGTACCCTGCTTACGTGCTGGTGTTACCCTGTTTATCTGAGGGTGTTACCCTGCTTACCTGATGCTATTACCCTCCCCACCCAATGCTGTTACTCTCTTCACCTGATGCCATTACCCTCCTTGCCTGATGCTGTTATCTCCCTTACCTGATGCTGTTACCTTCCTTCTTGATGCTGTTATCTCCCTTATCTGATGGTGTTGTCTACCTGATGTTGTTGTCTGCTGTTGTTACCCTCTTTACCTCACGCTGTTATCTGCTCTACCTGATGCTTTGGATAGTAAAACCAACCCACAACCATTGAGTTGATTTTGACTCACGTGACCCTACAAGACAGTGTAGAACTGGCCCATAGAGTTTCCAAGGAGGGCCTGGTGGATTTGAACTGTGTACCTTTGTTTAGCAGCTGTAATACTTAACCACTACACCATCAGGGTTTCTGTAGATAGTGAGAGGATGGGATAATTCTGTGAAGAAGAGGACCACTTGGTAGATGGAGAGAGTAGCAAACCTATTATTCAAATTCATGCACCAACCACTAAGGCCAAAGATGAGGCGGTTGAAGATTTTTACCAGCTTCTGCAGTCTGAAATTGATTGAACATACAGTCAGGATGCATTGATAATTACTGGTAACTGGAATGCAAAAGTTGGAAACAGAGAAGAAGGATCAGTAGTTGGAAAACACAGCCTTGGTGATAGAAATAATGCTGGAGATCGCATGATAAAATTTTGCAAGACTAACGACTTTTTCATTGCAAGTACCTTTTTTAACCAACACAAGTGGTAACTGTACATATGGACCTCACCAGATGGCATACACAGGAACCAAATTGATTACATCTGTGGAAAAAGATGATGGAAAAGCTCCACATTAGCAGTCAGAACAAGACCAGATGGTGACTGTGGCACAGGTCATCAATTCCTCATATGCAAATATCAAATTGAAACTGAAGATAATTAGAACAAGTACATGAGAACCAAAGTGTGACACTGAATATATCCCTCCAGAGTTTAAAGACCATCTCAAGAATAGATTTGATGTGTTGATCACTAATGACTGAAGACCAGACGAATTGTGGAATGACATCAAAGACATCACCCATGAAGAGAGCAAGAGGTCATTACAAAGACAGGAAGGAAAGAAAAGACCAAATTGGATGTCAGAGGAGACTCTGAAGCTTGCTCTTGAATGTCGAGCAGCTAAAGCAAAAGGAAGGAATGGAGAAGTAAAAGACCTAAACAGAAGATTTCAGAGAGCAGCTCAAGAAGATCAAAGAAAGTATTATAATGACACATGCAAAGAGCTGGAAATGGAAAACCAGAAGGGAAGAACACGTTCTGCATTTCTCAAACTGAAAGAACTGAAGAAAAAATTCAAGCCTCGAGTTGCAATAGTGACAGATTCTACAGAGAAACTATTAAACGACTCCGACAGCATCATAAGATGGAAGGAATACACAGAGTCATTATACTGGAAAGAACTAGTCAATGTTCAGCCATTTGAAGAGGTAGCATACGATCAGGAACCAATGGTACTGAAGGAAGAAGTCAAAGCTGCATTGAAGGCATTGGCAAAAAACAAGGCTCCTGGAATTGATAGAATATCAATTGAGATATTTCAACAAATGAATGGCAGCGCTGGAAGTACTCAGTCATCTATGCCAAGAAATTTAGAGGACAGCTACCTGACTGGAAGAGCTCCATATTTATGCCCATTCCAAAGAAAGGTGATCCAACTGAATGTGGAAATTACCAAACAGTATCACTAATGTCACATGCAAGTAAAATTCTGCTCAACATTATTCAAAAGCGACTACAACAGTATGTTGACAAGAAACTGCCAGAAATTCAAGTTGGGTTTAGAAGAGGATGTGGAACCTGGGATATCATTGCTGATGTCAGATGGATCTTGGCTAAATGCAAAGAACACCAGCAAGATGTTTACTTGTGTTTCATCGACTATGCAAAAGCATTCGACTGTGCGGATCATACTGAACTATGGCTAACATTGTGGAGAATGGGAATTCCAGAACACCTAATTGTGCTCTTAAGGAATCTGTATATGGATCAAGAGGCAGCCATGTGAACAGAACAAGGGGACACCGCATGGTTTAAAGTCAGGAAGGGCCTGCGTCAGGGTTGTATCCTTTCACTATAAGCTTTTAATCTGTATGCCGAGCAAATAATCCCCAAAGTTGGATTATATGAAGAAGAATGAGCCATCAAGATTGGAGGACGACTCATTAACAACCTGCGTTATGCAGACGACACCACCTTACTTGCTGGAAATGAAGATTTGAGGTATTTACTGATGAAGATCAAGAACCACAGCCTTCACTATGGATTGCACCTCAACATCAGAAAAACAAAAATCCTCACAACTGGACCAGTAAGCAACATTGTCATAAATGGAGAAAGGATTGAGGTTGTCAAAGATTTCATTTTATTTGGGTCCACAATCAATGTCCATGGAAGCAGTAGTAAGGAAATCAAAAGACGCATTGCACTGGGAAAATCTGCTGCAAAGGACCTCTTCAAAGTATTCAAAAGTAAGGACGTCACCTTGAAGGCTAGAACGCGCCTGACCCAAACCATGGTATTTTCAATCGTATCATATGCATGTGAAAACTGGACTATGAACAAAGAAGACAGAAGAGGAATTGATGCCTTTGACCTGTGGTGTTGGAGAAGAACGTTGAATGTACGATGGATTGCCAAAAGAACAAACAGATCTGTTCTGGAAGTACAACCAGAGTGCTCCTTGGAAGCAAAAATGGTAAAACTACATCTTACATACTTTGGACATGTTGTTAGGAAAGATCAGTCCCTGGAGAAGGACATCATGCTTGGTAGAGTAGGGAGTCAGAGAAAAAGGAAGACCCTCAACGAGATGTATCGACACAGTGGCCACAACAATGGGCTTAAGCAAAAAAACAGTTGCGGACATGGCACAAGGCCAGGCAGTGTTTTGTTCTGTTGTTCACAGGGTCACTGAGTTGGAACTGACTCGACAGCACCTAACAACATGTATATTATATATATATATATAGAATTTTCTTCTCTACCCTATACCATTACTTACTATAAAGTAGGTCAGTGTGTTTTTTGTTGTACAGACACTAGTTGTATCATG
The DNA here is from genome assembly GCA_028571685.1 of Heterohyrax brucei. Lineage (NCBI taxonomy): Eukaryota > Metazoa > Chordata > Mammalia > Hyracoidea > Procaviidae > Heterohyrax > Heterohyrax brucei. The sequence goes on from CM053140.1 coordinate 204,167,599, forward strand.
TTAAGCTCACATGTGACTTTATAACTGTCTTTATTTGCAGATTATGTATAATTTAAGGAGATGTGTATAGGCGCTAAAGTGACAATGGTGGACTTTGGTAGTTAAGATTACGTGTCAACTTGGCTAGATGATGATTCTCAGTGATTTGGCAGATGATGGACTCATTGATCTTCCATGATGTAATATAAGTATTTCCATGATGTGATCAGTCAACCAGTTGAAAAGGGAGTTTCCTTGTGTGACCTGCCTGTAGTATGTAACTAGATGTTTTGGTAACACATGGACTGTCTCTTGGCCTTGCACTCTTTTCATCTCTTGACCTTCAGTTCTTTTGATGTGAGCCTGTTGAATTTTTCTGCTGGCTTCCTGACCATCAGGTTTTTGAGTTCACCCCACCACAACCCTTGAAGCCAGTAGAGGCCCCCAGCCTGCCCCCTCACCTGCAGATTTTGAGTTTGCCAATGGTGATAGCCATGAAACCCATGGAATTCTTCCACCTGCCACCTGACCCATGCAGTCCCTGCAAGTGCATGAGCCATTTCCTTGAAGTAAATCTCTCTCTGTAAATTTATACTTCACTGGTTTTGCTTCTCTAAAGAAACCAGACGATGTCCTTCATAGCAAAAGTATCCAACCTGGTATCACACATTATACTTCACTGTCAAGTCTATTTAGTCTCCTTGAGTTTGAAACAGTTCTGCAGTCTTTTCTTGATGCTTTCAAGATTATGGGCCAACTATTTTGCAGAATGTTTCCAAGCTTGGCTTTGTGTGCTGTTCCTCCACAATTAGATTCTAGCTGTACATTTGGGGCAGAAATATCATGGAACTAATGCCCCATTCTTCTCATTGCTTCCTATCAGGTGGTAAACAATTTCCATTTGCCCCATACTTGGTTACTTGGTTAAGAGGGTGCCTGACAGATTTCTCTACAGTAAAGTTACTTTATACTTTTATAATTAATGTGTGTTTTGTGAAGAGGTATTTTGGGTTTCTTATGAAAATTTCATTGACTGGTTTTAGCATGATGATAATTCTGAGGATGGTGCAGGACCAGGCTGTGTCTCTCTCAGGCTGCTGTGAATCAGAACCAGCCTGGCAGCCTGTAACCACAAGTCTCAGCATCCACTGCTGTTTCCTGGATGAATTACCACAGTGGCTGCCAAATAACCTTCTGTTTCTAACCATTTATTAGTTGGCATCTTACTGTAAAGAACTTTCTCTTCTCTCCAGTTAATTAGGAAAGACATGAATTCCAGTTTTATTTAATGTTTAAGAAGTCTCTATATGTAATCCTTTTGTACTCAACCTCCTATAGTTTCAGAAAGGCTTCTTCATTTGAGAAGTTCTTTCTGGAGCCAATGGTGGATTTTTCTTTAAGTGTCTGGCCACAGTTTGTTGCTTTTTTGGCATCTAGACGTTCTTTAGTCTCTCTGGTGTTACCTTAACAGGTGCTGAGGTACAGTCTGAGAAGAAAGTTGATTACCAGTTACCTCTATGTATTCCAATGACTGGGCCCAGTGGAATCTCTGGGGTAGCAGGCTCCACCTCCGGTCTGGCAAAGACATGGCCCTACCAATGGAGTCACTTGGGGGCCATCAGCTGACCCTATGTTGTGGGTCAGTAAAGGCTGAAGAGATGCTATTAGGCTGCACTGGTTATTTCTCTAGGTAGTCTTATTTTGAAAGGTAAAAAACTATCTGACAGCTTCCATATCAGTCAGGCTGCCAGCTGGCAATGGAGGCACTTCTATATCCATCCCCGGATGCTGTAATCTATTTCAAAGTACGGACAGGATACTGCCCTGCTGTCATCTGCTGCCACCACCTACACCACAGCAGTAAGGCTACACTGTGTCAGACATAACTTTTCTGCTGAGAAAGTGCTCCCCAGGCTGGCACTGCCTCACAGCCTGGGAATTTGCCCCTGTTGAGACCCCCATTTGGGTAACTCTGCCTCCCAGTTGAACAAGATGACATCCCGCACAAGCTGTCCCACCTGTTGCGAAACAGCTGAATCAATAGCAGAGGTTCAGAGAGGGTGGAGGGGCCAATGTGCTCAGAGTCCAGAGCTGGGCTCTCAAAATGTGGCTATTCTGCCTGCTGATCATGTCAGCAGTGAGGCTGAGCTTTGCTGCCAGTTAAGCCCAATCCCTGCCTGCCAGCCAACACAAAGAAGAAGAAGAAGAAAAAACAAACAGCAATGCCAGTTACCTTCAGTCTATGTGAGCTAGCCATTCAATAAGGGCAAAGGTCAGTGAAAGAGAAGAAGTTTCCCGTTCAGTGGCATGTAGTCCAAATTGACAGCCCTATGCCATGTCCAAAGGCTCAGTAGGTGTCCAGAAGTGTTCAGTTTAATTATCAATTCAGGACTTAGTTTTCAGACAGAATTAAGGAGACATGTGCCTAGTCTGCCATCTTGACTCCACCCCCTTCCTGTTTTATTTAAAATATTACAACTATTATATTTGTTATTTGATTCTCAAACTGTTCCAGATTTAGCTGGTATAAGCCCCTGCATGCTGGCTTCTGTGTTCTTTTGACATGCCCACATCATTCTTCAAGCACTTTGTCTTTCTGGCACAAGATGTTTCAGTTTCATTTTGTACACCCCTTAATCTAGCCCTGGAATTAGCCACTGATCTGTAGAACACTTGTTCTTTTTGATGGAGAATAGTGTTTAGAAACTGTCATGGATTGAACTGTGTCCACCACCCTTACCTACCCCACAAAATACGTGTAGAAATTTGGCTAGGCCGTGATTTCTGCTATTACTGCTGTTCCTATATGTTGTAAATCCTACCTCTGTGATGTTAATGACAGGATGGGTGGTCATTGTTTCAGTGAGGCAAGACTCAATTGTGCCTCTTTGGCACATAAAGGGAAGCAAGCAGAGTTGAGGACCTCATACTATCAGGAAAGAAGCAGTGCAGGAGCAGAGTGTGTACTTTGGAACTGGAGTCCCTGTGCCTCAGAAGCTTGATGAAAAGCTACAACACTTTAAATGATAACAACAACAACAAAAAAACAAGGACCTGCCTCCACAGCCAACAGAGAAAGACTTCCCCTGGAGCTGATGCCCTGCATTTGGACTTGTAGCCTACTGGACCGTGACAGAATAAAATTTATCTTTTAAAAGCCATCCACTTGTGGTATTTCTGTTACGGTAGCACTACATGACTAAAACAGAAACAAAGATATAAACATCAAGTTGTACATTGCTATGGAGTGTTACTGATCCCAGCCTTCTCAGCCAATTACTCTAGAAAATATACGTATACATGGTGCACACACAGACCTATCTACCTACATAAATATACACACATTTACGTGTCTTTTGGGCAGATGTATAAAACTGTAAGTTTACCCTCCCAATTCAACATCAGAGTTCATTTTAGTTTTCTCACCTTTACGTATTCCTGTCAACTCTTGGTAATAGTCTTGTCTCAGCTGCTGTAGTCCCAGCATTCCTCGGTTCCTTCACGTGGTGTTTTTATCTTTCCTGTTTGTGCTTGCCTTTATGTCTTATCTGTTCTTTTTAATAACTGTAAATGACTAGGTTTAGTATACATCTTGTACTGATGTGGCCTCATCGGTGTAACAAAGAAAAGCCTAATCTCAAAGGAGAATACATCCTCAGGTACGGGGGTTAGGGTTTCAACACCTATTTTAAGGAATGGGGAAGATACAACTCACTCTATACCACTGTGCATCTGCCAAAACAAAGAAAACCCACTAAATAGCCCTCTCCCCACAAAAGACTTTCTTAAAGGTACATTTCACAATATCTGAAATAAGAGTCTGCATTGCCGTGAGAATACTAGACATCGTATTGCCTTTCCTGGACAGTAGATGGAAAGCAAAGGCTGCTAGGTGACAGGACTGTCATGTCCAGGCTGAAGGGATCAGGGCAAAATGGTCAAGATTAGTTGAACTCTCTAGGTAGGGCTTAAAAAAAAAAAGTTTGGAAAGAAAATCTCAAGTTCAGAGATGTTAAGTAGCTTATTCCAGTCAGGGTGTCTCTTGTCCAAAATAAGTGTTGCAGACAGCCTAATGAAGAAATATTAATCAAAGTGAACCCAAACCAATCAGATTAGTTAGTAAGTCTGTGTTGGCCTAATTGGTTCACATTGTTTTATTTACAACCTCCCTCCTTCAGCCCTGTCTTTTCCTTCTTCTTCCTATAAACACTGAGGAAGGACCCCTGCCATCCAAAGCTGGGCCCTCCACCAGGACTTCCGATCCCATCCCTCCCACTTTCTAAAGTTCCACTGACAACCCTCCCCTGCTACCTCTACTGGACTTTTCTGACCAGCATTCAAACAGAACTTTTCAATTTGCAAAAACTGGCCTCATTAGTGAGGCATGAAATTAATTTAGTGGGTTGTGACATCACAGATGGAAAAGTTATTGTTCAGTGAAATGCTTGTTTTGAGCCTGTAATTAAAAAAAATTTCTTTGAACGTGTCTGAAATCACGATAAGCCAGGACTATGCTACAATTACTTTTTGGTCAGGTGGCAGTCGGGATGTGTAAGCTGCATAACTGGAACCACTCAGCAGTTCAACTGGCCAAACAGTTAAGGACAATTCAGGTAAAGAATATACAACTTGGTCGTTCTTCAAAGGTCTTCTGCTGTGATATCTTTTGCTAAGATCAGAATGTGCCAACATCAAAACCTGCAGAACGGACATCAGTAGTTTGGAATAAGCTTCTACAGAAAGTGGTGCACTCTCTCTTCCAAGATTCTCTGTCAGACATGTTTTTGGTGACTCAGACGGGGAAATCTTAGGTATGGATGACTGTGAATCCAAAAGTTGGACTCAGTGTGAAGAAGTTTTAGGAACACCAGTACCAAAGTATTTCACTTAGAAAGAGATCTATGTAAAGCCTAAAAGAGCTCTAAATAAATATGCATTTTCTAGAAGAAATCATTGTTTATTGTTTGGCATACCTTTTTAAGTGCCTTATAAAATAATAGTGCATCTTACAATAAATAGTCTTAAATTCATTAAAATGTATATATTGTGGTTATTTTTAAGATTATTCTGACTCAGGTGATTCTATGCGCTATACTAAAACATGGTTCCTACTGTGAGTTGAGGTAAAAAAGTATGAAAAAAATCCCCTAGTCTCTCAAACCTTCTGTTTCATTTTATGATCAAGCTCTCAAAAGAATGATCTGTACTTGCTATTGCCACTCTTCACCCTTTATTTCCATTTTTCTGTTCTAAAATGTATTTTGTAACATAGTACCACTTAACAATTTTACAGCAAACATTGGTGTAACCACCACTTAAATCACAAAACACTATTGGTACTCCAGAAATACCCTTTCCTGATCAAGCCTCTGCCTCTTCCCTTTTCTTTATGGCTTTACCATGTTTATACGTATCCTAAAAAGTGTATATAACTTTGCCTGACTTCAAATACTATCTAAATAATTCTGAAGAAATTACTTCCTCTCCATGTAGTTGCTGGTAGTTCTAATCTGTTCACTTTTGTTCTAAATTTTACCATTATGCAAATATTCAATATTACTTATTTTCACTGATGGACATGTGGTTTATCTCCAGTTTGGGGGCATTATGAACACTGTCATGAACATAAGCACGCACTTCTAGAACTGAGGGTCAAATTACTGGCTGTAATGGAGTGCTTTTCTTCATCTTTGCTGTTACACCGTTTGCCAAAGTGGTTACAAATTTGGTCTTACTATCAGTAAATGAGATGCTCCATATCTTCTACAAAATTCGGCATTGTCTGGCTTTTTAATTTTTGCTAATCTGATGAATATTAGAGGTATCTTATTGTTTTAAATTTGCATTTCCATGTTTATTGAGGTTTTTTAATGAACATTTGGATTTCTTTTGTGAAGTGCTTCTCTTTTCAAGACTTTTGCCCTTTATCTCATTGGAATGTGCTTTCATCTTATTCATTTGTAAGAATTCTTTATGTATTTTAGGATTCTGCCCAGTTTAATCTGGTGGTCACCAGTGTCAGGTGAATACTCATATTTAACTTAATAAATAAAATGAAAAGTTCAGTATACATTTCAAGGGCTCAATTTTGGACAGTACAAAGTTACAGAATACTTCCATTACCATGGCAAATTCTGTTGGACAGTGCTACTCAGATACTCCCATGGCTATTGATTTCAACTCACAGTAACTTCAAGATGGATTGACACAGTGACTGCATCAACAGGTTCAAGCCTAATGATTCAGAACACGGCACAGGACTGAGCAGTGCTGTGTTCTGCAGTTCACAGGGCTCATGATCTAGAACCAACCTGACAGCACTTAACAACAACAAAATTCAGGTACTAGTCTTTTGCTGCTTACTTGCTAAAGTCTTTTCATACTCAGTAGCCTGTGCTTTCATTCTTTTTGTGATGTCTTTAAAAGAACCTGCGATTTTGAATTTAATCAACATTGTCCTTTTTGGTTAGTGCTTTTTAAGCAATTTCTTTGTATGCTGAGGTACTGAGGACATTCTCTCTCTTTGTAATACATTATTTATTTGAACTGATATTTTATAAGGCAACCAACCACACTGGTACTAATATTACCATAATTCAGTAAAATACAAAATGTCTTTTTACAAATATTCAAGTAATGAATAAATTGGGTGTTGTAGTCAAGTACAGAGCAGAAGGTGGAGGAAATCAGTGAAGCCTCTTGTAACTTAACCCCTCACCGTAACAATTCAGTTATTTAGTAATTAAAGCCTCTCAGTTCTATAAAACACAAATAATCCTCCATCATAAATCTCTGTACTCCGAGTTCTTACTCTTGAGGATAGACCCTAAAGATATCTGAGCTGGTATTATATCTAGTGATCTATAGCCAGACAAGCCAAGTGCCATTGAGTCGGATCCGCATCTTTTATCATGTTGTCTAGAGTAAGCACGGTACTCTATCAGGAGGCTATTATGGAAACCTCTTTGATTAAATGTTAATCAGACACCTCCTCCATCCATAAAATAGGCACAATGAAAACCAGGATATCAAGGCAGGGATACACAGCTCTAAAGCAAGAAGTTCTATGAGGAAGTAAGTAACGCAACCACTGCTCAGACTGACACTGAATTATGTACTCATCTCCATATATCTTTAGATTGTATGTTCATGATTTTTGCAGCTTCCAAATCACTGGCAGAATTCTGCTGGAATGGGAGTTGAGACAGCAGCAATTCCTCTCCACAGTCCTGAAACTGACTGTTCAGTTCTGGTTGTTCTAATCCCAGCTCTCCCAGGCTTGAGTGTACCAACCTGGCTCTTCCAGGAATGGGTGTTTCAAGTGGAGCTGTTTTAGGTGTAGCTACTTCACACTGGAAGGTTTCCAGAAAGAAGGTAATCTTGATGATAGATAAAAGTGCAGAAATTTTGTAGGTGCTGAGATCTTCTGAGCCATACTGTTGTGTTTCTTTGAAAATTTAGTGTTTTTCTCTGTCTCTCACATTGCATTCTCTGACTCCGGCACCAGGCCTTACTTAACCTGTTTGTAACTAAGGTTCAGGATGTTGAAAAGTTCTTGCATCTGCTGCAGGCTGAAGTGTCTCTTTCTGAAATTTGTTACTGAGTATGCATAACTGGGACTGAGTGAACGTGGCTCTGACCTGTTTCTTGCCCTCACCCTTACCTTCCTTCTTCACTGTGCTCATCTCTATTAAGGATATTCTCTTTTAAATACTTTCTAGTTCTGCTTCTGCTTTTCACATTTAGATCTTAACTGGAATTGGTTCTTCTACATAGCAAAGCAGGTGTCCAATTTTATTCCAGTACGCGAGCAAGAGTCTCTGGCCCCAGTTGCTATTGGTAGCTCTTTCAAAACCATGGCAAAAGTTAGCCTGAAAGATAAAACCAACCACAGAAGGTAGAGCTGTTACGGAACAGAGGTGTGGCCTCTGTGAGGTGGGGCCTTCTGTGAGTTGCATATCAAACCCACCCAACCTCTAGACTTCCAGTTAAATGAACCAACAAAAGCTCCATTTTTAAGACCACTCTGAGTCAGATTTCTGTCATGTTACCTATAGCAGAAAGCACTCTAAAGGATACAACTCCCAAGTTAGTATCTCAAATCCAGACATCTCTTCTGGGCTCTAGGCACCTCTATCCAAATGCCTGCTTGGTATCTTCATTTGATTTTCTCATGAGAAGTTCACAGTTTAACTACTGATCTTTTCCCAGACCCCTTTCTCTTAATATTCAGCACAATAGCAACTCTCCACACCAAGGTGATCATACCAGAAATGTGTTGGCCACCCATGCCTGTCTTCTTCTTCTCTCCCTATCCAATCCAACACAAAGTTCACCCAGACCAATCTCTCTAATACTGATTGGAACTATCTACTCTTCATTTCCACTATGGCTACCCTAGTCAATGCCATCCTCACCTCTTCAACAGACTACTGCATTGATTTCTTAACTGACCTCTTGGCTTTCACCTTCATTTCTCCCTATTCATGTTCCATATAGCAGTCAGTGAGCAATTAAGCAGAGGCCTAGAGCATATATAGGAATTATAAAGATATTGGTGGTTCAGTGGTAGCAGCCTTCTGAGCTGGAGAGCTAGGTTTGATTTCTGGCTAATGCACTTCATGCACAGCCACCACCTGTCAGTGGATGCTAGCATGTTGCTATGATGCTTAATGGACTGCCATGGTTCTTCCACCCTAAGACAGGCTAGGAAGAATGGCCTGGTGATCTAGGTCCAAAAGTCAGCCAATAAAAACCTCATGGATCACAAAGTTCTGATTTGAAACCCATTATGGGGATGGTGCAGGACTGGGAACCTTTCACTCTGTTGTGCATGGAGTTGTCATGAGTCAGGGACAGACCTGATGGCAGTCAACAGCAACAACAGCCAGGCAGAGTGCAGAAAAGAAGGGTCCATGGCCCCTGGACTCCCTTTAGTCACTCCTGAAGTTCACCTTTCACCCAACGATGAGACAGGCCCACAAAATAAAACGAGACTAAACAGGCACGCTAGCCCTGGGGCAAGGACAAGGAGGCTAGAGGGGACAGGAAAGATGGTAACAGGGAACCCAAGGTCAAGAAGGGAAGAATGTTGACATGTCATGGAGGTGGCAATACATATCATAAAACAATGTATATTAATCACTTAATGACAAAAGGATTTGCTCTGTAAATCTTCATCTAAAATAAAACATACAGACTCCCAAGTGGGAATGAACCTAGTGCTGAGACTGGTGAGGCAGAGTCAGTGTGAGCAAGCAGCAAAGCAGCTTGACATGAGGTTAAACAGTTGGCAAGACTTCAATGCCAGGTGGAATACTGAAGCGTTTAGAACGAGGAAGTGATATAATCCAATTTACATCTTAATTGTTAGCACCTCAGAGACGTTATCCTTGAATGCCAGAATCTTAAATTAGATCGACTATATTCTTCCATAGCACTCAGTATATAGCACTTAAACTATATATAGAAACCCTGGTGGCACAGTGGTTCAATGCTACAGCTGCTAACCGGGAAGGTCAGCAGTTCAAATCTGCCAGACACTCCTTGGAAACTCAATAGGCAGTTCTACTCTATCCTGTAAGGATCACTACAATTCAGAACTGACTCTGGCAGTAGGTTGGTTCTGGATTATATTTGTGGTATTATTTATATATGGTATTAGTATCTATCTTCCTCTGCAGGCTATAAACTCAAGTCAGGGACTGTATCTGTTTTGCTTATCACTACACTTCCATTTACTAACATTCAACTGTGTGGGTCATAATAAATTATGGATAACACTGCAAAGAATGGGAATTCCAGAATGCTTAATTGTGCTCCTCAGGAATCTGTGCATAGATCAAGAGGCAGTCATTTGAATTTAAGGTGATACTGTGTGGTTTACAGTCAGGAAAAGCATGTATTAGGGTTGTATCTTTTCATCATACCTATTCAGTCTGTATGCTGAGCAAACAATCCCAGAAGCTGGACTATACGAACAAAAACCAGTCATCAGGACTGGAGGGGGAAGACTCATTAACAACCTGCGTTATACAGATGACACAACCTTACTTACTGAAAGTGAAGAGCATTTGAAGCACCTACAGATGAAGATCAAAGACTACAGCCTTCAGTATGGATTATACCTCAACATAAAGAAAACAAAAATTCTCACAGCTGGGACCAATAAGTAACATCATGATAAATGGAGAAAACAGTGAAGTTGTCAAGTATTTCATTTTACTTGAATCCACAATCAACCACCATGGAAGCAGAAGTCAAGAAACCAAAACATGTATTGTATTAGGCAAACTGGCTGTAAAAGACCTCTTTATAAGTGATGAAAGTAGATGTTCCTTACATACATCACCTTGTACATATGGGAAAGCTGGACGATGAACAGAAAAACTGAAGAAGAAATGATGCCTTTCAAATGCAGTGTTGGCCCAATAATACTGAATATACCATGGACTGCCAAAAGAATGAACAGATCTGTCTTGGAAGAAGTACAACCAGAGTGCTCTCTGGAAGCAAAGATGGCAAGACTGTATCTCACACATGTTGGACATGTTATCAAGAAGGATCAGTCTCTGAAGAAGGATACTATGCTTGGCAAAGTAGTGAGTTAGCAAAAAAGAGGAAGACCTTCAGCTGATACAGTGGCTGCAACAATGGGCTCAAGCGCAGCAAACACTGTAAGGATGGTGCAGGACCGGGCACTGTTTTATTCTGTTGTGCTAGAGCCACCATAAATGAGACTCACCTCCACAGCAACTAACAGCAATAATAATAATGTCTGCTCACAGTAGGTACTCACATACTTATTTAATATAAAAATATTTCTTTTAGGGATTTCAGTCAGTCATAGGTAGTAACTAACTTGTCCTTCAAAGAGAAACTAGTAAGAGACATCTGTGATACTGAGATTCAATAATGGGATTTTCTGTCTGACTCACTGGACTACCATGTAGATGTCAGTAATACGTATTTTGGTGTAGGTATGGCTATAAGGAACACTTTTCTACAACATGCAATTGAAAGACAATTTGAAGCATACACTAATTTTACTCCATATACTGAAAAACCAATTTGGGCAACAGCAGAATTAGAAACTTACATATTCAAATGACTTCTTTTTAATACAATCGAGGCATTTTTAGTGTGTAGCTAAAACAAACGAAAATCTAATAAACATGGTCTCTTTAGAAGGAGGATCTCGGATATAAAAACTTTAAATTGTTTCCTATTCACTTTTTGTCATCCTAATTTTTCCTTATAACAGTGACAACTTCCATGGCTGTATGCTGGTTGGCTGATGTTGCAGAGATTTATCATTGTGGTCTAAAAGTACTGAATATTCTGATGTTTCTTTTAGTCATGTATTGTTTAGGTTTGTTCTTATTGTCATCTTCTGATCCTTTTTGTTGCTGCTCACTTACTTGGCAAAGGAAAGCATGAATCTTGCAACTGTGTCTAGGAACATTTTGTTACTACTAAACTCTTTCTGATACTGAGGCAATCAGGGAAGACAGCTTAGCATGGTTAAGAGCTTGCTAAACTTGATAAATGGAGAAAAGTGTGAAGCTGTCAAGTATTTCATTTTATCTGAATCCACAATCAACCACCAAGGAAGCAGCAGTCAAGAAATTAAAAGATGTATTGCATTAGGCAAACTGGAGGCACACTGCCCAGATTGAAATCCTGGCTTCATAAATTTATCAGCTGTGCGAGCTTTGGCAAATGACTTAATCCATCAGTGCCTCAATTTCCTCATCTGTAAAATAGGGGTCATAATGGCACTTTTAGAATTAAAAGATTTAAATAAGTTCAGTTTTGTAAAGTCCTTTGAGCAGTTTCTGGTACATATTAGGAACTACATACATGTTTGTTAAATAAATTAATTCATAGTTCCCTTCTAGAGAATTATTCAATAAAGCATTTCTGTGTTCAGGGTTATAACTTCTAGCTAGAATTTGAGAATACTGATACATAACACATTCAAGACATGAATATTTTATGTCAGGTATAAATAAATAAAATGGGTTTCTACATCAGTTCGTCTATAAAATGCTAATATTCACCAGTGCTGTTCACTTCATAGGTCTGCTCCAAAGATAAAATGAAATAATGTCAGAGAGCATCTGAAGAGTTTAACTGTGTTTCTATATATCCATGTGTACATCACAAACAGATCCCCCTTAATATTCCTAAGAGTATGGAGAAAATCACAAAAGGCATTACATAAAAGGTTAAATTACCTCACACTAGGATTAGTTCACAAAAGGAAAAAAAAAAAAACCATGTATACTGGTCATTAAGACCATGAATTGAAATCACAAAGGACATAATATGAAGGCTGAGTAACCTAATACATTTTTTGTGTTTAAACAAGGAAATTCTGAATTAAAAAAAGACAAGCAAACAGAAACCTTTGCAATCATCCCAAGTTAGTGGCATTTTCACTTCTGAGAATGATTTCAGCCCAATTTACAAATTTCATCATTTCTAGTAATGTAACATAAAATCTAACTTACGGATTCAATTCTTACAGATAAAAACATATTTAAATCCTTGGCTTTACATGTTGTCTTGCTAAGTAACTAAAGGACCTTTGTACAATGTCTCAAACACATGTACATTTATGAATAATAAACATTTCCAACTAATCACACCTAAGGTTCTAGTAAAAAAGAAAACTGACATAGAATTCCAGAGTGTTCCTACTAATTTCCTGATACTTCTTGGAGTCCTTGCCAGAACATTATGTTTGGAAGTAGATTTAAAAAATAATGATAAATAAGAAGAAAATCCAGTCTTCTAGGTTTCTTTACTCTGTACTGTTTTTTCAAGTTGTGTCAGGATTTAAATGAAAAAATCGAAACGCATGAACCAGGGAATATAACTTCCAATATTTTTGTACCAAATGAGTCCATTAATTTGAATGGTATCTTAATTCCAGTAAGTATGACCTCTAATTTTTTGATCTATCCAGAATATATTAAAGTCAGTAGTTCTAATTTCGTATCAATTAGTCTTTGAACAACCACTTTGTATTGAGGGTCGCTACGAGTCAGACCCGACTCTATGGGAGTGAGTTTTTTTTTTTTTTCCTGGGTAATGGCAGCTGGAAGCAGAGCCTTACCAAATCTATACAGTAAGACATGTAACATCTTCAGTCAGCAGTTGGCACTCTCGGATGTACGAACAGTATTAAGCCAATCAAAACCACAAATGAGTGCCCAAGAGAACCACAATTCAGAGCAAGATGAACAGAAAAAAGAACAAATACATACGCACCTTTATTTGGACTGGTCTAACCTACACAACTGGCTGTTCTTCTGAAGAGACATGAGACGCATGCTACTCCAGGAGTAGCCAAATACCCTCTTTTCCTTGGAGTTTACAAAAGATGCAACACTTCATTTTGTAGTTGTTTTTTTTTTTTTTTGGAAACTAAATATATTTTAATAGAAAACAAAATACAAAATAACTCTTTTTAGAAAACAGAAGTATTTAATCCTTTTTCCACAAATTAGGCTTGCTCTGCCCTCAGAGCAGTTTCACACGCATGCGTTTCCATGATTTGCTTCACAAAATGTTCATTATCAGTACTGCAGTGCAGAAGGTGGAAACAAGGTGCACTGAGGGGCAAAGAGGTGTGGAAAAGCCACAACTCTGAATAAACAGTCATTTGAAATTCAGTATTTTCTAATACTATCTTGTCACTTACATTTTCAATTCTCTACCACAATTGTTCTTTTTAGGGGAGATTATTACTTACAGAAATGCAGCCAAGAAAATAATCTTTCCTACTGTCACTGCAAGATCCCACAACTTTCTCCACCAAATCCATCCATGCACTTCTAGAAACAAGTCAACCAGAGTGATCAACTGTCACCCAGAAATTTTCCCTTTCTCCCAATACACTGCACTACCAAATTCTCTAATTTCCCTGAACCTCAAAATTCCAAGTATCACAGCCAGTGCCAGGAGTCAAACCTGAAAGATAAAAGCAGAGGAAGTACTCTCTGCCAGTGCTAGATTTCCTCTTTTCAATAATAATAATTATAATTACAATAGCAATAATAAAAAAATCCTGTTTCTTTGTAATTATGGAAAAGGAAAGACTTTTTGACAGGATAATTCCCCTCCCCTTTCCTGATTTTCTCCCTGCATTCTTAAAACAAAAAGGATTTCCCCTCAACCAAAGTGATTGATAATACTTAATATCTGCAGCACTACTTAGCTTGAAAGTGCTTTGTGATCACCCTCTAATCAAATCCAGCACCCTGGTGAGGTAAGTGTTATCTCAGTTTTGCAGATGGGAGAGATGAGGCAGAGACACTAAAACACTCACACGAGGTCACAGTGGGGTCTTTGTAACAACTTGCTATCTGACCTCAGATGCATCCTAGTTCTTGCTCTCACGTGCACTCATCGCCACCTTTCTCCTCCCATCGCAGTCCTTTGACACTTCGGGTAGGCAGAGAGGGCAGGATGAAGGTGTGGGTTGAGAAGGTCTATCAATGGGAGATAAGGAAGAGGAGGGAAGTGTTTTCACAGTCAGTCAGTAATTTAATCTCAGTCTGTAGTTAAGACTTGTAATCCTGAGGCCTTACGCCACTGCCCCATTAACCTAAAAATTAAACATTAATGTTCCTGATTTTCCTGTGTAATCCCCGTCACTAAAAGAAGGTTACAGGCCATAAACTGTACACTCAGCACATTACTCATCTGCCCGGTGTATACACCTACGAGTTCACTGGAGGAGCCATCGGCAGGAGCACTGCAGTAAGTGTTCCTGATGTCCCAAACGCGCACGGAGTTGTCCATGGAGCCCGAGGCAATCAGGCTGCTGTCCGGGCTGAATGTAAGGCTAGTGATGTTGTCCGTGTGGCCTCTTAACTCTTTATAAAGCGTTCCAGAAGCCAAGTCCCACAGCTTCAACCTCTGGTCCTCGCCAGCGGATGCCAAGTACTTACCGTTGGGAGAAAACGCAAGAGAAAGTACAGGTCCTCGGTGGCCCGTGAAGAGCCTCACGGAGTTCCCTTGTTGAACACTCCACAGCCGGACGGTCTTGTCAGTCGAGCCAGTGGCTAAATAGTTAGAATTAGGGTGGAATCTGACACAGTCCACATCTGCCAGGTGCCCTGCATATATTCTCAGTGGGTAAGTTCGGTCAAACGACCACAGCCTTGCAGTGCGGTCATAGGAGCCACTGGCGAAGTACAGACTATAAGGGCTAATGTCCAGGTCCCACACAGGGTAGGCATGCCCTTGGTACAGCACAGTGTTGGTGAAACTTCCAAGGTCCCAGTATCGAATGGACATGTCTTCAGAACAAGAGAGCACCCCTGAGCTGTCTGACAGGAACCTTGTTCGGTACACAGGCCCACAGTGTCCTCGCAGTGTCTTCACTTCTGTGCCCACACTGTCATCCTCGTCATCCTGCAAGAACACAGAGGGGAGGGTAATGGAGGGAGGAGGAAACATACAAGAAAACAACGTTTAGGGCTCTAACAAGGAAAATTATGCTGGCAGAGGGAAAAGGGGCACCTTGGGATACTAGCATTTACCTAGTAAATGACAATGGCCTTGCCCTTAATGTGAATCATCACCCCTGGAAAACAGCACATCATTAAAATGAATGCAAAGTCTTTTGAAACTTAAAATTTCTTTCCTTAAAATTCATCTCTCAGCTATTGTACCAGATCAAAAGCTACAGAGATGTAGGACTGTTAGGGAGTAATTATGGACCTTATTCTTAGGCTGAGGATAACACATTATTTCAAAAGTTGATTAAAAAAGGGTAGCCTCTGGCAACTTCTGTCGCTAATTCGCATATATGTCATTTGAAAACATTTACTTTTGAGTTTATGTTACCTTCTTAGATTACTTTATTCTACAAGCATGTCTTGGTCTCAGATTTCTAGGAACTTTTATAACTCATATGGTTCCCCTGTTTTTACCACAAAACCATCCTGACCACAGTTCCCCACAAAGGCAACAATACATGAGGCAGAAGTGAAGCCACTCAGAGACTAACACAGAACTGTTTTGAGTTTGAAGTTCTGGTGGTTCAGTGGTTACAAACTCGATTGCTAACCAAAAGGTTGGCAGTTTATGCAGCTGCTCCTTGGAAACCCTATGGGTAGCTCTCTGTCCTACAGGGTAATTATGAAACAAAAGGAGTCAACTCAACAGGTTTAGTTATATGTGCTTACCCAAAATACTACCTGGACACATCAGAATCAACAGTAAGCTAGAAAGCTGCAGTTTTCAATAAACACACACCTCTGTTAACAACCATAAACTGCTGGTGTGCAAAAAGAAACCTAGTTTAAAGATCGTGACTTTGTCCAGTGTTTTCCCCCAGAACAAAACAAAGCATGGATTGAGAATTGCTTTGAACAAACCAGGTTAACCCTTGTGATTCTTGGACATTATCTCCTTCGGTGGGGTAGACAGCCACTAACGATACTCTAGAAGAAAGCCCTCTTCCACCCCTTTTCTCTCACTAGTATGCTCACTTTTCAAAATCTGCTTTCCTTTACTCCCTTTACAGACAAGCACCTCAAAACTATATATATCTTTGGCCTGGAATTCAGAAATTAAAATGGATTTTGATTAAAAATGAAAAAACAATGCTAAGATTATTGACCCAAATCACCTTGTTGGCTTAGAAATAAACACCATTGGGGGCCTTGAGTTCTTGTACAGCAAGAAAAATCCACAGATGTTGAGTCAATTCAGACTCATAGTAACCCTACAGGACAAAATACAACTGCCCCATAAAGTTTCCAAGGAAAACTTGATGGATCTGAACTGCCAACCTTTTGCTTAGCAGCTGTAGCACTTAGCCACTACACCACCAGGGTTTCCTGTTTAAGAAAAGAACACCCTTTAAATGTCTATTTGAAAATGACTACAGTGAAAATTAAATTAATGCTTTTTTTTTTTTTAAAGATAAAATGCCGAACAGTATTCAAAATAACTATCTTAACAGTCAGCATTAAGTTTATATAGGAACTGTGGGAGCCAACAATGACTCAGGATGAATTAGGCAAAAGCATTTTGAGAGCTAACTGGAAGTAAAGGTCATTTCATTATCTCTGAGGCTCAAGTTGGTAGTGAGTTTGGATTATTTTTCAGGCTCAAGTGCTCTTTACCTGGAACAGGAAGTTATGGAGTTGGGAAGTAAGCTCTAACTTTCGTGCTCAGAGATACTGCAAAGGGTTAGACAACAGAGTATGCACAAGGAGTTCAGTTGGGTCTAGGGATATGGATGACTGTCCTAATCCTGTGGGAAGGTGCCTGGATGACTCTATGGACTGAGAAATGAAGAAATCAGGACTTTCCTGCTGGCTAGCACTATCAGCCTTTTGTCAGGACCAAAGCTTAAAATAACCTAGCCACATTTTCATGGATGCTTATCCCAGTCCCACAAGGGCCTCAGTACAAGAAAGGTGACACCTAGCTTGAGAAGGTTCTTCACACACACCTGTTTACAAAACTCTCTTCCTGTCCTCAGCTAACAGCATTTAACACCCCAGAACTCACTGTGTTTGTGACTGAGCATTCCATGGGAAATGAACATCCATCCTAAGAATCTGCAATTCATCAAGTATACACATGCAATAAGAAGTTACATAATATGTAATTTTAAAAATACACAGATGAAAAATTTTAAAAGATAGGAAAATAAAACCGGTATTCTAATGTATCTTTAAATATTGTCTCATATGCCTCTGGCTTTGATCCATGGGTTGTAGTCTACTGACTCCCGCTCTAGACAGGAGTCTAGAGGAGTCTAGACATGGGGTCTCAACAAAAATCTCTGACTTGTTATGCAGGATGGCTACCCCTAGAGTGGGATGTTCCAAGTGTCTCATCTTACACTCCAGTCTTCCCTACAATAGGGCTACTTTTGGGGGTTTGAAATAGAGTTGCTATGAGTCAGAATCCACTAAGATTGTAAATTGTTTGGTTTTTTGTTCTTGCTGCTGCTCCAACTAACTATGAAGTAGAAATGAAGATGTTAAATACAGCCAGACTCAGGAGTGGGTTAAGACTTGTAAGCAAGCATGTGCTTCTATCTGTGGGAGTGGACAGCAGCTTGAACTAGAACAGTGACAGAAAATAGGTGGCCACTGGCAAGTGCAAGCTGCCTTGTGCTGGAAGAGTTAACTGTACACCAGATTTGTAAGATGGCCTGTGTTGTTGTTATGTGCCTTAGTGTTGGTCCCACATGTTACAGAGAATTGCTCTGCAGGGATTTCTTGGCTGTAATCTTTATGGACGCAGACTGCCAGGCCTTTCTTCCGAAGCAGCACTGGGTGGGTCTGAATTGCCAACGTTTTGGTTAGCAGCCGATAACAAACTGCTTGTGCCACCCAGGCTCCTTTTCTAAATTAATATATTTAATTAATAATGTTTAAATACTCTACATGTTGAAATGGTAATACTGGCCACACTGGGTTGAACAGATTAGTAAAATTAGTTTTGTCTATTCCTTTTTACTTCTTAATGTGGCACCTAGAAAACTGGGCTTACATTATAGTCTCATTGGACAGCACTGATCTAAATGACAGTTTTATATGCTAATTATAAAACTCAATATTGTTGATAACACTAATGACTTTTCAAACTTAAATATTACCAGGTTTGGGGGAAAATTCAGCAGACATTAAGTAAACTGAATATATGCGACACATGGAGGAGACCTGAGTCAGAACCTACTTCAGAACAGCTGATCTGGGGACCCTGCGTTTGTAAGGAGCCCTGAAGGCGGAATGGTTAAGAGCTCAGCCTGTAAATGGTTAAGATCAGCAAGTGAATCCACCAGCGGCTCCTTGCCAACCCTATGGGGCAGTTCTACTTTGTCCTATAGGGTCTCTATGAGTTAGAATTGGCTTCACAGCAATGAGTTTGTTTGTTTTTAGGTTTGGGGGTGGTATAAATGTTTAACATGCCCGGCTGCTAAATGAAAGGTTGGAGGTTTGAATCCACTTAGAGGCAAATCAGAAAAAAGGCCTAGTGAGGTACTTCCAGAAAACCAGTCACTGAAAACGTGATGGAGCACAGTTCCACTCAGACACATGGGGGGGGACTTCATGAGTCAGAACTGACTCCATGGCAACTGGGACATGAAACACTGGAGTGAGAGGATGGGACGTCAGCAGTGATAATGGTGGTAGTGCATGTGTAACTGAAAAGAAAGGCAAATTCTTGATTTTGTATCTGCAGTTGGTTATGCTGCCAAAATATTAAAAAGTCATAGTTAATTAAGATCAAGTTTGACCTCGTTTTTATGCCCATTTCAGTATGGGGCAAGGGATGGAAAGTGAAGACTCACTGAGTGCCTGAAATAGCAGGGGCTACAATTTCGCAGCAACTAACAAAAGCAATCACCACTAGAATCAAAGGTGAGAAAAGAGGATCATTTTCAAAGATAAGCTAGAGTTATCTTCAACTAGCAGATAACAACTGTGCTGCAGTGCAGCAAATCTAGTTTGGCATAATTTACAGGAAAAAAAAAACTTTTGCTATATAGGAGTTCTGATACTGTTTCCTCTTTTACACTTGAAAGAACTGAGATATAATTTATATATTATTAAAGATATCCTTTTAAAGTGTACAAACCAGTAGTTTTCAATACATCCACCGAGGTGTACAACCACTACCATGATCTACTCCAGAATGTCATACCTCAGAAAAAATGCCACACCATTAGCAGTTACTCCTATTTCCCCTAGCCCCAGCTTCCAGGCAACCATTATTTTACTTTTCTCTATAGATCTACTTATTTTTGATATTTTGTACAAATGGAATCATACAATATGTAGCCTGTTATTTTCACTTAGCATAATGTTTTCAAAGTTAACCCAGGTAGTAGTAGCATGTATCAGTACTTATTCCTTTTTAGGGAATAATACTCCATGATATGGACATACTACATTTTATTTACTTATTAATCAGCTGATAAAGACATTTGGGATGTTTCCACTTTTTGGCAACTATGAATAATATGTTATGAACATTCATGTACAACTTTTATGGGGACATATTTTCAATTCTCATGCTATAGTTATTTCTTCAAAAATATTAAGGTAGAGATTGTAACTGTTTTTTAAATTTGGTATTCCTAGTGTTTTATTACTTCCCATCCAAACCCTGGTGGTGTAGTGGTTAAGTACTACATCTGCTAACCAAGAGGTTGGCAGTACGAATCTGCCAGGTGTTCTCTGGAAACTCTATGAAGCGGTTCTACTCTGTCCTATAAGGTTGCTACGAATTGGAATTGACACAATGGTTTGGTTTTTGGTTATCATCTCTTTAGGAGCTCTACCAGTGCATCAGTTCCACTGTTAACCAAAAGGTCAGCAGTTTGACACACTGGGCTTCCACAAGTCAGACTCAACTCAAGAGCAGCTGATTTGGAGTCCTCAGGTGATGGATGGAGCCCTGGTGACACAATGGCTAATTATTTGGCCACTAGCCAAAAGGTCACCAGTTCAAATCCAACAGCTGCTCCGGGGGAACCCTACAGGGCAGTTCTGTTTTGTCCTACAGGGTAGCTGTAAGTCGGATGGCACCAGGTTTGGTTTATCATCTGTTTAACCCAGATGGTTTTACCATATGCTTTTACCTGTTTGGCTTTTATACACATGTGAGTTTGTCACCCTTGAACTAAGAGTCTCAGTTGTAACTGTGGATTGTACGAAGAATAAAGAAAGTCCAAATCTTCATCATATAAACTTAAAAACCAACTACCAGAACTAATTTTCACCTTGCTGCTTCCTCAAATGTTCTTTCGCCAGAAACCAAAAAGAAAATTTTCCCAAACTGTTGACAAAATGAGTGGAGAGTACAGAAACTCCAACAGAACGAAAGGATGTTGACTTTATTCCTACAGAAAGATTTGTTCTATAAAGAGCAGAGGCTAGAAATCGACAGCATTTTCAACACAAATAAAGATGGGCAAGTTAGAAAGATACTTAAAAAAGCTAAGCAAGATCAATTCAAACCCGTTCCTATGTTTGTGTCTGCCTTTGTTTCCTATCCAGTGAATGACCCCATCTCATCTGCCACCAGCCACCCAGATGTTCAGGCCTGAGACACAGATGTCATCCTTAGTTCTTTCCTCATCCTCTACATTAACCCAGTAACTGAATTCTCTCCATTTTACCATCCAAACCACCTTTAGTCACTCCACATTCTCCTTTTCAGCTGCCAATATCACACTTTAGGTTACCATAATCTCTCACATGGATAGTGACCTCATACTTGCTTCCAGTCTTACTGCTTCCCAAGTCCAGCTGACTTGGGAACTTAATTTTTTTCAGTTCTTGGAATTCCTCACGCAATTATTTACATGTAGGTCTTTAAATACACTGCTGCCAATGCCTGGAAGCCTTCAAAGGACCGAACTAGTTTTTACAGCTTTCCAGGCTAAAAGCTGAAACATTTTTAGCTTAATGCTCTAAGATATCATGTTGCACTCTTTCTATTAATTTCAATGCCTAGAATACTCTCCAAACTCTATATGTCAAAGCTAGTAAGATCAGTAGGAATAACTCCTTTTTTGCATTTACAAAAAACTGAAAATAAGTTAGGGTAGTACCCTTCATTGTATGTGAAGTACCCCCAAACAGAATCAGCTCTAAGGAAAAGTGAAATGTGATAATTTAATAAAAGTACAATACAAATTATTTTGGAATGTACTACAACATTCTAGAAGTCAGTTTGCACATGAATTCTAGATTCTCTACTACTTACAATAAACTCCTCTAATGATAGTGTCTCAGTTGCAAAAATAAAAAATACAAACAGGAAAGAAAGTGCTGAATTTAATGCATTCAGTATTCCTGATATCCTTATCAGCAACTATAATTCAACTGGGGTGATTCTTTACTCCTTAGTTTTTCAACCCTGTGCAAATTAATTTTCTATCCAAATTCCACTGAAGTACATACTTGAACTTCAATGGCAATATGACAAATGTACTGTGGTCCACAGCTTTTGCATGGCCACCTCAGGAAAAGTCAACTCTGTGCAGTCTAATCCCTTTCTCCCTTTGCCCACGTTTTCCAAGGGAGAAATACTCTGTGACATACAACTCAGGCCACTGGGCCTGTCCCTTTCAATAGTCATCCCCAAACAGACAAACCAAAGCCTGCTGACAGGTTCCATTTCAACCACACTTCTGGGATGCTTTTCAAAACAGGGCTTGGGAACACCCTGGGGTACATGAAGGTAGAGGATATGCCTCAGAAAGATAGTGACATCTAGCATTGATGAGGGTCAGAGAGACCTCACATGCTGTAGGTGATATTATAAAATAGCACAACCACTTTCTGTGGGGGAAAGGGACGATATTAATCACAATTTAAAACACACAGAGCCCTTCACTTACTAATCTTACTTCTAATAATCATACTAGACAAATGTACAGGAAGATATATATGCATACAGATATGGATAATTAAAGTCTCAAAATCCATATTAGCTAAAGGTCTTTAATGAAGCTTAGTAATGGTATCCACATTTCAGATACTTATCACCTGTGACCATCCATTCACAATACTAAGCTAATGTTCTTAAACTGTTTTTATCTTTTTCAAGTTAGGCATTAGCAGAAATTTCACAGCTAGGGGTTAGTTCTAGTGATATGACAAAGGAAATAATTAAGTCTATTCTCTTTTCTAAGCAAATTAGTAAGGCAGGTATTGGGAAGGAAAAAGGATACTCATACCTCCTCCTCGAGAATATCACAAGCCAAGTGGATGCGAGACACGTCTACTTGGTGGGGTTCTGACTTTAACTTCTTGGATCGTAAACTCCAAAGTTTTACACAGGAGTTGTCAAACCCAGCAGCAAGCAACTTGCTATCTGGAGAAATTTCTGCAGTGTTCAGCAGTTGCTCTGTGTTATAGAAGGCATAGAAACAGATGGTGGTAAGTGAAGGAGGCCCATCCTTGACTCGCTTAATGCTCTCCTGCAAGACCTCCAGGGCAGCCTCATTCTGCAGAATAGGGGTAGGCATGTCACTGGGCTCTAAGCCGCTGCTCTCACTACGTGAGGAACTACCACTCGCATAGAGCTGGTAGTCTGTTCTCTTGGCTGGCTGCACATCAAGATGAATATGTAAGGAGAGGACTTTGCACAGGGCAGTATTGTTGTCACTTTGGAGGTAGCGGATAAGGTAGTTGTAGCTGTCTTCTTGGAGACGGACCACATACTTGTTATCTAGGAATGCTCGAAGTTTGAAGTTAGACAGGATGTCCTGGATGGTTTGAGTGGTCTGTAGCTGCTCAATGACATCCTTCTGGCTAGCGTTCTGTAAAAACATTCCATGGAAACGGCTGTAAAAACTTTCCACTGTGCTCTTCGGACTGTTCTGGACCAGATTGAGATGGAGGTAGACAAAGAGAGGATACAGGAGAGGCATCACTTCATGGCTGTGTTGGGAATCAGAATCTATAATGGAAAAAACAAAACTGGCAGCTTTATAATCAACAGAATCTCCTAAAATAATACAACGCTTACAGGGAATCTACTATCATGTAACACTCTCTGGTCAGGACTGCATTTTCTGAGACTATTAATATGAGTCCTATGCAGATTTTTTGGAATTTCAAAGTCTGATCTTTATCACGGAGGAAAGGAAGAACATAGACTCTAAAGTCAAGAGAATCTGGGTTTTTAGAACAGGTCAGTAGCAGTGCTATATCTTGTACCAGGTCTTCAGAGTTTATGATTTTTTATAGTGCACTGGTGTTTTTCAAACTAGGGACTTCAGACATTTGAGAGTCCTCAGACATTCCTGGGAATCTGTGAGTTCTTCACAAGTAAATTTTAACTTGGTAATAATCTGGAAAACAATGATCACAAGTATATTCAGAATTATCCAGATGATCACTTGGCAAGTATGCAGCAACTTGTGATTTTACTGCTCTAATTTGTGCCTTGTGGTTACTGTTGACACCTATATCTGAAGTAAAATCTAAGCATTTATTTTAGTGGGCTCACTAACATGTCCAGCTACCCAGCAGCTCTGGCGGCACAGTGGTTAAATACTCAGCTGGTAACTGAAAGATCGGCAGTTTGAATCCACCTCCTGCTCTCAGGGAGAAAAATGTGGTGGTAGTCTGCTTCCACAAAGATTTATAGACTTGTAAACCCTCTGGGGGCAGTTCTACTCTGTCCTATAGGGTTGCTATGAGTTGAAACTGATTTGATGGCAAGGGGTCAATTGGGCTACCCAGACTGACATGTTCAAACATCAAGATGACAACCCAACCAAAACCAAACTTAATGCCATCAAGTCAACTTCAACTCAGATCAACTATACAGACAAAACAGAATGGCCCCACAGAATTTCCAAGCAGTTCCTGGTAGATATGAACTGCCAACTTTCTGATTAGTAGCCGTAGCACTTAACTGTTGTGCTTCCAGGGTTTCCAAGATGACCACATTCATCCATAATTGTCCCATATCTGTCATGGTACTTAGTCTGATTTTGTTGGTTAAAAGCAACACTTCGCTTTTACAGTGATAACTTACAAACAAGATATTTTCTTGTCATTATGTCTATTTAATAATTTGAGACTGACATCATGAAAGTATGTGACAATAACTGTTAAGAAAAATGTATACCTTTAATTGTCATGGGCTACTGGGAAAAGAATAGATTCTGACTCATAGCCACAAACACCACAAGCAAGATGAAGCCAAAGTAACCTGTGTCCCAGCTGTCAGTGCCATCTATACTTCCATTCTTAGCAGGAATTTAGTTGTGACAAAAACCACCCATCATACTAAATTGTGGTAATTGGAACTTCATTGCTTTTATGATTTTGTCTGTATTTCATCTGTACACCAATTTAGATTTCACACAAAATTATAAGAATAAAGATTTTATATTTGTTTTAACTTATATACATACAAAATGCTTTAAGTCAATATTTAGGTACAAACAAAAGGACTCATCTTTACCTACGAGATATCTAATCTACTCTATAGAGACAAGATTATTTTCAATTTCTTAAAAACCTCAGTTTCAGGTTTACTTTCCAAAATGATAGTCATTTTTTAAGTTTAGAAAAAAAAAAATCTGGCCTCCAAGGCACAGGAAAGCACTACTTTAAAAATTACTGAGATTCTGTGTTACTTCAGCTCACAGTTTGAAAATTGGCTTTACCTGTTCTTTCTCAATTGATGAGAAAAGCATGCTAGGAATAAAACAACATTCTGATCAACACTCTGTATGAGTACAAGACTCGCAGAAGTCTTAACTCTTTTTTTATCTCACCATCTTATAATTACGATATACCCTTTATATTTTACTGGTAGTGTGATCACTTATTTTTTTCTAATTAGAACAGTAATATATCACCCGCAAAGTACACCCTTCCTTCCTCCCGTTCATCTATCCACTGAACATGTAGCGCTTACTTACTTGGTCCACTCTCCAGGGAATAGGCAAGAGAAAGGTGGAGTCTTTCACGGAGTCCTCAGCTATCAGCAACAAAAGATACGACACAAAACTGACCTTCCTAGCCCTCACTCTCTTCTACCTTTCTGTAGTGTGTGACTCACTGACTGCTACACCTTGTACTTGCCTCTGAAATATCGTACGACCTGCTCTACTGTTCAAATCCTTCTGTTTTTGCTCCTCTTGCTCTGCTCATTCCTCCAATGCTCTTTCTGGCCAAAGAGATAGCATTAGGTATGTGCACCTGCGTGCTGGACATCCACAGCCTTGTTTAAGAGTCACAGCTGTACACTGTTCACATGAGGTCTGTTTGACCTCAAAGTCCATGTTTTTCCCACTGCACTTCCTGAAAAAGAGGCTGACAGCCACGTAGAGACTCTCACAGAAACTCTCATCTAAAGATAGTTTAACTTCTGGAGGAAATATGCATCGGGATGGCACAGTTTTAGATACTCTTATCTTTCCTTATTCTCTTCCTTTGAGATTTTATCATTTTTAATACTTTCTCTGCACTTCTGTGTAGATGATGCAGAACTCTTTATGGCAGATCCAAGCCTTGCCTTAAATTCCAAATTTTCCTGCTGTAAGCTGTACAGTAGGCTGTCATCACCAGTATTTTAACAATAAACCCTCTGACTTGTTATTTCTGTTTACTACAAATACCTTAATTGTTTCAGTCTCAAAATCCTCAACTCTTCTTTTATTCTTGAGCCTTGGGGATTCTAATATGAGAACATAACTATGGAATCAAGACTTTGCTTTTCATTCTCACACCACCATCAAGTTGTGGCCCTTTAATAACTCATTTTTTCGAGTACTGTAGAAGACTCTAACTGATCAGTTAGCCTCACAGTCATCCCTTTTACAGATCATTTTACAAACTGTTTTCAGACTGATATCCATGTCAGGGGTTGTCCTCATCATATAAGATTCAAGCTTCCAGGCCTGATAGCCAGGTCACTCCACAATCTGGTGCCTGTATGTCTACTTTTATCTCTAACCTGAAAGCTCCATTCCAAACAAAAATGGTTTCCTCATTGTTCCTGCAGAAAGAGTTGCCAGCTCTGCCCTGTTCCTCGTATCTGTCCACTCATATGGAATACTCCTACTCATCTTTTCCACAGCCTGTTGAAATCTAACCTTTCTGTGACCAGCCCCACCTAAATCACTGTCTGCTTTCAGTTTCAAATGCAATTCCTATGTATACATTATTTCCGAATTGATCTCACACTGATCTGTGAAGACAATTCTACTGTATTTCAAACTTTTAAACAAAAACTTTAACTTCGAACCTTTGTATCAGCTTGCACATTAGATTAATGATTGTAACTTAAAAGACTTTATCTTGGTCCTCAGGCAATACTTTTTCATTTGATTTGACCGACTGTTCCTAAGACACCCAATGGTAGAGAAAAATATTCCAGGGAAAGCAATCCTTAAGTGGAAAAATATATACTAACTTCCCTCCGAAGAATTTGTGACAAATGAAATAGACAATCAAATTATACACAAAACAACAGACAACTGTGCTAGTTTTGATAGAAGAAATAACACAGTAAAAAGTTAATGGATTACAATATATGAAAATACACAGTTCTGGACACTGGAAAATATGAAATGAGAATGAACAAGGTAATAATATATATTAGGGAAAAAAATAGCCCCATCAAATAAAAAGGGCCAGTAGCTACTGTAGGTTTAAATAACCCTGCCAAAACCAGTTGTCTTTGAGTTGATCCCAACTCCAAGTGTGCATAATGGAATTGTATTCCATAAGGTTTTTAAGACTGTGATTCTAAAAGCTCTGTTAAATATTAAAAAAAATAAATAAATAAAGGCCCCAAGGGATATGAACATAAAAAATATTTGCACTAGACCATATTGTTGTTGTCAGCTATAGCTGACTCTGACACACAGTGACCCCATGAGTGCAGAGTAGAACTACAGTCTATAGCGTTTTCATGGTTGTGACATTTTAGAAGCCGATCACCAGGCCTTACTTCCGAGGTGCCTCTGAGTGGGTGGTAGTGCAATGCTTAACGATTTGAGCCACCCTGGGTCTCCTTAAATCACATTAATGGTCAAATAAATATATTAATTATGCACTACAAAAAATATATAGCAGTTCATAATAACAGAATTATTTCTATGAGTATTTTATTATAGCTATGCCTCTGATTAAAAATGTGTAAGCAAAAATCTATATATTTTTACACAAATAACTGCTCGCTCTGCATTTGTTCATCGGCCACATCCTGCTCCCTTGAGGTATTTTCATTAGTTCACTATGCTATTTTTTTTTTTTTAACAGCAACATGTAGAAGAGGACTGCCATGCTGTGCTTGTTAGGGTGCCTCATGGGGGGGGGGCAGCTGGCAAACAAACACAGAAGTCTCCCATTATTTGTATAAAAATGGATAATGTCCTTAGAGTCATCTTAGCATTGTTCATAATGAAAATAAGTCAAGCTCATGACAGCAGTCTCTTTACTGATGTGAATACACTGAGTACTATCACTACTGTAATGATGTATTTGGTGGCTGACTTTTTCTTCTTTTTCCTTTTCGAACACTATGTTCTATAAGAGCAGGCAACCTGTCAATTACACTCTATTGCACTAATGAGCCTGGCACGCAGTAAGTGCATACTTAACATATACAGTTTGAATGAAAGAGAAAGGCTAAAAGAGTCCAGGCATTTCTTTCTAACCAGGTTCCCCACAACTGAAATGGTGAGATAAATCCATCACGGAGGGACAAATGTAATCATATTTTAAGTGAGCAGAATAACTCTCTAAAAACTGACTTAGAAAATTAAAACCAACCTGAGTGATTAAAAACTATTCTCTCCAATTACTTGGTTACCTCAGATCAACACTCTTTCTCTTAGTGCAGTAAGTTTTCCAGCATTAAAATTATAACCAATCATCTTAAGACTGGAAGAGATCATTTGGTTTAGCTTTCTTCACTTTACATGTGAAAGAACTAAGGACCCAGAGAGGGTTAAGCGATGCATCTTTTTTAAGTGATTCATTTTAAAAACGACACAGCAAGTTAGAACTGATGAGAACTCATACATGTTGAGTTGTGGCCTAATGCACAATTTCTGGTATTTTTAACCTAGAAGTTTTATCTTCCTGATTCATAAGGACTATTATCTTGCCATTCTGAGATAAGGAGAAAAGATCATTTCAAGAAGTACTACATCATCAGCAGAGTTATCAAAGTACATTTCAAACATTTCAAAAGTGTTATATTTGAAGACATTTTTCTATCAAGCTGTTGCAGCTTTCACTTACTCAGTGCAGGTTTATTGAGCACCTGCATTGGCTGGCTGTGTACTGGAGGCCATGTATAAGGTACAAAACAGTGTATGAAACATCCTGAGCCCTCGACGTTGTAAATTTTAACCTTGTGATTTAATTATCCTAAGTGTTAAAAGAGACCATTAAGTTCTTAATGCAAGGACTGTGCTACACTGCCTTTGAGTTCCCAGGAACCAGCACCATGCATGGGCACACTGTAGGTTCCGAAGGAAATCTGTATTAATCTTTCTTAATAGGAAAAGTTTCCTAGTGCTGAATACTTACCAGTGAGAAAATTCCGCAGTCGTCCAAACTGTACTTCATATTGCTGAGGCTCTGCCTGGCAAGGGGCTGCAGACACTATGTTGGCACAACCAGATTCTGATTGGACTGGGTGGAGAGAGGAAGATACACAAAAATGGGGGGGGGGGAGGGAGAAAGTTATTAACCCAAAATGTGGCAGGATGGGATGATGTGGAGGAGGGTGTTGAGTATACCTCAATAGCATCTAGTATTTCCAAAGTATGCTGTGGCTTCTGGTTAATTATGACAGACTGAAAACACATGCTGACATCTCCCTCCTGATACCCAATCATATGAATGCAAAAGAATGAAAAGGTATAAGCCACAAGGACAAGTAAACTAATGAGACCAGGTAGGTATAACTGCTCATGAGAGACCTATCTAGAAACCTCTGACCTCCGGTGTTCTGAAATCACACAAAATGTGCTTGGGTGTAGGTTCATTTTCATCCACTGGGTTAAGCACTCACAGGGCTCTCCAACTTGAAAATTCCTGTCTGTTCTGAAGCTTTTCTTGAATCATTATGTTGATTCCCTCCTATTTTCTCTTTGTGGGACTCGTATTATTTCAGTGGTGGATCTCTGGGACTGACCCTTTAATTTCCTCTCCCTTCCATTTCTTTGACTTTTTACTCTTTCTGGGAGGTTTCTTCAACTTTCAACCCTTTGAAAGTTTCAGTCTCATCTACTTAATTTACAAATTTTTATTGTTCTCTGGATGCTCTTCCTTTAAAAAAAATATTCTATTCTTGTTTTAAGGATATTAATGCCAGCATTTTTTAATTTTTCTTCTCCTTGATGTTTTTCCCAGTTTGTCTTTTTAGGTAATAATTTATTGTTTTTCGTAAAGGTCTTCACAGAAGTTTAGGTTCCCATATCAACAATTTCTATAAAAGTTATTCAGTAACATTGGTTATATGCTTTACAATGTCTGAAACATCTCCTGTTTTGGTTGTCCCATTTTCATTAGTTTCCCTGCCTCCTTTCATGCTCATCTTTGTTTTAAAGTAACTGTTAACTGTTACTGGTGATAGTTAGTTTTGGAGCCAATTTGTTATATTTAGCTACAAGGTGACCTCAGGGGCTAGCTCCAGTTCAAGAATTGAAAAGTATCTCAGGGTGCTCCTTTCAGGGTGTCCTCCAGTTTCAACTGGTCCAGTAGGCCTAGTTTTTTCTTTCTTTTGGAATTTGAGGTTCTGTTCCACATTTTTCTCCCATTCCATCAGGGTCCATCTACTGCAGCACTGACTAGGACAGTCCGTAGTGGCAGTCAGGCGCCATACAGTTCTTCCGGCCTCATGGTAGATGAGACCAGGGCTTGTGTAGACTGTCCGTCCTACAGTTTCTTGATTCTTTGGTTTCCCTCTTAGTTTGCTCTTGATGAGGACAGACTGATAGCTGTATCTTAGTTGGCTGCTGGAAAGTTTTTAACACCCCAGATGCTACTCACCAAACTAGCATGTACAACTAATTTTAAGAACTATATTATGCCAATTAACCAATGTGTTCCGTAAGACTACGGTTTTAACCCTTGAAAATCAGAAATCCAACCCTGCACAGTATTTGGCTATATTTAAGAAACATCTGAAACTGTGCCCCCATGTGCTTTATTATACATATGAATACATGTGCATACACATAAGCATAAATCTATATACACACACATACATGCACACCTATACATACACGCCTACATACACACATGTAAATCCATACACACATTTTTTTGGTTGTTTCTGCTACTGTTTCAAAATTATAGATGCCATAGCAATTATCACCAAGTCCTTTTTCCTTGTGTACATCTTGCTGACATCATTTACTTTGTCAAGCTGTGTAGACTTGGTCCTTGTTCCATGTTACCTTTCCCATTACCAAAAATAACAAGTGTCTACTAGCTGGACAGTAAACTCCTCTTCCCCAATCCTTGGTAACCACTAATGAAAGTTAGTTTCTGTCTGTATATTTAGTTGCTCATGCCATTTCATAAAAGTTAGATTTTATACACACACATCCACACACACACATGCACACACTCAATTTTGCAAATGACTTATTTTACTCAATATAATTTTCTCCAGCTTCATCCACATTCCAAGATATTTTGGGAACTCATTTTTCTTTCTCACTCAGAAGTACTCTGTAGTATGTATGCACCATGTTTACTTATCTATTTATCTGCTGATGAGCACTTAGGTTGTCTTTGAGATATCGTGAGTAGTGCTGTAATGAACATAGTTGAGTGCGTCTGTCTCTCTCTTTTCTTCTCTCCTGTCTCTAGCATTTATGTTGGAAATCCTGGTGGCATAGTGGTTAAGAGCTACGGCTGCTAACCAAAAGACTGGCAGTTCAAATCTACCAGGTGCTCCTTGGGGACCATACAGGTCAGTTCTACTCTGTCCTGCAGGATTGTCATGAGTCAGAATCACCTTGATGGCAACAGGTTTGGTTTTTGTTTTTATCACTCATATTAGGTACTTCCAGAGTCTGATAATCTCTAGCTATTTGCTTCTATTTAAGTGAGGTACTTGAAAGCTGATGGAGAACTCTGTGCACACGGATGTGTTTTATCAATTAGGATGACCAGGCTGAACAATTTCCCAATGTCAGTATCTGTGGGTCTTTTTCCTTACACATGTGAGACTCTCCAGGGACGAACTTTTAATTCCCTTTCGAAAGGATACATGGTTGGTTACCAGTGTTCAGGGTAGCTGAAGTGTGAAGTTTATGCTTTCAGAGAAAAAAATTCCCTTACCCTTTCAGGGCTGGGGGTGGGTCTAAGGAAAGGTGGCTAGGAACTGAGAGGAGTCATCTTTAACAGCAATCTGGGTAACACAGGAACACTTTAGAGGACTGAATGTGGATGGAGGAATGCTAATTAATGTGGCAGGACTGAGGGAGGCATAATATCGAGTATACAAAGAAAAGGATGTAGGTGAGAGTCAATTTGCCCTAGGAGAACTCAAAGAGATCCACACAAGATGAGGGCACACAAGGGATACTAGAAGCAGGGGGATTTTTTTTTTTGTGTGTGTGACTCAGTGAAAGTGTACAATACAGTTTAAATTTGTATGCCTGCCTATCTGCAGCTCCTTCTCTCCTTGCCTGCTGACAGCACACTACTTCTTTCCATTTTATACATGTCATATCCTCTTAACAATCTCCTGTGCCCTACTTTCCACCCTCTCCACTCCCCTCTAGTAAGAGGTAGAAGCAGGGAGATCTGCTGAAAGTCTGCACACAGAAGGAGTGGAACTCTTTCCTTCATGTGGGCTCCCATTTAATAAGCCACTAAAACCCAAAAAACCCTAACACAGTGCTGCTGAGTTGGTTTAGCATCCCATAGAGACGAGGCTATAAACTTCGTGGAAGCAGATGTCTACACACGTGTGGATTAACCAGTAAGCACAGTCCACACTGGCTTACAGTAAATAAGGTATGCATGAACTTAACTGTGTTCACTTACTAATCTGTAGTGAACAACTTCACCTGGTTTATATTATGCCCATAGTGAAGTCCACGTGAAATTGTTTGCTACAGATTACTAAGTTAACACGGGTGTGGTGAAAACCAGGTGAGAGTGTTTACTACAGATTAGTGAATAGACACACTTAAGCCTGTGTGTACCCTGCTTATTGGGTAATCTGTCGCTGCACCATCTGTCTTCTGTGGAGCAGCTAGTGGGTTTGAACCACAACTCTTCAGCTAGCAGCCTTTACCCACTACACCACCAGGGCTCCTTACTAAGTCCTACCGATGTCTAAAACCTACCCTCTCATCTTCATTTCTACTACCATGTCCTTGACTCAGTTTCCTTACTTCTCGCCTGGACTGACACTATTACTTCTAGTTTCCCTGCTCCTACTTGGGGCCCACCAATCAACCCTGCCACCAGAGTGATCTTTCCAAAATTCACACTGGATGACTTAGACACCTTCTTTTAACTCATCTCTCTGGTAAGCTTCTAACAGCTCCTTTGAGTCTCAACTCATTCCTTCTATTTACTGGCCATCTTTGATATGCTAAGAGTCAGAAGAAAACGTCCTTGCCTGAGAGCCTAATTCAGACGACCCACTTCTTTGTTTCTACAAAATCTGAGGCATACCTCCTTCACAGAACTGATTACATTCTACCCTTGTATAGTCACTGGTTTACTTGCTTCACTAGAGGCAACTAAAACTCTTTAAGTTCTGTAGTCACTAAGGAGCTAGGATCAAATCTTCACTACTTATGGGACTTAGCACCTGGCCTACAACAGGTGCTCAACAAATTGCATAATGAATACACGGTTATTTAGGTCAATCAATTAACTGAAAGGCCCAGAACAAAATTCTGTGATAGTCACACTTCACTCTCCTCAGATGGGACTCTGAACCTGTTCATTCTGGTTCCACTCCATGCTGAGAATTTGTATTTCTAACAAGTTCCCAGACAATGCTAATACTACTGGTTAGGGACCACTTTTGAGAACCACTAGTAGAGTAGTAGTTTTGAGGAAAATTTATTATACATAAGAACCACCTGGGGATCTTGTTAAAATGTAGATTCTGATTCAGTTTATCTGGGGTGGAAACGGAAATTCTCAGCAGGTGTTTGAACCAGAGGGAACTGGTACAAAGCTCTGTCTTCACTGTCCTGATGGCTTTTCAGAAAAAAACAATGAATTCCCTAACAAGCTAACAGTCTAAGACAACTAAGAAGACCCAAGTTTTGGAAGATCATTCAATACTGTTTACTCCTACTTCTTAACAATGGCACAGAATTACTGTCTCCAGGTTTTAATGATATGTAGGGCAGCAGAAGATTATCAGTATGAATTAAAGTCTGTGCAAACAAGTTTGGAAGAAATTATTCTAATTTACAGGCCCTGTAAATTAGATATCCTACTAGAAACTCTAACCAAAACCCAAACCAAACCCACTGCCATCAAGTCGTGTCCGACTCATAGCGACCCTAAAGGCCAGACTAGAACTGTCCCATAGAGTTTCCAAGGAGCTCCTGGACGATTTTAAATGCTGACATTTTTGTTAGCAGATGCAGCACTTAATCCACTACTCCACCAGGGTTTACAAGGCACTTATTATTCTGTTGCTAGCCCTGATTTGTCAAAAGTAACCTGGTGGAGTTTGAAGGAAATAAAAAGCAGAAGAATCAGACCCTAAAGAATGTGGCAAATGCCTAAGCAGGGTGCTTCCCTATCTCGGAGGGAGTGAGGAACTGTTCTTTTTGAGGAATTCCTAATATTCTTTTCTTCAGCAACCACATAAGCCTTGTTATGAAATGAATTAAAAAAAGCCCTACTGCCAGAGTCAATTCTGACTCACAGTGACCCTATAGGACAGAGTAGAATGGTCTTACCAGGTTTCCAAAGAGCACCTGGAAGATTTGAACTGCCAACATTTTGGTTAGCCAGCCATAGCACTTAATCAATATGCCATCGAAGTTTCCATGAAGTGAATTACCTTTCTCAAAAATATGTACTGGCATCCTAACTACTATACCACATGTGAAGTAACCCCATTTGGGAATAAGTTTTCTTCAGTATAGGGTGTGTGTTAAACCTAAGAACTTTTGAGACATATAAAGAGCAGATTAGACATACAGATAGGCAAGCACAAATGGGGGAGGGGTATATGCCATGTGAAGACCACCAAGCAACTGAGACAAGATCCTCTCCCAGAGCCAATAAAGAGCTTTCCCCTAGAGGCCATGACCTGAATTTGAACTTCTTATTCTCCTTAATCATTCTTTAAAACATCCACTTGTGTTATTCCTGTTACAGAGGCACTAGTAAACCAAGAGAAAGCCTTCAGGCCCAAAGAGCTGGGTCCTTGATTTTGAAAGTAGTAAGAAAAGAGGCAGCTGAGGTAACTGCTGCTACCAGCATGGAGGTGAAACCATCAAGGGATGGAGGAGATTGTGACCATCCTTTAAGAGAAGAAGGATGTCCAAGAACAAAGACAAGAGAAGGTTGTGGTCTGAGTAACTGAAGGAGGGGAACCAGAGCTGAGGAAGAGGAAATGCTACTAACTCCATGCATGGACATTCAAGTCATTCACAATCACACTAAAGCACTGCTGTAAATGTTTTTCAAAATCTCCTGCACATGAACTCAGTAAAAGAAAATCATACCAAATTAAAACCTGAACTCACAAAGTAACTAAGCAACAATTATTTGTTATTCCAGATGGATTCAAGAGATGTTTTTCTAAAACCAAAATCAATTTCAAAGCAAACAGACAAATGTTAAAAAAAACTCAGGAACATATGTAAGCCATTTATTTCCAACCACTGATCCCCAATTACTCATTTATCTAACAACTGATTGCCATGTGTGAGGTTCCATGATAACTGAGAGGGATCTGTGGAGACCTGTCCCTAAGGGTCTTACATGAGAATAGCTTATTAAAGGAAAAAGCAGCACATAACATTAGGTACAGACAAAACAATGTACATGTTCTGACGAAGGGACTTGCTTTTACCTGGGGAAATAAAAGCAAGTTTTCAGAAGCAGCATCTGAGCCTGGTGGTGCAGTGGTTAAGTGCTATGGCTGCTAACCAGAATGGTGGTGCAAATCCACCAGGTGCTCCTTGGAAACTCTAAATGGTGGTTCTACTCTGTCCTATACGGTGGCTACGAGTCAGAATTGACCAGATGATAATGGGTTTGGTTTTGGGTTTTGAAGGACAGCTCGTTTCTCTGGGGACAGCAATATGCATTCATGCATTTGGTGCTGTTCACTTGGATCTTTGACAGTCTGCTTTTCCAGTGTTACGTCAAGAAAAAAGCTGTTGTCTGGCAGAAACACTGCTTAAGTTGTTCTCACACTGCAGGAGGACAGCCCCCCAATTACCTGCAAGATTAGCTGCCATCTCTTCAGCAGTCTGTGACAGTCGCAATCCTTGCTTTAGGGGACCTTCTGAATCCACGTACTGACGGCGTTTGAGGTAGCAGGACACTGCCACCTGAATCTGTTCTGTGCGCACTCGTTTCATGACCTCCAAAGAGAGAGACAAATACTAGAGAGAGAACCACAGCACTCAGAAGTATAAGGTATGGAAGACCATTTCATCCAACCCGTAACACCACAGATGAGTAAAACAAGTGGCAGAGAAAGACTAGTTGCATGACTATGCAAGTGGCTTAGTTAAGATACAAAACTAAGTTCTCTACCACTAACCTAGTACTGTCTTCCATTTTATCAAATTTTACAATGACAATACAGTCAACTTCATATGGAAAACAGGAACAGCACAGATAATAATATATCATAGATATTCCCCAAACTCCATTTACTACCAGAATTTCGATCAGCACCATGCACCTTTTCATTGCACATGCTAACAAGGAACAGGAAGTTTCAATTCCAGGACCATTTATCTCCCCTGCTCATTCAGTGACAGAGGTGTTAACTGGCAGTGAAAGAGCCAACAAGCAGGCAGGAGGCAGTAGAAAATAAAAACCTGAAAAATCTGGAAACTGGATATTAGATGTTGAGAAAGAAGAAATCTATAATGGGAAATGGAATATTATATGTATATATATATATATTTTTTTTTAACAGTCAGGAAAAGGTTACCTGGACTAAACTGAGGATTTGAATAATGTGTTTTAATTTTAATATATTACCTCTTTCACTTTTTATTTGTAACTGTCAAGTACAGAGACAATCACAACAGTATGATGATATGTGTGTGTGTTGGAATACGTCTCACATTCTCATGGAAAACAGAAGGAAAGCAGGAGGAAGCGATCTAAACAGTGGCAAATTACTTTTGAGTAATTCAAGTGAATTTGAGTGTTCACAAAAAGGACTATTTTCCCAGAGTACTAAAGCTATAAAAAATGATAGAAATCTCTAGTACTAGCATGAGCTGAAAACACTACTTTGCTAGAATACTGCAGTCTAGATGAAGCAATGACAGCTGGATTGGTTTTCCAGGTTCTGTCATGCAAAAATTATTTTCCTCTTCAAGAGCAAAATACGGTGTCCAGTTTGGAATGCATGCCATGCTACCTACGCACATATGATTGTCCCCCATCAAAATAATATACTCTACATGTCTAAATCAAGGGTTCCCAGTTGTTTTGTGTAGTGTACTTAAAAAAAAAATACAGACAACACAGGTGACAACTCAACATTTTTCACGTGCGTAATTCAAAAGAACCAATTAATTATTCTGTGTGATCACCACCAAATTCACTGCCAAATCTCCATCCTCAAAAACAAAAACTCCACACTACCTAAAAAGTGATTCCTCGTTTACCTCATCCCTCATGCCCTTGGTAGCCACTACTAAACCCTAAACCTTGCCTGTGGAATATCTATTTTTGATCATTTACTTGGCTGTGTGAAGTGCTCAATTACATGCACTCACCTTCTCTTTTTTTTTTATTTCCTCTGCGTTTTTTAAAAAGATTTAAAAGTTGCCTCTCTCCTACCAGATGTCAATCTAGAGAAGCCAAGCTACAAGCAGCAGAGAAAAATTTCTCTGCATTCCCTAGTGGGCTCATCTGGATATACCCATATTTAACTTTCTCAGGTCCTTAGAGAAGATGAGGAGTCATTAGCTATGGCTGGACCCAGATTCATATTCACTGTGGAAAGGTGATTCTTAGGGGAATATGGTATGCATTACTCAAACACTGCAGTGCAGTGAGGCTTATGAACAAGTGGATCCTTCATTTTTTGATTCCAGCTGTTGTGTAACAAGGAACCAACTACCCTTACAGCAAAGACCTTTAACCTCCAGCATTCATAGGTAAAACCCAGTGACTTTCATCCTCTTTAACTCACCCTTGCAATATGCTCTAGAAGCAGTTATTTCCGGAGCCAGTGATCATTCATTATTCAGTATAAAATGAAGGCCTCAAGCATGAAATAAAGTGACTTAGTCTCTGGCTTAGAAGATGGTCCCAATTCTCATTCAAGACTTCGAAACTTTGGGAATTTAAATAAGCACAAGGTCTAGAAAACAGAGAGCCCCAGATACAGAAGCTTGGCTAGTGGGTCATTTTCTCACTATACATTCTGCCTATTAATTAAACGTTAAAAACAAAGTTGTCTTTTTCCAAACATCTGATATTAATTTTTTTCTCTAAATATTGTTATAAGTTTATATAAATTTTTATCAATTTGTTTTTTATACAGTTTGTTAGTGTATGACATGTGAATAACCAAATGTATGACTGATCCCAGATACTGTAAATAATGAACTGTCCTAGAATCATTGGTGAACAATCTTTTCCTTTTGGTCTATGGGAAACCCTTGTGGTGTAGTGGGAGATAAGTGCTACATTTGCTAATCAAACGGTCAGCAGTTCAAATCTACCAGGCACTCATTGGAAACTCTATGGGACAGCTCTACTCTGTACCTACAGGGTTGCTACAAGTCAGACTTGACTTGATGGTGGTGGGTTTGGTTTTTTGGTTTTTGTCTGTGAACTTAAATGTTCTACGTGCTACACACCTCACTGCTAAATATCATCATGGTTACCTTCGAAGTACTCTCCTTGGGAAGCTATGCAACAGTGCCAGCACCTAGTCTACCCTTCAAAGCTATTTTGGAATTTTTTCTAGAATGTCTATTGCACACAGTGGCAAGTTTGTGAACTGAACTGCATAGTGGTCTGTGAGGGAGTTTTTAGCCAGTAAACAAATACTTGTATTGGAACACCTTACCAACTCACCTGATCTGAACCCCAATGACTTTTTTTTTCTTTACCTGAAGATAAAGAAAATATTGAAAGGAAGACATTCTGATGACATTCAGGACATCAAGGGTAGTACGTTGACAGTTCCGATAGCCATTCCAGAAAAAAAGTTTCAAAATTGCTTTGAGGGGTGGACTAGGCACTGGTATTGGTGCACAGCTTCCGAAGGGGAGTACTTCGAAGGTGACTGTAGTGATATTCAGCAGTGAGGTACACAGCACTTTTTCTAGGATGAGTTTGCAAACTTACTTTGCAGTCCTCATACTCTCTTTAAAATATACTTGGGAAACATATCTTTCAGTTCTCCAAAATTCATACAAACAGGCAAATAGTGAAAGACACATACACACACACACACACCCCCACACCTGTAAACAACATAAACTGTACAGGAATTATGAATACATGTTAAGATATACATACGTGTATAAAAAATAGGAACCCCTGGTGGCACAGTAGTTAAAGCACCCAGCTACAAACATAAAGGTAAGTGGTTCGAACTCACCAGCTGATGAAAGATGTGGTAGTTGGCTTTTGTAAAGATTTACAGCCTTGGAAACCCTATAGGGCAGTTCTATACTCTGTCCTACAGGGTCGCCATGAGTAGACATCAATTCGACAGCAGTGACTGGTATAGAAAAGATTATTACAGATTCCATTTGTGAATTAGCAAAGAGTAGAAACCTTTGCTAAAAAGGAGAGGTACTGGGTCTGATAGAATAATTGAGATTCAGTGATACAATGAAGGATACTAATAAATTTCCCAACATGGAACCATCCTTTGATTTTGGAATTTGCCTCACCGGTTATGGTGTATTATTCTTTCACTGCAGAGATGGCTTTATTTTTTTTAAATTATTATTACGGCACTCTGATACTTTGAGAGCAGGAAATCCTTGCACTCATCTGTCCATCAAAAAGGACATATAATAGGTTTTTTGGAGCCAAAAGTAAGTATTATCGTGTCAGTCTGACTGTATGAGCAAATAGTTGAGTATGTGTGTGTCTCCTTATAATTTCAGCCCTGGAGATTCTGATTCAGCATTACACGCAGGGAGAAAGAAAAAATGAAGATTCTGACACAACATATATCTATTTTTTTGTAAATCAATAGTTGCCTACTATTCAT
Organism: Heterohyrax brucei; assembly: GCA_028571685.1. NCBI lineage: Eukaryota > Metazoa > Chordata > Mammalia > Hyracoidea > Procaviidae > Heterohyrax > Heterohyrax brucei. The sequence goes on from CM053140.1 coordinate 204,207,502, forward strand.
GGACTCGACAGCAGTGAGTAGAGTTCATCTAAAGTTGACATATAAAATGAGAAAACAACCACCTTCCTGTCTCAAAGTAACAACTGTGCAAGAAAAGTCACAGCCACACTCTTAATACCTAACTATAGAAACATGAGTATGCAAAGATACAAGAAAGCCAGGTTATACTCTTATGATGAAAAGGATAGTGGTAACAATACTGAAGCATAAAACAAAAATAAAAAACCCCACACCTGCTGCCATTGGGTTGATTCTGATTCACAGCAACCCCACAGGAAAGAGTAGAACTACTACACAGGAGTTTGAAGAAATGGGTGGTAGATCTGAACTACCAACCTTCCGGTTAGTAGGAGAGCTCTTAACCACTGTACCACAAGGGTTACAATTAAGTCCCTCTTCAGAAACTTAATTACAGATTGCATCTTAACCTCATCCACGTATATTTAAATGTATATGGCCTTACAACCTGATCATTGTCTATTTAGGGAGGCAACTCCACTGCATCACATCACAGATTATGTACTATACAATTCCAGAAGATGCCAATAGAGTACTGTATGGATACAAGGTCTGTTAAGTCCATGAACTTAACTGTTCTAAGTGCTATGCACCTCATTACTGAATATCACTACAGTCACCTACGAATTACTACCCTTGGGAAGCTATGCACCAATGCCAGTGCCTAGTCCACCCTTCAAAGCAATTCTGGAACTCTTTCTGGAATGGCCATTGCACATGGTGGCAAGTTCACAATTTAACCGTGCAGATGTCTGTGAGGGAGTTTTTTGCCAGTGAACAAGAAACCATATTGGAACATCCTCCTCAGTGACTTTTTTCTTTACCTGAAGATAAAGGAAATATTGAAGAAAGACATTTTAATGACTTTCAGGACATCAAGGGTAATACAATGACAGCTCTGAAGGCCATTCCAAAAGTGCTCCAAAGTTGCTTTTAAGGATGGACTAGACCCTGGCATTGGTCCATAGCTTCCCAAGGGGAATACTTTGAAGGTGACTGTAGTGATATTCAGCAATAAGGTATGTAGCACTTTTTCTAGGATGAGTTTGTGAACTTAATTGCTAGCCCTTGTAGTACCTCCTAGAAAAGATGGCAGCTTTGAGTACAAGAAGTTTAGACTACACCAGGCAAACTCACTACCACTATCCTCAAATCAGCTCCTCAACCAAACTGTCTAACAGTGGACCAGCTTTTTTTTATTTGGTAAATATATTTTTTCCAGCTATCAATTTATGCTTAAAAACAGATTTAAAAATTACTTTGTACTTTCTGTTAAATGAGATACCACATAAAATGCTTACTGCCAAGCCAGCCAAGTGCCGTCTAGGTACTCAATTATTAGTTCTCCGTAATTGGCAGTGGTCTAAATGGTTGCAATATTACAGGGTTATTCTAAGTAGGATCTAGAAATCTAGTTTTTGTAGTAATTATCACAATAAAGTGTACTGAAGTACCTTTCCCATATTTTCCTAGGAACTAAATGGCACACATAGAAGGCACATAGCTTGAGCTCAGGTTTCACTGCAGAACCCAGAATTTTAAGGTGAAGAGGAGTCATGTAACCAGGCAGACAGATGGCATCAGAAATCTATTTTCTCCAACTTTGGCTGGGATGTCATGGATGTTCCAGTCTTTTCTTGTCAACTACTTTTTCTACAGCTTTGCATCCTAGCTGCTCCAAACCTGCACAAGACCCCTTACCCAAGATTACCCTAGATTTGCCCTCTGTCAGCTGTTATTACTGGTTGTGACTCTACAATGGAGAGGGTTTTCAACACAGGTGATACTGGGTTAGGGACAAAGGCCAAGGACCACAGAATTCAAGTTTTGTTCAATTGTGTCTGCTTTATGCCAAGTCCACATGTGTCTGCTTGCTCTTTCAGTGTCTTTGTAGTCACTGGAGCCATTCTGAATTGAGTTCCATTTTCCAGAGCACATCAGATTTACATCTACCAAATCAGCTGAAATAGAATGCTTCTTGAACCCACATCTGATGCTATTACCGAAAATCTCAACCCACACCATACATACCCTCAATCAGGTGAGCAGAATTATTTTTCATTAATCACTTACTGATTTTTCTAGGGAGAGATGGTGACCCATAAAAGCTCTATGACATCTAAAACTTGTGCTTTGTGAAACACAGGCCAGGAATAATTACTGACTTTTTCATCTTTTTAGCTCGTTTATTTACCTGATTTGGTAAGACTGCATAAATACTCCAAACTAGCACTGACTGAATTGTTTCAGCTCAATACATCTTTCTCTAACAGCACCTTGTTTAAAATGAGACTTGAATTATAGTGACATACTTTTTTCAAAAGGATACTCTTGGGGTTAAGTCTTGCCTTGTACTCAGCCTTATAGACTATATACTTGCAGACAATTTTTAAGATACCTGGAAGGATCTAAAGGTTTCTTTTTATTTTTTATTGTGCTTTAAGTAAAAGTTTACAACTCAAGTCAGTTTCTCATACAAAAACTTACACACACATTGTTATGTGACCCCAGTTGGTCTCTCCACATATGACAGCATACTCTTGTCCATTCAACCAGCTTCTGTCACCTCTCCTTCTCATCTCGCTTCTCCAGGAGCTGCCCATTTAGTTTCACGTATTCTTCACCAGTATCATTTTACCTTACAGTGTAGTCTAATCTTTGTCTGAAGAGTTGGCTTTGGGAATGGTTTCAGTTCTGGGCTAACAGAAAGTCCAGGGGCCATGTCTTCTGGGGACCCTCCAGTCTGTCAGACCATCTAGTTTGATCTTTTTAATAGAATTCAAGTTTTGTATCCCACTTTTCTCCCACTCCTTCAGGGACTCTTTGATGTGTTCCCTGTCAGAGCAGTCACTGGTGGTAGCTGGGCACTATCTAGTTCTCCTGGTCTCATGCTGATATAGTTTCTGGTTTATGTGGTCTTTTCTGTCTCTTGGGCTCATATTTTCCTTTTGTCTTTGGTGTTCTTCATTCTCCTTTGTTCCAAGTGGCTTGGGACCAACTGATGCTTCTTAGATGGTTTTCAGACCCCAGATGTCATTCACCAAAGTGGGATAAAGCATACTTTCTTAATATACTTTGCTATGCCAACTGACCTAGATGTCCCCCTAAACCATGGTCCTGAGACTCCCAACCTTACTACTCTGTCCCTAGAAGTGTGTGGTGTATTCAGGAAATTTCTCAGCTATAGCTTAGTCCAGTTGTGCTGTTTTCTCCTTTACAGTTTATTGTCCCTTGCTTCATCTAAAACAATACTTTCTACTATCTAGTTAGTGAATACTCGTCTTCCTCCCTCCCCACCCTTGTAACTATCAAAAGAATGTTTTCTTCTGTGTTTCTTGATTTCTGCCCTAAGAGTTTCTTCATGCCTTCTGTAAGTGTTTTATAACCAAAATGGATTGAAATGCTCACGTCTGATAAGAAATCATTCTCCTTCTGAAGCCACAGGTCAGGCTTGAAGCAGCAATGACACACAGATGGGCCCTGTCCACTTTACATATTACAGGAAGCTCACTCATTCCAAAAACTTACCTGCTCTCATCTGTGCTCAGCTCAACAACTTTCTATTATCCCCACTAGTGTTTACGAATGGAAAAAATTCAATCACCACTGACTCCTTTTAAGTTACTCTGAAGCAGCCTTTGCTTACCTATCTAAACCAAATTCCTGGCTTTGCTTACTCCACTGGCTGTCACATTGGGCACACTGGTAATGTCCCTCCATTAATTAGAGGTTCCCCCCACCACTGACACTCAAAACTGGCTTGGCTAAATTCCACTCATGCTTCATAGCTCAGCTTGTCTGTCTCTTTCTCCCAAAAGCTTTCTTGATCACAGCTCCCTCCACCCACTGTACTCAGAACAAACCTCTCTCACAGTGTTCACCTATAATTATGCTTCTTGTACTACTACTAACACTGATTGAATACATGCCATGAGTGAGATACCCTTTAAGTGCTTTATATAGATTATCTCCTTTAATCCCCACAACAGCCCGATGAGATAGATACTATTTTTCAGATGAGAAGGCTGAGGCCCAAAGAAGTGAGAAAATTCATCCAAGTACTGGAACTCAGGCCATTTGGCTGCAGGGTTTGAGAGCTCTTAACCTTCACAGAATCCCACTGTAGACAAAGGACTTCTTCGGAGAGCATGGCAGTGAAGCTTAAAAGATGCTTGTTGAGAGAGAGAACAATCAGAACTCTTACAACCTGCGAAGCTGTACGGCACATGGAATAAAGGCTGGACCCCGGAATTCCAGTACGGTCCACTAAATGATGCTGGTTAGACATGATTCCTTGGATCCTCTTCCAGCTTAAACAAATTAATAAAAACCAAAAGTCCTCCTTGCCCCAAGAGATGTTCTTTATAAGGATTACCATACCACTTACAATAAAAGCAAAAAAGTGACCAAGCAGTGAAGTGAGTCCTTCACCTAGTTTCACAGTCGCAAAGACACACATAAACCTACATTTAGAAGCAGGAACAATAAAATTGTTCCAAGAAACAATAATCTGACTTATTGTTGATGAAAAGGAAAAACACTGAAGGCAAGCCCACCTCTTGGTTTTCTAATTAACACTGATTTCCAAGGCAAGAAGGATTTATAATTCATAAAGAAAACCAAAGCTAGTATGTGTCCCATTCAACACAAAAAAACTAGGCCTACAAGGAACCCAAAAGGTATTTTGCAGAAGGAACTTATAACAGCTAATATCTACAGTCTTTTATATGTCAGGCTTTTTCATATATTTCTTTTTTTCCCCCCTAGATTTTACTTATTTTATTGTTTGTGCTGTGGATATATATAGCAATATACTACCAATTTCAAGATGTACAACTTAGTGACACTGATTACACTGTTTGAGTTATGTAACCATTCTCATCTTCCTTCTCCCTCATAAACTCAATGCTCCCTAAAGTTCCCATTTATTAATTTGAGCCACATAGGTAGCTCTCAAAGGAGCATAATGCTCAAGGCAGGCCTTCCTTTCTTTTTTTAACTAGTCAGGCTAAGATACTGTTTGGTTTTCAGATGACTTCAGGGGGCAATTTTGGTTTAAGGTTTAAAGATTGTCTCAGGGCTATAGCTTCAGGGGCACATCTTTTTTTTTTTTTTTAAGTCCACTTTTAAATTGACAGGCTTCACTCCATTTTGCAGACAAGTAAATTAGGGCCCAGAGAAGTTACATAGAGATAGATACACAAGGTTTCAACTCTGTCTACTTGGTTACCCAGCTGTCTACATTTACATCAACCTTCCCAGTGTTTAAAGATATGGTCAGATGCACTTAACCGATAAACATAAATGAAACTTCCCTCCTTATTCTTACTCCACTTGCAAGCACGACTGTGACCAAGGCTGTGAAGCCACTTCGTATGGCGCTCCTCCCCATCAGGTACACTCTCGTATCACTCATCAACTCTGTCCTTACAGTGCCTCAAAACAGCGCCGCCCCCCGGCTTCTGGTTAGCGCGAGTTATCACTGAGAGATTTCAATCTACAAAGTCTGGGTTTGGGCAATTTAAGATGAACGCTAAAAGGAACTGGCCGACTTACCTTTTGATCTCAGAACAATACAAATTGTGAGATCCGAATTATAACGACACTTTCACAACTGATAAAAAATTGCATAAAGCTTGCCTGTACTTTACTTCCGCTAAGTCTGAAATGACACCACTAGTTCTAACCTTCAACTCATTCCACACCGTCGTATCTATTTTCAAAACCCTTTGAGATTGGTGAGTAGAGGACGGTAAAATACGAATACACCCTAAATGCACAAATTTTAAGCAGCTGTCATTTCTCAAGAACTTAAAAGGCAGCCTTGCAGGTCAGTATCCTCCAACTAGTCTAACTCGAGATATACTATGTCAGGAGGTGGGTTTCACATCCATCCACGCGCAATTACCATGTGCGAAGTTTTATCTGGAGTTTGCCCAAAAGACATTTCGTTTTTTCTTTAAGACAAACGCGGACTCCCGAGTGCGGTGCTGCGTGCTTGGCTGTCCAGCGCTCGGACCCCTCGCCTGGAGCTGCCTCTCATCACCTCTCCCGGGCCCCCGGAGGCAACCTGCACCACTCGGCTCCATGCAGAAGCACGAAGAGCCTCCAGCTGAATCAGGAGCCGGCGGCCCCAGCCGAAAGGGCGGCAGGCTGGTGCAGGCTCCCTGTCTCCGCGCCGAGCCGAGCGGCCGGGCCGCGCCTCTCCACCCCCACGCGGTAGGCTGCAGGCGCAAGCCCGCGTAGGCCTTACGGCGCCGGCCCGGGACACCGCCCGCCAGCCCGCGCGCCGTCCGCGTCTCGCCCGCCCGAGCGCCCTGCACTCACTGAACATCCCAGGCGGCTCTGGCTCCTCACGCCGCCGCCGCCAGCGCCTCCAGGTTCCTGCTGCTTCCGCCTCCGTTGTGTCTGCGACAGGTCCTCACTCCGACCGGCAGTTCAGCCGGGCCCCCGAGCCCCGCTCCGCGCCGCCAGCGCGGCGGCTGCGGGCGGCCGCTCCATGACTGACTGACGCGGAGCGGGCCGCCGGGGCTGGGCCGCACGGCCCACAACGCGCAACCGTCTCCGCCAATGGGCGAGGCGCCTCGGCAATCAGCTGGCGATGCCTGGCGTGCCCGACGCCCCGCCCCCGCGCCCGCCCGCGTCTGTGCGGAAGAAGCGCTTGGCCGGGCCCACGTGGTGCTACCGCTAAAGCTGAGGAGACAGGGCTTGTGCTAGGTGAGTGCCGACCCTCTTGCTCGCAGTGCTGAGCAGGAACCGTTAGGGTTCACTGAACGTCGCCTTCCTCCAGTCTGTGGTGACTTCTTCTGGTTCTTGCTTTTTCGCTGGGGCTACTTCGTAGAGTCCGTTACGTGGGTGCTAACTGGAGTTGCCGCAGGACCCAGACTTTTCTGGTTCCACAGCTCGAGATCCGCAGAGCCACCCAGAACGGACCAGGAGTTCGGAATCCTGGAGTGCGTCTCTGACGTCATTGTAGCCAGTGCAGCAAACATTTCTGAGACACTTTTGTAGCCTTTGCGATGGTAGTCTAATGTGTTGCAATTTAGAAGTTGAGTAAAGAGCAGTCTAAGTTGCTGTTGAGCGTTTTGACAAAGTAGAGAAACTGACACGGCTCAGCTGCTCCTGTTCTCTGTGATGAAGGGAAGGATGCCATGCAGAACTTAAGTGTCCCTCACTTAGTGTTTCTTCGTTCATTACATGCTTACCGAGAATGCGTTCTGAAGGTATTGAAGGTTTCAGTAACCTTGGATTTAAAAAAAAGTCAGCCAGATCTAATCAAACTCTTTAGGTTTGACTGAATTTAGTTTAGAACCATAGGTTGTAGTCTTTTTTTTTTTTTCCGCGTTTATATTGCTTCATTTTGTTTATGGTAATTTTATTAGGTATCATGAAAAATTTTCCTTCGAGCAGGCTTGTTTTCTTTATATAATGAAAGTCATTTAACGTGGTATGTCTCCCCTTTTAACTATGATGTTCAGGGAACTCAAAGCTAAGTTTAGGTCAGTTTCGTAGTTGTGAGCAGTTAGTATGTTTGCCTTATTGTGATTTTACCGCATTCTCGTTTTACATTTTTTATTATGTAAATTTTTTTGCAGTTTTTTTGGAAGCAGTGTGTATGCTTTTAAGTTTATACATAAATGAGTAAATTTATAATGAGAAGTTGCTGATGCAAGTGTATTAATATTTCTATTGGGAATGAGTTAATATTAAGCCAAAGCCAAGTGCCGTCGAGTGAGTTAATATTATACAGGCATATTATGTAGGCATATACACAGAGACACCGAAACATGCACATGCCTTTACTCACACATGCCTTCATATACATGTGTATACGTACAGATCTATTTACATAACTGTGTTTTTTGGTGGTGGTTACTATTGTTCCGGGATTGCTTGTGTTACAGCATTCACCAAAATTGTCCCTTTTTCTTGTGTACTTCTTAGTGTTTTTATTTACTTTGATCAAGTTTTACTGACTTCCTTCATATTGCATAAACATTCCCTTCTCCCAGTTATTGCTTTATTTGTCTCTTTGATCTACTTAATGAGCTGGTACTGATATATAATGCATAGTATATTTTAGAAGATTTGTGCAGAAGCTTAATTTAAAAAAATCTGAAATTGTGCTTGATAATATTTTTCCCCCCACAGTTGGAACACAGTGATTTTTGCCCAACTGATTTCTTGAACACTCATTTCTGGGAAAACTTGAGGTTGAAGACTCAGGAATACTTACATGTGTGTGATCCATATTTTGCTTAGTGTTGTTTAAATTTCTGCCAGAAAATTTATGGGATCAGACATCTTATGTATGGGTTTATGTCTAATAGCTTTGTCAATGTTCTTTAATTAATTAAAAAATTATTTAAAGGAACGTGTGTTATATTGGAGCCCTGGTGTCACAGTCATAAAGTGGTACAGTTGCTAACCAAAAGGTTTGCAGTTCACATCGCGGCCCATTGGTATAACTAGCCTATTGCTAAGACAGTCTTCTGCACCCCATATTGGAGAGTGGCATCTGGGGTTCCAACTCAACTGGAACAGATGATCACCAAGGACAACAATGACGTGAGAGAAAAAGAGCCTAGAAGACAGAAGGACCCACATGAATGGGTTATTGTATCTACATGTGACCAGAAGAACCAGATAGTACCCAGCCACCACCAGTGACAGCTGTAAGTGAGCTCACAATGTTGAGTCCCAGTGGCAATGTAAGAAAAAGGGGGTACTCCCTAATAACTCCGCTAGAAGACTGCAACTGATGATGGTCTGAAGGCCTGGGAGTTCCCCTGGGAGCATGGCCCCTAGATCTGATGCTGTCCCTAATCATAAATCATTACTGAGATGAACTCTTCAGACAGGAATGGATTGGACTCGGGGACATAGAGTGACCATATCGTGTGTGCACTTTATGGTTCTATGCGTCTATGGAATGTCATTCTACTGGCTTCTTACTAGAAAAGAGTGGAGAGGATGGAGAGGAGAGAACAGGAGATTGTTAAGAGGATATGACATATATAGAACAGAAAGGAGGCATGTGCTGTCACCAGGCAAGGAGAGCAGAAGGAGCTGCAGCTAGGTGGACATGCAAATTTAAATTGGATTGTACACTTTCACTCAATCACAATTAAATAAAAGGTCTGCAGTTCAAATCAGTCAGCTGCACCTTGGAAACCCCATTGGGATAGCTCTGTTCTGTCCTGTAGGGTCTCTATAAGTCAGAATTGACTTCATAGCAGTGACTATTTTTTTGGTATATGTTATGTAGAAAATAAGGTGTACAATATTCATTTTTTGGTCCCTGCTGAGTTTGACCATATACAGTACTTTTTCTATTGTGGTTTTGTATGTGTTTTAGGTGAACGTTTATATGCAGCAAATTAGTTCCCATGTAACTATTTTTATAAATGAAATTCTTGACGGCTTCAGTCTTGTCTCCATTTATTATGATGTTGCTTATTGGTCCTGGTTGTGGGTATTTTAGATTTCTTTATGTTGAGGTGTAATCCATCCTGAAGGCTGTGTTCTTTAAACTTCATCAGTAAGTGCTTCAAGTCCTCTTCATTTTCAGCAAGGAAGGCTGTGTCATGTGCGTAACACAGGTTGTTAATGAGTCTTGCTTCAATCCTCATGCCCCATTCTTCTTCATATAGTCGAGCTTCTTGGATGATATGCCTTGCATACAGATTCAATAGATATGGTGAAAAGATGCAACTCTGATGCATGCCTTTCCTGATTGTTTAAGGGAGCACATTCTTCACAGTGATAATGTTTATTTTAAAAGCCAATCTCTCTGGCTGAAAGGTGACCTCTGAAAATAGCTTCGGTTCCAGGTATTGTAGGGCAGTACTCTTGGGGGTTCCTCTAATCTGTATTAGTTCAGTAGGTCTGGACTTTTCTTAGGAGTTTGAATTTTGTTTTACATCTTTCTCCCATTCTGTTCAGGACCTGATGTTGTGTGCTTTGTCTAAACCGTTGGTAATGGTAGCGGAATACTATCTAGTTCTGGTGGTTTAGAACCGTCAGTTTAGAAGAGGCCATGGTTTGTGTGGACTGGAGTCCTTTGAACTATTTTTTCTGTGAGCCTTTGGTTTTCTTCATTCTGTCTTGCTTCATGGGAATAGAGACTGGTGAGTTGTATGTTAGACGACTGCATGAAAGCTTTTAAGTCCACAGACCCTACTCATTAAACTAGGATGTAGAACATTATGAACTGTGTTATGCTGATTTGACCAAGTTGTCCCCTTACACTGTGATCCTATGCCCTTTAGCCCAGGAAATCAATCCTATGAGTTGTTTTGAGTATGTCTAAGAAGTCTCCATATCTGTGCATGTGCTTTTTTATGGATATGGATATATCTGCCACACACACAAATGTGCATATACATATGCCTACAGATGTACCTACACATGCATGTGCATTTATTCACACATGACTTCTTATACATGTTTATACATGCATATACATGTATACATGTGTCTACATACATATCTACCTATGTAACTGGTTTTTGGTTGCTACTGTTGTTCCAACATTGTTTATATAACAGCACTCACCAAAATTGTTCCTCATGTGCTTCCTAATGTTTTTGTTTACTGTGGTCAAGTTATGCTGACTTCACTCATATTTTGTATTGCTGTTCCAATCGCCGAAAGTAACAAGGGTTTACTATTGGGAAAGTGACTTCTGTCTTTCTCTTCCATTCCTCGTAGCCATCAAAGAATGTTGCTTTCTGTGTGTATCTATTCATGACTTTTTATGATAGTGGGACTGTACAGTACTTGTCCTTTTGTGAATGACTTATTTCACTCAGTATAATGTCCTCCAGATTCTCACATGTTACCAGATGTTTTGTGGACTCCTCATTATTCTTTATAGTTGCATAGTATTTCGCTATATGCATGTACCATAAATTATCCATTCATCCACTGATGGACACTTAGATTGTTTCCATTTTTTTGCTATTGTGAATAATGCTACAATGAATGTAAGTGTGCGTATGTCTGTTTGTGTCACTGTACTTACCTCTCTTGGATGTATACCTAGGAGCTGGATTGCTAGATCATAAAGTATTTCTAACTTTGTGAGGAAGCACTATACCATTTTCCATAATGATTGTAGCATTTTATAATCCTGCCAGCAATGTCTAAGAGTTCCCAATCTCACCAGTGTTTGTTTTCAGTTTTTTAGGTCCTTATCAGTTCTGTAGGGGTGAGATGGTATCTAACTGTAGTTTTGCCCTGTAGGGTAGTCTTACTGTGCCCTGTACGGTTGTTCTAAGTTGGAATTGACTCAAAGCAACAGGTATTTTTTTAATGCCAATAATTGTGAGCAACTTTTCATGTAATTATTGACTGCTGCGTGCCCTCTTTGGTGAAGTGTCAGCTAATATTTCTTGCCTGTGTTTTGATTGGATCACTTGTCTTTTTGTTGCTGAGTTGTTGAAGTTTTCTGTATATTTTAAAGATTAGATCGTTATCAGATAACTCAATGCCAGTGATTTCTTCCCACTTTGAAGATTCTCTTTCACTCATCTGGTAAAGTTTTTTGATGAACATAGGTATTTAATTTTTACGAGGTGCTAGTTACTTTATTTTCTGTCATTCAGACATTATAGTTGTGTTTGAAAAGGTATGGCAATAATTTAGCCTCGTAGTTGCTGGGAGCCAGCCCCAACACTTTTCAGGGGCCCGCACGGAGGGAGGGAGAGGCGTTGGTGGGAAATGAATTAAGAGAGACAGGAAAGAGTTTTTTGGTTAAAGGCAGCCTGACCAAGAGAGAGAGCTGTCTGTCTTTATTATTTTTATAGATGAGGTGACATAATTTTCTTCATCATATAAACTATTGGTTAACAAGAAACTGACCCATCATTATTGGCTAACAAGAAACTGACCCCTCGTGGTCTTCTTTTTCTAGTTAATTGCCAAGGCTTTTTGGATAATGATCTGAGGCAGGTGTTCGTGGTGATAAATGTCAGTGAATACAATGAATGGTTTTATTCGTACCTCAAAGTGGAAGGTATGGAAGGGTAAACTCCTCAAAGCTTCACCATTTGGCTATCTCCATTTGTTTCTCTAAGTTTTTATTTATCTCTTCCTGTGCAGATAGTAAGTGTCTGCCATCCCCTAATCAAGCGCAGCTGTTCTAAGAAAGATGTTTTTTTCAGTGTTTATCAGTTCGCCATACCAACTATAAAGAACCTAGAAGTTTATTTGTTCTTTCTGCTGTAGGGAGTGAAATACTTGTGTAGTTTTAATGGCTATGTGGAGAATTGTCCTTGAGAAGCCTTTCAAGGGTTACCTTGTAAACCTGTGTATGTGGAGAAAAGGGAGGGGGGAACGCAATTAGGGGGAAGTCAGCGAGGCTGGGCAAGCCTCAGTGCTATCAGGCATGCTGTATTGAAATCCATTCCTCTGATCTCTATTCCCCAGAAGTTCCTGGTCAGATTTTCCCAATATAATTTCATAAACCGAGGGGGTTGTAAAGCCCCTCTTAGAAGGCATCTTCCTTAATCCTCATATTGGGAGGGGATGGAGTCCGCTCCCAACACCTAGTTTTGTCTTTATGTTATCTCCCAGGAACTTCATAGTTTTAGCTTTAGCATTTAGGTCTTCGATCTGTTTTGAGTTAGATTTTGTGCATGGTGTGAGGTATGGATCCTGTTTGATTTTTTTACAAATGGGTATCCAGTCTTACCAGCACTGTTTGTTAAAGAGACCGTTTCTTCCCTCATTGGATGGACTTCAACCCCTTGACAAAGATTAGCTGACCTGTAGATGAATGGATTTACTTCTGGTTTGTCCATTATATTCCATTGTTCTGTGGGTGTGTCACTGAACCAGTACCAGGCTATTTTGATTACCATGGCTGTATACTAAGCTTTGAGGTCATGAAGTGTGAGGCCTCTGACTTTGTTCTCTTTGAGTATTCCTTTAGTTGGAGATTAGTTTTTCCATTTTGTTAAAAGAATGTTCTTGGAATTTGATTGGAATTGCATTGTATCGACAGATCCCGTTTGATAGTGTAGATGTTTTGACAGTGTTAAGTCTTCTAATCCACGAGTATGGAATGTTTTTCTACGATGTAGATCTTTTCTTACAGTAGTATTTTATAGTTTTCCTGTGTAAGTCTTTTTTATGTACCTGGTTAGGTTTATTCCTAGGTATTTTATTATGTGGGGCGCCATCATAAATAGTATTATTTCCTGTATTTCCTTTTCGGAGTGCTCCTTGTTAGCGTAGAGAAGCTAACTGATTTTTGAGTGTTAATCTTATACCTGCCACTTTGATGGATCCTTCTATTATTCTACTTTCTTGTGTAGTCTTTGAGGTTTACTTTGTATAGGATCATGTCATCTATGAATAAGACTAGTTTTACTTCTTCCTTCCAATTTAGATACCCTTTCTTGCCATTTCTTGGCACTGTTGCTCTTGCTAGTACTTCAGTACAGTGTTGAACAAGAGTAACAATAAAGGGCATCCTTGTCTCATTCCCATTCTCAAGGGGAGTGTTTTCAGTCCTCCTCTGTTGAGAATAATGTTGACTGTAGCTTTTGTACGTATACCTTTAATTATGTCAAGGAGTTTCTCTTCTATTCCTATTTTGCGTAGTTTTCATTAGGAATCGGTGTTAGGTTTTATCAAATATTTTTTCTGTGTCAGTTGAAACGATCCTGTGATTCTTTTCCTTTATTTATGTGGTGGGTTATGTTGACTGATTTTCTAATGTTGAGCTATCCTTGCGTGCATCACGGTAGGAATCATGATCATGATTTTTTTGATATGCTATTGAATTCTGTTGATTATAATTTTGTTAAGAATTTATACATTTATATTCTTTACAGACAGTGGACTAATTTTCTTTTCTGTGATGTTTCATAAAATGAATTAGATAGTATTCCTTCCTTTTCTATCTTTGGAAACCCTGGTGGTGTAGTGGATAAATATTACAGCTGCTAACTAAAAGGCTGGGATTTCGAATTCTCCAGACACTCCCTGGAAACTTTATGAAGCAATTCTGTTTTGCCAAATAGGTTCCCTTTGAGTTGGAATCGACTTGGCGGCACTGGTTTCTCTTTATCTGGTGGGAGGCTTCTGTCTTCTGGAATAGTTTGAGTAGAATGTTGCCAGCTCTTCTCTAAGTATTTGGTAGAATTCTCTAGTGAAGCTGTCTGGGCTGAGGCTTTTTTGTTGTTGTTAGGAGACTTTTTTTTTTAATGACCTCTTTAATTTCTTTTTTTTTTTTAATGGGTGTGTATAGATTTTCTACCTCTATTTGTGTTAGTTTAGGTAGATAATGTGTTTCTCAAATTTATCCAGCTTTTCTACATATAAACTTGTTGTAATGCATTTTTCATAATTTTCTGTTAATGATCCTTTTTATCTCAGTTGATCCTTGTGTAATCACCCAACTCTCATTTCTTTCTTTGGTTACTTGCATCTTCTCATTTTTTTTCCTTTGTCAGTTTGGCCAGTGGTTTTATTTAACCTCTGAAAGAATTAAGTTCTGGTCTTTCTGTTTCATTTATTTCTTTTCTTACCTTTATTGTTTCCTTCTGATAACTGTGGTTCTGTTGTTTTTAATTACAGGTAAAGTGTAGCAATGGCTGCTGTTTATTCTGGCATTTTATTTAAGCTTAAAAGCAAGACAACTTCCTGGGAAGATAAACTAAAACTAGCTCACTTTGCTTGGATTTCCCACCAGTGCTTTCTTCCAAATAAAGAACAGGTAAGTTAAAAGTGAAATTTACCCACATGTGTGTATTTTTTGAGACTTATATTTTTAAACCTAAAACAGTTACCACATTGTAATTGGCATACTGATACTTAATAAAGGAAAAAAAAAGATTAAAGAAAAGGTTGGGGTAGGAAACTCTGTTGAAAGTTAAAGATAATGCCTGTTGAAGTAAATAATGGGTTAAGTGTTTCTTTAGCAAGGCTTTTATGTTATAGAACCTCATTTAGGTTGTTTTTATGTTAGGAAATATTACTTATATTACAAATTGTGTATGCAGACTAGTGAACATATTGGGAATTACGTTACTGAAGTTCGTTCTGAAAGTCTGTAGGTAGTCCTATTTGTTTATAAATCTGAAGTGGTGCTCTGTATGTGATTGCTCACTGGTGCTTTGTTAAAAATCTTTGGAATATGATAAATCAAAAGTTGGGAAGTAGAGAAGCTACTAAGACTGTTGTTCTTAGTTAACATTTCTCAAGCTTGTTTGGCCAAAGAATGCTGTTAATACTACAGAAACATCAGGTCAATGAACTTATGAAGTTGGACTAACGTAAAACCATGTGCCTGTGGTAAAGAAGCCAGTATAACATCTATCAAAGATGGATTATATATGTTAAATGATGCTGAGGCACAGTGTGTACTGTTGTATCTAGTGCTTTCTAAACCTAGCTGTGTACACAGTAATCATCTTGGCGCTGTGAGAATTTACCTTGTGAGTGCAGCATAAGAGTAAGACAGAAGGGAAAACTGGTAACGGGCCATTTGATCATGGCTCCCATCATGCTTATCCTGAGAGTTTTATTTTTTTCTTTCTAGCACCCGTCCTCATTTATACTTGTATGACATTTCTATAGCATGAACTGAGGCCTCACTGCATTTTCTTAGTGTTTTATGAATAAAGAAGTGTGTCACAATTGTGGAAACTATATATAGACAATACTGCTTTTTGTAAAGCACTTCCACATTATTGCATACTATTGACTGCCTGTTTTCTAGATTAGATAAGTAGACTTACAGGCTAGCTGTAGAGAATGTGGAGCTTACTCTTTGGTCTGTAAGTGGTGGTAACAGTCAGCATGCCTAGCTGCTAACGGAAAGGTTAGAAATTTAAGTCCAAGCAGAGGTGTCTTGGAAAAAAGAACTGGTGATCTACCTCTAAAAAAATCAGCCATTGAAGACCCTGTAGAGTGAAGTTGTACTCTGATACATGTGGGTTGCCAGTGGAATCAACTCAATGTAACTGTTTTTGTTTTTAATTTATGTGTGTGATTCATTCCATGGCCATTCTGAGTAGTTGCTGTTGTGCTTCTGGCTTATGACACCATATAAATTGAGAGAAGGGGATAAGAAATATTAGAGTTTCAGCTGAAATGTATGTGTTGGCCCCAGATAAAGATAAAAATTAAAGCCTTTTCCAACTTCATATTGATTCTTTGATAGTAAACATTTCCACAGACCAATACATTTGTGTGATATGATATAAACAAAGGTAAGTTTTCAAGGAGAGATTTTTTTTCTTCTAGACGTTGGATTGGATTATGGCTTGAATGTCATTATAAATATATAAATGTCTCTTGCCAAAGAAGTTCATTTATTTTTAGAATATGTTTCCTTCAAATTCAGGTATTACTTGATTGGGCAAGACAGTCATTGGTTGCATTTTATAAGAAAAAACTTGAACTGAAGGAAGACATTGTTGAAAGGCTGTGGATCTATATAGATAACATTCTACATAGCAGAAAATTGCAGAACATTCTCAAGAATGGGAAGACGATTAACCTTCAGATTTCACTAGTCAAGGTAATTAACAGTCTGTTATAACAGTCCCTGCATGTGTTGCATGTGTCTAAGTTCATTCCCTGTTGTCAGCTTCTTGGAGGTGTGTGACCATCCAAGCTGATTTGGATTTTTCCCTTTACAAATGAACCTCATGTCTTCATGTCCCCTCACCTGGAAGCATTTTCCTGCTTTCACCTTCACCACCATATGCTTTTATACAGGCAAATGAATCTTGGTGTCCAAAGTTGATTCATTTTAATGTGTCACAGTAGGAATTTAGATAGAAAGATACTTAGAGATTGTGGTTCTTACTCCATAGCGGGATACTTAACATTTTATAATTTGAAAGTTATGTGAAAGTTGACTTCAGAAATTGTGTTAGTCTGTTTAAATACATTTTTAGAAGTTGCAGTTACATACTGAAAAGACATTTGATTCTTTTAAAATCATACAGTCTCACTCAAAGGTTAGGCAGTTGATACTACTGAAGAGTTATTTGCTTTAGGGTTAGTTATGTGACAGTGCAGGAAATATTAAGATGGGGAAGAGAAGGAAATAATAATTATTAGAGTTATAGGAACAACTGACATTGACCAAATGCATATTTATAGGCTGTATAGTGTATTAAACACTGTATGTTATTTTACTGTTCAAGAAAAGCTCACAGCTATTTCATAAACTGATTTTTGATTATCCTTTTTGTTGGAAAAGGTAGCTAGCAAATTATGCTACTCTGATTTTGCTCTTCAGTCTTTATTTTGGGCTGGAGAAAGATAAAAGGCCAAAATCTAGAGATTTCCTCAAAGGTTTTTAACTCTAAGTCATTCTAAAGTCTCAGATCAGAAGCATGAACTTCATTGTCAAAATCAAATATTTTGGAATTTCATGAGAATAACTAGTAATAATAAAACAACTACTAACGGCAGTGCTGAGGTGCTATATTTGCTAACTACCAGGCGTTCTTTGGAAACTCTATGGGGGCAGTTCTACTCTTTCTCTAGGGTTGCTATGAGTTGGAATTAATTCAGTGGCACTGGTTTTGGTGTGGTTTTTGAATGGGCATTTAGTATGCTGGGCACTGTACCTAAAGTACTTTCCATGCATAGTCAACATTTAATCCTTACATGGATCTTACTTCCGTTTTATAGAGGAGCAAACAAAGCTCAAAGAGGCTAAAAACAAACAAACAAAACTGCCAGAGAGTTGGTTCTGACTCATAGTGACCCTGTAGGACAGAGTAGAGTTTCCAGGGAGCACATGGTGGATTCAAACTGCTGTCCTTTTGCTTGACAGCTGTAGCACTTAACCACCAGCATTTCCTCAAAGAGGTTAAGGTGTCCAAAATCACACAGCTTGTAAGTGACAGAACTGAATTTGAGCCTAAATCTACCTGATTGCAAAGCCTGCACTGAACCACTGCACTTTCTCATCCACAGGAACATGAAGGCAGAAAGAAAAAGTCAAGGGAGCTAATGACAATGAAGAATAAATAGTGGCAGTACCTGATAGGTCACAGGCTTTGAAAAGTCTTTAAATTATGTCACTTTTTAAAATACAGTGGACCTATAGTCACTAAAGTGGGTTGCTCAAAACTATCCTTTGGGAAGTAGGAAGAAAATCTTGCTGTTGTTACGTACCTTTGAGTCTGTTCTAACTCATAGTGACTGTGTGTAGAACAGAGTGATCCTGTGTTGTGCCCACAGTCTGAGCTCATTGCTGAACCACTGTGTCAGTCCATCTCACTGAGGGTCTTATGACCCTATATTTTACCAAGCTTAATGTCCTTCTTCAGGGACTGATCGTACCTGATAACATGTTCAAAGTACATAAGACAGAGTGTCTCTATCCTTGCTTATGTGGAGCATTCTGGTTGTACTTCTTCCAAGACAGATTTGTTTGTTCTTCTGGCAGGACATGGTAAATTCAGTACTCTTACCAATAATTGAAAGGCATTAGATCTTCAGTCTTGTTGTCCAGCTTTCTCAAGCATATGAGGCTATTGAAAATACCATGACTTGGGTCAGGCACATGTTAGTCTTCAAAGTGATGTAGTGATACTTTTGCTTTTAAACATGTGAAAGAGGTCTTTTGCAGCAGATTTACCCTATGCAATATGTTGTTTGATTTTTCTTTTTGGCTGTAACTGATAAATTTATTTTGTCACGGGAGGCTAAAAATCCAAATTCAGGATACCAGTTCAAGGGGGAGGCCTTCTGTGTTAGTCGTGGCTGAAGGATCTTGCCTCTTCAGTTTCTATTCCCTGGCTCCTAAGTGATCATCAGTATCTTGAAACCTGTCTTCTCTATCCCTGAATACTCACTTGCTTATTTAACTGATTTTGTGTCTCAGAAGAGATTGACTTAAAACAAACCCTCCACTAATGCTGTCTGATTAACATAACAAAGAAAACACATTTTCACATGGGATTATAACCACAGGTATAGGGTTAAGATATACAACACGTATTTTGAGGGGACACAATTCAGTGCATAGCATACATACATTTTCTTCCACGTGCTGTGAACCTCATATAATATTGTCTTATTTTTTTTTGGCTTTAAAATTCAATTATCTTTTTAGTAGTAGTAGTAGTATTATTAGTATGGTTAAGTGAAAGTATAATCCAGATCAATTTTGCATGCTTGCCCATCTGCAACTCCATTTGCTCTCCTTACCCTGTGACAGACCTCTTCTCCTTTACATTCTTTACTTTGAGTGTCCTCTTAACGGATACCTGTCACCTCCTCTGAGTCATCTTTTAAAGAGATTTAAAAGATCATTCTTTAAAGGGTTTTGTGTTTTCCACATATTTACCATTTCTAGCATCCTTTATATAGATTCACATTTTCATGTGGTGTCATTTTGTTTTGCCTAAATGACTTCCTTCAACATTTCTTGTGTGGGCCTGGTGATAATGAATTCTTTCATGTCTTGTATGTTAAAAATGTCATTTTTTGCTTTCATTTCTGAAAGATGTTTTACTGGGTGTAGAATATGAAGTTCACAGTTTTTTCAGTACTTTAAACATGTGTCACTGTCATCTGGCTTATGTCTTTTCTATGTGTGTGGCTAATTTGAATTATTTCTCTTTATGCTAGTTTTAAACAATGATTAGGATATGTCTTAGTGTAGTTTTCTTCATGTACATTATACTTGCAGTCTATTGAGCTTCTTGAATCTGCGTGCTTAAAATTTGGAGAAATTTGAAAATTTGGGGTTGTTTATTTCAAGTGTTTTTCTGTATTTCCCTATTCCCACTTTCAGAATTGTAGTTATTCGTTGCTCTAATCACATGCTATTTTATGCTTTCTCATTGCTTGCTTTTGTTTTTTAATTATCCCCCCTCCCTGTGTATTTCATTTCAGGGTGTTACTATTGTTATGTATTCAAATTCAGTATTCGTCTACAGTGTCTATTTCACTATTAAGATCATTCAGTGTATTTTTTTATTTTAAAATCTCATTTGGGATATTTTTTTTGTATCTTCCATGTCTCTGCTTAACATGTTCAGTCTTTTCTGCCATTTCTTGAGCATATGTGATGTAGTTATAATAACTGTTTTGAATATTCTTGGCTACTTATTCTGTTACTTATATTTCTTTTTTTTAAATTAGGTGAACATTTACAGAGCAAGTTAGTTTCTCATTGAACAATTTATACACAGATTGTTTTGTGACATTGGTTGCAATCACTATGATGTATCACCACTCTCCAGGGTTCCCTTTTGCCATTTTCCTGTGCTTTGAGGCAAGTGTTGCCCATTTGGTCTCACATGCATAATTGAACTAAGAAGCATATTCTTTATGTGTGTTATTGTTTGTATTATAGACTTGTGTAATCTTTGGCTGAACAGTGAACTTCAGGAGTGGTTTCAGTTGTGAGGTAAAAGACTGTATGGGGACCGTAGTATCAGCGCTTCCTGAAGTCTCTGTCATGCCAGTAAGTCTTTTTTTGTTTGTTTTATGAATTTGAATTTTGTTCTAATTTTTATCTGGCTCTTGTCCAGGTTTCTGTATTGTGATCCCTGTCAGAGCAGCCAGTGTTGGCCAGGCACCATCTAGTTGTTCTGGGCTCAGGCTAGTGGAGTCTGTGGCATGTGTGGTCCATTTGTCCTTTGTACTAATATTTCCTGTGTGTCTTTGTTTTTCTTCATTTTCCTTTGCTCTGGACAGGGTAAGACCAACAGATGTGTTTTAGATAACCATTCATAAGCTCCTTAAGGCCATAGATACTACTTACCAAGATTATCTTTATGAGATGATGTTATGCCAGTTGACCTAGATGACCCCAGTGACCGTGGTCCCCAAGCTTCAGTCCCTGCAACTGTGTCTCTCGGGATGTTTGAATATGTCTGTGAAACTTCTGTAACTTTTCCTTGGTCAAGTCGTGCTGACTTCTCTTGTATTTACTGTCTTTCCCTTCACCAAAGTTAACACCTACCTGCTGTCTAGTTACTGAGTTGCCCTCCCCTGCGCTTCTTTCCTTAACCGCCAAAGATTGTTTCTTTTTGTAAGTAAACCTTTTTGTGAGTTTTTATAATTGTGGGCGTTTACAGTTATTTATCCTTTTTGTGATTGAGTTATTTCAGTCAGCATAATGTCTTCCAGTTTCATCCATGTTGTGAGATGTGTAAAGGTTCATCCTTGTTCTTTGTGGTGCAGTACTCCATTGTGTATGTGTATTGTAATTTGTTTATCCATCTGTTGATGGACACTTAGATTGTTTCCATCCTTTTGCCATTGTGAATATGCTTCCGTGAACTTGTTTGTGCATGTCTATTCATGTAATGGCTCTTTTTTTCTCTAGGATGTATTCGTAGGAATGGGAATGCTGGATCCTATGGTGTGTTTATTTCTAGTATTATTTTCCATAATGGTTGTACCATTTTACATTCCCACTAGCAGTGCTTGAGAGTCTAGTCTCCTTGCAGTCCCTCCAACATTTGTTATTTTTTTATTTTTTATTTTATTAGTCCCAGTAATGTTGTGGTGAGATGGTATCTCATTGTAGTTTGGATTTGCATTGCTGTACTGGCTAGTGATTGTGTTTTCTTTGGTGAAATGTCTGTTCATAGCCTTCACCGATTTTTAATTGATTATTTTCTTTCTGTTGATTATGAGGTATTACAATGGTTTCTAGATTTTAGAGAGTAGACCCTTGTAAGATACGGTGTAGCTAAAATTTTTTTGCGAGTGTGTAGATTGTTAAAAGTTCTTTTAATGAAGTCTTTTGGTGAGCATAAGTATCCAATTTTTAGAAGCTCCAAGTTATGTGGTTTATCTTGTGGTTTGTACATTGTTAGTTATGGTCTGTATCCGATTTATGCCGTATATTAAGGGCCCCTAGCATTGTCCATTTTTTTCCTTTCATGATCTTTATCATTTTGGGTATTATATTTAAGTCTTTGATCCATTTTGAAGTAGTTTTTATGTATAGTGTGAGGTATAGGTTCTGTCCAGTTTATTTAAAGATAGATATCCAGTTAATGGACTTTGGTCCTTTGTCAAAGATCAGTTGACCATCGGGGAATGGATTTACATATGAGTTCTCAATTATCCTCTTTTAGTCTCTATGTGTCATTAGACCAGTACCAGCTCATTTTGACTGCTGTGGCTCTGTAGTAGGTTCTGAGATCACTAGGGATATGAGGTCTCCTGCTTTATTTTTTTTTGTTTTTCCCAATAATGCTTTGCTTATCCTTCATGATATTTGAAATGTTTTCTTCCAGCAAATCAACAATCTTCTCTTTGTTCCCATTTTCTTCCCCTATTCTGGAACTCTGATTATGTACAACTTTTTTCTCTTGATTATGTCTCTTTCTTCATTTTTTTCCATGATTTTTTTCCTAAACAAAGTGGCATCCATGAATTTATCTCAAATTTTGCCGATTTTGTCTTCTGTTGTTTCAGATTTACTTCCTCAACATTCTATTGAGTTGTGCATTTCTGAAATTTTATTGTTTATTTTTGGATTTTTGGAAGGGGTAGAAGTGAGGTATGGATTAGGTGAGAGGGCAAGAGATGAAGAAAGGTTAATAATAATAATATATAGCATGGTTGGAGCTGACAGGTAGGGTGAAGCAGAGTGTATTCAGGCTGGTGGTGGGCTGTTATATCTTTAGCCTTGTCTAGCCAAGGTGGCTTGGTGTGATCCAGTGGGAAGGGATAGAGATAAGGTATCTACTAGGTAGGAAGGAAGAAAGAAAAGGAAGAGAGGAGGAAAAAAGAGAAAAAAAGAATAATTAAAAAAAATGAAAAAAAAAATTATGCAGCAGTAGCCAGTGGGTTGGGGCAGGGTCAACTTAGGCTGGCAGTGGACCAGTATTTCTCTAGCCTTGTCTAGCCAAGGTGGCATGGCATGGCATGGCCTGGCCTGGCAGGAAGGGCTAGAGGTGAGATATCTTAGTCAACTAGTGCTGCTGTAACAGAAGTACTACACGTTGATGGCTTTAACAAAGAGAAAGCTATTTTCGTATGGTTTGGTAGGCTACAAATCCAAATTCAGAGCAGCAAATCCAGGGGTAGGCTTTCTGTGTCTGTCAGTCTGGAGGAAGCTTGTTCTCATCAGTCTTCCCCTGGACTAGGAGCTTCTCTGCAACAGAACCCTGGGTCAAAAGGATGCTTTCTGTTTCCATAGCTGCTTTTTTGGTGGTATGAGGTCTCCCTGTCTTCTACTTCATGCTGTCTTTATTTCCCAAAAGAAATTGCTTCAAGACACAGTTCAGTCTTACGGCTATGCCTCATCAACACAACTGCCACCCATCCTACCTGATTAACATCATAACATAACCTCATTAACATCACAGAAAAATCATACCAGATGACAAAATGGTGGACAGTCACATAGTACTGGAAACCATGATCTGGCCAATTTTTTTTTTTATTATTATGATTGAGTGAAAATGTACAATCCCATATAAATTTGCCTGCCCACCTGTGTCCAGCTCCCACTGCTCTCCCCGCCCAGTGACAGCACACTCCTCCTGTCTGTTCTGTAGGTGTCATATCCTCCCAACAATCTCCTGTCCTCCTCTCCACCCTCTCCCCTGCTTCCAGGAAGAGGTCAGTAGGACGGCATCCTGTAGATGCATAGAACCATAAAGTGCACATGCAATATGGTCACTGTGTTTCGCCAAGTCCCATCCATTCCTGTCCCAAAAGTTGACCTCCATTATGATTTATGGACAGGGCATGATGGCCAGGGGCCATGCTCCCAGCAGAACCCCGAGGCCCCTGTACTGTGGGTTTTGGTCTTTTAGTGGAGATCCCAGGGTGCACCCCTTTTTATCCTCGTGTTGGATCTGGCCAAATTGATAAAACATTTTTTGAGGACAAAATTTTATCCATGATAAAAGGTATGGGCTTTGTGGGAGGGCAAAGAAAAAGAGGAAAGAGAAAAAAAAATGTTCATGGAAGGAACTGGCAGATGATGGTGGAGTGAACCTGGGTTGACAGCAGGCCAGTAGCTCTCTACCCAAGATGACTGAGCAGGGCCGGTTGGAAAGATTGGAGGTGGTATATGGGGCAGAAGAGTGAGGGGTGGGGAAGCATGTTGTTCTGGCTACCCAGTGCTCTTTCTCCTGTCTGGAGCTCCATGAAGTTGCCTTCCTGTGCTCCCTGTCTCTTGCTGCTGGCTGTGCTTCAAGGTGGTAATGCTGTGCCCTGTCACCTGGCGGGGAGCCTCCTCTGCATCTCTCTCTCCATTCTCTTTCTTCAGGTTCTTCTTCCATTAAGTGTTTAGTCTATTTTTTTTATCTCTGTTTGATGCTTAGAGTTCTAGGATTGATGTTTATATCTGTTTTACTTAGTTTCTTGGATCTTTGCTGCAGAGGGATGGCATGATGTGTCTTTCTAGCAAGCTGTGTTGGCTCTACTGTCTCCATTTCATTCTTGACGACTTCCAATTTTCTTAGACTCATACTTTGTAGTTTCCACATTCCAATTATTAATGGATTATTTGCAGCTGTTTCTTTTCATTTTGAGTTGTGCCGTATAAGTAAATGAAGGTTCTGAAGTTTTACTCCATCTGTGTCATTAATGTTGACTCTGCTTTGAGAAGGCAGCTCTTCTCCAGTTGTATTCCGAGTGCCTTCCAACCTGAGAGGGTCATCTTCCAGGACTACGTCAGACAGTGTTCTTCTGCCATCCATAAAATTTTCACTGGCCAGTTTTTTGAGAAGTAGATCACCTGGTCCTTCTTCCTAGTCTGTCTTAGTGTGAAAGCACGGCTGAAACCTCCATGGGTGACCTGACCGGTATTTGAAATACCAGGGGCATAGCTTCCAGCATCACAGCAACACTTAAGTCATCACAGTACAACAAAGTGACAGATGAATGGTGGAAATAAAATCTTAAGACCGTCTCTTTATACTCATAAGACATATTACACTTATGTAATTTGAGTTTTTATATGTTTTATGAGGTATCTAAAACATTAGTTCTGTGATGCATGCCTACAGTTTATAAGCAAATTACATATACTGGGTGTGAATATGGAACAATTTGGAGACCACTTGGTAGTCTGTTGGCCTTCGAGGATTTAACTGTTTTTATTTCAGTATTTTCAGAGTGGTTAAAAGGCCCATCATTAATAGTTACTTGTATAGAGATATTAATACCTAATTCCAAGCTGCTGATGACTTAGCAACCAGGGCATGTGTGATTTTTAGATACTGAGATACTGGAAGCAGATCAACATGAGTGAATTTAGGAATCTGTCCCAAATTTCTGGTGTTTATGAATTTGGGAACCAGTAAACTGTGGACATATTCCATAATGAGTGGTAGTTAGCAACATTTGCTCTCCTTTTCAAGGTTACCTTTTGCTTTTTCAATAGCAAAAGTGTAACTATTTACAAAATTATATTTTGGACAGGCCCAAAATACCATCCCCTTGGTATAAGTCGGAGACCCAACTCAGCGGCAGTGGGTTTCGTTTGTTCTTGGGTGGTGGCATCTAAGCTGAGTTGTATGTTTAGAATCTAAGAATAAATAACTGTTGGAATGTAAACCTTAGAAATCCCAGCTCTTTAATGAGGAGGCAGTAGAGCTACAAGGATATTGCATGTTTATGTGGAGATTGCTATGTAAAATAATTAGAAAAGGTACTTGCTTTGCTTCGCAGCAATAAACAGATGTCAAGGTGATTTTGATGTGATAATCTACGTATTCTGTCTCATCAAGTAGTGAGTTCATTGATCCTGATGTACTTTTACTGCATAGGTATGAGATTAGGGTGGTAAGTTAGTAATAACCTTTCTTTATTCTTTATTCTTCAGGTTATAAATGAAAGAATAGCTGAGTTATCTCTTTTGGGATCCCAGAGAAACATCTGTGCTATCCTGAGCTGCTGCCAGGGCATCCTCTCGACGCCTGCCCTTGCTGTCATTTATGTGGCCAAGCAGGAGCTGATGGTGGCACTCCTGAGTCAGCTGTGCCAGGCAGCCTGTAGGCAGCTGGAAGGAGCTGTAGTAGTTCAGCTGTTTGAGGTCATCCACCTGGCCTTTGGCCATTACCTCTTGATCCAGCAGCAGCAGGTCAACCCAAAACGTGCCTTTGGGGAAATGATTGGGCACCTGTTCCAGCCCTGCGTGGTCCTGCGGCACTTACTCTCAGTAGGTCGGTGGACACAGGGCAGTCAGGGACAGCTGCGGCAGGCCTTGAGCCGGGACATTAGGAATCAAATAGAGGCTGTGCTTCGAGGTGGAGCCTTTCAGTCTGAGCTGCTTTCTTCCTATAAAGAAGAGCTCTTAGACCAGCAAGAAGGCAATGCAAAGATGAGAGCTATGAAAAACCTTCTGACGCCAGTTGATACTATGGTCACCAAGTTGGTAGATGCCGGCTACTGTGAACCATCCTTGCAGGCAACTGTTGTGGCCAGCTCAGTGGCCTTGCTGTACAAGCTCTTTCTAGAGTCTTACTTCAAGGAGGGGAACCAGCTACTGTGCTTCCATGTGCTCCCCAAACTATTTGGCTGCTTGAGGATTTCACATCTGCAGGAGGAAATGTTAAAAGCCCTGTCTACATCAGACTGGACCACAGAACTTTTGGTTGTGGAACAGCTTCTAAATGCAGTGGTCAGCTACAACATCTACAACATCGCTGCTGACAGGATCCGGCATGGTGAGGTTCAGTTCCACTTTTACCGCCGTTTGGCTGAGTTGCTGATATACTATCCACAGGCATCTGTGCCAGCCTGGTTCCGCTGTCTTAAGATTTTGATATCTCTGAATCATTTGATTTTAGAGCCAGACCTTGATGACCTAGTGGCTTCGGCCTGGGTTGATGCAGAAGTAACAGAGTTTCGAACCAGAAAAGCTCAGGAGCTGCTCATTAACACTTTGTTCCAGACTTATGCCAAACTCAGGCAAGTACCCTGGTTGTTTGAGGAGATTCTGGGTGTGATCTGTCGTCCAGCTGCTGAGGAGCTGAGGCAGCCTCTTCTGTCCTCAGGTCCGTCCCAGGTGCTCTGTGAGTGCATTCTGGAGTTACCTTCAAATCAGATCTTGGGCATATGGTCCCTTGTGCTGGATAAGTTCCAGTCTTTGATCTTGCCTTCTTTGCTGGGTGACACCGACATGGCCTTGAAGTCACTGTCACTGAGCTCAGTATTACACTGTGTCATGTTCAACATGAGGAGTCTGGACAGTAGCACCCCACTGCCTGTGGTCAGACGGACTCAGTGTTCAATGGAGAGCATGCTCCATGGAGTCGTGCAGCCCTTGCTCCGTCTTCTCACTGATCCTCAGGGCCCAGTCACCAGCCTGTGGCAACAGAAGGTCAGTGACTCTGCCCTCCTTCTTGCTTACACTTGGGCCCAGGTGGACACTATGCTCGGTATAAACTGTAGCCAATATTGCCCTGCATCTGATCTTATAAGTGTTGCTCTGGAGACTTCAAACCTCCCTTCTTTGCTCCCTGGTGTAGAAACAGAGCAGTGGAAGAAGATAGAAAAGCTCACAGCCCAGTTTGACTCTCTCGGCAGGTATTGCCTAGAACAGCTATATCTGCAGAAGATGAAAAGGACTTTAATGCAAGCTAGTGTCCAGCCTGAAGAAGCCCTCCAGACCTTGAGGCATGATGCTGCTTACATTCTTCGTTCTGGCAAAAAGAGCCTGAGTCAAATGGTGACAGCATCCTGGGATGGCCACATAGGGACCGTGAGTGCTCTCACCTACCCTGTAGCACACTGGCACTTGATTGCCTCAAATCTCACAATTTTGATATCCTACCTCTGCCCAGAAGATGTGAGATACCTAGCTAGCGTCTTGCTAAGGAAATTAACAATGAGCAAAGCCCAGGACAACCCAACAGATGAAGTGCCTTGTATCACCCTTGAAAAGCTGTCTAAGGCCATCCTTCATAGCCCTCTCTTTCCAGAAATGCAGTCTCTTCATTCTGTTTTCTTAATGTGCATAATCTCAAGATGTACTAACATTCTGATTTCTGGTGCCCAGAGTGATGTGAGTGTTCTCAGTCAACGACTCCCTTGGCTTTTTGAAAAGGACCATGCAATTGTGGCTTATTGGGAAAACAGACTTGGCAATGTCGGACTTGAGGGCACAGAGCCCAGAGGAGAAATTGCCCAAAATTTACTATTGTTGGTCAGGAGTGACTTCCCCATCAAGCTGGATGGAGGACAGTTGGAAAGCATCCTGGAGCTTTTGGAAGTGATTTCTGCTTTACAACTGGACAGTCTCTTGGCTGCCTATCATGTGCACTGCTTTCTTCTGTTACTGTCCATGGTCATCACCAAGCTGGGGAGTGCTTGCTCCTCACTGACCCTCAAGTTTTTGACCACCTGCTACCAGCTTCTTGGTTGCCTGCAGAGAGGAAGAAGTGCCCGTGCAGTGTTCAAGATGATGTATGCCAGTGATATTTTTCAGATCCTTCTGACTTCCTTGTTTAAAGCCAGTAGTGGATTTCTTGTTGCTGTGGATGACCCCTCTTGGTTGGAATTTCTGCAAATGGTAGGGACCTTCTTAGAAGAACTATTGCAAATAATCATCCAGATAAAGCTGAGTTTGGCACTGAATTTTGGGAAAATCATCACGTTTCTTTCAAGTTGCAAGTTGTACACTGAAGCTGCGTCTCAAAAACAGCAGAAAAATCAGGCTTGTCTGGGCAGGCAGCTCTTGCTGGTGTCCTTAACTAAGTTGTGCCAAGTGTTGGGGCCTTTTGTCAGAGAACGGAAGCAGCAGCGGGAGCCCTCAGAGGTGTTGCCTGAACTGCTGCAGCGGGCCATTCTGCAGACCGGTGCTGTGCTGAAGCTCTGTTTGGAGCCTGGGGCCACCGGCCAACGCCTGCCCTCAGCCCTCCTCTCATCAGTCGCTACACTTCTTGAAGCAGACCTGAGCCAGCACTCTAGGGACAGTGAGGCAGAGATTTCCAGTGTGATGGACAAAGTGCTGTTTCCCCATGCCGCCCTATACCAGACTGTTCACTCTCAGGTATTGTCAGAGTTGCCAGCTTTAGCAGGAAATGCTCCTTCTTTTCAGGCAGCCTTGAAGTTTTTAGCTCTCTTCTTTTTAGCGCCAGAACTCCATCCGAAGAAGGACTCTGTTTTTACCTCCACGTTTCATTCCGTGAGAAGAGTTCTTACAGGTATGGCACTTTCTCCTGAGTGAATCTTGTACTTTAGGAATTTTAGTCAAAGGCAGTTAAGGGGCCAGCATGGTGAGTTTCTGTACCACCACATAATAAGTCAACACATAGAATGCATGTCAGAAGGGTACAAGACAGTAAACTATGGTGTGTCTTCCAGTGATGGCTCCCAGAAATTCATTTCCAGTATGTGTGTTCTATGCACACTTAAGCAGGTTTCCCCTTTTTACACAAATGGTTGCATTCTGTGTACATTGCTTGGCACTTTGCTTTTTCACTTAGCATTTTGGAAATCATGGTAGGTAAGTCTTTTCTTTTTCAGTCTTTAATTTGTGTTGTTCTCTAATAATTAACAGATGAAACAGTGTTTATATCATTGATCTTGGGAGAGCTTCACCATTAATAATAGGACCTCCAGTATCAGTCCCATAAATCAACTTACAAAGATGTAAATCTGACAACCTTTTTAAAATGCAAAGGACATAGTAACTTAAAGAGAAGCTCATAAATTTCTGTCAGGGGCAAGAATGGTACTTATTCTTGTCAGCAGCCCTCCCCATTACTGCAGGGACTGGTGGCTGTTGGTACCCGTGGTGTTAATTTTTGGAGGGTATGCCATATTCTGCAGAGGCCAGCTGTGTGATTCATCTGTGGTCAGATGACACCCTTCCAGGGCAGCCCATCAGGTCTTCAGGACAGAAGCACTGTCTTTGTGCTTAAAGATTCAGTCTATGTAGTTCTTAGGTGAAAGGTTAATAGGTCAGCTCTTCCCTATTTAAGGGCCCCTGGTGGTGCAGTTCTGGTGGCATAGTGGTTAAATGCTACAGCTGCTAACCAAAAGGTCGGCTGTTCAGATCCACCAGGTGCTCCTTGGAAACTCAGTGGGGCAGTTTTACTGTGTCCTATAGAGTTGCTGTGAGTCAAAATTGACTTGACAGCAGTGGGTTTGGTTTTTGGTTTGGTGGTGCAGTGGTTAAAAACTCATCTGTTAACCAAAAGGTCAGGAGTTTGAATCCACCAGCTGATTCTTGGAAACTCTGTGGGGCAGTTCTGCTCTATCATTTCAGGTTGCTCTGAGTCAGAGTTGACTCAGTGGCAATGGGATTTGGTTTTCCCCAGTTAGAGAGCACATGCCACAATTGGTGTGTTTGTTTTTGTTGTGTATTTTGGATTTTTGGTTGTTAGGGAGGCTGGGATTAGAGTTAAAATAGGCCTTTGAGGAAGATTGGAGTCCATCAGCTAAGCCTAACCCTTAAAACACACAATTATATTTCTGCTTCCCTATAGATAAGCTGTGTTGAGATGCCCTGTATGTGCATATTTCTTGATTGAGGGATCACAGGCTGTGTTTCAGATACATAAGGGTTAAGTGTAGCCTTCTAGAAAGTAAGGCCACCTGGTCTGTTTGGGCCAGGGCCAGAATTTAAGTGCCATGGCCTGAATAATGTGGCTGTTGTCTCCTTGTCAATAACCATTCTGTCTAGCTGGCTTGATTGTGGGTTCATTTCAAAAGACTTTGGTATCACATTGTTCTGCCTTTTTCTGTCAGCATCTCATGCTATATGGTGGTTACCTTCTCAGTAGGGCTAAAACATACAGAGGTTTCAGTGTCCTGAGAAATGACAGCTAGAGGTCTGAAGCTCTGGCTCCCCTGTCCCTATTTTAACTGGAACACTATGTCCCTTTTTTCTTTTCTACCCTGTGAGTTTAAATTATTCTTAAACCTCTGCCGTATCATTCTGGACTTTGGGAGTTTCTAATTAGTGGCAGAGCACAGCTGTGGTTTGTGTAGTGGAAGAGTAAGTTCCTAGACTGAGAACAAGTGAGGCCTGGCTATTGCTCTGTCTCTCAGGCCATGTGCCTGGAGCTTTGCCTGAGGTCCAGGCCTTGTGTGTCATAGCAGTGACCCTGGTCTTTTAGACTCTGCCTAGAAGAGGGTGACTAGAGTGAAGAGGGGACAGGACAAAATGCAGGTAAGAAGTGGCTGAAGGCTTTGGGCAGGCAGAAATTGTGTTACAGTCCCTTCTGTAACCAGGGAGCAGCAGCATATGAGCTAGCAGAGCCATTCCTGTGCCCTCAGGAGCAATTTAGAGTAATTTCAGCTCATTAAGCAAGTTGTTAGAATGCTTTCTAACACAATAACCAAAGCCAAACCAAACTCAGTGCCATCAAGTCAACTCCAACTCATAGTGACCTTACGGGGCAGAATAGAACTTCTTCATAGGATTTTCAGGGAGCAGCTGGTGGATTCAAACT
Organism: Heterohyrax brucei; assembly: GCA_028571685.1. Lineage (NCBI taxonomy): Eukaryota > Metazoa > Chordata > Mammalia > Hyracoidea > Procaviidae > Heterohyrax > Heterohyrax brucei. Next base: position 204,238,893 of record CM053140.1, read on the forward strand.
GCTAACCTTTTAGTTAGCAGCTGAGCTCTTAATCACTGTACCACTAGGACTTTGACAGTAGAATAGGCTACCTCAATTCAATTAAGAAAATATACACTTAAAAAAAATTCTTTATATGTCTATGGAACTGTTTCCTACTCTGGAGATGAATAATGTACGATTTTGATCTGTCTAATTAAGCAAAGAGGGTAAAGACATCAGCCCCTACGTGTCTGTCGGTGGAGGTTTGCTTGTTGCTGTGATGTGGGAAGCTATGCTACGGGATTTAGGTACCAGCAGGGTCAACCGGTAGACAAGTTTCAGCTGAGTTTCCTGACTAAGACAGGTAAGGAAGAAGGACCCGACAGTCTACTTCTGAAAGAATTAGCCAGGGAAAACCTTATGAGTTGCAGCTGAGCTTTGTCAGATGTGGTGCCAAAAAGTGAGCCCCGCAGCTTGGAAGGCACTCTGAAGACAACCAGGGAAGAGCTGCCGCCTCAGAGTAGAGTCGACCTTAACGCCGTGGATGGAGTAGGGCCTCTGGGATCTTCGTTCACTGATGTGGCACAACTCAAGATGAGAAGAAACAGTTGCAGAGATCCAATAATAGAGACATGGAATGTACCAAGTGTGAATCTAGGAAAAGTATACATAGTCAAAAATGAAATGGAGTGTATAAATATTGACATCCTAGACATTAGTGAGCTAAAATGGACCGGTTTGGGCCATTTTGAATCCAGCAGTCCTGTGGTCTACTATGCTGAGAATGAAAACTTGAAGAGGAATTGTGTTGCGTTCATCATCAAAAAGAACATTTCAAGATCTTTCCTGAAGGACAATGCTGTCTGTGGTAGGATAATAGTCATATGCCTACAAGGAAGGCCAATTAATACGACTGTTATTCCAATTTATGGACCAACTGCTAAAGCCAAAGATGAAGAGGCTGAAGATTTTTACCAGCTTCTGCGGTCTGAAATTGACTGAACATGCAATCAGGATGCATTGGTAATTACTGGTGACTGGAGTGCAAAAGTTGGAAAGAAGAAGGATCGGTAGTTGGAAAATATTGCCTTGGTGATAGAGATAATGCTGGAGATCTCATGATAGAGTTTTTGCAAGACTAACAACATTTTCATTGCAAATACCTTTTTTAAACAACACAAATGGCAACTGTATACGTGGACCTCACCAGAAGGAATACGCAGGAACCAAACAAACTACATCTCTGGAAAAAGACGATGGAAAAGCTCTATATCAGCAGTCAGAAAAAGACCAGATGCTGACTGTGGTATAGGCAATCAGTTGCTAATATGCAAATTCAAATAGAAACTGAAGAAAATTAGAATAGGTTCACAAAGCCAAAGTATGACCTTGAGTATATCCCTCTTGAGTTTAACGACCATCTCAAGAACAGATTGATTTGTTGATCACTAACAACTGAAGACCAGATGAATTGTGGAATGACATCAAAGACATCATCCATGAAGAGACCAAGAGGTCATTAAAAAAACAGGAAAGAAAGGAAAGACAAAATTGGATGTCAGAAGAGACTCTCAAACTTGCTCTTGAATGTCCTGTAGCTAAGGCAAAAGGAAGGAATGGTGAAATAAAAGACCTAAAGAGAAGGTTTCAAAGAGTAGCTTAAGAAGATGAAAGAAAGTGTTATAATGGCAAAGAGCTGGAAATGGAACACCGGAAGGGAAGAACACGTTCTGTATTTCTCAAGCTGAAAGAACTGAAGAAAAATTTAAGCCTCGAGTTGCAATAGTGAAGGATTCTACAGGCAAACTGTAAAATGACTCAGGGAGCATTAGAAGAAGATGTAAGGAAAACACAGAGTCATAACAAAGACTGGTTGATGTTCAGCCATTTGAAGAGGCAGCATATGATCAGGAACTAAACTGAAGGAAGAAATTGAAGCTGCATTGAAGGGATTGCCAAAAAACAAGGCTCCAGGCATTGATATTCAGAATTGATGGAATATCAGTTGAGATACTTCAACAAACACATGCAGTGCTGGAAGTGCTCACTTGTCTGTGCTGGGAAATTTGGAGGACAGCTACCTGGCCAACTGGCTGAAGAGATCGATATTTATGCCCATTCCTAAGAAAGGTGATCCAACCAGATGTGGAAATTTCCAAACAATATCACTGATACAACATGCAAGTAAAATTTTGCTCAAGATCGTTCAAAAATGACTGCAACAGTATATTGACACGGAACTGCTAGAAATTCAAGGTGAATTCAGAAGAGGATATGGAACCAGGGATATTGTCACTGATGTCAGATGGATCTTGGCTGAAAGCAAAGGATACCAGTAAGATGTTTACTTGTGTTTGATTGACTGTGCAAAAGCACCTGACTGTGTGGATCGTACTTAACTATGGCTAACATTGTGGAGAATGAGAAGTCCAGAACACCTAACTGTGCTGTTAAGGAGTCTGTACATGGATCAGGAGGCAGTCATGCAAAGAGAACAAGGGGACACTACATGGTTTAAAGTCAGAAAAGGTGTGTGTCAGGGTTGTATCCTTTCACCATGCCTTTTTAATCTGTATGCCAAGCCAATGATCCCAAAAGCTGATTATACAAAGAAGAACGAGGCATCAGGATTGGAGGACGACTCATTAACAACCAGAGTTACACAGATGATACTACCTTACTTGCTGCAAGTGAAGATTTGAGACACTGATGAAGATTAAGGACCACAGCCTACAGTATGGATTGCACCTCAACATTAGGAAAACAGAAGTCCTCACAGCTGGACCAGTAAGCAACATCGTTGTAAATGGAGAAAGGATTGAGGTTGTCAACAGTTTTGTTTTACTTGGGTCCACTGTCAACACCTGTGGAAGCAGCAGTCAATAAATCAAAAGACATACTGCACTGGGAAAATCTGCTACCAAGGACCTCTTTCAAATATTGAAAAGTTAAGATGACACCATGGAGACTAGGGTGTGCCTGACCCAGGCCATGGTATTTTCAGTTGCATTATATGCATGCAAAAGCTGGACCATGAACAAAGAAGACAGAAGAAAAATTGATGCCTTTGAATTGTGTTGGAGAAGAATGTTGAATGTACCATGGATCGCCAAAAGAAACAACAGATCTGTTCTGGAAGAAGTACAACCAGAGTGCTCCTTTGCTTCAAAGATGGCAAAACTGTGTCTTACATACTTTGGACAGGTTGTCGGGAAGGATCAGTCCCTAGAGAAGGACATCATGCTTGGTAGAGTGGAAAAAGAGGAGGACCATCAAAAAAGAAGATGACCTTCGATAGATGGATTGATACAGTGGCCACAACAATTGGCTTAAGCATAGTAATGATTGTGGACATGGCACAAGGCGGGCCTTGTTTTGTTCTATTGTTCATAGAGCCGCTGCACCTAATAGCACCTAACAGCACCTGACAGCAACAACAATTAAGCAAAACAAAAGCACGCAAATTCCAAGTAGAGGAGTAGGAGATCCTGTGAATTCATCAAGGACTCCTGCATCGTGGGTGGAGAGATTCTGAACAGGCAAAGTATAGTAAGTAGTGACCTTCGTAGGAGGAAAAGAGCAGGTACACATGATGAGGGGAAGAGTGAATCCCAAATGCCCCCCAGGTTATCAGCACTGTAGTGAGCACTATGTCTTTTGTTTGGCAACATGGGAGCCAGTGCTGTTATGCCCACTTACTGATGAGAAAACTGAGGCTGAGACTTTGGGCCATGAGTCTAGGGTCTTAGAAATTGTAGGGGGCTTTAACCTAGGCTTTTGCCTTTCAAAGCCTGTGACGTGTTATAAACAGTAAGCAAAGACTGGAAATAGGAAGGGATTTTGGTTACTTGGAATAGTCTTATGGAAATTGTTTTAGTCATTTAGTGCTGCTGTAAAGTAATACCACAAAGCGGATGGCTTTGACAAAGAAGTATATATTTTCTTACACGGTCCAGTAGATTACAAGTCTGAATTCAGAATGTCTACTCCAGGGGAAGGTTTTCCCACTTTGTTGGCTCTGGAGAAGGTCTTTGTGTTGCATCAGTCTTTGGTCAAGAAGCATCTTGGCGTAGGAACCTCAGGTCTAAAGGATGCGTTGTACTCCCAGTGCTGCTTTCTCGATGATGTGAAGTTCCCAACTGCTTGCTTCCTTTTTTTTCTCTCCCATAGGGTGAAAGAATAAAATGTAGTACAAGCCACATTCCAGGGAATCTCTCTTAGCAAGGGTGTTGCAGTCCCACCCAAATTCCCTTTTAACATAGTCGTCCTATCTGTTAGCCACAGGCAGAGTTTAGGATGTGTAATATAGGAAAGTCACAAAATATTGGAAATGATGGCCAGTCAAATGGCTACACAAGTTTTTTGGGAGGACACAGTTCAATCCATGACAGGTATAGAATATTAGGTTCGAGAGAGAAGCTGGAGTCAGATTATAAAGAGCCTCAGATGTTCTGAGTGTTGACTGCATTATGAAACTTGAAGCCAAGGTCCCTGGAACTGAATGTTAGAAGGCTTTTCTGGCTTACTTCAAAAAGCACACCCTAAAAGTTTGGCATCCTTTTAGTCTTTCAACATTCCTATCTACGTAAATATGCTGCTCACACCTGTACCACGTCTGATTTTGCAAAAGAATCACAGTGGAAATGGAAAAATGATGAAGAAAGTGACAGTATCCTATTTGCCCATGGTCTGTGGTTAACTGTTGTTAACTGAAACTGAACCTTTTGCCCTTGAGTTGATTCTAACTCATAGCGACCCTGTATGACAGAATAAAACGCCCCATAGGGCTTCCAGGGAGTGGCTGGTGGATTCACACTGTTGACGTCTTGGTTAGCAGCTGAATTCTTAACCACTATGCCACTAGGGCTTCTTAACCATCATTAGATGTGCTTTTTTTCATGTCCACGTGCAAATATAGACGTGGGGTTTGTGAAGTCAGTGCTATGGGACAAAAGCTCAAGTGTTTTTCACTGAGGAGTATTTTCCCTGTCCTCTAATTTAACAGTTGCCTACATTTTATTATGGGGTGATTCATACTTAACCTGTCCCCTTTGTCACGTTGTCACAGTTTTGCCTCCTTTTCCTCACAGATAATGAAGTTCCTGTTCAGGTAATTCAGGTGATGGAGCCTCATTTGGGAGCCTTGTTTACCCAGATGTTGGCAGCTGGGACAATTGAGGACTTCAGGATGATGATGAAGTGTGTTCTGCAAGGACTGGACATCAGTAATGCGTGGACAGCAGATTTGCAGGTGAGGGCTTCTCTCCTGCTGTGGCAGGCGCAGGACAGATGTGAGCTCCAGTAGAAACACTTGTTGGGAAAACTAAACCAACAACAGGAAAATCAAACTGATGATGACTGTTTTGTTGCTTTTGAGTCTAGGTTGACTCATAGTGACCCTGACTTCTAACACCATAGGATTTCCAGGGAATACCTGGTGGATTTGTACTGTTGAACTTTGGGTTAGCAGCTGAGCTATTAACCACTGAGCCATCAGGGTTTCTAATAGTGACTATTTGTTTATGAGTGGCAGAGATCTGTGAGCGCTAGAGGGAACTGAGCCTTGGAGTAAGGGTGCTGTATTTTTCTAAAGCCATGCTTGGTGGGGTAGAGGGTCACCGAAAAAGAGGAAGATCCTTAATGAGATGGACTGATACAGTGGCTGCAATAGTGGGCTCAAGCGTAACAAGTAATGAGGACCAGGTGGTGTTTTGTTCTGTTGTTCCTGAGGTCACTGTAAGTTGGCAGTGGCACTTAATAACGGCAACGTTTTTCAAAGAGAAGTTTTTCAGATTACAAACATGAAGTGCAATTATTACGTGCTCATAATGTTAACACATAAAAATATTAAATTCTGCTCTTCCTTTGCTTAGAACTGACATACTTTTTTGGAAAATTCTACTTTGTTATACTATCGGAATCCATCATTTGAGAATCGTTTAGGTTACCAACTTGCCCCTCAAGGAGGTAATTACTAATAAATCCGGTGCTTGTGTTTGCCTCTCAGAGAGGTGATTACTAATAAAGCCAAAGCCAAGTGCTGTCGAGTCGGATCCGACTCAGTGGCAACCCTAATAAAGTGTGTACGTATGTCAGGGTGCCTCAGCATGAATTTCACACACTCTAAACAGCCCCATGAGGTAGGCTAGTGGGATTTTCTGATGAGGACATGAATGTCAGAGATTGAGAAATACACTGAAGGCCACAGCTAGTAATGTGCAAGGCCTGCATTAGAGGCAAAATCTAGCTCTAAGCTTTTTTAGTCTCCTGAGTGGCTTCTTGGCTTATGGTTCTAATCAGTACATAGGAAGTGGGTTTTGATTTGGGTGGGAGGAGAACAATAAAGTAATTTAAGAGCTTCAGTGGAAAGTGAATCAGAGTACGGCAATAGTGAGAACTTGTATCCATTTCGTACAAGGAAAAGGGGCAGGGTGTACAATATAGGTGCGCTGTGCGGCCTTCTCTGCCCCTTAGCGCCCCTTTCCCCCAAGCTGCTTGCACATCTCTGTGGAGATTTTGTGTGTCTGCACCTCAAGAGGGCCTGCTATGAGGGGGTTTTTCTTGAATAAGCCAATGAAAAGAAGGCCCTGATTCATGTTCAGACCAGTCAGGTCACCAGGGGACTTCTGTAGGTAAGACTTGAGCTGAGCATCGAAGAGTGGTGATGATCGGATGGGGACAGTGAGGAGGAAGAGAGCACATTGTTATGAGAGGGTATGCCCAAAGGCAGGGAGATGAGAATTTGGTGTGTGTGCCATCAGTGGACATGCCAGGCTGCCTGGAGCAGAGGGTATGTGAGTGTGAGATCGACAGGAAGAGGAGGTACCAAGTTGTTTGTGGGTCTGGGTGGAATAATCCGTCCTGCAGGTAGTTGAAAAGTGGGGTTGGACTTCAGGTGAGAAGCCAAGACTAGAGTAGGGATTTCAGAGGTATTAAGTGTGGATAGGTATAACAACATTAGGTAAAGGTGGTAATAGCATCAGGTAAGGAGGATAACAGTTTCAGGTGAGAAGGGTAAAGACAGAGTGAGCAGCCCCCACTTGTCTGTCAGTGGAAGCTTGCTTATTACTGTGATACTGGAAGCTATGCCGTTGGTATTTAGGTACCAGCAGGGTCACCCATGGTAGACAAATTTCAGCTGAGCTTCCAGACTAAGACTAGGAAGAAGGACCGGGCAGTCTACTTCTGAAAAGAACTAGTCAGGGAAAACCTTATAAATAAAAACCAAACATTGTCAAATATGGTGCTGGAAAGTGAGCCCCCCAGCTTGGAAGGCACTTGGAAGATGACTGGGGAACAGCTGCCTCCTCGAAATATGGTTGACCGTAATGACGTGGATAGAGTAAGGCCTTTGGGATCTTCATTCACTGATGTGGCACTACTCAAAATGAGAAGAAACAGCTGCAAACATCCATTAACAATTGAGACGTGGAATGTATGAAGTATGAATCTAGGAAAATCAGAAACTGTCAAAAATGAAATGAAATGCATTAACATCGATATCCTAGGCATTAGTGGGCTGAAGTGTACCGGTTTGGGCCATTTTGAATCTGACAGTCATGTGGCCTACTATGCTGGGAATGAAAACTTGAAGAGGAATGGTGTTGTATTCATCATCAAAAAGAACATTTCAAGATCTGTCTGAAGGACAGTGCTATCAGTGATAGGATAATATCTGTACACCTACAAGGAAGGCCAGTTAAGATGACTATTACTCAAATTTATGGACCAACCACTAAGGCCAAAGATGATGAGATTGAAGATTTTACCAGCTTCTGCAGTCTGAAATTGATTGAACATACAATCAGGATGCATTGATAATTACTGGTGACTAGAATGCCCAAGTTGGAAACAAAGAAGGAGGATCAATAGTTGCAAAACACAACCTTGGTGATAGAAATCATGCCAGAGACTGCATGATAGAATTTTGTAAGACTAACAACTTCTTTGTTGCAAATACCTTTTTTAACCAACACAAATGGCAACCATACACATAGACCTCACCAGATGGAATACACAGGAACCAAATTGACCACATCTGTGGAAGAAGACGATGGAAAAGCTCCCTATCAGCAGTCAGAAAAAGACCAGGTGCTGACTATGGCACAGATCATCAATTGCTCATGTGGAAATTCAAATTGAAACTGAAGAAAATTAGAACAAGTCTATAAGAGCCAAGGTATGATCTTGAGTATATCCCTCCTGAGTTTAAAGACCATCTAAGAACAGGTTGATATGCTGATCACTAATGACTGAAGATCAGATGAATTGTGGCATGACATTAAAGACATTATCCATGAAGAGAGCAAGAGGTCATTAAAAAGATAGAAAAGAAAGGACCAAATTGGATGTCAGAAGAGACTCTGAAACTTGCTCTCAAACATCAAGCAGCTAAAGCAGAAGGAAGGAATGATGAAATAAAAGACCTAAACAGAAGATTCCAAAGAGCAGCTTGAGAAGACAAAGTATTATAATGATATGTGCAAAGAGCTGGAAATGGAAAGCCAGAAGGGAAGAACACATTCTGCATTTCTCAAGCTGAAAGAACTTAAGAAAAAATTCATGCCTCAAGTTGCAGTAGTGAAGGGTTCTACAGGGAAACTATTAAATCACTCAGGGAACATCAAAAGGAGATTGAAGGAATACACAGAAATGTTGTACCAAAAAGACCTGGTCAGTGTTCAGCCACTTGAAAAGGTAGCATATGGTCAGGAACCAATGGTACTGAAGGAAGAAGTCGAAGCTGCATTGAAGGGATTGGCAAAAAACAAGGCTCCACGAATTGATGGAGTATTAATTGAGGTATTTCAACCAGCAAATGCAGTGCTGAAAGTGCTCACTCGTCTATGCCAAGAAATTTGGAGGACAGCTACCTGGACAACTGACTGGAAGAGATGCATATTTATGCCCATTCCAAACAAAGATGTTCCAACTGAATGCAGAAATTACCGAACAATATCGTTAATATCACACGCAAGTAAAATTTTGCTCAAGGTCATTCAGAAGCCACTGCAACAGTAGATTGACAAGGAACTGCTAGAAATTCAAGCTGGATTTAGAAGAGGACGTGGAAACAAGGATATCATTGCTATGTCAGATGGATCTTGGCTGAAAGCAGAGAATACCAGAAAGATGTTTGCTTGTGTTTCATTGATTATGCAAAGGCATTTGACTGTGTGGATCACAACAAACTATGGCTAACATTGCGGAAAATGGGAATTCCAGAACACCTGATAGTGCTCTTAAGGAATCTGTATATGAATCAAGATGCAGTCATGCGAACAGAACAAGGGGACAGTGCATGGTTTAAAGTCAGGAAAGGTGTGCGTCAGGGTTGTATCTTTTCAACATAGCTTGTCCATCTGTATGCCAAGGAAATTATCTGAGAAGCTGGATTCTACGAAGAAGAACGAAGAAGCATCAGGATTGGAAGAGGACTCATTAACAACCTGTGTTACACAGATGATGCCACCTTACTTTCTGGAAGTGAAGAAGATTTGAGACACTGATGAAGATCAAGGACCACAGCTTTCAGTATGGATTGCACCTCAACATCAGGAAAGCAAAAATCCTCACAACTGGAGCAGTAAGCAACATCGCCATAAATGGAGAAAGGATTGAGGTTGTCATCGATTTCATTTGACTTGGGTCCACTGTCAACACCCATGGAAGCAGCAGTCAATAGATCAGAAGACATATTGCACTGGGAAAATCTGCTGCCAAGGACCTCTTTCAAATATTGAAAAGTTAAGATGACACCTTGGAGGCTAGGGTGTGCCTGACCCAGGCCATGGTGTTTTCAGTTGCATTATATGCATGCAAAAGCTAGACCATGAACAAAGAAGACAGAAGAAAAATTGATGCCTTTGAATTGTGTTGGAGAAGAATGTTGAATGTACCATGGATCGCCAGAAGAACCAACAGATCTGTTTTGGAAGAAGTACAACCAGAGTGCTCCTTTGCTTCAAAGATGGGAAGACTGTGTCTTACATACTTTGGACAGATTGTCAGGAAGGATCAGTCCCTGGAGAAGGACATCATGCTTGGTAGAGTGGAGGGTCAGTGAAAAAGAGGGAGACCATCGATGTGGATTGACATAGTGGCCGCAACAATGAGTTTAAGCGTAAAAGCGATTGTGGACTTGGCACAGGACCGGGCATTGTTTTGTTCTGTTGTTCATGGGTTGCTATGAGTTGGAACCAATTCGACAGTACCAAACAACAAGAAGTGTGAATAATCGGAAGGCAGGAGAAGGAAGGAAGAACAGGGGGGAAAGTCTGAAGTTGTGGTCGAGGCTGTGGTAGCACAGGCAGTTAAATGCTCTAGTGGTGTAGCTTCTTGTTAGTTAATTGTGCTCACTGCATTGGTTTGCATCATCAGACCAGCCCAGAAAGGCTTAGTTCATCCGCCTCTGATACCTAATGTGCAGTGGCTAACAAACCCCATTGCAGACACCATCTGCATTCTCTTTAAGTCTCAGCTTCCCTTCTCAGGTCATTTCAGACCACAGCTGCCCATGCAGCTTTCTCTTTCTCATTCTCAGTCCCTTAGGGCTGGGTTGGTGGGTACCAGACCCTTCTCTCTCTCGTCCCCTACCACTGGCAACTGGGTCAGCATCAGGCCCCCCAGCTGTTAGCCCTTGGACTGGTCAGCCCTCACTCATTTGCCTCAGGTGTGATCAGGTTCTTGGGAACTAGGACCAAAGGCCAAGTTGTTTAGTGCTACGAGATTTCACACCATGCAGCACTTGACTACTAACAGAAAGGTTAATGATTTGTGTACACCCATTGGTACCTCAGAAGGAAGATCTGACAGTCTGCTTCCAAAAGATCACAGTCTTGAAAATGCTATGCAACATATGGGGTTACAGCACATGGGACCAACTCAGTGACAGTTGTTTGGTTTTTCTCTGGTGGATATGCAGTGTTACAGAAGAAAGAGGAGGGAGGCTGGTGTAGGTTTGTGTCTTTCAGGCTCTGTTACCTTTAAATGTTTGGTTTAGTGAGATGGTACTACAGAGAGTCTTTGTTCGCCTAGTTCTGGTCATCTCATTCGCTTTTTATGTGTCTGTGGTGATGTAAAAGCATCACCCTCTGGTCTCAACATAAGCCAGACCTCACCTGTGTCCACTAACATCACAGTCCTCTGGGGATTCTTTCACTTGGATACCAGAGACCAGGCTTCTTCTAAGAAAGAATCTTTCCTAATGGAGAGGTCATTATTCTTCCTATTAAGGGTTTTTTTTCCCCTTTTGCTTTAGGCTGTCTTGTCAGCAATTACATTGATCAAATTGCTGCTGAGCTGCCCATTAAGTGGAGAGAAAGCAAGTCTCTTCTGGCTCACTTGCCCCCAGATTATCACAGCTCTCACTGTAAGTATCCTCTGGAGTCATGGACTGCTGCATCCCCTCTTTCTCTCTGTAGCAATCTGTTCCTCTACAGACAGAAGTCAATGTTTTTATTTTGCCTTCTCTTTATGTACTTGTGTTTCTGAAGGCTGTTGCTTGAAGATGTCTGTAAAGCAAAATGCTGATTTTTGTGTGCTTTTGTCTGTTTGAACACAGTTGTTGTCTTCAGTAGCAATGGCTCAGAGGTGCTGTGGAGGGTAGGAGTGTAGGAGCTTACGGGAGGATTAAGCAGGCAGTGGTAAAAGGAAGGGGGTGAGAAGGTGGGGCTGTTATTAACCAAACAGATTAGGAAGAATTCAGGGGCTTCCTTTGTCTAACTCTTCCCCCCAAATTTTCAGTCAGCTTAGTGCATATATTCGTTTCTAGGATTGTGTTTGTGGGTTTGAGTGTTTAAAGCCTCTGGTACAGTGAGGGGAAAAAGAAGACTTTATAAGTTGATGTGGTAGTGTTGTAGATAGGTTATTATTAGACTCTTACCTAAATGTCAAATTTTTGTACCTTGTGAGTGTATACAGTAGTCATATGACTGTTTGTGTCCCTGAAACAAAAGGCTAATTCTGATTGAGGATGTCTCAGTTTTTCTTCCTGCTAAAGATTCTGAAACGAGTATTCTTAAAGAAGAATATCTATTTTACCGTCATTATTGGTGCTAATTTGAGCCCTCGTTACCTGAGGGGGTGTAAAATGTAAACTTCAAGCAGGAACGGATGCTCACTGAGGACCAAAATGACATGGGGTAAAGACAACCCAGAAGATAGGGAGACCCACATGAGTGGGTGCCTACATCAACTTGGGACCAGAAGAACTAGATGGTACCCGGCCACCACCAGTGATAGCTGCGATGGAGCTCACTAAGTTGAGTCTCACTGGCAACACAAGAATAAAAAGGGGTGCACCCTGAGATCTCCACTAAAAGGCCACAATTGATGGTCCAGCAGTTTCAGGGTTCCCCTGGGAGCATGGCCCGTGGCCCTGATGCTGCCCTTGCCCATAAATCATAACGTAAGGTCCACTCTTCAGACACATATGGATTGGACTTGGCAGTGCAGAGTGACCATATATTGGATGCACTTTATGGTTCTGTGCATCTACAGGAGATCATCCTGCTGACCTCTGGCTGGAGAAAGGAGAGTGGGTGGAGAGGAGGGGAAAGGAGACTGTTGGAGGATGAGACATGTATGGAGCAGAGAGGAATAGTGTGCTGTCACCGGGTATGGAGAGCAGTGGAAGCTGCATATAGGTGGGCATGTAAATTTATATGGGAATGTACATTTTCGCTCAGTCGTAATAAAAAAATTCAAAAAAAAATAGATAAATAAATAAAAATAAAGTAATAATAATAAATAAAATGTAAACTTCATGTTCCATGCTAGTTTTCTGTTTTGCTGCTTCATCATTTTCCTGCAGGTCTGCATTGGTGGATTAACTGGTAGGTGAAGTGTGGTGATTTGTACCTGGCATGTGTTGTGAGCATCAGGAGGAGAAGCATGTAGGGTTCATTTGCTCTGACTGTCACTTCATCCCTATAGCAAGCCTGGGAAATGGATAGTAACTCATTTTAGTAATGCTCAGAGGTGCTGAATGATTTGACCATTTTATCTAGGGACATCTGAATCTTAAGACTGCTGATTATGCTGACCATTGTCCTTTTTTACTATTTCACCACTATCCATGTCCCCCTTCTGACTGTTCCAAAGGATATGCTGGCTCTTGACTGTTCTTCCTCATTTGTGGTAGGTTATTCTGTTTCCTGTCTCTAGAGTGGCTCATTTCAAGCCCAGCAGGATGCCAGAACAGGAGAGAGACCATGCTGACATGTGACCACGGTGTTGGTAGTGTTTATAGTAGATCTGCTTTGTCGTGAGCACCAGCTTAGTAACTGCTTGCATAAACCTACAGGATGCAACAAAAACTCAGCTCAACCAGAATACCTAGCACAAGGGTCAGCATGATGAGAAACAGGATGAGACTTAAGGACCCCAAAATATCTCACAGGGCTGCTTTACAGATGATAGTGTCTGAACAGAAAAGCGTTACCATGTGGACTTCCCAACGTTGTGTGGATACAACTGAGATCTGTTCCCTATTTTGAGTCTGCCCTCTGTATTCAAAAACAGTAATCCAAAGCCTTTAATTAGAGCTGATTTTTGAGAAATTTAGCAAGTGAAGTATAATTACAGACTGATGGAATTAATGATCTTTTGGGGAGAAATATTGTTATGTATATGGTGCAGCGGTTAAGAACTTAGCTGCTTATCAAAAGGTTGGCAGTTCTTCTCTACCCTGTAGGTTGCTATGAGTCCAAGTCAACTTGATGGTAATGGGTTTGGTTTGGTTTTGGTTTATATCTGATGTGCAGTGAGACCAAGTTGTCTACAGTTTTCTTGAGAAATCACAGGAACCATCTCTTTCATAAGAAATTACTTCTTGTCGTGGGTGATGCATCCAACAAAAACTGTGGACCAAAGTGTTTGAGTCCCTAAGAAGCAGCCCTTGGAGACTGGACGTGGACCTTCTGATCTGTACAAACTGCTGCTAACCTACATTAGTTCACTTTGGGTTCTAGAAATTTTCAGCATGGTCACTCAGAGTTTCTGTTCTTGTATAATTTCTTTAGAGAATCGTGTTTGTTTCCCTTCCTGTCCTTGTAGCTGCAAAACCGAGAGGCGTGCCAGGAGCAGTCTTTGATCCTCACGGTTGTGGGGCCGATTTTAGACATCCTGGCTTTGCTGCTGCGGCAGGGGGAGGAGGTCATTCGTAACCCTCACCATGTCAGTCTGGCCTTCAGCATTCTCCTCACAGTGCCCGTCAGTCAGCTGAAACCTTTGGAGTATGGCAGCATCTTCCCAAAGATCCACAACGTGCTCTTTGCAGTCCTGCAGTGTCACCCTAAGGTAAGCGAAAGGGAAGAATGCATTGTATCGGCAGCTTTTTCTTTTTTTAACAGGCTAAGTTCAGCCTTCAGAAGAGCAGCGGTAAAACCTCACTGTTACACAGTAATAAAAGTAAGAATTTGCTAAGTGAAATTTTGGTTCTAGTAATTTCCACGGCCAGAGTGGTTTTATCAAGCACACGATGCTAGACATTTTACATAGGTGTTCAAGTAAAATCATCTTTGTTGGATCCAACAGTTTGAACAGTGTTTGTGTTCTAGCTGTTCAAGGAAGCTCATTAGAAATTACTGTTTCTACAGACCATGTATTTAAATGAGTAATTTACTTGCTTAGATTTTCTCTTGGGTTTATAATCCATGTGGGTATAGGGAATGAGACAGCTGAGTTCCTAATTTTAAAGTATTCTGCCTTTTAAGTTAAACTCAGACAAAGAGTAACTGTCTCATAGAAAAGATTCCGGTTCATCTAACATTTATCAAACATTTGCTCTGACTCTCATTTCATCCCTACAGCAAGCCTGGGAGGTGGGTAGTAACTCATTTTAATAAACCTCAGAGGTGTTGAATGATTTGACCATTTTATCTAGGGGCATCTGAATCTTAGACTTAAGACTACTGATCATGCTGGCCATTGTTCTTTTTCACTGTTTCACCACTGTACATGTCCCCCTGACTGTTCCAAAGGATATGTTGGCTCTTGACTGTTCTTCCTCGTTTGTGATGGGTTCTTCTTTTTCCCGTCTCTAGGGTGGCTCATTTCAAGCCCAGCAGGATGGCAAAACTGACCAATGCCTTTGAGGGGCCCAATTATGCTGTCACACAGTCCTGCCCAATCACTTGGGTAGGAATTGCAAGACCAAAGGCCACAAAAAATGACTCATTGCACCCTATGTACACATGTACATTCGTTGTTCTATGATGTGCTCTTCTAAGGACAAAGATCTGCCAGCATCGCAGTTTTAACAAATTCTGCTATTGTAAATTAAGTACATACAAAATTGGACCTCACCCCACAGGCTTCCCCAGTTGGACCCTGCCCATCTCGTCAGCATCTTTATTGTTAAAATCTTTTGCTGATTATTAGATTTTAATGTGTCTGTACAGCATGAATGCTGTGCAGAGCAGTTGCAAACTGAAATTGCAGATCTTGCAGAAGATGTAGGATTTCATATCATGATCATTGATGAACGTGTTATAGAAAATGCTTGAATCAAACAAATGACCATTTAATGGAATTAGACTGTTTAATGAGAGGAAACTATTCACAAGCATAGTGACATGGTATTGCAGGGAAAAAAAAGTAACAAATAATAGCTTACACTTGGATACTGTCTGTGACATTGAATCGGGGAAGAGGTGTGCATTCTGACACCTGATACTGTCTATGTCAGTAATGATGATGATGATGATAGGTCAGGATTCACATACATGTAAATACCAACTTAGAAACTGCTTAGAGACAGGGTAACAAAGTGTAGCAAGAAGCCAGCACAGCCATTATACTGAGTAGAAGGACCAGCAGCTGGTACCATTTTAAGAACTTTACATGTTTTAACGTATTCTTCTTGACAATCTGTTATTGCCATTTTATCGATGAGAAAGCAGTCGTAGAGGTTAGGTAATTTGCCCATGGTCACGGAACAAGTCAGGATTTAAACACAGGTATTCTGGCCCCAGATTTGTATGTGTTTAATCAAGATGATAGCAAAAGATTAGGAGAGGCCCCTAGGACATTTTTTGAAGCTCTAAAGTACTTTTACAAAAATGACCTCTTTCTGAACATGCTACAGAAGTCCAATTTGGCATGAAGCCTATAGTATTATCAAGAAATTTTATTGGATAAGTTATGCCAGGAAAATAATTGCAACACTTGATCTACTGTGTTCCTTCTATGAATTAGAGAACTGTTGAGGAGAACTTGTAGCTGTGATGGACATGTTCTGTATCTGCACTGTTGATCTAGTAGCTTCTTACCACAGGTGCTTGAAATGTGGCTAATGTGACTAAGGAACTGACTTTTTAATTTTATCTAATTCTAACTTATATAAATTTAAGTAGTCACATGTGGCTAATGGCTGCTATATTGGACAGTGTAGTATTAGTGGGTAGTTATAACCATGATCTACGGATGGATGAACAGGAAAGAGGCGTGTTTTAAATCTTTTGATCGCTATTAACTGAGAAATTTTCTTCCCCATTTTAGGTAGCTTTGCTTTATGTAATCTCTTTTCCTAGTACAGTTATACATGAGTAAATTGTTTATTTATTATTTTGTGTTCTATCTATTTCGAGAATGCTTAGAAACAGTTTATAGTAAAAGGCACAGATTCAAAAAATTGTAAACCAGGATTATCTCATTAGGCCTCTGAAGCGATGCTGCATGGAGATCCTGCCCAGACTGTCAGATAACAGGAAGAGATGAGCAAGTATTCCAGAAAGTTTAGGAAGAAAGGAAGTGGCTACAGTTGGGCATGCACAAGAGAGAAAAAAATTATGAGCACCTGTAAAATAGAAAATACTAATGTATAGTCACTTATTTTTATGTTCTTATCTATTATTTTTATAGGTAATGCTGAAAGCCATCCCATCCTTCTTGAACTCTTTTAATAGATTGGTGTTTTCAGTTATGCAGGAAGGGCGACAGAAAGACAAAGGTAATTCAAAGTAATAGTATCATCAGATATACTATTTCAAATGTATTAATTGTGGAATGAGTATGTCGCTAAAAACAAAACTATATCGAGTTGAGCCTAAATAAGAGAAATGCTGAAATTATTCAAAGTTATTTTTAAGTTTTACACCATCACTTTTCACTATGTCTAAAATAGTGAATGCATTTGGTATGTCATAACTGAAACAATTATTTTTCAGGAAAAAATAATATCTGGACTCAGGTAGTAGTTATTGAGCACATATTCAGCTTCAGGGGCTATTAAAATGACCCTAGCCCACTCTGCCCTCTGGGAGTTTTAGTTTAGTGGGAAAGTGAAAAGGGACAGGCAGCTGTAGAGTGATCTCGTGTTGTAACTGGGAGGACACCTTAGAGCTGCAGTGCCAGCCAATGTTGGCAGGTCATTTTGTTTACCAGTGAAGCAAACACTGCTGTGTGGCAGTGGCCACAACTTACATTTACAAGTCATTGGTCAGCGCTGAGTGTGTGAATTCTTGGTGCATTTTTTAATTTTCAGGATATTCTCGTTTATTAGAAGTTTGCACCTTTATGAGACTTTATATATATTTCAGTGCTGCACCATTTTGAGTTTCCCTATGAAAGACCAGTCCTAGCCATGAAATGTGCTAAGCAGGGGAGGAGGCTATTGGTTGGGCTTCCCAGGAGCCACAAAGGTGGTCTGAGAGATTGAGGGTGTTGGAGGAAACCCCAGGAAAAATACCTGAGTGAGATTCCACTTCTCCCTGCCAGTATGAACCAGTTTAGCTAGTTCAGGCTTGTAACTTTAAACAATAGCTATTTGACCCAGTCAGCTTTTGAGAAAAGAGAAAAGGTCTGTTAACACTCAACTGTAGTTCCCAAGTTACTGTGTTGAGTTTTGAATAGTTCCCTCATTTCTATAGCTGATACAGAGCACATGTCTGTTTCATATTATGAGTATACTTAGCACTGGGATGGGCAGATAAGTTTCGTCTCACATGTCAGCCCTGTTGGTGGTACTTACTTACATGTACTGTGGTGAAGTCTATAAAGACCACACCTGACCTCTGTAAGAAGGTGCACCTGTGTGAATGGTGGTGTCAGCCTGGACAGGAGAGGGGCAGAGACTGTGCTGAGCTGGGCCATGCTGAACAGTGGTATGAAGAAGCCCCAGGTGCCATGTACTGCAAGGTGTCCTGCTGGAGCAGTCCTTTCTACCTTTCCTGGGGAAGCACGGGGACAAGTTCCACATCTGTGCCTCCCTGCTAACACTCATGTCACCATAGGCTGGTCGCCTCTAATCTACCAAGACTTGGTTCTCTGCAGTAGTTGCTTAATTGAGTGTTTTTATTGATAGCTTTTATTGATAGCTAATCTAGTTTTTTTTAAATGAGCATACAGTAAATTGGCTGAAGCAACAAATGCCAGGTATTCATGCTGTAAACAGCATGAGTAAATAGAGAAAAGAAAGATAAACATTAAAGCATATCTCCAAAGTTTACTTTCTGTTGAAATATCCAGTGAGAATGTTAATAATTTTTATAATGTCTCCATAACATTAAATGGACCCAGAAAAAAAATGCATATTTATGCATATACATATATTGAGGATCTTCCAATGTAGAACATTTAGTCTTCAGAAAGGCATTTGGCATTTTAGAAATCAACTTTATGTAATTTATGTGTAACAAACTATATCTGTTTATAGAAATCAACATATATAATTTATGTGTAACAAACTATGCATTTAAAGTATACAGTTTAGTGAGTTTGGGCAATTACGTGTGTGAAACCACCACCACAATCAAAGTAGGGGAATTTCTACCATTTCCAAAAGATTTCTCTTCTTTGTAGTCCATTCCTCAGCTCCAGGCAACCATGGATCTGCCTTGCATCACTAGAGATTAGTTTGCATTGTCTAGAATTTTATAAAAATAGAAGTGTCATTATGCTGAATGAAAGCCAGGAAGGTGCTCTGGTGTTCACTGAGGTTTTCCCACCTATGTATAATGGCCTAGGCTGTCAGGGCATTTTAGGCTTTTAGAATTTTGGGAGGGAATTTGTCAAGAGGGGTCTGGGTAACTTTGGGATGTTAAGATAGAAAGGATGAGAGATCAAAAATGAGA
Source organism: Heterohyrax brucei (assembly GCA_028571685.1). Taxonomy (NCBI): domain Eukaryota; kingdom Metazoa; phylum Chordata; class Mammalia; order Hyracoidea; family Procaviidae; genus Heterohyrax; species Heterohyrax brucei. The sequence goes on from CM053140.1 coordinate 204,257,930, forward strand.
ATATGGTAGGATTTGTAGTAATTGTAATTGTGTCTTACCTGTCTGCCCATAAAAGGAAAACTTGGTATGAAAAAGTTCTGAAATGTAAGGAGGCAAAGACAGAATTAGGGTGTCTTATATTTTTAATCATACAATATCAGTAAACATTTTTTCCTTCAAGATAATTTTTAATTTAGGCTTTGCTTATAAAGACCTATCTCTTTTTAAATACAATAGCAATAAAAATTCTTCTTATTCTAGTTAGACCCTTAAAAAAGCCCACACACTCTTAATTATATTAAGTATTCTTTCCTTAGTTACATAGATAAATGTTTGAACATATCCTTTCTTCCATATTGTCTGTAAAATAGACCAGTTAAGGAGTTTGGAAAAAATGGAAGGCCTGAGTTAATTTCCATCTACAATAAAAGTGTAAAATTGGAAGGCATAAAATACACTTAAGTGTGTACTGACCCATTTGGCACTGCTCTGATATTGGTAGGAAGCACAGAAGATCTGACAGTGATCCTAGAGTGTGCACGCCTGGTGGAAAGGATGTACAGCCACATCGCAGCCAGAGCAGAAGAGTTTACTGTGTTCTCCCCCTTCATGGTGTCCCAGTTTGTGACAGAGATGCAGAAGGTAAATCCGGGTTCAATCTCTGACTGTGCGTTTCCATCTGTCGTCCTTTGTAGCAGGGCCTCTCATGCTCCACACTGCCGACTGTAAACCAGGGAAGTGTTGTTAGGCTGCTCTGTGCGCTGTGCGATGTCCATCAGCGTCTCTGTAGGGGTAGCGTAAGGATGAAATAAAACTTGGCTATACAGGGCTCAGCAGGGCTAGCTGTACAGAAGGCAGCATTGTTGGTTCTGTCTTCTTGTTCCAACACGAGTCTTGGGACCATTTCTGGTTAGTCTTGTGGGTGATAAGAGAGAGGAAATGTCACCTAGATCCCAAACAAGAGACTTTGAAGACCAGGCTTATGGAGACCAGAAGTTCTAGATCTCAGAGCCCTGGGATTTCCCAACAGCAGGAATTCATGGATCTGTTTCCTTGGGTCTGTCATTCATGTGACTCAGCTGTCTTTCTTTTCAGCACAGATATATTGAGCAACTACTTGGTGCCAGACACTGTTCTGTGTACTACAGTAACAACAGTGAAGAAAATACAGCCATTTTGTAGAGCTTACACTTCAGTGAGTGAAACAGATATTAAGCGAATATGTAAGGTAATACCGGTGTTTAGTGTTGGGGTAGAGAAGAAATACAGCAGTTGCTGTTTTAGAGTGTCAGAGAAGGCTCTCTGAGAAGATGATGTGTGACCAGAACCTCAGTGAAGCTAGGAGTTAGCCAAGGGATTGTCTAGGAGAAAGCATTCCAGGCAGAGGCACAGCCAGAGTGAACCTGAGGCAGGAGCAGCTGGGAGGCAGGTTGGCCATGAATGCTGGGGTCTGGGGAAGCAGATCAGAAGGGCTGGAGGCTGCATCATACGCAGCTTCACAGCACCAGTTCTTGCTTTTTAAAAAGATTTTTGTATTGTGCTTTGGGTGACGATTTACAGATAAGTTTGTTTCCCATTCGATAGTTGTACGTATTGTATAAAGTGTTCCATGACATTGGTTGAATTTCTCACAGTGTATCAGCACTCTTTCCATTTCCACCCTGGGTTCTCTGTTTCTTTTCATCTGGATTATTCTATCCCTTCTTGCCTTCTTATCTTTATTTTTGGACAAATATTTTACAAATATTTGTACAGTTGATTTGAGGAACACATTCCTCTTTGGTATTATTTGATAGTCTCGTATTATTTGGCTAGAAGGTGGTCTGCAGGCCATAGTTCAGGGCCATAGTCTCAGGGGCTCCTTCAGTCTCTGTCAAAGCAGAGATCTTTTTTGTGAATATGACTTTTTGTTGTGTATTTTTCTCCTGCTTTGTCTGAGACCCTTGTTATGATCCTACTCAGAGTGGTCAGTAGTGGTAGCTGAGCATCACCTAGTTTCTCTGGTCTTGGCGTTATGTAGGCTGTGGTTCAGATGGTCCATTAGTCATTTGGACTAATTGTTCCCCTGAGTCTGTGGTTTTCTTTGCTCTCCTTTGTTCCAGAAGGGAAGCGATCAATAGTTGTATCTTGGATGGCTGTTTACAAGCTTTTAAGACCTCAAATACTAGCTACTAAAGTAGAATGCAGAACATTCTTTATGAACTATGTTGTTCTAATTGACATAGACATCCCCTGAGTCTATGGTCCTTTGCCTTCAAGCCTAGGAACTTCATCCCATGAGGTGGTTGATTATGGCTAAGAAGTTTCCATGACCAACCCTTACATGCTCTGTTGTCTATAAATGTACACACAGCATGTATGATTATGTATGTAGAAATATCCACAACTAAACTTGTATTTATAGCTGGGTGTGCTCCCTTATACCCTCCCACATCTCTTTAGCATGTCTATGTACATGTGTATCAATCTGTAAATTATTGTTAATGATATTGTTGTAGGATTTTCTATATTATATTGATGACGGTGGTTGCCCTTTATTCTTGCATTCCTGTCAGTGTTTTCCTTTGCTTTGGTCCTGTTGTGTTCGCTTCCCCTGTATTGTATATTGCTTTACCAGTGTTTACATGTGTCTTCTATCAAATTGGTAATTTCCCTACCTGTTCCTCCTCAGTGGACCCAGTTTTACCTGTGACAAAAAAGGGAGTGGCTTGTCTGATTTATGTCTCTCTGTCTTACTCTACTTGCTTCCTTCCTGCAGCTCTTCCCCCTCCTGTTGTCTTATTGATCCTAACTCATCTCCTCACTAGTGTGTAACCTCACCTACACACCCTTCTCTTCCTCATGATCTCGTAGTGCCTTCTTCGTTCTTGGTTCATGTTTCTGAGAGAGTCTCCTTTGCTCAGCCCATCTTTCGTGCCCATCAGTCTGTCCCTGAACATTTTTACTTGACAGTATGCAACTTTTCTAAGCCTTGGGGGTTGTATGAAAGACCAAGTTCACTTTATGGTGGGAGGAGATGACATTCTGGTGGTGCTGGAGACCCTGGGTTGGTGGCCCTTTGCTAGGCTCCTGTCCCTTGTCCTGTTGGCTGTGGCCAGGGGTGGGTGGCCCTGTGGACTTGTAGGCCTGAGAAACACCATACTATGCTCAGACACTCAGTCAGTGACAGGGAAAAGACAGAGGTAGATTTGTTTAGATAGAGAAATCAAAAATACCTTTGCCAGCTTCTCCTGACATGGCGCCTTAGTATTCAGGAAATTAGTTCTTATGAGTTCAACATTGTCTCACTTAGCAATATTGGTGTATTGTTTTCAAAATTCTGAAGGCTCTGTGTGACTCATAGTAAGTTTACTATGGGAGTTAACAAATCTAGGGCTGTGCAAACATTACTCTGTTTAAATGGAACATCATAGGCTTAAAGTGTAGTGTTTGTATGTGCATGCATATGTAGGTATGTCTACTTGTGTGTGCAAAGATAGACGTTAATTTTTGTCTTGCATACCGCCACATAAAGCACGCTTCCCACCCTGCCATTTAGTGAACATTCTCAGAACGATAGTAAAATCTCTGATAAATGTTAGTAGCATCAACATTTCTCAAGGGAGGCTAAATGAATTTCCTTAAAAAACACCTGTTGTTCTGTCAGCTTTGATCCTTGTCCTTTTTCCAGGATAAGCATATAGCTACTAAATGATTTCCTGCCACTGACTGCTTACCCCAATTACATGGGCAGGTGGCTTGGGTGAGATGAAAGCTGCTGAGGACCACCAAGCCAAACCAAGGCGACATTGTGCTTCCCATAGCAGCAGAGGATAACCTGCAGCAGCAGCATGGGGACCCCGTGCATTAGTCGTTGAGTGAGAGTGGCACACACAGTTGGTTTCCTGTGAATTATTTAGCATTGTTATAGAATCTTGGCATTTCCCAGCCACTTGAGTTCTGTTTTACTAAATAATAAAATGAAACATAGTGATTCCACTGACAAAGGACCACGAATGGAAGCAAAAAATTGAAGTAACTGTTATTCTGAAATTTATAAGAAGTCTCTGGTTTCTTGCCTCATCATACATATCTGATATATGCTTAAGAAGTTTTAGGTTTTTTTAAAAAACCTCAAAAGCCGAGGCCTTGGAAGTCACCGAAGGCTGAGGCATCCCAGAGTCCATTGACAGCACAATCTATGCTTTATCTTTCATTTGTTTTTAATTCAGTAATGAAAATGCCCCGTGTGTGTTAGAGGCTTCTACTAAGAGCATCACTATTTGTAGATGAGTGTTGCTGTGTATGAGGTGGGGACATTTAGAGGTTTAATTGAATTACAGATAGCAGGTACAGCAGAATAAATCCTCTTGGCATTTCCCTCAGCTTTGTGGTGAGGTATTGGTGGCAGGCAATCTGTTGGTCACTGTGGCCAGTACTGTTGTAGGATAGGCTTCATCAGGAGAGGTAGCCTGTGTTACCCACACCGTATTTGTCATGTACTTTCCATGCAGTCATTTGTCAGCAGAAGTATGTCAGTGAAACACTGTTGCTCTTTTCTCATACCTTCATGTCAGATTTACAACTCTCTCTATATATTGATAACTTAGAGTAAATAATTTGTATTGCTCATCTTGCCAAAGGTGCTTGTAAGCTACTTAGGAGATGTTTTCATTCATTGGCCAATGATCATAGTGTTGTAGGGAATGAATTTGTTTTATAAATAAGTTGTCCAAAACATGAAGATGTGAAATGGTTATGTGTTGTTAATGCTACTGGCCTGCCTTAGTACCAAGCCAGGCTCTGGGTTGTTCTGCTCCACTTTCATGAGTGATATGCCACGTAATGTAATTGTTGAGAGTATGGGTTGTGTGCTCAGGCAGACAGGGCTCCAGTCTCAGCCATACCAACTACTTCTTATTTACTTCTAGATGTAGAATTGTTTGTTCACCAAGTGATGACTGAATGCATGAATAAGCAGCCAGTTTACAGAGTCCCCTCCTACTGACAGCCAGGTTTTTGTTTGTTGTGTTTTGTCCCTTTTTTCCCACCTCACTGCCTTACTGTGACAGCAGAGAGAGGCCATCCAATTTTCAGTCCTGGAGTGTTTCCTTTTTCTGTAAAACAATAAAATTTAAGATACTCACTTATCAAGAAACATTTGAACTGTCGTATCATAAGGATGGTAATTTTGAAGAAGACAGTCATCTTAGTGACAGAAACAAATTGCTTCTTTACTAGTAAACCTCATAATGGTTGCTTTCATGAATCAAACTTCATTATGTTTATTAAGTAGTATCCTCATTAGAAGTTGTGTGCGTATAGAAAAGCATTAACTCTTCCAGGTCATTAGACGTTTATAAAGAAGCAGGCTAACTCTGGGCCTGTCAGCTAATGCCTCACTACCGTTTTTTGTTTCAGCTGCTTGGGCATCAAACTCTGTTTATAGATTTGATAAATGGGAGAGAGCATACTCTCTTGGCCTGTTTGACTTGGGATTAGTCTGAATCTCTGATCTGAAAGTTTGGACACAGTATCAAATATATCTTAGTTGGAGCTAGATTGTCTGATCGTGTTTTGCCCAAATTTTATAGAAGACAGGATTTCAGAGGGGAAAAATGCATCGTTAGGCATAGGGAGTAGCCCAATGATTCTATGCAGTTAACAGTGCAGGGTCCATGGTCCTGTTGCTGACAATCCAGTAATCATTTCCAGTGTCCATTAGCATGCCGTCATCTAATTGCTAATATAGGACTGTTGATGATATTTCGAGCCTGCCTGTCTGACTTGTTCTGGGGTGAGATGGAGCTCACAATTTTGAGTAAAACCTGTTGCTATCATCCGAAAGTCACTGAAGCTTCCAAGGTGACTACCAGTGTAGAAGCATTTGATACAGTGCAAGTGGCTATTTTTAACTTCGAAAGTTCCAGTTTTAAAAATGCCACTGGTAAACATGTAGGCATCATGCAAAGAATAGCAAACATATCCCTATGCAGTCCTGAAATGTTACTCCACGTTTTTGTTTGCTTGAGTTAGCTTATATATTCCCCAAAAAGTATTCAATTATTTATTTTATGTGCGAAACTATAAAATTACATTTTAAATTCGAATGTCTTCTTGTCTCAATTTGTAGGATGAAGTTGAAATTACTTGTCATTTCTTCCAAGGACATTTTGGGGGCTTGTATTGTATAATCTCTTTCCCCATTGTGTTCTTACAAAGGTGTGCTTTTTTGTCCTAGGTGACCTTGTATCCAGCTGTGAAAGACCTTTTGCAGGAAGGTATTTATCTCATCCTAGACCTCTGCCTTGAACGGGACATCCAGTTCTTAAGGGTCTCATTGCAGCCAGGAGTGAGAGAAGTCTTTAAAGAGCTGTACAGTGATTATCTCAAGTTTCACAAAGCTAAACATGAAGGAGAGAAAAGATACACTGTCTAAGTCTAATGCTGCACTTCACAGTACCACCCTTGGTACTTTAGAAGGGTTTTGGGAAATTCTTGGGAAGATAAAAGACTTCATATGTTATAATCTCCAGTGTTGAAATAAGTGGAAAATCCTTTGGGGTTTATATAATGTTTTTTACATTCATGGTTTTCTCATTGAGTGTTTTTTTAATATGACTTTTAATGTAGTAATTTTGTAATAAAATCCTGAAAAATCACCACGAATGAAATTAATTCAGTTTTTTTTTTAAAAAAGAATTGCTGTATTTATCTTATGACAGTTACAAATATGGTGGTTGTCTTGATTTCAGTGGCCTCGTGTCCCTAGTACCCACTGGAAACTATGTAGAACTTATTTTTTGCTTATTTATTTATTTATTTATATTTCAGGTACATGTAATTAAGACACATAATTGGATATATAAGTAAGTCCTGTTTACATACTTTAGCCTTTTAACTTCTTTGAGTAACATGGGAACTATTTGTGAAATGCTGCTTTTCCTGCCTTGCCTCTGTGCACGTTGTCCGATTGGTCTGGGGAGAATCAGCACCTCGTGACACTCTGTGAGCTTGGAGTGCTCCCTAGGCAGGTGGCGACTCCTACCACTGAGATGGATGGCTTTCACTGGGGATTCTGGAGCCTCCCACCTCAAGTCAGAATGTTTTTTTCTGTTTAATCTTAAAAAATAATCTTGTTTTTATTAGTACCTAAGCAGTGTGTTTTCAGTGTAGTAATGTCAGAAAATAAAACCAAAGAGAAAAACTTTTTTTGGTGAAATGAGTTCCATTATGAGGATTTTTTGCCTTGGTTCTTTGAGAGATTTTTCCCCTAAGCCCTGAGGAGTTACCTTTGCCCTAGTTTTCTACCCTAGAGGGTTTGTCATTTTTATCTAGGTTGGTTAGCATTTCCTGGATAAGCTGTAAACAACTTACTAGTGTAAGAATTTTTGTCTGGTTTAGGCTATAGCCTGCCCAGTGATTGGTCTGTTTTATGCACTGCGCAGAGATTGATCACATGGGAAGGGGTCTTGCAGCAGAATGGGCAGTAACAGCAGGAACCTCTGTCAGGAATGCAGCTAGGAGCTGAACAAAATTGCTACACTGGCTGTGAGTTGGCAAAGAGGCCTATGGCAGGAAGGCTGAAGGCAGAGGGACCTGCATGTCCCGAATGAGGCCACTTCTGAAGGGACCAAGAGGAAGCCTGTCCTGAGGGGGTGGAGAAGAGGGCTGAATGGCTGAGAAGTAGTGTGTACAACAGAAAGACTGGCCTGCTTACTTGCACAGCCAAGAGTAGCTACAAGCAACCAGGAGCCTGCACTGAGAGGAGGACATGTCCTCCACTTTAGGGGAGCCTTCCAGACATTGCCTACTTGTTTCCTGAACCTGAGGGACAGCCTGTTGATCCTGATCGCACATTGTCCCTGTTACTTCCTTAATAAACCACTTAACTATAAATATGATCTTGAATTTTGCGTGGTGGTGGCAGTGGATTAACGTAACCATAGAGAATGCAATGGGAGGGATGGCCTGTGTCAGAATTGGTGTAAAGGGTTGGAGCTTTGTGCTGATGGCAGTTCTCATTATCCCCCATGAAGTTTGGTGGGTTCTGATGGTTCCGCTACTGTTTTACAATGCTAAGGCCATTTTGTAGTCTCAGCTACTCATAATCACTTGCATCATTTTGGGATATTTTGTCTTATTCCCTTTACAATGCACAGATAGAGGTGTACTATATAAACAAATTGGATCATAAAGTATACGTTTCTGGCTATGTAACATTCTTTCCTAGGTAATGTTTCCAATAATATCTTTGGGTCAATAAAGAGATTCCTAGTATTTTTTTGGCTATGTAGCAGTCCGTTGAGGTCAGTGTAACTGATTTAAGAAATTCCCTGTGCCTCGACAGATCTCTCCAGATCTTCCCTTACAGATGGTGCTTGCAGCTGAGTCTTTGTTTCTGTCTTTAATTATTTCCATAAGATGTATTTCTAGAAGTGGAAGTACTTGGTCAATAAACCATGTCACTTTTTAAGGATCTACATAGATACTGCAAAGGTGCTCTCCAAGTAAGCCTACTGATTTTCCTCAGTTGACTTAAATATTATTGATGTTTTTGATATATGCTTCCTTGATAGGACAGAATGTTATTTTGTTTTGCATTTCTTTAACTACCAAGAAGTGAAACATTTTTTATACTTTCCATTTTTGTTCTTAAGTAAAATATCTTTCTGTAATTTTGTGTCTTTTTATGTTATTGTACAGTTTTTTGAGTGTGATACTTGCCCTCCTTTTTACTGTCCTTACGGGTTTCATATTAGGATTCTCTTGATAACCCTTTCTCAGTCTTAAGCATTTGAAGGATTATTCTTAAGCAAAATATGCTGCTTTTTCAGGTGCAGAAGTAGCCCACTTTTCATGCCACAGTTTGGTTTCTTGCCTGGGCTGGCCTAGTGGAGTGGTGTATTTCTGCCTTGCAAGCTGCATATTAGTCATCCTGTGTTCCCCCTCTGCTAGACTGTGCAAAGTTTCCTAAACTCTGGGACTCAGAAGTGGGCTCCCGGGTTTGTCTGCCTTTGCCTTTGTCTCATGCGTGGTACTGACAGTCTCATTTCCTGAGTTACCACAGAGCTTTCTAAGGGAGATGACAGCAGCATTTCTCACTCCTGGAGCTACCATGTGGTGAGAACAGGTGACCTGTCAAAGACACAGGCTGTAATTAATCAGGCATTAAAACCAAGTTCTTATATTTGCCATTTTGGTCACATGCCCAGATAGGAGGGCCATTGGTCTTATAGGCTCTTATGGACCTGTGTGTATTTTTCCTCTGTCACAAGGTCCTGAAGATCCCAGGTTAGCATGTTCTGTGTCTTTCCCCATCTCGGAGTATTAGTGGAATGCAGACAGACATGCAGCTGTCCTGAAGGTGGCAGTGCAGGGTTACAGCGAAGATGAGCGTGTCTGTTTATGAGAAACCCTAGCCCTGGGAGAAAGTAAAAGATGGAAAAAGAAGGCCATTGATGCTTGTCCTTCTCGCACTGTTCAAATGTACTATCTCTGCAATATCTCCATTCCTGTAGATGTTCTTTCCGCAGAAAAGACTAATTCATAAGGTTGCTGTGAGTCAGAATTGACTGCAGCAGTGGGTAGGGAAGAGGAAGCATTTTTCTTTCTTTAATGTACTTCAAGTAAAAGTTTACAATTCAGTTTTTCATACAAAAACGTATGTACACATCGTCACACACATATACACACTCCTCCACCCTGTACTTCCTGTGTCCATTCAACCAGCTCCGGTCCTCTTCTGCCATTTCATCTTGTCTCCAGATAGGAGACACCCATTTAGTCTTATGTATCTGTGTGAGCCAAGAAGCACGTTCCTCACCAGTATCATTTTATGTCGTGTAGTCTAGTCTAATCTTTGAGGAGTTGGCTTTGGGAATGGTTTTAGTTTTGGGTTAGCAGGGAGTTCAGGGACCATGTCACTGATCTTTTTTAATGTGCATTTTAGTTCTGCATCCCACATTCCCCCTACTCTATTAGGGACTGTCTGCTGTAGTCACTCTCAAGGTGGTAGCTGGTTCCCCAGCATTGCACTCCAATTCTGAAGCTACACAATTGGATTAGGGCAGGATCTTGATTTCTAGGACTCTTCTGGAGTCTGATCTGATACCTCTTTTGAAGACTGATGTTGCTGTCAAGCTTAGGTAATACAGTTGACTCTAGGGAGCACCAGTGAGCCGAAGATGTATGCCCAAATCTGTTGCCATCAAGTCTGTCAACTCATGGCAATTTCTTTAAGAATGGAGTGTGTCAGAGTAGAACACACTCCATGGGGTTTTCAGTGATGGATTTTTTCAGACATAGATCATGATACCTTTCTTATGAGATATCCCTGGGTGACCTCAAATTTTCAGCCTTTTAACTCAGCAGCTGAGTACATTTAACCATTTGCACTACCCAGGGACTCCAAGGGGATATGCAAGGGTGGAAAAAACAGAAAGTAATAGAGGTGAAGAAGAGGAGGGATGGCTAAAATGAACACTGGTTAAATATTTACTTCTGTCTTCTAACAGCCCTTTTTGAGATATGCATCAGCCTATTAGGGGAAAATGTGTCTTCTGACTTTACATTGTGATGCATCTAATATATCCTTCCAGTGCAACTTTCTGATTCCTCAATTTACTGTCTCAGTATCCCTGAGGGGGAAAAATAAGTCATACAACAAGTAATAAGACATTAAAAATGGGTGGAGACAAAATCATAAACATGCATTTCTAAATATGTCAGTGTTGTGTTTGTTCTGCCACTATGTAAGTTTCAGTTTGTGCCTTATTACAACTCCATCTATTTATATGTTACTTGTCACCTCCCCACATGTTATAGTAAAGAAGGCTGAGAGAGGGTTCAAGTTTCCTACAATCACATTAGCAGACGTGGGATTCAAATCTAGATCTGTCCAACTACAAAGCCATCTGTCTTTCAGTTAAACCATGAAATGGGCAGGCAAGATCCTTGGATCATTACCAACTTTATACAAGGTTTTCAGGGAGCCGGGGGCGGGGGGGCGGGGCGGGAAACAGGACACTTGTAGATATGGAAAGGCACTTTGGCTCACATTTCATCCAGTGTGTTTTCTGACAGCTAGGAAGTGAACTGACAAAATACACGAAAAGAGCAAGAGGTCCTTAAAAATACAGGAGACCAGCACTAAAGAACTTGTGAACCAGAGACTCCACCAGCCTGAGACCAGAACTAGATAGTGCCTGGCTACTACCACCAACTGCCCTGACAGGGATCAAAACGGGGAGTTCCAGGTACAGTGGAAGAAAAATGCAGAACAGAATTCAAATTTGCAAAAAAAGACCAGACTCATTGGTCTGACGGAAACTGGAAGAACTCCTGAAACCACAGCCTGCAGATACCCTGCGGTCTTAGTCTTCTAGTGCTGCTATAACAGAAGTACCACAGGTGGAGACATACCACAAAGAAAAATGTATTTTCTCACAGAAATGTAGGCCAAAAGTCCAAATTCAGGGTATCAGCCTCAGGGGGAGGCTTTCTGAACTGGCTCTGGAGGCAGGTCCCTATTGTCAGTCTTACCCCTAGAGGGCTTGCTTGTGAGGTTCAGGAATCCCAGGTTCAAAGGATGTACTCTGCTCCCAGCACTGCTTCTTTCCTGATGGTTTAAGGTCCCCTACTATCTGCTTGCTTTTCTTTGTATCCCACAAAATTGCCTCAAAGAACAGTACCCTCTTGTACATTGAGTCCTGCCTCAGTAACACAACCATCACCATCCTCCCTCATTAACATCACAGAGGCAGGATTTGTAGCATATAGGAAAGTCACACAGTACCAGGAATCATGGCGTAGCCAAATTGCTACACACAGTTTTGGGGGGCCTCAGTTCAATCCGTGACACCTGCAAACTCCAAACTGAAACTGTTCCTGAAGCCTGCTTTTCAAAGATTAGATGGAACTGTAAAACAAAAATTAAGTGCTGCTTAGTTCAGTCAAATATATGAGACCAAATGGGCAACTCCTGTGCAAAATTAGTACAAAACTGCAAGAAGGTATAGGAACTGCATATAAGGAACCTGGGGCAAAAAGGGTGATCCTGTTGTCACTTTGTGGAGATTGTAACCAGTGTCACAAAAGAAGTGTAGAAATACTCGAATGAGAACTTGAGCTGTAAACTTTTACCTAAAGTCTGTGTGCGCCCACACACCCACACAGAGAAGACAGAAGAGAAAGAGAGGTCAGAAGAAACACTGAAGCTTGAATTCAGAGTAGCGAAAGCAAATGGAAAAGCTAAAGCAAACTGAATAGAAGATTTCGAAGGGTAGCTTAAAAAGACAAGCTATAATAATGAAATGAAAATGAAAAGGGAAGAACATGTGCAGCATTTCTCAAGCAGAACTGAACAAGAAATTCAAGCCTCAAGATGCAAGTTTGAAAGATTCTATAGGGAAAATACTGACTGACACAGACAAAAATCAGGATGGAAGAACTACACGGAGTTGTCCCAAAAAGAACTGGTTCAACCATTTCAGGAGACAGCATATGATTAAGAACCTATGGTGCTCAAGGAAAAAGTTCTAGTTGCATTGATGTTATTGGCAAAATACAAGGCTCCAGGAATTAATGAAGTACCAATTGAGGTGTTTGAATAAGTGGATGCATCTCTGGAGGCGCTCCCTTGTCTGTGCCAAGAAATCAGAAGACAGCTACCTGGGCAACCAACTGGAAGACATCTATGTTTGTACCCATTACAAAGAAAGGTGACCTAACAGACTGTGGAAATTGTCAAACAATATCATTAATATCGTACACAAGTAAAATTTTCCTAAAGATCATACAAAAGTGCTATCTATGGTGGTACATGGACAAGGAACTGCCAAAAATGCAGGTGAATTCAGAAGAGGACACATAATGAAGGATAACATGGCTGATGTCAGATGGATTGTGGCTGCAAGCAGAGAATGCCAGAAAGATGCTTACTTGTGTTTTACTAACTATGCAAAGGCATTGGACTATGTGGATCATAACAAATTATGGATAACATTATGAAGAATTCCAGAACACTAGCTGTGCTCATGAGGAAACCTGTACATAGATGAAGAAGCAATGGTTATGATATTGTGTGGTTTAAAGTCAGGAAAGATGTGTGTCAGTATTATATGCTTCCATTAAATTATTCAATCTGTATGCTGTGCAAATAATCTGAGAAACTGGACTACATGGCATCAGAATTGTAGGAAGATTTGCTATCAGTCTGCAATGTAAGGTTAAGAGCTTAGCTGCTAACCAAAAGTTTAAGTCTGTCAGTCATTCCTTGGAAACACTGGGGCAGCTCTACTCCACCTGTAGGGCAACTATGAGTCTGAATTGGCTCAACAGCAATGGATTTGGTTAAGGAGTTGTAGTGGCACAGTTAATCAACAGCTAACCAAAAGTTTAGCAGTTTGAAACCACTAGTCGCTCTGCGGGAGAAAGATGTAGCAGTCTGCTTCCGTAGAGATTTACCAGTCTTGTCTGTGGGCTTGTTATCAGTCAGAATTGACTCAACAACAGTGGGCTTTTAGTGGAGGTATGCAGTTGATACCTTTGTTTGCTGAAAGTGAAGAGGACTTGAAGCACTTAGTGACGAAGATGAAAGAATACAGTCTTCAGTATGGATTACACTGAGATATAAAACAAAAATCCTCGCAACAGTGACATCACGATAAATGGAGAAGATATTGAGGTTGTCAGGAATTCAATTTTATTTGGATCACAGTTGACACCAATGACACAGCAGTCAAGAAAGCAAAGGATCTGTTGCACTGGGCAATGAAATACAAGTGTTAAAAGCAAAGATGTTGCTTTGAGGACTGTCATGGATTGAATTGTGTCCCCGTAAAAATATGTGTAGCCATGTGGCTGGGCCATGATTCCCTGTATTCTACAATTGTCCTCCATTTTGTGATTTTGCTGAGCTGTATGTTAAAGGATTAGGGTGGGACTGTAAACCCCCTCAAAAGATTACCTCCATGGTTTACTGCAAAGGGAGTTTCTCTAGAGTATAGCTTGCACCACCCTTAAATCCTTTCATTTTACAAGAAATAAAAGGAAAGAGAGACAAGCTGAGAATTGGGAATCTAACACCATCAAACAAAGCAGCACCAGGAGAAGAGTGTTTCCTTTAGACCTGAGGTTCCTGTGCCAAGATGCTCCCTGAACAAAGACTGATGTAATACTGGACTTTATTCTAGAGTCAACAAGGGTGAAAGCCTTACCCTGGAGAGGACTTCCTTGAATTTGGACTTGTAGCCTACCGGACTGTGTAAGAATAAACCTTCCTTTGTTAAAGCCATCCACTCTGTAGTATTTCTGTTAGAGTAGCACTAGCTGACTAAAACAAGGACTAAGGTGCAGCTGCCCCAAACCAGAGTATTTTCAGTTGCCTCATATGCATGTGAAAGCTGGAAAATGAATAAAGAAGACCAAAGAAGCATTGATGCCTTTGAATTATGTTTGCAAAGAATACTGACTCTACCATGGACTGGTAGAAGAATGAGCATGTCTGTCTTGAAAGAAGTGTGGCCAGAATGCACCTTAGATGCAAGGATAGTGAGATTTCATCTCATTTACTTTGGGCATATTATTAGGAGACCAGATCCTGGAGAAAGGCATCATGCTTAGCAAAATAGAGGTCAGCGAAAATAAGGAAGACCCTCAAAGAGGTGGACTGACACAGAGGCTATAACAGTGGCTTCAAACGTCACAAGGAATATGAGGGTCGTACAGGACACAGGAAACCCTGTTGACATAGTTGCTAAGTGCTACACCTGCTAACCAAAAGGTAGGCAGTTCAAATCTGCCAGGTGCTCCTTGGAAAAGATGAGATAGTTCTACTCTGACCTGCAGGGTAGCTATGAGTCAGAATCTACTTGGCAACAGTGACTTCTATGACTTCAACAGGACCAGGGAGTGTTATGTTCTGTTGTACACAGGGTCACTATGAGTCAGAACTGACTAGATGGCACCTAACAATAACAAGGAAGTGATCTGACTTGGCCTAGACCACCTGGCAAGTCAGGCCCAGAACCAGGGCTTGAATCCAGTTTTGTGAACTTGTTTAAAAGGACATTCCATGAAGAAAAGAAGGCGAGAAGGCACTTATAAGCAGAAGTTGTGACTCTGTGTCATGGATTGAATTGTATCCCCCCAAAATATGTGTCAATTTGGCCAGGTCATGATTCCCAGTATTGTATGATTGATTTCCCTATGTGTTGTAAATACTGTCACTACCAGCAGCTGACTTGATGTGTTCTACAAAATTAGTTAATGTCTTAAGCCAGTCCCTTTTGAGTTATAAAAGAGAAGCTAGCAGAGACACAAGGGAACCTCATACCACCAAGAAAGCAGTGCTGGAAGCAGAGCGTGTTCTTTGAATCTGAATGAGATGCTCCCCTACCAAGGGAAGATTGATGACAAGGAACTTCCTCTGGAGCTGACAGAGAGAGACAAAGCCTTCCCCAGAGGCTGGCACCCTGACTTTGGACTTCTAGCCTATTGGAATGTGATAGAATAAGTTTCTCTTTGTTGAAGTCCTTCACTCATGGTATTTTTGTTACAGCAGCTCTAGATGACCAAGACGGTGTAAGACATCAATACACTTCTCATTGCTTAAGCATTTGGCTGTTAACCAGCTACTCCATGGGAGAAAGATGTGGCAGTCTATTTCTGTAAGGATTACAGTTTAGGAAACTCTGTAAGCCAGTTCTGTCCTATAGGGTCACTGTGAGTCAGAATCAACTCAATGGCAACGGATTTGGGTTTTAATTCTTCCAAGTGCCAAATACTGTACTAATCCTTAGCAACTATCCTTTGGGATACTTTTTTTGGTTGCCTCCAATCATCATTTTGTCTCTTTTCTCTGTGTCATGGATTGAATTGTGTCCCCGCCCAAAATGTGCATAACAATTCATTTGGGCCGTGATTCCCAGTTATGTGTAATTGCCCTCCGTTACGTGATTTTCCTGTGCTGTAAATCCTAATCTCTGCCTGTGGTTAATAGATAAACCAAAATACCAAACCCACTGCCATCCAGTCGTGACCAACTCATAGTGACCCTAAAGGTCAGAGTAGAACTGCCCCACAGAGTTTCCAAGGAGCACCTGATCGGTTTGAACTGCCAACTTTTTGGTTAGCAGATGTAGCCCTTAATCCACTATGCCGCCAGGGTTTCCTGTGGTTAATAGATAGGATTATGTTAAAAGAGGATTAAGGCAGGACTGTAACACCCTTACCAAGGGAATTTGCCTGGAGTGAGATCTTTATACTATAAGAGATAAAAGGAAAAGAAAGCAAACAGAGAGTTGGGGACCTCATACCATCAAGAAAGCAACACCAAAAGTACAGAATGTCCTTCATATCGGAAGTTCCTGCTCCAAGATGCTTCCTGAACAAAGACTGATACAATACAAGGACCTTCCTCCAGAGCCAACAAAGAGGGAAGGCTTTCCACTGGAGTGGATACCCTGAATTTAGACATGTAGCCTACTGGACTCTGTCAGAATAAACTTTTCTTTGTGAAAGCATTCACTCATGGTATTTCTTTTAGAGCAATACCAGGTGACTGAACCACTCTGGAAGAACATGCACGTGTTTTCATTTGGAGGCTAGTCTATCCTCTGTGCTTCCCAAGGTAGTTGATGTGGGTTTGACTCACCCTCAGGTCTAGGAGTGAACCTTAGTCCATCATAGCACCCAGCCCTGATGGCCTAGTGATTGTCTTGAGTCATATTCATGAGCTAATCGAGGCCCTTGAGTGGGCTTCTTGGAAAGAAGATTCTTCTCTTTTCTGTGGGAACTACCAGAGAGAACCCAAATTAGACCAAACCAGTTGCCATCAAGTCACTTCTGACTCATGGTGACCTCGTGTGTCAAAGAACTGTGCTCCATAGGTTCAGTGGCTGATTTCTCAGAAAAAAAGATTACCAGGTCTTTATTCCTAGGCACCTCCAGATGGGCTAGAACCTCCAACTTTTTGTTAACAGCCATGTACCTTAACCAGTTACAGCACTCACAGACGCCTACCATAGCCTTCTTCTTTAAATAGTGGGATTTGAAAATGTATAGTAGAACTATCATAACCATAGCTACTGCCTGAGGGTAGGGTCTCTGAAAGCATAGCTGATACAAAAAGGAAGTCACAGCTAAGAGAACTGCAGAGAATGAACTAAGGGCCTGATATCATTCTGGGAGCAGCCCAGCAATCAAACCATCCCTAAACCTAGGCTGACTTCAGGGTTTCATAGATGCACAAGCCCATACATTTTACTTTTTAGGCTAGCTTGCCTCAAGTCTTCTGTTACTTATGACCAAAACCCTCTTAACTGATACATATCAGTGTTAGCATTACCCTTGTTTTGTAAATAAAAACATGAAGACTTAGAAATTTGCCTAACATTCTACTACTTGTGTGAGCAAAATTTGACCAGAACTGCCTGGCCCCTAAACTTCAGCTTTTAACCACAAATCACTCCCCCTACAATCCAGCATCCCCAAGAGAGAGAAATGGTTCTTTCTCCTTGGATTTTTAGCTTGTTTTAGTCCTTCTGCTTACTATGCTCTCTAAGGCAACTCCTATGAAAAAACATCACCTAATCACACGCCAACAAGATTAAGATGTTGCCAGATTTACCTTATGACGTTGTGGCAGCAAATTTCATTGTTCTGTTGGATTTCATGGCTAAGACAATTTATTAGAGTGATCCCAGCCAGGAACTGATCACCTGTCTTCACTAAGGATTTTGATTGTTTCCTATGCTTTAAGGAGCTCATTCCTGAAGTTCTGGTGACATCACAGAATCATTTGTCTAATCATTGGCATTTCTAGGCATAGCAGAGGCAAAGCAAACATACCAATAACATGGCCTTGTAAACACACACTTCCAAGAAGGTGAGAGGTGGATCACAACAAAACCATGGCGTCATTCTGAAAAACTGTGTGATGCCATGTTGGAACTGCTCTTTCCTCCACTGACAGATGCCACCTGGGAAAGGTTCCCAAGTGCCCCTACATGGTTGTGCTCAAATTGCTCACTTCATCAAAGCTTTTTAGGGTGAAACTGGAGCATTTGGCCATCCTTTTGGGGGGAGGGGGAAGCCAGGGAAGGGAAAAAGTTCATCAAAATACTTTCCAATGAGATTCACCAGAAACTTTCCAAAAGCATATTCTCATGAAGCATGTAAGATGACAATAAGAAATCACGTATGCCTCTTGGAAGCTAAGCTCATTTGTCTGTGATGGAAGCGTTCTTTCTCACTCCCTCAGGCTTGTTATTCAAGTAATTTTTTTTTTTTTTTTTGCCATCACTCTGACCTTTTCTTTCTTCAAACACGCCTCCACCTGCATGGCCCCCTCCCTGTAATGATCTTGTAGTTAATGGAATTTGAAAGGTATACCCCAACAGCTGGGCTTTTAATGTGGGTTTGGCTACATAGTTTTCTTACTGACTCTGAAATAATTTCAACTGTTTTCTCAATCATTATGTTTGGTTTTCTGTTTGTACTTTAGATCAGGTGTCCCAAGAGAGTGGCAAAACAAAATGAGTTTCCACTGCCTTTTTCCAACCACATGACAGTGAGTGGTAGGAAGGGAAAGGAGGGTGTGAGGATAGAAAACCCTGCTGAGGCACAGTGGAGAAAGATGAAAGAGAAAGCTCTAAAGGCCAAGAGGGAAAGGGATTGTGTTTTGGGTGGTTATGTATGGCTCTGGAGAGTCAGTCTAAAAGTTTAGGTATCAGCAACTTAATCCTTAATAGGTGATACTCTATTAAGAACAATTACTCAGAAATTCACCATTTGAATCATAGGCGACTCAGTTCACCTGAGCTGTACTTTCTGTGACAAACATTGGAGGTCAACTCTGTCTCCAGGATGACTGTTCAGACTCCTGACCCTGCCTGTCTCTAGAGCCTTAAGACCAGTGGCTGTCCAGTCCACTGGAGCTCACGGCGACTCCAAGTGTGTCCGAGTGCGGCTGTGTCCCACAGGTTTCCAAGGGCTGATTTTTTTGGAACTAGATCTCCATGCCTTTCTTCTGAGGTGCTTCTGGATGAGCTCAAACCTCCAACCTTTTGGTAAGCAACCAAAACATGTTAACTCTTTGCACCACTCAGGGAATCCTCAAGAGCCTTACCTTGCTGAAATAGTAACTGGTTCTATTTTAGGCCTGCTGTTGTGCTGTTTCCTAAAGGCATGTTGAGGAGTCCAGTAGGAGGGTCACTGATGCTGAGTCTCTGAGTCCCTAGATGAGTGATGAAGTGGTGGGGCTGTGGAGATTGGCATCAGGTAGAAAAGCAGACTGTGGTGAATTTCTGAGACTTTGTGTGTTCATTCTGTGATGGGCTTTGGCAGTCACTTAGTTTACATTCCTTTTTCAGCTGAAGAGAACGAAGATGAGAGAGTAGGGCAACTAGCCTAAGGTCACAGTCCTAGCAATATCCAAGACCAAGGAATAGAACATGAAACATCTAGCCACCCTGCATCACTTCTTTCGGTCAATTTGGACACATTTCTGTATGTCAGATTACAAAGATTAGATTTCCCGAAACATAGAATCTCAAGGTTTAGAAAGGAAGTCAAAGGGCATGTCATCAATCCTCCTTTGCTGTGATCCCCTCTATGATCTAACTCTTCATTGCTCTCTTACTCAGGCTTGAGTACTTACAGTGATAGAAAACTTATCACATCCCAAAGCCAGATATTTCAAATGTAAGGCACTGTAACTGGTTAAATTGTTTTTTTGCCTTATGCTGAAGATTAGTTTGACTCCCTGCAACTTCTACCCACTGACTGTAGTGTCTCTCTGGCTCACATAGGAGAAATCTTCAGTTATTGAGGATATCTGTAACATCTCCCATTACTCTGCTCTTCTCCAGGCTACTCATCCTCAAGTATTCTTTGAAACCCCATAACTGCCTAGGGGCTCTAAATCCTTGATGTTTCCTGATCATTCTCCACTGGACAAGCCATGGTTTGTCCAGGATAGGCCTACTCCCTGAACTGCATATGCAACTCCAGGTACAGTCTAACCAGGGCAGAGCAGCCCCGTAGACCTCCAATTTTAGGCAAACCAAATGCAGATGAGCAGAGCAGAATTGGCAGTCACAAACCTAAGGTGGTTATAGGAAAGAAGTGTGAGCCAGTAAGTAACTAGGACAGACTTTCGTAAATCTTGCATGGAATTGTTTCCATGATAAATAATTTTACCAAAAAAAAAAAAAAAAAACACAACAAAAAACCTTGAACTTTATGAAGAAAAAGAGGCACCTAAAAGTAATGTTAGCAACTTTTGAGTAATTATTAACATATGAAGAGATATCCATCTTTAAGGGACTGTTTAAACCCCCAAGAAGCAAATCCATTGTTGTAAAGTTGATTCCAACTCATAGCAACCCTGTAGGACAGAGTAGAACTCCCCCACGGAGTTTCCAAGGAGCACCTGGTTGATTTGAACTGCTGACCTTTTCGGTAGCAGCTGTAGCACTTAACCACTACACCACCAGGGTTTCCCATTTAGGCAGTATATATAGGCTGATGGATGTTGGTTAACTTCTCAGTTTCTTCCAGCTACAAATTCACAAGCATTAATTTTATAAGACATGCCCCAAAATATACTTTTGAGTGATGCTATAAGCATTAAGTCAACAAAGTTACAAAAAGTTAACAGGGTAATTATGAATGTAGATTGACTAATTCTTAGAATAAAAAGTCTGACCTAAAAAAAGCATGAATGTAGATGACTCTGATGATTGATAATAGGGAATCATCATCATTCTAAAATAGATGGTTTCCTGAAGGTTTAGATTTTCTTCCTTTAAATCACAGTGGTCCCCAGAAAACTCCAAGAAAGTGGTCAGTGCCTGTGTTAAATGAGTTTTAAATTTTATTGTTAAAAATATTTCGTTGCGCTTTAAGTGAAAGTTTACAATCCAAGTCAATTTGTTGTACAAGAACTCACACACATTGCTATGTAACTTTAGCTGTTCTCTCCACCCTGTGACAACACACTCCTGCTTTCCATTCTGTACTTCCCATAACCATTCAAAAAGGCTCCTGTCCCCCTACAGCCTCTCATCTCACCTTTGGATAACAACTCAGTTAGCCGCACGTGTCTGCTTAAACCAAGAAGCACACTCTTCTCCAGTATCATTTTATGTCTTATAGTCCACTCCAAACTTTGTCCAAAGAATTGACTTTGGGAATGGATTCAGTTCTGGGCTAAGAGGAAGTCTATGGGCCATGTCGTCCAGAGACCCTCTAGTCTGTCAGACCATCAAGTCTGGTCTTATTATTAGAGTTTGTGTTTTGCACACCCATTTTTCTTCTGCTACATCCGGGACTCTATGTTTTACCTGTCAGAGCAGTCATTGGTGGTGGCTGGGCATGATCTAGTTCTTCTGGTCTCATGTTGATGTAGTATATGGATTATGTGCCCCTTTCTGTCTCTGGGTTCTTATTTTCCTAATGTCTTTGATGTCTTTCATTGCCCTGTACTCCAGATGGTTTGGGATCAATTGATGCTACTTAGATGGCTACTTGCTAGCTTTTAAGACCCTAGCTGCTGCTCACCGAAGTGGGATGCAGAATGTTTTCTTAAAAACTTTATTATGCCAGTTGACCTAGATGTACTCATAATCCCCAGACCCCTGGCCCTGCTACTTTGTTCTTTGAAGTGTTAGGTTATATCTAGGAAACCTCTTAGCTTTTAGTTTAGTCCAGATGTGCTGACCTCACCTCTACCATGTGTTGTGCCCCCTTCACCTAACTCAATTCCTATCTACTGTTGAAGCTATGAATACCCCTCTAGCTCCCTCACCACTCTTGTAACCATCAAAGGCTGTTTTCTTCTGTGTTTAAATCTTTTCTTGAGTCCTTCTGATAGTGGTCTCATACAGTATTTGTCCTTTTGCAGCTCACTAATTTCACTCAGTATAATACTTTCCAGATTGTTGCATGTTACGAGATGTTGCTCAAGATTATTGTTCTCTATCTATCATTCGATAGTATTTCATTGTGTGAATATACCACACTTTGTTTATCCATTAATCTGTTGATGGGCACCTACATTTATTCCATCTTTTTTACTATTGTGGACAGTGCTGCAGTAAACACTGGTGTATATAAATCTCTTCAAATCACAGCCTTTATTTCTTTTGGATATATTCCAAGAAGTGAGATTGCTGGATTATATGGTATTTCTATTTCTAGCTTTTTAATAAGGTGCCAAATTGATTTCCAAATTGGTTGTATCATTTTACATTCCCATCAGCAGTATAGAAGAGTTCCAGTCTCTCCACAACCTCTCCAACATTTATTATTTTGTGTTTTTTGGATTAATTCCATCCTTGTTGGGGTGAGTTGGTATCTCATTGTAGTTTTGATTGGGATTTCTCTAATGGCTAATGATAGTGTGCATTTCCTCATTTATCTGTTTGCTACCTGGAAGTCTTTTTTGGTGAAGTGTCTGTTCATATGTATCCTTTACCTATTGTTTGATTGAGTTATTTGTCTTTTTGTTGTTGAGGTTTTGCAGTATCTTGTGGATTATGGAGATTAGATGCTGACTAGATTTGTTGCAGCCAATTTCTCTTTTTCCAAGTCTGTTTTACACTTTTGGTGAAGTCTTTGGATAAGCATAATTGTTTGATTTTTAGGAGTTCCCAGTTGTCTATTTTCTGGTGTTTGTGCATTGTTAATAAGTTTTGCAGTCTGCTTATGCCATGTACTAGGACTCTCAGCGTTGTCCCTACTTTTTCTTCCGTGATCTTTATTGTTTTAGATTTGATATTGAGGTGTTTGATCCATTTTGAGTTAGTTTTTGCACGTGGTGTGAGATATGGGTCTTGATTCATTTGTTTTGCAGATGGATATCCAGTTGTGCCAACACCATTTATTAAAGAGATTGTCTTTTTCCCAGTTTACAGACTTTGGACCGTCACCAAATATTAACTGCGGTGGATGATTTTGTGTCTGGATTCTCAATTCTTTTCCATTGGCCTATGTATCTCTTTTTGTACAGTACCAGGCTATTTTGACTACTGTGGCAGTATAATAGGTTCTAAAGTCAGGCAGTGTGAGGCCTCTTGCTTTGTCCTTCTTCTTCAGTAATGCTTTACTTATCCAGGGCTTCTTTCTTTTCCATATGAAGTTGTTGATTTGTTTCTCCATGTCATGAAAAAACTGCCACTGGAATTTGCATTGGGATTACATTGTATCAATAGATTGCACTGGATAGAATAAACGTTTTCACCATGTTGAGTCTTGCTATCCAGTCTTCCCGAGCAAGATAGGTTTCTTTACTTATGTAGTTCTTTTTTGGCTTCTCACAGTAGTGTCTTGTGTAATTTTCTTTGTATAGGTCTTTTATATGTCTGGTTAGATTTATTCCTGTGTGTTTTATCTTCTTGGGGCTTTTGTAAGTGGAATTGATTTGGTGATTTCCTCTTTGATGTTCTCTTTGTTGGTGTAGAGTAATTCAAGTGATTTTTGTATTTACCTTGTATCTTGATGCTTTGCTGAATCACTCTTTGATTAGTTCCAGTAGTTTCTTTGGGGATTCTTTAATATTTTCTGTGTATAAGATCATGTCATATGCAAAGACAGATACTTTTGCTTCTTCCTTATCAACTTGGAAGCCATGTATTTCTTTATCTTGCCTAATTGCTCTGGCTAGAAACTCTAGCACAATGTTAAATAAAAGCGGTGACAAAGGGCATCCTTGTCTCGTTCCCATTCTCAAGGAGAATGCTTTCAGGCTGTCTCCATTTAGGATGATATTGGCTGTTGGCTTTGCATAGATGTTCCTCATTATGTTGAAGATTTTCCTTTCTATTTCCATTTTGCTAAGATTTTTTAATATGAAAATTTAATATGGGTGTTGGACTTTGTCAAATGCCTTTTCTGTATCAGTTGATAAAATCAAGTGATTCTTGTCCTTTATTTATGTGGTTGATTACATTGATTGTCTTTCAAATACTGCATCATCCATACATTCTTGATATGAATCCCACTTGGCCAAGGTGAATTACTATTATTTTCTTGACATATTGCTGAATTCTTTTGACCAGAATGTTTTGAGGCTTTTTGCATCTAAGTTCATGAGAGATATTGGTATGTAATTTTCCCTTTTTGTGCTGTCTTTACCAGGTTTTGGTATCAGAGTTATACTGGCTTCATAGAACAGATTTGGCAATATTTCATCTTTTTTTATGCTCTGAAATACCTTTTGCAATAGTAGTGTTGACTGTTCTCTAAAAGCTTTGTAGAATTTTCCAGTGAAGCCCTCAGGGTCATGGTGCTGTTAAGAGTTTTTTTCATTGCCTTTTTTTTCCAGTCTCTTCTTTTGTTATGGGGTTTGTTTAGTTGTTCTACCTCCATTTGTGTTAGTTTAGGTAGGTAGTGTGTTTCTAGAAGTTTGTCCATTTCCTCTAGGTTTTCAAATTTGTTACAGTATAAGTTTTCATAGTGTTCTGTTAAATGATTTTTTAAATTTCAGTTGGGTCTGTTGTAATATTGCCTATCTCATTTCTTGTTCTGGTTATTTGCTACGTCTCCTGCTTTTATTTTGCCAGTGGGCCAGTCATTAATTGATTTTGTTGATGTTTACAAAATACTAGCTTTTCATCTTGTTAACTTTTCAGTGTTTTCTGTAATTCTGCGTAGATATTTGATATGATTGTGTCCTTTTGGAGTACTGACTCTTTAATCATTATATAGCATCCTTCCTTGTTCAGTGTGGTGGATTTTACTTTAAAGTCTGTTTTATCAGAGATTAATAATTGCCACTTTTTTATAGCCAACTTTTAAATGACTGTAATGTCAGTGAAATGTTTTTTTGTGTGACAGATCCATAGCATTGTGTCTAATAATAAGAAAGCGTGTCTAACAATAAGAAAGTGGTGGTTTAAAAAAAGATCAAGCAACATGTAGTATTAAATACACACTTTGTAGGTAAAAGGGAGGACCAAAGGTGACCACTACAGTCATCGTTTTTTTGGCTTCAAAAAGAAAGCTCCACCACCTCACACATACACACAAAACAGCTCCAAGTGATCACTGTGACTGATGGAATGATCCTGAATTTCTGGCACAAAGATTCCTTCTTTTTTTCTTTCTTTTTCTCATACTTCTCTTTACCCTAGAATTCTTCTGTCCTCACCACCCTTTCTGCCTTTCTCTTTTTCCACTGTTTTCTTTCCTTGTTTTTGAATTTTCATCTGTAAATCATGGAAATCATAGCTGAAGAAAAACCTCACTTGCCTTGACTTTCTGAGCCTGTGTCTGTGTCCTTTTTAAATTTAAGAATTTTCCGTGAGTCAGGTGCTGATGATGTGGTGACTTGTTTGTGCAGCTTTATGACTTCTCTTTCTGTTGCTAAGTGATGGAATCTCCACAAGGCATTATGTGGGAGAGGTAAAAAAAAATGAAATTCTGTCTAACCCATTTTGACTATTGCTTATTGGCAGCTTAGACAAAGATTTATTGGAAAAACTAAAGCTACGGAATAGGTGTCATACCAACTGACTCATACCAATCCTATGTACCACAGAACAAATACTGCCCAGTCCTGTACCACCCTCATGATAGCTTCTGTGTTTAAGCTCATTGTTGCAGCCATTGTGTCAATCCTTCTCATTGACGATCTTCTTCTTTTTTGCTGATTTTCTACTTAACCAACCAGGATGTCCTTCTGCAGGGACTGTTCCTTTCTGATAACATGTCTCTTACGAATTGAATTATATCCCCCCAAATTATGTGTCATCTTGGCTAGGCCATGATTCCCAGTATTGTGTGGTTGTCCTCTGTCTTGTGATCTGATATGATTATCCTGTGTGTTGTAAATCTTAACCTTTATGTTGTCAAGGAGGCAGGATTAGAGGCTGCTCTTTTTTGGTGAATCAGAACTCAATCTACAGGATTAAATTATATCTTGAGTCAATCTCTTTTGGTATATAAAAGAGAGAAGTTAGCAGAGAGGAGAGTGACCTCATAGTCTAAGAGAGAAGTGCTGTGGAGAGTGTGTACTTTGGACCCAGGTTCTCTGCAGTAAAAGACTAGAACAGGGAAAGATAGATGACAAGGACCTTCACCCAGAAACAACAGAGAAAGAAAGTCTTTCCCAGGACCTACTGCCCTGAATTTGGACTTCAAGTCTCCCAGACAGTGAGTTTGTTAAAACTATCCACTTGTGATATTTCTGTTATAGCAGACTAGATAACTAATATTGAGGAATGAGTGACATGAAACAGAGGCAGAATCACACCAGTCCAAGAGTCCACTGAAGTTTATTTGAAGAGAAAGAGAGTAGAGTCTGAGCCAAGGGTTGTTCACCCTTGAAGAGAAAGAGAAAGGGGGACAGAACCAAGGGTGGCTCAGCAAAGAGAGCTTGTATGTGTGTGTGTGTGTGTGTGTGAGAGAGAGAGAGAGAGACAGACAGACAGACAGACAGCATGAGCGAGACAGAGAGAGAGAGCAAGACAGACAGAGAAAGGCAGAGAGAGAGTGAGTGAGATTTGAGCCAAGAGGTAGCTCAGTTCCTTCCCTAGGCCAGTATGGTATGTTTTTTAAAGTTTCAATGAGGTAGTGTGGGATGAGGAGCTTTATGGTTTGATAAGGGAGGAATTTTAATTAAGAGGGGAGAGTTACAAGAAATTCTATGTTGATGTTTTCTCTGTTGACCTTATTAGTCTGTTCTGGGACACTCTTTTTTGTGAGTTGATTTTTCACCTTTTTCAGAGCTGGTTTTATGGTTGTTGAGACTCGCGTGTTAGATTTCTTGAAATGGTATGATACATCTTTGTTGTGCGTTACAGCTGCCCCTTAATAATAATAATATTATTATTAATAAACTTAATAAACTATTTATAAACCCAATTTTAATTACTACCAGTCTTGTCATCTTCCTCTCCATCTGGAAGGACTATAACAACTGTAGTACATCCCTCTTTTTATTATGATGACACCATAGTTTTCATGATGATCACTGGATTGCTTCTTTCCATATCAAAGCTGTGATTTACTTTGGAGCCTTCCCTAAATGAGTATCGAGTAGTGTGTAGTTCTAAAATATAAAGTTAGTGGTTTTGTTCTTCTAAGCCAAAGCCAAGAACTTCTTTCAGTATTTCTTGTAGTTTGGGTTTGGTTTTTACAAAGTCTCTGAGTTTCTGTTTATCTGGGAATGTCTTAATTTCATTTTCGTATTTGAAAGATAGTTTTGCAGGATATATAATTCTTGGTTGGAAGTTCTTCTCCTTCAAGACTTTGAATGTGTCATGCCACTGTCTCTGTGCTAGCATGGTTTCTGCTGAGAAATCTGACGAGAGCCTACAGGGTTTCCCTCTGAATGTTAGCTTTGCCTTGAGTCTTGCTGCCTTTAAGAGTTGCTGCTTGTGTTTCATTTTGTTAAGCTTGATTATAATATGTGTTGGAGTCTTTCTTATGAGATCTATATTGGGTGGCGTACGATATGCATCTGAGATGTCTATATTCTCTTCCTTCATGATTTCTGGCAAGTTTTCTTTCAGCAGCTCAGCAACAATACTTTCTGTGTTCTCAGATGTCTCACCCTGTTCAGGGACTCCAGTTAATCGAAGGTTGTTCCTCTTAATAGACTCCCACATGCTTCTTAATGTTTCTTCATTTTTCTTGTTTCTTTTTTCTGATTTCTGCTCATAGACGCTGGCATCAGTAGCTCTGTCTTCCAAGTCAGAAATTCTTTTTTCCATTTGTTGCATTCTGTTTTCTTGGCTTTGCATGGAAGTTTCTATGTCTCTGATTTTCTTCTTGATGTGTTGGATTTCAGAGTACTGGTGTTCCATCAGATCGAACAACTTGCTTAATTTTTCATTTTGTTCTGCTGCATTTTGTATAAGGTCTAGAAGGGCTCTGTATATAATCAATTTGTATTCACTTTCTGATGCTTTCATAAAAGTTTCTTCATCTGGAAAACTCCTTGGTTGCTTTATTTGGGAGCCTTCTGAAGCCATGAGTGATTGCTTGTATGCCACAATTGTCTGTTGCTTTTTGGGTGCCATGTGAGTATATAGAGGCTGGAAGAGGTACTGTGAGGATGGATTGCAAATGTTTCTCTAGGCTGTCTTCAAATGTAAAGCAAAAGGTACCTGACCAGTTCACAAGTCAGTTAGGTTTTCAGGTGTAGAGGTCCCTCTTCTCATCTGACAAAGTAAGCACCACTATATCCAACCCCAGATGATAACAAACTAGTTCAGGATACAGCAATGCTACTGCCCTGTTGGCCTCTACTGACAGGCCTAGCCTTATCCAACACTGCGTCTAGTACTGGTTTTGTGATAGGAAAGTGCTCTCCTGTGGGCAGGCTCTGGCTCCCAAGCTAAGAATTAGGTCCAGCTGCGGCCACCGTATCCAAGATAGCGTCCTCCACACAGGCAGCAGACAGAGGGGCTAAAGGTGCCGAGAGGTAGTGATTCCTCTGATTCTGTTGTAGGGCCCTCAACGTAGGCAGCACTGTGCAAAATCACTACTTTTCTGTCGGAGAAGCGCTGTCCCGTCTGCAGGCGCTGGCTCACGGGCTAAGAATGAGGTCCCACTAAAATCTCAGTACCAACATGGCGTCCCGCACCCTGACTGCGGAGCTCCGCGCAAACCCCGCTGAGGCAGCTACTAAACGAAAGGCTCAAAATGGCTAGATTAACAGAGTCCCGAGCCTGGCTCTCAGAATATGGGA
The DNA here is from genome assembly GCA_028571685.1 of Heterohyrax brucei. NCBI lineage: Eukaryota > Metazoa > Chordata > Mammalia > Hyracoidea > Procaviidae > Heterohyrax > Heterohyrax brucei. The sequence goes on from CM053140.1 coordinate 204,286,590, forward strand.
ATTTTGCCTGCCTATCCCCCCAGCAGTGTGTCTGAGTCCAGCCGCCAGGCAAGACCCAGCTTCGCCCGCCAGCCGAGACAGAGGAAAAAAAAAGTCAAACTGGTGTGGTTACCTTCCGTCCGTGAGAGCCGGGGCTAGCCAGGAGCAACAGTCAGCGAAAGAGAGGAGGTTTTTCGCTGAGTGGTATGAAGTCCCAATTAACAGCTCTGTGCCGTGTCCTGAGGCTGATTAGGTGCTCAGAAGGCTCTGTTTGATTGTTAATTCAGGTCTTGGTTTCCAGAGGGATATAAGGAGATGTGTGCTTAGTCCGCCATCTTGACTCCGCCCCCCAAGAAATTCTAATAAAGGAACTTATGGTCTGGTGAGGAGAGAATTGTTGATCAGATGGAGGAAGGAATACTGTTTGTTTAGAGTCAGTTTGAGGGTGCAGACATAAAGCTTTGTTTGAAGTTCAAATTCCTGTGGGCTCTTTTTTTGTGCCAAAGCCTCTCTGAAATCCAAGGACAAAGTTCCCTTAACTAAGATGTCATTAAAGTATACAATACAAAGTCTTACCGTCCTTGTTTCTGAGACACACTGTTACTGTACTTCTTCCAAGACAGAACTGTTTTCTGGCAGCCCATGGTATATTCAATATTCTTTGCCAACACTGTAGTCTTCTTGTCTAATTTCACATGTATATGAGGCAGTTGAAGATACTTGGTCAGGCATGCCTTAGTCCTCAACATTTTTGTTTAACTCTTGAAAAAGATCTATTGCAGCAAATTTACCTGATACAATATCATTTGATTTCTTGACTGCTGCTTCCGTGATTATTGTGAATCCAAGTAAAATGAAATCCTCAACAATTTCAATATTGTTCTCCATTTATCATTATGTTGCTTATTAGGCTAGTTGTGAGGATTTTTGCAAACAAGTGTACAAAAAGTTAATGAATTCATTCATGCTTTCATTCATTCAAACATCAACAACAATATTTTTATCTTCTTGCCAGGCATGAGATAAAGATGAAATGAAACACAGTTTTCATTGTTGTGAAAGAGTTGTTGAAGAAATAATAACAACAACAACAACCAAAAAAAAACCAAGAGCAAATAGAAGACTGAAAAAAATGTTTTCATAATGTGATTTTGTGGCTTATTTGTGTCCATCTGAAGCCAATGGATCCCCTTTAATCTACAAAGAATGTTATTAGTTAAGTCATTCAGCCAATTTTGGATTGACTTGTAGAAATTCCTGACAAAAACAAATGAAGATAGATTATTTTAACTGTTTCTGTTCTTTATTAGTTATGAACCTGATGTCCGTAGATCCCAAGTACCTCATGGTAGAATACAGAATTTCCATGAGCTTTAATGGGACAAACACACAACTTTATTTTCACTATACATCTGAAGTTTAGCATTTTCTTCTTTTATGACAGTAGTAAATCTACAGTGATACTAGCAGTATCTGTGACTTATTAGAAATAACATATTTTCTTATATTATAGTTATTACAAATATTTAAAGTAGGGCTTATACTTACCACTGTTTTAAACTAAGGTGGTTTTTAGACCAGTTGCTAAGTCTTGTTATTTAATGTGTCAATAAAGTAGCACACATACTGATATGTCACAATTTTTGAAATATGTTGATAACTGTATTTCAATGTAATTGATTTCCTTGGTAATCCTATGTACTTTGTTTATACACGTACAGTATTATTTGTAAGTAGATCTATGACACTTGAGCATCAGGTTGTCAAAATTCAAAGACTGTGTCAAACTGGATAATCTATAAGTAAAACAACTTAATTCTCCATACAGATTCCTTGAGTTAGCACAACCTGATATTATGCTGGAAAGCCTGGTGGTATAGTGGTTAAGTGCTATGGCTGTTAACCAAGAGAATGGCAGTTCAAATCCTCCAGGTGGTCCTTGAAAACTCTGTCAGGCAGTTCTTCTCTGTCCTATAGGGTCACTATGAGTTAGAATCAACTGGACGGCAACAGGTAATACTGGATTTTGAAACATCATGAGCATAAGAGACATCTAAGCTTAGGACATCAAACAAATTTCTTTGTGTTTCTTTCCAAGAAAACCCATTCAGTTAATTTTTCTTAGGGATTCAGTATCAAGAAGATACTCCAAATGAATTTTTATGGTTTCCTGAATAAAATAATGAGAACTATGTTTCTGCTTGTTTTTTAGTTGTTTTTCAGTGGGATCTGAAAGATCAAAGCTAAATGTAATACCTGATTACATAGACAACATAGTCCCAATTTTGATGTAAAAGTCTTTCTGTCCTGTTAAATTTCTGTTGTACTATTTTAACTGTTCTGTGTTGTAAAGTCAGAAAAATCAAATGCTCTGCCATTGGGTCTAGTTGATTCCAACTCTGTTATTCCCTATAGGACAGAGTAGGGCTTCCAAGGAGCAATTGGTAGATTGGAATTGCCAATCTTCTGGTTAGCAGGTGAACATTCAACCAAATTATAAATTGGCATAGTTTTTTTTTAAGTGGAAAGGGTAAGAATTATTAACAAATAAATTGTTCTTAGTAGTTTTTGCAGAATACTGTAAATCCTTCCAGCTAAATATTGTCCCACATCTCTCGTATCCTGAGAGAGAAAGATCCTTAACAGGGTCCTCACTTTCTTCGCTGAGAAACCTTGGTGTCATCGTGGGTTAAGTGCTACGCCTGCTGATGGAAAGGTCAGCATTTCAAATCTGCCAGGTGCTCCTTGGAAACTCTATGGGACAGTTCTACTCTGTCCTTTAGGGTCGCTATGTGTCAGACCTGGTTTGATGGCACTTGGCTTTTGGCTTTGTTTTACTTTCTTCTCTAACTTCTAGACCTTTTTTTCCTGAGTCATCAGTAGTAATAAGCACACAACTCCGAATCAACTGTTAGAAACGAAGGGGCTCCTAAACCTGGATGTTACAATTTGCCATGTTATGGGGGCCAGGCTAGCCATGCCCACTACAGGAAGATTCCACCAGGTTTCACACAAATAATCTGCCCCCATGACATTCTGGTGATTCAGTTCTCCCAAGTATTAATGAGCAGTTATGCAAATATTCATGAACTGCAGAAGGATTTTGCCTTTTTAGGAGCTACTCAGGAAACCAGTGTCTAGTTTCTTACGTCAGTGTAATTATCACCTACTAACTACTCCCTCTCCCAAGCCCAGCTGCACAGTAGTTAAGGCCATCAGATAGAATCTGCTAGCTGCGTCTTGGAAAACCAATGGGGCAGTTCTATTCTGTTCAATGAGTTGGCAAAAGGTTTTTTCGTTTGACTCACTATCCCAACCTCATTGCCGCCTTTCAGATTCACTTACCTAATGTAGCTTCCTAGAGGCTTCTCAAAATTTATCTAAAGTTACCAGGAAGATCAAAGGAATAATGGTTCCAAAGGGGGTGTAAGCTCATGTGGGTCACTTTCCATCAGGAATGCGGTTCCTTGAGACTTCACCCTGAAAGAGACATCCCATTGTCTTCACCAAATTTTGACTTTGACCTGACTCACTGCTTGTGAGGGGAAGTAATGAGTTTTTTTTTTTTATTTAACATAACTGAGTAAAAATGTACATTCACATGTAAATTTACATGCCCCCCTCTATGCAGCTTCCACTGCTCTCCCTGTCCGGTGACTGCACACTATTCTTCTCTGCTCCATACATGTCTCATCCTCCCAACAGTCTCCTTTCCCCTCCTCTCCGTCCACTCCCCTTCCTCCAGCCAGAGGTCAGCAAGATGATATCCTATAGATGTATAGAACCATAAAGTGCTTCCAACATATGGTTACTCTACATTGCCAAGTCCATTCCATTGCTGTCCAAAGAGTGGACCTTTGTTATAATTTATGGGAAAGGGCAGCATCAGGGCTGGGGGCCATGCTCTCAGAGGAACCCCAAAACCGCTGGACCATCAATTGAGGTCTTTTAGTGGAGATCTCATGTTGCACCTATTTTTATTCTTGTGTTGCCAGTGAGGCTCCTCTCTGTAAGCTCCATCATGGCTATCACTGGTGGTGGCCGGGCACCATCCGGTTCTTCCTGTCCCAGGTCGATGTAGGCACCCACTCTTGTGGGTCTCTCTGTCTTCTCGGTTGTCTTTACCGCATGCCATTTTGGCCCTGGGTGAGCATCCGTTCCTGCTGAGTTGGGACCATTTGCTGTGTCCTCGGATGGCAGTTTGGCAGCTTTTAAGACCCCAGACGCCACTCACCAATGTGGGGTGCAGAGAGCTCTCTTAGCAAAACGCTAGTTGTGCCAATTGGCCTGGAATTCGCCTAAGAGCATGGTCCCCCGCCCCCTGCCACAGCTACTCTATCCTTGCAGTATTGAGTTAAGATGGAAGGAGTACTCAAGTTATGCTGAAGTCCACTTAATGTTGTTCTTGTTCCTAATGTGTGCTGTCACCGCTTTCTCCCAACTAGATTTCTAGTAACTACCTAAACTAAACCCTCCCCCACTTGCCCTCCCTCCCTCCCTCCCCTCCCTTGCAGCTGTCAAAGAGTCTTTTCTTCTATACACAAGGCTGTTTTTGAGATCTTATCGTAGAGGTCTCATACAGTATTTGTCCTTTTGTCGCTGACTACTCTCACTCAACATAATGTCTTCCAGCTGAAACCAGGTTAGGAGATGTTTCCTGAAATCATCGTTATTCTTTATCATTGCGTAGTGCTCCATTGAGTATATGTACCACAGTTTACCTATCCATTCTTCTATTGTTGGGCATCTAGGTTGATTCCAGCTTTTTGCTGTTGTGGACTGTGCCGCGATAAACATTCTGGTGCATGTGTCCGTTGGTGTGAAAGGCCTTGAATCTGTAGGATATATTCCAAGTAGTGGAATTACTGGGTCAAATGGTATATCAATATCCATTTTTTTAAGGAAGCGCCAGATTGCCTTCCAAAGAGGCTGGACCATTTTGCAACCCCACCAACAGTGTAGGAGGGTTCCACTTTCTCCACAGCCTCTCCAGCATTTGTTGTTTTGTGTTTTCTGGATCATGGCCAATCAGTAATGAGTTTTAATAGTTAGTACCTGACAAGGATAAGGAGACCTGAGTGGTATAACTTCAGTTCTGCTGTTCTGGGGTCTCCTAGGTGTATTTTACCGATCTGTTTACAAATGACACTAAAAGACTGAACTGCTCATTAAAGAGCACTCTGACCTCTTGGGAAAAACTGTAACCACAACCCATACAAGGTCACAATTTACTGTACAAAAAGCTAGGAATGGTTTTCTGCTGAAGGAGTAGGTGGAGGGGGAGTGGGGGATATAAAACAAAGCAAACGCTGAGGCTGAGTCCTAACTTCAAAATTTACCTTACATATGAGATATTGTCCTTGTCAAAGTCTATTTGTCATAGTGATAATTTGGGCTTTACCTTAGAGTCATAATTTCTCAATAAAAATTTCTTCCTTGAATAAATGACAGATGCCTCTCAGGAAATCAAAACACTGAAAATAGCATTAATCCAGCCAATAAAGAGGCAGTGATACCGTGTATCAGGGCCTAAATTAAAAATCAGGTTTATTTTAGTGTGTAAGAGAGATGGTCAGCCACTTTGGAGAACTTTTTAGTGGTTTTCTTATAGGGTTAAATGTATGCCTACCCTGTGACTCAGCAGTTCCACCACAACATATTTATCCAAGAGAAATGTACACATATGTCCACAAAAACACTTGTATAAGAATGTTCAGTGCAGCCTTACCCATAACAGGCAAAAGCTGGAAGTAACTGAAATGTCATCAACATGAGAATGGAAAAAAATTTTTTTTCACACATTCCTACAATGTAGTGCCACTCAGCAACAAGTCAGTAACAAAAAGAAATGAGCTTCTGATACACACAGCAACATGAATGACTCTCATAGACATTGTGTTAAAAGAAGCCTATGCTAGGCGAAACTAATGTATGGTGAGATACATCAGAAAATAGTTGCCTCTGGTTAGGGAAGGGAAATTGACTAGAGAGAAGTCTGAGGGAACTTTCAAGGATGGTGGAACTATTCTATCCTTATGGGTGGTGGTTACATGGGTTTATATAATTGTCAAAACTTATTGTATCAAACAATTACGATCTGTACTATTTTAGGTAAATTATATCATAATTAAAAAAATCTACAAAAAATTGTTTTTTTCTGAATCATCTGCCCATTAGAAAAAAGAGAAACAACAAAACAGCTGCAGCCATTATGGTCCAGTAGGACAGGGTGCTGTCATAAGGAGCAATAGAGTGTCCTTATTTCTGAAGTAGTGGAAGCCTTTCTAAAAAGTTCACCTGAGCACTAAGAGAGCAGAAACAAGCAACATGAGCAAGAAGAAGCATTCCAAGCAGAGGCAACAGTATGTGCAAAGGCCCAGAGGTGAGAGAGTATTCTAGGAACCAAAGAGGCCTGTGAGGCTGAAGCACAGTGGGCTATGGGGAAGCTGGCATAAGATGAGGCTGGGAAGGTAGGCAGAACCAGGTCATACCACCATGGTTGTCGTCAAGTTAGATTATATTTTTACAGTAGTGGAAAGGTATCAAAGGGCTTAATGCTGGTTTATGGTGGCTTATGGTTTTTGATAAAGTCTTTGGATGAGCAAAAGTGTTTGATTCTTAATAGTTCCCATTTATCTATTTTCTCTTCTGTTGATTGTGGTTTGTTTGACAGATTTTGAAGTCTGTCTATGTTGTGTATTAAAACTTCCATTGTTGTTCCTACTTTTTCTTGGATGAGCTTTATCGTTTTAGATTTGATATTTAGGTCTTTTATCCAGTTTGAGTTGGTTTTTGTATAAGGTGTAAGATACGGATCTTGTTTCAATTCATTGCAGATGGAGATCCAATTTTGCCAGCACCATTTATTGAAGAGATTGTTTTCATCCCAGTTTAATGTCTAAAGGCCTTTGTTGAATATCAACTGTTCACAGGCAGATGGTGTCAGCTCTGGGGTCTCAATTCTGTTCCATTGATCAATCTGTCTGTTCTTGTACCAGTACCAGGCTGTTTTGACTACTGCGGCAGTGTAATAGGTTCTGGAGTCAGGTAATGAGAGGCCTCCCAGTGTGCTCTTCTTCTTTAGTAGTACTTTACTTATCTGGGGTTTCTTCCCTTGCCAAACAAAATTGGTGATTTCTTTCTCCATCTCATTAAAAAAATGATGCTGGAACTTGTATTGGGATTGCATTATGTAAGTAGATTGCTTTGGGTAAAACAGACATTTTCACAATGTTAAGTCTTCCTATCCATGAGCAGGGTAGGTTTTTCCATTTATCTAAGTCTCTCTTAGTTTCTTGTAGTAAGGGCTAGTAGTTCTCTTTGTAAAGGTCTGTCATTTCTCTGGTTAGATTAATTCCTAGGTACTTTATCTTCTTAGGGGCTATCGTAAATGGTGTTGATTTGATGATTTCTTCATTAGCAGTCTCACTGTTGGTATAAAGGAATCCTACTGATTTACTTATATTTATCTTGTATCCTGAGACTTTGCTGAAGTCTGCTATCAGTTTGAGTAGTTTACTTATTGATTCCTGGGGATTCTCTGTATATACAATGATGTCATCAGCAAACAGGGAGATTTTGACTTCTTCTTTGCCGATGCAGATGCCTTTTATTTCTTGGTCTTGCCTAATTGCTCTGGCTAGAACTTCTAGTACTATGTTCAGTAGGAGAGGTGAGAGTGGGCATCCTTGTCTAGTTCCTGTTCTCAAGGGAAACTCCTTCAGTCTCTCTCCATTCAGGATGATATAGGCAGTTGGTTTTGTATAAATGGCTCTTACTGCATTGAGGAATTTGCCATCTATTCCTATTTTGCTGAGAGTTTTTAGCATGAATGGGTGTTGGACTTTATCAAATGCCTTTTCTGCATCAATGGACAAAATCAGGTGATTCTTGTCTTTTGTGTTATTTATGTGGTTAATCACATTAATTGTTTTTCTGGTGTTGAACCAGCCTTGCATCCCTGGTATGAATCCAACTTGGTCATGATGGGTTATTTTTTTAATATGTTGTTGTATTCTATTGGCAAGAATTTTGTTGAAGATTTTTGCATCTAGATTCATGAGTGATATCGGTCTGTAGTTCTCCCTTTTGATTGGGTCTTTCCCTGGCTTTGGTATCAGGGTTATGCTGGCTTCATAGAATGAGTTTGGGCATACTCCATCCCTTTCTATACTGTGAAATAGTCTCAGTAGTATTGGAGATAACTCTTCTCTAAAAGCTTGGTAGAATTCTGCAGCGAAGCCATCTGGGTGGGCCCAGGCTTTTATTTTGGTTGGCAGTTTTTTGATGAGTTTTTCGATCTCTTCTTTTGTGATGGGTTTATTAAGTTCTTCTGCTTCAAGTTGTGATAATTTGGGTAGGTGATATGAATCAAGGAATTTGTCCACTGCCCCTAGGTTTTCAAGTTTGTTAGAGTACAGTCTTTCATAGTATTCTGTTATGATATTTTTTATTTCTGTTGGATCTGTTGTGACCACTCCCCTCTCATTTCTAATTTGGTTTATTTGTTTCCTTTCCTGTTTTTCTTTAGTAAGTTTAGCCAGTGGTTTGTCAATTTGGTTGATCTTTTCAAAAAACCAGCTTTTGGTCTTTTCAATTTTTTCAATTGTTTTTCTATTCTTTAATTTATTTAGTTCTTCTCTAATCTTTATGATCTCTTATCTTCTGTTGCCCGAGGGGTTCTTCTGTTGTTCTCTCTCTACTTGTTCAAGCTGTAGAGTTAGTTCCTTAATTTGGTTTCTTTCTTCCTTCCAGATGTGTGCATTTATGGAGATAAACAGACCTCTGAGCACTGCTTGGCTGTATCCCATAGGTTCTGGTAGGAAGTGTTTTCCTTCTCATTGGAATCTATGAATTTCTTTATTTCATCCTTGATTTCTTCTATAACCCATGGTTTTTGGAGCAAGATGTTGTTCAGTTTCTAAGAGTTCCACTTTCTATCTATGTTTTTTCTGCTATTGATTTTGACTTTTATGGCTTTATGATCTGAGAAGATGCTTTGCATTAATTCAATGGTATGGATTTTGTTGAAGATTGCATTATGTCCTAACACATGGTCAATTCTGGAGAATGTTCTGTGTGCACTGGAGAAGAAGGTGTAGTTGTCTGCTGATGGGTAGAAAGTTCGGTGTATATCGATGAGGTTTAGTTGGTTAATTGTGGCAGTGAGGTCTTTTGTATCTTTACTGAGCTTTTTTTAAAATGACCTGTCCAGTATTGAGAGTGGAGTGTGGAAGTCTCCCATGTTATTTTGGGATGATCTAACTCTTTTTTGAGTGTAGTCAGTGTTTCTTTGACTTATTTTGGTGCTCTGATATTAGGTGCATAAATATTTAATATAGTTAAGTCTTGCTTGTGTACTGAACCTTTCAGCAATAAATAGTGTCCATCTTTATCCATAATGGTGGATTTGACATTAAAATTGATTTTGTCTGAGATTAGAATTGCCACACCTGCTCTTCTTTAGTCATTGTTAGCTTGATATATATTCTTTCATCCTTTAATTTTCAATTATGTTTCTATCTTTAAGTCTCAAGTGAGTTTCTTGTATACAATAGGCTTATGTTTTTTTTTTTTAATTTAACATAACAGTAAAAATGTACATTCACATGTAAATTTACATGCCCCCCTCTATGCAGCTTCCACTGCTCTCCCTGTCCAGTGACTGCACACTATTCCTCTCTGCTCCATACATGTCTCATCCTCCCAACAGTCTCCTTTCCCCTCCTCTCCGTCCACTCCCCTTCCTCCAGCCAGAGGTCAGCAAGATGATATCCTATAGATGTATAGAACCATAAAGTGCTTCCAACATATGGTTACTCTACATTGCCAAGTCCATTCCATTGCTGTCCAAAGAGTGGACCTTTGTTATAATTTATGGGAAAGGGCAGCATCAGGGCTGGGGGCCATGCTCTCAGAGGAACCCCAAAACCGCTGGACCATCAATTGAGGTCTTTTAGTGGAGATCTCATGAGGCACCTCTTTTTATTCTTGTGTTGCCAGTGAGGCTCCTCTCTGTGAGCTCCGTCATGGCTATCACTGGTGGTGGCCGGGCACCATCCAGTTCTTCCGGTCCCAGGTCGATGTAGGCACCCACTCTTTGGGTCTCTCTGTCTTCTCGGTTGTCTTTACTGCATGACATTTTGGCCCTCGGTGAGCATCCGTTCCTGCTGAGTTGAGACCATTTGCTGTGTCCTCGGATGGCAGCTTGGCAGCTTTTAAGACCCCAGACGCCACTCACCAATGTGGGATGCAGAGAGCTCTCTTAGCAAAACGCTAGTTGTGCCAATTGGCCTGGAATTCACCTAAGAGCATGATCCCCCACCCCCCGCCCCAGCTACTCTATCCTTGCAGTATTGAGTTAAGATGGAAGGAGTACTCAAGTTATGCTGAAGTCCACTTAATGTTGTTCTTGTTCCTAATGTGTGCTGTCACTGCTTTCTCCCAACTAGATTTCTAGTAACTACCTAAACTAAACCCTCCCCCACTTGCCCTCCCTCCCTCCCTCCCCTCCCTTGCAGCTGTCAAAGAGTCTTCTATACACAAGGCTGTTTTTGAGATCTTATCGTAGAGGTCTCATACAGTATTTGTCCTTTTGTCGCTGACTACTCTCACTCAACATAATGTCTTCCAGTTGAAACCAGGTTAGGAGATGTTTCCTGGAATCATCGTTATTCTTTATCATTGTGTAGTGCTCCATTGAGTATATGTACCACAGTTTACCTATCCATTCTTCTATTGTTGGGCATCTAGGTTGATTCCAGCTTTTTGCTATTGTGGACTGTGCCGCGATAAACATTCTGGTGCATGTGTCCGTTGGTGTGAAAGGCCTTGAATCTGTAGGATATATTCCAAGTAGTGGAATTACTGGGTCAAATGGTATATCAATATCCATTTTTTTAAGGAAGCGCCAGATTGCCTTCCAAAGAGGCTGGACCATTTTGCAACCCCACCAACAGTGTAGGAGGGTTCCACTTTCTCCACAGCCTCTCCAGCATTTGTTGTTTTGTGTTTTCTGGATCATGGCCAATCTTGTTGGGGTGAGATGGTATCTCATTGTTGTCTTGATTTGAATTTCTTTAACAGCTAAAGATCGTGAACATGTCCGCATGTGTTTTTTGGCTGCCTGGATCTCCTCTTTAGTGAAGTATCTGTCCATCTCCTTTGCCCATCACTTAATTGGATGGTTTATCTTCTTCTTATTGATATTTTGTAGTATCTTATAGATTATGGAGATCAGGTGTCGATCTGACATAGAGTTGCCCAGGCTTATGTTTTTTGAAAGATCACCCTGTTTGCTGCGGTGAAAATGACTATAGGAGCACATGTGCTACTAATCTAGTTTCTAAGAGCTGTTAACTTCTTTCAGATTGAATTTAGTTTTTTTTTTAATTTAATAAAGCAATTTTAGTGTATCATTTTAATCTTAAAGGCTTGAGTTGTGTCGAAATGGCATATGGGCAGTGTCTGGCCTCCTCTAATTTCATAAGGGGGAAGGAGTATCAGAAGCAACAGCCCAAGGCTGATTCCTGTGAGTCGGAAGTCAGGCACACCTACACTCTTTAAACCAGTTCTGATGTCAGCCATCTCTATTAGGGTAGATTCTACTTCTCTGCTGGGTTCAGTAATTTGTTGTAATGGCCACACAGATCTCACAGCCCATACTCAGGACTATGGAGTTTATCAGGGAAGTAACAGATTCAGGAACATTCGGGATACAGTTTTTCCATCAAGATAGCTTCTTTTCAGCTGTACTTACAGGCACACCCTTTTCGGGCCCTCGCCTCGGCCATACTCCCACAAGTGTTACAAAACTCATTTTGCTCTGCCAGTAAGCCTTGGTTCAAAGACACTCAGCTTCCTTGCTCTGTGGGCCAGCTTCCTTGCTCTATGATGCATTGGCATCATAGCCTGCTGGTCTCTCCACCACTTTTCTGGCATCACTTCTAGCTGCCATTAGTGTTACAGCTTACTTGGTCTCTCCCAGTGTCCAAGTTCTAGGAGCTTGAGAAACTGAGACAGCAGGGATCCCAGGTCCAAAGGACACACTCCATGCTTAGCTGTTTTCTCTTGGGAGTCATAAGGATCCTTATTTTCTACCTCTGGAATGGATCATTTCAAGCCCAGCGAGATGGCAAAACTGACCAATCCCCTTGGAGGAGGGTGCAAAATTACCCTATTTGCACGGTCCTACTTGGTTAGTTGGGTGGGGGTTACAAGACCATGGCAAGAAAGGCCATACAAAAGTGATTCATCCCACCACAAATGGGAAGTATAGCAGGACAGTTCTCTATTAATTGAAATGGGGTTGCCTTTCTCTGATAATTTTATTTGATTCTTCAATCTGAAAATTACTCAGCGACTCTTTACTGAAGAAGGGAGCTAGTTTATAAGCAAACACAGCCTATACTGCTGAGACTACAGTTTGAGGTGGTAGGACATACATAGAAGAAAGAGAAGGGAAGAATGACATCAGTCAGTGAATTATGTCAGCTGAATCAGTGAGCGTCATGGATTGAATTGTGTCCTCCCCAAAAATGTTTGTAGCCATTTGGCTAGATCTGAATTCTGATATTAGGTGATGTTCCTATATGGTGTAAACCCTGCCTCTGTGATGTTAATAAAGGAGGATGGGCAGCAGTTGTGTTGGTGGGGCAGGACTCAGTGTGTAAGATTGTGTTGTGCCTTGAGGCAGTCTCTTGAGATATAAAATAAAGAAGCTAGAGTGATTTGGGGACCTCATACCACCAAGTAATCAATGCTGGGAGCGGAGTGTGTCCTTTGCAAAGGACACGGGGTTGTGTGCCTCAGAAGTTTCCAGTCCAGGGGAACTTAGGTGACAAGGACCTTCCTCCAGAACCGACAGAGAAAGCCATCACTTGAAGCTGATGCTCAGAATTTGGACTTGTAGCCTACTGGATTTTGACAAAATGAAATTGCTCTTTTTAAAGCCATGCATTGTGGTATCTCTGTTATAGTAGCACGAGATGACTAAGACAATGTATATTGAGTGTAGGAAGCCAGTTGGGTACAGATTTCAAAGCCAGCCTGCCCTCTCAGGCATTCTTCAGGTATCTTAAAGATAAATAAATGCATAGGTTAGCAGAGAAGAAAAAAGACCCTTTCTCGTCTCCTCTCCCCCACAGCTTATCCCCACAGCTCATGAGCAGGAGACAGCTGAGCTTGCAAAGCTAACATGGAAAATACCCATCAGGTCTACAGCTGAGGAACCCCAGAGACCTGTTTATTTTAGGCATCAAAGACTCTGCAAGCATCTTCAGGTTTTCTGATTTTGCATTGCTTAGAACAATGAATAAGATTCCACCCCCGTGGGGATGCCTGATTAAACAAAAAGTAAAAGTTGACAAATACAGGGAAAGAATGACATACTCAGATGCCTTATATCTACTGTGGAGATCAGTGCTCAGCAAATGTGAAGTGGGGAAATACCACATAATTGGAGAGATCAAAAGAAGAAGTTTCAGCTGTTTACTTTGTTTGCTGCCCATCATCTGAAACAGGCTGTCTTCTTACTCCCACATCAGCAAGGCAGAGAATATCTAAAAGGCCAAGGTAAGCTTCATCCCTCCACTGGAAAGATGAGTTTTCCTTGAGGAGAAACAGATTTCCCCAGTCTCTATAAAGCACCGAAGTTATTTTACGAGCAACAAGATAAAGATAAAAAAGAATATTGCCATCTAAGCAAGACACGAACAAGAAAATAAAAAATAGGCCTGTCAGAGAGAATGAGCTCTAACTATAGACATCGCAGAATCCAAGTCCCACTGCCCTGGTCAGGAATCCGTTTTTACTCAGAAGCCACCAACTGGGGGCTTTAACTTACTCTTGGGTGGTGCAAACAGTTAAGTACTGAACTGTTAACCAAAAAGTTAGTGGTTTGAGCCCACCTAGAGGTGTCTTAGAAGAAAGGCCTGGCAATCAGCTTCTGAAAAGATACAACCTTGAAAACCCTGTGGAACACAGTTCTACTCTGCAACACATGAGAGTTGAACTCTTTTTTTTTTTGGTCATTGTCTAAAGTTCTCCATTGAACATGAGTTCTTCCCTAGCCACAGTACTTGCTGCTCTTTCATGACTAGCATCAACTCTTTCTATATTATGTAGTCTCAGTCTCCTTTCCCCTCCACCCCCTGCCCTCCCCCTTTATCCATCCCCCTTCTTCTCCCTCCCTCTCTCCACTTCCTCTCCCTGTCTCCATATGTAATTTTTATTAATTTAAATAGTTAGCAGTTGATTCCCATAGACTTTAGACAGTAGGTATAGAAAATTCTGGCTATTAATTAAAATACAAAATTTAAATTTAGTATGCTTAAATTCAGGAGAAAACAAATATTGATAACTGCTTGTTCACATGCAGAATCTAACTTTCTGCATACAATTTGCAAGTGAGGACAAATCATTTCAAAATCACCAGAGTAGCCAAACACCTGTGAAGCCCTCATACCTGTTTGGACACTGGTGGTGCCGCAGCTGCCCCAAAAGATCAGCAGTTTGAATCCACCAGACACTCCTTGGAAACTCTATGGTACAGTTCTGCTGTGCCCTATAGGGTCTCTATGAGTCTGAATTGACTCAGTAGCAACTGGTTAGTATAGGGTAGCTATCAGCCATGGACTCAGTGGCAATGGGCTTGGAATGTTTTTCTTAATTTTATCAGAGTAATGAACAAATCTGTCTTGGAAGAAGTACAGCCAGGGTACTCCTTGGAAGGAAGGATGGCAAGACTTTGCCTCACGTACTATTCACATATTATCAGGATGGACTAGCCCCTGGAGAAGGACATCATGCTTGGTAGGAGAGGGTCAGCAAAAGAGGAAGACCTTCAATGACATGGATTGACGTAGTAGCTGCAAGAGTGGGCTCAAACCCAGCAATGATTGGGAGGATGGTGCAGGACTGGGCAGGGTTTTGTTTTATTGTTCATAAGATGACTATGAGTTGAAAGCAACTTGGCGGCACCTAACAACAATATGGGGGAAGAAATCTGTCAGACTAATAAAGCCTCCTCCCCACTGTGGATGGTACTTTCAGAGAGGCATAGTAGGCAGAGCAGAAATTAAAAGAAATAAAATTAAATGAAAACTAAAACAAAGAGGGAAAAAAAAGTTTCTGCCCAGTGAGCATAACAATAGCCTTATGATCCTAAACCAAAAAAACCCCAAACCCATTGCCTGCAGAGTTGATTCCAACTCATAGCGACCCTATGAGCCTCGTAAGGTTTACACAACTATTGATTTCTCCAGTAATCGTCATTATTGCCTCTTTGGTTAGCAGCCTGAGCTCTCTTTTGAATAAACCAAAAACCAAGCCTGTTGCCACTGAGTGAATTCCAACTCATAACGACCTTAGTCTAGAATTATGATAGTATTGAAATGAATCATCTTCTAGTCCCCCAATTCTGTATTTACCAGAAATAACTCTGGCGTGAGGCTCATCTAGTTATAACCCTTGTTCATTACTAGGAAAATTCTTGAAACTTCAGCCAAAGCCTGCCTTCAGACTAGACTACAGCACACTCCAGAAAACACCTTTTTTTCAGGAGGGACTTTCACAAAAGTGGTTTTCTCTTTTTGTTCCAGGAGGAAAAGGGAATTAGGCCATACAGAATGGGAGATCAGAAGAGTAATCCAGGAGGGCAATGAGCGGTCAGGACCCAAAATGGTTGTTTTTCTAACTGACTCATCCTAATGTTAAATAAGCAAACGCTGTCTACTCGACTGAGTCCAGCATAACTAGATGGTGCCTGGTTACCACCACCCAGGGCTCTGACAGAGATCACAACAGCGAGTCCTGGGCAGGGGTGGAGAAAAATGTAGAGCAAAATTCTAACTCACAAGAAAAGACCAGATTTACTGACCTGGCAGAGACTGGAGAAACCTCAAGAGTACGGCCCCTGAACACCCTTAAAGTTCAGTAATGAAGTCACTCCTGAGGTTCACTCTTCAGCCAAAGGGTAGACCATCCCTTACTACAGGGTTCCTGTGAGTCAGAACTGACTGGGACCAGATGGTCCCGACTCAATCGGAGCAGATGATCACCAAAAACAACAAAGACGTGAGGAAAATGAGCCCAGGAGACAGTAGGGCCCATGTGAATGGGTGACTGCAGCAACACGTGACTAGAAGAACCAGACGGTAACTCGCTACCACCAGAGACAGCCGTGATGGGGCACACAACGTTGAGTCCCTGTGGCAACACAGGAAACAGAGGGGTGCATCTCAAGATCTCCATTAAAAGATCACAACTGATGGTCTGGCAGCCTGGGGGTTCCTCTAGGAGCATGGCCCGTAGACCTGCTGCTGCCCCTGACCAGAAAACACTACTGAGGTCTGTTCTTCAGACAGGAATTGACTGGACTTGGGGATACAATGTGACCATATCATGTATGTGCTTTATGGTTCTATGCTTCTATAGGATGCTGTCCTACTGGCCTCTTACTAGAAGGGAGAGGAGAGGGTGGAGAGGAAGGGACAAGAGATTGTTAAGAGGATATGAAATATATAGAACAAAAAGGAGAAGTGTACTGTCACCAGGCAAGGAGAGCAGAAGGAGCTGCAGATAGTCAGGCATGCGAATCTAATTTGTATAGTTTCACTTAAATCACAATTAAAAAAAGAAGAATTAACTCAACAGCAATGAATTTATTTGTTTTTTATAAGACAATAGCGAGACTAAATGGACACCCTAGCCCAGGGGCAAAGGCAAGAAGGCAGGAGGGACAGGAAAGCTGGTAATAGGGAACCCAACGTCGAGAAGGGGAGAACGTTGACATGTTGTAGGGTTGGCAACCCATGTCACAAAGCAATGTGTGTACTAATTGTTTAATGAGAAGCTACTTTGTTCTGCAAACCTTCATCTAAAGTACAGTTAAGAAAGAAAATAAAAGCAGGCTGGTTTCCAGAAGAGAGCCCTGGAAGGTAACTGAATGTACTTGGCCTTCTGCAAGTGAAGTGACCCAAAGACAGTGCTATTGAGATTGGTAAAGTAGTAGTGGAAGAGGCAAGGTCAAGGTCCCCCTTTTGCATTTTTCATTCTGGGCATCATGCCCTCATTCCTTTCCTTCAGCGCCTACACATGCACATAGTTGTTCCCACAAACTCTCTTGGGTAAAAAGTGTTTTGCCTGTAAATTGCCTTCATAGCTTGGGGCTGGGCAAACCAGAAAGTGCCACTTTGTTCATCTTGTACCCTAATAATGTATAAAGGTTATACCAAAACCTGAAACCAAGTCCATTGCCGTCAAGTCAGATTTGACTCATAGTGACCCTAGAGGTCGGGGTAGAAGTGTCCCGTAGAGTTTCCAGGGAGTGCCTGGAGGATTTGAACTGCCAACCTGTTGGTTAGCAGATATAGCACTTAATCTGCTATGCCACCAGGGTTTCTGTAAAGGTTATAGAAGTCGAAAAAATGTGCAGCTTTTGCATATCGAGGGCTTAATTAAGAGGTATATTTACATGTCTGACTGACCTACAAAAATTCCTTCCTTCTGTACGTTCAAAAGCCAGTAAGTCACAGTCCAGGACTAAGGAGCACTCTTAAAAGTTCAGGCAGGCAAAAGTTGTTTATCCCTCTGATTTTGTCTATCCAAGCAGTGTGTCACCTTTTCTCTACTGCCTGTTTTTGGGTGTGTCTCTCTGCAAGTACCATCTACAGCAGGGAGAAAGTAAGGGTATCTGGCTTTAAAAGAATGAACAATTTCTTAGTTTTCTTTCTTCTTTGTGACTCAAGATTAAAGTTTCGTTGAGAGGGGAAGTCACAACTGTTGACTAACGTGAGATCTTACATGGATTTATGGCCCCCATCTGGGTGCTACTTGTAATCTGACCTTCCTCCATCCATGAAGTGTCTGCCTATTGGTTCTTGTACACACCGAGAGCATTACTGTTCCTTGCCTTTGCTTTCATCTGTCTGCTAGGTTCACTCCCATCCATTTCTCAAGGGATGTGGGTTTTGCTCTTGACCCATACTCTCCCCAGAAATGGCTTTTACCATCTTATCACACAGTGATTCCGCCTTGCTGTAACTTACAGCAGGGCTGATCTCTAACTTTCACTTGGCATGTAGGATGCCTGGGACTGCTTTAGTTCTTACCCTTTTATAATCATTTGACATTTTACAAATATGGATCCTGTTTTACCAACTTGATTGTAAGTTCCTCGAGGACTGGGAGAACATAACCCCTAGCACAGGGCTGAGTGCTCCTAATCAGGGTCTTCAGTAATATTTAGAAGCAACTTCAGAGATGATCAAATTCAGGTATCTCATTTTAAAGTGAAACAAAAAGGTGGAGTGCTTGGCTCGAAGTCCTACTAATACCAGAGATTAATCTTAAGCCTATTTTCTACCAGTCCAGGTCTCTACACTAGACTATTGAATAAACTGATTCTTTTTCCATTCTTGTACCCTGTTACAAAGAAAAGCTATCCCAAATGCAGGTATAAAGATAGATATGATTCAATCCATTTGAAATACTGAATTTGTAAAAGGCAACACTAGTTGCTATCAATTCTAAATAAATTTGAGGAAAATCAAGGTGTGATCATTGTGAAATAGCAGGTTAGTTAAAGGAAAGGGGCTGAACTGAGGGGCTTGCCTGCACCATTGGGAAGCAGCTGTTGTGGGTTAGCTGTGTTCAGCAGTATAGTTATTCCATTTACAAGAGAAAGAATGGCCACTGTCTGAAACTATGTTCATCACTTTGCTCATGTACAATCATTTCAAGTTGCTTTAACACACCTTAGAGATGTAGGTATTTTGACAGTTTTGTCTGAAAAGAGAAAAGTTTGCTTTCAGTGTTTGGAATTATACAATATAATAATGCATATATCACCTAGGCTGCCTAGTAGTTTTATTATAATAAGTAATTTTCATTATTTACCACGATCATCTGTATTCTTCATCTTGCCTATCTGCATTGACTTCTTTCTTCACGTCCCCCTCATACTATCTCATATAGCCAGCTCTCAATTCCTTGATAATATACTGTATCTCATCACAAAAGTCCTCAAGAGAGGTGTCTCTACATACAAGCTCTCCAATTCTTCTTCTCCTTTCTTTTTAAATTTTTTTTTATTGTGCTTTAAGTGAAAGTTTACAATGTAAGTCAATTTGTCAAAACATACACATACAGTGCTATATATAACTCTAGCTGCTCCCCATACCCTGTGACAGCACACTCATCGCTTCTACCTTGTATTTCCTGTGCCCATTCAACCAGCTCCTGTCTCTCTATGCCCTCTCTTGTCTCTGATCGGGAGCTGTCTGGTTAACCTCATATATACACTTGAGCCAAGAAGTACACTCTTCATCAGTCTCAATTTGTGACTTACACAGTCCAATCTTTGTCTGAAGAGTTGGCTTTGGGAATAGCTTCTGTTCTAGCCTAAAAGAGAGTCTGAAGGCTATGTTTCCCAGGGCACCTCCAATCTGTTGGACCATCAAGTCTGGTCTTTTTAATAGAGTTTGACTTCTGCACACCAGTTTTCTCCAACTATGTCAGGGACACTATGCTGTGTTTCTTGTAAGGACAGTCATTGGTGGTGGCTGGGCACCATCTAGGTCTTCTGGTCTCATGCTGAAGAACTTGAGTGCTAACTGAAAGGTTGGTGATTTGAACCCCCTAGCTGCTCCACAGGAGAAAGATGTGGCAGTATATTTCTGTACAGATGACAGCCTTGGAAATCCTAGGGGTAGTTTGACTCTGTCCTATAGGGTCACTGTAAGTTGGAATTGACTCACTGGCAATGTTTTTAGACTTGGATATTCTTCTTAAATTCATTTCAGCCACACATGTGTCTTCATGACTACACCAAACCTGCTCTTATCAAAGTCACTAGTGACCTGCACTTCAGTAACTCTAATGATCAATTTTCAGCTTTCCTCTTACTTGACCTATCAGCTGCATTTCACATTGTTGATCATCCGCTCCTCCTTGATACACTTTCTTTTAGGACCTACACTTTCTGTGTTTTTCTCCTACCTCATGAGCTACTCCTTCTTTGTCCTCTTTGTTGATTCTTTCTTTTTACCCTGCCCTTTTAATGCTGAAGTGGCCCAGAACTCAGTCATTGTTCCTCTGTTCTTCTCTGCTGATGCTCATTCAGACTCATGATTTCAAATATTCAGACTCATGATTTCAAATGTGACCTATACGCTATGACTTCCAAATTGCTATACCGAGCTCAGATCAATCTCTTGAGCTTTAGAATTATATATCCACGACTGTCTTATTACATCATATCTCCAACTGAAAATCCAACAGATCCCTCAAATGGATCTTTTCACCTTCTCTCTCAACCTGAACTTCTGATCTTTCCTTCCAGAGGTCTCCATCTGAGCTGTTAACTTTATCCTTCCAGCTGATCAAGCCAAAAATCTTGAAGGTGCATTTGACCTTCTGTCTCTCACAGCTCACATTCTATCAGTCAGGAGATCCTGTTGCTTCTACCTTCAAATTATGTCTAGGATCTAACTACTTCTCATAAGAAGAAATAGGATAGTGAGGCTATGAATGATTGTTTACTCTTCTAAGTAAAAACAGATGCTCTTCCTTCTACCCAACAGTAATCACTGAGCCTAACTATATGCTAAGCACTGAGGAAATATCGGAGAGGAAGCAGACAGGACCCTGATCTCCTGGAGATTAAAGTCTAATATAATTGATATTCTAGTTCTCAGTCTTTATCAAAGTCTGTCCTTAGATGGCCAGTTGCTAGGATTTATTCCCATTTTGGGATAGGAGTACAAATCCAAGAGGTCTGCATTATACTCACTACTTAGAATCTGGCTTCTCAAGGTACAGTCTCCCAACCAACAGCATTAGCCTCGTATGAGAGCTTGCTGGAAAGGCAGGTCTCAGGCCCCACCCTAAATTAGAAACTGCTTTTTACAAAAGATCCTAGGCGATTTTATGTGGAAAAAGTTTTGAGAACTAGTTCCTTGATACTCTCCAAGGAATATAAGCCCATTAGTATCACATAAGTTGTGGTTAAGGGAAAATTGAGGAGGAAAAAGGAGAGAATTAAGTTTATTTTTTTTCCTTTTGCTAATTAACAAGGCATAATATTTGATGTCATGGACAATAATAGTAAGTGCAGTAGAAGATTCTAAATTGATGCCCCTGATCATTTAAAAATTCACAGAACACAAAGCTTATAGGAAATAAATATGGGATAATCATTTGCTAACACTTTGTGTATCTGAGAGGCAGCATTTAAGTAAGTATGTTTAAAAGCGTAGACTGTGAGGTCAGCCGTTCTGGTGTGTAAGCATGGCACTGTATTATTAGCTGTTTCCTGAGGCAGTTTTCTTGGCTTCTTAGGTTTTTGTTTTCTCTTCTGTAAAATAGGAATGATAAAAGTACTTATCTCATAACTTTACTACGGGGACTAAATGAGATAATGTTTGCAAGGAAATCAACATAATGCCAAGCAAATAGTGAGCACTCAACAAATGTTGTTGTGAGTTGCCAGAGTCAGTGCCAACTCACGTCTACCTCATTTGTACACAGAGGTTCGTAGGTTTTACAAGGCTGTAGCCTTTTGGAACATATCACCAGACCTGTCTTCCAAGGTGTCTTTCAGCTGGTAGTTGAGCACATAACTATTTGCACCACCCAGGAACTCCTCAATAAATGTTAGCTTTTATTAGTATTATCATTAAATTTATTTAACAAGTATTTTAATAATAATAGGGTACAATAATAGAGGAAATGAAGGTGGAGCACGAGCAGGAGCCTATTTAAACAGGTTAAGCAAGAGGTCTCTAAGGAGAGGATGTTTACATGGAAACCTGGAGAATAAGCAATAAACACGTAATAAGTTATGGTGTCAAGCAGGTGAAGAGAAGAACAGCTCACGACAGGCCTGGATCATTCAGAGCCTCAGAGTACTGAAAAAGGGGAAGAGAAAACTCTCAACTTGAAATGCAATTTACTAACAAATGAGTATGTTTTCCTCACTTCATGTAGTTACTTAAGTTCAACCAGGACTGTTACCATGGAAACCAGGGAAGAATGTATCCACTTCCAGTGTTTTGGATCTATTTTTCTTAGTTTCTCCTCCCAGTAGTGACAGTGGTGCTTCTAATCTTACAGAAGGGGAAATTGAAGCACAGGAAGAGCAGGCCACGCATGAGTCAGTGAGCAGACAAGCTCTTCCTGTAAGCGGGGGCACAGGATGTGTCTCTGAGGCAGCCACGTTCGCCTTTCCACACCTTTTTCTCTCTTGTGTATCCTTCTAGGCACAACTTCAACTCTTTCCTGTCCTCTCAGTCTGAGACTGTGCCCTTAGCCAACCCCAGAAAACTAGCCCCTTTCATACTCCCTCCAACTGCCCCTACTCACAGACCGCTACCCTGGGTCTTTGTCCTTCCTCAGAGCTGCTCACGGCCTCCTTATGGCTATTCTCTAGCCCTACTAAGTCAAAGATACCAATTGAATCTTCCAGTCCTGACTCCTAGCCTCAAGTCCTGTTTTCTGAAAGAGACACAAATCCATAGGTTGACAAAGAATCTAAAGGGCCGTCCAGTCTCTTTTACTAAGTAACAATAATGATTTGTGCTAATATGGAGTGAAATGAAAGGAAGAAGGACTTAAATTGAGAGGAGGCAAAATTAAATACCTTTTTACCCTTCAGGAAAGTTTAGCTGCTGCATCTGCTCAGTTAAGATCAAAATGATGTTACACGTTCCCTGGAAAAGTTACAGTTCATCTCTACACAAACATAGACTCTTTCAGGACAAGATAGGTTGAAACTAGTTGGGCAGAATTCTTTAAGAAAAGAAAGAATACAAATTTTCATATATAAAGTAGGTACAAAAGTGGACATTTATTTAGAATTAGAAGAAAAATCCTGACAAATCACACATTTTGATAAACACCACATGTGAATATCACAAAATCCAAGGCCCGCCAGGGCCAGGGCGATGAGGAGCCCTGACATTTTGCTTCACCAGCATTATGGTAACTATACGTTTAATCCTTGAGCTTTTTTCCTGCCTAAATTCTTAGAAGAGGTGTCTATCCTTACCTTTAATTTTCCCGCCCCTGAATTACTCCTTAATCACAGGTAGTCAAGAGTTTAGTCCACGTAACTCCAATGAAACTGTTCTCTCAAACATCCCCAGTGGTTCCTGGTCACCAAGTCAGGCAGCTTTTGTGCAGCCCCCATGCTCCTGATAACTCATTCACAAAAGACACCCATTGCCACACCTTTCCTCTCAAGATTCTGTCTGTTGTGGCTTTTAGGAGGCTATATTTTCACATTTTCCCTACTGCATGTACTGTTCTTTCTCTTTTCTTGAGTAGAACTCCTCCTTCTGGCTCTCAAATTGTAACCACTTTGCTCTTGTCACCCCCTGTACTTGCCTGTCATCTCTCATAACGTCAAACATAAGTTGACTCTCGAGCCTGTCACTGTGGCCTGCACTTTCTCTCACGTGTTGATTCTGCTTGCTGGACACCTCCATGTGGAAGTGCCCCTGGATGTCAAACTCAGAGTGCTCAAAGCCAATTAGTGATACTGTTCCCAAACTGGCTGGCCTACCAAATATTGAAATTCAGTGTTTTCTAAAATTAAACTTTCAATAACAAGCTGTCCATCAGAATGTACCCCCTTCTGTTAAAGACCTAAGTAGCTAAAGTTTAAGTCATACCCAAGGATGGGAAATGAAACTGCCTTTCTTCTGTCTTTATGCATAAAGTAATTCACTCTGGCTTGTTCCTTATGAGAACAGGAAGTTGTTCTGACAGGTTAGCTTGGCAGAAGAGCATCTGCTACCCACTTCATGAGGTTTGGCTTCAATTCAATTCTGTAAACTTCCCCATCTAGGCTTAGACTGGAGACTCCTGGCCTCATCAGAATGAAAGTATCTTTGTGGTCAATGATGTAACTGTGGTTCTGGCAGCTAATAGAAACTGACATTTAAAAGGAAGGTGGATACTTTCTTACTAGCAAATGAAAAAGAATCGCTTCATAGGTGTAGAGTTGGGACAGAAGAGCAAAAGCAGCTGTTAATCAACCCATCCCCAAATTTAGTAACCTCGAGGAACTAGAAAATGTGTTATCGAAAGGGAGCAGAGTGGTGGGGTATGTGTGAAGGGCTCGATGAGAAGAGAGAGGGAGGAGAGAGAATGATGGAGAGGTGAAGAAGAGAAGGAAAAAAAGAGGATGCAAGGAAGAGTGAGACAAGGAAAAGGGACAACACTGACATAAGACAGGAAACCCTAATTTTTGCAGAATAAAATTCCCTTTTCCGTTAAAGGAAAAAAGTAAATTTTTTTTTTCAAATGAACATTTAGGAAAGATGTATACTTCAGAAACTATGAAGATAGAAGTTGACTGAGTAATCTCTGAGATTGGTATGGAGAAAGATTGCTAATGGAAACTGATCCACAAATCTAGGTAGATGTTCTGTGGTGGAGACAGAATCTAGCCAAGCAAAAGAGTGTAAAATGAAAAGCTAAGTAAAGCAAGTGTATGCTTCCCTTCAAAATAAAAACTGTCAAGTCCTACTGTGAAAGAGAAATTGTCGTATTTAGAACGAAAATACAGGTTGTTTTACTTTGTTTAGTTAGTCCACAGTACAGGCACATATTGTAGTCCTAAGTGATTGAATGGCATGTATGTAGAATTTTCATAGTAATACGTATCCTGATTTACATTTTAAAGTCAATAATAATGACTATCATAGAAGCAATACCATCATACTCAGAACTGACTGTCTCCAAATGACAAATTATCCAAACTGTCGTATCTTTGATCCTTGTCTCTTTCTATCCATTTTCCCTCTATGATCCTGTCATCGTTTTGAGACCTTTATATCTACCTACCTACGTACATTTTCATCTACCTGTCCATTATATTTTCTGTACCCATCTAATTGTCACCTAACAAACTACCTTGATTCTCATGCTTATGCATGATTTCAGTTCAGCTGGATTAGGGGCAGGCTGTGGATCAGCTGGTCTTTGCTCCAGGCTGTAGGTTAGGCTGAAAGCTTCTCCATGTGTGCTTGTCCTTGGAGCATACTGAATAAACTTTTTCTTTTCGTGGTAGAAGTTGGAAATTTCTGCCATGAACAGAAACACATAGTACCTCTTACAGACTAAGCTTGGAGAGGGCACACTGTCATTTTCACCATAAGTCAATCGGTCAAAGAAAGCCACATGGCCAACCACAACAATAACAGGTCATATTTTTCTTAGAGGCTAGGGAAGAGGGAACGAATATTTGCTGAACAACAATTTACCACACTTCTCAAATTCACTGTCTCCAAATCTCTTATCCTCTCCATTGTTCTCTTATAGTTAATAATTACTTATCCAGGAATAAACCTTGTGGGAGACACTCTAACCCTTGCCTACCCTCCAAAAAAACAAAACAGTTGCTGTTGGTAGATTCTGACTCATAGTGACCCTATAGGACAGAGTAGAACTGCTCCCATAGGATTTCCAAGGAGTGGCTGGTGGATTCAAACTACTGACATTTGGTTAGCATCTGAGCTCTTAACAACTTCATCACCAGGGCTGTTACCCTCAGTATCTATTTTACTACCAAATAGTACTAATTCTCATAAATTATTCAATTATATGAATTTTAGGTTAGGCCTGCAAAGAACACTATAACAATTTCCTGACTCTTAGTTTCTTAGTGATACTACAACAGAAATACCACAGGTGCATAGTTTTAATTAACTGATTTTATTTTCTCACAGTTTAGATGGCTAGAAGTCCCAATTCAGGATGCGTGCTCTAGGGGAGAACTCTCTGTCTGCTCTAGAGGAAAATCCTTGTTTCAGCCTATCCAATTCTTACGTTCCTTGGAGATCCCCACATGGCATCTGACTTTCCTCAATTTGTGTTCCTTCACTTCCTTGTCTAATCTGCTTTTTTTAAATATCTCAAAAATAATTGATTTAAGACATATCCTACACCAATATACAAAACCCTGGTGGTATAGTAGTTAAGTGCTAGGCTGATTATCAAAAAGATCCCTGTGGCAGTTCAAATCCATCAGGTGCTCCTTGGAAACTCTATGAGGCAGTTCTACTCTGTCTTATAGGGTCACTGTGAATTGGAATCAACTCAGTGGCAATGGTTTTTTTTTTTTTTGTTTCCTTAAGGAGTTCTGAAAACAACATGGAAGGTTGTCTTCCTCAGGCCTTCTGGCTGAGATTGATTCAGCAATAATTACATAACTAGTGTATAATCTTGAAGCTCATGTATCTGGCTGCCAGCTACCTTTATTTAAGCTTGTATATAATGCATGAGGTGGGGACAACTGCCAAATGCTGTCCCTGCCTGCCACACTGCATCAGTAAAGCTGGTATGACTGCACCTACTGTGCCTCCATTGCTGAGTCTACCTGAATCATGCATCAATATTCCTGGCATTGAGTACCTGTGTTACTTTGAGGGTAGACTGATATGATCTCACTAATATAACAAAAACTCTGGTGTCAAGTGGGATTACAGGGTTTAGTATTTGTCTTGATTATCTAGTGCTGTTACAACAGAAATATCAAAGTGGGTAGCTTTAACAGAAATTTATTTTCTCTCAGTTTAGATACCCCTTGACATCAAGTTGATTCCAAATTATAGCGATCCTATAGGATGGAATAGAACAACCCCATAGGGTTTCCAAGGAGTGACTGTTGGATTCAAACTGCTTTTGGGTAGCAGCTAAGTTCTTAGTCACTGTGCCACCAAATCTCACAGTTTGGGAGGCTGTAAGTCCAAATTCAGGCACTGGCTCTAGGGAATGTCTTTCTCTATTTATTGCCTCTGGAAGAAGATCCTTTTCTCATCTTCTGCTCCTGGGTGGTCTTTACATGGCTTGACATCTCTCTTCCCTGTCTCTGCTTCTGTTTGCTTCTTTAATCTGAAAAGAGATTGACTCAAGATACAAACTACGTCTATCCTACCTCAGGAACATAACAAAGACAACCCATTCCCAAATGGGATCATAACCACAGGCATAGAGGTTAGATTTACAATACATTTGGGGGGAACCAAAATTCAGTCCATGCGTTGAGAAAGACAAGGGGCTAACAGCCACCTCTGAGTGTCTGTAAGGAAAGCATGTCCCTGGTCCTTAGAACGCACAGGTATGTAAGTTATGCAGTCAGACTATGGGTTCCCAGTGCTACTGGTTTTAAGGACGGGGAGGCACTGCTTTTTCTTTGATCTCTCTCTTGGGTGGCTAGGTGGCATGGGTGGAGCCAACAGTCCTCAGACTCCTCTATGGGTAGATGAGGACCATGCTTAATAGGTAGAGTGGTATCAAAGGTCAGGAACCTGTCTTTCCACCATATAGCTGATAGAGTAAAATTAGAATTCAGGTATACACCCTGTTGTACTAATGGGCTAATGAAGGCCTATGCTGTTACATTGGCTCACATAGGTCTATCCATGGATAAAATGCATTCAAAGTCTGTGGACCCTTATGTTTGCACCTAGGCACCTGTTTCTGCTGTGTGTCCTGCTTAGGGGATCCAGCAGATCATTTTATTCCCTGTTAATTTGCTCCCTCTCCAAGGCTGGGAGAATGGCTCATGGTGCATACTTCTAGCCCGGGGGATGCATCATCCTCTGGAGCCAGCTTTGGCAGAGTAGAGAGCAGGGGACAGGGGAGCAGATAAAAAGGAGAGAGGTTTATCCCAAAGGAAAATTTTTGATCAGCGTTTGGTAGGTTAGATGTAAGCTACTTAACTTTTGCCAATAGAGCACTGGTTTTTCACTGATCCTGGAGGCATGAATGACCTTCCTCCACTTGGTCTCTCCCAGTGTCAAAAACACTTTCCAAGTGTCACTGCTCATCTCACTGGGCTTGCTTCAGCTGGTCCACTTGCAGGGTGCTGCTTCTCACCAGGTGAGGTCTGGCCGCTCCTCACTGCTTCTGAACCTTCTCGTTCTCCGTGCCACTCAGTCTTATTTCTCCACTTTGCCTTTGATGTTCAGGGGTTCTAGAATGTCATATATAATCAATTAATTTTTTTAGGATCTTGGTTGTAAGAGAGATCATAGGAAGTGTCTGACTACTCTGCTGTTTTAGCCCCAGCTCTCCAAAATCCCATTTTAGAGTCTGCTTTCTCAAACCAGCTTTCCCAGATTGGGTTCTTTAGGAATAGAAACTAAGGCAAAGATTTGTGATAGAAAGTTTACTGGGGTGGTCTCTCCGGAACAGCACCAGTTTGGGTGTGAAGGATGCAGGAATGGAGAAGACAAGTTGAACTACAATAAACTGCAACAAAGTCTACTGCCTATCCCATGGGGAACTCTGAAGCTAGGATGGCCCTTCAAAGTTGTTTTGAATTGTGGCAAAGGGGCATTTGTACCATCACATCAACAGGTTATTGATGCAGATACCTGTAGGGAGATTGTGTACTTTCCACAAGGCGGCTTCCTCTGGCTGTGAACCATGAGTAGCCAACACTCGGATGCAATGAGTGCCTCAGTCCTGAAGGGAGATGTGGGCAGTGCAACGCATTATCCACTACAACTGTAAAGTTAAGCTTGTGGTAAGGCTTGATTACAGTCAAGTCCCTACCCTTCCTGGAGAGAGAAGTATGTATATTGCATCAAGCCAGTGGAAGTACATATCTCACTCTGTCAACCTGTTATCTTCATGCAGTAATTCTTTACAAGCAGCAATTTTTTCCTTCAGGGGACATTTGACACTGTTTGGAGACATTTTTGGCTACCACAACTGGGGAACGGGATGCTACTGGCTTCTTGGGGATAGAACGATGCTGCTACACCTCCTGCAATACACAGAACAGCTCCCCACAACAGAAGTTTACCCACAATTGTCAATAGTGCTGAAGTGAGAAAGTCCCCTCAGCACTATCAAAAAGGCTCTCACTTTCTAAAGTTAAAGGGCAGAAAAATCAAAGGATAAGGTCCAGTCTTACTTACAAGATTAGTCAAGCTCCAAAGATATTAAATTTTCAACCCTGGAAATTTCCTTATCTCATACTGATGACCTTGACTGGAAAAGATGGGTACTCTGAGTCTTGGAAATGGAACACCTGGTTCAGTGCACCCAAAACTTGGAAACATTGTTTCTTTGGCCTTTCCTGAACTGTATAAGTGGTTCTCTAGTTTAAAGCTGGTACATACCCCACCAACCCACCCTGCCCCTACTTGCTTGATGATAATGCAGAGGCCTCTACCTTGCGTGGCACCCCTTCTCCAATATCACAGTTTGCTCCTACCTCTCACCTGGCCAATAACTAGGGTCATTCACAGTGCAGCAAAGCCAGGTGGACATCTTTTAAACTCTCCCACTCTTAGGCCAAAAGTTTTTTTTAAAAAACAAAGAAAAAAGAAAAAAAAATCTGTCACATTAGGAGAACTATCAGCAATGTCAGTCTCCACCTGTTTCCATTTCATTCACCAATCTAACTCTGAAAGAAACTATATAGGTCCTGGAGGATGACAGTGGATCCCTGCAAATGCAATTAACAGTGGCCCTAACTGCAGCTGCTGTGACAGATGTGGCATCTTTGTTAGAGGAAATCATTCCAGTCTCAGCTACAAGATATGTGTCATTTATCTGGCCAATGAGTTTTTTCCAACCCTGTCAAGACAGTAGGAGACCTGGTAGTGTAGTGATTAAGAGCTCAGCTGCTAGCCAAAGTGTTGGCAGTTCAAATCCACCAGCCACTCCTTAGAAACCCTGTGAGGCAATTCTACTCTGTCCTACAGGGTTGCTATGAATTGGAACCAACTCAGCAGCACCTAACAAAGGCAACAACATGAAGAAAGTAGATCAGAAACAGTTCACATTTATGTAGAAGAGACAATATATAGTCTTGCCCAATCGTTGTATTAGCTCTGTCATCTATTGTCTTAATATAATGCAAAGAGACTTTCAGAAGATTCCACAGAATATCAAACAAATTCAGTTTTATAGATGGTATCATGTTAATCAACCAAGATGAGCAAGAAGCAGGAATATTTTGGAGGGCCCTGGTAAGACTCACACACTTCAGATGGTGGGAGATGCACCACTGGAGGATTAGGGTCTATTACATCAGTGAAGGTTTTAGGGTCTAGTAGTCTAAGGAATAATTTGAACACCTCTCTTACCAAGATCTTCATCTCTCGTTGTCCTTTCATCACGCTGTAACACCCCATGCAGACCTTCAATCACCGCTATTCTTTTTTAAAAAAAATATTTTATTGTGCTTTAAGTGCAAGCTCACAAGCCAAATCAATTTGCCATATGAAATCCCACACTCACACGACTATGCAAATCTATTATCCCACCCCCATGACAGCACATTCCTCCTTTCTATCCTTTACTTCCTGTATCCATTCAGCCAGCTCCTGTCCCCCTCCACCACCTTATCTCACCTCTTGACAGGAGCTTCCCAGACAGCTTCATGTATATATCTAAGCCGAGAAGCACATTCTTCACCAGCGTTGCTCTATGTCTTGTAGTCTGGTCTAGTCTTTGTCTGACAAGTTGTCTTCAGGACTGATTTCAGCTCTGAGCTAATAGAGAGTCCAGGGGCTGTGTTTTCAGGGGATCTTCCAATCTGATGGACCATTTTTCTCATACCACATCAGGGATTTTATGTTGTGTTCCCTGTCAAGACAATCATTTGTAGTGGCTGTATCTAGTTCTCCTGGCCTTATGATGATATAGTCTCAGGATCATATTGCTCCTTTTATCTGCTGGGCTCATATGTTCCACATGTCTTTGAAGTCTTTCATTGTCGTCTGCTCCACGTGGATTGGGACCAATTGATGCTGCTTAGATGGCAGCTTGCTAGCTTTGAAGATCCCAGACGCCACTCACAAAAGTGGTGTGCAGAACTTTTTCTTAAAAAATACCTAGTTAATGCCAATTAGCCTAGATGTTCCCTAAAACCACAGTCCCCATACCCCGTCCCTGCTACTCTGTCCTTGTATTTAGAAAACCTGTTAGCTTTGGGTACAGTTCAGTTGTGCTAACCTTGCTTCTACTAAACATTGTCGCTCCCTTCACCTAGCTGCCTTCCTATTTACTGTCTAATCTATGAATACCCCTTTCCCTTCCTCCCTAGCCTTGTAACCATCAAAAACTATTTTCTTCTATGCTTAAAACTTTTCTTAAGTCCTTATTATAGTGGTCTCATACAAATAGTTACAACTGACTAATTTCACTAAACTTAATATCTTCTAGATGACTTCATGTTGTGTTGCCTAAGACTATCTTTTTTTTTAATCATTGCATAGTATTTCATTATGTAACTATATCATAGTTTGTTTATCCATACATCTGTTGGTAGGCACCTATGTTGATTCCATTGTTTCGCTATTGTTACCAGACAAAGACTCAGGGTCTCTGGCTACCTGCTTCCCAGTGAGTCAATTGTGGAGACAGGTATGGGTGAATGATCAAAGGCTTTTTTATAACCTGTGTACACGGGTGACAGATAGCATTTTTGATCTCGCAGCGTGTCTGTCACCATCAAGCAAGCTCAGGATGTTTAAAAGGGAAGCAACATGCTGAGCCAGCACAGGGAGCAGGGGTCAGGAGAACAGTGAGAGCAGTTTGGGAGGGGAACCAACCCCACAGCAGGCTTCATTTGGAACTGAAGTCCAGGAAACTCTCAGTTGTCAGCTAGGACAGGCGTCCCCACCAGGGCTTTTACTGGCACCTCCACTTACTAATATTTCTAAAAAACAGTGTAAAATGAATCTACAGACCTATTATCCAAGTGGCTCCTGTCAGCCAGTGTGCCAATTCCTGTCCAAGCCAGGTAAAGAAAGCCAGGAATTTTAAGAAAAGAGAAAACAAGTAAAAAAGTCAGCTCTGTAAAATCAGCAAAGAATTAGTCTTGTCTCTTTTAATTTCTCCTTCAAAATAGGGATCCTGAAGGCCCACACCTTCACTATTCTGGGCAGTTTTGCAGCCAACACAGGGGCGCATGCATCTGTTCACGTGACAGTTCTTATTTCTCCAAGAACTAAGATTGGTGGATAATATGTCAACCACTCATATTCTTTATCTCATGAATGGCACCCAAAACTGCATATCTGAAACTGAACTTGAAACTTTCCCCAGTGACCTGCTTCTCCTTGTGTTACATCTTTTGGTAAATATATCTACCGACTGCCCCAGCCCAGCCTGCGTAGGTGGCTGTTACTGTTAGATGACGTTGAGGCAGTTCCAACTCACAGCGACCCTAAGTGCAACAGAACAAAGTGCTTCCCAGTCCTATGCCATCCTTGCAATAGTTGCAATTTTTGAACCTGTCATTGTAGCTGCTGTGTCAGTCCATCTCCTTAAGGGCCTTCCTCTTTTTCCTTATTCTTTACCGAGCATGATGTTTCTCTCCAGGGACTGATTCTCCGAATAACATGCCCAAAGTGTGTGAGACAAAGTGTTGCCATCCGTACTTTTAAGGAGCATCATGGCTGTACTTCTTCCAATACAGAATTGTTCATCCTCCTGGAAGTCCATGATATATTCAGTATTCTTCACCAACATTATAATTCAGAGGTATTAGTCGCCATGAGTCGAATCTGACTCGAAGGCACTTGGCTTTTGGCTTGGCTAGTTCTTCTTGGGTCCTGATTCATTGTCAGCTTTCACATGGCTTGAGTCAGGCACTCCTTAGTCATCAATGTGTTATCTTTACTTTTTAACACTTGAAAGAATTCCTTTGTGGCACGTTTGCCTAAATCTAGTATGTAAGATGAGCTCTTGATTGTTGCTTCCATGGATGTTAATTATGGATCCAAGTAAAATGATATACTTGACAGCTTGAGTCTTTGTTAATCTTGATACTGCTTATTGATCCATTTATGAGAATTTTTATTTTCATGTTAAGGTGTAATCCATGTGAAGGACTGTAGATTTTGATCAATGAGTGCTTCAGATTCTGTTGGCTGTAAGCAAGCGAAGTTGTGTCATCTGCATATCACAGGTTGTTAATGAGTCTTCCTCCAATCCTGATGTCCCATTTTTCTTCATATAGTCCAGCTTCTCATATTGCTTGCTCAGCATACAGATTGAATAAGTATGGTGTTAGGCCGCAACCCTGATGCACACCTTTCCTGACTTTAAGCCATGCAGTATCCCCTTGTTCTGTTCAAATGAGTGCCTCTTGCTTATGTACAGTTTCCACATGGGCATCATTAAGTATTCTGGAATTAACGGTCTTCTAAATGTTATTTGTAATTTGTTATAATCCACATAGTGGAATAGTCAGCAAAACACAGGTAAACATTTTTCTGGTATTCTCTCTTTCAGCCAATGTTCATCTAACATCAGCAATGATATTCTTCTTTCTGCAGCCTTTTCTAAATCTGGCTTGAATTTCTGGCAGTTCCCTGTTGATGTTACTGCTGCAACCTTTCTTAAATAATCTTCAGCAAAAATTATAATTACATGTGATAATAATGGTACTACTTGATAATTTACATATTCTATTGTCTCAACTTTCTTTGGAATGGGTCAAATATGAATCTCTTCTAGTGGACTGGCCAGGTAGCTGTCTTCCAGCTTTCACGGCATAGACACCTGAGCACCTCCAGAGTTGTATCTCTTTGTTGAAACATTTCCATTGGCTTCCATCAATTCCTGGAGACTTGTTTTTTGCCAATGCCTTATGTATGCCTTGGACTTCTTCGTCTGGTACCATCAGTGTTTGATCATATGCTACCTCCTGAAATTTATGAACATCAATCATTTTTGGTACAGTGACAGTGCATTCCTTCCATTTTCTTTGAGTACTCCCTGTGTCATTCAATACTTTGCCCATAGAATCCTTCAGTTTTGCAACTTGAGGCTTCAATTTCCCCCCTCCCCCAGTTCTTTCAGCTTGAGAATGCTGAGCGTGGTCTTCCGTTTTGGTTTTCTAACTCTGGGTCTTTGTACATTTCGTTATAATACTTTACTTTGTCTTCTCAATCTACCATTTGAAATCTTCTGCTCAGCTATTTCACTTTGTCATTTCCTCCATTTACTTGAGCTATTCTATGTTCAAGTTTCAGACTGTCTTCTGACATCTGTTTTTGTTTTTCCTTTCTTTTTAATGACTTTTTCTTTCTTTGTGTATGATGTCCTCCCACAACTTGTCTGGACTTCAGTGATATTCAGTGTGTCAAATCTATTCCTGAGATGTTCTCTAAATTCATGTGAGATATACTCAAGGTCACACTTTAGCTCCTGTGGACTTGTTTTAATTTTCTTCAGCTTCAACTCGATGTGCATATGAACAATTGATAGTCATTTCCGCTGTTGACCACTGACTTCATTCTAACTGATGATACTTTGTTGTACCATCATCTGTTTCTACAGATGTAATTCATTTGATTTCTGTGTATACCATCTAGTGTGGTTTTCTAGTGTGGTCCACAGATATATTCACTGTCTATGTTGTTGAAAAAAATTATTTCCAATAGGTCCTTGATTTTGCAAAATTCTACCCTGTGATCTCTGGCATCATTTCTATCACCAAAACCACATTTTCCAGCTATGGATCCTTCATTTTGGTTTCCAACTTTCACATTCCAATCAGTAGTAATTATCAATGCATCTTGATTACATGTTTGACTAGTTTCAGACTGCAGAAAGTGGTAAAAATCTTCAGTTTCTTCTTCATATTTGGTATAAATGTTTTGGTGCATAAATTCAAGTAACAGTTGTATAAACTTGTCTTCCTTCTAGGCATATGGTTATTATGCTGTCACTGACAGTGTTGTCCTTTACAATAGATCTTGAAATGTTCTTTTTGATCACGGAGGCAATGCAATTCTTCAATTTGTCATTCCCGGCATAGGAGGTCATATGATTGTCTGATCCAGGATGGCAAATACCAGTCCATTTCAGCTCACTAATGTCTAGGGTATCTATCATCAGGTGTTCCATAGAATTACAGAGTTTGTAAATGACAGCATTTGATAGTATTGGCAGTAGCAGTAAAATGAAAACCTCTTTCATGATATACTTGCCTTTAACTTCAAGTCTCTAATTTATTTTGCCAAAGTAATTATTTCAACAAGATATATGTTGTTTTGCTCCCCTGCAGAAAAATTTTCATTGCTTCCTATGAGCTACCTGATAAAGTTAAAATTCCTTTGTGTAATTCACAAGTTCCTGTGTGATCTGACATGTGCTACCTGCCCTCTGTTATCTCTCAACATTTCTCTCGCTTAACACTGTCACCACACTTTTAACTCAGGCGGTAATAGTTTGTTGCTTCCCTGAACAATCAGTGCTTTTATGCCTCAGTGCTTTTGTACATGTTAGTCCCTCCATCTGAATAGGCATTTGATGAACTTCTCCATAAACGCTTTGCCACTGAGTCAATTCTGATGCAGAGACCATATAAAACAGAATACAACCTCCCCATAGGATTTCCAAGGCTGTAATCTTTATGGAAGCACATTGTCACATTTTTCTCCTATGCAGTAACTGGCAGATTCAAGCAACTGACCTTTTGCCTAGCACTATGATACCAGGGCTCTAACTAGCCCATACTCATCTCCCATTCCTTAGCTAAAAGCTCTTTTCTCTGAGAAGCCATCTGTGAATCCTAATGCTGAACTTAAATGTTTTATGAAGCTTTCATGAACTTTATACACTTCTCTGGGGGAAGGGGTTAAGAGCTTGGCTGTGGATCCGACGGCACTTGGCTTGGCTGGCTAACCAAAAGGTCAGCAGTTCAAATCCACCAGCTGCTCCTTGGAAACCCATGGAGCGGTTCTATTCTACCCTATAGGATCACTGTAAGTCAGAACCAACTTAATAGCAATGGGTTTGGTTTAATTTGGTTCCACTCTGGTAAGATCCCATTGCACTGTGACTGTACTCATACTATCCACTCTTCACCACACTTTACTGTGAGTGTCTTGAAGTCAGGGTATCTGTCTCATTTACATTTGTGTCCCCTGCACCTAGCAAATAGTAAAAGCTAAATGAAGGAACGGTGGCTGCCAACATGCAGAATTAAGTGTGTGTTGGCAAAAATAGTAATGATACAAATCTCAGCCCACAAATCTAGGGGTATACAAAAAGTAGCTCTGTTTTGTTATCATTCATCTTAATTTTTATTTTGTGTCCCTGCAGCTCTCCTCTGTTCTGTAGGGTTGCTATGAGTTGGAATAGACTCAATGTCAGTGGGCTTGGTTGTCCTATTAATGGTGGAAGTTTAATCTTAATTCAGTTCAGAATTTTCTTAGTTATATCACAGCTTCATTTGCCTTGGAAATACCTCATGTAGCATCTACAGGCATGGGGGTGGGGGGGGGGAGAGAGAAGAAACACCTGCCCCTCAGTTTTCACTTGATCTCCTTGACAGCAAGAAGATACTGTCATTACCGTCTGGTTTATGGTTGCTGAGTCATTTAGAACATAACTACATTCTCTTTATTTTAGGAGGCAGGGGAGCTGTCTTAGTCATCTAGTGTTGCTATAACAGAAATACTACAAGTGGACAGCATTAAAAAGAGGCACTTTATTCTGTCACAGTCCAATAGGTTAAAAGTTCAAATTCAGGGCATCAGCTCAGGGGAGAGGGTGCTTTTTCTGTTGGCTCTGGAAGAAGGTCCTTGTTGTCAAACTTCCCTTGAACTGGGAGTTTCTGAGGTGCAAGGGCCCCAGTTCCTTTCCAAAGGATGTGCTATGCACCGGGCACTGCTTTCTTGGTAGCATGAGGTCCCCAGTTCTCTGCCTGCTTACCTTTCCTTTATATCTCAAGAGATTACCTCAAGACACAATGCAGTCTTACACAGAGTCCTGCCTCACCGACACAACTTCCACCCATCAGTCCTTGTTAACATCATAGAGGAAGGGTTTACAGCATGCAGGAACATCACCATACAAGTAATCATGGCCTAGCCAAATTGCTACACACATTTTGGGGAGACACAATTCAATCCATGACAGGAGCATACTATGTCAGACCATAAGGTCTCCCCAAGATGAGCTCCTCTCTGCTACATGAGCATCCAGGAAATTTTCAGTTGTCTTACACACTTCACTGAGACAAGGGAAACCCTGCAAAAACCTTTCTAGTTACATATCACCCAGGGACATCTCTGCTGCACTACTCCCATGCTGTGTAGCAGAAGGAAATTCCACTTGTCATTGTTCTAGGCACTTTAGGACTTCTTAGTGTTGATAGCTGCCACTGAGTTGGCTCCCTACTCATGGAGACCCCATGCTCAAGGGAAGGAAAATTGCCCAGTCCTGTGCCATCCTCATGACTGATTGGAGATCAGACCATTTTGATTTATAGGATTTTCACTGGCTAACTTTCAGAAGTAGATTGCTAAGTCTTTCTTCCTAATCCATCTTAATTCATTTTAATTTGATAGCTCTGATGAAATGTTTTCAGCATCATAGTAACACACAGGTTTCCACTGCTGACAGGTGGTGGCTGTGCACAAGGGGCACTGGCTGAAATTCAAACCTGGGTCTCCCACATGAAAAGCAGCAATTCTACCACTTAACTATCACTGCCCTCTTTGGATCTTAGGCTGTTGAAATGCTGAAGAACAGATTCTTACAATCCAAAGTTAGATTTGGAAATTCAAAAACCAAGAATCTGATTCTTTTATTCATTAATTCAGAAAATATTTCTTGAGTACAACTGTGGACCAACTCTTGCAGGTTTGAAGATACTCAGAGATAAACTCTCTTCTCAAGGAATTTAATAGTGTGGTACCATGTGATTTTCCTGAGCTTTACTGTAGTAACTCTTCCCCAGGCATTTATCCTAGACAATACTAGCTGATTGTACCATGATAGGATGGTACCTCAGCAAATAGAAAGTGTGTGGGGCATGGAATCAGGAGGGAGGCTCACCAACTTATTAAAAACTGAAGTTGTCCACCTACAGCATGCAAAGCGCTTCATGAAGTGCTGTGCTGTTAGACCGTCTCCTCACGCTTCTCCACAAATACTCTGTGCTCTAGCTGTATATGCTTGTGGCAACAACTGCAATAGATCATGCTTTCTTACCTCTCCATATCTTTGCCCTTTGTTGTCCACACAGCTTTGTAAGATGCTTAATTGGACTTCCCTGTTGAGGCTTCCTTGCCCACAAAGCTGGAGATAGAGGCCCATCATTGGCACTGCTATTTTGTGTTTACTTCTTCTGCAGCATTTGTCACATGGAATTGGTTGTATGTCTCATATTATCACCTCGTCACTAGCTTATGAGCTCCCTAAGGACAAGAATGGTTTCCTGCATCCCTGCAGCCTATACCTACCCTAGAGCTTAGCTCACAGTAGATGCATAATGAATGTTTGTTGAATGAATATGTAACTTTATGTAATGTAGGTTGAAAGTAGAAAGAAAATGACTTGAACAATTTTAGGAAAAGGGCCCATAGGTAGGGAAGGGAACCAACTAGTTGTCTTTGAGTTGATTCTGAATCATGCTGACCCCATGTGTGTCAGAGTAGAACTGTACTCCATAGCGTTTTCATGGCTGATCTTACAGAAGTAGATTGCCAGGCCTTTCTTCCAAAATGCCTCTGGGTAGACTCAAACCACCAAGCCTTTGGTTAGCACTGAATGCTTTAACTGAAGAAAACCCATTGTCATTGAGTCAATTCCAACTCACAGCAACCCGATGGGACAGATCAGAAATGCCCCATAGGATTTCCGAGGAGTGCCTGGTAGATTTGAACTGCCTGCTGACCTTTAGGCTGGAAGCCAAGCTCTTAACCACTACACTGCCAGGGATCCTACCAAAGAACAGGTGCTTGTTAGCAGAAGTAAAATTATAACAAAATCAGGACACCTTCACTAGGCCTTAAGAAACCACCCAGGATAATATTTATGGGGGAAGGAAAGTAAGTAACCTGTGATGATCCCATGACTTTGTCTCTGAAATGAAATCAGTGGACAGTAGAAACATCACCAATTTCCCCTTTTCTCTTTGTTCATTTCTTTGAGTTATTTGTGTATGTATTTATTCTCTGTATTTGATTAAAAGCACCACTGAGAACAGACACTATTTTTCATATGTTTATTTCCCCCAGAATTAAAATTTGCATATTAAACTCCCTACCCTAAACCAAACCCATTATTGTCAAATTGGTTCTAACTCATAGAGACCCTCTAGAGCAGAGTAGAGCTGCCTCTCAGTGTTTCCAAGGAGCAGCTGGTGGATTCAAACTGCTGACCTTTCGGTTTAACCACTGTGTTTGCTTAACCACTGTGCCACCAGGGCCTCCTATGTATTTAGTAGGAAACAACCTAAGGCAGAACTCTTTGAGAAAGCAACATTGGATGGTGTGGAGTAACAGAGATGAAAAGGGCATCAAGCAGTAAAAAAAAGGAAAAAAAAATTTCAAGGTAACAAAAAAGCAGCCAGCTACAAAACTGTAAAGCTTACAGAAAAAGGCTTAAGAAATGCACAAAATCTACATAAAGAAAACTATGGCTTTTCTGAAGGAATATAAAATGATCTAAATGAATACCAAGTTATACCATATTTTTCTAGGAAGTTAGACTTCATAGTATAAAGCAATCAAATTCTCCCCAAATTGTTAAAACAAATTCTGTACAATTCTAATAATCCAGTAGAATTAGATGAGGAAGTCAGCAAGGGGAATTTGACAAGTTGATTGTAAAGTCTATAAAAGGAGAATGTATGTAAAAATTATTAAGGAAACGTTGAAGCTCACCATCACAAAGTTGAAGTAATTAATATGGTGAGTCATTAGTCTAGAAATAGATGAACACATTAAAGGAATAGAAGAGAGAATCCAACATAATCAAACCTAAGCATAAATGGAAGCTTAGTTTCAGATAGTGCTAGCATTTCAAATGAATGAGAAATCAAAAGTTGGTGTTGCTTAGTTTATTGGTTACTTATTTTGAAAAGGTCAAGTTTTCTACTGACCTCATGCTGTATAAAAATAGATCTTAAGTAGACTATAGAGCTAGAAGAGTTTTCATTTACATTGAAAACTTTGTATCAGAAGAAAATAGAGAAGCTTATATTTAATATCTTAGAGTAAGGTAAGTCTAAGTGTAACAAGAATCTGTAAAGGAAAAATAGGTTAAATTTAAAAAAGTAAGCACCTGAACTTGGAAAAAGTTAGCAAACAGATGACACATGGGGAGGAAACATTTGAAATACATGTAACAGATGAAGAGTCATGTTTATACTGTATGGAGAGCTGCTGTAAACCAGCAATCAAAAGACAAAAACTTAAAAAGATATGAGTAAATTATACTAGGTAACTCACTGAAAAAAAATGGCAAGAAATAAAACTGAAACCAAAAACTTTCAACCTCTCAAATGCTTTC
This sequence comes from Heterohyrax brucei, assembly GCA_028571685.1. Classification (NCBI taxonomy): domain Eukaryota; kingdom Metazoa; phylum Chordata; class Mammalia; order Hyracoidea; family Procaviidae; genus Heterohyrax; species Heterohyrax brucei. The sequence continues at coordinate 204,326,856 of CM053140.1, forward strand.
TTTAATGCAAATAATGAGATAACATTTTTTGACTGTTAGTGTAAAAATTTTTGAAAATCATAATCTTGAATGGTGCTTACAGTGAGAGGAACAGCCTTCTCATACAGTTTGAGATTATAAATTGTTATAACTTTTTAGAGAGCATTGTAATAATAGCCATTGAAAATTATATATATGGATTATCTCTAGCCATTTAAATTTTGCTATTCTTTTCTAGGGAACTACCAACAGAAATGCACAAAGACATATATATAGTCATAGTAGTATATTTGAAATAGGAAAAACCTAGGTACTCTTTGGTACAGAAATGACTCATTACAGGATGGTCTATTCACGTGGTCATTACACAAAAATAAGGTTGATCTGAAGTAGGAGGACAAATGGCTACTGTTCAATAACTCATTCATATTTTTATTGGACACCAAAATACAAGTAGACAGAGCTCTAATCATAGAGATAAGCAAAGAGAAAAAGATCTAGGGAATAGTTAGTGGTAGCTGCTGTGAAGAAAACAGAGTAAAAAATACAGACTAAAAAAAAAGAAATATTTCATTTATCACGTTCCTGTGTACTCAACATCCAGTCGATGGGAATTACAAGTCTATTGCCAAAGCATGTATCAAGTTTTCCCACTTTCTTCCCCTTTCCCTTCTACTCTATTCAGCAGCTTCTCTTGGGACTAAAAACGTGATCTCAGTTTGCTCAGCCCTATCTGATCCAGGTCTCTACCTCTCCAGCAGCATCTCTTGACTCTCCTTGCTTCCAGCCACACAGTCTTTCATTCAGTTCTTGCTACATTCCTGTTTTAAGGTCATTGCTCTTGCATCATGGCTATCAATAAGGGTGGTAGAGGAGGAAGCCACCTCATAGAGGGGCATTTAGAAATGTATGGGGTGGGGAGGGTTTGGCTGTCACTGTGACTAGGGGACCAGTGGCACAGTGGTTAAGAGCTATGACTGCTAACAAAAAGTTCAGCAGTTCACAATTGACATAACTAGCCTATTGCTAATAGAATCTTCTGTACCCCATATAGGTGAGTGATGTCTGGGGTCTTAAAAGCCAGCAAGCAGCCATCTGAGGAACACCAAATGGTCCCAACTCAGCTGGAATTGGTGACCACAAAGGACAGCAATGACATGAGGGAAAAAGCCCAGAGGACAGAAAGACCCACATGAATGGGTGACTGTATCAACATGTGACCAGAAGAACCAGATAGTGCCTGGCCAACACCAATTACAGCTGAGATGGGGCTCACAATGTTGAGTCCCAGTGGCAACATGAGAAAAAAAAGGGTGTACCCTAAGAACTCCACTAAAAGACCACAATTGGTGGTCAGAGGTCTGGGAGTTCCCCTGGGAGCATGGCCCCTAGACCTGATCATAGATCATTACTGAGGTCAGCTCTTTGGGTGGGAATGGAAAGACTCGGACACGCAGAGTGACTTACTGTGTGTGCACTTTATGGTTCTATGCATCTATATGATGTCATCCTGCCGGCGTCCTACTACAGGAGAGTAGAGAGAGGAGTGGACAGGAGATTGTTAAGAGGATATGACATGTATAGAATGGAAAGGAGGAGTGTGCTGTCATAGGCAAGGAGAGCAGAGGGAGCTGCAGACAGGCTGACATGCAAATTTGAATTGTAAACTTTCACCCAATTACAATTAAAAAAACAAAGTCTGGCAGTTCAGATCCATCAGCTTCTCCTTGGAATCCCTTCTGTCCTTTAGGGTCACTATGAGTTGGAATCAACTTGATGGCAAACGATTAATGTTTGCCTTATGAGGTCATTGTGAAGAGTAGTAAACATAAATGTTGGGTGTCTTGCATTATTTCTGCACAAAGACAGTCTATAAATTGCAGCTATTTACCACTATTTGTAAGTCTTGTTATGTCTCCTGTTGTTTTTTAATAAAAAGTTGATAGTCTTACCCATCTTGTGAGTCATAAGAAAACGTCAGTTGACTATAGGGCAGAGAAAACATGCCTCACATACATCTTCCTTTCCAAAGTGAATCCAGGTACCTGACTTCCTCCCCAGTGGCTGACTCCAATTGCCTTCCTGGGATAGAATTAGTCTCTTCATGTTCTTCTGGAAAGTTAAGAAAAGCCAGTTGGTCAGCCTCAGGGAAACTAGAATGGAGCTCAAAAGGAAGTATGAACCATCTCAGCCCTCTGCATGGCTTTCTTCTTTTTACCACCTGTCCTAGACTCCTGCAGGGTCTTCCAGTTTCTTAGAAGGCAAGACGCAACCCCACCCAAATGATGCAAAGAGGATGCTGAGGTTTGGAACAAATCTTCCCTTGTAGGTTACACTTCAGAGTTCTGTTTAACACCTCTGTGTCTCTTTCTCACCATCTCACCATCCGTTGTCTTTGTCTTCTCAATGAAGACTGAGGGTGACGAGAATGAAGCACATTTCATATTACTGGAATCCCCAGTCTCCTTCATCTGCAATCTTCAATCTCTACTGTGCAGGTCTAGAATCTTAACTCCTTGATCTTAGGCCAGAGACAAGCTCCTCATTTAAAGCTTCCTGAATCTTCCATCTATGTTCTCTTCCAATCAAAAGCAATATCTAGAGTCATGTTGCCCATAAAATTTATACTAAGTTAACTTTTACAGACTGGAAGTAGAGCAGGAATGGTATTAGGGTGGAACATGTGAGAAAACTGAGCACTAAAGCAAATGAGACTGGAAGAATCCTTTCTTGGAGAAACGTCTGAGATATCGACAAATGCCTGTCCATTTCTTTAGTCTCTTTTGCAAAGGTACTTGTCTTGCGAAGGGTCTACACGTGTAGGGAGTCTAAAAAATTTGCTAACACTAAGAGTGTGTCTTACTTCAGTTCACATTGTCTTTCAAGTGGTTCACCCACTGCAAGCCGGGGCTATAACATAAGAAGCAAGAAACTGTCTCTCCTCTGTGGTGAGCAATGCTACAGGAAGGGGATTCCCTTAGCAACTCACATTTCCTGAAGTGGCCCTGGGCTAAGTGGATGGTTTTAACTGTGTATAAGGATACAGGTACTGTTACATATGAGGATGACTTAAAGTGTTAAGTATCCCTAGTCAAAGTTATGATTATCACTTTATTTAATTGAATTTCAGGATTTTTTTTAAATAGGCATTAAAATGGCTAATCTCACTAAGCTGTGCGTATAATGAGAAAAGACTATATTTAATGCATTCAGCAAACATGTTTGGAGAATCTGACATATGCCAGCTGTTTCATGAATGTTACTTTATGTTTTAAAAACGAATGAAAACAAGAGGCATGCAAGAAAATGTTTTAAAGTTTATGCAAATGTAAGTGGTTGTTCTTTTATGTTTATGATCTCGAGGGATGCATTTGCCTGTCTGCTATTCCTCCTTGATGGGATTTTATGTATGGTAGGATGATGGATGGTCTATTTTGTGGAAACACTGTAATAGAAAGTAGAATTATTTTTAACAGGATTTTATCTGGAAAGTTGTTGGGGAATATACCAATTCCATCCACCTAGCTTCAGAAAAATGATCCCTGATAATGCAAATATTTTGAACTCAACTAGTAACCTAAACCTGGAAGGCTCCTTTTCTGGCACTATATCTAACAGTGTTCTCTTGCTATTCATAAAGTATTCCCTGGCTAATTCTTTTCAGAAGTAGACTGCCGAGTCCTTCTTCCTAGCCTGTCTTAGTCTGGAAGCTCGCTGAAACCTGTTTACCGTGGGTGACACTGCTGGTACCTAAATACCAGTAGCATAGGATCCAGCATCACAGCAACAAGAAGCCTCCACTTACAGACAAGTAGGAGCTGCTCACACTGTCTACACCCCTCCTATCGGATACAGTGTGAGAAAACGAGCCTCCCAGGTTGGAAGACACTCAGAAGATGACTGGGAAAGAGCTGCCTCCTCAAAGCAGAGTCAACCTTAATGATGTGGATGGAAGAAAGCCTTCCAGATCTTCATTTGCCAATGTGGCATGACTCAAAATGAGAAGAAACAGCTGCAAACATCTGTGAATAATCGTAATATGGAATGTACGAAGTATGAGCCTGGGAAAATTGGAAATCATTCAAAAATTAAATGAAACGCGTAAACATTGACATCCTAGGCATTAGTGAGCTAAAATGGACTGGTTTTTGGCCATTTTCAATCCAACAATCATACAGTCCACTGTACTGGGAATGAAAACTTGAAGAGGAATGGTGTTGTATTCATCATCAAAAAGAACATTTCAAAATCAGTCCTGAAGTACAATGTTGTCAGTGATAGGATAATATCCATACACCTACAAGGAAGGCCAGTTAATATGACTATTATTAAAATTTGCACACCAACCACCAAGGTCAAAGGTGAAAAGACTGAAGATTTTTACCAGCTTCTGCAGTCTGAATTTGACTGAACCTGCAGTCAGTATTCATTGATAATTACTGGTGACTGGAATGTAAAAGTTGGAAACAAAGAAGAAGCATCGGTAGTCAGAAAATAATGCCAGAGATTGCACAACAGACTTTTGCAAGACTAACTACTTCTTCATTGCAAATACCTTTTTTAACCAACACAAATGGTGACTGTACACTTGGACCTCAACAGATGAATACACAGGAACCAAAGTAACTACATCTATGGAAAAGGACAATGCAAAATTTCCATGTCAGTAGTCAGAATAAGACCAGGTGCTGACTGCAGCACAAATCAATTGCTCATGTGCAAATTCAAAATGAAACTGAAGAAAATTAGAACAACTCCACAAGAGCCAAAGTATGACCTTGAGCATATCCCTTTGAAGACCATCTCAAGAACAGATTTGATAATCCTATCACTGACCACTAATGACCTAAGACCTGACGAATTATGGAATGACATCAAAGACATCATACATGAAAAGAGCAAGAGGTCATTAAAAAGACCGGAAAGAAAGAACATACCAAATTGGATGTGAGAAGAGACTCTGAGACTTGCTCTTGAGCATCAAGCAGCTAAAGCAAAAGGAAGGAACGGCAAAGTAAAAGACCTAAATAGATTTCATAGGGCAGCTCAAGAAGACAAAGTATTATAATGACATGTGCAAAGAGCTGAAAATAGAAAACCAGAGGGGAAGAACACATTCTGCATTTCTCAAGTTGAAAGAACTGAAGAAAAAATTCAAGACTCAATTTGTGATAGTGAAGGATTCTGCAGGGAAAATATGTGCAAATTCTATAGGGAGCATCAAAAGAAGATGGAAGGAATACAGAATCATTATACCAGAAAGAACTAGTCAATGTTCAGCCATTTGAAAAGGTAGCACATGACCAGGAACCGATGGTACTGAAGGAAAAAGTTGAAGCTGCATTGAAGGCACTGGCAAAAAAAATAAGGCTTCAGTAATTGACAGAATATCAATTGAAATATTTCAGCAAACAGATGCAGTGCTGGAAGTGCTCACTCATCTATGCCAAGACATTTGGAGGACAGCTACCTGGCCATCTGACTGGAAGAGATCCATACTTATGCCTATTTCAAACAAAGGTGATCCAATCAAATGCAGAAATTGCTGAATCATATCATTAATATCACACACAAGTAAAATTTTGCTCAAGATCATTCAAAAATGACTGCAACAGTATATTGACAAGGAACTGCTAGAAATTCAAGCTGGATTCAGAAGAGGACGCTGAACCAGGGATATCATTGCTGATATCAGATGGATCTTGGCTGAAAGCTGAGAATACCAGAAAGATGTTTACCTGTATTTCATGGACTATACAAAAGCATTTGACTGTGTGGATCAAAGCAAATTAGGGCTAACGTTGCATAAAATGGGAATTCCAGAACACTTAAATTGTGTTCTTACGGAATCTGTACATGGATCAAGAGGCAGTCTTCTGAACAGAACAAGGGGACACTGCATGGTTTAAAGTTAGGAAATGTGTGTGTCAGGGTTGTATGCTTTCACCATACCTTTTCAATGTGTGTGCCAAGCAAATAATCTGAGACGCTGGATTATACAAAGAAGAAGGAGGCATCAGGATTAGAGAAGAACTCAGTAACAACTTGGGTTATGCAGATGACGCCATCTTACTTGCTGGAAGTGAAGAAGTTTTGAAATACTTACTGATTAAGATCAAGGACCACAGCCTTTGGTGTGGATTGCACCTCAATATCAAGAAGACAAAAATCCTCACAACTGGACCAATAAGCAAAATCATGGTAAATGGAGACAGGATTGAGGTTGTCAAGCATTTCATTTTACTTGGGTCCACAATCAATGCCCAGGGAAGCAGCAGTGAAGAAATCAAAAGATGCACTGCCTTGGGAAAATCTTCTGCAAAGAACCTCTTTAAGGTGTCAAAAAATAAAGATGTCACCTTGAAGACTAAAGTGTGCCTGACTGAAGCCGTGGTATTTTCAACTGTATTATATGCATACAAAAGCCGGACAATGAACAAAGAAGACAGGAGAAGAATTGATGCTTTTGAAATGTGGTGTTGGAGAAGAAAGTTGAATGTACTGTGGACCGCCAAAAGAACACACAGATCTGTTCTACGAGCAGTGCAACCAGAGTGCTCTTTGGAAGCAAAGATGACAAGACTGCATCTTACATAATTCGGGCATGTTGTCAGGAAGGATCAGTCCCTGGAGAAGGACATCATGGTTGGCAGAGTGGAGGGGTAGTGAAAAAGAGGAAAACCATCAATGAGATGGATTGACACAGTGGCCACACCAATGTGTTTAAACATAAGACTGACTGTGGACTTGGTGCAAGACCAGGCAGCATTTTGTTCTGTTGTGCATAGGGTCAATGTGAGTGGGAACCAGCTTGATGACTCCAACAACAACAACAGCAATAGTAACCTAAATGTTAGTGTTTTGAACCATGGAACAAAGGCCTGGTGTTCTATAACAGAAATACTACAAGTGAGTAGATTTAAAAACAGAAATCTGTTTCCTCACATATGAGGATGCCAATCGTCCAAGCTCAGTGTACTAGTTCCAGGGAATATTCTCTTTCTAGTCTCTGGGGGAAGATCTCTTTCAGTTTCTGTAGGCCTGTGGTGCCTTGATTCCGCGGTGATCTCCATGTGGTATGTGTCTTCCCTCTATTTGTACTTGCTTTACTGTATCAAGTCTGCAGTTTCATAACTCGAAAGTGAGTAGGTTTAAAATACATCCTATCCTGACATGGCTTTATTGACATAAAAAAGAAAACCTTAATCACAAATGGAATCACATCCACAGGTGTGTTGTTGTATTTCCTTGAACTGATTCTGACTCATAGAGTCCCTATATGACAGAGTAGAACTGTCCCGTAGGGTTTTCAAGGTTATATATAAAAAAGAAAGGCCGGTTACCTTTAGGAGTGCCTTTCCAAATCACAAAAGTGACTTCATCTCATCTGGCATTAGCAGTATTCCTATAAATTTTTAAGAGTGAGAATTTGACATCTACATTTTACAGAGGAGACAGCTGAGTCTTAAGGAGTTAGCAGGACTGACTTAACAAATGAAACAGCAGAGGCAGGACTTACCCCAGATCTTTTGACCCAAAGCTCTTCTGATTCCAAGCTCTTCATCCACCTGCTAAAACCAGGATGCTGTTGATGACAGAAAGGCAATAGGAGTATCTTGGATAGAACATAATGGAGAAAGAAACCCCTAACTCGCAAGAAGTTAAAGGAGAGCATCTAAAAGCAACTCTTAACTCTAAAACACTATTGTATCTATTTACAAGCCATATTAAATATGTATATACATAAACATAAATTTATGTTATTTAGTGCAGAAGATAGGTACTAGGCAAAGTAAATTTGAAATTGAAATGAGTGTAATGTAAGTGGTGTTGTCACTGAAAATCACTGTGATGAGCCTCATGATGAGCACCATCACGTAGGGTGTAGCTCTGAGACGCCTCTGTATGTGGAAAGAACCTAGATTTAGAGTTTTAAGACCTTGGGTGAAGTCCCAGCTCTACCATTGGCCATGTTACCTTGAGCAAATTTCATACTATTTCTGTTTTACTTCTTTTCATATGTAAAATGATGGGTTATAGTGAAAATTAAGATATGTGAGAGAGTTTCACGAACTATAAAGTACTATAGGAATGTCAAGTAGTAGTTATGATCACATAAGCTGCATTAAAATGGGTAAGCAAAGACTTGGAGTATACATTAACAGTATCCAATTTTTTTTTTTTAGGGTTTATATTGAGGTGGAAAACCTGGTAGCATAGTGGTTAACTGCTATGGCTGCTAATCAAAAGGTCAGCAGTTCAAATCCACCAGGTGCTCCTTGGAAATGATGGGGCAGTTCTATTCTCTCCTATAGAATATGGAATATAGTTGAATTGGAACCAACTTGAAGGCAATGGATTTAGGGTTTTTTAATTTTTTTAAGTATATTGAGGGAGTAAAGTCCTTGGGTGGTGCAAACAGTTGGTTGTCACTTACCAACTGATAGGTTGGCAGCTTAAATCCATTCAGAGATATCATGAAAAAAAGGTCTGGAAAATCTACTTCTATAATATTACAACCCTACTCTGAATCACATGGGCTCATTAAAAGTTGGAATTGACTTAATGGCAATGGGTCTGGCTTACTTGTATTGAGGTGGTAGTCATGTTCTTCCTGTTTAGAGAAAAGAATTGGGGTCAATGTATGGAAATGATGCAGGTTTCAATTAAATCTAAGAAAGAACTTTATAAAATGTAATACAACCTAGTGCAGTGAGCCCCTGCCTGAGAAGTTTTCAAACAGAACACCTGATGGACATGTGTAAAGGGGACTTCTGCATTAGAAGGGAGGTTACTTTTATTATTTCTAAATAACCTGAGATCTATTATGAATAATTTTTGACAAACGGGGAAATTTCAGGTTTATATGTGTCAATCTTTTTACATACTGTTTTCCCTCCCTCATAGAGATACTATAAAGAAATTATGCCTATGAGCAGAACTCAAGCAGAACCCAAAGTCTGGTTGGCCTCTCTACCTCTGACTATCAAGTGGTGAGCTAGCCCTTGGTTGGTACAAATCCAAGGGCATATAGCAGGAGACAGAGTCTTCTGTCTTTGTCACAGACCATGCCTCCTACATGACAGCAACGAAGTCATAATACTGTAAACACCACCAACATCCACCCAGTTGCTGAGAGCAAATTTGCTGGAACTGCCTTTTCTCTTACAACCCACACCACATCAAATCTATCAATAAATTGATTAACTCCAGCATTAGAATGATTTCTACACCCCTTTTATTATCAACCCTGATTCAAGCCTCCTCCCCCCTCCCCTGTCTTGTCCTACTGGTCTCCCAACTCAGAGTCTTGACCCACAACAGTCTGTTCTCTATGAACAACTACAGTGTTCCTTTTACATTGTAAATTAGGTCACATCATTCTGCTCTCAATCCTCCCAATGACTTTCTGAAACATTTAGAATAAAATCCACATTCCTTCCCAAGACCTTCAAGGTCTCATGTTGTCTGGCCCCCAGCTACCTCTCCAATTTCTTTTCCTACCAGTTTCCCTAGTGTTCACTCTGTTCAGCTACACTGGCTTCAGATATATCAAACATGTTTTGCTCTTAGGGCTTTGCACTTTCAGTTTCTCTGCTTGGTATATTCTACTCTAGATGCTCATGTGGCTTGATCCCTCACCACTTATTAAGCAATCATCCCTCCTCCATCATTTTTTACTCCCTTGTCGTGCTTGATTTTTCTTCCTAGGACTTACTACATGACTTATTGTTTATTTATTATTATTGGCTATTTATCATCCCATCAGGAACTTTACCATTATATCCATATTGCCCGAAGCAGGTTCTGGTATATAATAGATATTCTGTAAACACTAGTTTAAGAATGAATGAGTGACTCAAGTGCAATGCTCACTTCCAAATATTAGAATTTTGGGTGATACAGTTAACGAGATACATATGGCAGTTTTAAGATGGTGGTAATGTCAAATACTCAGTTTTAGTAGTGGTTTTTACTGTGTGTACCGTTAAGATAATCTTTCTCCATTTCTCCAAAACTTCTGGTAAAATTTATCTACCCACAGCATTTTGCAGAGGTAGTGACTTGAGTGAAATAAAGGTACATTATTAGGAGCAACAGGAGCTCCAGGAGAGAATATCAACCATTTGACTGCACATGAGAGCTAGGCAGCCTGCTACAGTGCAGACAGTCCAAGAGAATAAGCACCTCTTGTGAAAATCCCTTCAGGCTTGGAGAGAAGTCTATACTTTCCTCAAAATGTGAGATTAAGGCAGTTCCATTCTATTTGAGAATTAGAACAATAGGGGTGACAACACAGCAATGGGGAACCTTCCAAGTGGAGGATGTCTGCATTGTCCTTGTCCCTGAAGATGTACGGTCTGGAACTGTGGACAGATGTCTCCACACACAGGGGAAGCTTCAGTAAAAGTGGGAAAGGCATCACCGACACGGTGTTTCCCCACCTTCTGGGAGAACTGTCAAGAGTAGAACGCCCATTTAACTGTCTGCATTTCCAAAGCTGGTTGGGTTCCAGGTGAATTCCAAAGGCCCCTGGCTATCATTAATGGCTATGTCATTTCTGAGTAGGATTTATTTCTGAGCTTGAAGACCCTGAGGCCGTGAAGTTCTGATTTGGTTCTCCCAGGATCACCTCAGTTCTGCCTCTGGATGTTCCAAAACGCTGGGGAAAAAATGGAAAGTACAAATATACATCTATGAACAACCACACTTACTTGTAATGTGTGCCTGGGGCTTAACTGCCTAAGGAGATCTTCCACCTTACTTTGAGGGGCTAGGCTTCTCTCTCCAGTTCTCCTCTTCTGATGAGCTCTTGCTTCAAATTAGTCACTCTTGCAATGGCTGCCCACAGTAGACCTCTTTTCCTGTTAAGTTGTGGTAAGTCAAGCCCACTTCAGGGAACACTAAGTCACCACTCTGGGTGGCTCAGAAAAGACATGGGTTTTGTGAGGTCTCAGTTTCTTAAACAAGAAAGAAAAAGAGAAAACCTCAAACTGCTGAACCAGAAACAACCTTCTAATAAATGTATTCATTTCTGTTAATGTTTTGCTTTGGATTTAGAATTTCAGAAAGGAACAACGGTGGACTCCATTTTCAGTGAGCATGTTCAGAAGTTTCAGATTTTTGAGATTGCTTGTGTTCCTATAGAGGTGAAGGAAAAGAATTCAAGGTTCCTAAAGAAACTGCTAACATCCCTTTCCTGGAACCAGTAAATGAAGCACAGTAAGCTACTATCCTAGCTTCAGGAAATCCCAAAGATACCCTGATACAGATATACCTAATAGAGGTAGAAAAATCCCCATGGTATCACAAGTAGCTGGTGATACTAGGTCATCTCAGATGTCCAGCCCCATTTTCACACTGTCATTTTTTGTTACTATTATTCAGAAAGGTTGATAGATGAAAATAGTCCAGTACGTTTCCCATGGCCCTTGTAACTGGCATACTTAAACTTTGGGGTCAAATGACAAGGAAAAGGCTGAGACAGATGTATCCATGAAGGCTTACAGACCAGCAACCAGAAGGAAATATGAATACCTGTCTGACTTTCTACGTGTGAGGTACCTGGTCAGAAACTTAACCATCTAAAGGGGTGATGGGTAAAGGGAAGAGTCTAGGGGGAGAGCAGGTGAAACACTTCAACTTGGAACTTCGGTGTTGTTCATTAACGTTTATTGAGAATCATGTAAATGAGTTTTATCTCTGGTTATCTAGCAATTTCCCAGACCTCCCTTGTCTAATTTCTGGCAATGCCACTGACCATATATATGTACATATATATAATGTCTGTATATATATATATATATATAATGTCTGTGTATACATATACACATGTGTACATATACATATATGTGTGTATATATGTATATACATATATATACATGTATAGATACATACACATATACATATATATACATATACATATGTCTATATATAGATCTATATATGTATCTCCAATATTATATATCTCCCAAACTACAAGTTAGGATGCATCATTTGTTTTTTCTACCTGTAGCCCCAAACTCCCCTTGAGTAACATATTCAAAGTTGTATAACTGCTCTCACACATTTGTGAAGTCACACTAATGTAAATTTGCTACTCTGAAAAGAATGTTTACACACAAAGCTGAGAAATACTTGCCTTATAATCAAGACTATTCAGTCAACAAATATTTCTTGAGCAGCTAATATGTGCTGGCCATTGAGCGAGGTGCTGGTATTGCTGGCAAAAAAGGTCTTTTGGAGTGTTTATTCCAGTGGAAGAAACAGATATTTTTTAGATAATCAAATAAATAACATTACCACAGGTTATGATAGCTACTAAGAATTGCATAAATAGCAGTAAAATAATCCTACTTAAGATGTTCTGCAGAAATAAAATTTAAACTGTTAAAGTCTCAAAAATAAGAAGCCAGTCATGTGAAGAACCTAGCAAAAAGCATTGTGGGCAAAAGCAATGAAGCTCATGTGTGTGGAGTTAATGTTCTCAGATGTTTGTCTCTGCAAGAAAAATGAAAAATGCAGTCATAACTGGAGGAAGGTGAAGGCTAGTGAACAGGAATTTTGGTTTGGTTTGGCTTTGTTTTTAAATGAAAGGGGCTACTTGAACATGTGTATATACTGATGGAAATGATTTCAGGACTGGGACAACTTGAAGATTCAGAAGAAAGATGAAATATTTTACAGGAACAAAGTATTTTACAGTGAGAGGAAGTATACAAGAGATAGTCTTTTTCCTCCACTATAACTGAATGGAAGAAAGAGATAATGAAATAACACAGATGCAGGTGGAATTGCGTCTTTGGTGGTGGGAAGTGTGATTATATGGTGGGAGGAGGGGATGTGGTTTGTTTGCAAGAGGAAAAATGATATAATTGTTCTGAAGAGTAAAAAACTTGCTTGCTAGAGAAACAAAAAAAAAAGTGCCAAACAATGTTGAATGCTCATTGAGATCTGTGAGTTGCTTTGAATCAGGAGCAACTTTACACATCGTTTCCCCCTGAGACATTTGTCAATGTTTGAGTCATTGTTGGTTGTGAGAATGGAAGGAGGGAAGGATGCTACTGACATTTAGTGGATAAAAACGAGGGATGCTGCTATATATATTACAATGCACAGAAAAGCCTGCACAACAAAGAATTATACAACCCACAATATCAGTAACAGCAAGAGCTGAGAAATCCAGTGAGTTGTTGAAGAAAGGAGAAAAAAGGCTGTTGTGAGTGAGGAGGCCAGAATGTAAGAAACCAGGTGTTTGGGTGGAGCCCTCAGATCAATGGTTTCTTGTGGAGAATGGCGTGCTTCTCATGAAATGGCTTATTAATAATTGTGGCTACTATATTCTGATGTCCTACTGTGAATCAGATACTTTATGTGTACCTGATGTGTATCAGCTCTCTTTCGCTCAAAAACTGTCAAGAGATCATCCCAGATATTTCATGATAAGTAAAAGAATGAAGATTTAAATTCAGGGTTTTTAGTCCAAAGCCTGTGTCTTTTGCACAATACCATGACTCTGTCCCTATGACAGACAAGTTGTCATCAAATCTGTAAAAAAATTAGATACGCTCAAAACTGAAAATATTTGTAGTGGTAACTATGGGTACTGGCAGATGATGAGGAAAAGAGAAACAGTGAAGAGAGAAGGGCCTGGCAAAGATGAAAAATTTATTTCCCAGTTCTTCCCACCCTGTTAAATTCTTCTTAAGGTGGCCTTAAGTCACAGTGAATAAGAAAAATAAATCCAAATCTTAATGGTTTCCAAAATGTACATTTGTAATATTTACCTGTATTCTACAATATTGATTTTATTACAAGTATACTTTTCATTAAAATGCACAAAATGTATATAAATATTGATTATATTAGAAGAAAACAGCATCAGTAGCTGACTATCAAAACTTAGAGTTAGCTGCTCAAAAACTGAAAATTTACCCCCAAACACAACCCACATATTCCTAAAATGTGGTTCACAAGATCCAAGTCCTCTAACTTACGCTGTTTTTCTAGTCACACACACACACACACACACACACACACACACACACCAATTGCACTGGAAATAGACACACTGTGTAGGGAGTGGACTGTGACACAAAAGCTCCCTCTTGATTCTCTGTTAGCTTCATCAGGTAGCTTAAGCTATGCATTTAGAAGTAAAGATACACCCAATGGGACATGGGCTTTTTTCAGTCTCTTTAGCTTATCATGCAAGGCTATCCCTTTTTTGTACCCCTCATACAATCATGTCACCTCCATATTATCTGTCAGACAGCATCTCCTGAGGTAGCAAGTAGACCCACCCAAGAGGTGAGTTAAAAAGTGTCCTGTTCAGTGTGTCAAAATGTTCTTGGTCACTTAAGATGAGTGTTGAACAAGCCTAGTAGCTGCCTTTCACTATCTAGGCATCTTTACCTGGCAGCCCAGAATTATACATTCTCCCATCATATTCCTCCTCCTCTCTGGATCACAGGTCTAAATGAGAAGAACTGCAGACCTGCTTGACCCTCTGATCCTAAGTTTCTCTTGGTTCATGCCTTCTCACTTGACTTCAAGTGGTCCTGTGAAGACCCTCATTCAAGACAGCATTTTCAGTGTTCGTAACAAGGAACCATAATGGAGAGTATTCCAAAGTGCTTTTCTTAGAGCTTATATAAGCCAAAAAATGTCTTAGATTCCTCAAAATTGACCAGAGAAACTGCAGATACATTAACATATAAATGGTCAGCAATGGTGAGATTGAACACTGCTCCTAGGTAGCTGCTGCGTGCCCACATCTGGCCAGTAGTGCAGTAGTTCATCATCCTCTCCTCCATCAGCACCAGGTCCTGAGGATATTTAGAGTTCCTCATGTAGACCTTGTGGTTTAGGGGCTGGTTGTTACAGGAATGGCTCCGGAAATACACTTTAGAATATACAAAGTACAGTCCAGTGTCATTGATCACAAGGCTGCCCTTCTTATACTTCACTCCAGAGACCAAGGCAGTTCCGTAAGTGTCTTCCCATTCCAGAGGGATGGCCCTTGAGTTGGGATTTCCTGAAATCAAATCAGAGAGGATCTATCATCCAGGAATGTTCACATATCCAACAAATGAAGCTTTCAAGCCTAAATTGTGGAATTTCTTTGAGTAATTATTTTGCCCAGAAAAATGTGGCACACATATAACTGGCTAAGGAATCAGAACTGGAACCATCATTGAATTCCGTCAGCACCTGTGTCAGATTTTCCCATCACCCTCTGCCTCAATGTTATTATCCATTGGGAGTGGGAGGAACAATAAAAGATACTTTTCGTTAATCCCAAGGAGAAACTATTGAGGTGATTTTAGCTGTCTAGAACAAAGATATCATGATCTCCACAATTAGCACCCAAACTTCCAGGCTATGAGGGGAAACTCCAAGTCCAAAGAATTCTGGAATCTTAAAGTTGGGAAGAACCTCCAGGATCATCTGATTCAATGTCTCACCTACACTTCTCAAGTGGGGCTAAGATCCCCTCCCCACCGTATCCCTATGGCATTATGTGTATACCTGAATCATACCTTAGTTATAGTACTCTCTGATGATCATTTATGAGTCTCTTTCCCTCATAGATTTCAAGCTCTTTGAAGACAAGAACCATGTGTTATTCATCTCCATGTGCCGAGACTTGACACACAGCTGATGCTCAAGAAATGCCTATTGAACTGAACTGGATCATTTTGCAGTCTGCCTAAGTAATTCTACAGACAGTGATCCACCACTTGCTGTGATATTTAGCCACTTTTGGGGTAGTTTTGGACTTCACACTAGCAAACTGTTTCACTCCATTACACCACCGCACACTGCAAGTTCACAAATGCCAGCACTGAGTCTCCCTTCACACTTTTCTACTGTTGGGCAAAGCAAAGTGAAGCTTTCCCTAAAATACAGGGATGCTCAACTAAAACAATTGCCCACCCCCCTTCCCAGCTCTCACCTCATAGACCTGGGCCCCAAATCCATTAAGGGTCTTCGGAATAATTGCAGGGCATGAGCACCATGTGGGTAGGACTCATGCTGTAACTAGAGTCTAGAACACCATCTGAACCATAGAAGGCGCTGCAGTCTGTATTAGTAAGATTGTCCTGACCAGAAAGCTGTGACTACTTTTGGGTTAGGAACACTGTAACTAGAAAGTAACAACTTCCTCAGAGCACAGTAATGGAATTTTGCTTTTCGCCCATGGCTTTCCCAAGCTCCTCTTCCCTCCAGTTCCTATATACCAAAATTAAACCAAATCAGTTGCTGTCAAGTCAATTCTGACTCATAGCAACCCTATAGCACAGAGTAAAACTGCTCCATAGAGTTTCCAAGGAGTATCTGGTGGGTTCAAACGGCTGACCTGCTGGTTACCAGTTGTAGCCTTAACTACTATGACACCAGGGTTTCCCTTTCCATACGTATACTGACCTGTTAAATGGGCCACTTTCTTCACCTCCTTTTTTTCAGAAGGTAGACTGGGCTGCCCTATATCATAGAAAAATAAAAGATATATGTAAACTATTATTTTGTTAACACATTAAACAGGGTATTTAAATAAAAGAGACTTTAAAAATCATAAATATAAACAGTGTAACATCCACTAATTCTGCACTTCCAAATGTAGAACTCACAGCAGCCTGTATTTCAGAAACAGAAAGGTAAAAATAAACCAAATTAAGGAAAACCCAAACATAGTATATATGTGTATTATAATAAAAAAATACAAAAGTTGACTTGGAAAGAGCTATCATATTGGTTACTTTTGATATTTAAGTAATTTAGATACTCACTACCACCCTCTGAGATAGTGCATAAACAAAAAAAATTAAAAACTAGGTGACTTGTCAAGAAGACCTAGCTATTCAGTGTCAGAGATGGGACTGACACTCAAGTCTCCTGACTTCAGACCCACGGCTCTGTTCACTCTGCCTCTGCTGTCCTTAGGATGTTGTCGGACAGAGGCTGCAGAATCCTGGCCATGTGGCCTTCCCCTGGTGACATGCTACCATCTAGTTACAGGGGAGTTCCATAGGATCGGTTATCCCAAAGCACAGCTCTAATCATATCACCAAGGCCTCAGACTCCCTTAGTGGCTCCTCACTGAAAGGGCAACTGCGTAAAATCCTCCCACCTCTGTCAGACCTCAGCCTGTCTGTACAGCCTTGTTTCCTCTACTCATCCGTACTGCATACTTCAGGATTTCTTGTTTAGCCTGAACCCACTCTAGCTTTCCTACCTCTTTGCCTTTGCTCATGCCATTCCCTGTGTCTGCATGCCTTCCTAAACAGGTCTCTTTATCAAATTCCTAAAAATCCTACAAGGACTATCTCTAATACCATTTTCTTCAAGAAACCCTTCTAGGACCTTCTAATCAAATGTGATCTTTCCCTCCTTTGAAGCCTCTCTCTTCTCCTCACATCATTTCAAACTGCCTTATTCTATGGTAGCTATGTAACTGGCCTTATTCCCCCACCTCCCAAATAAATTATGACTTCCTTCACTAGATGTTGAATCCACATAAATATTTAGTCAAGTTTCTAACCTGGGGCATGTGACGAGTAAATGTTTCGCAAACTGAGGTAAGGAGTTGAAATAGACAACAGTTCTCAATACAGACAATATTTCTCTGACCTCAAATAGTTCAGCCAAGGTAAGACATTCAGGACAGATTCATAGATGTTCAAGAAAGACTCCGAGAAAGGTGCTTGTCCATATTAGTCTCATTGTGACTAGCCTATGAAGCTCATATGTGCCTTGAGAATGGGCTCATCAACCGAAAACAGGCCCTGAGCAGCCACTACCTCTCTAGCCATACAAGAGTACCCACCGTGGATGTGGTGGTAATGAAAAAGAAAGGCAAAACTGAGTCTCCTCTGCATTCCTGTGCTACAAGTTGTTTCTGCAGCTGATCTGGCATTCAGTCACTTACTGTCGGAAAATGGAACAGTGACCACATTGCATGTCTTTATATGCCTCAAAGAGACTAGCACAGTTTTATTTTCATTTAAGGTACTGGAAGTATTTGCTGGATAAATAGGAATAAATAAGATGGAAATACATCTTGGACTTTCATCATGACTGTTTCCTGCCCCATGATCTTTGCATACGACAGTCTCAATGCTGAAATGCTCTCCACCGTTTCCATACCTTACCCCCCATTAATACACATGCATACCTCTTCACTTGGCAAGGTCCTTGTCCTTGAGGTGTCAGCATAAACAAGCTCTCTTTAGACGGGACTTTGCAGACCACTCTATTTTAGGTCACGTTTAGCACAATTTGAAATTATGTGATTTGTTTGTTTGCTTTTGTTTATTCCTCCCCCTCCCCAGTCTCTCTTGTTCTAGGCCATCATTTCAGGACCAAAGGTCCACTGGCACATAAGAGGAACTCACTCCAAGCACAGCTGAGAAGAAATAAAAATTTAATGAGGCAACTGTTGAGGAGGTGGGGGATCGGGGTGGGGGGACAGAGTAAAACTGTTTTCTGTATTAAAACATGCATAAAAATATGCACGTGCAGTTACATAGAATGAAACTAAACATACTGTTTTGTAACTTGCTTTTCTGTCTAATGATATGTAATGAAAAATCCCCATGACACTAAGTTGTCCCTCCAATATGTGGTTTTTAGTTGCTGCATGTTATTCTCTCATCTAAATACACCATATTTAGCTTAGCTCCTAGTATAAGACATTGAGGGTTCTTCTAAATCATTTATTATAAATGACCTCACAAAGAAGTGATGAATACCTTCCTATATAAATCTTCAGGCATATTCTGATTATTTTCTCACGATCAATTCACATTATTTGATTTCAAAGTAAGTTAACATTTTTAGGTGATAGATAATCTTTTTCCAAACTGCTTTTCAGGAAAATTACAACAGTTTATATTGCCACTGGTTGTTGAAGGAAGCCCCTTTCTCTCACATCTTTGACAATCTGAGTATTATTCTTTTTGTTTGTTCATTTAATCTTTACCAGTTTGATATATGAAAATAGTTATCCCCTGTCTCAGTTTGAATTTCTTACTGATAAAGTTACTAACTTGATTTCCACGTGATAGTTCACAAATTTCAAGTTGACTTGGGTTGATCTAGAGAAGATATATGTTTTTATTCTTTCTCAACTGTGCTTGGAGTGAGTTCCTCTTACGTGCCAGTGGACCTTTGGTCCTGAAGTGATGGCCTAGAACAAGAGAGACCGGGGAGGGGGAGGAATAAACAAAAGCAAACAAACAAATCCCATAATTTCAAATTGTGCTAAATGTGACCTAAAATAGAAGATATATGTTTAGGCATGAGTCACCTGTTCGTTTGACTTTTACTCTCTAAAGTGATTCCACTGAGTAGTTGAGAAATGAGTGATAAGTGACCTTCTTCGCCAGTCACATTCCACTATTTCAAAGCTGTGTCATTTAAGAAATCTTCCAAAAGTTTTCGTTTTTCTAAGGAATATTTCCACTCTGTGTAAATCTTGACTTTCTAACACTTAGGGACTCGGACCCAGAACTGGGGGCCACAGCATGCTAACTACTCTTGCCGGAGCTTGCATCCTAGGACAGCAAAGATACCTGGGCCACCCGCAGTGGGCGTGCCTCAAGAAAGCAAACACACTGCACTTACTGGCTGGCCAGTGCTAACTTTTGTGTTCTGCTCAGTTTCCAGGGATGAAGTGTGCCTACTTGCAGGAGCATCTTGCCTTTCCTCTTTATTTTTCACACTGTGGCCATCACAGAGAGACAGGATTTCTCTGTCCTACGAGGCATCAGTCCATATACTGGAAGGCCCTGCAGGTGACGAAGTATCAAGAGTCTGTTTCCTCTAGTCCCAGGCCCAGGCCAGTGGCCTTGGGAATATAACCTAATCTGTCTGGTATTTTGTTTCTTTTCTGGAAAATAAGGTGGACAAAATAAACTCTAAGCTCCCCTCCAACTCTAACCACATCTAAGAATTGAGTGAATCATAGTTTAAAGCAGGTTGAGAATATCCTAAAAATCTATCTGTTCATCACTTCAAGACCATGCTGTAAAATTTCATGAGGTTCAACATCTTCATCTTCTTCCCATCTTAAGTCTCACTCAAAGGATATAAGCACATGACTGCTACTGGAGGTAAAGCTGAACTTTCTTGTGAATAAGTGCTAGACTTCCCTAAACTCTCTGGTCATTCCAGGGGAACTATCCTAATGCAGGTGATTGACTAGACAGTTATTAAAAGCTTAGTTATATTTTGTAAAAGATTTTTTAAAGCAAAGTTTTGTTTTCAAGTAATCTCTTACAGAAGGCTTGAAAAAGACAGAACACTTCCCAGAAACATCCTCTCTGTCTCTGCCCTCTTCGCTCTCCCTACGAATTACATTCACCACCATGGGTACCTGATTCACGAGGCCTGGGGAAGGGAACAAGCCAGGCGCCAGTGGCTCAGGAAGCAAACGTTCAGGGTGTGTGTGTGTGTGTGTGTGTATGTGTGTGTGTGGACTTTGGAATTTGGAATTGCGTACAGTGCTCAGCTATACTGATTTTGAACAATTAAATTCACTTTGTATTTTATAGTAGCTGAAGAAACCATAAAGACCAGAGGTTTAGAATTAGCTAGGAGCCTTTGCACAGTATACATATGCCTAAGAATTGGAAGGATTTCAAACCACAGCACCAATATTGTTTAGTACTGAAGACTACCTTTTAGAATTCAATGCACATGCATAAGAAGGACTCACCTATTTGCTTCTCCATTGACGATGCTAGAGGTCTTTGGTGGGTAGACTGCCGAAAGAGAAAAAATGTCTAATAAATATGAGGTTCTTAAAGCAAAGGAGGCAAGACTGTCAAATTAATTAAGCTCTGGAAACACAACGCAGACACCACAGAATCTCTCCTAACTCAGACTTTGGCCAAGTAATTAGGCCTTTGTGTGGCTCAGTTTTGTGATTTGAAATAGTACTGGTATTTTAAAAGTATTTTCAAGGAGATTTAGTTTGGCCATTTGAACAAATTAGCTTCTAAGCAAGGTTCAATGTTTATTTTACTTTTTGAATCACTAGGCATGAGCAGTGAGGCAACAAATAGGTAGTCAGGCTGATAAGCCAACTGAGAAAGAAAAATTGTAAATGCAGATCACATCTTGGCCCTAATCCTTTACAAGACAGAGGAAAACGTCTTCACACTTATAGCTCTCTATTTCTCCCTGTGGAATGGAATAACTAGAATAACCTCTTTCTAGAGGGGTAGAAATTGAAAAACACTGCAAACAAGACCATGGGCCACCATGGCCCTCAACACTCACTGTGGCAGAGCTGTCTTGGTGAGCCCAGCGTACAGCCACCCACAAACCAGGCTTACCTCTCGGAGTTCAGCCAGCTCCTTCTGCAGGTGGAAGAGCTGGAACATCCCCAGTCCCAGTCCAACCAAGGCCACCAGAACCATGAAAAACATCACAAGGAGACATAGGCCTGTGTTGTGGTCCCTTTTCTTCTTCAGCAGTGATGGTGGGAACAGAGGCAGCGGTGGTGGTGGCGGTGGCGGTGGCGGCAGTGGCGGCGGGGGTGGGGGTGGCCTCATTTGTCTGGGCCTTCCAGGCACAGAGGACGGGCAGGGGAGAACAGACCCTGCGGGGGCCAAAGGAGAGTTGGTACTGCTGTCCACCCAGTAGATCTGGGGGTATGGGTAATTCAGTGACTGCCACATGGCAGCGAGGATAGCAGGCCAGCCTTCAGGCAAAGGCTTTTACTTCTCACTCTGGTGCAGAGAAGGGACTCCTGTTGCTAACTGCTTGAGCGGAGGGAAACCTGTGCTCTCTTTATAGAGTTTCCACAGCAAAGGGAAACACTTCTCTTGATTGCTCTTTCTGTTTCTCAGAGAGACACCCACTCACTTTGCCTCTGAAGCTGACAAGCTTCAAGGAGCTCAGAGCAACCCCCTGGAAGCTTCTGCCTACGGTTTTCTGAAGAATGCTTTCAAAGCCCCAACTGTTGTTGCTATGGTAGGCTAGGCTTGTCTTTCTTGCACCTGCCTGAGCTAGTAAGAATCAGGAGCCAGCCCTGTGAGTATTATCTGCCATCCAACTGCAAGGAGAGTAGCACAGCAGAGCATATTCAGGCACTAATGGGAAAGATCACTGAATTGTGGCTGGAAGACTCATTTCCACATCTCGCCTTTTGCAGGAGCTGCTAGCCCTTCCCCTAACCCACGTACTATTTACCCTGACTGCAAAACACTAGAATTTACATGAGAAAAAAACCTTGACCCACCCACTCTCTAGAGCTTAGAAGTTGCAAATCTGTGACCCACCGGCCTCACAGAACACATAGACCTGTTTTGTTAGTACCTCTTGCTGTTTTGCTTTTAATTGGCTGTCCACTTTTAAACTCAGGAGATTCCACATCAAAGATGCAGGTTTCTATTCTGTTTCAAAACATAAGAAGATAGGGCGCCGTCAGGGCTGTCTCTGCCACCGAGTTGGTGTGCAGACGTCACCACGTGTGGGAAATGGCTTCCTGGCCACTGTAGAAATTTGTACTTGCAGTTCCTGTTAGGGTTGCCAGATCAAATACAAAGACACTCAGTTAAATTTGAATTTCAGATAAACTATGAATAATTTTTAGTTTAATTGTGGCTCAAATATTGAATGGAACATAGTAAAAAATATTGCTTATTTGAAATTCAAGTTCAACTTTGGAACTCACACGTGCCTTTGCTCATAGTCATTAAAGACAGTGTTGTGGATTGGACTGTGTCCTCAGAAAACGTGTGTCAGCTCGGCTAGGCCATGATTCTCAGTATTGCGTGCTGGTCCTGCATCTTGTGATCTGAAGCAATTTTCCTACGTGTTATAAATTCTAACCTCTGCCTGTGGTTAATGAGGTGAGATTCGGTTACGTTAAAGAGGGTTAGGGTAGATTCAACACTTTTACTCGGTCACAGACCTGATCCAATGTAAGGAGAGTTTTCTTGGAGTATGGAGCACAACATCTTTTATCTTACAAGAGATAAGAGAGAGACGAGCAGAGAGAGAGGGACCTCCCACCACCAAGAAAGAAGAACCAGGAGTGAAGTATGTCCTTTGGGCCTGAGGTCCCTAGGCTGAGAAAATTCCTAGACTCACAACTGATAATGAAGACCTTCCCCCATAGCCCACAGAAAGAGAAAATCTTCCCCTCGAACTGGTTCTGTGAATTTGGACTTCTAGACTCCTAAACTGTGAGAGAATAAATGTCTGTTTGTTAAAGCCATCCACTTGTGGTATTTTTGTCATAGCAGCGTTAGATAACCAAGATAGTTTAAAAGTTCATAATAATCAGCTGGAAAATATAATTTTAAGAATTCAGCCACAATCATAAAGAAGCCCTTAAAATATCCTAAGAGAACTCTAACAAGAATTGTACAAGTCCATGTTTAAAAAAAAAGAAAATCACAAAATTTTACTGAAAATGGCAAAGATTCAAACACCTGGAGAAAACAAACTACATCCTGGCTGGGGAAGACAGAGAGGTAAATTGCCATGATGGATAGGAACGGGTTCTGGAGTTAAGCTGCCTGGGTTCAACTCCCAGCTCTACCACTTACCTATTTATGTGAACTACACAGGTCACTTTCTATTTTCTGTGCCTCAGTTTCCTCATCCTCCAAGAGGGCATGATCATAACAGCAGGGAGTCGAAATATAAGATACACTTAGAAGAGACCCTGGTAACAATGTGGAACCAAAAATATGTAAACAAAAGCAGTTGCTGTCAAGTCGATTAGACTTGCAGTGACCCCATGCGTTTCAGAGTGGAATTGTGCATAGAGTTTTCAGTAGATGATTTTTCAGAAGTAGATTACCAGGCCTTTCTCCAGAGGTGTCTCTGGGTGGACTTGACCTACCAACTCTTCTGTTAGTAGATTTTCAAATGACTCTAGGGTTGCTATGAGTAGGACCCAACTTGACAGCAGTGGGGATTTTGGGTTTTATAACTGTTGTATAATCCACGAACTCTGGCAGCAAAGCAAGCCCTCCAGAAATGTTAGTTGTTGTAAACTTACCAACTCTCTCCCAAATAATTCTTCTATAGACTTAATGGAAATAACCTTCTCCCAAAAAGGATAAATAAGTTGAGAAGGAGGAAAGGGTTTGCAGGGAAAAGTAAAAATTCAGTGCTTGATATCTAACATGTCTCAGAGACGCTAACCCTGGACTGCTGGAATCTGGGACTCAGGCTAGGATTCTCTGCTTTTTATCTCATTCTTTCACCAAAGCTTCCAGGATTCTCCAATGAGAAGTATGCTTTATTGTACATCTCCCTCTGCCATGCATCTTCTCTTGATTTATATTGCAGTAGGAGGACTCAGAAGCCCAATCCTGCCCCTAACACACCTACTGTCCTCCAAGCTCAGGGAGAATCTGAAGTGAAACATACATAAGGAGGGCAGCCTTTAAACGCCTGCAGTTTCATCAAATATCACCCAAAAAACCAAACCCACTGCTGTCGAGTCAATTCTGACTCATAATGACCCTGTAGGACAGAAGAGAACTTCCCCATAGAGTTTCTAGGGAGCGCTTGGCAGATTTGAACTGCCAACCTTCTGGTTAGCCAAGATTGTGGAGGTGGGGAGAAGATACCAAGCACTCCTCGGCACAATAGTGAGACTCTGTTGTGATGTGAGGCACCACCACAACACTGCTAATTAGGAAAAACAATCTTTTCAAAGTAGTCCTAAGCTCTGTGGTTACTGAAGAAAAGAAGATTTCCCTTCAAGAGAAGAACTCCACAAGTCAGTCAATTGTTAAAGAGAAATCTAGTGGACTGGCAGCTCCCACACCAGGGAGACTCAAATTAGAGAGCTTCTGTCACTGTCACCCTACTCCACCCATTCGTGCTGGCATCCCTGATTCTGGAACCAGGACTTCTTCAGGATGGAGTGAGAGAGGAGGATTCTGAGCAGGTGGTCTCTTTCAGGAGAAAGGGTAGAATTGCCAGTCATAGAGATCTAATGGGCAGAGCAAATTTAAGCTCAGAACCAGAAAGGAGAACTTCCTTGTCAAGCTGTGAAGATTTTTAAGTATCTTCTCTCATTACATGATAATTCAAATTATCTTTAATTGTGGTCCCTCCACTATTATAATTCCCTGCAGAAATTTTCCTAACCCTTTAGTAAAGCGGAAACCCTGGTGGTGTAGTGGTTGAGTACTATGGCTGCAACCAAAAGATTGGCAGTTCAAATCCACCAGGTGCTCTTTGGAAACTCTTTGCGGGCAGTTCTAGTCTGTCCTATAGGGTCTCTGTTAGTCAGAATCAATTTGATGTTAATGGGTTTTGTTTCCAGTTTTAGTAAAGACATTTTTTTGTCCCTAACTTAACATGTTAGTTATGTAGAGATTCAAAGAACATGATAGCAAGGAGAAGAGGCTTCTGCTTCTCCCTGTCCATTCAGGGTTCTAGCAGGAATCAGCCCAGTGGCTGGTAGTTAAGAGCTACAGAGGTGAGTTGGCAGGAGCAGCAAGTGATCCCTGATGAAAGTAGCAGCTACAGCCTGCACAAATGTGGAGGAAAATCCCAAGGGTACCAGCTAGGTAAACATGAGGACTAAACCTCGTGATCATCCCCAGAAGTGAGTGGAAGCCCCAGCACATTCCTAGCTAGCCAGCCAAGTGCCGTCGAGTTATTATCATTATCATTCACAAACATGTCATACAAGGTCTGACAATTAAGTTTCCTAACTCATCCTAGAAAAAGTGTTACATACCTCATCACTGAATATCACTACGGTCACCTTCGAAGTACTCCCTTTGGGAGGCTATGCACTGACACCAGTTCCTAGTCCACCCCTCAAAGCAATTTTGGAACTCTTTTTCTGGAGTTGCCATCAGAGCTATTGTCGTATATATACCCTTGATGTCCTGAATGGCATCCAGACATCTTCCTTTCAATATTTCCTTTATCTTTGGGCAAAGAAAAACATCATTGGGGCCAGATCAGGTGAGTGGATAGGGTGTTCCAATACAGTTATTTGTCTACTGGCTAAAACCTTCCTCACGGACGGTTATACGATTAAGTTCTCAAATTGCCACCTTGCCATCATGCACGATGGCCATTCGAGAAAGGTCACTCCAAAATTGCTTTGAAGGGTGGACTAGATGCTGGCATTGGTGCGCAGCTTTCCCAAGGGAGTATTTTGAAGGTGACCATAGCGATATTCAGCAACGAGGTATGTAGAACTTAGAGCAATTAAGTTCCTTGACCTAATTGTCGGACCTTGTAGATGGTTACTTGCTGGTTTACATGAATACTCTCGATTTTGTAAGGTAAACTGAAATCTTGCAAACTTTTGGTTTATCTTTTTACTTCTGATAGTGTGTCTGTTAATTCTGATCAGGTTTTCTTTTTGTATATAAATGTATGCCATCAGTGGGAAAAAGTGAGAGTTTTTAATTTTCTCTTGCAATGAGTATGTTTTCTGATGATATTGCTGTTTTATATGCAAGTGGTCCCCATCTTATCACACATTTGAGTTACAATGAACTGTGTTTAATCACTGTCCATTTTATTCTCCTTTGCTTGTACATCTTATCATAGTAATATACTGCAGTGCATAATTTTCTGATACCATCAATCTCAGATATTCACTCATAGATTTTTGATTTTATAACTTACTCTTCAAGATACTGCCAAATTTATATAAAGATACTGATAATAAAAGGTGATAGTAGTGAGACGTACAAAAAAAATTAGGCATTCTACTTACATCAAAACTAACTCACGACAGAGATGCTGGAAGGGAATCCTATTTTAAATTGGGGATTACCTGCATAGACTTTATCAATAAAAGGAGTTCCCTATGGTGTCGTTGGAAACCCTCATGGTGTAGTGGTTAAATCCTATGGCAACTAGCCAAAATGCCAGCAGTTCTAATCCGCCAGGTGCTCTTTGGAAACTCTATGGCACAGTTGTACTCTGACCTACAGCATCACTACTAATCAGCAACAACAACTCAAAGGCAGTAGGCTTTTTATTGTATCATTAGGATCTCATCAGCAAATAGATAGAACATTTAAATCAGAATGAAGGGCTTAGTAAAGGAATT
Organism: Heterohyrax brucei; assembly: GCA_028571685.1. Lineage (NCBI taxonomy): Eukaryota > Metazoa > Chordata > Mammalia > Hyracoidea > Procaviidae > Heterohyrax > Heterohyrax brucei. Next base: position 204,353,899 of record CM053140.1, read on the forward strand.
GTTTACAAACATGTTGGCAGAGTATAAATAGAAATCGTAACCTTCAGACAAGAATTGCAACCTGCCTGAGATAACCACACCAAGAGGAATCTGAAGAACAAATATTCTGTCCCATCACCTATCTCTCATCTGGTAAGGTTCTGTACTCAGAAACCTCAACCAGAAGCTAAGACAAGGTACTCACTGATGCAGTCTATACAGGTTAAGTTCTCAGAAGACAGAACAGAATGTAATCTGTATGATATTAATATATTAGAATTTATTGGGGCTTCTCTTGTAGGTCATACATGTTCTGTTTTTGTGGTAGTGTCTGCTGTTTGGAAAAAAATTGTGTTCATTTTCAATTTGGTATAAATTTCCTTATGTATTAATTGGAGCTTTTTAATTATGTTATTCAAATATGCCATATCTTTGCTTGACAGCAGTTTCTAAGAGGAGTGTGTAAAGATTTTTAAATAAAAAATTTCTTCCTCTACCTTTATTTCTTCTTCTATCATAATGATGCTGGTATTTCTATTTTTACTCTTTTTGACTCTTAATTATTATTTTAAAATATTTATCTTTGTCTCCTTTCCCGATACTTTGCAGCTTTCAGGAATCTTGTAACTCAGTTACAGATTTTTTCATTATATCCTTCCTATTACTTAACATATCTATTAAGATGTTTGGATACCCTGATGGTGTGGTGTGTTAAGTGCTACATCTGCTAACTAAAAGGTCAGCAGTTCAAATCCACCAGGTGCTCCTTGGAAACTCTATGGGGCAGCTCTACTCTGACTTCTAGGGTTACTATGAGTTGGACCCGACTCGACGGCAGTGGGTTTGGTTTGGTTTTGGTTTTATTAAGATGTTTAATTCAACTATTATGTTTTACAAACCAAGTATTTCCAACTGATCCTTTTTTAGGATTGTTTGGTCTTTATTATCATCATTGTACTTTAGATGAAGTTTTACAGAACAAACTATCTTCTCATTCAACCATTAGTATACATATTGTTTTATGACATTTGTTACCAATCCCATGACATGTCAACATTCTCCCTTCTCAATCTTGGGTTCCCTACTTTGGCTGAAGGCAAACTTCATTATGTCTACAAGCCATGCTCTTGTGGTTTCTCCAATCTCTGACAGGCAAGTAAGTCTGGTTTTTTTACATGAGTTAAAACTTTGTTCTACATTTTTCTCTATCTCTTTCCAGGACCCTCTACTGTGGTTCTTGTCAGAGCAGTCAATGGTGGTAGCAGGGCACTGTTTAGTTGTACTGGCCTCAGTCTGGAAGGGGCTGTGACAGATGTGGTCCGTTTGCCCTTTGGACTAATCTTCCTCTTGTGGCTTTAGTTTTCTTCATTTTGCCTCGTTCTCACCAGGTAAAGTATTGTAGATGGCCACTCACAGGCTTTTAAGACCCCAGATGCTACTCACCAAAGCAGAATGTAGGAAGTTTTCTTTATAAACTATGAGGACTACCAATTAAAATCACAAACTTATCCTGGAAAAAGTGCTGCATACCTCACTGCTGAATATCACGATGGTCACCTTTAAAGTACTCCCCTTGGGAAGCAATGAACTGATGCCAACCCCTAGTTTACCCTTCAAAGCAATTTTGGAACTCTTTTTCTAGAATGGCCATCTGAGCTGTTGTTGTATTACCCTTTATGTCCTCAATGACATCAAAATGTCTTCCTTTCAATATTTCCTTTCTCTTTGGGTAAAGAAAAATGTCACTGTGGGCTAGATCAGGTGAGTAGAGAGGGTCTCCCAATACAATTATGTGCTTACTGGCTAAAAACACCCTCACAGACAACTGTACAATTAAGTCCACAAACTTGCTGCCATGCCACTGCACAATGGCCATTCCAGATCTCTGGGAATAGTTTTAGTTCCAATCCAAAATTTCTTTGAAGGGTGGACTGACTAGTCGTTGGTGTCAGTGCATATCTTCCCAAGGGAAGTACTTTGAAGGTGACCATAGTGATGTTCAGCAATGAGGTATATAGGACTTAGAACGATTAAGTTTGCAGACTTAATCATCAGACTTTGTATGTTATGCTAGAATTGTTTGCTCCTGGTTAATATTATCAGTATCTTTTCTTTTTGAGAATATTTCTCATGGTTATTTTAAATTTATGTTTTCTGATCTATTAATTCTTCTTTGCTGGCATATTTGTTCACTTTTTTTGTCTTTGTTTTAGAACAGTTGTGTTCTTCAATGTGTCATCACTTTTCCCTGTAAGTTCATATTGTCTTGGAAGTATCCAGTGTAATAGGAAGTGTCATGGTGGGTGCTGGTGAGTTGTCAATGTGTTTGAGAGCTGGGATTCAGAAGAGAAAAAAACAGTTGCTGTCCAGTCAGTTTCAACTCATGATGACCCCACAGGTTTCAGAGTAGAACTGTACTTCATAGGGCTTTACGTAGCTATGAGCTGTCAGAAATAGATCTCCAGGCTTTTCTTCTCTGATGCCACTGGGTGAATTTGAACCTCAAACCTTTTAGTTAGTACCTGACTTCAAACCGTTATGCCACCCAGGGACCTTACAGAAGACAAGAAGATGGCTAAAACCCAGGACTAAGTTTAGGAGTGACTTGTGCCTCCTCTGATAAGTTTAGGGAGTTTGCAGATGAGATACTCCCTAGAATAAAGAACTTCTGGCACTTGGCTGGCATTATACTTTAGGTTCAACCATTCCGTTTGCCACCAGTCTTGCCAAATGAACTTTCCTAACAGTCTGCCTGACATTGCTCATTTCCAAGAAATGGCTTCCTCAGTTGGAGTCCGCTATCTATTCCTGCTGTTAACTCCTCCCCCATCAGCCAGGTTCCAATAGCCTCGTGGTGTTTCCCCCATAGACCGTTAGTGACCTGGAGTAGCATTGCCGTTTGACTGCTTTGTGGTGGCAACTGGGGAATTTGGAAATCGTAAAAAAAAAAAAAAGAAGTGAAAACATAAAGCTCTGGTCCAACCTACTATGCTGTGGCATCTGACACTCTTTACTCTGAGCTGCATACAGTACACATACACCCACATGCACACGAAGACCCATCCACTACTTTTCTCTTCCCGAGTTTCCCACGTTTTTGTCTGTGTCTCAGCCCCATCAAGCTGCTTCTTATTTCTGGGTGTTGATTCAAAGGACAGTCAGAAACCTGTTAGCATGCGACCTTGTTAGCCCTGCTGCATTCTTTATATCCGTTGTCTCCAGTATTGTGGGGTCAATAAAATGTGTTAATTTATGCAAAGTGCTTACAACAGTGTGCAGCGTACAGTAAGTGCTCTACAACTGTTAGCTGTTGTCTTAGGCTGGATTCTCTAGAGAAATAAAAACAGTAAAATGTGAGTAGTCATAGACGACACGACTGTTGGTCTCCACTCTTTCAGAGCAAAGAAAAATAGTGACACCAATGACTCGAAGAAGAAACTAGTCTACACAAATAGTGACATCCCCTACCTTGAGGCCAGAGGAATTAAAAGGTGCTCCAGCTACCATTACTGACGATTTTGGCCAGGGACTCTATAAAACGTCCTGGATAGAACAGTAGAAAAACGTAGAACAAAACTCAAATTCCTGGGGAAAAAAAAAAAGCCCAGACTTGCTGCATTGGTAGAGATTAGATGAACTCATCATACTATCACCCTGAGACACTCTTTAAAATTGGAACTAAAACTATTCCCAGAGATCATTTTTCAGCCAAATGACAGATTGGCCCATTAAGTAAAAGATATCATCCGTGATTACTGTGCATCTCCAAATAATCATCTAAACTAAACCAAATGGTAAACATTCACACTAGACCAGTAATGAGAAGGCAAGAGGGGATAGGGAAGCTAGAATAATGGAACCAGACCAACCAGAATGGAAATAATGAGACTGTTGATGTATTGTGAAAAAATGCTACTAATGTCACTGAACAATATATATAGGAATTGTTAAATGAGAGCCTAACTTCCTGTGAAAACTTTCACAAAAACACTATAAAATATTTTTTAAATGTCTGTTATAATCCCTGTGATATCCTGAGTTATTTTGTTTTTCCTTTCAGCACTTATCACAATTTCAAATTCTGTTTATTTATATCATGGGTTTTGTAATGTCTGTCTTATGCACTCTACTGTAAACTCCATGAGCAAAAGTGATTATATATGTCCAGCCTAACACAATGCCCTAGAATTAATACATATGTAATAACTAATTATTGAAATAAAACAACTTGTAACAGATTCCCTAATAGTTGTTTCATAACACCCTCAATTTATAACTTATTGGGTTATAATTTCTTACTGACTTGGCTACTAAGGGCCTGTGGTACAGTGGTTAACAGTTTGGCTGCTAACCAAAAAGTCAGCAGCTTCAATGTACCAGCAGCTCCTTGGAAACTCTATGTGGTCTTATAGGGTTGCTGAGTCAGAATTGACTCAATGACAAAGAGTTTGGTTCAATTTCTTTTTAAATCTGAAGCAAGTTTGCATTTATTTAAGTGAAACTACACAACCTTTAAAGTTTTGAAAAGCCAAGCTGTCGCTTCAAGGACTAAGGTGTGCCTGACCCAAGTCACGGTGTTTTCAGTTGCCTCACATGAATGTGAAAGCTGAACAATGAATAGAAAAGACCTAAGAAGAACTGATGCCTTTGAATTATGGTGTAGGTGAAGAATACGGAATGTGGATGGACTGCCAGACGAATGAACAGATCTGTGTTGGAAGAACATCAGAATACTCCTTAGACATGAGAACAGAAAGACTCAGAAGGTTTGGACACATTATCGGGAGGTACCAGTCCCTGAAGAAGGACATGCTTGATAAAGTAGAGAATCAGCAAAAACAAGAGAGACCTCAACAGGATGAAATGGCACAGCAACTGTAACAATGGGCTCAAGCGTAACAGTAATTGTGAGGATGGCACAGAACCAAGCAGTGCTTTGATTTGTTATACATAAGGACACAAGTGGGAACTGACTTGGTGGCACAACAACATATAGGCTCACTGGCAAAGATCTAGGGGCGCTCATCCTCCAACACTGTATTGGACAGTACTCTGTTGTGATTCACAGGATTTTCATTGGTTAACTTCCAGAAGTAGCTCAGTGGGTCTTTCTTCCTCATCTGTCTTGATTTGTGAGCTCTTCTGGCATTTGAAATACCAGTGGCATTGCTTGCAGTATCATAGCAATGTGCAATCTACTACAATACAAAAAACTTATAGATGGGTGGTGGAAACCTATTCTAGTGCCCGGTGTCAGAAGCATTGTGTAAATAAGTGTTTATCAGATAACCACAGATGAGGAAACCAACAAAATAAGCTAAGTGACTTTGAGAAGCTCACACAGCTTATTGGTGTTAGAGTCAAAATTCTAACCCAAACAGAGCACAATGTGAGAGTGATTATGAAACAAGAATTCTCAAGATGATCCCTTAACAGTCTACAAGTGCATAGAGTTTGGGGTACTCTGTGGTAGGACAGTGAGAAGGTAGGATAAGGTGTGAGGCACACCCTAAACATCTACAGAGTCTGAAAATTCTTGGGTCTTAAGAACTATTTCATGAAGCCTTCTTTGATGTTTGAAATGCTTCATTGCAAAAACACCTGTCATGGTGAATCCACCATGTGGGAAAGTCAGAGGCACCAAAGACAGACTTAAATGTCAAGGTTGTTGTTCTTGTCACTGAGTGCCCTCTTTGACTGATTAGGAGATGTTGGTCAGGGAGATGGAGCTAGATGCCTTGAGAGCTTCCTTTCCTTGAGGTCTCATGGACATAGCTTTCAGCTACATGGCCTTGGGGGCTGAGTGTCTTAGATTGAATTATGTCCCCCCAAAATGTATGTAGCAATTTAGCTGGGCTGTGATTCCCACTATTGTGTAGTTGTCCATTGTGTGATTTTCTTATGTTGTAGAGCCTAATCTCTGCCTGTTAATAGGGCAAGATCGCATTATGTGAAAGAGTATGGCAGTGGGATTGTAAGACCCTTACTAAAGGTCACCTTCCTGATCCAATGTGAAGAGTGTTTCCCTGGGATATAGCTTGTACCATCTTGTATTCTTTTATCCCAGAAGAGTTAAAGGAAAGAGAAGCAAGCAGAGAGTAGGTGAACTCATACCTTGGGGAGAGGAGACCATCCTTTAGACCCAGGACTCCTGCTTGCAGAAGCTCCTAGTCCAAGGGGAGATTGATGCCTCACAAGGAGCTTCTTCCAGAGCTGACAGAGAGAGAAAGCCTTCCCCTGGAGCTGATGCCTTGAATTTGGACTTGTAGCTTACTGGACTGTAGGAGAATAAATGTCTCTTTGTTAAAGCTCCCCACTTCTGATATTTCTGTTACAGCAGCACTGGCTGACAAGACACTGGGGTAATCTACAACATCATGCATCATCTGTCCCCAACTTTGAGGCAACAAGAAAAGGGTAGCTGACCTGGAGAGTGAATAGACTCCAAGCTCTTGTACTAATTTATTATTTATTTGTTATTTGCAATCCAGCTACCTTATTACCTTATCAACCTGAATCTTTACACAGATCCAGAATTCCAATACCAGAATAATGTGTCATTTCTGCTCTGTCTCTGACTTAAAAGATGTGGATACTGAGCTTCAGAGAGATGGTAGGGTTTTTCCAGTCACACAGCCAGGGTGTGTCAGAGTTAGGAAGAAAGCCTATACTATCTCCTAGACTTTCACTACCACATGTTAAAAGTCTAAAAGTGACAAAATAGCAAGTATTTGCTTCCGATCAATTCTATTCATGCGAATCTTGAGTCCCTACTACGTGCAGACGCAATGGTCACAGTGCAATTCCTTAAGGAGCTCACATACTGCTGGGTTGAATTCCTAAAGTTGTTCTCTCACTCACTGCTGTCAAGTCATGTCCGACTCCTAATGACCCTATGAGACAGAGTGGAAGTTCCCCATAGAGTTTCCAAGGAGCATCTGGCAGATTTGAACTGCTGACCTTTTAGTTAATAGACGTAGCACTTAACCTACTAGCCACCAGGGTTCCCAAAGTTGTTCTCACATTCCCTCAAATTCTTACAGCCAGTTCAGTCCCTCATAGCCAAAACACTAACCCATGTTCTGTTGGAATGTGGGGAGGGAGCAGAAAAAGAGGAATATAGCATTTATTTGTTGTTAACTGCTGTCGACTTGGCCCCTGACCCATGGCAATCCCATGCACTATGAGATAAAACATTACCTGGTTCTATACCATCCACATGGTGAGCTGCAGACTGGATCCATAGGATTTTCATTGGCTGATTTTCAGAAATAAGTCATCAGTCCTTCCTTTCTATTCTGTCCTATCCCAGAAGCGCCTCTGAAACCTATCCAGTATCATAGCAACACACAAGCCTCCACTGACAGATGGGTGGTGACTATGCTTCAGGTACATTGGATAGGAATTGAGGTCAGTCAGGTCTCCCGCACAGAAAGCAAGATTTCTGCCACTGAATTGCCAATGCCCCCCAGCATTTATTGCTCAATGGTTAAGAGCTCAGGCTGCTAACCAAAAGATCAGCAGTTTGAATCCACCAGTTGCTCCTTGGAAACTCTTTGGGGCAGTTCACTCTGTCCTACAAGGTCTCTATGAATCAAAAGCAACTCAAGAACAATAGGATTTTTTTTATATGCCTGGTGTGGGAATACTAGTGCTGCAGTGGTTAAGTTCACAACTGCTTACTGAAAGGTCAGCGGTTGGAAATCTAGCCATTCTGCAGGGGAAAGATATGGCAGTCTATTTTGGCAAAGATTTACACCCTTGGAAACCTTACAGGGCAGTTCTACTCTGATCTATAGGATCACTATGAGTTGGAATTGATTCAAGGAAAATGAAGTTTTTTATATGCCGGGTGCTGTGCTAGGAGCATTTGACTCTCAAGCAGTCTTCTAAGATAAATATTATTATCTCTATTGCACCAACAAACAGATGCAGAGAAGTTAAAACTCTATGAAATTGTTGAGCTTGGACTTTCCTCCAGACCACATCATCACTGTTGAGCTTTTTCTCCAACTCACCACTGTCTTCTGTTCCCTGCAGAGTCTCACCCACCTCAGAAAGTCTGTGATCAGTCATTTGCCCCACCTTAGTTATCTGGTCTTGCTATCACAGAGGCACGCTGATGGTGCAGCGGTTAAGAGCTCAGCTGTTAGCCAAAAAGCCTGCAGCTCAAATCTACCAGCTGCTCCTTAGAAACCCTGTGGGGCAGTTCTACTCCATCTATAGGGTCAGTGTGAGTTGGAGTCAACTCAGTGGCAGTGGTTCTTTCTTTTTTTTTTTCTTTTCTGCTATAACAGAAATGACCCAAATTGGTGGCTTTAACAGAAATTTCACAGTTTAGAAGGCTAGAAGCCCAAAATCAGAACATTGGCTTTAGAGGAAGGCTTCCTCTCTGTGTTGGCTCTGGGGGAAAATCCTTGTCTCTTTTGTTTCTCTTCCTTGGCTCCTTGGTGATTTCCATGTGGCACAGCATCTATTTTCCTCTTTTTGCTCTTAATCTGCTCCTTTTATATCTCAAAAGAGGTTGACTCAAGATATACCTTATACCAATCCTGCCTCATTAACATAACAAAGAATCCCATTCTCAAATGGGATTATAACCACAGGTAAAAGACAAAACAAACAATAAACATTATTGTCAAATCTATTCCAACTCATAGAGACCCTATAGGACAGGGTAGAATTGTCTCCATAGAGTTTCCAAGGAACGCCTGGTGGATTTGAACTGCTAGCCTTTTAGTTAGCAGCCATTGCACTCAATCACTGTATCATCACAGGGGTTAAGATTTACAACATATATATACATTTTTCTTTTATTTTTTTAGATTTTACTTTTAAAGATTTACAGAACAAGCTTGTTTCTCATTAAACAGTTAGTACACATATTACTTTATGTCCCTGGTTAATAACCTCACAACATGTTAATATTCTCTTTTGTCAACCTTAGATTCCCAGTTACCAGCTTTCCCACCCCCTCCTGCCTTCCAGTCCTTGCTCCTGGGCTAATGTGCCCCTGAAGTCCCCTCTCTTTTTTTTTTCTCTTTTTGGTACTGAGGGAGTGGGGTGCTGCTCTAACAGTTCCCTAAAATGTGGAAGCAATTTTGAAATTGAATGGATAGATAAGTAGCAGCAGCAGAGAACCCGTAGTGATAGGGGCAGCAAGAGTGGTGAACCAGCAGCAGCAGAACCAAGAAGGAGACTGGACTCCAGGTATTTATTGGTGGAGTTGGCTTTGCCAACCTACAGAGCGAAAGAGCTGAGGCCTCTGTGCAGGAGGCTTCCTAATGGGGTGGGTACCTCCCTTATCAGTGGAGCTGCTGAACTTTGGAACACTTGCGCCTGCAGGGAAGATGTAGATGTGAGGCCCAGGCCAAGAGGCCACAGGAAGCAGAAGCTGAAGAGACAGAGAACAAAAGAAGCTGAGCTGCCTCAATCTCAAAAGGTATGGCTATGACCTCAGGGGTTTCAAAAGGTGCAGTCATGGCCTCTGGGAATTCAAAGAATGGTGCACCTAAAGCTGAAAGATCAGAGTTGCTGTCCCAGTAGACCTGGAAGGTGGAGCTGAAGCCCAGGGCCGAGAAGCCTTCACTCAGAATCTGGAGAGTGTGACCAATACCTCAAATCTATCTGCATAATGGTGTAAAATACCTCGAAGAATAAATTATTTTCAAAGCCTGGAGAGCTAATGTAATATGTTCTGCTGACTTACCTCATACTTGTTATGCCTTCTTTCCTTGCAACTTCTCCCATTTGTAATGGAAATGTTACCTTATGCTTGTTCTGCCACTGTACCTTTGGAAGTATATGATTTGTATTCTAGAATTTATAGATGAAGAAGAAGTTTTGGAATTTGGACTTGGAGTTAAGACTTTTGCTATGATATGATAGTGTGAATATGTTTTGGGTGTTGCAGTGATGTGATTTGGGGGGGAACAAAGGGTAAGATGTTGTGGATTAAATTGTGTTCCCCCACAAATATGTATCAATTTGCCTAGGCCATGATTCCCAGTAGTGTGTGATTTTTCTCATGTGTTGTGAATACTGCCTCTATAGTGTTAATTAGGAGAATGGTCAGCAGTTGTGTTAGTGAGGAGATACTTAATCTATGATCTTGGATTGTGCTGATGCAATAACTTAGGATATAAAAGAAAGAAAGGGGCAGAGAGACAGAGGACTTCGTACTATCAAGGAAGCAGTGAGGGAGCTGAGGGTAGGGGTGTCCGTGTATGAAGAAGCTCCTATTTGGGGGGAAAAAGGCTAACTTGGAAAGCTTTCCCCTGGAGCTGATGCCCTGAATTTGGGCTGTAAGCCTACTTTAGTGTAAAGAAATAAGTTTCTCTTTATTAAGATCATCCATTTGTGGTACTTTCTGTTACAGCAGCACTAGATGACTAAGATAGAGGCTATTATAAATGGTATTGCTTTTCTGACTTTGTTTTCAATGTTCTTTATTGGTATATAGGAATTCAACTGATTTTTGTATGTTTATCTGGTATCTTGTTCTGCTGAATCTTTCTATTGGCTTCAGTGTTTCTCTTATAGAGTCTTGGATTTTCTACTTGTAGTATTATATCATCCTCAAATGGCCAAGCCAAGTGCCATCCTCAAATAGGGGCAGCGTTACTTCATTATCAATTATTTCTTTTTCTTGCCTTATTACTCTAGCTAGTACTTCCAGCACAATGTTACATAGGAGTGGTGATAAAGGGCATCTTTGTCTTCTTTCTATTCTCAAGAGGAATGTTTTCAGCCTCTCTCTGTTAAAAATAATGTTGGCCAGTGATTTTGCATAGATGCCCTTTATTATATCAAGAAATTTCCCTTCTATACCTGTTTTACTAAAAGTTTTTATCAAGAATGGGTGTTGGACTTTGTTGAATGCCTTTTCTGCATTGATTGAGATGACCATATGATTCTTTCCTTTTATTAATGTAGTGGATTACACTGAATGATTTTTTAACACAGCTTGTATTTTTGGAGGATACAGTTCAGCCCATGACACCCACCAACCCACGCCTTCAACATAACATCAAAATCCCTACTGATCATTCCAGGGAACATGAATGCCAAGTTGAAATTTTGCATTTTCTCTTTTAAACTTCAACCCCTACCCACAACTCCTCCATGCCTATTTTATTCTTGTTTACATAAGTTCTATCCAGCTCTAGTGCCACGCTTTCAACTGCTAGTTATACTTTCTTCCATGTTGTTTTTGTTAGTTGTTGTAGAGTTGGGTCTAACTCATGGTGACTTTATACTAGGAGTGACAAGTTTGCAAACTCATTGTTTTAGTCAGCTAGGCTGCTCTAACAGGAATACCACAGAGTGGATGGCTTTAACAAAGAAAGACTTATTCTTACACAGTCTGGTAGGTTGCAAGTCCATATTCAGGGTGTCCGCTCCAGGGAAAGACTTTCCCCTTGTCGGGTCTGGAGGAAAGTCCGGTATTGTATCAGTCTTTGTCCAGGGAGCGTCCTCACGCAAGAACCTCTGGTCTGAATGACGCGCTCTGCTCCCGGTGCTGCTTGCTTGATGGTAGGGAGGTTCTCAAATTGTCCTTTGTTTCTTTTTCCTTTTATTCCTTGCAAGCTAAAAGCATTAAGGGTGGGGCAAGCCATACTCCAGGGAAACTTCCCCCACAGCAGGAATTCACAGCCCCACCCTAATCCTTTAACATACAGGTTAGCAAAACCACACAATGGAGGACAGTCCCAAGATACTGAGAACCATATCCCAGCCACGTGGCTGCACACATTTTTGGGGGGACACAATTCCAACCATGACACTCATCCTGTGAAAAGTGCTACATACCTTATTGCTGAATATCAGTATGGTCATCTTTGAAGTACTCCCCTTGGGAAGCTAGCACCTAGTCCACCCTTCAAAGCAATTTTGGAACTCGTTTTCTGGAATGGCCATGAGCTGCCATCAGACTACCCTTGATGCCCTGAATGTCATCCAAATGTCTTCCCTTCAATATTTCCTTTGTATTTGGCTAGAGAAAGAAGTTGTTGGGGGCCAGATCAGGTGAGTAGGGAAGATGTTCCAATACAGTTAATTGTTTACTGGCTAAAAACTCTCTAACAGACAACTATACAATTAAGTTGGTGAACTTGCCGCTGTGCACAATGGCCATTCTAGAAAGAGTTCCAAAATTGATTTGAAGGGTAGACGAGGTGCTGGCATTGGTGCACAGCTTGTCAACAGGAGTACTTTGAAGGTGACCATAGTGATATTCAGCAGTTAGGAATGTAGCACTTACAACAATTAAGTTTGTGGACTTAATTGTCAGACCTCATATATATATATATATATATAATCAATGGAAACATTGTCAAGTACTGTGCCATTTTTATGATTTTTGGTTTGTTTGAATCCACTGTTGTCTATTGTGTCAGTCTGTCTCACTGAGAGATTCCCTCGCTTTTGCTGACCCTCTCCTTTACCAAACATGCTATCTTTTTCTAGCAATTGGTCTTTCCCAGTAAGTGAGCCAAAGTATCTTACTTTCTTAAATTTACTATCTTCCTGGCGCTGTGCCTTCTCAGATTCCACCTGCCTCTATCCCTGAACAGTCAGTCAACTCTTCTATTTACAGAAGAGGAAATTGGAGCCCAGTGAGTCTGTGTCCTTTTCAACAACAGAAATATCTGGTTGAGCCCACGTCTAGACTACAGGGGTTCCTGCTTCCAGACATCTTGTTTCATCACACCGTACCTTCCACGTAGGAGAACTGGATCTCATTCCAAGCCAATGCACTTCAGCACAGCCACCACCCATTTGTCAATGGAGGCTTACAAGTTACATTGAACAGATCTCAGTGGAGCTTCCAGGCTAATGCAGACTAGAAAAGAAAGGCCTCGCAATATACTTCCAAAAGTGAGTTAGTGAAAACTCTATGGATCACAATGGTCTGATCCATCACTATTTTGTTCCACTCTACATGGGGTCATCATGAGCTGTGGGCCAACTCCATTCAGATAACAACAACAGTGTAGCTCTCAAGGGACAAACCTATGACTAAACAGTGGAAGTTCCATCTGCACTAGACTACGAGTTCCTTAAGGGCAGGGTCATTCATGTTTACCACAGGGAGAAATGTCCCCACTGCTCTAACAGTCAAAGCTATGCAAACATAGAATGTTTGACCTGGGGAGTGGTCCATTTCCCGTCTCCCTCCCCCAATATACACATACACAGGCCGCTCACTTTACTACCCTGCTCCCTCTGTTGCCATTGGGTTGATTCTAACTCGTAGAGACTCCATGTGTACACAGTAGAACTGTTCCATGGAGTTTTCAAGGCTGTGACCTTTCAGAAGCAGATCGGCTTTCTTCCTGAGGTGTCTCCGAGTGGGTTTGAACCACCAATCCTTCAGTTAGTTGTTGCTGGATGTCATCAAATCAATTCTGATTCATAGGGATCCCATGTGATGGAGTAGAATTGCCTCATGGGGTTTCCTTGGCTATGATCTTTAAGGGAGCACATTGCTTTTGTCTTTCTTCCTTGGAATTGATGGGTGGGTTTGAGGGCAAGGGTTGTATCCCTGAGGTCCCTTCTATCTCTGTAGTGAAGGAGAGTTTGGCAGAAGGGTCAGAAATACAAATGACAGAAGTGTAGAACAGAGGAAAAAGAGCATAACAGAAGCACAAGGAGAGAAAGCAAAAGGTCAGTGAGATGAACAACATGATAAGCATAACAAATGTCACTGAAATTAATATGTGGAGAATGTTGAAAAGGCAAATGCCCTATTATATATTGACCACAATTGGAAAAAAAAAAAGTCAAGGGAGAAAGAGAGATTGACAGCTAGAGAAAGAGAGGGGATTTGAAGGACCAGCAAGAAGAACAATGCAAGAAAGTGGGAACTCATTACTACATGTAGGTGCTCGCAACTGGACATGATCATAATCACCAGACCCCTCCTAGCTCATAGGTACAACATTGTAAAGAAATTAAATGTTGAAAGCTACTAGTATTGGACGTCAGTCAGAAATAGACTTAATGCCCCTCCCACTCAAACAGGAACTTAAATCCAAAGGAAGTCTGCTGCAATTAACCAAACCAAACTAGATGGAAGTACAACTGAAGCACTGCCATCAAACTTACCCCAGCAATTCCAAGGGAGAAAGATCAAAGCCAAGGAAACCCCATGGGGCAATTCTGCTCTATCACATAGGAATCCTATGAATGAGAATTGACTTGATGATAACCCCCAGCTGTGGTTCCCCAGCCAGCTCCATCACACATCCCACCCTCTTTTTCCAAAGCTCCTCACTAACCATTAGTTCATCTAACTACCAGACAGAAAAACTCATAGGAGCCCTGCAGAAATCACTTTTGCTGCCGGACCTGCTCTAACTTCATACCTGGTTCTTATCATCAAACTCCTTGTCAATAAGCAGCCATCTAGTGCCCAGTGAACAGATATCATGAGTACTAATGTTCACAGAGTACCCATAATGTCCAGATACTCAATCAGACATGGATCATCAGATCAGTCCTTTAAAATAACCTAGTGAATTCAGTTTGGTAAGTATCCCCATCAGCAGATGAAGAGGCTGAAATACAGAAGGGTTCATGAATGCACCCAAGTTTACACATGCAAGTGTTAAGTGACAGAGTCTGCATTCAAACCAGGCTGTCTAGCTCCAAGGCCCCTAACACACTGCTGTCTAGACAGAGTCTTACTCCCCTGTACCTGAGCTCTGCCTACCATGCCAAAGATGTGTCTGAAACTGCGGCCTGCCTTACTCTCTGCCGTCGTCCTGAGGTCTGCTGTCCTGGCCTGAACTCTCCTTCCTGTGTTCTGGTCCTTCACATCTGTTGTTTGAGTCTCCAGATGCACCACTCTGACACAGGTCCCGTCCGTCTTCCCCAGCACCTTCCGGGCTGTCTCTTGTCACCCTACTGGGGAGGTCAGCTTGCCTGTCCTTTTATTTCCTGCTTTAGACACCTACCCCCATCATTATGTAGAGGACATTTTCTGCATCTTGCCTGTCCCTTCTGATCTGTCTTGCCCTTGTGTTAGCCTCATTTTGACACCTACTGAGACACTTAAATCATCCTCAGAAAAGTGGTAACAGCTGGATGAATCATGTTGTTCTGTGCAAATACCAAGCTCATAGGTATTTCCAAACCTACAATGCAATTCAGTCCTGCACCCTCTCATCTCCAGAGGCCTAGCTACAGAAAATAACACCTACAATAATTAGTTTTAAATTGCTGAATGATCTCTCAGAGCTGATGATGGAAACTGCAATGGCCAATACAAACTGCTCATTGGTGCCCACCCTCAGGTGGTATCCAGGGCATGGACCTGCCTGCCGTACTTTAATTATGTCTCAGGTCATTTCTCAAGTATCAAGTTTACTTGGCTGCAAAGAGAAGGAGGTCTTGGCCCTGCTGCTAGGACTCCTCTGGCTCAGAAGGGTGGAAGTTTCTGCTCAGGGGGCAAAAGGCACTGGGGTTTCCATCACTTGTCAGCTCACCAACATCCTCATTCCTACATATAACCTGTTCTCTCATGTCTGTATCCTGGTGTGTGTGTGAGAGAGAGAGAGAGAGAGAATGAGAGAGAGGGAGACTTCTGCAAAGATTCCTGCTCATTCTTCTTGTGCTCAGATTAAACAGCACCACCACTGAAGGCAGAAGAGGAAACCAGGGAGGATGGGGAGAGAATAAAAACCCAGATAATGCGGCAGTAGCCACAGCGCTGAAGCAGTTTCGATTTCCCACCACTCCTTGAGTCATTTCTGTTTCAGTCACATTTCCACACATCGAAGAGGGGCAACCAGCAGCGGGTAGGATAGTGAGGAAGTGGTCAGCTGGGTGGCAGGAAGCACTTCCTTCCACGGAGGCCTCAGGCCAGAACCTACGTCTCATGACTCTTGAGTCAAAATCTCTTTTTCTGCCCCACAGTGTCTGTTCTCCAGTTTCCAAACACACACTTTCTCTATAGAGTCTCGTTTTTTTCTTGCCTTCCTAGACCTACTTACTGTTTTCCCTCTGGGAGGGAGTCTGTGCTCACAGCCATGAGAGACGGAAGTGCAAGTAGCCTTAGCACTCTGCCTTCTCTTCGTCACTCATTTATTCACTATGTGTACCTATTCCAAGCATGGCCCTGCCCTTAGGTTCCAACACGATGCGACTATCCAGGATGACTTCCTCCTCGTTCATTTGAAAATCTGAAAGAGAATGATCTTCCGTAACTGTTTCAAGCATCATGGCTGGCAGCGTATTATGTCTCAGAGCAAACAGAAGCCAAATTTCACGAGGTGTTTGGTTGTACGTAAGCAGCTTTGGAAGCTATTCTTTCGTTGCTGTTGTTATAAATATTATCTGTGGCACAACTTCTGCCCATGTAGCTTTTTATAGGAGTGCAACCAATTAACAGCAATTCCAGTAACTGGCTGTGCAGCCCTACATTTAATCGATGTGATTTCCATCACCCTTAACTCCACTTTCACCTTTGCCCCTCCCTCCCACCCCTGGTAACCACTTCGTTTTCTATACATCTGCTTTCTCTTGTCTTTTTCTGTAAATGAATTCATACAATATCTGTCCTTTTGTGATTGGCTTATTTTGCTCAACATAATATCCTCAAGCTCCATCCATACTGTGGCGTGTATCCAAACTTCATTCCTCTTACTGGCTGAGTATTTTTCCATGTATGTATGCACTATATTTTGTTCGTCCACTCATCTATTGATGGACATTTAGGTTGTTTCCGCCTTTTAGCTGCTAGCTTTTTGAGTCTCTGCTTTCATGTCTTTCCAGGTATTTACCAGAAGTGGAATTGCAGGGACATATGATTGTTCTGTTTTTAGAGTTTTGAGGAATCGCCACACTGTTTTCCATGATGGCTGTTTCATTCTGCATTACCACTGGGAATGGATAAGAGTTCCAATTTCCCCACATCCTCACCAAAATTTGTTGTTTTCTTTCTTTTATATACATACATGGAAACCCTGGTGGTGCAATGGTTAAGTGCGATGGCTGCTAACCAAAAGGTCAGTGGTTCAAATCCACCAGGTGCTCGTTGGAAACTGTGGGGCAATTCTACTCTGTCTTATAGGGTCACATGAGTCAGAATTGACTGCCAACTAAGTTCCCAAATTCATCCTATATTGTTGAATATCACTATGGCCACCTTTGAAGTATTCCCCTTGGAAAGCTATGCACGGTCACCAGTGCCTAGTCCACCCTTCAAAACAATTTCGGAACTCTTATTCTGGAATGACCACTAGAGCTGTCATTGTATAAACACCCTTTACTATATACTGAGGAATTTTTCTTCTATTCCTATTTTGCTGAGAGTTGTTTATCATAGGTGGGTGTTTAACTGTAGCAAATGCCTTTTCTGCATCATTTTGATAAGATCACGGGGTTCTTGTCCTTTGTTTTATCTATGTGGTAGATTATATTGATTGTTTTTCTAATATGGAACCATCCCTGCATCCCTCATGTAAGTCCCACTTGTTTATGGTAAACCTTTTCTTTTTATATGCTGTTCAATTTTATTGGCTAGAATTTTGTTGAAGATTTTTGCATCTCAGTTCGTGAGGGATATTGGTCTCTAATTTTCTTCTTTTCTGGTGTCTTTACCTGGTTTTGGTATCATATTTTTTGCCATAGATTGAATTGTGTTCCCCTAAAAAGATGTGTGGCCATTTGGTTGGGCTATGACTCCTGGTACTGTGTGATGTTCTTTCGTGTTGCAAACCTTGCCTCTATGGTGTTGGTAAGGGAGGGTGGGCAGTAATTGTGTTGGTGGGGCAGAACTCAGTATGGGATTGTATTGTGTCTTGGGGAAGACTCTTGGGACGTGGAGGAAGGAGTGGTAGGTAGAGATCTGGAGACCTTATACCATCAAGAAAGCAGTGCTGGGAGCAGAGCTCTCCCTTCAGAAAGAACTAGGGTCTCTGCCTCAGAAGCTCCAGGTCTAGGGGAAGATTGATGACAAGGACCTTCCTCTAGAGCTAACAGAGAAAGCCTTCTCCAGGAGCCAACACTTTGAATTTGGACTTTTAACCTACTGAAATATAAATTAAAAGAAAATATCTCTTTTTAAAGCCATCTGCTCTTGATATCTCTGTTACAACAGCACTAGATGACTCAGACAGTTATGCTGGCTTCCTAGAAGGAGTTTGAGGGTGTTCCTTTGTTTTCTGTATGCTCTGAAATATGTTTAGTAGTAACAGTGCTAACTCTTTGAAAATTTGAAAATTCTCCAGTGAAACCATCAGAGCTTGGCTTTTTGTTGTTGTTGGGAATTTTTAAAGTACCTTTCCAATCTCTTCTTTTGTTATAGGTGTATTTAATTGTACTACCTCCATTTGTATTGGTTTAGGTAGATTCTGCTTTTAAAAAAATCTTAGCCATCCTACTGGGAGTGAAACAGTAACACATTGGTGTTTATTTGTGTGGGGTTTTTTTGTTTGTTTATTTTTTACTTTTGTTGTGTTGATGGAAGTTTACAGTGTAAATTAATTTCTTATTCAAAAATTTATACACATTGTTTTGTGACATTGATTGAAATTCCTACAAAGTTGTCTCTTCTTTTCCATCCCAGGTTCTCTGTGTCCATTTCTACAGTTTTCCTGTCCCTTCCAGCCTTCTTGTCTTTGCTTTTGGGCAAGTGTTAATCATTTGGTCTCATACACTTGATGAAGCTAAGAAGCGTGTTGCTCACCTGTGCAATTATTTATTTATAGGCCTATCTAATCTTTGGCTGAAAGGTGGACTTCAGGAGTGGCTTCAGTTCTGAAACAGCAGAGTGTCTGGAAGCCACAGTCTCAGGGGTCCCTCCAGTCTCTGTGATAGTGGTAATTCTGGTCTGTGTGTGTGTGTGACCTTGAATTTTAGTCTGCATTTTCTGTTGTTCTGTCTGGGTCTGTCTGTTGTGCTCCCTGTCGGAGTATTTGGTAGAGGTAGCCAAGAACTATCTATTTCTTCTGGTGTCAGATTGGTGGAAGCTATGGTTAGTGTGCTCTGTCAGTCTTTGGACTAATGTTTCTCATATGTCTTTTAATTTTATTGTTTCTTTATATTGTTTCTCTGTTTTTCATTTTATTTGTTTATGCTCTGGCCTTTGTTATTTCTTTTCTTCATGTAGGTTTAGGCTTTGTTTGCTCTTCTCTTTCTGTGTCCTGGAGTTGTCAACTAGGGTGCTAAGTTTGTCTCTGGTTGCTATTTTTGCTTCACTCCATAAGTTTTGGTATGTTGTGCTTTCATTTTCATTTGACTCTAAGATTTTTTATTCCCTCCCTGTCCCATTGACAGTTTAGCAGTGTGTTGTTTAATTTCTATATGTTCCTATATTTTTCTGTTTTTTTCCTGTTACTGATTTGTTGCTTTACTCCACTGTGGTCAGGGAAAATACTTTGTATTATTTCAACATTTTTAAATTTATTAAGACTTGCTTTGTGGCCCAGCATGTGGTCTGTCCTAAAGAATGATGTATGTGAATTGGAATAGAAAGGGAATTGTGCTGTTTTTGGCTGGAGTGTTTTACATATGTCTGTGAAGTCTAGTTTTTTTTCAAGTGTCATTCCGGTCCTCTGTTTTCCTGTTGATTGTCTTCCTAGATGTGCTTTCCAGTATTGGAAATGGTTGTCATGAATCAAATTGTGTCCCCCCCCAACCAAATATCTGTCAATTTGGCTAGGTCATGATTCTGAGTATTGTATGGTTGTCTATAATTTTGTCATGTAATGTAATTTCCCTATGTTTTGTAAATCCTAACACTATGATGTAATAATATGGATTAGTGGCAGTTATGTTCATGACCTCTGCAAGATTGGATAGTGTTTTAAGCCAATCCAACCAACTCCAACTTACTGCCATCAAGTCAATTCCAATTCATAGTGACCCTATAGGACAGAGTAGAACTGCCCCCCAGAGTTTTCAAGGAGTGCCAGGAGGATTTGAACTGTCAACCCTTTGGTTAGTAGATGTAGCACTTAACCCACTATGCCCCCAGAGTTTCCATCTTAAGGTGATATCTTTTGAAATATAAAAGAAGATGTGGCTAGAGAGATGTGGGGATCTGATACCACCAAGAAAGTAGTGCCAGGAACAGAGTGTATCCTGTGGATCTGAGGCTCCCGTGCTGAGATCCTCTCAGACCAAGGAAAGACTGATAACAATACCTTTCTCCAAAAGAGAGAGGAAGCATTTCCTTGGAGCTGGTGCTTTGAATTTGGCTATTTGCATACTGGACTGTGAGAGAATAAACTTCTCTTTGTTGAAGCAATCCACTTGTGTTATTTCTATTATAGCAACAATAGATGACCAAGACAGTATTGTACTGAAGTCTCTACTGTTATTGTAGTATTATTATTTCTCCCTTCAATTCTATCAGTGTTTTCTTTATATATGTAAGTGCCCCAATGTTGGGTTCATATATATTCATGATTGTTAAATCTCAATTAATTGACTCTTCTATCACTATATAATGTCCACTTTATCTCTTCTGACACATTTTTGTCTTAAAGTCTACTTTGCCTGGTTTTAAAATTGCCACCCCAGTTCCCTTTCGGTTATTATTTGCATGGAATATTTATTTCTACCCTTTCACCTTTAACCCTGTTTTTATCCTTAGGTTTAAGATGTATCTCTGGTAAACAGTCTACAGATGGGTCATGTTTTTTTGTTCATTCTGCCACTCTGTCTTTTACTTGGAATGCTTCGTCCAGGTGTATTCACTGTAATTACTGATAAGAAGTGACATTTTTGCCACTTTGCTACTTGTTTTTTGTGTGTCTTAAACCTTCTGTTTCTTTGTTCTCTACTACTACTTGATTTTGTATTTTGTTGGTTTATTGTAGACTTTTTTTCCCTTCCCCTTTGATTTTGTGTATTTTTTCAAAATATGTATTTTCTTAGTGGTTACCATGAATATTACACATAAGAGTCAGTATTTATAACATTCTAGGGTAACAGTACCAATTTAATTTTAGTAAAACACAAGAAATTCTACAAAGTCTGTCAGTTAAGTTCACAAACGCGTCCTAGAAAAAGTGCTGCATACCTCATTGCTGAACATCACTGTGGTCACTGTGGTGGTCAGGATTATGTCAGCTTGGCTACTCCATGTTTGGCTGCTGTGTTAAGTGGAATGGCAGGGCCTGTGGTGGCTTCCTGGCCCTCAGCTCTCATTTCTCCACCTTCCACCACCTGCTGCTGGTCTGCTCACGTAGCCAGCAGCTCGTGCTCTCTTCTGGCATCTGGTTCCTGGACTTGAACTAGCAGCTCTTGGATTCATCAACCCGCGCAGCTGGTGCTTGAGAGTGCCGTTCCCTGACCTGCCAATCCTGGGTTCACCAGCCTCTGCAGCTCTGTCTTGCCGCCAGCTTGGGATCTGCGGACCTACACAACCGATGATCTAGAACTCTGGTCTCTGACCTGCTGACCTTGGTTCACCAGCTCCCATGGCCACATGAGGCTTGTGCCAGGACTTGGGACATTCAGCTTATATATCTTTCCTTGTACTTTATGTATATAAATCTTTCCTTGTACATACACAATAATGGTTTTGCTTCCCTAGAAAACCCAGCGTAAAACAGTCACCTTCAAAGTAGTTCCATTGGGAAGCTATGCACTGATGCCAGCACCAAGTCCACCCTTCAAAGCAATCTTGGAATTCTTTTTCTGAAATGACCATCAGACCAGTCATCATATTACCCTTGATGTTCTGAATGTCATCAATATGTCTTCCTTTCAATATTTCCTTTATCTTTGGGTAAAGAAAAATATCATCTGGGGGAAGATCAGGTGAGTAGAGAGTGTGTTCCAGTGCAGTTATTTGTTTACCAGCTAAAAACTCCCTCACAGACAGTGCTGTGTGAGTGGATGTGTTGTCATGATACAAGAGCCATGAGCTGTTGGCAAAAAATTTAGGTCGTTTACATCTTTCTCGTGCAGCCTTTTCAGCACTTCCAAATAATAAAGGTGGTTAACTGTTTGTCCAGTTGGTACAAATTAATAGTGATCAATCCCTCTGATATCAAAAAAGTTTAGAAACATTGTTTTGACTCTTGATTTGGACTGACCGAACTTTTTTGGTCATGGAGAATTGGCTAACTTCCATTGTACACTTTGACACTTTGTTTCAGGGTTGTATTGGTAAACTCATGTTTCATCTCCACTGATAACATGGCCCAAAACATCATCTTGCCTCTCCAAAAGGTCCTGTCAAACTTCAACTCTCCTTTGTTTTTGTTCATTGGAAAGCTTCTTTGGGACCATTTTTGCACACACCTTTCTCATGCCAAGATTTTCAGTTAAGATTTTCCTGTTTCTCTACTGATGTTTACTTGGTATGCTAGACTTCTTACAGTCAGCTAATGATTTTGACGCACATCTATGCATTTTTGCGGTTTTCATCAGTTCTGCTCATTACTGGCCGCCATAACTGCTCTTCATCAGCGATGCTTTTTCTCTCCTCAGAAAAACGTTTAATCCATTTGTACACTGCTGTTTTCATCATGGCATTATCCCCATCAACTTGGAATAACATGTCCCTGATTTCACTTCTATTCTTGCAAAGATTCACAAGAAACGTATCCACTTATCAACAAATGATATTTCATAAAGGCCCAAAGACAATGAAGTAGGGTAAAGACAGTCTCTTAAAGAAATGGTGTTAGCTTAAGTAGATATTCACCTGCAGAAAAATAAACAAGATCCTTATCTCACACCATGCACAAAAACTAATTCAAAATGGATCAAAGACCTCAATATAAAAACTAAAACAATAAAATTCTTGGAAGGAAAAATTGGGAAGGCAATGGAAGTGGTAATCCATGGCATCAACAGTTGACCAAAAACCACCAACAACCTTCGATCATCAGAAATGAAAATAGATAATTGGGAACTCTTAAAAACTAAACACGTTCATCTTCATCAAAAGAATAAAAAGACTACCTACAGAATGGGAACAAATATTTGCCCACCATACTTCCAACTGCCACCTAATCTCTCTAATCTACAAGATACTGCAAGCCATCAACAAGAAAAAGACAAACAACCCAATTTAAAAATGGGCAAATTCAGGCACTTCACCCCAGAAGACATACAAGTTGCCAACAGCCACATAAGGAAATGTTCCTGATCATGAACTAACAGAGAAATTCAAATCAAAACTACAATGAGATATCATCTTGCCCCAACAAAAATGGCAATGATCCAAAATACACAGAATAAGAAATGCTGGAGAGGATGTGGAGAGATTAGAACTCTCCTACACTGTTGGTGGGACTGTAAAATGGTTGAACCACTATGGAAATCGATTTGGTGCTTTCTTAAAAAGCTAGAAATATAAATACCATATGATCCAGGAATCCCACTCCTTGGAATATATCCCAAAGAAATAATGAATAGCACTCAAACAGATACTTGCATGCCAATGTTTATTGCAGCTTTCTCCACAACAGCAAAAAGGTGGAAACAACCTAGATGCCCACATCACATGAACTGTGGTATATTCCTATAGTGGAATATGACTCAACAATAAGAAAACAACAATGACACAGACAATTGGCACAACTAACGTGTTGCTACAAGAGTCTTCTGCACCTCATATTGGTGAGTGGCATCTGGGGTCTTAAAAGCTAGCAAGCTGCCATCTTAAAAGCTAGCAAGTTGCAACCCAACTCAGCAAGAACAGATAATCACCAAGGACAACACTGACATGTGAGAAAGAGAACCCAGAAGACAGAGAGACTCATGGGAGTAGGTGACTACATCGACACGTGACCAGAGAAACCAGGTGGTGCCCAGCCACCACCAGTGATAGCTGTGATGTGGCTCACAAAGTTGAACCTCACTAGCAACACAATAATAAAAAGGAGTGTACCCTGAGAATTCCACTTAAAGACCGCACTTGATGGTCCAGGGGCCTTGGGGTTCCCCTGGAAGCATGGCCCCTAGTCCTGACACTGCCCCTGTCCAGAAATCATTATTGAGGTCAACTCTTTGGACAGGAATGAATTGGACTCGGCAACACAGAGTGGGCATATCGTGTGTACACTTTATGGTTCTGTGCATCTATAGGATATCGTCCTACTGGTCTCTTCCTATAGGGGAGGGAGAGGGTGGAGAATAGGGGACAGGAGATTGTTAAGGGGATATGACATGTATAGAACAGATAGGAGGAGTGTGCTGCCACGGGGCAAGGAGAGCAGTAGGAGCTGCACATAGGCAGGCATGCAAATTTAAACTGGGTTGTACACTTCCACTCAATCACAATAAATAAATAAACACAAATAAGAAACAATGATGGCATAGAAAATAACTGTTAACATGGGACCATCTAGAGGAACTTATGCTGAGCAAATGTAGCCAGACACAAAAGGACAAATTTTGTATGAGACCACTGCTATGAGGATGCAACTAGTTACTTAAGCATGGTAGAAATCAGTATTTGACAGTTACATTGCGGGGAGGCAAGGAGGGAGAGAGATGTTTTACAAATTAGATAGTGGTTAGGATTAGGGATGGGTATAAGATGTGACAGCACACACTGGAAGTGGGGGACTCACAACTACACAACTTCAAAACCAAATTGTCCCCTTAATGTAGACTACCTGTTTGGAAGAACAGATAAATGGGGTCTGGGATCAGCGGACTACACTCTCAGGAGACATCCAGAATAACGGATTCCCAAGGTTTTTCTCTCTCCCCTTCTCAAAACGCACCTCATACCACCTGAGTGAATGGCAACTTGGGTCTTAAAAGCTAGCAAATAGCTATCTAAATAGCACCAAATAGTCCCTACCCACCTGGACCTGGAGGAAATGGAGGACATCAAGGACAGGAGAAAACTATGAGCCCACCATATGGAAGGGGGCCACATGAGCCTGCTTCAGCATGGGACCAAAAGAACTAGATGGTGCCCAGCCACCACCAATGACAACCCAGATGGGGTATGTGTAATGGAGCTCTGGAAAAAGCAGGTGATGAACTAGAGGGCAGAGCTAGAACTCTACCAGAAGACCACACCTGATGGTCCTTCTGAAAGGAGGGCCCCCTGGGAGCGTGGCCCTTGAACTTTATAACCCCAAATTGCATCCAACACTGGGGTCAGCTCCCCAGACAAAGACTGACCTGGACAATGCAAAACAGAGAATGGTGTTGGAGGTGAACAAACATGTAAAAATGTACATGGAGTTGTCTGAGGTACACTTTGCTAGAGCTGAGTTGGTGGGTGAGAAAGGCCAGACCTTTATCAAAAGGAGAAGTGTACTGTCATGTGGGTGGGGATAAGGGCAGCTAGAATGGAATAGAGGTGAAAGTTCTGGGTGTTACATGGCAACATGAAATAGATCGTAAAATTACTCTTTTTTTAATTTTATTGTGATTGAGTGAAAGTGTACAATCCGGTTTAAATTTGCATGCCCACCTATCTGCAGCTCCTTCTGTTCTCCTTGCTCAGTGACAGCACCCTCCTCCTTCCCATTCTATACATGCCATAAGCTCTTAACAATCTTATGTCCCCTCTTCTCCAACCTCTCCACTTCCCTCTAGTAAGAGGCCAGTAGGATGACATCCTGTAGATGCTGTAAAATTATTCTTAATTCATAATAAAAAGAAAAAAAAGAAATGTAATGTTCATTTGTTGCTCTAATTCAAGCTCCAACACTCTCGTGACAGCACACAAAAACACACAACAACAATAATGAACGCCACTCAGCAAGACACCGCCACGAACACAGCTGTGAGACACTGATAAAAAGTTATGAAACCTTACTGAGTTGTTTGTACAGTACTGCCAACGTAAGTGCCCTGTGGCAAGTTCACAAACTTAATTGTCACACCTCACATATGCCATTCCTGTCTCCCATTTTGTCACTGGTAATCACATCTTTATATTTTGGGTGCCCTGTAACATAATTTTATCATTTATATGTTTGCTTTTAAATAGGATGAAGGACAAGTCATTTAGAATTATCAAGTATAGATGTCTTACTACTCACCCTTGCACTTGTCCATGCATTTCCCTTCAGTGGGAATGTTTCTTTTCATGTATAGCTTTGAATTACTCTCCAACGTCTTTTCCGTTCTATCTGCAGAAGTCCCCCTGGTATTTTCGGTAGGGCTCGTCTGGTGGATGTGAAATGTCTCAGATTCTGCTTGTCCAGGAATGTTTTAATTTCATTCACATTCTTGAAGGAGAGCTATTCTTAGTTGACAGTTGTTTTGTTTTGCTTTCAGACTTTGAGTATGTCTTGCCATTGCCTCCGGCCTGCAGTGTTCCTGAGGGAAAACATCCGTTAAATTCCATTAAATCTTACTGGGGATCCTTTGTGTGTGACTACTTCTTTCTCACTGCTTTTGGCATTCTCTTCTTATCCTTAGTTTTTGAGATCCTAACTACAGTGTGTGTCTTGGCATAAATCTCTTTGGGTTTATCCTACTTGGGATGCTTTTGAGTTTCTTGGATTTGTAGATCTATGTGTTTTGTTAGATCGAGGAAATTTCCTGTCATTATTTCTTCAAATATTGTGTTCATCCCTTTTTCTCTCTCATCTCCTTCTAGATAGGACTTTGACTTTGTTGAGATTTTCCCTTCCTCTAACTTCCAGTTTATATGTAAAATAGGGTGTTGAAATAGAGAAGACCCAATTTTAAGAACTCAGTCCATAAAACTTAGATGCAGAAAAATGGGTGTTTCTGTATGCACTCTTTTAAACATAGGAAGGATACAGGTATTTTTATGGGATTTCTGCCTTTGTTTATTGTAATGTAAAGTGTCTCACCAACCACTGCCCTACTTTGTCTATGTGGTCAGTTGCAGCCAAGCTCACCTGAGCCTCTTGCTCCAGGGATGGACATGGGACCTAGATTTAGTCCATTAAACCCATGAATCTCACTGGACACAGTGATTGGATTAGAGACTGTCACATACCCCAAACTGGACCAACACTGACCATCTTGGGCATCCTTCCCAGGAAAGAAGCATTCATGCTCCACTGGGCTTGTTAAGAATACACAGGGAAGCCTGGAGCTGCTTATATATAGGAGTGTCTGCAGATAGCAGAACTGAGAGATGGACAAGGATAGATTTTTGGTAATATCATCTGCTTCCAGCTGGACTTTAATCTGGGTGATCTATCCCTAAATTTCATAAGTTATGGAAGTCAAAATTTTCTCTCTATCTTTAAGTTATTTCAATTGGAGTTTTTTTCTGTTGTAACCAAAAGAGACCTAATACACCCACAACAAGAACACTGAGTGGTTGTTTAAAGAGACGTGAGGCCCTGTGCAAGGGCAATGAGAATATTTCAGACAACTGGCTTGAGTTCTGCCAATTCCTGGTAAGAAGGAAAGTCAGTCCAAGCCAAATGAGGGTCTTGGACCTAAGTATGGTGTGGTAGTGGCACCCCACCAACAGGGAAGATTCATCCTAGGCTGACATCTGGTCCCCACCCACATAACATTCCACTGTGTTCACTTTGAGTATATGAAACTGCTTTTGATGAGGTTTCTCCTCCTTTGACTCCCACAGTGCTTTCCAGGGCCCTAGAACACAATTTTTAGTTTAGAGGCACCCAAAGATACCTGAGATTGGGGTTCATTACCACATTTTTTTAATTGCTAAAATTCAAGTTTTCTCTATTTCTGTTAGACATCCTACCCTCAAAATCCTTCTTTCCACAGGCTGCTTTCCCTACGCGTTCACCCAGTAGAGGGGACTTCAGTCCTTTAACAAAGTACGGCATTAGACCTTCATGACTTACTACAGACCCTACTTGTTAAGTAGGTGTCTTGATTTACTGTTCCCTTTACTGACTGATTTCCTCCTTTCCACCTGGAGTTGAGGGAGGAATGGATCAAATTCTAGATCAATGCAAGTGGTGAGAATTCTAGACTGACTGAAAAGCCTGGCGGCCTAATCAATCACTTTGCCCATACTTACTGAGCACCGGGGGCCACAGACCATTGTGATGATACCATCAAACTCAAAAATCATCCTAGGCCTCAAAGAATTTATTCAGCAAACTAAAACCATCAGTGGAGACTTTGGTTATAGCTGTCAAACTACAGAACAGCTAGAAAAACCATGGGGAGTCAAATGACAGTGTAACATTTCTGAAGCTCATGTCACACTGTGCTGTACCAGTCTGACTGAATTTATTCGGAACATTAGAAGATCTTCTTGACTATCCCCTTCCCAGCCTGTGACCATCAAATTGTCAGACACACGGACTGGGCAAATCTAGGTGTGCATTGATCCTTCCATTGATCACTGAGCTCCTATGTGATAAGCTCTACAACACCCTCTTCAGGAGGGCAAAGAGAAGCAAACAGTCCTTGCGCTCAGATTGATCATAGTCTGAAAAGCAGCAGTGAAGCTGAGCAGTCCTCAGGTGACAATAACTGTAAGACCAAAATCCACCCCCACCAAAAAAATCACATCAATTTGATTCCCACTTACAGGGACCTTATATGACAAGGCAGACATGCCCCACAGAGTTTTAAAGCTGTACTCTTTCTGGGAGGCCCTGGTGGCCATTAGTTAAGAGCTATGGCTGCTAACAAATAGGTCAGCAGTTCAAATCCACCAGCCATGTTATGTTTGAAATCAACCTAACAGCAATGGTTTTTTATTTTGTTTTATTCTGTTTGTTTTTTTAAAAAAATCTTTACAGAAACAGACTGCCACCTCTTCCTCCCACAAAACTGCTGGGGGGTTCGAACCACTGACCACTACCGAGCACTTAGCCACTGTGCTACCACGGATCTTATTACAAGTGTGATGAAGAAGAAGTTGCCAAATCAATACTAGGTTTTAAAACAGGAGAAACCATGTTTCAGTGGAAGGTGGAGGACTGGATGGAGTAGGGAGCTGAGGAAATATTTCATAGAGGAGATGGAATTTGAGATAGATCTTAAAATTATCTGCACTCACGTATTTTAAATTTATACCTTAAAAAAAAAGTTGGATACATTCTGTTGAAGGAAATTATATATCTGACATGTGACCTGAATCCTAACTCCTAATTTTATCAGACCCTCAGGAAGTTTCTGCCAATCTCAGCCTGCTCACAGAACAGTGAGATCAGGTATGTGGCAACACCGACTGTCCCTTTGGCCACCATCACTTTTATTACGAGGGAAGACACATGCAGTGATGCCTGTGGTGCATCACAACCGTCCTTCCAGGGCACAACTGCTCAGCAGCCATCTGTTGCCTGACGCGGCTCTGCTCCTCAAGCAAGGTTCAGTCCTAACTACTTTCTTTTGGGGCTGCTCTCACGTAGCCTGAAAGTCAGGATTTCCAGAGATGAGACAGATCAAAGGCTGACCTGCCCACAGCCCTCTGCGGTCTGGCCTTAATGCTCAAGTGTTCCAGGGTGCAGTGGAACATGTGCGCACTCCACCAAGCAACAGAAATCGAGCTGTCATCTTGTTCCATGGGACGGCAACACGTGAGGCTCTGGAAGCCCCAGCCCTGAGCCTTCTAGAAACCTGAGACAGCCTGCAAGCAGGCTTGCCAGGGTTCTCAGAATGTTAGACAAAAGTGGCTTTAACTACTGGAAGATCAGGCAGCAGATACCAAATGGAACCACAGTGCACAGAGTCAGAGATGATGGTCAGAGATAGAGCTGAGTCAGGAGCAGCTCTTTGTGTGTTTGATGCTTGTCAATTACAAATATGCATCCTGTTTATCTAAGCTGTCTAGTGTACACACACATAGTTAAGTTCTGACTTGAAACCATGGGGCATGTATTTTTCACATGAGATAAGAGCCCTCATAGCACAGTGGCTAAGAGTTAGGGTGATAAGCAAAAGGTCAGTAGTTTGAACCCACCAGCCACATCACTGAAGAAAGATGTGGGAGTCTACTTTCATGAAGATTACATCCTTGGAAACCGTATGGGGCAATTCTCTGTCTTATAAGCTTGCTATGAGTTGGAGTTGACTGATGGTACCATGATTGGGTTTGGGGTGTTTAAAGAGGTTGTGGATGAACACGTCAACAGAATGAATACAGTTATATTCCACAATCACATAACATTAACTTAGGCTCCTTCAACTCATTGAAAAAATTTCAGACACGTTAAAATCCTGCTCCGTTGTGCACCATTGTTCATTGTAGCACTGTTTACAATAGCCAAAAGGTGGAAACAACCTAAATGTTCATCACTAGATAAATGGATAAACAAAATATAGTACATACATACAAGGAATGTTATTCAGCCATAAAAAGAAATGAACTTCTGATAACATGTTACAACATTCGTGAACCTTGAAAATATTCCACTGAGTGAAGTAAGCTAGACCCAAAAGGATAAATATTGTGTGATACAGGCAAAAGCATAGAGAAAAAAGTAGATTAGTGGTTACCAGGGGTAGGAGGGTAGACAATTATGGAGAGTTACTGGAAAACTTGGTGGCATAGTAGTTAAGTGCTGTGGCTGCTAACCGAAAGGTCAGCAGTTTGAATTCACCGGGTGCTCCTTGGAAACTCTGTGGGGTGGTTCTACTCTGTCCTGTGAGTCACTGTGAGTTGGAATTAACTTGATGGCAACTTTTTTTTTCTTAATTAATAATTCTTTAGCTTCTGTTTGAGTTGATGAAAAAATTTTAAGAATAGTGGTGATGGTTTTACAACATTGTGAATGTACTTAATGTCACTTAATTGTATACTTCAAAATGATTAAAATGGTAATGACAAATTTTATGTTATATATATTTTACCACAACTAAAAAAAAAAAAATTTACCCCCAAACCAAAAGTCACAAACAGTTTCCTTAAACTCACTTTTCCAAATAACCTCATGCACCATTCTTCACTGTGACAGCACAGAAAAAATGGCTCTTTTGTTGTTGTTGGAAAAGGAAAGAAGATAACAGAAGGAAGAAAAATGTATATCCTACCAAGTTTCCTATGGAAAATATTCAGGAAAGTCACAAAGAGGATATTCTTTCCACCAACAAAGGCTTTTATAAGATTTAATGAAACATGGATTTCCTCAGTTTGCTCACTATCTAGTGGTGGATACTGAGAAGTAAGTATAAACTTGAAAAACAGAGCTATAACTATATGGAAAGAGTAGGTGCAAGTGCCTTGGGAGTAAGGAGAAGGGTCACCAATCTGGTAGGACGAGGGATGGTGGTCAAGGACAGTATTTCAAGACTGTGATGCCCAAGCTAAGTCGCAAGCAGTAGGTGAGAGGCAAGTAAGCCAAGAGGAAGAGTAGGTCGCTCAAGACACACAGAACAGGACAAGAGGGTAAAGCACGCTCCTCAAATTTGCAGGCTGGAGCTTACCTCACTTTCTGTTTCTCCATGGTACTTAGAATCATTTCACATTTTCTGTATTTACTTGTTTATTGTCTGTCTCCTCAACTAAAATATAAACTCCCCGAGGGCAGGAAATTTGCTTTAGCCCCAGCACCTGGAACATGTTTGGCACATGGAATCAATACATCCTTGCTAACAGCACCCTGCTGGACAATGGAACAAGGGGCCCAGAAGATCACACAACTGTATGTTATGCTAAGTGTGGACCTTACCTTGAAAATTTGGAGCAGCATTTACAAACTGGCAGCCACAGGCCAAACACAGAGGTGGCTTGCTTGATGTATACCATGTTTCTAAAATTACAATGTTTTATGTAAACAGATCTCTGGCTTCCCTTGAGAAATCAGAATATGCAATATACGAGTCCAGTAGTTTTTACAAGGCAAAGCCGGCTACAGTTGAGCATCACATGGCTGTTTATTGAGGCCTGTGCTGAAATCACTGTGGTCCTCCTCAGCTTTGACTATCTTTTACCAGGTCCTCCTTACTTACATGGCACCTGCATGCCCCGTGTAGGTATTTGAGTTTGCACATTTAGCGTAGCTGCAGAATGCCTGACTTTGAAAGTCCCTCCACGACAGGACATCTCCCAGGATGACCTCCTAATGGAGCGTGTCTCCCAGTATTCGTGCCCTACCTCAGTGAATCTGGGCTGGCCTATGCAACTAACATAGTGCCGTGAAAGTGACATTGTGTGACATCTAAGGCCAGGCCACAGGACACCAGTCACCCCATAAGAAGGTCAATTACCCTGAAACCTCCATGCTGTGAGGAAGCCCAAGCTAATGATAGGGAAATTAGAGAAGGACAAACAGAAACAAATGTCTAGCCAGTTCCCAAGTGTTCTAGCCATCTTAACTTAAATGCTAGACACGTCAAAGTGATCTTGGAAAACCAGCCTGGCTGAGCCTTCAGATGATTCAAGCTAGCTACCATCTAATTACAGACAGAGAGAATCCTCAAGGCAGAGTCACTGAGCCAAGACCATTTAACCCACAGGATCTTTCAACCTTAAAATAACTACTGAGTTTTGTGGTGGTTTGTTACATGATAGCTAACCAAACCACTTCCATTATCACTTACTTATTACTTGTGTGGGCTTAGGCACATTTTTTAAGAACCCTGGTAGCACAGTGGCTAAGAGCTTTGTCAGCTAACCAAAAGGTCGGCAGTTCAAATCCATCAGGTGCTCCTTGGAAACTCTATAGGACAGTTCTCTGACTTACAGGGTCACTATGAGTCAGAATCAACTTGACCGCAGTGAATTTGGCTTTACGCCTCAACATCCTCATCTGCAAAATAAAAATTATAATAGTACTAACCTCAGAGTTTTTTGAAATTCAAATTAGATCATGTATAGAAGCTTGAAGCTAACACATGCATGTTTAATAAATGTTAATCATTATTTTATTTAGGTTCTCATTATTGTTGTTGATTTTATTAAAATTTCTGTCTAGTTGGTTGTTGCTGCTGGGTACTATCTATCTGATTTTGAATCATAGCAGCACCATGTGCTGAGGAAAACTGTCCTTTCGGCTTTTCTACACTGTACTCTTTACAGGAACAGGTTGCCATAAGTCTTTTTTCCTGTGGAGCCACTGGTGGGTTCAAATCACCACCCCTTCAGTTAGCAGCTGAATGCTTAACCTTTGTGCCACCAAGCCCCCTGATCCAGCATCTCTCAAATCCAAGATGCTGCAAAGGGAGAAGAGACTGGAAAGGCATGATGGAAAGATCTGAGTCAAGGAGGCTGTGCATGGGAAAGGGTTCACAGTGCGGTGAGCATGCCTCAAGGTGGATACATGTGACGTGTCCTGAAGCCTGGCATACCAGACAATGGGCTCTTCACTCCATCCTTAGTTCTCTAAGGATTCTGGAAGTTGCTACCAAGTCACAGTTCATTCACTCATCATTCATTCAAAAATATTTGTGTTAGGCATTTTTCTAGGTGCTGGGAAAATTACAGTGAACAAAATACAAAAGTTCCTTCATGGAACTTACCTTCTATGGTAGGGAACAGACACTAAATAAGTACGTACAATCTGTAGTAGGACTGTCATGGATTGACTTGTGTCCCACCAAAAATAAGTGAGCCATGTGGCTGGGCCATGACTCCCAGTATCTTCTGACTGTCCTCCGTTTGGTGGTTTTCTTATGCTGTATGTTAAAGGATTAGGGTGGGACTGTACATCCCTTCATAGGATCACCTCCCTGCTCCACTGTAAAGGGAGTTTCCCTGGAGTATGGCTTGCCCCACCCTTAATCCTTTCATCCTGCAAGAGATAAAAGGAAAGAGAAGCAAGCAGAGATTTGGGAACCTCTTACCATCAGCAAAGTAGTATCGGGAGACAAGCACGTCCTTCAGACCCGAGATTCCTGCGCCAAGATGTTCCTTGGACAAAGACTGATGCAGTACTGGACTTTCCTCCAGAGCCGACAAGGGGGAAAGCCTTTCCCTGGAGTGGACATCCTGAATTTGGACTTGTAGCCTGCCGGACTGTGTAAGAATAAACTTTCCTTTGTTAAAGCCATCCATTCTATGGTATTTCTGTTAGAGCAGCCCTAGCTGACTAAAACAATGACAAACGGTGACAACTGATATGGAGAAGAATTAAGTGATATGGGGTAGAGAAATGTGATTTATAGTCTTAAATAAGCAGGTCAGACAAGGTCTTCTTGGGCATGGCGAAAAGTCAGAGGTGTCTAAGGTGCAGAGGGACTGTAAACTATACAACATGTTGTTAAATCTGCTGATCAACAGTCACGCTGCTAAGTACATACAATTATTTTCTTCCAGTGATTCAGTCCTAACTCTGTTGTACTGTGGGAGTTTGTGTGTTGCTGTTGATGCTGGAAGCTACACCACCAGTATTCAGAGACCAGTAAGGTTACACATGGCAGACAGGGTTCAGCTGAGCTTCCAGACTAAGACGGACTAGGAAGCCAATAGTCTACTTCTGAAAAGAATTAGCTGGTGAAAACCTTATGAACAGTAGGCAGAAAACCGTCAGAGGCAGTGACAAAAGGTGAGCCTCCCAGATTGGAAGCCATTGAAAAGGCAGCTGGAGAAGAGCTACCTCCCCAAAGTTGGGGGGAAAAAAAAAAACTGTTCTGTCCAGTCAGTTCTGACACATAGCATCCCTATAGGACTAGAACTGCCCTATAGTTTCCAGGGAGCATTGGTGGGTTCAAATGGCTGACATTTTAGTTAGCAGCCATAGTTCTTAACCACTATGCCACAGGGTTTTCCATTCAAAGTAGAGTTGACCTTAATGATATGGATGGAGTCAAGCTTTCCGGACCTTTATTTGCTGGTGTGACATGACTCAAAATGAGAAGAAACAGATGCAAACATCAGTTAATCAGAATGTGGGATGTATGAAGAATGGATCTAGGAAAATCGGTAATCATCAAAAATGAATTGGAACACAGAAACACCAGTATCCAGGCTTCAGTGAGCTGAAATGGACTGGTATTGGCCATTTGAATCAGACAATCATATGGTATACTATGCCAGGAATGACAACTTGAAGAGGAATGACGTTACACATCTCTCAGTTTTCACCATGCCCAAGGAGACCTTGCCTGACCTGCTTATCTACAACTATAAACCACATGTCTCCACCCCACCTCACTTAATTCTTCTCCATATCGCTTATCACCATTTGCCATACTACAGAACATTTCAAAGCTATCCTAAAATACAGCACTGTATGTGACAGGACAATATCCATACACCTACAAAGGAGACTAGTTAATACAACTATTATTCACACTTACGCACTGAACACTAATGCCAAAGATAAAAAAATAAAAAAATGTTGCCAGCTTCTGTAGTCTGAAATCTATTGGATGCATTGCTAATTACTGGTGATTGGAATGCAAAAGTTGGAAACAGAAGAAGGGTCAGTAGTTGGAAAATATGGTCTTGGTGATAGAAACAATACTGGAGATCACGAGACAGAATTTTTCAAGACCAATGACTTAAAGATATATAGTTTATTGTGTTTTAAGTGGAAGTTTACAATCCAAGTCAATTCATCATACAAAAACTTGTGCACACACGCAGCTATGTAACTCTGCTTGTTCTCCCTACCCTGTGACAGTACACTCCTTCTTTCTACCCTGTACTGCCCATATCCATTCAACCAGCTCCTGTCTCCCTCTGCCATCTCATCTTACTTCTGGACAAGAGGCTGCCCAGTTAGCCTCATGTATCTGCTTAAACCAAGAAGCACACTGTTTCCCAGTATCATTTTGTGTCTAGTAGTCCAGTCCAGTCTTTGTCTATAGAGTTGGCTTTGGAAATGGCTTGAGTTCTGTGCTAAAAGAGAGTCTGGGGGCAAGTTTTCTGTGGACCATCCAATCTGGTGGACCATCAATTCTAAGATCAAGGACTTCTTCATTGCAAATACCCTTTTCACCAACATAAAAAGCAACTATACACATGGACCTCATCAGATGGAATACACAGTAATAAAACCAACTATGTCTGTGGAAGGACACAATAGAAAAGCTCAATATGAGCAGTCAGAACAAGGCTAGGTGCTGATTGCAACACAGAATTTGCTCACATGCAAGTTCAAATAAAAACTGAAGAGAATTACAAAAAGTCCATGAAAGTCAAAGTACGACCTTAAGTGTGTCCTATTTGAGTCTAGACACCATCTTAAGAATAGATTTGATATGTCAAACAATAATAACTGAAGAGCAGACAAATTGTGGAATGACATCAAAGATATCATCTATGAAGAAAGCAAGAGGTGGTTAAAAAGACAGGAAAGAAAAAAGACAAAACTGGTAACAGAAAAGACTCTGAAACTTGTTCTTGAATGTCAAGTAGCAAAAGCAAATGGGAGAAATAATGAAATA
Organism: Heterohyrax brucei; assembly: GCA_028571685.1. Lineage (NCBI taxonomy): Eukaryota > Metazoa > Chordata > Mammalia > Hyracoidea > Procaviidae > Heterohyrax > Heterohyrax brucei. The sequence continues at coordinate 204,390,064 of CM053140.1, forward strand.
AATCAGCAAACAGAAGATTTCAAAGGACAGCTCAAGAAAATGAAGAGAAGTATTATAATAACATACACACAGAATTGGAGATAGAAAACCAAAAGAGAAGAACATGCTCAACATTTCTCAAGCTGAAAGAACTGAAGACAGAATTCAAGCCTGAAGTTGCAATAGGGAAGGATTTTATGGGGAAAATATCAAATGATGCAGGAAGTATCAGAAGAAAAGGAAAGTATACACAGAGTCATTACACCAAATATTGTTGGTTGATGTTCAACCACTTCAGGAGATAGTATACGATCAGGAACCTGTGGTACTGAAGGAAGAAGCCCAAGCTGCACTGAAGGCAGTGGCAAAAAACAAGGCTCCACGAATTGATAGAGTATCAACTGGGATGTTCCAACAAATGGATGCAGCACTGAAACTGTTTACTTGTCTATACCAAGAAATCTGGAAGACAGCTGCCTGGCCAACCTACTTTAAGAGATCCATATTTATGCCTATTCCAAAGAAAGATGTCCCAACCAAACATGGAAATTATCGAACAATGTCCTTAATATCATACATAATTAATATTTCACTGAAGATCATCCAAAAGCAATTGCAGTAGTATATTGCCATGGAATTGCCAGAAATTCAGGCTAGATTCAGACGAGTGTGAGGAACCAGGGATATCATTGTTAATGTCAGATAGATGTTGGCTGAAAGCAGGGAATATGAGAAGGATGTTCATTTGCATTTTATTGACTCTGCAAAGGTATCTGACTGTATGGATCATAACAAATTATGAATAACATTGTGGAAATTGGACAATTCAGAACACACAGTTGGACCGATGAGCAACGTGTGCACATGGATAAAGAGGCAGTCATTTAAATCTTATAAGGGAACGCTGCATGGTTTAACGTCAGGAAATGTATATATGAGGGTTGTACCCTTTCACTACATTTATTCAATCTGGGGAAACCCTGATGCTGTAGTGGGTTAAATGCTACATCTGCTAACCAAAAGATCAGTAGTTCAAATCTACCGGGTGCTCCTTGGAAACTCTATGGAGCAGTTCTACCCTGACTTCTAGGGTCTCTATAATTTGGACCCTACTCGACAGCAGTGGGTATTTAATCTGGAAGCTGAGCCAATAATCCAGAAGCCAACTATATGGAAAGAATGGGGCCTCAGAATTGGAGAAGGACTTGTTAACAACTTGCCATATGCAGGTGACACAGCCTTGCTTGCTCTAAGATGACTTGAAATGCTTACTGATGAAGATCAAAGACCACAGCCTTCAGTATGGATTATACTTCAACAGCAAGAAAACAAAAATCCTCACAACTAGACCCATAAGCAACATCACGATAAACAGAGAAAAACTTGAGATTGTCAGGGATTTCATCTTACATGGATTCACAGTTAACATCCATGGAAACAGTAGTCAAAAACCGAAAGATACATCGCAGTGGACAAATCTGCCACAAAAGATCTCTTTAAAGCATTGAAAAGCAAACATATCACCTTGAAAACTAAGGTGTGCCTGACTCAAGCCATGATATTTTCAATTGCATTACATGCATGTGAAAGCTGGACAATAAATAAGATAGAAGAATTCATGCTTTTGAATTGTGGTATTGGAGAACATTGAATATACCGTGGAAAAGAATGAACAGATCTGTCTTGGATGAAGTACAACTGAAGTGCTTAGCTAGACTACATCTTACACACTTTGGACATGTCAGGAGGGATCAGTCCCTGGAGAAGGACATTATGCTTGGTAGAGTGTCAGCAAAAAAGGAGAAGATCCTCAGTGAGGTGGATTGACACAGTGGCTGCAACAATGGGTTCAAGCATAACAATGATTGTGTGCATGGTGCAGAACTGGGCAGTGTTTTGTTCTGTTGTACATAGGGTTGCTGCGAGTCAAAACCATCTGGACAGCACCTAACAACAACAAATGACACTTTGAAGTAAGTGTTATAATACAGTCCTTTATTTACTGTCTTTTTTTATCCTATTGTGCAAGTTTATCTTTAAATGAAAACCAAACCCACTACCAATGAGTCAATTCCAACTCATGATGACCCTGTAAGACAAAGTAGAACTGCTCCGTAGAGTTTCCAAGGAGCACCTGGTAGATTTGAACTGCCAGCTTTTGGTTAGCAGACATAGCACTTAACCACTATGCCACCCGGGTTTCCATGTTTGTCTTTAAGCTACTCCGTATACTTTCATGTAAGACCATGTCAGGTCGTGGTGGGTAAGCAACAGTCTCAAATCTCGCTTGATACAGTAGTGTATTCCTGTTCACATAAAATCCATAGTCGGTAAACAGGGTGTTGTGTTGCAAAGTGTCTTCATTCAGGGGCCCTGGCCAGCTGAGCCTCGGCCATTGGCATTGCTAATCACTCTAGCAGGGAGAAAGAAAGATGGGAAATTGGCCCCAGTTCTTAAATGCTTCTCTGGAAGTGACACAAATCAGTTCTCATATTTCACTAGCCTGAGAAAGTCCTATAGCCACTTAGTGTGTAGTGTCCTAAATGCCCAGAAGAAAAAGGAAATAGATAATGATGGGCAGTTTATTGTCTACAACAGGTGGGTAGTGGGTTAGGAAGAGATGATAAATGATTGAACAAAGATAGATGATAGAGAAGAGAAAGAAGAAAGGGGAACTGAGACTTAGAAATGGTAAATAATTTACCTGAGGTCACACAGTTTGTAATAGGAGAGTCATGATCAGCACCCAGGCCTATCTGGCTTTCCAGCTAGTCTTCGGACCGACTATGATGCTGTATGGAGTTCCTTGATGTTAGATCAGATGCAAGCATACCTTTCTGGCTCCTGTGAAGTTTACTGCTGAACTTCCTTTCTATGAAGAACAGTTTAGACCCTCTGTCTTCTTTTCTTTTCAACAAATTCAAAATCCTGTCATTATTCATAGCAGAGGCCCTCAGGTTGGGAAACACTGCTTTTCCATACAGTTTTAGACTCACTGTGATGAAAGTCTCACCACACTAAACTAAATTCATTCCTGAATATACAAAGCTTGCAGCTGTGAATGTGGAGACAATTAGAAACTCTCAAGAGACAGAGACTTGAAGGAGCACCAGACGTCTGAGAGAAGCAAGTGTCCTGAGTAATTTAAAAGTTGAATGTAGAATGTGGTGCTGAATATTTGTCTGTTCAGTTGGACCAATTCTGAAAATTACTGAAACTAGACATCAATACTTAGAAAACTTTTCACATGATTTTTAATAGGTAGTTTGTCCATGGTTTCTATAAATTGTTTTATTTGATGAGAGGCAAAGGTCTGTCTGTATATAAAACACAGGCCCTGCAGTCACTCTTCCAAAGAGCTCTGAAAACTGGGAGTTTTTCTTAACTCATTTGGCGGCAAGACCTAAACTGAATTCTTTGGTAGCAACATTAGACCTGAACTGAAATAAGGCTATTGAGAGCCTTTACTCTTTCTCCACTTAAAGTGTATGTTCACATAGCTGTCAGAATATTAATTTGATCAATCTTAGTTTGATTATGTAGAGCTGATCCAGATTGTGTCCCTCCCCTTGCAAGATGTACATTGTATTTACCATTTTTAAAATAAAAAACAATTTTGAATAACTTTACCCAAAGAATTTAGTGTTTGCCCTTAATTCCTGAGCAATAATGGTAAAACCTGGAAATCTCCCCAGTGATGGAAGTGTTTTGTTATCTAAGAGGCCTCCAGATCTCACCTGTGGGTTTATGCTAAAGATAACTCTCAGATGGGGACCAGCCAGGCTGGAAAGACCATCGTGTGCTGTCAGCTGACCTGGGGGGCAGAGACATGATTCAGTCAATAATGACCAGCAGTGAGAAGTCGCAATGGGGCCTGGACGAGAAGCTCCGTCAGCTTTTCGGTTGTCGCCTGGATGCAGATGGAAGCTCTGAGCTGGGAAACTTCCCAGATCCCTTGCCCTCTGCATCTCCTCATTTGAATCTTTGCTATAATAAAACTGTAAGCTTAAATGTAGTGCTCTGTTGACGTTCTGGTAAACCACTCAACCTGAAGCAGTCGTGGGACCCAGCAGGTCAGAAGTGAGGGTATTCTGAAAGTCTCCAGGCCTGCTGCTGGAGTCCGAAGTCTCAGTCAGAGCTGGTGGTCTGGAGGATTGTGCAGTGGCATCTAGTTGGTGTCACACAGTGTGGTAACTCCTGGTGTCACTGAGTTGAGTGGCCCCGCTCTGCTCTGTCCCTGCATAGAACCTGGTGTTGCTGAGCAGCCTGAGCCCCTTCAGCTCCCCATGGTTCTTCCCCTCTTCTTCAAGGAGTCCCGTCTTCATCCAGTAGTTCTGCCACTGTCAGGTGACTGGTGGGGGACTGGTGATAATAAGTTACTGCACTGGGTGATGTGACACAACCCTAGTGACTGCCAGGTCAGAGGGTGGTGGAGAGTTACCGTACTAGGTAATGGAGGACACCAACCCTAGCAGCACCACTGCCTGGCAGCCCCTCCCACAGTGACACCAACCTATCCCCCTTAGTGCCCTCACTGCTACTGAGACTGGGATCATCTTGGTGTCACCCCCGTTGACAGCGTCAGGGCTGTGGTCTGTATCCCGGCACCCCCCTAGTGATGCCACTTGGAACTGTGCCCTTTAACTTCTGAAATCTGGCCTGACTCACAGTGCTTAGAGTCAGAGGAAGAAGCGCTGCATAGTCAGCTAGTGTGAGGACCGTTTGGGGGAATAGAATAGATAAGAGATTGAATTGATTTATTTCTTGCAAACCCCAAAGGTTTTCAATAAAAAATTGTGACTGAGGTTACTACCTTTCCTGCTGATAAAATTATCCAGAAATTTTGTCCATTGGCCCAGTTTGTTGTTATCACTTGCGACTCACAGAGACCCAGTAGGACAGCTTATTGTTGTGTCTGACTATAGGCCACTACAAGCTCTGCACAGCATTTCCTAGGCTGTAGTCTTTATGGTGCAGATCACCAGGTTCTTCCTCCTGTGGAGGTACTAGGTGAGCTTGAGTCATCAGACTTTTGGTTAGCAGTGGAGTGCTTAACCATAGTGCCACCAGTTTGAACCAGTTTAACGGCCCTTATTTTGTCTTTCTGATGATATCTTTTCTTACTTTCATGGGCTGAGATGGGATTTAGTTATTCAACCTGCGTACCATCATGGACTTGTGTCCCAGGTCGTATGCTTGTCTCCTGTGTGTTTATCTTCCTCCAGAAAGAAAAGGGGTCCTTGTACTTATATGTTACATTTTTGCTTTGCCTGTGTTTTCATCTTTCTTTTAGCCTTCCTCATAGCAGTCATACTTGTTTGGGCTAGTCTTCTGTGTTCGAGCATGAACATGGATTCTGTTTGTACATAATAAGCAATTGCAGAAGTACAGGCTGTTTAGATGTTACCTTCCCAACTCTCCCTTATTAGGATAACTTGTGATTTATTGCCAGAATTTTGAAAAGGATTGAAAGGATGAAAAGGATTATGATGTGACTTTTCTCTAGGCCTTCAAATCTCTCTTTAGAATGTGTGATGCCACACCCAAAAAACACTTAGTTTTCTCTCCCACACCCTCACCACTCCTCCAAAAACGGAAGCAAGGACTTAACACATGTTATTTTGAATCAGAGGTTTTAAAACTGTTGTGACAGATTCCTTTGTAAAATTGATAAGTCAAAAACCCCTACAAAAATATGCATAAATTTTAAATTATGCATGGAATTTGAGAGTTCTCAATTCCTTCTGCTAAACCCAGATTAAGAACTCTTGCCCTAGAGGCAGGGTCAAGTCAGCAGAGTAGCCTGATGATTCCGAAGAAAGACCCCCCCCCCAAACAAGTGAATCAATTATATACGACAAGCTAGGAGCCCTGTGCATCAAAGGCAAAGTTGAAGAATCAGACTAAGCAGAAGGGATAAGACAAACAGCCGAGAAACAGCAAGGAGTTACGAGACCTGGCACTGCAGGAACCAGCACCCTGGAGTCTGGGGTCAGCTAGCATTCAGTGAGGCAAGCAAATGCACTTTCCATATCAGAATGTAGCAGGAAAAAGATAAGTTTGTCCCACAGAGCAGAAAACACCTCAAACTCCACTTTGTTTAAGAGGAAGAGGCTTTTAATGCTGGCGGAGCAGCGGACAGACTTAGGTCCCAAAACGGCTGCGCTCCCCATCCTGTTCTCAAAACATCCCTTATATACATTTTCTCAAGAAGGCAGACAAAGTAATTTCCATACTTCTTTTCAATTGACACCAGCAAACTTACAGAGACAGAGATAAGCATTTGTCTCAAGCTACAGGAAGAGAAGTTCTTCTTTTATAAATTCCTACAGGTTGGGCTACCTCAGGAAGTTCTGGGGAGGATGTCCTTGAGGTCTGCAAGATGTCTCTGGAACTTTTTTTTAGAGTTTTCCTCGCTCATTTCCCTCTTTGAGAACCCATGTATATTTTTTAATTTGGAGTCTAATTATTTGTCTGTTCTTGTAGAGAGCAGTGTTATCTCACATAAAACATATGTGAGGCTGTTTTTAATTAACAATTGTCTCAGCTATAGAGTTCTTACTGTCAATGGCAGGAGGCAAGAAATAGTTAAACACAGTCTGATGATGGCTAGTACTCCTTTACCAGGGTTTTAGATTCGCCAAAGGCTGAGAACTAGCCTCCCCACAGGCTTTAGCGGCTCTGTGTGTTTTACATTTGTACTGGGACATTAGGTGATGTCTGGATTTTTTTTTTTTTTTCTTTTTTTACTATATAGTCTATGACTTGTCCCTGGTCATTGGTCTGTAGGCAGCAGTCAGGTTGAATTTTTCACACAGTCTCCCTTCTTGGGCTAGCAGGTAGTCTAAGATCAGGCTGTTTTGGTAAATAGCATTTTGAATCTGAGCCTATTGGTGTGTTAGGAGTGTCAGGACTCTGCCAGCTTCACTGGTTGATTTTGCTGCCTGCCAGTGTCATTTTTTTCTCTAAGGAAGACTTTTTCTGAACCATTGTCTTTTTAAGTGGCTTGCAATATATGTGATCACTGATTACAAGATATATTACACCTCAGCCATGGAGAATGTGGACATTTACACTTATTTTCTCTTACATAACTCTTTTTTTAGCTGAGGGAACCACAGTTGTCAAAGTCCTGAGAGTGACTCAGGACAGTACACACTGAACTTTAATGTTATCTGGCTGGGACTACCTTTTGCTTCTGTGTGGGCTTCTAAAGGCCTCCCTTTTCAGCCAAGGGCCATTTTTGTTTTATTTTTATCTCAAATAGTACAGATGTAGAGGGTTAGGTGGGACTGTGACATATGTATGGGCCCTTACTTTCTCTAGTATTACATAGAGTATTGAGTTTGATTATGAATGTAAGTCTCCTTCTGAGTTCTCATATACTCATAAAAGCTACAGAACAATAACATGATTGTTAATTTTTGTCTCACCTTAGTAGTGTGAGTTTACAGATTATATTTTTCCTCCTCTCTTTCTAAGGTTTGAAGTCTAATTAAGACGTCCTCAGGCTTCGGCTGTGTGTAGGCCTCCAGCTCCCAGGTTGTGGCTGGAGCAAGGTGTGTTGACCGCCTCAGTGTTACTCTGTACTTCTCACTGTGGTGGTGACAGCCTCTTCAGTCTGTTGTGATGCATCTAGGTGGGGATCTCCTCTACCTTTGTTGTTGTGGGTGTGGTCAGGACGCCAGTGTAGGGGACCCCAATCTGGGCCTGAAGGGGACAAGGTCCTAGTCTCTAACTCAGACTTGGTCTCTTGATTTCCTGGCTGGAAAGAATGTGTAATTATTTCGAAAGGAAAGCTCCGTTAAACTCACACTGCTTAATGTAACTAGGAGAGAATTCTAGTTAGAGAAAGTAAACCCTTAGACATCACCACATTAGAAGGTAGGGAGAGCTAGTTAAGACAATGTGGTCCCCCACGAAGTATTTTAAAAGGACTAATTTTAAGTCTTTCTAGGGGTGCAATACAGACTCACAGGAGGGCCAGTGCAGAACATCTATCCAGGGTAGTCCAGTCTCTTGGTATAATTTACTAAGATGACATTTTATGGTCTGATTTATTATTATTATTATTTTACTCTATTTCACTAAGTTGAAATCTTCAGATTTTGTGAAGTTTTTATTTTTAAGGCACTTGAAACTTGTTGTACTACTGCCTCTAGTTGTCTCACTTCGGCAGGCTCCAGTTTTACCTGTTTTGAGAAAAAAATCTATAGACACACCAGTAAATGTTTTATCTGATGTTCAGCTTCAAACACTTTACAAAAGTCTAATTTGATTTCCCAAAATCTGGGTCTTTGATTAAACCCTGGGCTGTAGCTTTTATTGACTGGGACTTTTTTAATTTCAAAAGAATTGTTGACTCCCAGTAGTCCATTTGAAAGGGTTTGACTTTGTTCCCTAGCTTGACAGAGAAGTTAGCTTGTAACTTTCTTAGACATTGATATTCAGCTTTGACTAAAAGTTAGAGACAGTCATAGTATTTGTAATAGAGTCTCTCTCAGACTTGATCTCTGTCAGAAGGTCTATATGTTGTAGGACCTCTTCCTCAGTTGAAGGGAGGTAATTGTTCTAGACCTTGGGTCAGAGCTGTTCCAGAAATAGTAGGGGAGATTTTAAACTGTTGAGTTAGTGTAATTCAACAGAGTTGCTTCTTTTCTTTGTCCCCCTTTGCACTTAAAAGTTAAGGTCAAGTCTTTTTATAGTCAGCAAGATACAAAAAAAGTGTCTTTTGAATTCAAAACCGTAAAACGATTACAGGAAGGTGGGAGAGCTGATACTAGAGTCTTCACAATTTTGTTTTTTTTAGCAAATAACAGCTTCAATTTTATTTAACACTTAGCTGAACATTTGTACAATTTTCCTGAACAAAACAGTACTTACTGGTCGGTGTCTTCTTCATCTGGAGGACAGCCTGAGCTCACCATGGTCAGCCACCGGCCCAAACCCACAGGGCTGTGGCATCAACCACTCTTTGAACCATGGAAGAGACAGATGTGGAGGATAGTACTTGTCTTGTGAGAGCTGAGAGAACTGCTTACATTTTCCAGGCATTTGCTGGTGGTGCTGTCAGAGATAAGACTTTTTCATCAAAAGAGATTTTAGTATACACTTTATTCAGGAAATTCCACCACAAAGAGAGACCAGGCATTCTGGCTTGTATAGCAGCTGGTGAGATAGCTTCATTGGCTGCAAGATAGGTCTAGTTACCTCTTTTCCAGTTACCCTAACAACTTGAATACTGTTAATCAACACAGTTCCTTTTTAGGCTTCTGGGTGAGTACCAAGAAGGCTGTTCCAGCATCAGCCATGAAGTCTATTTATTATCTTCTTACTGTAACTTTTACCAGGGGATCAGTAGGAGGGAAACTAAAAGCTGACTCCATGATCCACCATTGAGAGTCTCCCTCCTGCTCTTTCTTAATTCTTTGAAAAGACTGTTCCACCCTTTCAATCTTGGCTGGGCCTTTTTCAGTTTTTCCTTGGGAGCACTCAGTTTTCCAGAGTCCCTCCTTTGCCTTCTCTTGCTATTTTATCGTTTTTCCTTTTTCTCTGCATTTTCTTTTCGCCTTCTCTATTTTCTTCTAGCTATGTAGCCTTCCATCTTCTCTTTTTTCTACTACTTCTTCGCCTTCTTTCACTTGTTTATTCTTTTTTTCTCTATGTTCTCTCTCTACATTTGCTACATTCAGGGTTCCACACCGGTTTTGTCCGTCAGTATTTCAGCTATGGTTCCTTTTGTGGTGGACACTGGCACCTCTCGGAGCGGGTACAGCTCTCCCAGGGAGCCAGGCCAAATGGTAACACACTCTTAGTGTAGGGTGGGGAGACCAGTTCTGTCCCAATCTCCTCTAGCCCCTTTCTTTGTTTACCCTGTCGTCATTTGCCTGCACAAGAAGGGTTAAAATAAAGCTTTATCTTTTTTCCATGTCATAAAGTCATAAAGCATGTCACATACACACAGCAGTTTAGCCTCAGAAGTTTTTTCTCATTAGCATCACATATGCACAGACACAGACACCGAATTCAGAGCTCATTTGTTAGTGACAGATCAAACTTCAAAACGGTACCAAGATCTCTGGAGTCATTCACAGGTCACACTTGATAGCCCAAAATTTAAAGATGTCTCTTACCCAGGGGATTCCTTTCTAAATAAGTCCATTTCCCAGGGCACTCTAAGTCAGAACCTTACCTTCCTGGGTACCCTTCTGTAATCAGGGTACAGTCTCTCTCATCCAGCCTCACGGGACTTAATTACCCATTTTGGAGGGAGTCTACAGCCTTTATGGAGAACTTACCACCCGATGCCCAACTCCCTGCTGTGGCCACCAGAAACATTCTCTCTTTGGAGCTCGCTGCTGTGAAGTCCTCCTCCGTCACTTCACCTCTTGGGTGTCACAGGTGGAGAGGCCTCCACAACTCAAGGAGGAGCGCGCATTCACTCTTCCTGGGTCCATCCAAAAGGATCAGTCTTCTGGGAGGGGAACCAGGGCATAAAAATCTGAGCCCACTAGCCCCACATTGGAGGCCTAAATTTGTTGCCTGATTTGGGTCTGTGCCCTGGAGCAGTGGAGCCAGTATAACATACTCCAAGTTAGAAAGAGGAAGAAGGTTTCTTAGGAGGTGTGATACCACTGAAGACTTGACCGTAATGTAGGCTGTTCTCCACAGAGTCTCAAAAGACAATTTTTACATCAGAGCTTATATACTATTTCAACAAGAAATACTTCATGTTATTAAGTAGGTAGCCCTCAGATAATTGTGCATATCACAGATTAGTCACAGAAAACTCCAGATAGTTTGTTTATAGCAGGCAAAAGACAAAACTTATGAAGAAATTTCTCAGCTAGCTTGCCAGTTCACTTTGAGACAAGGAGTAAGGAAACAAGTTGTGAATGCACAAAAGACAGCCCTCCCAACCGCTGCCTTCCAGGCTGATGGTTGTTTCTTAGAAGATCAGAAGAAGGGATGTGTCACAAATTTGAATTGTGTCCCCTGAAAATAAGTAGCCATGTGGCCATGATTCCCTGTATTCTACAATTGTCCTCCATTTTGTGATTTTCCCATGCTGTGTGTTAAAGAATTAAGGTGGGACTGTAAATTCCTTTATAAGATCACCTCACTGCTCCACTGTAAAGGGAGTTTCCCTGGAGTACGGCTTCCACCAACCTTAATCCTTTCATTCTGCAAGAGATAAAAGGAAAGGGAATCAGGCTGAGAATTAGGAACCTCACACCATCAAGAAAGCAGAACCTGGAGAAGAGCGTGTCCCTCAGACCTGAAGTTCCTGTGCCAAGATGCTCCCTGGACAAACACTGATGCAATACCAGACTTTCCTGCAGAGCTGACAAGGGAAAAGCCTTCTTCTGGAGCAGACATCCTGAATTTGGACTTGTAGCCTACCTGACTGTGTAAGAATAAACTTTCCTTTGTTACAACCATCCACTCAGTGGTATTTCTGTTAGAGCAGCTCTAGCTGACTAAAACAGGGGGAACCAAGACCTCAGGAGCCAAGGTGGCTCTGATAGATGTAAAATGCCAGGCAGCTTTCTGAGCTGCTGTTTTTCAAGCTGAAGGCCATTTTTAAGGACAGCAGAGGAGGGAGAGAAAGGTCATAGGAATTGAGGGCTCTGCATTCCTTTGGGAAGAGGCCAGAGTAGCTGTTGCTACTCTCATTATGGTTAGTTACGTGAAGCTCTCAATCACACATTTTCAAAAAGGGAAAACATGTTGTAAAGGATTAGGGTTGTATATTTCCCGATGTTCTTCTCTCTGACAAACGATGGGCACACCCCATCTCAGTCAGCATCTAAACACTTTTACACGCGCAATTCCACCCTTTGTCCTATCCTAGGCAATCTTGGTTTCCAATTTTCAGTGGTACTAAGGAGATGCCAGGAGGTGGTCAGGCTCCCTTTCTGCCCCTATGTGCAAAACCTTTCCCAAGTTATACCTTATATCTTATCCCAGGCAGCCTCGGCTCCTCCTTTGTCCACCTCTCACAGTGCAACTCTGAACTGTACTCAGGAGGTACCGGGAGGTGACCAGGCTCCCCTTTGCCTCTAGGAGGCGACTTTTCTTGTCATTTTTACCCCAGACAGGTCCTACCATGATTCAGATGTCTGTCTCCTAGTGCCAATTCCTCTTGGTGTTTGACTCCTTGGGAGCCCTCCAAAGGAGGCCCTCCTCTGCCCCATGGAGGTGACCACAGAGGGGAACAAAATGAACCCTGGCATGCTCAGCACCTCAGAGGTCTAAGGAGCCTCCTGTGTGTGCTGCTGGAGGGTTGGTGAAAAATTAACCAGGCAAATCTGCTCTTCTCAGGCATCTCACTTCCGGGTCAAGGAACCAGAAGCGTAGTGGGTCAAAGATAAGTTTGTACCACAGAGCAGAAAACACCTCAGACACCACTTTGTTTAAGAGAAAGAGGCTTTTAATGCTGGCAGAGCAGTGGACAGACTCAGGTCCCAAAATGGCTGCACCCCCGATCCTGTTCTCAAAACAACTCTTTTATACATTTTCTCAGGAAAGCAGACAAAGAAATTTCTATAGTGCTTTTCTAATTGGCATTAGCAGGTTTATGGACTTTCATATTGATTTTCTATTGGCACCAGCAAACTTACAGAGGTAAAGATAAGCCTTTGTTTCAAGTTACAGGAAGAGAGGTTCTTCTTTTATAAATTCCCATGGGTTGGGCTACCCCAAGAAGTTCTGGGGAGGATGTCCTTGAGGTCTGAAAGAAGTCTCTGGAACTTTTTTTAAAGAGTTTTCCTCTCTCAAGAAGAGACTGAGTGGCAGAGAGTCTACTCAAGCTTCCAAAACCAGTGAAAAGTGGTGATCAATTGGCAAAAGATAAGTGCATACATATAATCTACTGAGTGAATCAAAAAACACCTCCTTTGGGAAGACATTCTCTCCCATTTACCCACCCTATCCCCACTCTGGAAATCCTAGTGTCATAGTGGTTAACTACTATGGCTTCTAACGAAGAGGTCAACAACTGAAACCTGCCAGATGCTCTTTGGAAACTCTATAGGGGTGATTCTAGTATGTCCTATATGGTTACTATTAGTCAGAACTGACTCAGTGACAATGGGTGTGGTTTTTTCCTCCCCACTCTATACCAGATCCTGGGCTAGCTTCAGAGACGGCTACATACCCTGGGTGAGAAGGAGGACCTATTTTGCATCATGAGCCACTGAAAGGGAACAAATTAACAAAGAGAAAAAAAATAATTGGCCAACTCCCCTTAAGTGGAAACTTGGGGCAGGCATAGCTCTTTATCTAGGCACAGGCATTAGGGATCCACAGTCTTTGTGTTTTTTTGGGTTTTTTTTCTTTTCTTTTCTTTTGCATGTGTGTATTTTAAGTGAAAGTTTGCAACTGTCATACAAAAACTTACGTACTTTGCCATGTGACCTAAGCTGCTCTCCCTACACTGTGTCAGCACACTCCTCTCCTCTGTCTAGTATTTCCCATATCCACTTAACCAGCTTCTGTTGCTCTCTATCTTCTCATCTCAGTTCTGGATAGGAGCTATCTAGTTAATCTACCATATCTACCCGACAAGAAACACCCTTCACTAGTATAGTTTATTGTCTCATAAACCAGTTCAATCTTTAAGAAGATGGATTCCAGAATGGCTTCAATTCTGGGCTAACAGTCTGGGGGCCATGTCTTCAGGAGACCCTCAAGTCTGTCAGACCATCAAGTCTGGTGTTTTTACTAGAGTTTGTGTTCTGCAGCCAATATTTTTCCTGCTCCATCTGGGACTCTGTTGAGTTCCCTATAAGGGCAGTCATTGGTGGTAACCAGGCATCAGTCACCTAGTTCTTTTGGTCTTATGTTTATGGCTGGTTTATGTGGCCTTTTTTGTCTCTTGTGCTCACATTTGCCTTGTGTCTTTGATGCTCCTCTTTCTCCTTTGCTCCAGGTGGATTGAGACCAATATACGCTTCTTATATGGCCACTTTCTGGATTTTAAGACCCCAGGTGCTACTTAATAAAGTGGGATGCAGAACATTTTAATAAACTTTCTTATTCCAATTGACCTAGATGTCTGCTGAAGCCATGGTTCCCAGACCCCTAACCCTGCTACTCTGTGCCTCAGAGTGACTGGTTTTATTTTGAATACTTCCAAGCTTTTGGTTTAGTCCACTTATTCTGACTTATCCTATGCTACGTGTTGTCTCCCTCATTGCCTAAAATAATTCTTATCTATTATCTAACTAGTGAATACCCCTCTCCCTCTCACCTCCACCGTCATAACAATCTACCATCAAAGAATGTTTTCTTCAGTGTTTAAACCTATTCTTAAAATACTGGTCTCATACAACAGTTGTTCATTTACAATTCACTAATTTAACTCAGCATAATGCCTTCCAAATTCTTCTATTTAATGAGATGTTTCCCAAATTCATCATTGTTCTTCATCATTGCATAATATTTCACTGTGTGACTATACCATAGATTGTTTAATTACTCTTCTATTGATGGGCACCTGGATTGATTCTATCCTTGTGCTATTGTGAAGAGTGTTGTGATGAACATTGGTGTGCACGCATATATTTATGTGGCCACTCTTATTTCTCTAACATATATTCCAAGAAGTAGGATTGCTGGATTGTATGGTATTTCCATTTCTAGCTTTTTAAGGAAGCACCAAATCGATTTCCAAAGTAGTTACACCATTTCACTTCTTCCACTAGCAGTGTAGTAGCATTCCAATCTCACGATAGCCTTTCCGACATCTATTATTTTGTGTTTTTTGGATTAATGCCAGTCTTGTTGGAGTGAGATGATATCTCACTGTAATTTTAATTTGCATTTCTCAGAAATCCTGGTGGTGTACTGGTTAAGTGCTACCACTGCTAACCAAAAGGTTGGCAGTTTAAATCCACCAGGTATTCCTTGGAACTTCTATAGGACAGTTCTAATCTGTCCTATAGGATCACTATGAATCAGAATCAGCTTGATGACAATTTTTTGTTTTTTGATTTTTGGTTTTTTGGTTTAAGGGCTAACGATCATGAGAATTTTCTCATGAATCTGTTAACTACCTAAATGTCTTCTTTGTGAAAGTGCCTGGTCATATCTTTTGCCAAATTTTGAATTGAATTGTTGTTCAAGCTTTACAGTATCTTGTAAATTGTGGAGATTAGATGCTGGTTGGATTTATTATAACCAGAACTTTTTTTCCAGTCTGTCGGTCATCTTTTTATTCTTTTGGTGAAGTCTTTGGATAAGTATGTGTTTGATTTTTAGGAGTGCCCACTTGCCTAGTTTCTCTTTTGGTGTTTGCGCATTGGCAGTAACGTTAAAACATTACTGTTTTATGCCTTCTGCACCCCATATTGGTGAGTGGCATCTGGGGTTTTAAAAGCTAGCAAGGTGCCATCTGAGGAACACCAAATGGTTCCAACTCGGCAGGAACAGATGATCACCAAGGACAACAATGACATGGGGAAAAGAGAACCCAGAAGACAGAAAAGCCCTCATGAATGGGTGACTACATCCACTTGTGACCAGAAGAAGCAGATGGTGCCTGACCACCACCAGTGACAGCCATGGTGGGCTCACGCAGTTGAGTCCCAGTGGTAACATGAGAATAAAAGGGATTTCACTCTGAGAACTCCATTAAAGGACCACAATTGATGGTCTGAAGGCCAAGGAGTTCCCTTAGGAGCATGGGCTGAGGCTGCCCCTGATCATAAATCATTACCTAGGTCAACTTCTTGGACACGAATGTATTGGACTTGGGACACAGAGTAACATATCACATGTGCACTTTATAGTTCTATGCATCTATAGGATGTCCTACTGGCCCCTGACTAGAGGGGAGTAGAAAGGGTGGAGAGGAGAGGACAGGAGATTGTAAAGACAATATGACATGTATAGAACAGAAAGGAGGAGTGTGCTGTCACCGGGCAAGGAGAGCAGAAGGAGCTGTAGATAGGCGGGCAGGCAAATTTAAACTGGATTGTATGCTTTGACTCAATCACAATAAATAAATTTTTAAAAAGTTACTGTTTTATGCCTTGTGTTAGAGCTCCCAGCAGTCTGTATTTCTTCTTCCATGACCTTTATCATTTGAGATTTTATATTTAGGTCTTTGATCCATTTTGAGTTAGTTTTTATATATCATGAAAGAGATGGGTCTTGTTTCATAGGTTTGCTGATGGATATCTAGTTATGCCAACGCCATTTGTTGTAGACACTATATATATACATATATATATTATGATTGAGTGAAAATGTACATTCCCATATAAATTTGCATGCCCACCTATATACAGCTTCCACTGCTCTCCCTGTCCAGTGACAGCTCATTATTCCTCTCTGCTCCATACATGTCTCATCCTCCCAACACTCTCCTTTGCCCTTCTTTCCACAAACTCACTTTCTTCCAGCCAGAGGTCAGCAGGATGATATCCTATAGATGCACAGAACCATAAATTGCACCCAACATATGGTCACTCTACGTCGCTAAGTCCAACCCACTCCTGTCTGAAGAGTGGACCTTCATTATGATTTATGGGCAAGGGCAGCATCAGGCGAAGGGGTCATGCTCCCAGGGGAACCCCAAAGCTACTGGACCATCAATTGTGGTCTTTTAGTGGCGATCTCAAGGTGCACCCATTTTTATTCTTGTGTTGCCAGTGAGACTCAACTTCGTGAGCTCCATCACAGCTATCACTGGTGGTGGCCGGGCACCATCCAGTTCTTCTGGTCCCAAGTCAATGTAGACACCCACTCATGTGGGTCTCTCTGTCTTCTGGGTTGTCTTTCTCCCATGTTGTTTTGGTCCTTGGTGATCATCCATTCCTGCTGAGATGGGACCATTTGCTGTGCCCTCAGATGGCAGCTTAGCAGAATTTAAGACCCGAGACACCACTCATCAATGCGAGGTGCAGAGATCCCTCTTAGCAAAATGCTAGTGGTGCCAATTGGCCTCAATTTCGCCTAACAGCATGGTCCTCTGCCCCCTGCCCCCTGCCCCAGCTACTCTGACCTTGCAATATTGCGTTAAGATGGAAGGAGTACTCAAGTTATGTTGAAGTCCACTTAATATTGTTCTTGTTTCTAATGTGTGCTATCACCAATTTCACCCAACCAAATTTCTATCAACTATCGAATCTAAACCCTCCCCCCTTGCCCTCCCTTGCAGCCATCAAAGAGTCTTTTCTTCTATGCATGAGTCTGCTTTTAAGTTCTTATCGTAGGGGTCTCATACAACATTTGTCCTTTTGTTGCTGACTACTTTCACTTCACATAATGTCTTCCAGTTTAAATCAGGTAATGAGATGTTTCCTGGAATCATCATTGTTCTTTATCATTGCATAGTGTTCCATTGAGTATATATACCATAGTTTACCTATCCATTCCTCTGTTGTTGGGCATCTGGGTTGATTCCATTTTTTTCCTATTGTGGACTATGTTGCAATAAACATTCTTGTGCATGTATCCGTTGGTGTGAACGGCCTTGATTCTGTAGGATATATTCCAAGTAGTGGAATTACTGGGTCAAATTGTATATCAATATCCATTTTTTTAAAGACGCACCACATTGCTTTCCAAAGAGGCTAGAGCATTTTGAAACCCCACCAACAGTGTAGGAGAATTCGGCTTTCTCCACAGCCTCTCCAGCATTTGTTGTTTTGTGTTTTTCAGATCATGGCCAACATTGCTGGGGTGAGATGGTATCTCATTGCAGTTTTGATTTGAATTTTTTTGAATAATTAAAGATCGTGAACATGTCCACATATGTTTTTTGGCTGCCTGTATCTCCTTTTTAGAGAAATGGCTGTCCATATCCTTTGCCCATTGCTTAATTGGATGATTTCTCTTCTTATTATTGATATTTAGTAGCACCTTATAGCTTATGGAGATCAGACATCGGTCTGACATATAGTTGCCAAATATTTTTACCTGTTCTGTAAGTGGCCTTTTAATTCTATAAAGTCTTTGAATGAACAAAAGTGTTTGATTCTTAGTAGTTCCCATTTATCTATTTTCTCTTCTGTTGATTGTGGTTTGTTTGACAGATTTTGAAATCTGTCTATGGTGTGTATTAAAACTTCCATTGTTGTTCCTACTGTTTCTTGGATGAGCTTTATCGTTTTAGATTTGATATTTAGGTCTCTTATCTAGTTGGAGTTGGTTTTTGTATAAGGTGTAAGATATGGATCTTGTTTCAGTTTATTGAAGATGGAGGTCCAATTTTGCCAGCACCATTTGTTGAAGAGATTGTTTTTACCCCAGTTTAATGTCTTAGGGTCTTTGTCAAATATCAACTGTTCACAGGCAGATGGTGTCATCTCTGGGGTCTCAATTTTGTTCCATTGATCGATCTGTCTGTTCTTGTACCAGTACCAGGCTGTTTGGACCACGGTGGCCGTGTAATAGGTTCTGAAGTCAGGTAATGAGAGGCCTTCCAGTGTGCTCTTCTTCTTTAGTAGTACTTTACTTATCTGGGGTTTCTTCTCTTTCCAAACAAAATTGGTGATTTGTTTCTCCATCTCATTAAAAAATGATGCTGGAACTTGTATTGGATTGCATTATATACGTAGACTGTTTTGGGTAAAATAGACATTTTCACAATGTTAAGTCTTCCTATCCACGAGCAGGGTAGATTTCTCCATTTATGTAAGTCTCTCTTAGTTTCTTGTAGTAAGGGCTTGTAGTTCTCTTTGTAAAGGTCTGTTATTTCTCTGGTTAGATTAATTCCTAGGTACTTTGTCTTCTTAGGGGCTATAGTAAATGATATTGATTTGATGATTTCTTCATTAACAGTCTCGTTGTTGGTATAAAGGAATCCCACTGATTTACTTGTTTATCTTGTATCCTGAGACTTTGCCAAACTCTTCGATCAGTTTGAGTAGTTTATTTACAGATTCTTTGGAATTCTCTGCATATACAATCATATCATCTGCAAATAGGGAGACAGTGACTTCTTCTTTGCCAATGCAGATGCCCTTTATTTCTTGGTCTTGTCTAATTGCTCTGGCTAGTACTTCTAGTACGATGTTGAACAGGAGAGGTGAGAGTGGGCATCCTTGTCTAGTTCCTGTTCTCAAGGTAAACTCTTTCAGTCTCTCTCCACTCAGGATGACACAGGCAGTTGGCTTTGTATAAATGGTCCTTATTGCGTTGAGGAATTTTCCATCTATGCCTATTTTGCTAAGAGTTTTTGTCATGAATGGGTGTTGAACTTTATCAAAGGCCTTTTCTGCATCAATGGACAAAATCAGGTGATTCTTGTCTTTTGTGTTATTTATGTGGTTAATCACATTCATTGTTTTTCTGATGTTGAACCAGTCTTGCATCCCTGGTATGAATCCCACTTGGTCATGACGGATTGTTTTTCTGATATGTTATTGTATTCTATTGGCAAGAATTTTGTTGAAGATGTTTGCATCTGGATTCATGAGTGGTATTGGTCTGCAGTTCTCCTTTTTTTTTTGTTAGGTCTTTCCCTGGCTTTGATATCAGGGTTATGTTGGCTTCATAGAATGAGTTTGGGAGTACTCTACCCCTTTCTATACTGTGAAGTAGTCTCAGTGGTATTGGAGATAACTCTTCTCTTAAAGCTTGGTAAGTTTCTGTAGTGAAGCCATCTGGGCCTGGGCTTTTTTGGGTTGGCAGTTTTTTGAAGACTTTTTCAATCTCTTCCCTTGTGATGGGTTTATTAAGTTCTTCTGCTTCACATTGTGAAAAAAATTTGGGTAGGTGATATGAATCAAGGAATTTGTCCATTTCCTCTAGGTTTTCAAATTTATTAGAGTACAGTCTTTCATAGTATTCTGTTATGATATTTTTTATTTCTGTTGGATCTTTTGTCACAACTCCCCCTGTTTTTCTTTAGTAAGCTTAGCCACTGGTTTGCCAATTTTGTTGATCTTTTCAAAAAAACAGCCTTTAGTCTTTTCAATTTTTTAAATTGTTTTTCTCTTCTCTGATTCATTTAGTTCTGCTCTAATCTTTATGATCTGTTTTCTTCTTGTGCCTGAGGAGTTCCTCTGTTGTTCTCCCTCTATTTGTTCAAGCAGTAGGGTTAGTTCCTTGATTTAGTTTCTTTTTTCCTTCCAGATGTGTGCATTTATGGAGAAAAACAGACCTCTGAGCACTGCTTTGGCTGTATCCCATAGGTTCTGGTGGGAAGTGTTTTCATTCTCATTAGAATTCATAAATTTCTTTATTTCACCCTTGATTTCCTCTATAACCCATGGTTTTTTGATCAAAATCTTGTTCAGTATCCAAGAGTTCCACTTTCTATCTATGTTTTTTCTGCTATTGATTTTGACTTTTATGGCTTTATGATCTGAGAAGATGCTTTGCATGAATTCAATGGTATGGATTTTGTTGAGAATTGCATTATATCCTAACACATGGTCAATTCTAGAGAATGTTCCATGTGCACTGGAGAAGAAGGTGTAGTTGTCCACTGATGGGTAGAAAGTTCTGTATATATCAATCAGGTTCAGTTCGTTAATGGCAATAACGTCTTCTGTATCTTTACTGAGCTTTTTTCTAGATGATCTGTCCAGTATTAAGAGTGGGGTCTTGAAGCCTCTAATTGTTATTCTGGAGTGATCTCTTTCTTGAGTGTAGTCAGTGTTTCTTCAACATATGTAGGTACTCTGATATTAGGTGCATAAATGTTTAATATAGTTAAGTCTTGCTTGTGTACTGAACCTTTCAGCATTAAATAGTGTCTATCTTTGTCCACAATTGTGGATTTTATGCTAAAATTGATTTTGTCTGAGTAGAATTGCCACCCCTGCTCTTCTTTGTTCATTGTTAGCTTGACATGCATTCTTCCATGCTTTAATTTTCAGTTTGTTCCTATCTTTAAGTCTCAAATGAGTTTCTTGTAGACAACATATGGATGGGTCATGTCTTTTGATCCAAAATGTCACTCAGTGTCTCTTTACTGGAGCATTCAGTCCATTCATATTCAATGGAATTTTGATAAGTATGTGTTCACTGCTGCCATTGTGATATGTTTATTTTTGTGTTGATGTTTTTCTCTGTTGTTCTTATTAGTCTTTTCTGGGACATTCTTCTTTGTGAGTTGACTTTTCACCTTTTTCAGAGCTGGTTTTGTAGTTGTTGAGACTTCTGTGTTATATTTCTTGACATAGTATGTTGCATCTTTGTTGTGCTTTACAGTTGCCCCTTTGGTTCCCCTTAACAAACTATATATAAACTCAACTTTAACTACTACCAGTCTTGTTGACTTACCACCCATCTAGAAGGACTATAACAACTGTAGTACATCCCTCTTTTTAATATGATGGCACCATAGTTTTCATGGTAATCACTGGATTGTTTCTTTCAGTTTCAAAGCTGTGATTTAGTTTGGAGCCTTCCCTGAATAGAATGCTGGATGATGTGTCATTCTAAAATATAAAGTTAGTGGTTTTGTTCTTCTAAGCCAAAGCCAAGAGATTCTTTTAGTACTTCTTGTAGTTTTGGTTTGTTTTTTACACAGTCTCTGAGTTTCTGTTTATCTAGGAATGTCTTAATTTCATTTTCATATTTGAAAGATAGTTCTGCAGGATATATAATTCTTGGTTGGAAGTTCTTCTCCTTCAAGGCTTTGAATGTGTCATGCCACTGTCTCCATGCCAGCATGGTTTCTGCTGAGAAATCTGATGAAAGCCTACAGGGTTTCCCTCTGAATGTTAGCTTTGCTTTGAGTCTTGCTGCCTTTAAGAGTTGCTGCTTATGTTTCATTTTGTCAAGCATCAGTATAATATGTCTTGGAGTCTTTCTTTTGAGATCTATATTGAGTAGCTTACGATACGCATCTGGGATGTCTGTATTCTCTTCCTTCATGATTTCTGGGAAGTTTTCTGGCAGCAGCTCAGCAATGATACTCTCTGTGTTCTCAGGTGTCTCGTCCTGTTCAGGGACTCCAATTAATGATAGGTTATTTTTCTTAAAAGAGTCTCACATGCTTCTTAATGCTTCTTTGTTTTTCTTGTTTCTTTTTTCTGATTTCTGCTCATAGATGCTGGCATCAGTAGCTTTGTCTTCCAAGTCAGAAATTCTTTTTTCCATTTGTTCCATTCTGTTTTCTTGGCTTTAAATGGAATTTTCTATGTCTTTGATTTTGTTCTTGATCTGTTGAATTTCAGAGTACTGGTGTTCCATCAGATTGAATAGCTTGCTTAATTTTTCATTTTGCTCTGCTGCATTTTGTATAAGGTCTAGAAGGGCTTTGTATATAATCCTTTTGTATTCACCTTCTGATAATTTCAGAAAAGTTTCTTCATCCAGAAAATTCCTTGGTTGTTTTGTTTGGGGGCCTTCTGATGCCATGGGTGATTTCTTGTTTGCCACAAGCATCTGTTGCTTTTGGGATTTCACGTGAGTCAGTAAAGGCTGGGAAAGATGCTGTGAGGACCGACAACAGAGATGTTTCTCTAGGCCATCTTACAATGTAAAACAAAAGGTATCTGACCACTTCCTAAGTTAGTCAGGTTTTCAGGTGTAGAGGTCCCTCCTCCCAACTGGCAAAGTAAATACCTCTATATCCAACCCCAGATGATATGAAGTAGTTCAAAATACAGCAATATTACTGCCCTACTGGCCTCTGCTGACAGGGCCCAGCCTTAGGCAACACTGTAAACTACTGCTTTTCTGGCGGAAAAGTGCTCTCCTGTGGGCAGGCTCTGGCTCCCAAGCTAAGAATTAGGTCCAGCTGCAGCCACCATATCTAAGACTGTGCCCTTACACGGTCACTGACTCTTCTGTACAAACTTCCCTGTAGCAGAGGTAGAAAGAGGAGCTAAAGGTGCCAAGACATAGTGAGTACTCAGTCTCTGTTGCTGGGCTCCCACCGTAGGTGACACTGTGTAAACTACTGCTTTTCTATAGGAAAAGTGCTGTCCTGTGGGCAGACACTGGCTCCCAGGCTAAGAATTAGGACCCACTAAAATTTCTGTATCCAACATGTCGACCCGCACATAGGCACCACTGGTTCTGTACAAACCATGCTGTGGAAGTGGTAAAAAGATAGGCCCAAAGTGGCTAGATTAACAGAGCCCTAAGCCTGGCTCTCACAATATGGCAATTTTGCCTGCCTATCCCACCAGCAGTGCGTCTGAGACTATCCGCTGGGCAAGACCCAGCTACACCCACCAGCCAAGACAGAGAAAAAAAAGTCAAAATGGTGCAGTCCATAAGAGTGGGGGCTAGCCAGGAACAGGAGTCAGCGAAAGAGTGAAGGTTTTTCATTCAGTGGTATGATGTCTAAATTAACAGCCCTGTTCTGTGTCCTGGGGCTCACTAGGTGACCAGAAGGCTCCATTTGATTATCAGTTCAGGTCTGGGTTTCCAGAGGGATATAGGGTGATGTGTGCTTAGTCTGCCATCTTGACTCTACCTCCCCTGTAGAGATTACTTTGTTTCTTGTATTTATTTTTTTGACAATTTATTGACTTCGGGCTTTTGTCAAATATCAGGTGCTCATAGGTGGATGATTGTTGAATTCTGTGGGTCTGTGTTGCCCATGGCCAATTGGTGTTGATGAAGAATGCCACACAAGAAACACTGGTGGTGAGGAGGGAAGCTGAATCTCTGTTGCCCTAGCAACAACTTGGGCATCATCCAGCTCGCTTTTATTTAGGGAACAAAACAGGTGTGTACAAGCGGTAAAGCAGGCATTAATTTGAATAGGGCAGGGGCAGTTCCTCACAAAGTAAATGGATATCTTCCTGTCTAACTAACATAACAAAGGCCACTTCCTCAGGTGAATTCACCTCTTTAGGAGGTAAAGCACTTAGGCCTTAGCACGGGTACTAAGGTCACATTCAGTGAGCCAGACCCATCATTTAAGAGGGTCTGATGTCACACATTCCAGCTGTTTGCTGTTGTTATGCATTCATTCATTTGGAGGCTCACAAGCCCCGCACCCAGGCTGCAATTCTTGCCCTAACTGTGGCCAGGTTGCCCACAGCCCCAGTTGTGGGCATGTTGCCCACAGATGACATTATGTCTGGATTCTCTAGTTTGTTCCATTGGTCTATGTGTCTGTTGTACCAGAACCAGGCAGTTTTGACTACCATGGCAGTGTAACGGATTGTAAAGTCAGGTAGTGTGAGGACTGCCACTTTGTTCTTCTTCAGTAATGCTTTACTTATCCAGGTCTTCTTCCCTCTTCATTGGTTTCTTTTATTCCTCCATCTCATTAAAAAATGTCATTGGAATTTGGATTAGGATTGCATGGTATCTATAAATTGCTTTGGGTAGAATAGACAGTTTCACAATATTGCATCTTCCTATCTATGAGCAAGGTAGGTTTCTCCACCTGTGTGGGTCTCTCTGCATAGGTCTCTTACATCGCTGGTTAGATTTATTCCTAAGTATTTGATGTTTTGGGGGGACTATTGTACATAGTATCGATTCATCAATTTTCCCTTTGATGTTCTGTTTGTTAAGGTACAGGAATCCAACTGGTTTTTGCTACGTTTGTGTCCTGATACTTTGCTGAACTCTTCTATTAGTTTTAGTAGTTTTTTCTTTTCTGTGGATTCTTTAGGGTTTTCTGTGTATAAGATCAGATCATCTACAAATAAAGATACTTTTACTACATCCTTAGCAATTTGGATTCTCTTTATTTCTTTTTCTAGCCTGATAACTCTGAAGAGACCCTCCAGCACAATGTTGAATAAAAGTGGCGACAAAGTGCATCCATGTCTGGTTCCTATTCTCAAGGGGAATGTTTTTGGACTCTCTCCATTTAGGATGCTGTTGGTTTTGTATAAATTCCCTTTATGACACTGAGGAATTTCCCTTCTAGTCCTATTTTGCTGAGAGTTTTTAACATGAATGGGTGTTGGACTTTGTCAAATGCCTTTTCTGTATCAATTGGTAAAATGAAGTGATTCTTTTATTTATGTGGTTGCTTACATAGTTTTTTTTGTTTTTTTAATGTTGAACCATTTCTGCATACCTGGTATGAATCCCACTTGGTCATGGCAGCTTATTGTTATTATTATTATTGATATGTTGTTGAAATCCATTGGCTAAAATTTTCTGGAAGATTTTTACATGTAAGTTCATAGGAGATATTGGTCTGTAATTTTCCTTTTTTGTGGTGTCTTTAGATGGTTTTGGCATCAGGCTTATGCTGGTTTCATAGAATGAGTTTGGGTGTATTTCATCCCTTTCTATGTGCTGAAATCATTTTAATAATAGTGGTGTTAACTCTTCTCTAAAAGTTTGGTAGAATTCTCCAGTGAAGTTGCAGGGCCAGGGCTTTTTTTCATTGCTGGGAGTTTAATTACCTTTTCAACCTCTTGTTTTGCTATAGATTTATTTAGTTGTTTTTCCTCTGTTTGTGTTTGTCAGGTAAATAGTGTGTTTCTTGAAATTTGTTCAAATTTTTTAGATACAATTTTTCATAGTATTATGGGTTTTTTTAAAATTTAATCTGTTGTAATGTCATCCATCTCATTTCTTCTTTGGATTTTACCCTTCTGTTTCTGTTTTCCTTTTTTCAGTTTGGTCAATGGTTTATTCATATTGTTGATCTTTTCAAAGAACCATCTTTTGGTCTTGTTAACACTTTCAGTTGTTTTTCTACTCTATGGTACATTCAGTTCTGCTCTACTTTTTATTCTTTGCTTTCTTCTGGTGACTGAGGGCTTCTTTAATTGCTATCTTTCTACATGTTAGAGTTGTAGGGCTAATGCTATGATTTAGGCCCTTTCTTAGTTTTGGATGTTCACGTTTATTGAAATAAATTGACCTCTGAGCACTGCTTTTGCTGCATCCCAAAGATTCGGGTAGGATGTGCTTTCATTTTCATTTGTTTCTATGGATATCTTTAGTCCATCCTTGATTTCTTCTATAATCCAGTTTTTGAGCAAGTTGTTGTTCAGTTTATATGCCCTCCCCCCACTTTTTCTGTTATTGATTTCTGCTTTTACGGCTTTATGGTCTGAAAAGATGCTTTGCAATATTTTGACACTTTGAATTTTGTTAAGAATTGCTTTATGGCCTAGTAAGTCTTTTATTCTGGTGAATGTTTCATGTGCATTGGAAAAGAAAGTTATTTGGCTGCTGTTGGGTGTAGTGTTCTGTATATGCCTATGAGGCCAAGTTGGTTGATAATGGCATTTAGATCTTTCATGTCTTTATTTTCTTTCTGGATGTTCTGTCCTTCACTAAAAGTGATGTGTTGAAGTCTCTTGCTGTTATTGTGGAACTGTCTATTTCTCTTTTCAGTGTTGTTAGGGTTTGTTTTATATACTTGTGAACCTTGCCATTGGGTATATAAATATTTAATATAATTATGTCCTCCTGAGGTATCAACCCTTTAATCATTATATAGCATTATTCCTTGTTGTATTTTACCTTAAAGTCTATCTTATCAGAAACTAACAGTGCCTCTCTTGCTCCTTTTTGAATGTTTTCTTGGTAAATATGTTTCTATCTTTTGAGTTTTAGTTTATTTCGATTTTTAAGTCTAAGTTGTGTCTCTTGTAGACAATATATGCACTGATATTATTTTTCTTATGGTGATTAAGTGAAAGTACACGATCCACATTAATTTTCCACTCCCGCCTGTCTCCAGCTCCTTCTGCTCTCCTTGCCCAGTGACAGCACACTCGCCTTTTCATTCTATACTTGTCATATCCTCTTACCAAGCTCTTGTCCCCTCCTCTCCACTCCCTTGTCTCCTATCTAGAAAGAGACCAGTAGGACAGCATCCCATAAATGCATAAAACCATAAAGTACGCATATCATATGGTCACATTGTGTCTCCAAGTGCAGTCCATTTTTGTCTGAAGAGTTGACGCCAATTGTGTTTTATAGACAAGGGTAGCAGTAGGTCTATGGGCCATGCTCCCAAGGGAACCTCCAGGCCATCAGACTATTAATTGTGGTCTTTTAGTAGAGTTCTTGAGCTGCACCCCTCTTTTTCTCATGTTGCCACAAGGACTCAACATTGTGTGCCCCATCACAGCTGTCTTTGGTGGTGGCCAGGCAGCATCTGGTTCTTCTGGTCACATGTTGATACAGTCTACCATTCACAGGGATCCTTCTATCTCCTGAGCTGTTTCCCTCATGTCTTTGTTGTCCTTGGTGATCTTCTGTTCCAGTTGGGACCATTTGGTGTACCTCGGATGGCAGCTTGCTAGCTTTTAAGACCAATATGGGGTGTAGAAGACTCTCTTAGCAATAGGTTAGTTATGCCAATTGGCCTCAGTGTTCTCTGAGAGCATGGTCCCCAGACCCTGTCCCTGCTATTCTGTCCTTGAAATATTGGGTTGAGATTAAAAGAGGTTTCGATTTATGGTGAAGTCCAGTTAAGTTGATCTACTTTCTACTGCATGCTGTTACTGCTTTTACCTAGCCAAATTTCTGTCAACTATCTAATCTATGACCAACCTTCTCCTCCCATTCCCACCCTTGTGGCTTTCAAAGAGTCTTTTCTTCTGCATGAATATCAACTTTTATGAAATGTCTGTTCCATATCTTTGTGTGTTTTTTAATTGGATTATTTGTCTTTTTGTTGCGTATTGCTGGATTTTCTTGTAGATTTTAGAGATTGTTTTAGTCAGCTAGGGCTGCTCTAACAGAAATACCACAGAGTGGATGGTTTTAACAAAGGAAAGTTTATTCTTACATAGTGTCCGGTAGGCTGCAAGTCCATATTCAAGGCGTCCACTCCAGGGGAAGGCTTTTCCCTTGTCGGCTCAGGAGGCAAGTCTGATATTGCATCAGTCTTTGTCCAGGGAGCATCTTGGCACAGGAACCTCAGGTCTGAAGGACGCGCTCTTCTCCTGGTGCTGCTTGCTTGATGGTATGAGGTCCCAATTCTCTGCCTGCTTCCCTGTCATCTCTCGTAGGATGAAAGGATTAAGGGTGGGGCAAGCCATACTCCAGGGAAACTCCCTTTACAGAGGAGCAGAAAGGTAATCCTATGAAGGGATTTACAGCCCCACTCTAATCTTTTAAAATACAGTTTAGGAAAACCACAAAATGAAGGACAGTCATAAGATATGGGAATCATGGCCCAGCCACATGGCTACACCTATTTTGGGGGGAACACAATTCAATCCATGACAGAGATTAAAACTTTGATTTGTGATAGCCAAAAATTTACACTTTTGGTGAAGTCTTTGATGAGTATAATAAGTGTTTGATTTTTAGAAGATCCCTATCTCCAACTAATCTTCTGGAATTCGTGCATTTTTTTTTTGTTTCGTTTTGTAGATTTTGTTTTTATTGAGATTTATGTTTTTCTCTTCATTTTGATGAGTAGGTTTGTTAACTTTCTTCATGGTTACCTTGAGATTTACCCTTATCTTCCTAGGTGTGAACCAGTCTATTATTAATTACTATTGCCTTGCATTCTACTCCATTAGAAAAGTCTGTATCTACATCATTTGTAACCTTTTTTATTGTTCAGATATTGTTGTCATTTACAGAGTAACCTCTCTGGTTCCCTCTTGTAATTCTTTTGGTTTGGGTTAGTCCTTGAGAGTTCGTTTCCTAGGTTAGTATCTGGCTGGTACAATCTTGGGTTCTAGACTCAGGCTGTGGTCTGCTGTTTGTTCTCAGGACTTCCTTTAATGTTTCTTAAGTCTGGTTTGATCTTTACCTATTACCTTAATGTCTGTCTACCTGGAAATGTCCTAGTTTCACCACCTTATTTGAATGAGAGTTTTTCAGGAAATGTTATTCTAGGTTGGCAATTTTTTTCTTTTGAGGTTTTATATATATCATCTCACTGCCTTCTTGCCTGCCTGGTTTATGTTAAATAGTCAGAGCTTAATCTTATTGTTTCTCTTCTGTATGTATCACAGATTGAATTGTGTCCCTCAAAAATGTGTGTAGCAATTTGGCTAAGCCATGATTCCTGTTATTGTGTGATGTTCCTCCGTGTTGTAAACTCTGCCTCTGTGATAGTAATGACAGAGAATGGGTGGCAGTTGTGTAGGTGAGTCAGGACTCAATGTGTAATATTGTATCGTACCTTGGGGCAACCTCTTGAGATATAAAGGAAAGAACCTAGCAGAGAGATTTGGGGACCTCATGCCATCAGGAAAGAAGCAGTGCCAGGAGCATAGTATGTCTTTTGGAAAGGACCCAGGGTCCCTGCACCTGAACCCAGAACCCAGGACCCTGAACCCAGAAGTTCCCAGTCCAGGAGAAGATTGACAACAAGGATCTTCCTCCAGCACCAGCATAGAAAGACTTTCCCTAGAGCTGATGCCCTTCATTTGGACTTTTAACCTTCTGGCTGTGACAAAATAAAATTTCTTTTTTTAAAGCCAGCTACTTGCTGTATCTCTGTTATGTCAGCACTAGATAACTAATACAGAATTTGATACTAAGAGAGTGGGGTGCTGCTCTAACAGATACCTAAAATGTGGAGGCAGTTTTGAAAGTGAATGGATAGAAGAAGGAACCAAGGAGAACTGTTAACACTGAAAAAGGTGCAGATGGTTAGAAACAAGCATCAGAGGACCAGCAGCTGTACAGCAGCAGACAGGCAGCTACAGAACCAGAACAGCAGAAGACAGCACTGGAGCCAACCCATGGAGCAAGAAAGCTGAGTGCCTGTGTGCAGGAGAATTCGTGGTAGAGTGAAGTGCCTCTAGACACTTAAATGATTGAACTATAGAGCTTTGGAATATTTGCCCCAGCAGGGCAGATATAGATGTGAGGTCTGGGCCATGAGGCCACAAGCAGTATGAGAAACAGAGCTGCCTCAATCTCTAAAGGTATAGCCATGACCCCCCTGGGCTTTCTAAGGGTGGAATTGCTACTCAGATGGACTATGGAAATGGTGTGCCTAAAGCCAAGGGAACAGAATTGGTATGCCAGTGGGCCTGGAAGGCAGAGCTATGGCATAGGGCCTAGGGGTTTCCATTCAATATCTGGAGAATGCAGCTAATACCTAGAGCCTAGAGGGCAGGGCCGTTGTGTAAAATGTCTCAGAGAATGCATGATTATTTTTAAAGCTGTGAAGGCTAATGTAATGTATTCTGCTGACTTTCTTGTTGTCTGTAATCCCTCCCTTTCCTGCAATTTCTCCCATTTGTAATGGAAATGTCTAGCTTATATCCGTTCTGCTACTGTATTTAGAAACAGATAACTTTTGTTCTAGATTTCACAGTTTAAGAGGAATTTCTGGATTTTGGACTTGGACATAAGGCTGCTGCTGTGGTGGGTGAAAATGTTTTACATGTTGCTAAGATATGATTTTTGGGGTGCCAAAGGGTGGAATGTCATGGATGGAATTGTGTCCCCCAAAAATATGTGTGACAGTTTGAAGAGGGAAGGATTTCTGGTATCCTGTGTTGTTCCTCTATGTTGTAAACCTTACCTTTGTGATGGTAATAAGGGAGTGTGGGTGGCAGTTGTGTTGGTGGGGCAGGACTCAGTGTGTAAGACTGTTTTATGCCTTGAGGCAGTCTCTTGAGACATAAAGGAAAGAAGCTAGCAGAGAGATTTGGGGACCTCGTATCATCAGGAAAGAAGCAGTGCTGCGAGCAGAGTGTGTCCTTTGGGAAGGACCTGGTATCCTGTGCCTCAGAAGCTCCTAGTCCATGGGAAGACTGCCAAGAAGAACCTCCCCAAGGGATAGCTGGGAAAGACTTTCCCTGGATCTGATGCCCTGAATTTGGACTTTTAGCTTTCTGGACTGTAGTGAATTAAATTTATCTTTTTAAAGTCATCCCCTTGTGGTATCTCTGTTATGGCAGCATTAGCTGACTAAGACACTATGCGACTTCTTGTTTTTATCAAAGTGCTTTCAGATTGTTTGTCTTTGGTTTTAGTGAGTGCAATTATGATATGCCTTGACGGTTTTCATTTAGAGTCTATCCTATATGGGGTTTGCTGAGCTTCTTGGATGGTGTCTTAGCCATCCAGAACTGCTATAATAGAGATACCATAAGTGGATGACTTTAAAAATAGAAATTTATTTTTTCACAGAATATTAAGCAAAGGTCCAAATTCAGGGGGTCAGCTCTGGGGAAGTATTTTTTTTTGTTGACTCTGCAGGAAGGTCTTTGTCATCATTATTTCACTGGACTGGGAGCTTCTGAGGCTCTGGGACCCCAGATCCTTCCAGAGGATGTGCCCTACTCTTGGTACTCCTTCTTCTTGGTGTGAAGTCCCCAGCTCTCTGCTTGCATCCTTTTTCTTTATATCTCAAGAGATTGCCTCAAGGCTCAGTACAATCGGACACACTGACTCCTGCCCTACCAATACAACTACAACCCGTTCTCCCTCATTAACATCATGGATGCAGTGTTTTCAGCATATGGGAACATCACACCATACCAGGAATCACGGCTTAGACAAATGTCTGTGCACATTTTGAGGGGGGACACAGTTCAATCCATTACATATGGTCAGGTTTACATCTTTCGTGGTATTAGGGAAGTTCTCTGTCAGCATGCTTCAATGATTCTCTGTATTTTCCATTTTTCCCCTGTTCTGGAACTCCGATCACTTGAAAATTTTTACTTCTGATTGTAGCCCATGTACTTCTTAGAGTTTCTTTATTTTTCTTCATTCTTTTTCTCTGATTTTTCCTCAAACAGAATTGTACCCAAGTATTTACCTTCAATTCGCTGACCTTGTCTTTTGTCAGTTGAAATGTGTTAATTGGCCCTTTTATGACACTGTCCATTTCTGAAATCTTTTCATTTATCTTTTGGATTTCTAGTTGTTATTTTTGTATTATTTCTTGCTGTGAATTGGGGGAGGGCTTTCTTCCTGTATTATTTTCCTGAACTCTTCCATGAATTTTTATGTCTTTTCCATTAATTTTTCTATTTTTTTCCTCATTTTTGTCTCCTTTTTGCTTCAAATCTTAGATAGTGCTGAATATTAGAGGTTTGTATTTCCTGTCACGTAATTCTGGAGCCTTTTCTTCTGCTGGAAAGCATCTGTTGTCTTATTTTTGATGCCTACCAGAATCATCCTGTCATTTTTTTATATGTTTTGATATTTTCTGCTGTCTTTGAGACATTCAGTAGTTACTTTCTTTGTTTATTGATTGCAAACCTGCTTATTTCATCTTACTTTTTTGTTTTATTTGTTTATGTGAGAGAAGGGGGCTGTGAGTTCTTTGGTGTTTGCTCAACTGTGGCGATGGCATATTTCACCTCATTGTCCTTGATTTCAGGGCCAGTCACTCTGCTATGATACAGCAGCATAGGTACATCTGAAGTGGAAGATCTCAGATGGATTATTTGTAGGATGTACTAGTGACAACAGGGAAAGCTGGGAATTGGTGCTGAGCAGGTGGGCAGGTTTCAATAGGCTGTGCCTGTGCTGCTCAAGGGTGTGATGGTCAGCACAATGTGCAGGTAGGTGGGAAAGAGAGGGGAGGTTATGATATGTGGGGCTGAGATGATTATAAGAAAGAGGAGAGGAGGAACAGAGAAACAGGAGCCAACAACAAACAAAAGAGTGCTAAGGGAATTTGCTGTTGGAGTGGAGAGATGAGAAATGAGGAAACAGGGTAGAAATCAAAAGGAGAATAACAACTAGTTAAAAATTGGGGAATAAAACTAAAAACCACCAGGGGTCCCACTGGTGCTGCTGCAAAGACCAAGGGAATGTTTTTCCAGCTGCGCAGTATAGCCTGACTATAAGGGGTATAGATGTCACAGTGTCGGGTGTTCAGGAGACAGGAAAAGAAAGTAAGAATAGAGAGACAAGAACAAGGAAAGGAAGAAAGACAGGACCTGAAAAAGAAAAAAAAAGTAAAAGAAATGCTTTCAGGAATCTCACTGATGCAGGTGGGCCCTGATAACCTTTTCTAAGTTGTACATTTTCCTGACAATGTCCATCACCACTGCTTCCATTGCCTGATAGACTGCTGCTCATTTTTCAAGATGCAACTCAAAAGCCAATTTCTCTGCAAAATTTTCCCCTCTCCCTACCCCTCTAGGCAGACTTACATCACCCTTGCTCCTATAGAGTTTAATCAAACCTCTATTAGAGTATTTAAACTCAGTTGTCATATTAATGCTGTCTGTTGATGTGTATCTGTCTAGCCCTTCTCACTAGACTAGGATACTTGGGAGTTTAGGGATTGTGTTTTATCTATGGCTCATACCATGTAACAAAGTTCTGCCGGAAACCTCCATTTGCTCCTGGGAAAGCTTCCTAACCTCAAAGTGGCCCAAATACAGGTGGTACAGACATTAGGAGTATATTGGCCAGAGTTTTTAGCTGAACTATGCATATTGTTTGATACTATTCAAGGACTTTGACATCTAATGAACCTCATCGTTCTTGTGGGATGGAGTAAATACAGAAATAGTAGTGTCATTCTAGTATTGTAAGCAAATCCTAGAAGAAAGCCATGACTGGAGAAATGAAGATGGTTGGAATATTTCTTTCCTAAATGTGTCTTTGTCTGAAAGGTCTGATAAAGTTGTGGATTTTTTCCCTTAAAAGGCACATATATGTGCACAAGCAGAGCATGTATGTGCCTTTGTGGACATGCCCAAGCAGGGCTGATGGGAGATGAGAGCAGACCCAGACCAAGGCAGGAGGGATAGAGACCAAGGTATGCAATCCTGACCTTCTTTTCTTGGGCCACACCACAAAGGGAAACGAGCCAGGTTAACACAGCCCAGCACCACTTGGTCTATGTCTTCTGTAGTTCATGGCCCACATGGGACTCTTAAGTTAGGAGAAAACATAATTAGACTACGCAAATTTTGAAGGACTGGATTGAGCTATATAGGAAAAGTTTGAAATGAATTTGGCAATAAAAGATCTTCTCTCTGACCAGTTTTGATCTCAGGGCAATCAATCAGTTGCTAAGAGTTGGCAATTAACTAGATTCCACAGAGAAAGAGCCCTGGAACCTATAAAAGAAATGGTGAAAGCAGATTGTGAATTCGGGAAAAGTAAATTCACTTGATTAATTACAAACAGAAGTGTATAATTTTTTTAAAAGAGCTATGAAATGCTTAAAGCAAGTTATACTCCCCTGGAATTCTTGAGGACAATCTATCATTAAACCTATCATGGTCACTTTTCAAAGATGAATGACTCAGTAACTTCCTTGTCAGAGATAGCACCTGCAAATCAGAGTTGCCATACAGTTGACTGAAGGTGATCTAGTTTGTCCCAGACTCAAACTCTCATTGCTGAGAACAGCTGAAGAAGCTTGTTACATTTTCACAGTCAAACAGCCTGTGTCCCACTGCCATCGAGTCATGTCTGACTCATAGCGACCCTAGAGGTCAGCCGGGGTAGATGACTCTAAATCGACCTATACCCTGGTAAAGAAAGTGAAGATTCTAAAATGTTGAGTTTGATTTGTTTGGTGTATTTGTAATTAGACGAACAACCACAAGCCAGAGCTAGCCTGAGATAGACCAGGTGGCCCCGGGGTATGCATTTTGGTTGCTTCGGAGCTACCTGATAAGCTCAGTTGCTCTGGGACATGTAATGTCTCAAAGATTAAGTTCATGAAGCCTGAGTGGAGGCCATGTGTACATGTGAACCATGTTCTGGGGCTCTGGGGGGAGATCAGAGACTCTTGGTAGGAAAGGAGAGCCACAACTTCCGTTTTCTGCTATGCTAGCAGTAATTTTTAAGCAGAATCTCTTTGATCTGATGCATATTAACATTTCATGCTCCCTCAAATCAGTGTTCTTTTTCATGTGGGAATTTTGAGTCATTTTTGTACTTCCTCTTTTAAAGTTCCATAAACCCCAGTGAATAAGAGTTCTGATTGCCTGCTGCTAGGTAGAGCAGGCTTGTCTTTAGTACTGACATAAATACTGTTTATGTCTCCTCATTAATGGCTGGTTCTTAGAATTTGGCAGTGTAGACTTCCTGACTTCCTGACCCCATAAGGTTAAGGGCTGTCAGAAGTCCCTGCCTGATTTATTGTGTTCACAAAATGCTTATTTTACCCCATTAAACAAAATGCCCCTTTGATAGAAGGACTCACATTCTGATCTGATGACATATCCTATATGCTACATGTATCCTTGGCACATTCTTCCCTAAATCAGTTCCTTGGACTGAAACCAATTTTTTACAGTTTTCCCGCTAAGAAGTTTGGTATCTGTTCAAGAATATTATGATATTCCTAAACACTTTTGGAAACTAAAATTTTGGAATGTTTCTAATAATGAATTAAAACAAAAAAGTTAATACTCAGAGAACAGATACTAAGACCAATGTGCTATACCCAAGTAGGTACTAAGAGTAGAAGGTTAACTCACACCCAAGCTATATCTCACCAGAAACTAAGGACTTTGTGGGACAAGTTCCACTGACCTAATGCCAAAAATGGTGCTTCTCCAAGTGTTCCACAGCGTTTTAGTCATCTGCTGCTGCTCTAACAGAAGTACCACAAGTGAATGGCTTTAAAAAAAAAAAAGAAAGAAAAGTTTATTCTTACACAGTCCAGTAGGCTACAAGTTCGAGTTCAGGATGTCTGCTCCAGGGGATGCTGTCCATCTTGGTCATCTCTGGTGGCAGGTTCTTGTGTTACATCACTCTTTGGTGAGGGAACATCTCGGCTTGGGAACCACTGGTCTGAAGGATGTATTCTTCTCTCGGTGTTACTTTCTTGATGGTATGAGGTTCCCAGCTCTCTGCTGGTTTCCCTTTCATCTGTTGGAGGATGAGAGGATAAACGGTGGTATAAGTCACACTCCAGGGAAACTTTTCTTAACATTGAAGCAGGGGAATAATCTTAGGAAGGATTTTACAGTCCCACTCTAATCCTTTTTAACATAATCCTATCTACGAGATCTGACAATTAAGCCCATGAACTTAATTGTTCTAAGTGCCCTATACCCTCATTGCTGAATATCACTACAGTCACCTTCAAAGTGCTCTACATGGGAAACTATACACTGACACAAGCACCTAGTCCACCCTTCAAAGCAATTTTGGAGCTCTTTCTGGAACAGTCACTGCAGATGGTGGCATGATGGCAAGTTCACGGATTTAACTGTATAGTTGTCTGTGAGGGAGTTTTTAGGGAATAAACAAATAACTGTATTGAGACACCCTCCCTACTCAACTGATCTGACCTCCAGTGACTTTTTTCTTCACCCAAAGGTAAAGGAAATATTGAAAGGAAGACATTTGGATGACATTCAGGACATCAAGGGCAATACATCGACAGGTCTGATGGCCATCCCAGAAAGAGTTCCAAAATTGCTTTGAAGTGTGGACTAGGTGCTGGCATCAATGCATAGCTTCCCAAGGGGAGTACTTTGAAGGTGACTGTGGTGGTATTCAACAATGAGTTATGTAGCACTTTTACTATGATGAGTTTGCGAACTGAATTGGCAGTCCTTGTATTAGCCACAAGCAGAGTTTAGGATTTACATCATAAGAAAATAACAAAATGGAGGACAGTCACACAGTGTTGGGAATGATGGCCCAGACAAACTCCCATGCACATCTTTAGAGGGACGTAATTCAATCCATGACACATAGCTTCTCCTGAACTCCTCTAGCATTCTCAGTTGGTGTTCCTCATATTGCCAGCAGGAGCAGGGCAGTGGCAGTGGTCAAAAGCTCAGGCTTTGAAGTCACACACAGGCTGGTGTTTGTGACTGCTCTTCCACCTTGTGTTACCTTTGTGTTTCATTTTGCTCTTTAAACTGAAACAATAGCAGCACTTATATTGTTGTTGGCTGCTGTCCAATCAGCCCCCAGCTCATGGTAACTCCAAGTGCAATGGAACAAAATGATGTCCAGTCCAGTCCCGTCCCTTATTGTGGATTGGACCATTGTCATCTATAAGCTTTTGTTGCCTGATTTCCTGAAGTACATCACCAGGCCTTTCTTCTTAGTCCATCTTAGTCTGAGAAGTTCCCCTGAAACCTGTACAGCATCACATCAGTGTGCATCCTCCACTGACAGATGCGTGGCAGCTGCACAGAGGGAAGGTGAACTCTGTCTCCCCAAGTGAAGGTGAGAATTCTACCATTAAGCCACACCCCCCCCATGACTTAGCCATAAAAACCCCCAAACAAAACCCGTTGTGTAATACAACTCAAAGAGACCCTATATCCACAGAGGTTGTTAAATAGATATGCATGTACTGTGCTTTGGTTAGGTACATGGTGCTACACTGGAAGGAGTCTTGGTAGTGCAGTGATTAAGCACTTGCCTGCTAACTGAAAGGTTAGCAGTTGAAGTCCACCAGCTGCTCGGAGGGAGAAAGAAGTGGCAGTCTGTATCTATAAAAAATTTTTCAACTTGGAAGCCCTATGGGGCAGTTCTCCTCTGTCATATAGACCTTCTATGACTTAGAAATGACTCAGTGGCAACAGGTTTGGTTTGGTTTGGTTTAAGTATTACTTCTATTACACGGAAGGAGGAGCCCTGGTGTCTTGACAGTTCAGTTCTTTGCTGCCAATTGGGAAGTGCCGGGAGCCGGTCCCAACACTTTGTAGGGTCCTGCACGGAGGGAGGGAGAGGCGCGGCGGGAAATGAATCAAGGAGACAGGAGAGACTTTTCTGGTTTAAGGCAGCCCGACCCAGAGAGCAAGAGAGAAGGGTCGTCTTAGTTTATTGTTATCTTTTTATAGTTGGTAAGGCAGTAGTACTTTGACCACGTCGGTGATTGGTTAGGCAAGAAGCAGGTACCTCGTGGTCTCTTCATGTCAATCACTGGAGTTTTCTAAATAATGGCCTGAGACTAGTGTCTCTTGTCATGTTAGCTATTAAGATCTTTAAACAATGGTTAGAGACAGTGGTCTTCTTCTCTTGTTGATTATTAGGGTCTTCTCTGTTAGTTAGTAAAGAGTAAACACTTTGTCATTCCTTTTCATGTTAACCATTAGGATCCTCTAAAGAATGGTCTGAGACAGGCATATTTGTGATTTGTAATTAACAGCTGAAGCAAAACTAATCTTAGACTTCTATTAACTTTACCTAAGCAGGAAGAGAGGACAAACTCATCTTAAAGGTTATACAGTCTCTATTTGTTCCTTTTCTGCTCTTCCTTATCTCTTCCTGTAAGGACAATGGGTGTCTACCATCCCTTATTCTAAGTTTCTCTCAAACTACTCTAAGAAAGGCATTTCTTTAGTATTTGTCTGTTTGCTGATACCAAATGCAATAGACTTGGGAATCTAGTCATTTTCCTGAAGTAAGATGTTTGCTATCTAAGAGCTGGGAAAGAGAGGAAGGGGAGTTATCTCTGGAAAGCCCTTCAGGGCCTTCTTGCAAGCTTGCTAATCTCATGTGAAGGGAGGGGTGAGCAGCTGGGAGAAGTCAGCAAAGGTTGGGCCGGCCTTGCTGCTCTCAAGCTGGCTGTGTTAGAAATCATTCCTCTGAACTCTTTTCCCCAGAAATTCCTGTATAGGTTTTCCCAATATTATTTTATAAACCAAGGAGGTAGGAAAGGGCCCCTCTCAGAAGGCATCTCCCCTGATCCTTGTGCCAGGAGAGGAGGGGGTATCTTTTTGAAGAAAATTTAATTAGGAAGCCAATTAATATCAAGGGCAGTAGGCTAAAAAACATGTCACAGGTGGGATGCTTCAGCCCGTCATTTGCAGGAGCTCGTGACTTTGTCTACAAGGCTGATGGCGGACCTCCGCAGGGAAGGTTAGCAGTTCAAACTGACTCCCTGGCTCCTTGAGAAAAAGATCAGGAAATCTGCTTCTGTAAAGATTAAAGCCTAGGAAACCCTATCAGTCAGTTCTTCTCTGTCACATGGGTCACTATACATAGGAATCAATTTGGTGCTTAACAACAACACTCCCCTTTTATTAGAAAGAAGTTTATTCTCTTACCATCTAGGAGGCTAGAAGTCCATATTCAGGGCATCAGCCCCAGGGGGAGGCTTTTTCTGCCTGTTGGTTCTAGAGGAAGGACCTCTTCACAATCTTCCCCTGAACTAGGAGCTTCTCAGCACAGGGACCACAGGTCCAGAGAACACTATTCTCCTGGCTCTTGCTTCTTGGTGGTATGAAGTCTCCCCTCTGCCATCTCTCTGCTTGTTTCTCTTTTATATCACAAAAGAGACTTGTTTAAGACACTGGTTAGTCTTGTAGAGCTCATCTACATAACTGCCAATAATGCATCTTGTTAACATCATAGCGATAGGATTTACAGCATATAGAAAATCTCATCAGATGACAGAACAGTGAGCAATCATATAATACCTAACCAAGTTGACAGATATTTTGGGACACAGTTCAATCAGTTTTATATGTATATAACCAAACCAAACCAAACCCATTGTCAAATCAATTCTGACTTATAGTGACCTATACGACAGTGTAGAAATATTCCATAGAGTTTCCAGTGAGCACCTGGTCGATTTGAACTGCTGACCATTTGGTTAGCAGACATAGCACTTAACCACTATGCCACCAGGTTTTCCATGTTCACGAGGTCTGACAATCAAGTTCACGAACTCGTCTTAATAAAAATGCTACATACCTCCTTGCTGAATATCACTACGGTCACCTCCGAAGTACTTACCTTGGGATGTTATGCATAGACACCAGCACCTAGTTTACCCTTCAAAGTAATTTTGGAACTCTTTCTGTCGTTGTATTAGTCTTGATGTCCTGAATGTCATCCGAATGTCTTCCTTTCAACATTTCCTTTATCTTTGGGAGAAGAAAAAAGTCACTGGGGGTCAGATCAGATGACTAGGGATGGTACTCTAATACAATTATTTACCAGCTAAAACCTCCCTCACAGACAGTGTCATGTGAGCTGGTGCATTGCTGTGACTCAGAAGCCATGAGTTGTTGGCAAAAAGCTCAGGTCTTTTCGTCTAACTTTTTCATGCAGCTTTTTCAGCACTCCCAAATAGTTAACTTGGTTAACTGTTAAGTTGGTACAAATTCGTAATGAACAATCCCTCTGATATCAAAAAAGATTCGCAACATCATTTTAACCCTTGATTTGGAATGGAACTTTTTTGGTCATGGAAAATTGGCTGACTTCCATTATGTGCTTTGACACTTTGTTTCAGGGTCATATTGGTACACCCATGTTTCATCACCAGTGATAACAAGGCCTAAACCATCATCTTGCATCTCTGAAAGGTCTTGGCAAACTTCAGCTCTCCTTTGCTTTTGCTCATTGGTGAGATCCTTCTGGACCATTTTTGCACATACCTTTGTCATGTGAAAGTTTTCAGTTATGATTTTCCTGTTTCTCTGTGTTTACTTGGTCTGCTATGCTTTTCACAACCAGCCAATGATTCTGACATACAATTCAATGCATTTTTGCAATGTTTTCATTTGTTCTGCTTGTTATTGGCCACCCTGATCTCTCTTTATCAGTGACACTTTCTCTCCCCTCAGAAAAACATTTAATCCATTTAATCATGGCATTATCCCCACAAACTTGGACTAACATGTCCATGACTTCACTTCCACTCTTGCCAAGTTTAACAAGAAATTTAATGTTTATTCATTGCTCTAACTCAAGTTCCAGCATTCTCATGATAGCACACAAAGACATACAACAATAATGAATGCCACTCAGCAAGACATTACCACACATCGACACAAACACAGCTGTGAGATACTGATGTACCAAGGTTATGGAACCTTACCAAGTTGTTTGTACAGTTTTGCCAACGTAAGCACACGGTGGCAAGTTTACAAATTTAATTGTCAGACCTCCTATTTTTTAAGCTACTCTAAATACTTTTTGAAATAATGTAAGACCATGTATTAGGCAGAATAAGGTAAGGTAAGCAACAATCTCAAATCTCATTTGCTTGAAACAATTGTTTATTCTTTTTCACATAAAGTCCATAGTGGATAGATAGGCTGCCGTGCTCCAAAGTGTCTTCATTCAGGATAATATCCGCATGGATATTATCACCCATCGCTCTAGTAGGGAGAAGAAAAGATGGACACCCGTTCTTAAATGATTCTCTGGAAGTGACAGAAATCAGTTCTCATGTTTCACTAGCCAGAGAAAGTCCTATAATTACTTTGTGTGTGATATCCTAGGTGCAGATAAGTAAAAAGAAATAGATAATAATGAACAGTTTCATGTCCACCACAGGTGGGTAGTGGAATAGGCAGAGACTGTAAATGATTGAACAAAGGTACATGAGAGAGAGAGAGAGAGAGAGAGAGAGAAGAATGGAAAGTGAGGCTTAGAAATGGTAAGTAACTTACCCAAGATCACACAGTGAGAGAGAACTGAGAACAACAGATAAACTAAGTTCCAAGAGAATTGCCAGTGTCTACACGTCCTTAAGCAGAGATTTTCTAAAAAGAAAGGAGAAATGTCTTAGTCATTTAATGGTGCTATATCAGAAATACCACAAGTGGATGACTTCAAAAATAGAAATTTTATTTTGTCACAGTGCAGTAGGCTAAAAGTCCAATTCACAGTATCAGCCAGGGGAAGGATTTTTCTGCTGGCTCTGGAGGAAAGTCTTTGTCATCAGTCTTCCCCTTCACTGGTGGCTTCTGATGCACAGAGATCAAGGGTCCTTATGAAAGGACATGCTCAGCTCTTGGTGGTTTGATGTCCCCAAATCACAGCTTGCCCCCACTTCCTTTACATCCTGAGAGATTTCCCTAGGGCACAATATAGTACCACACGTTGAGTCCTGTTCCACCAATACAACTGCTGTCATCCTCCCTCATTAACATCACAGAGGCAGGATTTATAACATAAAGGAATATCACAGAGTTCTGGGAATCACAGCCCAGCCAAATTGCTACACACATTTTAGGGGTACACAATTCAACTTCTATTACAAGCAGGTTATAATATTGTGTATAATTTGATAATTCATCCATTTTATGATGTGGGGCTCAGAAGGAATATACAGTAATTAGAAAATAAGGCAAGCATCTTTGTAATTAATGTAGTCTGAGTTTTGAGATTCTTAGCTATGTTTCTATATCCATTAAATTGAGCATTTCCCAGAAAATAG
The DNA here is from genome assembly GCA_028571685.1 of Heterohyrax brucei. Classification (NCBI taxonomy): domain Eukaryota; kingdom Metazoa; phylum Chordata; class Mammalia; order Hyracoidea; family Procaviidae; genus Heterohyrax; species Heterohyrax brucei. Next base: position 204,431,951 of record CM053140.1, read on the forward strand.
CTGGACTTGAAGCAGGTGTGATGCTATACTGAATTCTGAGAAGGTATAGTCTCAACAATTAATGGACATAAAAACAGGCAGGCTTCAAGTCTAATTAATAGTGCACAGGGTTCTGATTTAGTCTTGCTTTAGTGCGGAAGAGGAGCCTGGTGGTGCAGTGGTTAAAACACTTGGCTACTGACCAGATGGTCAGTGTTTTGAATATACCAGCCACTCAACAAGAGAAAGATGTGACAACCTTTTTCCATAAATATTTACAGCCTTGGAAACCCTCTGGGGAAGTTCTACTCTGTACTATAGGTGTGCTGTGAGTTGGAATCAACTCAACGACAGTTGACTTTGGTTTGGATTTTGGTTAGTGCAAGAAAAGTCTCGAAGCCTAGCTCAGCTATCTAGTGCTACTAAAACAGAAATACCAAAAATGGTTGATTTGAAAAGCTACACATGCAGCAAGTGAAGGTGATTATGATTAAAGATTTGTTAAAAGTAGGGAGTGGTTCAATCAGTTCAAATTGGAGGCCAATTTACATTATATTAAATAGCAAGTGTGAGTTATAGTTGTCAGTAAGTTAGATGTTTGTAACCCAGGGACTTACTATAACCAGTTAAGTAGTGGGGTAAGGAGAGATATTAGTTCAGAGAAAAACACTATGTATAAGACTATTGGAGAAAGGTTACAGAGCTGAGGGTTAAGCCTGGCTACAATTTAAAAAAGAGAATTAGTTTACCACCCTAGTAGATAAAAAATAAGGTTTTAAAACAGTACAAAACCCCAAATTGTTACAAGTACGATTCTGAATGTATCTTTATTTCTTACAAAAATGGGTAAATTGGAATATCTAAGATTTCACAGAGAAAGGAAAAGAAAATTCGTTACGAAAATGTGGATACACAATAAGCCTCGGAAAATTATCTATTACAAAGTTCCACATGAGGTTTCAGGAAATTGAGAAACAGATGCTAACATCCACATAGGAGAAACAGGCTCCTATATAAAGGCAGATGGTAAGAAACTTTCCAAGAATCTGTGGCAGAATCTCTTCATGCTGGGCACACAAAAGAACTACATTTCCCAGCTTTCTCTGGGACAATGTGACCACTGTATTTTTGCATAAACAGAAACCTACCATATTTGTTTGCCAACCGCATCTTCCTTCCACAAGGTAGTTTTGTAAGCACACTGTGCTAATGTCTTTTATACATTAATATGCTAAAAAAAAAAAATTGGCACAGCAGTACTGATGAAACTACCTTGTGCGGGAAGGGCACAGCTGACAGACATAGAAGGTACACACTATTTGTATAAAATACAGTAATCTTAGCATTGGACTTTGAGCATAAAGGATATGTGATGTCTCCTCTCTTTCCATTTCATCAGCCTTTGAGACTGTTTCAGATAGTCAGCAGAGAAGGGAAGTAAAGGGACTTCAAGGAAGTGAGTTCAAGGAAGAATGGTGAGAAACTGGAGGTGGTGAGGATAAACATCTCTTTCAAGGAGTTTTGCCACAAAGTGGAGCAGAGAAATTAGTTGCTGGGGGAGAAATGAAGTCAGAAGGATTTATGATGGGACTGAGAAGATTGTGAAGAGCCACCCAACCTGTTTTAGTCACCTAGGGCTGCTCTAACAGAAATACCACAGAGTGGATGGCTTTAACAAAGAACGGTTAATTCTTACACAGTCCAGTAGGCTACAAGTCCAAATTCAGGATGTCCACTCCAGGGGAAGTTTTTCCCCCCTGTCGGCTCTGGAAGAAAGTTCGGTATTGTATCAGTCTTTGTCCAGGAGCAGGAACCTCAGGTCCAAAGGACACGCTCTTCTTCCACTACTGCTTGCTTGATGGTGTGAGGTTCCCAGTTCTCAGCCTGCTTCCCTTTCCTTTTATCTCTTGGAGGATGAAAGGAGTAAGGGTGGGGAAGCATACTGCAGGGAAACTCCCTTTACAGTGGAGTAGGGAGGTGATCTTATAAAGGGATTTATAGTCCCACCCTAATCCTTTAACATACAGCATAGGAAAACCACAAAATGGAGGACAGTCACAAGATATTGGGAATTATGGTCCAGCCATATGGCTACACCTATTTTGGAGGAGACACAATTCAATCCATGATACAACCTATATCATACTTTGAGGAAATGAGAAGTAGATTTTTATTGGGTTAGGCCCTGAGATGTCAGAATTGATTTGTTATGGAAATACAGTCTAGCTTAAACTGTCTAATAAACCAAAAACCAAATCTGTTGTCATCAAGTTAATTCAGACTCATAGTGGTCCTACAGGACACAGTAGAACTGCCCCCATAGTGTTTCCAAAGAGTACCTGGTAGATTCAAACTGCAGACCTTTTGATTAGTACCTGTAGCATTTAACTACTATGCCACTGGGGTTTACAAACTGACTAATAGAGAACTAAAAATACAGCATCAGATGTAAAAGCTACACTGACTTACCCAAGACATTAGACAATTTATCAGTCTCTTAATTCATCACATGAGATAGATGATGGGAAAATTGCTAGCTTGTTAGATTCTCAAACAGCATTTGATATAATTAAAAATCTACTTAAAACCAAGGGAAAATCTTCTAATAAAATTATTAAGATATCTAAGTATATCATTCTTAATAATGAATTATTATAAGCTTGCCTATCACTGTCATAAACAAGAAAAGGATACCTACTGGCACCATTATTAGTTAACATTGTGGAAGTCCTAGCAAATTTAAAAACAGAAGCAAAAGAAATAAAAGGTATTAATATTAGAAATGAAGAGATAAAGGTCAATATCATGGGTAGATTATTTACCTGGAAAATCTAAACAGATCATCTGGAGGAAAAGCAAACAACTGAAATAAATAGAATGTTTTATGGTGGACTGTTTACAAGATATACTTAAATAAAACCTATGTCTTTTCTTTTTACTAGCAAAAACAAATAGAAAAATATATTAAGGGGTAGGGAAATTCCACTCATAATAGCAGTAATCACAACAAAAACATGAGAAACAAGCAACACAAATTAGAAGACCTGTAAGAAGAAATTGTGAAACTTCAAAAATATTTGAATAAATGGAGACATTCTGCATCCCTACATGGAAAAGTTCAGTATCGTGAAGTCAACGTTTCCCCACAGATGAATTCATACATTTAATGAAATTATTTAAAAAAAAAAAAAACTCAAGGAGAAGCTTGAGGAATTTGACAAAGTATTTCTAAATATACTTCTTCAGATATAGACAATTTCCAGGAGCACTTTTAGAGATCAATGTGACAATTAAAAAGTGAGTATTGGCTCAGAAAAAGATAGGGAGGTCAATGGGATGAATTAGAAAACACGGAAATAGAGATATAAATGTGGGAGTAATCAGCTTAGGAAGTGAGGGAATACCAAAATACTAGAATAGAGGTGCTAGAATTGAGCTGCAACGTTAAGAGGAGAGAGAAAGGATGAGTAAAAGACACCAAAAGGAAATTACTATAGTTGTAGAAGCACGGTGTCCTGGAAGGCAGGTGAAGAAGGTGTTCCAGAGAGGGAACGATAAACTAAATTAAATGCTTCCGATGGGTAAAGTAAGATAAAAAGTGCGGGTTGTCTACTGGTTTCAGTAATATGGAACCACTGACGCCTTTGACGAGCCAGTGCCAGTACAGCAGTGAGGCAATAGTGACTGACTGGAGTCAGAGAAATGAAGAAGTGTGAGAAATTGTGGGTTGTGAAGGCAAACAACTCTTTCAAGAAGTTTTGCTGTCCAGTGGAGCAGAGCTGGAGGAAGGCAGTAGCTGGGGGAAGAAGAGGAGTCAAGAGTGTTGATGGTGGAAGGGGTAGTAACGTCTTCAAGTGTGATGGGAATAATCTATCTGAAAGGGAAAATGATGGTGCAGGAGATAAAGGGTGAAGCAACATTCTAAGGAAGCTTAGAGGATACAATGTAGTACACAGAGAATGTTTGCTTTAATGAGCAGTTTATCCAAAGTGGCAGGATGAAAGGCAGATCACATGAATACTAGGGCTGGTAGGTGTGAACTTGTGAGAAGATCTATAATGACTTCTGTATTTCTCAGTGAAACAGAAAGCAAGATCATTAGCTGAGAATACGTAAAGACTTGGACATGTGGGCATTTTCAGAAAGTCTGAAATAGTTCAGGAAAAAGAGTCCATAAATACAATAGGAAAATATAGTATGATTGTCAGTAGCATTAGCACCTGCCTCAGATCATTAGTCATGAAAAGGGATGCATAAAGATCAATACCATAGGCATTGGTGAGCTGAAATGTATTGGTTTTCTTTTATTTAACATAACTGAGTGAAAATGTACATTCACATGAAAATTTACATGCCCCCCTATATGCAGCTTCCACTGCTCTCCCTGTCCGGTGACTGCACACTATTCCTCTCTGCTCCATACATGTCTCATCCTCCCAACAGTCTCCTTTCCCCTCCTCTCCGTCCACTCCCCTTCCTCCAGCCAGAGGTCAGCAAGATGATATCCTATAGATGTATAGAACCATAAAGTGCTTCCAATATATGGTTACTCTGCATTGCCAAGTCCATTCCATTCCTGTCCAAAGAGTGGACCTTTGTTATAATTTATGGGAAAGGGCAGCATCAGGGCCGGGGGCCATGCTCTCAGAGGAACCCCAAAACCGCTGGACCATCAACTGAGGTCTTTTAGTGGAGATCTCATAATGCACATCTTTTTATTCTTGTGTTGCCAGTGAGGCTCCTCTCTGTGAGCTCCGTCATGGCTATCACTAGTGGTGGCCGGGCACCATCCGGTTCTTCCGGTCCCAGGTCGATGTAGGCACCCACTCTTGTGGGTCTCTCTGTCTTCTCGGTTGTCTTTACCGCATGCCATTTTGGCCCTCGGTGAGCATCCATTCCTGCTGAGTTGGGACCATTTGCTGTGTCCTTGGATGGCAGCTTGGCAGCTTTTAAGACCCCAGACGCCACTCACCAATGTGGGGTGCAGAGAGCTCTCTTAGCAAAACGCTAGTTGTGCCAATTGGCCTGGAATTCGCCTAAGAGCATGGCCCCCTGCCCCCCGCCCCAGCTACTCTATCCTTGCAGTATTGAGTTAAGATGGAAGGAGTACTCAAGTTATGCTGAAGTCCACTTAATGTTGTTCTTGTTCCTAATGTGTGCTGTCACCGCTTTCTCCCAACTAGATTTCTAGTAACTACCTAAACTAAACCCTCCCCCCTTACCCTCCCTCCCTCCCTCCCCTCCCTTGCAGCTGTCAAAGAGTCTTTTCTTCTATACACAAGTCTGGTTTTGAGATCTTATCGTAGAGGTCTCATACAGTATTTGTCCTTTTGTCGCTGACTACTCTCACTCAACATAATGTCTTCCAGTTGAAACCAGGTTAGGAGATGTTTCCTGGAATCATCGTAATTCTTTATCATTGCGTAGTGCTCCATTGAGTATATGTACCACAGTTTACCTATCCATTCTTCTATTGTTGGGCATCTGGGTTGAATTCACCTTTTTGCTATTGTGGACTGTGCCGCGATAAACATTCTGGTGCATATGTCTGTTGGTGTGAAAGGCCTTGAATCTGTAGGATATATTCCAAGTAGTGGAATTACTGGGTCAAATGGTATATCAATACCCATTTTTTTAAGGAAGTGCCAGATTGCCTTCCAAAGAGGCTGGACCATTTTGCAACCCCACCAACAGTGTAGGAGGGTTCCACTTTCTCCACAGCCTCTCCAGCATTTGTTGTTTTGTGTTTTCTGGATCATGGCCAATCTTGTTGGGGTGAGATGGTATCTCATTGTTGTCTTGATTTGAATTTCTTTAATAGCTAAAGATCGTGAACATGTCTGCATGTGTTTTTTGGCTGCCTGGATCTCCTCTTTAGTGAAGTATCTGTCCATCTCCTTTGCCCATCGCTTAATTGGATGGTTTATCTTCTTCTTATTGATATTTTGTAGTATCTTATAGATTATGGAGATCAGGCGTCGATCTGACATAGAGTTGCCAGATATTTTTTCCCACTCTGTGGGTGTTCTTTTAATTCTATTAATAAAGTCTTTGGATGAGCAAAAGTGTTTGATTCTTAATAGTTCCCATTTATCTACTTTCTCTTCTGTTGATTGAGGTTTCTTTGACAGATTTTGGAGTCTGTCCTCATTGTATATTAAAACTTCCATTGTTGTTCCTACCTTTTCTTCAATGAGCTTTATCGTTTTAGGTTTGATATTTAGGTCTTTTATCCAGTTGGAGTTGGTTTTTGTATAAGGTGTAAGATATGGATCTTGATTCAGTTTATTGCAGATGGATAACCAATTTTGCCAGCACCATTTGTTGAAGATGCTGTTTTTACCCCAGTTTAATGTCTTAGGGCCTTTGTCGAATATCAACTGTTCATAGGCAGATGGTGTCATCTCTGGGGTCTCAATTCTGTTTCATTGATCAGTCTGTCTGTTCTTGTACCAGTACCAGGCTGTTTTGACCACTGTGGCAGTGTAGTATGTTCTAAGGTCGGGTAATGAGAGGCCTCCCAGTGTGTTCTTCTTCTTTAGTAGTACCTTACTTATCCGGGGCTTCTTCCCTTTCCAAACAAAATTGGTGATTTGTTTCTCCATCTCATTAAAAAATGATGCTGGAACTTGTATTGGGATTGCGTTATGTAAGTAGATTGCTTTGGGTAAAATAGACATTTTCACAATGTTAAGTCTTCCTATCCATGAGCAGGGTAGGTTTTTCCATTTATCTAAGTCTCTCTTTGTTTCTTGTAGTAAGGGCTTGTAGTTCTCTTTGTAAAGGTCTGTTGTTTCTCTGGTTAGATTAATTCCTAGGTACTTTATCTTCTTAGGGGCTATCACAAATGGTATAGATTTGATAATTTCCTCCTTAACAGTCTCGTTGTTGGTATAAAGGAAACCTACTGATTTACTTATATTTATCTTGTATCCTGAGACTTTGCTGAACTCTTCTATCAGTTTGAGTAACTTACTTATAGATTCCTTGGGGTTCTCTGCATATACAATCATATCATCTGCGAACAGGGAGATTTTAACTTCCTCTTTGCCGATGCAGATGCCCTTTATTTGTTCGTCTTGTCTAATTGCTCTGGCTAGAACTTCTAGCACAATGTTGAATAGGAGAGGTGACAGTGGGCATCCTTGTCTAGTTCCTGATCTCAGGGGAAAGTCTTTCAGTCTCTCTCCATTCAGGATGATGTGGGCAATTGGCTTTGTATAAATGGCCCTTATTGTGTTGAGAAATTTGCCGTCTATGCCCATTTTGCTAAGAGTTTTTAGCATGAATGGGTGCTGGACTTTATCAAATGCCTTTTCGGCATCAATGGACAAAATCAGGCAATCTTTGTCTTTTGTGTTATTTATGTGGTTAATCACATTAATTGTTTTCCTGATGTTGAGCCAGCCTTGCATCCCTGGTATGAATCCCACTTGGTTATGATGGATTATTTTCTTGATATGTTGTTGTATTCTGTTGGCAAGAATTTTGTTGAAGAGTTTTGCATCTAAGTTCATGAGTGATACCGGTCTGTAGTTCTCTGTCTTTGTTGGATCTTTCCCGGGCTTAGGTATCAGGGTTATGCTGGCTTCATAGAATGAGTTTGGGAGTACTTCATCCCTTTCTATACTGTGAAATAGTTTCAATAGTATTGGGGATAACTCTTCTCTAAATGCTTGGTAGAATTCTGCCGTGAAGCCTTCTGGGCCCGGACTTTTTTGGGTTGGCAGTGTTTTGATGACCTTTTCAATCTCTTCCTTTGTGATGGGTTTATTAAGTTGTTCTGCTTCACGCTGTGATAATTTGGGTAGGTGGCATGAGTCAAGGAATTGGTCCATTTCCCCGAGGTTTTCAAATTTGTTAGAGTACAGTCTTTCATAGTATTCTGTTATGATGTTTTTGATTTCTGTTGCATCTGTGGTGACAACTCCCTTCTCATTTCTAATTTGGGTTATTTGTTTCCTTTCCTGCTTTTCTTTAGTAAGTTTAGCCAGTGGTTTATCAATTTTGTTTATCTTTTCAAAAAACCAGCTTTTGGTCTTTTCGATTTTTTCAATTGTTTTTCTATTCTCTAATTCATTTAGCTCAGCTCTAATCTTTATGATCTCCTTTCTTCCAGTGCCCGAGGGGTTCCTCTGTTGTTCTCTTTCTACTTGTTCAAGCTGTAGAGTTAGTTCCTTGATTTGGTTTCTTTCTTCCTTCCAGATGTGTGCATTTATGGAGATAAACAGACCTGTGAGCACTGCTTTGGCTGTATCCCATAGGTTCTGGTAGGAAGTGTTTTCGTTCTCATTGGAATCCATGAATTTCTTTAATTCATCCCTGATTTCCTCTATAACCCATGTTTTTTTGAGCAAGATGTTCTTCAGTTTCCAAGAGTTCCACTTTCTATCTCTGTTTTTTCTGCTATTGATTTTGACTTTTATGGCTTTATGATCTGAGAAGATGCTTTGCAATAATTCAATGGTATGGATTTTGTTGAGCATTGCATTATGGCCTATCATGTGGTCAATTCTGGAGAATGTTCCATGTGCACTGGAGAAGAAGGTGTAGTTGTCTGCTGATGGGTGGAAAGTTCTGTATATATCAATGAGGTTTAGTTGGTTAATTGTGTCAATGAGGTCTTCTGTATCTTTACTGAGCTTTTTTCTAGATGATCTGTCTAGTAATGAGAGTGGAGTGTTAAAGTCTCCCACTATTATTGTGGAGTCATCTAACTCTCTTTTGAGCATAGTCAGTGTTTCTTCGACATATTCTGGTGCTCTGACATTAGGTGCATAAATGTTTAATATAGTTAAGCCTTGCTTGTGTACTGAACCTTTCAGCAGTAAATAGTGTCCATCTTTGTCCACGATGGTGGATTTGACATTAAAGTTGATTTTGTCTGAGATTAGAATTGCCACCCCTGCTCTTCTTTGTTCATTGTTAGCTTGATATATATTCTTCCAACCTTTAATTTTCAGTTTGTTCCTGTCTTTAGGTCTCAAGTGAGTTTCTTGTAGACAACATATGGATGGGTCGTGTCTTTTGATCCAAGATGACACTCGGTGTCTCTTTACTGGAGCATTCAGTCCATTCACATTCAATGTAATTATTGATAGGTATGTGTTCACTGCTGCCATTGTGATATGTTTATTTTTATGTTGATGTTTTCTCTGTTGTTCTTATTAGTCTGTTCTGAGACACTCTTTTTTGTGAGTTGATTTTTCACCTTTTTCAGAGCTGGTTTTATAGTTGTTCAGACTCGTGTGTTAGATTTCTTGAAATGGTATGATACATCTTTGTTGTGCTTTACAGCTGCCCCTATGAACCCCCTTAATAAACTATTTATAAACCCAATTTTAATTACTACCAGTCTGGTCATCTTCCTCTCTATCTGGAAAGACTATAACGACTGTAGTACATCCCTCTTTTTATTATGATGACACCATAGTTTTCATGATGATCACTGGATTGCTTCTTTCCAAATCAAAGCTTTGATTTACTTTGGAGCCTTCCCTAAATGAGTATTGAGTAGTGTGTCGTTCTAAAATATAAAGTTAGTGGTTTCGTTCTTCTAAGCCAAAGCCAAGAACTTCTTTCAGTATTTCTTGTAGTTTGGGTTTGGTTTTTACAAAGTCTCTGAGTTTCTGTTTATCTGGAAATGTCTTAATTTCATTTTCATGTTTGAAAGACAGTTTTGCAGGATATATAATTCTTGGTTGGAAGTTCTTCTCCTTCAAGACTTTGAATGTGTCGTGCCACTGTCTCCATGCCAGCATGGTTTCTGCTGAGAAATCTGACGAGAGCCTACAGGGTTTCCCTCTGAATGTTGGCTTTGCCTTGAGTCTTGCTGCCTTTAAGAGTTGCTGCTTATGTTTCATTTTGTTAAGCTTGATTATAATATGCTTTGGAGTCTTTCTTTTGAGATCTATATTGGGTGGCGTATGATATGCATCTGAGATGTCTATATTCTCTTCCTTCATGATTTCTGGCAAGTTTTCTTTCAGCAGCTCAGCAACAATATTCTCTGTGTTCTCAGATGTCTCACCCTGTTCAGGGACTCCAATTAATCGAAGGTTGTTCCTCTTAATAGAGTCCCACATGCTTCTTAATGTTTCTTCATTTTTCTTGTTTCTTTTTTCTGATTTCTGCTCATAGACGCTGGCATCAGTAGCTCTGTCTTCCAAGTCAGAAATTCTTTTTTCCATTTGTTGCATTCTGTTTTCTTGGCTTTGCATGGAAGTTTCTATGTCTTTGATTTTCTTCTTGATCTGTTGGATTTCAGAGTACTGGTGTTCCATCAGATCGAACAACTTGCTTAATTTTTCCTTTTGTTCTGCTGCATTTTGTATAAGGTCTAGAAGGGCTCTGTATATAATCAATTTGTATTCACTTCCTGATGCTTTCATAAAAGTTTCTTCATCTGGAAAATTCCTTGGTTGCTTTGTTTGGGAGCCTTCTGAAGCCATGAGTGATTGCTTGTATGCCACAATTGTCTGTTTCTTTTTGGGTCCCATGTGAGTATATAGAGGCTGGAAGAGGTACTGTGAGGATGGATTGTAAATGTTTCTCTAGGCTGTCTTCAAATGTAAAGCAAAAGGTATCTGACCAGTTCACAAGTCAGTTAGGTTTTCAGGTGTAGAGGTCCCTCTTCCCATCTGACAATGTAAGCGCCACTGTATCGAACCCCAGATGATAACAAACTAGTTCAGAATACAGCACTGCTAGTGCCCTGGTGGCCTCTGCTGACAGGGCCTAGCCTTATCCAACACTGCGTCGAGTACTGGTTTTGTGATAGAAAAGCACTCTCTTGTGGGCAGGGTCTGGCTCCCAAGCTAAGAATTAGGTCCAGCTGCGGCCACCATACACAAGATGGCGTTCTCCACACAGGCAGCGGACAAGGGGACTAAAGATGCCCAGAGGCAGCGATTCCTCTGCTTGTGTTTCAGGGCCCTCAATGTAGGCAGCACTATGCAAAATCACTACTTTTCTGTCGGAGAAGCGCTGTCCCGTTTGCAGGTGCTGGCTCCCAGGCTAAGAACGAGGTCCCGCTAAAATCTCGGTACCAACATGGCGTCCCGCACCCTGACCACGGAGTTCCGCACAAACCCCACTGAGGCAGCTACAAAACGAAAGGCTCTAGATTAACAGAGTCCCGAGCCTGGCTCTCAGAACATGGGAATTTCGCCTGCCTATCCCCCCAGCAGCGCGCCGGGCAAGACCCAGCTCCGCCCGCCAGCCGAGACCGAGGAAAAAAAAAGTCAAAATGGTGCGTTTACCTTCCATCCGGGAAAGCCAGGGCTAGCCAGGAGCAGGAGTCAGTGAAAGAGAGGAGATTTTTCACTGAATGGTATAAAGTCCCAATTAACAGCTCTGTGCTGTGTCCTGAGGCTGATTAGGTGCTCAGAAGGCTCTGTTTGATTGTCAATTCAGGTCTTGGTTTCCGGAGGGATAGAAAGAGACGTGTCCTTAGTCCGCTATCTTGACTCCGCCCCCTGAAATGTATTGGTTTTGATCATCTTGAACTGAGCAACCAAATGGCCTATGAAAAGGAATGGCACTGCAGACATCGTCATAAAGAACATTTCAAGATCTATCCTAAAGCACAGTGCTGTCAGTGGTAAGATAATATCCATATGCCTACAAGGAAGACCAGTTAATAAGACTGTTATTCAAATTTACACACCAAACTCTAATGCCAAAGATGAAGAATTTGAAGATTACCAACTTCTGCAGTCTGAAATGGACAAACACGCAATCAGGGTGCACAGGTGATTACTGGTGATTGGAATGAGAAATCTGGAAATAAAGAATGACCAGTAGTTGGAAAATGTGGTCTTGATGATAGAAATGATGCCTGAGATGACTGATTGAATTCTACAACACTAATGACTTCATTGCAAACACTTGTTTTCACCAACATAAATGGTGAGTATACACATAGACTTCACCAGATGGAATACACAAGAATCAAATCGACTACATTTGTGGAACAGACAATGGAAAAGCTCAATATCATCAGTTAGAACAAGGCCAGGGGCAAACTGCTGAATAGTCCATCAATTGCTCATATGCAAGTTCAAGCTGAAGCTGAAGAAATTTAAGACAAGTCAACTAGAGTCAAAAAATGACCTTCAGTATATTCCACCTGGATTACAGACCATCTCAAGAGTAGATTTGATGCATTCAATACTAATAACCAAAGACCAGATGAGCTGTGGAATGACAAGGATCTCAAACATGAAGAAAGCAAGAGGTCATGAAAAAGGCAGAAAAGACCAAAATGGATGTCAAATGAGAGTCTGAAAGCTACTTTTGAATGCAAAGTAGCTAAAGCAAAAGGAAGAAATAATGCAGTAAAAGAGCTAAACAGAAGACTTCAAAAAGCAGCTCAAGAAGGGATAGCATAAGTATTATAATGATATAAGCAAAGACTTGGAGATAGAAATCAAAGAGGAAGAACGTGCTCAGCATTTCTCAAGATGAAAGGACTGAGGAAAAAAATTAAGCCTTGACTTGCAATACTGAAGGATTCTATGGGGGAAATATTAAATGATCAGGAAACTTTCAAAAAAGGAACGAATACACCGAGTTACTATACCAGAAAGAAATGGTCAAAGTTCAGCCATTTCAGAAGGTAGCATATCATGGTATTGAAGCAAGAAGTCCAAGCTGTGCTGGAGGCATTGGCAACAAACTAGGCTCCACGAACTGACAGAATACCATCTGTCATGGATTGAACTGTGTTCCCCCTCAAAGTCTGTAGTAATTTGTTTAGGCCATAATTCCTGGTATTGTGTGACGTTCCTCCATGTTAGAATTCCCACCTCTATGATGTTAATGAGGGTAGATGGGTGCTGCTGTGTTGGTGGGGCAGGATTTAATGTGTGGGATTGTTTTGTTTTGTGCCTTGAGGCAATCTCCTGAGAGATAAAAGGAAGAATCTGACAAAGAGATTCGGTGACTTTTTACCACCAAAAAACAGTGCTGGGAGCTGAGCACATTCTTTAGAAAGCACTGTGATCTCTGTGCCTCAGATCGACAAGGACCTTCCTTATCAGCAAGGAGTTGGCAGAAAACAAGCTGGATTCAGAAGAGGGATATTGAACCAGGGATAGATCCCAGATAGATCCTAGCTGAGAGCAAGATAACACCAGAAAGATGTTTACCTATGTTTTATTAACTATGTAAAAGCATTTTGAGAGAGAAGCTTTAGACACCGGATTTTAAAAAGGCAAGTTAAAATAGACAGCAAAGATTTAATTGTCTTTGTAAAATTGACTTGTCTTTTCTCCTGTCTTAAAAATTCCTGGTTCTATCAGGAAGTCACACGTTAACTGATAGAATCACGGAATTAATGTCTGCAGTATTCACAACTTTTTTAGAAATATCAAAACAGGTGAGAGACAGCTAGCTGCCAGTCAGGAACCCCCTGCTTCAGATGGTAACCCAAACCAGTCCAGATCCCTGCTCCTGATGCATATCTTCAAAAGACCCCGGAGACCTCCAAATGGACACCCCACTTCACCTCCAGTCAATCTCATTGTTTCCCTGGTGCCAGCACCAGTACCTGTATTTAGATTTGCATGTAACCGTGCTCCTTTATATACCCCTAACCACCTGATGAGTTTTGAGCAGGATCTGATGGAGAGAATCTTTGCTGCTCCCTGTGTCTGTTAGCACACAGTAATAAACTTTTTGCTCACTCACCCAAATATCTGTCTTGGAGATTGGCTTTGGGGGCAGGTAACAAGGATCTGGGTTTTGTATGGTAACAATTTTGGCAAGCCAGCCAGAAGGCAAGACTTTCTGAGCTTCATGATCAGCCACAGGAAACAGGAGGCCTGCAATACCCTTTTTTAAGTGGCTGCAAAAACATGGGATTCCTGCTGGCCCTTTCTCCTTCCTGCCGAGGCATTTCGACTTCTAAACAGTGCCATCTAGGGCTGAGTGATCAAAACCTTTTTTCTTTCTTTCCTTTTCCCACCGCTTTTCTTTGTTAATGTTTCTTTTTTATTTTTAATTCTGGGTCAGTAGCTCCGTGGAAACAGGACTGCCTCCCCTTACAGGTACCACGTTACTCCTCCTTGGGATGTCCAGGGGGTAGGACCTGGGTTATCTCTGCTGGAACCGAGTGTTTCCACCAAGAGACCCTGAGACGGGAGGTAACTGCCACAGGATGAGTTACTGGTTTCCCCCAGGGTTTGGTTCTATTCAGCTGGGAAGTATTGGTAGAGACCCACCTGGAAAGTTGCCTCCAGTGAAAAAGCTTCTGGGTGTGTGAGTAGAAGCTGGGCTTGGGAAGGTGTACATGCTAACCTGTGTGTGGTGGTGTCTACGAGGTTCCACATGTTATCCCTACCCTCTGACATCAACAGCGTGGAGTTCTGGGGGTGTACCAATGCTGGGGACCCATGGGAAGAGTCCTTGAGCTGGAAGGTTCCCAGAGAAAAAACTCCCATGTGTGCCCGGCAAGACAGGTCTTTGGTTTCCCAAAAGGTGCCTCCACCAGCAGGATGTGTTGGTGTGGCCTCTGCTGGACCACAAGTGTTACTGCAGAGGGCCTTGGTAAAAAGCCAGCTTGGAGAGTGCATGCCTGCAGGTGTATGTGTGTGTATCATGGATTGAATTGTGCCCCCCCAAAAATATGTGTAGCCATGTGGCTGGGCAGTGATTCCCACTATCTCCTGACTCTCCTCCATTTTGTGGTTTGCCTATGCTGTATGTTAAAGGATTAGGGTGGGGCTGTAAAACCCTTTGTAAGATCACCTCCCTGCTCCACTGTAAAGGGAGTTTCCCTGCACTATGCTTCCCCACCCTTAATCCTTTCATTTTACAAGAGATAAAAGGACAGACAGGCAGGCAGAGAATTGGGAACCTCATACCACCAAGAAAGCTGCACCGGGAGAAGAGCGCGTCCTTCAGACCTGAGATGCCTGCGCCAAGATGCTCCCTGGACAAAGACTGATGCAATGCCAGACTTTCCTCCAGAGCCGACAAGGAGAAAGCCTTCCCCTGGAGCGGACACCCTGAATATGGACTTGTAGCCTACTGGACTGTGTAAGAATAAATTTTCCATTGTTAAAGCCATCCACTCTGTGGTATTTCTGTTAGAGCAGCCCTAGCTGACTTAAACAGTGTGTGTCTGTGTCTGTGGGTGTGGATGTCTGAGGAGGCTTTCTTTGTGTGTTGGATGAGATGGATTTTTTTTTTGTTTTTTTTGCTTTGTGGGGTTTGGAGTCATAAAAAATGTGTGGTCTTTGTATCTTGTCCTGTTATTGTCAGTATATTTTTCTCTTTTAAATAGATAGCTGAGAGGACTTCAGGCCCTATGCCTTTAGGCTTTTGAATCTAAACATATGTAAATGATCCTCCTGAGTTGCTGATTAAGGGAGCTTCAGGGAAAGCTCCTTTGAACAGCCAGCTGAGAACACTTATGAGGTAAAAAGATGTCTTAAAGAGAAAGTAACAATTCCAGATTTTTGGAAAGCCTTTCATAATTGGGTGGAGACCTTCTTAAGACAGAGAGCAGATAAGAATTGCTGCTTTGCTCTCTGCACCCCACATTGGTGAGTGGCGTCTGGGGTCTTAAAAGCTGCCAAGCTGCCATCCGAGGACACAGCAAATGGTCCCAACTCAGCAGGAACGGATGCTCACTGAGGACCAAAATGACATGCGGTAAAGACAACTGAGAAGACAGAGAGACCCACAAGAGTGGGTGCCTACATCGACCTGGGACCGGAAGAACCGGATGGTGCCCAGCCACCACCAGTGATAGCCACGATGGAGCTCACCGAGAGGAGTCTCACTGGCAACACAAGAATAAAAAGGGGTGCATCATGAGAGCTCCACTAAAAGACCTCAAATGATGGTCCAGCGGCTTTGGGGTTCCTCTGAGAGCATGGCCCCCGGCCCTCATGCTGCCCTTTCCCATAAATTATAACAAAGGTCCACTCTTTGGACAGGAATGGATTGGACTTGGCAATGCAGAGTGACCATATGTTGGAAGCACTGTGGTTCTATACATCTATAGGATATCATCTTGCTGACCTCTGGCTGGAGGAAGGAGAGTGGGTGGGGCAGGGGAAAGGATGTTGTTGGGAGGATGAGACATGTATGGAGCAGAGAGGAATAGTGTGCTGTCACTGGACAGGGAGAGCAGTGGAAGCTGCATATAGGTGGGCATGTAAATTTATACGTGAATGTACATTTTCACTCAGTTATGTTAAATAAAAATAAAAAAATAAAAAAAAAGAATTGCTGCTTTGCTTTAATTATCAAAAACTGTGTACATCCAAATCTTAAAATAAGTTCTCTTCATTACAGAACTTCGGGGACCTCTCTGCTAAGTTTTGTCCAGAGTAAAGCTGACATTTCTCTCTCTTGCTGTACGTTTAGAAGACCCTTAGTGAACAGGTGGATGACTGGCAGGCAATTGACGAACTCTGATCAGGACACTCTCAGCTGCTCATGTAGCCCCAGTAACTCTGGCCCAGATGGGTGAGGGTACTTATCCATCTATACCATTCAAAAGCCAAGGATAAGGTCTGTAAAATATTTGGTGGCATGGGTCAGACATTTAAGAGCCTATTTAAGAGCCATTTAAGAGCGTCTGCCTCTAGAAGTCTTCCATGATAGAATAAGGGGAACACAGAGCAGATGAGGTAAGTGGGCACCCCGTGCAAGATAAATGCCATGCTACATAGCATCACTGGTCCAAGCAAAACACAACCCCATTCTCCTGAATCTCTGCTTCCCCGATAGGATAGAAGGTGGATTCCTTGGCCTCCTCTTTTGTTCTCCTTTCTTCTTTGGCTCAGCCTAAGGCAGAGGAAACTTGTTCAGAGGGGTCCTCTTAGTCTGTCTGCATGGGACAGGATGGAGGTGTGACTTCTGTATGCTCCAAGTAGCTGCCAAGAAGCTTTCCTTCTTGGGAGCCTCCAAAGGCCGCTCATCCGCATCTGCCATGGTGTCACGAATTTAAAAGGGTTCAAGCACTTTATTCTAGGTGCATACAGAAAAACTCACGTTCTCATCAGGGTTCAAACTTCTCTCAGTTAAGAAAAGGAGCTTCTGTCTCAACTACTGTAATCAAAGGCTGCCCTTTTCTTATTGGGTTAAAAGTATACATTTATTTCTTCTTAATATTTTCCAACAAATGCATAATATTAAGTCATGATTTTATTGTTAGGTCATAATTTGTATTGTTGTTTCTTAATTGCTAATTAGAAAAAATCCCTGGTTATGTAGTGATAAATACTATCTAGTTAAAAGGTTTACAGTTTAAATCTGCCAGAGGTGTGGCAGGGACAGCTCTAGTCTGCCTCACCCAATAGGGCTGCTGTAAATTAAAATCAGGCTCACAGCAGAGGGTTTGATTCAGTTTTAAACTGCAGATTTAACCTGGCTAGAAACACAGGGTACTAACAACAGTATTAAGCAGAAAAACAAAGCCAGCTTAAAAACTGCTCTGGGACTGATCCACAGTGGAGCTGTGAGCCTGTCCCACAGAGGCATTTTGACAAGAATGGGGTGCCCCCCCACCACTCCGGCACTTAAACCAGAATTAGGCTTGCTGACCTCCGGAACCAGAAAAACTGATGGAATGGGATTTGTCTTTAAGACATTTAAATCTGGTGAGCTACAAAGCCTTGGAGCACTTGCCCCCAGTGGGACAGCGGGTACCAGTTGGATGCTTGTGCCCTCAAAGCTGTAAGAGATACAAGCTGAGGTGAGCGGCTTCTAGGATTTAAAATGGTAAAGCCACACCCCTTGATATTTCCAGCAGTGAAGTTGCCGCTTCTGTGAGCTTGAGAAATTATGTACCTGAAGCCTACACATTTAAAAGGTGTTGTCCGAGTGGGCCTGGAAGGCAGAGCGGTAAGACAGGGTCAGGGAGACTGGCTTTCACCAAAAAACCTAGTGTCTAGAGGACAGAAACATTATGTAAAATGCCTCAGGGAGAAAAATTTCTTTTAAAAACTTTTCAGGGTGGATACTGTCTTGTTGACCGTTGTGCCTTTTTCCTGCCATTTATAATGGAAACGGCTAATGTGTACCTGCCTGTTCTGTATTTTGGAAACAGATAACTTGTGTACTATATTTCATAGCTAAAAAAGATTTCTAGATTTTTAAAGCAGACTCTAAGACTTGTTATAATTGGGTAAATGTTTTACATGTTACAGTGTTCTAATTTTAAAAAAAGACAAAGGGTGGGATGTCATATATTTTAATTGATCTGACATCATCAAAGTCTATGCTTTGACTGAGACATTTAGATTAACTCTTATATATATATAAACCCTGTAGATTAGGTTTTAATGTTACCATCAATATGGTGCCTGAGATTTTAAACTCTTGATGGTGTTAAATTACTATTTATTGAACACTTTAAGGGTTTTATGGTGAGATATATAATTCCCCTTAGAGTTTAGTTTTCTAGCCTCCATGGAAACTGAGGTAATCCACACAAGCTATTGCTTTTTAAGAAATTACTTCCTCAAGCCACCTTAAGTCAGACAATGATCTACATAAACTGTTATACTATATGGCCCTTCCCCCTCCCTCAAAGAGAGATATATGTCTCATTTACATTATAAAAGATAAAACACTTGTCCTCAAGCTATCTTTTTAGCTAGAGACCTGGAGACAGCCAGCTGTTTTACTCTGGCTGGGCTCACAAAGCCTTTTTGGAAAATGTATCTATGCTAGTTTTAAAAGCAAAAGGGAAAAGCCATTTTGGCCATACAGTTTGTATCTTGGTCCAATGTCAGACATAAGACAGATTATAAAAGCCTGAGGTGCAGCCTCTGTCCATACTCCCAATTGGTAGAGGGGAGTTAGGGTAATTTAATAACAGATTTTGACAACAGAGAGAAAGGGACAAAAAGGCCTAGTTGTTGGCTAGGGTGAATCAAGTCTGGGTCCCCCTCAAGGTAACCCAGTTATGCCTAGAAATGAGGACTCGGAGTACCTCACTGGTCAGTAAATGTGGACCACAATAAATATAGGGCACTGTTAGAAATGAGGCCACTTAAAAGCCCAGTGTCCTGAGTGTCTTAAAGCAAGGCATTCAGCAGACCTTCCCAGGAGGTCCAAATAGACAAACCCTCGTAGAATCTCAGGAGTCTAAGAAACAGACCACCAGTGGGGACCCTGAGGCCTGTATGCCTCCTGGCCACACATCAACAATTCCATAGGAGAGCTAAGGCTTAGACTCTGATGTGGACCTGGAGTAACAAAAATTAGACTTGTTTTAGGCAAGAGTAGCCACCTTCTCTATTTTTAAATTACCCAATGGGCCCCACTCTCCAAGCAGGACTATGTAAAGATTAAGATTTGCACTTCTGATAAAGTTCTACATTACTTATGTCTGATAAGGACTGATGAAACCATATTTAAAAGGACAATTCTTTCCATATGTCCCTGGGTGCCCTATTAAATTGCTGGGACAAAATTACTGATTAGAATTCAGTAAGATTTAAAAATTGACTATATTATTGGTTTGGAGATATACGCTAGAAAAATATTCTGGTGACATGAAAGGTTTTGAGATACTGCCATGCTAAATGCCTGAGAGTTTGGTTTCTTTATCATTCTGGTTGACAGAGCCAGCTGTTTAAATGGTATGGGTCTGTGAATTCCTAAGCCATGTTCCTCCTTAGCCATGTATCTTGGCAATGGTTGCCAAGAAAACAGCCTGGAACCTAAAGGCTAGAGGACTGTTTGTTCTTGGTAACCTCTCTGCTAGAATCCATAGTCCACTTACTTCTGGGCCAAATTCTAAATTTGTTTGAACTGACAACCTTCATCCCCTTCTATGCCCCTTTTCAGCATGACGTAGTCAGGGAGATATGTGTCCCTCTTCCCAAGACTAGAAAATTTTCAGAAAAAAAGTGGGATTTGAAACAAGAGGGAAGCTTTAGAAACCCCAATTTTAAAAAGAGAGGTTAAAATACACAGCAAAGATTTAATTCTCTTTATAAAATTGAGTTGTCTTTTGTCTTAAAAATCCCTGGCCCTGGCAGGAAGTCACGCCATTAGCTGACAAGAATCACGGAAATAATGTCTTTGCAGTTTTCCCAGCTTTTCTTAGAAACATCAAAATAGATGAGAGATAGGCAGATGCCAGTTGGGAGCCCCCTGCTTCAGATGGCAACGAAAAC
This sequence comes from Heterohyrax brucei, assembly GCA_028571685.1. Classification (NCBI taxonomy): domain Eukaryota; kingdom Metazoa; phylum Chordata; class Mammalia; order Hyracoidea; family Procaviidae; genus Heterohyrax; species Heterohyrax brucei. The sequence goes on from CM053140.1 coordinate 204,452,077, forward strand.
CAGTCCAAATCTCTGCTTCTGATGCATTATCTCCAAAAGACCCCTGAGGGGCCATCAGAGCTGTCATCATTTTAGCCTTGATGTCTTGAATGTCATCAAAATACCTTCCTTTTAATATTTCCTTTATCTCTGAGTAAAGAAAAAAAGTCATTGGGACTATGTCAGGTGCATAGGGTGTTCCAATACAGATGTTTACTGGCTAGAATTTCCCTCACAGTCAGTGCTGTGTGAGCTGGTGCATTGTCATGATGTAAGAGCCATGAGTTGTTGGTGAAAAAGTTCAAGTCATTTTTGTCTGTTTCACGCAGCCATTTCAGCACTTCCAAATAGTAAACTTGGTCAACTGCTTGTCTAGTTGGTACAAATTCATGATGAACAATCCCTATGATATCAAAAAGTTAGCAACATTGTTTTGACTCTTGAACCGATGGAACTTTTTTGGACATGGAGAATTGGCTGACTTCTAATTGAGCACTTTGACACCTTGTTTCAGGGTTGTATTGGTATACCCATGTTTTATCACCAGTGATAACATGGCCCGAAACATCATCTTGCCTCTTCAGAAAGACTTGTCAAACTTCAACTCTTTGCTTCTGTTCCTCATTGTGCTCCTTTGGGACCATTTTTGCACATGCCTTCCTCATGTCAAGATTTTCAGTTAAGATTTTTCTGTTTCTCTATTCATGTTTACTTGGTCTTCTATGCTTTTCCCAGCCTAGTGATTTTGATGCACAATTCTACAAAGTTTTGCAAAGCTTTTGTCAGTTCTGCTTGTTAGTGGCCTCATTGACCTCTCTTCATCAGTGATGCATTCTTTTCCCTCAGAAAAATGTTTAATCCATTTGTACACTGCCATTTTCTTCATGGCATTATACCCATAAACTGGGGACTACCATGTCCCTGATTTCACTTCCACTCTTGCCAAGTTTAGCAAGAAATTCAATGTTTGTTCATTGCTCTAATTCTAGTTCCAACATTCTCATGACAGCACACAAAAACATGCAATAATGAATGCCATTCAGCAAGACAGTGCCACATGTCAACACAAACACAGCTGTGAGACACTGATATACCAAGGTTATGAAACCTTACCAAGTTGTACACTGCTGTCAATGTAACTGCATGGTGGCAAATTTGGAACTTGTCATACCTTGTATGTAGTTGGGTCTTTTTTTTGTTTTTGATCTACTGTGATAGTTTAACTGGTATATTCATCTGGAAATACCTCAATTTCACCATTGCATTTGAGAGACACTTTTGCTGGATATCTAATTTTTGGCTGGCAGTTTTTTTTTCCTTCATAGCTTTGTGTGTCATTTTACTTGCTTCTTGTCTGCATGATTTCTGTAGCCCAAGCTTAGTCTTATTGGCTCTCTTTTGTAGGTTACTTTTGTTTATCTTCAGCCAGTTTTCAAAATTTTTCCTAGTTTTGGCAAGCTTGATTATAATATGCTTTGGTGTTTTTTTTTTTTTGGTATCTATCTTGTGTGGAATTCAATCAGTATCTTGGATATCTTCTGATCTTTCATGGTATCAGGAAAGTTGGCTGTCCACACATCTTCAAAAATTCTGTTTTTTGTTACCCCAGTCACTCACAGATCATTCCTCTTGATAAAAGTCCCACATAATGTTTGTTGTTTCCTGATTTTACATTCTGTTTTTCCTCAAATATCTTGGTGTCACATGCTTTATCTTCAGTCTTAACTTTGGCCTTCCATTGCCTCAATTCTATTTGACTCTGTTGTTTTTATTATCTATCTTCTGAATTTCTACTTCCTGTTTTCTTGCAGCCTGTTCAGTTTGTCATTATGCTCCCCTGTATTTTGCCTCATTTTCCAACTGATCTCTTGAAGAGTCGTAAATATTTTATATTCTGACCTCTGCTAATTCCAGTTAGATGTGCTGGTTGGGTCAGTGGCACCTTGAAAGCTCTAACATTTGTCCAGGCACCATGTGGTTACAGCTGTTTGTTACTAGGCATGCAAGCCCAATCCGTTTACTTTTCTTGTATGGATTCAGCTCAGGTGTCTTGTCAGTCATTAGATGTGTGGTGAAGGCTCTCCCCTGCTGTCCTAGATGAGCATGGGTGATTGGTGTAGGCACAGGTATTTGGCTGCACATGCTTAGAATGGCAGGGGACTGACAGCCCTCTCTGAATGTGTGTGAGGCAGGCATGTCTCCGAATGCCTGATCCTGTTTTTGCACTGAATTTCTGGCTCAGGAGTTGTATTTTTTTCCCCGTTCCTGTTTGTTGTTTTCTGTCTGAGTCTAGAAGAATGACTAGGGCATGCAGAAGGAGTGCTATTTCTGGCTCAAGAAATGGCATCAGATACCACAACTGGGCATACTACAGAAGAGAGAGAAACACTGGGTAAAGGGAGACAAGTTTATCCTGAAGGAAAGTTTTAGATTCATGTGATAAGTTAGACACAAGCCACTTAGCTTTTGACCGTCAAGTGCCATTTTTCAGTCTGTTTTCAGAGGAGGACACCACCTGAATGCCACTGCTTCATTTGTAGGTTGCAGACAACTCCCAGTGGGTCAAGTCTGGCCAGTGTTCGGTGCTTCTTGACATACTATCCCTTCCCCATCGCTCAATCAGATTTCCTATATTCTCTTTGATGTGCAGGGCTCCAAGAATGTCATATAAAATTGACTCATTTGTTCTCTTGGGTCTATGTTGTTAGAGGGATCACAGGAAGCATCTGATTACTCCTTCTTGGCTCTGTTTGCCTCCTCAATCCAGTTAATTGATATAATTCAATTCATATCTTTTAAGAACCTAAAAAACAAATCAGATGGACCACAGAATTTTTAAAACAGTGTATCTTGGGGGGTAGGGTGGGCAGGGAGCAACTTCAGAAATTTAAATATGGAGTATATATTAGCTATTATGGTACTGTTAATGTTCTTAGGTGTGATACTCATACTGTGGCTGTGTGAGTGAATGTCCTTACTCTTAGGAAATCCATACTTAGGTGTTAGTGGGTGAAGAGTCATGATGTGCCTATGTACTTTCAAGCAGCTCATCCAAAAAAGTGTATGTGTATATGCAAAATGTTCTATTTTGATATAAAAGTTAAAAATTAGTAGTATTAAAAATGACACAATAAAAACATATATATGAAAACCTATCCAAAAATTCACAAAATGTATCCTACTAAAAATGAAGGTTCCAAACTGTCATTTTAGTGTTTAAAATGATGAAATTATGATTGTATAAGGAACAAAACATTACATGAAAGTTCAATCACTTTTAAGTTGGCAGAAATGTATAAATTATTTAACGGGATACTGCTATATTTAGCTTTAGAAGTGGTAAAACTTGTATTTATAAGGTTAGTAATGAATTTGTGAGTTCTCTTTCAAAGATCAGAAGAGCCAATAATTAATAAAGACACGTGTTCAGATTTATTTGGAAATTCACAGTTTCTAATGGCACTACACAGCTTTGTAGTTACATATTGTTAAGTCTTCTTTCCCCAACACTGGATGCCGCACACAGATGGTATAACTTCCCTCTCCACCTCTGTTCCAAACTGGACCTCTTTCAATAGGGCTACAATCAAGCCTTCTTGCTCTGAATGGCTAGTTGTGCAGACTGGAAGAAAATTCAATTATCTAAAACACACCGTTAACCTAACATAAAAGCAGCAACTTAAACAACAAAAAGGCTTTAAATAAGTCACATTACAAACAATATCTCAAGAAAGGTTTTCGACAAGTTTATGAACAATTATTACTAAAAGCACTCAATAAGTTAGAACTTTTAAGTCTTACAAAATAATCAATTCATTCCCTTTCAAAAAACATGTTCTACTTTCATTCATTACTGCACAATCAATCACACACCCAGAAATTCTTTTATTCGGTCAGTGACAGTAATTTTTTAAAAGAAAAAAAGACAAATAACAGACACACTGACATCATACAAGTATACCTCTTTCTGCACATCTGTAGCCAATACAAAGCAAACATCAAGGAATAATCACTTTAGATTTGACCAATCAGACAAGGCTTGACAAACTCATGAACTGATTCTGTGCATATGTACATAGGCAGTGATTATATCATATGAGAACTGGACTCGCTCGCCAAACCTTCAAACTTTGTCATGTTGGAAAATGATCTGAAAGTTTGAAAGATTAGTGTTTATTATGAATTCTTAAAAAATGTAATATAGCTAAAGAAAGCCTTTACAAGTGGCTAAGTGTCTTCAAAAGGTGAATTTATCCAAAATTTGTATGCAAATACCAGTCATTTGCAAGAAAAGATCTTGTATAGTGACTTTTTTTCCTCATTAAGTTACTAAGGAAAAAGTAATCCAATCCAAATGAGTTAAATAAATATACTACTAGAAGTATCACCCTTTACCTAAAAAAATAAAATTTCCAAATGAGAGTTCATTACCAACGAGTTTCCTAAACAGAGATCTAACTGGCAAGTCTTTCAGGAATTTTACACTGTCTGATCCACATTGATAAGCTTCAGGCACAGACCACCTCAAAGCCTTGTAGTGTTTGCAGCTTCCAAGATAGTAACAAAGTTATAATAGAAATCAAATGACAGAAAAAGTTCTCCCTCCTCTTTCAGTGGCATTATAAATAGACAAAAGGCACATAAATATGGGAAGGTGCAAGAAATAGGAACAAAGCTAAAGGAAGAGGTTTAGGCTTTCATTCCTATCCCAGCCAAGAACTCAGCTTCCAAATTACTTTTGTCCCAGTAATTTATCTGTGAAAAACATCTTTATAAAATGTCTACCATGTCATTACAGGAAGTGATCAGCCTTATAAAACTGCAACTCATTAACCAAGATTGACACATTCCTGTCTACTTTTTAAAAAGACAGAAACCATAATTTCTGAATACTTTTCCCATTAATAGCTTTCTCGCTCCCTCAATCCCTTCAAATACCACAGAGTGTTCTTCAAAGAACAACAAAAAAGTCTCCAGTACGAAAGTTTCATTAATTTCAGATATGTCCAGAGACTGTTGTAACACCAAATGTTCCCACGGTGATCTCTTTGTTTCCTTTGATTATGTCATGCAGGCTCGGCAGTGATCCTGACTTAGTCTGTATGAGAGTTTTTATCAGTTTTCCTTGGTCTTGGACTTTAGACCTTCTTCGTTTTAAAGCCCTCTTCTCAGTCTTTGTCTTTTGGGTCTGTCCATTGCACAGACTTGTGCAAGCTGAAATGCCACAAAAATAGGACTCTTCTGACTGTGATGAAGTTTCTGAGCTTCCCTCCGAAGGAGGACCTTTATAGGAAGAGTGATAAACCTCTCCCAGATTAGAAAAGTCTCTCTGGTTCGTAAAGGGCTTCCTTCCTTTTATGTCTCCATTAGCTATAGGGTGCAATGGATGCGCTGGCTTGATGGTCTCAATTTTTTCAGTTTTGTACTTGCAGCGTTTCTTCTGTAGCATATGTAAAAGGAAGGGTAGGAATTAGATCTCCCTCTGTTACCTAAAACATCCTAGAGACTGACCTAATGGAGGAAAGTGCCATCTCCTGGTGAAAGGTAAAACAGCATGTATATATACTGTTACATTCTGTACAGACACCATCATTATCTTCTCATTTTTAAATACTAATACCCGAAACTCTTTAAATTACTTATATTCTATCTCTGAACACAGACTTAAAGGGTGATGACTACCATTTGAATAGCTACTTATATGGCAGCTATTACAATAGTTACTTTCATGTGTATCCTACTTTAGTAAGTCTGGCTATTTCATTCCTGCTTTTTTAAAAAAAGAAAGCCAAGGCTCAGTGCTCTAGTTATAAAGTATTAAGTGGCCAAGCTGGGGTTAAATGCTGTGCTATTTGGCAAAGCCAAACATGCTCTTTCATGTCAAGGCCATTAGCTCTCGCCAAAATGAGAATAACTGAAGTTTGACAGGCAAAATGGAAGACTTTGCAGCCAAAATGGCTACTCAGAGCTTTGCCACCTATTTGATGTAAGTTACTTAAGGAAGACACAAACTGTTTTCAGTTTTCTCATATGAAAAATGGGGGTCATACCATCTCTAGAAATTGAGCATTAAAGGAATGCTGCATGCATTGTGTCTGGCACACATCAGGTAAAATAAATAATAATGGCTATCATCCAGGACTGGCAAACTTTCTCCGTAAAGAGCCAGACAGTAAATATTTAAGGCTTTGCAGGTCACATAATGTCTCTGTTGTATATCCTTCATCTTATTTTACAATCCTTTAAAAATGTGAAAATCCTTCTTAGCTGCAAAGCTACATAAAGCGGGCCACAAACCAGATCTGTTGAACCCTGTAAAAATTTAATTACACCATTAGTATGACTGAAAATAAACAGTAATTCCAAGAACAACTTAAGGGTTATATTAAGCCCTTCAACCTATTTTTTCAGGTACTATCACATAACATATCAATACTCTTAAAAAGCAACCAAATATTACCTTTTTTTCTGGTGAGAACTTGAGGGGTTCTACGATATACAAATCATTTGGATCTACTGTAAATAAGAAAAAAAAACAGATGGTAAGATGAAAAGTGAATTAAGCTATGATTAAATACTGCAACACAGAATGTTATCCACTAATAATCATTTCACAATAGGACCAATGAATTTTTATTTGTACCAGGATAACCATATTTATGCATTTTAAATTAATAAGCCAAATGAGCAGAGCAAGAAATTGTACCATTTTTACTTTACTCTTCATTGGTCACCTTAGGGTCCTTCTTTGTGTCCAGCCCGACTCTCTTACCTGATGACATTACTGGATAAGCTAATACCAAACCCAAAGGTCATCTGACTATTTTCCCTGAAAGAATGAACTTTACACTGTCACAAATTATGAATCAACAACGTGCAACAAGCAGCTGCAACTGTATACAGAAGCCAGTTAGTATATACAGTAAAAAAGTGTTTTTTTCTATTAATGCGATCAAAACTATGTACTTCAAAATCTGAAAATCACTAAAACATGCAATATACATGACCAAGCAATAATGTATAAACACTCCATGCAGAACAGATAGATTAGATCTATTTGCTGTAACTGTATGTTTCTAAGATTTGATTATTTTAAGTACTTTTATGACAACTCCTATTCCACCCACCAGCACATGGACACGTAAAAAAGCACCACTATGAGATTCACAAAAACACTACTCCACCAACTACTTTTTTTACATTATGTCCTAAATATGTTGAGAAAAATCATATTAAAATATCCTAAAGTTCTTCTAAAGTCATTTTTACTGTATTATTATAAAAAAGCTTGCAAGCTACTTTTTATAAAAACTTACTACGCCCACTTCTACATGTAGTTCTATAACAGCTGTCTCCATGATCAGATTGACTGTCCACAGTATTATGGTGTTTGTGTTCCAGTAACCCTTATTTTAGTTAATAATGGCCCCAAGAGTGCAGAAGTAGTGATGCCGGCAATCTGGATATGCCAAAGAGAAACCACTCAGACCATATACAATTTAAAACATGAATTATTTACTTCTGGAATTTTCCTAGATATTTTCAGAATGCAGTTAACCATGGCTAATTGACACGGCAGAAAATGAAACCACAGATAAGTGTGACTATTGTATTAACTATATGGTCACTATGAGTCAGAACTGACTCGATGGCAGTGAGTTTACTGTATAGTTATGTTTATTATCTTGAAACACATAAACAAGCCTGAAACACCCACAAGAAACAAGAGGTCTATAAGATGTATGGAAACCCTGGTGGCGTGGAGGTTAAGTGTCACAGCTGCTAATCCAGAGGCCAGTAGTTCAAATCCCCCAGACACTCCTTGGAAACTCTATAGGGCAGTTCTGTTCTGTCCTATAAGGTCACTACTGGTTGGAACTGACTCAACAGCAATAGGTTTGGTTTGGTTTTTGTAAGAAGCACAAGGAAACCTGGTGTGTAACGGCTAAGTACTGAAAGGTCAGCAGTTTGACCCACCCAGTGGCTCTGCAAGAAGTCCTGGTGGAGATTTGCTCCCATAAAGATTATCGCCAAGAAAGCACTACGGGGCAATTTTACTCTGTCACATGGGATCATGCAGGAGTTCAAACTGACTCAACGATGTTTAAAAAATATAAAAAGAACACCTAGAAATGCATAAATGGGATTATTAGATAAGGCTGAAGTATGTGTGACCTGTAAGAGGGATCAAAAGAAATCATCTAGAATGCAGCACAGAAAGGCAAAACCATAGAATATATGAGAGCACTTAAGAGAAAAGATAAAGAAGGACTACACACATTTCATTAAACTGGGGAACCATAAAAAGAATGGGGTAGAGGTGATATGTGAGATAAAAAGTAACAGCTGAGAACTTCAGAGTAAGAACAGTCCTGCACTTCGATGGGGATCTGTTCCAACGACTATGAGTTGACGTTGAATACCTTTTTTTGGTTTCATTATTGTTGCCTTCTGTTATCACTGTTTTTATAAACCTGATCTTTATTTGTCTTTGGGGGTTGGTGTGAGAAAGAGAACATTAGTAAGTCACACGCTACAACACTGTATGTAGTTCATACTACTAACAATGGCCAGCCACGCCAAGTGCCGTCGAGTCGGATCCGCTACCAACAATAAGATGCACCAAAAAAGAATGATCGTAAAAGCAGTTCATTCTAATTCGAATATGTCATGAATTGGGGACTACCTGTATTAATAAAATATACTACACTAGAGAGATCAAAGAACCCAGGAAACTCAAAACATGATTAAGGAAATGTTGAAGGAAAGTAATCACATGGCAGGTCTTAGAAAGCAGAACTGAAGTCCAAAGAAATTCATAGATACATGGGTAAATCTTAATTAGCATTAATTTTACTTAATAGTATGTCTTAATTATACCTTGTTAAAGCTAAGCTGAAACAAAAGAATTAAAACAGACAACAACAATAATATACAAATCATGGTGGAGATAAACTGTTTTACGAGCTTCATATTGTATAGGAAAAGGTACAAGTACAATTAATTTAAACTTTAATAAGGATCTTAACTTCTAGAGTAACTACTGAGAGAGCAGAAACAGTTTACAGCTTCTAATCTAATGGTGGCAAGAGAATTACCCACTCCTTTCCCCCACAGAAATCCTAGAGGGCAAGGAAGGAAGGAAAAGAAGAATGGATATCAGGCAAAAGATACACAAACACCTTTACACTAACCAATTTCACATTTAGATAAAGGGACAAATTTCTGAACTTTTTAAAAGAATTTATTTATTTATTTAATATGACCGAGTGAAAACGTACATTCCCGTATAAATTTACATGCCCACCTCTGTGCAGCTTCCACTGCTCTCCCTGCCTGGTGACAACACACTATTCCTCTCTGCTCCATATGTGTCTCATTCCCCCAACAGTCTCCTTTCCCCTCCTCTCTACCCACTCTCCTTCCTCCAACCAGAGGTCAGCAGGATGACATCCTATAGATGTATAGAACCATAAAGTGCATCCAATATATGGTCACTCTGCATCGCCAAGTCCAATCCATTCGTGTCCGAAGAGTGAACTTTTGTTATGATTTAGGGGCAAGGGCAGCATCAGGGCCAGGGGCCATGCTCCCAGGGGAACCCCGAAACCGCTGGACTATCAATTGAGGTCTTTTAGTGGGGATCTCAGGGTGCACCCATTTTTATTCTTGTGTTGCCAGTGAGACTCAACTTAGTGAGCTTCATCACTGCTATTACTGGTGGTGGCCAGGCACCATCCGGTTTCTTCCGGTCCCAAGTCGATGTCGGCACCCACTCATGTGGGTCTCTCTATCTTCTGAGTTGTCTTTACCCCATGTCATTTTGGTCCTCGGTGAGCATCCGTTCCTGCTGAGTTGGGACCATTTGCTATGCCCTCAGATGGCAGCTTGGCAGCTTTTAAGACCCCAGACGCCACTCACCAATGTGGGGGGCAGAGAGCTCTCTTAGCAAAATGTTAGTTGTGCCAACTGGCCTCAATTTTGCGTAAGAGCATAGTCCCCTGCCCCCTGCCCCAGCTACTCTATCCTTGCAATACTGGGTTAAGATGGAAGGAGTACTCAAGTTATGCTGAGGTTCCACTTAATATTGTTCTTGTTTCTAATGTGTGCTACCATCGATTTCATCCAACCAGATTTCTAGCAACTAAGTAATCTAAACCATTCCCGCCTCACCCTCCTTCCCTCCCCTTCCTTGCAGCTGTCAAAGAGTCTTTTCTTCTATACACAAGTCTGTTTTTGAGATCTTATCGTAGAGGTCTCATACAATATTTGTCCTTTTGTCGCTGACTACTTTCACTCAACGTAATGTCTCCCAGTTGAAACCAGGTCATGAGATGTTTCCTGGAATCATCGTTATTCTTTATCATTGCGTAGTGCTCCACTGAGTATATATACCATAGTTTACCTATCCATTCTTCTGTTGTTGGGCAAATTTCTGAACTTTTTAATTCAGAGTTTAAAACAACCTGGTTCCAAAAACTCTTCTAAGCTCACATGACTTTACTGATTCAAAGGAAAAATAATTACGATCTTAAAGTCTGAGAACAGGGAAAAGAGCACTGCCCATCTAATTTTACAAGCTTTACACACTAAAACTGACAGTCTGATAATGTAAAATCCCTTATTATCAGATATTATGTAAAATAAAAATAATGTATATGTAAAATATGCATATATCATGATCAATTTGTGGCTGAGAATGCAGTGTTAGTTTAACATTAGAAAATTAATAGCAAACTGGAATAACAGAGAACTTCCTTAGACAAACGTTATCTACAAAACACTTAATGGCAATATTTACAGAAAAACCAAAATAACCTACAAATGAATTATTCCAGTAAAATGAGGTTATGGGGGAAAGGGGCAGAGCCAAGATGGTGAATAACAACATATCCTGCTAAAGTCTCGAACAACTAAGAGCCTCAAACTATTAGTCTCCACAAAATACAGCAATCTAGAAGGACTGAGTGTGCCCAGAGAACTGTAAGTACAAAGGGAGCAAAAGAAAGACCTTACAAGTCTTAAACCAGCACTGATAAAACCATGTGACCTGACCTCAGGCTCTCTGCACACTGAAAACAACCTGGGCAGGAGAAAACGCGCCTCCAGAGAATCTTAGCAAAGCAAGTAGAGGTGAGAAACAAGAGCTGGAACAATCTTGAATTTGACTAAGAGACCTGCCCCAGCCTAAACATCGTACCTGCAGCCCGCAGCCCAGACCTGAAGACTCCCAAGCAGGTTAGAACACTCTGGGACCAGGCTGGTTGTCAGTTAGTGCCCCATCAGACTCACTGACCAAGCAGAGAGTCAAAGTGACAAGGGGCCAGGAGGCCTCGGCTGGAGGAGCAGGGAGATGGGGAAGGAAGAACACAGACAGGAGGCCAGGGCTCCCAGGGTGCCAGGGCAACAGGGCTAGAGAAGGCGATGGGGGTGGGGGGAGCACGCAAGTGCGCTTGCACAGCAGGCCTTATTCCTGCGTAGGACTGGGAGGTCCAGGTCCAGGCGCCCCACAGCTAGGAAGCAGGAGATCATGGGACCAGGGGGTTCAGAGTGAATGGCTTTGCTGCTGGCAGACCTGAGACCAGTCTTGGAGCAGTGGGCTAAGAAGCTCTGGGCTCCCACGGCCTGGGGGTGGCGGACTGAGAGAGTGTACCCACGGCTGGGGTGGGAGAGGATTGGAGCTGCGTGGGCCAGTGAGGCTTGGGCACAGGCAACGAGGCAGGTCTGGAGTGATCCCCCCACCAGCTGGGCAGCCACTGGAACTGCATGCTCCTAGGAGATCTGGGCTCAGCTGACAAGGGAGGAAGGGCAGTGAGTGCCAGTGGCTAGGCAGCCATCAGTGCTGTGTGCACTGGGAAGGCTTGGGCTCAGGTGAACCAGGAGAGGGGAGAGATTACCCCAGTGCCAGGGCAGCCACTGGAGCCAAGTGCACCAGGGGGGTCTGGGCTCAGATGAGGAGTCGTCATCACCCAAGTGACTAGTCAGGCATTACAGCCAAGTGTACCACAGAGGTACGAGCCCATGTTACCTATGGTGAGTGAAGTTGTCACCCCAGCAGCTGGGCAGCCACTGGAGCCACGCACTCTGGGGAGATCTGGGCTGACGGGACTATCGGGAAAGGGCAGCGAGTGCTAGCAGCTAGGCAGCCATTAGTGCTGCACCAGGAAGGCTTGGGCTCAGGTGAACCAGGAGGAGGAGAGAGATTGCCCCGATGGCTAGACAGCCATTGGAGCCAAATGCAGGCTGTGCTTGGGTGATCCTAATGGAATCAAGTGATCATACCAGCGGCTAGGCATCCATCAATGCCACATGTGTCAGGGTGGACTGGCCTCAGATGAACCAAGAGGAGAGGAGAGATTGCTCCAGTAGTCAGGCAGCCATTGGTGCCACGTGTGCCACTGAGGACTGGGCTCAGACCACCCTAGGGGGAGTGACTGTCCTGGCAGCTAGGCAGCCATTGGAACCGGGTGCACCAGGGAGATCTGAGCTCAGGCAACCTTAGAGGAATCAGGCAATCACCCCAGAGACTGGGCAGCCACTGGAGCCAAGTGTGCTCTGGAGGCTTGTGATCAGGTGACCCCAGGGGGGAGACGAGTGATCACCCCAGTGGCTAGGAAGCCACTTGAGCCAAGTTCATCAGGGAGGTCTGTGCTCAGGTGACCCTGGAGGAGTGAAGTGATTGCCCCAGTAGCTAGGCAGCCACTGAAGCCAAGAGAGGCCTGAGCATAGGCAACTCTACAGGATCTAGGCGATCACCCTGGTGGCTAGGCAGCCACTGGAGCCAAGTGCACCTGGGAGGCTTGGGCTCAGGGGACCCAAAGCAAGGGGAGAGATAGCCGCAGCGGCTACGCAGCCATTGGACAAAACTCCTGAAGATCCCGGCCCAACCCAGAGGTAACAGTAACAGTGGCAGCAGTTATTGCTGTGACTTCGGGAAGAAGGCACATGCAGGCGATCACTACCTCTCCTGGCAACTTAATCTGAGGGTGAGACTCCACAAGGCATCTTTTGAAACCAGAGGCAGCTGCAGCAGCAGCACTGCAGTCCTGCCCAGCTTGGAGTGTCTGTGAAAGCACAGTACCTGCACAACTGACGCCCTCCTCCCCAGCCCAGGGGCAGAAATGGTGGTGCTGCTGAAAGCAGGCACAACTTCCCCACCTGGGAGCTGAGCCAGCAGCAGCAGGAGCAGCAGCAGCAGCAGACAAGTACAGGACAGTAAGAGCAAGCAAGAAAATAACCAGACTGCATGGAGAATCTATGGCCCAGCACCAAGAGAGAGAGGTCAGTCAGGCCAACCAAACTATTAAGTCTCTTTCACTGCAAAGACTTCTGGTTGGCTTGGAGACAACAGTCAATCTCTACACACCTGAAGAAGCAGACTACCGTGACTTCTAAAAACTCCCAAATAACAGCATCAATGGATTCCCCAGATGAAAAAGAGTTCCTACAGCTATCAGAGACAGAATACAAAAGATTGATGTACAGAGCTGTGTAAGATATCAGGAGAGAGATCAGGCAAAATACAGCAGAGCACCCTTAGCTGCAAGAAATACGTGAGCAATAATGCTCTGAAATTCAATAGATTAACAATGAAATCTCTGAGTTTGATAACTAGAAAGTCAACGAAACAGGACTGAGGAAATGGAAGGCAGAATCAGTGAGCCTGGAGATAAAACAAACAACACCAGCATACATGAAGAAAAATCAGATAAAAGACTCAATAAAAGTAAAGAATCACTGAGGGTGATGTGGAATTCTGTTAAGAGAAATAATATCTGTGTGATCGGAGTATCAGAACATGGTGGGATAGCTGAAAATACAGAGTGAACAGTTGAAGACCTCCTGACAGAAAACTTCTCTAATACCATGAGAGATTAGATCTCCAATCAGATGTTCATCAAACCCCACTCAAGAAAGATCTCAAAAGAAATACGCCAAGGTGTATCATAATCAAGGGTCAATAAAACTAAAGACAAGGAGAGACTACTGAGGACACAGCCAGAAATAAGCAAAAAATAACCTATAACCTATAAAGTAAAATTATTAAGATTAAGCTCAGACTACTCAGCTGAAAAGACACTGGCCAGAAGACAGTGGGATAACATACGCAATGCCCTAAAGTAAAAAAAACTGTCAACCAACAATAATATATCCTGCAAAACTGTCTCTCAAATAGAAGGTGAAATTAAGACTTTCCTAGATAAACAGGAATTTAAAGAATTTCTAAGAACCAAACCAAAATTACAAGAAATATTAAAGGAAGTTCTAAGATTAGAAAATCAATAGCATTAGATATATAATTAAAAATCCAGCACTCAACAGATCGTTTAGGTAACATCAGGAAAGGAAATCCAAAAATGATAACCAAATCACAAAAAACAGACATTCAAAGACCTCAGGATATAATCAACAGTTACATTATATGAAAGGTATAAACAGGCCTTCCAGATGTGAAAGAAGACAAGGAGATACAGACACTGAAGTTTGGACTACTTTTAGATTAATAAGAGGGACTAAGGGAGTAACTGCAAAAGAAACCTGTAATTCTACACATCAAACAAGCCAACATACAAAATCAGAATTTCAAGAAAACAAATACTGAAAGCCACAAAAAGAAAATACACGAGGAAAAAAGACTCCACACAGAAAACGGAATGCAACAGAGGACTTGTCCACAACACCAAAAAAGAAAGCATCAAAATGACAATGCTAACATCATACTCATCAATAATCACATTGAATGTAACTGGAGAAAATACACCAACTAAGAGGAGAGTAGCAGACTGGATAAAAACACATGATCCATCTATGCTGCTTACAGGAGGCACACCTTAGATTCAAAAACAAACTACAACTCAAAGGTTGAAAAACAATGTATCAGGCTAATAACATTCTAAAAAGAGCAGGAGTGGCAATACTCATCTCTGAGAAAACAGATTTTTACGTTAAGACGACCATACAAGATAAAGAGGGTCACTATCTGATGGTGAAAGGCTCAAGTTAACTGGAGAAATAACCATACCAAACATCTATGCACCACATGACAAGGCTTCAAAATACACAAAACAAACACTATTTGCACTGAAAACAGAAACAGACAGCTCTACGGTAAATGTAGGAGATTTCAACACACTACTCTCAGTAAAGGACAGAACATTCCCCCCAAATCTTAGTAAACACACAGAAGATCTAAATGCCACAATCAACCAACCTGACCTTACAGATATATTCAGAACACTTCATTCAACTGAAGCCAGGTATATTTTCTTTTCCAATATGCATGGAACATTCTCCAGAATTGACCACACATGAGGCCACAGATTAATACTCAACAGAATTCAAAATACTGAAATACAAAGCTTCTTCTCAGACCACAAGGCCACAAAACTAGAACAGTAACAGAAAAAAGATGCAAATTAAATTAAAAACATGGAGACTGAATAACATTTTGGTGAAGAACTACTGGGTAACAGAAGAAATCAGGGATGCAATAAAGAATTCTATAGAATCAAATGAGAGTGAAGACACATCCTATCAAAATCTATGGGACACAGCAAAAGCAGTGCTCAGGGGTAAATTCATCTCAATAAATCACATATCCAAAAAGAGGAAAGGGCACAAAACAAAGAACTAACTCATCAACTTGAATAATTAGAAAGGTCTTAGCAAGAGAACCCATGAGACTCCAGAAGAAAGCAAATTATTAAAATTAGAGCAGAAATAAATGACACAGAAAACAGAAAAATGACTGAAAGAGCAGACAAGTCCAAGAGCTGGTTTTTCAAAAAGATCAACAAAATGTATAAGCCACAGGCCAAAATGACTAAAGAAAAACAAAAGAAGAAATAAATAATTCAAGTTAGAAATGAGTGATATCACAATACAGCCTGCTGAAATTAAAAGAACCATACAAGAATACTATGAAAAATTATACTCTATTAAATTTGGAAACCTAGAGAAAATAGGCAATTTTCTGGGAAAATGCCACCTACCTACACTAGTAAAATCAGAGATAGAACAATTAAACAAATCCATTACAAAACAAGAAATTGAAAAGGTAATTAAAAAACTTTCATCCAAAAAAAGCCCAGGACTGGATGGCTTCACTGCAGAAGTCTATTAAACGTTCAGAGAAGAGTTAGCACTACTACTTCTAAAGGTGTTCCAGAGCGTAGAAAAGAATGGAATACTCCTAAATTCATTCTATGGAGCTAGTATAACCTTGGCACCAAAACCAGGTAAAGACAGCACAAAAAAGGAAACTTACAGACTAATATCTTTCATGAACTTAGATGCAAAAATCCTTAAAACCCTAGCTAACAGAATTCAACAATACATCAAATAATAGTTCATCATGACCAAGTAGGATTCATACCAGGGATGCAGGGATGGTCACATAATGAATACTAATGTAATCAACCACACAAACAAAATACAACACAAAGACCACTTGATTCTATCAATCAATGCAGAAAAGGTCTTTGATGAAGTCCAACATCCATTCATGTTAAAAACTCTCAGAAAAATACGAA
Organism: Heterohyrax brucei; assembly: GCA_028571685.1. Classification (NCBI taxonomy): domain Eukaryota; kingdom Metazoa; phylum Chordata; class Mammalia; order Hyracoidea; family Procaviidae; genus Heterohyrax; species Heterohyrax brucei. The sequence continues at coordinate 204,468,588 of CM053140.1, forward strand.
TAGAAGGGAAAATTCCTCAACATAATAAAGGCCACCTACACTAAATCAACAGCCAAAATCATACTTAATGGAGAGAAGTTGAAAGCATTCCCCTTAAGAATACATACTAGACAAGGATGTCCACTGTCACCACTTCTATTCAACACTGTTCTACAGCTCTTAGCCAGAGCAATTAGACATGATAAAGAAATAAGGGGCCTCCAAACTGACAAAGTATCACTATTTGTGGATGATATGATCTCATACACAGAAAACCCTAAAGAATCCACCAAAAAACTATTGGATCTAATAGGTGGCTTCAGCAAAGTATCAGGATACTAGATAAACATAAATCAGTGGGATTCCTTTATACCACTAAAGACATAGCCAAAGAAGAAATCAGTAGATCATTACCATTTACTATACACCCCACGATGATAAAATACCTGGGGATAAATCTAACCAGAGATGTAAAAGACCTATACAAAAAAAACTACAAGTCCCTACTGCAAAAAATGAAAAATGACTTACACAAGTGGAGAAATCTACCTTGCTCCTGGATAGAAAGAAAATGTGTGAAAATGTTTACAGTACCCAAAGCAATCCATACATACAATACAATCCCAATTCAACTTCCAGTGACATTTTTTAACAAGATGGAGAAACAAATCACCAACTTTATATGGAAAGGAAAGAAGCCATAGATAAATAAATTATTACTAAAGAAGAGGAACAGAGTGGAGGCCTCACCCCTCCTGACCTTAAAACCCACTACACTGCCACAGTAGTTAAGGCAGCCTGGTATTGGCATAAAAACAAACACACAGATGAACGGAACAGAATCAAAAATCCAAATATAACTTCATCCACTTATAAACAGCTGATATCTGATAAATGCCCAAAGACAGTGAACTCGGGTAAAGACAGTCTCTTCAACAAATGATGTTGGCATAACTGGATATCTACTTGCAAAAAAAATGAAACAAGACTCTTATCTCACACCATGGACGAAAACTTACTCAAATGGATCAAAGACCTAAATATAAAACCTAAAACAATAAAATTCTTGGGAGGAAAAATTGGAAAGACGATGGACGTGCTAATCCATGGCATCAACAATCTACCCAAAACCACCAACAACCTTCAATCATCAGAAACAAAAATAGATAATTGGGAACTCTTAAAAATTAAACACTTATGCTCATCCAGCACCTTGATCAAAACAGTGAAAGGACTTCCTACAGAGTGGGAATGAATACTAGCAACAAACATGCTTCTTACTGCTGCCAAATCTTGCTAATCTACAAGATACTACAAAACCTCAAGAAGAAAAAGACAAGCCAATCAAAACAACGGGCAAATGACATAAACAGGCACTTCTCCCAGGAAGACATACAGATTGCCAACAGATACATGAAGAAATGTTCACAATCACTAGCCACCAGAGAAGTCCAAATCAAAACCATAATGAGACACCATCACACCCCAACAAAGATGGCAATAATCCCCAAAACACAGAATAATAAACTGGAGAGGCTGTCAAGAGATTGGAAGTCTTCTACACTGTTGGTAGAACTGTAAAATGGTTCAACCACTACGGAAATCAATTTGGTGCTTTCTTTTTTTTCTATTTGATATGACTGAGTGAAAACGTACATTCCCATATAAATTTACATGCCCCCCTATATGCAGCTTCCACTGCTCTCCCTGCCCGGTGACAGCACACTATTCCTCTCTGCTCCATACATGTCTCATCCTCCCAACAGTCTCCTTTCTCTTCCTCTCCAACCATTCTCCTTCCTCCAACCAGAGGTCAGCAGGATGATATCCTACAGATGTATAGAACCATAAAGTGCAGGTGCTTTCTTAAAAAACTAGAAATAAAAATATCACATGATCCAACAAAGAAATAATACCACTCAAACAGTACTTGCACACCAATGTTTATTGCAGCTCTCTCCACAACAGCAAAAAGCTAGAAACAACCTAGATGCCCATTAACAGATGAATGGTTAAACAAACTGTGGTATACTCATACAGTGGCATACTACGGAATGGTAAGAAACAACAACGTCTTAGAAAAATACTTGTCAACGTGGGATCATCTAGGGGAAATTATGCTGAGCAAAATTAGCCAGACACAAAAGGACAAATTTTGTATGAGACCATTATTATAAGGATGCAACTAATCATTTAAGCACAGCAGAAATCAATATTTGACAGTTATGGGGACAGGGCATAGAGAGAGAGGATTTTTTACAAACCAGATAGTGGTTAGGATTAGGGATGAGTATGGGATGTGACAGCACACACTAGAAACAGGGTACCCACAACTACTCAACTTCAAAACCAAACTGTCCCCTTAATGTCAACTACCTCTTTGGAAGAACAGAGAAATGTGGTCTGGGATCAGGGGACCACGCTCTCAATGGGTATCCAGACTTACTGCGATATCCAAGGTTCTTCTCTCTCCCTCTCAAGGTATTGCTCCACACCACCTGGGTGAGTGGTGACTGGGGTCTTAAAAGCTAGCAAGCTGCCATCTAAATAGCGCCAAATAGTTCCAATCTACTTGAACTTTGGGCAAATGCAGGACATCAAGGACAGGAGTAAAATATGAGCCCACCAGATGAAGGGGCCATATGAGCCATAGCCTGCCTCAGCATGGGATGGTAAGAACTAGATGGTGCCCGGCCACCACCAATGAAAGCCTGGACGGGGTACACGGAACAGAGCTCCAGTCACAGCAGGTGATGGAGTAGAGGGCAGAGCTAGGACTCTACCAGAAGAGCACTCTTGATGGTCCTTCTGAACAGAGGCCTCCTGGGAGCATAGCCCGCAGGCTCTCTAACCCCAAACTGTATCCAGCACCAAGGCCAGCAGCTCCCAGACAAAGACTGACCTGGGCCATACAAAACAGTGATACGAGAGGTGAACAAACCTTTAAAAGTGTACATGGGGTTGTCTTTGGGACACTTTGCTGGAGCTGAGTTGATTGGGTGAGGAGGGTGAGGAGGGGGGAAGAGGAGGGGGGGAGGGGGAGGAGGAGGAGGGTACTAAGAAAGCTTTAGATAAATAATTTACAACATCAATCATCTAAGTACCATTTAACAGGTAAGAGATTATATAAATCTGCCCAATCTGTATTCAAATGATTAACTCTCCCACTAACAGAGACCCCTCTTGTAGTGGTTAAGAACTATGTTTGCTAACTAAAAAGCTGGCAGTTCAAATCCACCAGGTGTTCCTTGGAAACCCTGTGCCGCAGTTCTAATCTGTCCTACAGAATTGTTATGAGTTGGAATCAACTTGATAGCAAATGGTTCTGTTTGGTTTGGTGATAGAGTAGAACTGTCCCATATGGTTTTCCTGGCTGTCATCTTTACAGATGCACATCACTGTGTCTTTCTCCTGTGGAGCCACAGAGCTCAGATAAAAAGTAAGGCAGGTACAACATAGCTAAAAGCAAATCAGGCTATCATACATGCCATAAGAAGAGGTTTAATTCCAACAGGAAAAGAAATAAAGGAATTCAGTATCAGGAGAATCAGCATTAAAATCAATCTCCTGGCTAGTATATTTAATTTCTCTACTTGTAAAGATGAACTAAGATAACCTAGCTGCTTTAAAATACAAGTAAATCTACCACCAGATGTAAAAGGCTTGAAGGGTCAGATAAACAGTAAAACAGTCATGACCTCATTAATTCGAAATGAGGCTAGAAATACAGATAAACGTCTCTAAACATATTCTTTTACTGCACAAATATAGCTCAAGAAGGTATACATGCATACCCACCATAATGGCTAAAAGACCAACAATACTAAATGCAAATGATGATGTGGAACAAGCAGAACCTTCAAACACACCTGATAGAAATGTCAATTCATACTGTATTCCGGAAAACTGGCAATATCTAAAGCTGAAATAAAACAACTGCTGTTGAGTCGATTCCTACTCATAGCAACTCTATACAGGGCAGAAGAGAACTGCTCCACAGAGTTTCCAAGGAGTGACTGGCAGATTCAAACTGCTGACCTTTCAGTTAGCAAGTGTAGCACACAAGCACCATGCCACCAGGGTTTCCCCAAGTTGAAATACACATGTGTTTTATGATCCAACAACCTTATCTCTAAGTATGTACCTGAGAGGTGCGTACATGTGTTTACCTCAACTGAAAATAGCTAACCAGAATAATTAAAATGTGAATGAATAACAAGTAGTATATTTTTATAATGCAGTCCTACCCCACCCCCCAAAACCCCAAACTCATTGCTGTCAAGCTGATTCTGACACATAGTGACCCTGTAGGACAGAGTAGAACTGCCCCCATAGGGTTTCCAAGGAGCACCTGGTGGATTTGAACCATAAACTTTTTGGTTAGCACACATAGCTGTTAACCATTACGCTACCAAGTAATACTATACAGCAATGAAAATAAAACATAATTAGACTCAATGGCATAGTGAATTTCACGATCAATGGAAATCAAAATACTACTCTGGGAGACAATGGGTAGTTAACTAAAAGAATACAAGGCAGTTTACAGTAATGGATAATGTTCTGCTTTTTAATCTAGATGTTGGGCTACTCACAGTTTGCTCGGTTTATGAAAATATATATGAGCTATATACAGAGTAATTATATTTTCTTGAATGTATGTTATACTTCAGTTAAAAATTTCATTTTAAAAAAGGGCACAGCAATCAAAAGGAACAAAATTAGCAGCCAGAAGGAGTAGCTATATTAATCTTATGTAAATACACATGCAATGGGTTAAGTCTGTCATACCCGAAACCACTCAAGATTGGGAATGATTACTTCAGAACAAAATGCTGCTGCTTAGTTACTTAAAAAAAATGAAAGGTCAATGATTAGTAAGAAAGCATTTATTTTAATATTGCTATGAAAGTAAATTTTCACACTTCCTAATAAGCACGAATTATAAAGATACTGAAATAGAAGAAGAGCTGCTCAGCACACAACCATTCATTTAAATAATTACTGAGTGTTACTCAATGAACCATAAACATAGGCTCTAAGGCTACAAAAAAGAGAAAGATGAAATTTTTGTCCAAAAAGTGCCTCGAAGTCCTAATCTAGACAAAAAAAAGAGTCCTACCTTTATAGGAAGAGGAGGCAGATAAGCCAGGAGTTATAGGAGCACACTCAGGTTTTCCATATCTGTTGAACTTTCTCAAACATCCCTTTCTAAAAAGAAATACTTCTAAACAGGAGCATGTGCAAAGAAAGCTACTAGTGGCTAATAAATAAACTAAACCCCTCCCCACCCAATGAAATTTTAAGACCAAAGATAGGCATAAGATGTAAAATGATAAAAAGTGGCTTTGAAAATAGTACAAACAGAAATGTTGCTTATGTCCATTATTATGTAGCAGATGATCCTGAACTCAACACTGATGTAACATGTAGGCCAGAAAAAAGCTCAACTCAGGTTTATATATATTAGATATCCAAAGAATTTACCTTCTTTGCCACTTAGCTGTAGAGACTTGGATCTGATGAGTGGAAATGAAGTTCTTCTTTTCAAATTCATATCATCATAGGAAGAGAAACACCTAAAGCATTAAGAAAAATCAACATCAGACACAATGCGTAAACAACATATACTTTACCCCATAGCTCAGCTATAGCTAATACATGTAAGAAAGCGTTTAAGGATCATTCTCTAAATAGTACTATTAAAATACTTATTCTCCCCCTCCTTTGAATCCCACATTTAACATCTTACTCAACCAAAATATCTCAAGGGTTTTCACGCACTTACTATTATTACTGTTTTCACTACCACAGTCCACAGAACCATACAGGCACAGGACTGTGTCACTAGCCCCAGTGATGTTTTTAACAGTTCAGTTTCAAGATGATTACTCAGGGAAATGAATTACCTCAGTATCCCTTTATTTGCTCAAAATTTCTCAAAAATATAAAAAGCATACGAAAAAAGATAACCATAAAGTATAATGCTAGTATTACCGTTTAGGGCTTGGATACTGATTATTTTTAGGAGGCTTTGAAATATAGTCTCCACCACATTGAGAAGTGTTTCGACAACGCTGCATACAAAGCATCAGTCCCAAGGCAACACAGAGAACCAAGCATATGACAAGGTAACTTTGTCGATCTGAAACCTGAGATTGGGAACAGGGTTAATGATAATAAATCATACCAGGAAAAAAATACTGTCATCTAATATACAGAGGACAAACAACCTTAAATATTTTTTCAGTGTACTTCAAAACCATAAACTCAGGACTTACGTTCTGAATATGTACAGCAAACATTTAGCCATATTAAAAAAAAAATCCTGTTCCTGTCTTTCAAAGGTACACTACTGCTTGCCCAGTTATTTACAGCAAAAACCTAAAAATCATCCTTAATTCCTCATCCCCATACACACAATTAGCAAAGTTTGTCTTTTTACCTCTTGAAAACCTCCCCAAAACTTACACTCTTCCTTACTGCTAAAATTCTAATCCAAGCCAGTATGATCTTATCCCAGCCACTTTAATGGCCTCCTTGCTGGCTTCTTCGCTGCTTTGCTTGTGTTCCTCCTCAGCTGGCAATTCTCCACAGACCAGCAGAGGTGGGCAGGTGGGGATGGGGAGCTTCTCAAAGCTTTTGAAGTGTCAATGAAATGATCTGCATCACTTCTTGACTAATATTCTCCAATAACTTGAATAAAGTTCAAACTCTAAATTACTTATAAAGCCCTCTGCTTCTGGTCCCTGCCAGTGTACATGAACTCATGGCCCACCCTCACTTCTGTCACTCACTCTGCTCCAGTCACATTAGCTTCTGTCTGCTCTCACACATATCACACTATTTCTCTTTTCCGTCTCTTTACCCTAACTCTGCCTTCTTACAAGTTTGGTATCACCCTAGGCCCTGTGTGTCACTAACTTCTCCTGAGCACTCAGGTCTGGTGCCATCTCCTCAGATAAGCCTTCTAGGTTACTCTGGCTAGCACGGCATCTCTGATCGTAAATACACACAGACACAGACACAATTTCATTCTCTATACACACACAGACACAATTTCATTCTCTATCCCATCATCGTTTCCCAGCACTTACCACTAGGAAAAATGACCACTATTCATGTATTTACTAAATCACTGAAATCTTTTGCTTCGCTGGACAACTTACTGGGAAACCTTTTGAACCGAAAGTGAAATATCTGTGCCACTCTCAGTGGTTTACAAAAGGTCTGCTAGAATACTCTTCTACCTGCACTTTGGTAAGACCAACTTTATGAATGCCATAGCAGATTATGATAACTTATAATTCTAAAACTTAAAAATGCTACATTCAGATGTTCAAGTTCTCTATGATGAGAATTTTATTTGGTAAAAGTTCACAGATAACATATTATTACAAGCCCGCATATATAACAATCTCCATCCTTACTCTGTGTGTGTCTTATAACACTAACAATTACCTCACGTTTTAATACCGCCACAGTTGCTGATAAGTTTGAAACAAGCTGTGTCATGTTGGCCAGCTGTGCCTGTAGCAGCTGGATGGCTTCAGTTTGCCGCTGATCCTGTTAGAAAGGAGTAAGTATGATTTTTCTTGGTGTTGTGTGTTCATGTATACATTTACAACTACATTACAAATTCAAGTCAAATACTCTGGGAAAAAAACATATTATCACTGCATTTCCCAAAAGAAATTTACTAACAGGGAACTCTTAATGAATAAATACTATGAACTTTACCAGAAATTAAAACACAGATAACTTCAAGAACATAGTGCTGAGTTCAAACTACTCTCCTTCAATTTTTGCTAACATGCAGAATATTATATAATGGGAATTAACAAATCAACATGGACTGATCTGACAATATAACCACTATTATGTAAGACAGTCACTACGAAACAAATGTTTTTAAAGGAAACCAGTCTTCACAAAGATATACTGACATTTATTCACAGAATGTTTCTGGATATAAAGTAGTCTGTGTACCAAGTTTTAAAAGTTCTGTTTTACAGCATATTAGAGCTCAGTGTGTTACACTGCCCAACACCTAGAACTGGTCATCTAGTCAATCCTAGACTATCATCAATGAAAAGATACGTTAAAAATATCTATCTTTCCAAAAGGCATTTATGAAAACCATGCAGCTAACATCATAATCAATGGAGGAAGACTTAGAGCTTTCCCCATAAGATCAGGAACAAGGTGGTGAAACCATGATGCTAGCTTAGTCATACATACCATAACGTCACCCTGGGCACTAAAGACCCCAGAAAACAACTGCAACAGAAGCAGACAACAACCCAAGAAACATAAACATCAAAAAAGAAACTGTAAGGATTGAACCAAATACCAAATGAAGGAATAAGGAAAGCAGTGAAATCAGTGTAACACAGAACAGGGGAGTTCAATCAGCCATCCCAGCCCACCACAGCTAATTTAGGACCAAGCAATACTTTTTGGTGAAGAAAACAGGAGGGCAACTTTATGACTTTCCCACATGTGGAAAAAGCAGACAGGGAGGGTGCCAGATCTAGAACTAGAGATGCTCAGGAGCAGCAGTACACGCAGGAGGCAGCAGTTTTGCAGACTGTCAGCAGAACCTCTCCTACCCAACACGTGTAGGGTTGGGCGGTCACCCTACTTACACTTGAGACAGGACAGGTCCCCCTCACTGGCTGCAGCAACAACAAAGTGCTCGTATCTCCAAGCTGGAGGAACACACTCCCTCACACCCCATCTGCCTGATGAGAGGTAGCACAGGGCCCCATATCCTGACCACCTTGCCCAAATGGAGGAGGTAGAGTACAGCAACAGTGTGAATGTCTTCCTCTGCCATTCCCCTCTACCACCCACACTTCTCCCACAACCAGCAAGAGAACCAGCAATGGATGTAATGAACACATCCAATACATCATTGTTTCACCTGCAGGGAGAATATCACCTTCTGTCCTGAGCCACTGAACTGAAGCCAGATGAAGGCCAAAGTCCAACCAACCTACCCTCAGCTGCCCCACAAGGTGAGTAAACAGAGAACCAAGCTCTTAAACCTACTGGCCAGTTCACTCGCCCAAAGACAGGTGAGGAGTACTCAAGGATTGCCAGTCAGTGCCAGAGTGCTACTCCAGTCATGCCTGCCAGGAATCACCAAAACAAAACAGGATCCAGCAAAAATCTACACAAATAAAAAGCACAGTAATCTTTAACGTCTCAGAGACAATAAACATTAGCAAACGATGTAAAAAAGCAAGGCAAGCTGGCTGCAGCAAATGACCATAATAAAGAACTAGAAATCCTACCTGTGGAAGGAAAGGTAATGGAGATTTCTGATAAGAAATTCAAAAGGCTTATGTGTGGGATCTCCAAAGGAACTGCGGAAAGTACAGACAAAACTATGCAGAACACACACAAAAGCAAGCAATGCACAGACAAAACATTAAAAGAATTCAGGAAAACGTAAGAAAAAAAGACAAAATAAACACATAACTGTAAATGATACAGAAGCAGTGACCAGAAAATCAGAAGCTTAACAATAAAACTGCAGAAACTGACTATTCAATGGGAAGTCTTAAAAGCAGAAGTGAAATAAGAAGACCAAGCCCTTGACACTAACCGTTTGAGGATCCAAAAAAAAAGAAGACAGACTAAGAATTATGCAGAACACCATTAAGAGGAATAACTAATGCATGATCAGAATCCCAGAAGGGGAGGAGTCAACAAAGATCACAGAGCTATTGATGATGCGCTGACAGAAAACTTTCCTAGTATCATGGAAGATGAGAAGGAAACCGTAAAAAATAGGCACAATGAACCCCATACGGGACAGATTCCAATGGAACACCAAGACATACTGTAACCAAACATTTCAAAACCAAAGACAAAGAAAGAATCCCAAAAGCACCTTGGGGAAAATGAACTATCACCTACAGAATAGCATCAGTAAGACTAGCTATGATTACTTGGCAGAAACCACACAGGCAAGAAAGCAGTAGTATAATGTATATGAAACCTTGAAAGAAAAACACAGCCAACCAAGAGTTATATATCCAGTAAAACTACCCCTCAAATATGAAGATGAAATTAGGACATTTTCAGGTGAACAAAAATTAAAGGGAACTGTAAACACAAAAACAAAGAAACAGGCCAACTTTACAAGAAATATTATAGGGAGTCCTTCAGACAGAAAACTAACAAACTAACAGACAGCAACTTGAGACTAAAACACATGACAACAAGAGACAGGTATCAACACAGATAAAGAACTCTCAAAAGTAAAGCTTAAAGATGGCAAACAGGGAACTAGAGACTTCAATCTGTAATTGAAAGCCACTTCAAAATATTAACAGGGAATAAAAAGTTTAGGTTTAGAACTTCCACAGAGAGGAAGTCAAGGTGATACCAAGAAATAAATTATTGCTTTGAATTGAAAATAAAGGTAAATTTCAAGGTAACTACAAAGAAAGTAAACAAACCTATTCAACAAAATATAAAGATTCAGCACATATAAAACCCAAAACAATAAAGAATGTGAAAAAATAGTCAAAAATAATAAAAACAATAAAAAAAAAAACTTGGCATGGAAAATTAAGTGGAATGAAAAAGTCAATGCTACCAAGAACATCATACGAAAATGACAGCAATAGAGCAATAAAAATTCATGCCTATCAGTAATCCCAATAAATGTCAATAGCCTCCACTCAGCAGTAAAGAGACAGAGCACTGACAGGATGGATAAAAAACACAGCCTACCAATATGCTGTCTCCAAGAGACATACTTTAGACACAAAGATATAAATAAACTAAAAGGATGGAAAGAGATACGCCAAACAGTCACTAGGCATGGCAACAACCACAACAACAAAAGAACAGGACTGGCAATATTAATCTCTGACAAAATCCACTCTAAAAAACAAGGAAGGACATTATATAACGATTATATGAGGACTGCCAATTAACTTCACAAAGCACTCTATACCTCTCTGGTGAATATCACTATTGTCACCTTTGAAGTACTCTCCTTGGGAAGCTATGCACTGACACCAGTGCCCAGTGCATCCTTCAAAGCAATTTTTCTGGAATGACCATCAGAACTATCACTGTATTACTCTTGATGACCTGAATGTCATCAAAATGTCTTCCTTTCACTATTTCCTTATCTTTGGTTAAAGAAAAAAGTCATTGGGGGCCAGATGAGGTGAGCAGGGGCGGTGTCCCAGTACAGTTATTTGTTCACTGGCTAAAAACTCTCTCAGAGACAACTATACAATTAGGTTCGTGAACTTGCACCATGCCACCATGTGCAATGGCCATTCCAGAAAGAGTTCCAAAACTGCTGTGAAGGGTAGACTAGGCACTGGTGTTGGTGCACAGCTTCCCAAGGAGAGTACTTCACAGGTGACCGCAGTGATATTCAGCACTACGGTATATAGCATTTAGAACAATTAAGTTCACAGACGTCATTGTTGGATCTTGTATGCAGACCCATGTTCATTATAGCACTGTTCAATACAGTAAAGAGATGGAAAAACTCAGATGTCCACCAACTGATGAATGAATAAAGTATAGCACATACACACAATGGAATACTACATATAAAGAACAAAGATGAGTTTGCGAAGCATCTCAACAATATGAATGAGTCACAAAGCCATTATGTGAGGGAAGTCAAACACATAAGGGCAAAAATTGTATGAGACCACTACTGTAAAAGCTAATGGAAATGTTTACACACATAAAGAAGCAATCTGTGATGGAAACGAGGGAGTGGAGGGGTGGCGAATGGAAAAACACTGAACAGCCAATAGATACATAGTATCTTTAATGAAGGATAAGACAGTACACATTACTAGGGAAACTAGCACAACTTGTGCAAGTCAAGATCATGGAAATCGCATAGGCACAACCAAACTCCCTAAGGGACTGAATTACTGGGCTGAAGGCTGTGGTGACCAGGGTCTCTGGGAACATCTAGCTCAACTGGCACAAGACGGTTCTATAAAGAAAATGTTCTACATTCTACTTTGGTGAGTACATATGCGGTCTTTAAAGTTCATGAACAGCCACAAGATACTCAACTGGCAAGGGAGAATGAAGAAAACCAAAGGCATAAGGAAGACATTAATCCACCTAACAGATCACACGTTTACTACAACTTCTACCAGACTGAGTCCAGTAAAACTAGATGGTGCCCAGCTACCACCACCCGCTGCTCCAACCAAACCAAAACCAAACCCAGTGCCACTGAGTTGATTCCGACAGCGATCACAATAAAAGGTCCTGGATGCAGCTGGAGAAAAATACAGAACAAAAAATAAAACAAAAAAGACTAGACTTACTGGTGTGACAGAATGGAGAAATGGAGAATGGAAAAACCCTAAGACACTCTTTTAGCTCAGTAATAAAGTCACTCCTGAGGCTCACTCTTCAACTAAAGACTAGAGAGGCCCATAAAACAAAATAAAATGAAATGGGCATACCAGCCCAGCAGCAAGGAAGAAAAGAGGAGCCAATAAAGATGGTTACAGGGAATTCGTTGTTGAGAAAGAGGGTCCCCTTCTATCTGGAATAAAGGAGAATGAAAAAAAAAAAAAAAAAGACAGGCCTATAAAACAAGTAATAACATATGAGGAATATCCTTCTTAGTTCAATCAAGTATATGAGATCAAATGGGCAGTATCTACCCAAAAGCAAAAATGAGACAGCAGGAAGAGACAGAAAAATGGACGGGGAGCCAAGAGTGGAAAGGGTAAAGGTGAGAGGACTGACACCAAGTGCAGATACAAAACAATCTGTGTATAAATTTTTTTATTTTTATTTAACATAACTGAGTGAAAATGTACATTCACATATAAATTTACATGCCCACCTACATGCCGTTTCCACTGCTCTCCCTGTCTGGTGACTGCACACTATTCCTCTCTGCTCCATACATGTCTCATCCTCCCAATAGCCTCCTTTCCCCTCCTCTCCATCCACTCCCCTTCCTCCAGCCAGAGGTCAGCAAGATGAAATCCTATAGATGTATAGAACCACAAAGTGCTTCCAATATATGGTCACTCTGCATTGCCAAGTCCAATCCATTCCTGTCCAAAGAGTGGACCTTTGTTATAATTTATGGGAAAGGGCAGCATCAGGGCCAGGGGCCATGCTCTCAGAGGAACCCCAAAACTGCTGGACCATCAACTGAGGTCTTTTAGTGGAGATCTCATGATGCACCCCTTTTTATTGTGTATAAAGTTTTGAATGAAAAACTAATGTACACTATAAACTCTCACCTAAAGCACAGTAATAAAAAGATTAGAATACAGTTTTAAAAACAAAGTTATATACATTGTGGAGAATAAAATGTTTGCAAATGGGGAAGAGGAGGATGGGAGTGGGGTCTGTGGATGGAATGGGGAGGAGGGAGAGCTGAAGGGAGGAAGAGAAGATTAAGGGAGGAATTCTGTACAGAACAATTCCAATGTGTTGTTTACTGAGAGTAAGATGCAAGTCAGCTCCGTAACCTGAGGCCTCCTCACCTACCTTTCCATTCCCTGCCACCAAATAACTGTCTTGGTCATCTACTGCTCCTTTAACAGAAATATCACTAGTGGATGGCTTTAAAAAGACAACGTTTATTCTGTTACAGACCAGTACGCTAAAGTCCAAATTCAGAGCGTCAACTCAAAGGGAAGGCTTTCTCTGCTGGCTCTGGAGGAAGGTCCTTGTAGTCAGTCATCCCACAGACTAGCAGCTTCTGAGGCTCAGGGACCCTGGGGTCCTTTCCAAAGGATGTGCTCTGTGCCTGGTATTGCTTCTAGGTGGTATGAGGTCCTCAAATTTCCACTTGCCTCGCTTTCCATTGCAAAAGGCTGCCCAACTCACAACACAATCTCACACACTGAGTCCTGCCACCCATCCTCCATCACTAAGATAGGGGTAGGGTTTACAACATGAAGGAACATCACACAATACTGGGAATCATGGCCCAGCCAAACTGCTACACACATATTTTGGGGGGGACACAATTCAATCCAGGACAATAATCTTTCAGAAAAACTTAGTAACCTGTTAACACTATAAAACTCATTAATAAATACCACATTTCAAGATACAACACTGAACCCATTCTCTTAAAATCAACAAGACACGGATGGCCACTATCACCAGTGATTTATCACTATATAGCCCTAACCAAGGAGACGAGAGAGGAACAGGGAAAGGAAATAAAATGGTGTGGCGTTGCTGGGTGCCATGGAGAGGATTCTGACTCATAATGACCAAGACTGTCTTCACTTGCAGTCAGTAAGATTATACACACAGAAAACTCCATACAAACTTAGAGTTTATCACACAAAAATCAACTGCACTTCTAAACACACACCAAAACCATGACAATTTAAAAATATTATTTAAAATAGGGATTAAGAACCTTGCAACACAACTGTCTTAGTCATCTAGTGCGGCCATAACAGAAATATCACAAGAGGATGGCTTTAAAAAGAGAAATTTATTTCCTCACTGAAATGCAGGCTCTAAGTCCAAACTCAGGGTATCAGCTCCAGGGGAAGACTTTGTTGGCTCTGGAGAAAGGTCCTTGTCATCAATCCTCCCTTGGACTGGGAGCTTCTGAGGTGCAGAGACCTTGAGTCCTTTCCAAAGGATGTGCTCTGTTCCTGGCACAGCTTGTTGGTGGTAAGGACATGCTCTGTTACCAGAACTGTTTCTCAGCGGTATGAGGTCCCCACCTCTCCGCTTGCCTCCCTTTCCCCTAAATTCCAAGAAATTGCCTCAAGTCACCATACAATCCTACACACTGCGTTCTGTCTCACTAACACAAACACACCTCCCATCCTTCCTCCCTAACATCACAGAGGTAGGATTTACAACATATAGAACATCAAACAATACTGAGATTCATGGCCTAGCCAAATTATTACACACATTTTGCAGGGGGATACAATTTGACAATCTCAATCCCTTCTCCATTTATGACACTGTTGCTTACTGGTCCATTTGCGGGCTATCCTGCTACATTATGAACTTCTGTGAGGATAAAAATCTTATTTCTACTATTTGGTATGTCCAGCACCTAGCACAAGCTCTTTATAAATTTAAGTCAAGAAGTACACATACCACCTACATCACTCTATGTCTTATAATCTAGTCCAATTTTTGTCTGAACAGTACTGGTTTCAGCTCTGGACTAGCATCAAGTCCAGAGGCCATGTTCTCAGGGGACAGTTCAAGGAGGTAGGATCACTGAGTTCTAGATCTGCACTCCCCTTTTTCTTGTGCTACATCAGGAACTCTACATTGTGTTTCCTGTCAGGGTTGTCTTCGGAGTTGTCCAGGCACTATCTACTACTTCTGGTCTCATGCTGATGTAGTCTCCCAGTCATATGGGCCCTTCTGTCTCCTGGGCTCATATTTTCCTCATGTCTTTAATGTTCTTGGTTTTCATCTGCTCCAGGTGGGTTGGGACAAATTGATGTTCCTTTTCCTTAAAAGCTGGCAGGCTTTTAAGAACACAGGTGCCATTTGCCAACAGGAGATGCAGAACATTTTCTTAGACAAAGGCTAGTTATGCCAATTGACCTCGATGTCCCTTGAAAACATGGTCCCCACACCCCTGTCCCTGCCACTCTGTCCTTCAAAATGTTGGGGTGTATTTAGAAAAGCTTTTGGCTTACGGTGTAGTCCAGTTGTGCTGACCTCTCTTTTACTGTGTGCTGTCAGTCCCTTCACCTAACCAAATTCCTATCAACTATCTAATCCACACATACCCCTCACCCTCCCTCCCAACTCTGTAGCCATCAAAGATTATTTTCTTCTGTGCATAAATCTTTTCTTAAGTCCTTTTAGTATTGGTCTCATATAATCTTGTCCTTTTACAGCTGACTGATTTCACTCAGCATAACATCTTCCAGATGATTCCAAGCTATGAGATGTTTCATAAAATCATCATTGTTCTTTATCATTCCATAGTGCTCCACTGTATAAACACACCATAGTTTGTTTATCCATTCATCTGTTGATGGACACCTAAGTTAATTCCATCTTTCTGCTACTGTGAAAAGTACTACAATAAACATTTGTGTACACATATCTATTCATGTGACAGCCCTTATGTTTCTAGGATATATTCCAAACAGTGGGACTACTGGATTATCAGGTTTTCTACTGCCTCAACGATTTTTTAGAAAATTTTGTCTAGAGGAGGTAATGATACTAATAGCTAGACAACTTTCCAAGCATGGTATCATAAGGCAGGTTTAATCATCAGCTTTCAAAGAAAAATACAGACAAAAAATAAAAGTATTTGCCCTTCTTACTCGAGAGGTCCTACAAAATCCAATGGAAACACATACAAAAAATAAAGCATGAAAATAACTAACCTGCTCCTCTGCTATTCTTGAAGTATTCTGAAGTTTTACTATTGTTTTATTAAAAGCCTTCTGCATTTCTTCCATTTGTTTTCGGTACCTGTGGAGAAATAATTTATTTAAATTAGCTTTCATATCTTTATTATTTCATTGGAAACAGCCTCCTGATTGTGATAAATGAGACAAATCTGCTTTTCTTAAAATGACCCTTACTGACGCTTGTGTGAGGCAGAAAAACTTGGAAAGGCACAATAAAGAATCTGTTAAGGCACTGCCTAGCTCAACATGAATTCTATGCATCTAACTAAAGATTTTGTGTTTTCTGTGATTCTTGTGGTGCCAGGAAGGAAGGCAGGAAGAGGCAAGAGAGGGTAAGAAGTAGCAAAGTGCACATGAATGCACACACACAATTTTCCAATCAATGCAATACATGAGGCAGAAACCACCTTTAAGATATAAAGACTACCCTAATGACATCTCATTAAATATTTATTTAATGAGAAGTAGAAAAAGGTGGTTTTAGAGCTCTACACACTCAATACCTCCCATTCCAAGCTGATTCCAACTCACAGTGACCCTACAGGGCAGAGCAGAACCGCCCCATAGAGTTTCCAAGGAGTGGCTCGTAGAGTCAGACTACTGTCATTAGTAGACAAATTCTTAAAACAACTGTACCACCAAGCTTTCACTTGATGCCCAGGTGGCTGCAAACTGTGGATGGAAAAGCTCTAAGAAAACTGAATACCTACATGATAAAAAACAGTAAATACCCCTAAAAACGGGGAACTGTACCTGAGGTACAGGAGAAAACATACTAGCACTGCTTCTGGCATCTATGTCTACAAAAGCACAAATGACCAACAGAACCAGGGTTGCATGACTTGGTTGAGGGCAAATGCTGCCCCATCATCCAGGTCAATCCAATACAGTCTACACCTGTCTAAACTCTTTCAATGAAAACTAAGTATGTTGTACTACTGCTATACACTGTAATTTTTCTCATGAGCCTCTGAAAACTAAACAGTAAAAGGAAAGTTAAGCAACAGAAAAGAGAAAGTGAGCATAAGTAACTCAGAATATTATTAGCCTAATAATAATGGTGTTGAGTCAACTTAGTAAGCTCTACTTCAATATTTAGTGAAAAAAAAAGAAATTCCTTATGTCATTAATCCAAGTAGCTATCCTCCTCTCTCCAGCTAAGATAAGGTTTACTACTATTATGAGACAGTTAAATCTTCTTGACCCACAGTCACGGGTCTTACTATGCTACTAAACTCACCACGCAAACTGTGCAATTGCACTAATTCATAATAAAGCTTACCTTTGGCTAAGCTCCTCCAGATAGCGACCACTGAGAGACATGTTAACTTCTAAGGCTTTGATGCGATTATTAAGTCTCATAAACACTGACTCCTTTTGGTTTGACCCATGTACAAGATTTCCATTAGCATATCCTAGATCTGTAGTATTTTGTAATTCAGCATAAAAATCTGTAGCTGTCCTTTGTAACCCACTTGACCCAGGAATAGCCAAAAGAGCATCTTCTGGAGATTGTTCTTCCTCTTTTACTTCAGATAACAAAGAAGAATCCATAATAGGAGTCAAAATTTGCTTTGGTATGTCAGCTATGGTCATTGTGACTTCCCCATCTTCACTGTCTGGCACAGTGGCTGTGAGTACAGGGGGCACTACTGTCTCAGACAGCTTTGTGATAATTTGCATGGAGTTCATGTCTTCTTTCACAACATTATCAGTTACTTCATTACCTTTACTTGTTTCATAGATCACAGATGGCTTTTCTAGAGAACCAAAACTCTCAGACTTCTTTTCTGTTTTATTATCAACCTCAACAGAACTCTCCTGGGGAATTACTTGTGATGGTGTAAGTCCTATTTCATGTTTAACAGACTCAGTTACTTCTATTTTAGATACGGTACTGATTTCTGGAGTAATATCCAAGAGAAGAGACTGAGTAAGAGTTTGAGGATGGCTTGGTTCAAGTTCAATTGCATCAACGGTGTGATTAATCAGATCACTTTTGTGCATACCACTAAAGTCATCTAGAGCAGTTTCAGCTTCCCTTTCCATACTTTTACTGTCCAGTTCTCTGCTCGGAGCTTGCAATACTGAACCATCCGCTGATTCTGTGGGAAGTATTAATGGTGGCTGAGGTGACAGAAGATCATCTTTTTCTTTTCTCATAGCAATTCTGCTGTGTTGCCGATAAAGGGAAACTCTAACTGAACACCATTTATATATGTATTCTGAAAAACTAGAAATACAACAAATTGTGGTCAATTCACTGCAAAATATTTGTGTCTCTAACTCAAACCATGGTGATGATTCATCTTCCTGTTCACCAGTACCCAGAAGAGTCACTGTAGATGGACTTGCCTCCTCTTCTTCCTCCTGAACTAGTTGTACAATGGGACCCTCTTTTGGCGTATCTGGGGTTGATGCCTCTATTTCACGTATATGTACTTCA
Source organism: Heterohyrax brucei (assembly GCA_028571685.1). Lineage (NCBI taxonomy): Eukaryota > Metazoa > Chordata > Mammalia > Hyracoidea > Procaviidae > Heterohyrax > Heterohyrax brucei. The sequence continues at coordinate 204,487,419 of CM053140.1, forward strand.
GTGGTTACTAACCTAGAAATATATATCATTGTTACAAATCATGTTAGCTAAAAATCCAAATTTTAAGGAAAATAAATGTATTACACATACACAAAAGGAGGCTTGGGAGTACAGCAGAAACTCAAACTGGTTTTGAATAAATTCTATCCTTCATTACAAAAATACAAATAATGCTCACAAATCGCAATAGAAAGATCAATTGTCCACTGACCAGCCATCAAACAACCATAGTTGTCATATCAGACTTGCTTTTCTTTAATCTCTGTTTAAGAACTGTTTGCGTGGGAAAACTTTCACCTACTGAGTGTATATTACACCTTTCCTCCTATAAATGTTCACCAATCTTGAGAAGTCTCACCATCCAAATTATATATCAGAAATCGAGGCTTTTCTCAGAGCTAGAATCAGAATTCAAGATTCTTAAGAATTATGGTAGCATTTGTGGTTGAATATCCAATCAATAGGCAGCTACAATTCTCAAAAGATAATTTTTATGTGGATAATTATAGAAACTCCAACACAACATCACACATACCTGCATGGATGTACACAGATTATTTGCTTTAGGGAGAAGAAACATATCCCCCTCACCAGAATAATCTCAGTACTTTTTAGGTTAATTTTCTAAACACAAATATTTAACAACTTGAAGTAGAATCCTGGCTTTAATAAATAAATAGTGTCACTAATTCAATGCCATCTCTGGGTTCTGGAGTGGGGGTGGACTTTGCAGGAATACTGTTCCTTCTGATAGCCTGATATCTGTAGTTCTTGCCAAGATGAAGATAATTTCTAGATGTAGCATTATGTTACAAAAGATGTAATCTGAAAAAAATAATTAGAATACTAAAAAAAAAAAAAGAAAAAAAAAAGGGCTTCTCATACACAAATGTTTCCATTCAGAAAAGTACTAAAAATGCCAGGAAATGCAAAGACTGCAATCACAGTAACAATGATAAGCGATGGTAAAACCAGACCAATTATCTAAATGTTAGGTTGTCATTTTACTAACAGTGACATAGTATACAGACAAAACTAAAATATCATCATAAGGAATATGTGTGTGTACATACAGTCTCTTTTTTTATATATTAAGGTATTATTTCTTTTATTATGTTCTAAATAAATTATGACAGTAAAAAAGGAGCAATGTCTAAAGAAAGAAAAAACTAAATTAATTTGGTTAAAAATAAGTTATGTACCACATATGTATACCCTAAAAGCCGTGCCTGAAAAAAGACACAAAAAAATCTCACAAACCTAAGAAAATAAAAATAAATCACTATTTCACAATAACTTGAACAACATTCTATTATACATTATTTCATTCTATTTTCTTCAAAGGATTATTATATATTCATTAAAGGAATTTACAACAAACAGAAACATACAAAAACATTAAGTTAAAAAGTAAACAAATGCAGGAAAATATTAAAAACTAAACCCTTAGTACAGGAAAGTAACTGCTACATAGCATGCTGCAATTATATTTTCAACAGACATTTGTGTCCATGTGCATAAAATGTTATTAATTTCATTTAGTTCTGAAACATTAGAAATATTATGTGTTAACTAAGGAAGCCTAATAACAAAGTAGGGAATAGCAATCACAGTTTCAAGTAACTGGAAACACCCAAAATACCTCTATCTCCAATAGATTTCTTAGAGCCAATCAACACATAATGCCTATTTTTTCTTGAAATCACTCAATAAAATCTCTTCATGTTCAGGATTAACACAGAAAAATACACACTTATCGCCATAAACTTCAAAGCACAAAATCTCATGTTTTAATTCATATGGTACTTAGGAATTGCAGTTCATAGCACACCCACTGCAAATATCATTACGTACTACCTTGAACTATTACAAAGATTACATACATACGTCTCTTAAGAGTTCTTTTGAATGAAAGGGCTTTCAAAGTTTTACAGGGGGTATAGCCAATGAAATATAAATAATCAAATCTATAACAACTATACTCAATTACCCAAATCATTATGAGGTTATCTATTATAGATAAAAAGTAGCAAGTAACACCACCACCACCAACAACAACAACAAACAAAATCTGGGAAAAGAGCTACATAATTCAGTTTGAAAAACGGAACACCATAAGAGTCTGCTGTACGATAAACATGCAATTTAAGAAACACTGATTGAGCTATTTCAGGAACTCAATAGCTAACCAGTCATACCATAGGTAGTTAAAAAATGCTTGCAACCTCAAAGTTAGTAACAATAGGCTTTTAAAATTTATTCTTAATCTCATGTCTGCACAGTAAGCTCGATTATCTACAAAAAGGACAAGACTACATGTGGTGAATAATTAAAGTTATACACGATAAAAAAACAAATGCCGACCTGGAAAAAAGCAGGGTAATAGAACACAAAATTTACATTTCTATTTATTTTTGTCTAAAGTGAGAAAACTGAATGCTTACTCTCAGCATCTACGTACACTTACAGAAGAAAAGCTAAGATGCTAGAAGCGCCCTTATGACTGAACAACACAACGCCTGCCTTATGATTCAGAGCTTTCTACAGATAATTACTTAACAAGCAAATCACAAGTACCTTTTTTCGTTCTAGTATATTTAGATCTCCATTTTAATAAAATTTAACATTGCAACATAACTTACTCAGGTGATGGAAGAGGAGTTGAACCAGGAGTTGATTCAGGCATTTGAGGTGCAGCCATGGCAGTGGCATTCTGAGATACACTTTTATTTCCTAATTTTAAGAAAGATGTTCACATTGAATACAATTTTATATGCTGTGCCATGAAAATATTTCACTAAAACCAATTACTTTCTCAGAGAATGGAAAAAGTCTAATAGTGTTGCTAGTACAGATTTTTTGACAACTAAATTAAAGCTAAGTTCTTTCAGAAGTTTATATAAATTCATGACTATAAAGACTACATACTCTTTCTCAGCTTCTCCAATAATTAAAGTCAGATGACTATGAATTTTGTGTAAATTTACATAGTTTATGTGCCTTCCACACACTTGACTTATGTAAGAGAATGGCAGGAAATAAATGGGTTATTTTAAGTATGAACTAACAAGAATTTTTAAAAACAGAAAAGGGCAGGACAGTTTTTTCTTGATAATGAATGCAATGTACTGAAGTACCATTACCAAAAAAACAAACCTGCTGCCGTTGAGTTGATTCCAACTCATGGTAACCCTAAAGGACAGAGCAGTGCTCCGAGGTCAGTTTATAGCAATAATTGCCCACATCCAAAAGGAAGAGCCAAAATCAATGTAAAGCCTTAAAACTTTGAACAAATAAGACAGCAGCAAAAGAAGACCTTGGGCCCCAGAAGAAAGCAAGTAATAAAAATTAGAGCAGAATTAAATGACATAGAGCAGCTCCAAGAAGCGCTTGGTGGATTCAAACTGCCGACCTTCTGGTTAGCAGCTGCAACACTTAACCTCTATACCACCAGGGTTTCAAGTACTCAAAATGTCAGTGAAGAGGTAAGGAAGAAAATAACTTTCTTCTACAGGAGGAAACAGTCAAAAAGCAAATGCATGAACTTCATATAAACAAGATCATTTTTATATAAAAATAACAACTTATGAAATAAGTTATAAACAATTAATAATAGAACATAAAGTTTCTTTGGGTTCTTATTTTTAAATGACAAAAATCAGATGCTTGCTTACTGATTAATTTTTCCATTACAATGACCCCTGCAGTATCAAAACTCTCTAAAGACCCATAAAATGATTTGGTACCTTCTGTCAGATCTTCAATTTTTGCTCCCAGAATATTAGCAGCAATATTCACCATATTTAGAATGGCATCTAAAACAAAATTCAATGCAGTGCGGAGAGAAGACACTTAAGTATCTTCATATGAATTAACATTAAAAAAACATTTATTATGGTCCTTTTTCTTTTTTTTACAAATTACCTTTTTATTCACCTGTTAATCCAATGCAAGATATATATTTTAACCCAAAAAGTGTAACATAAAACTGATTTTTTATTTAGAAGCTATTTTAAATTTAAACATAGTACTTTTTATAAAGCTTCCCCAAATCGTTAACTAAAATACTGTCTTTAGCATACTGCAAAAATTCAAGTCTAAGTCACCATATAGCCTGCACTGAGACACAGAAGAAACGGCATGCCAAAATTCTCATTTTACAGAAAAAGCTGTTTTGTTTTTATCTTTAAGAAGCTTGAAAAAATAGAAAGTTTTTCCTGATCATGATTATCACAGGTTAAAAAAAAAAAAGATTATTATCCAAAGGGTAGGAATCCAACCTCACTGCTAATGAACAGATTCTGACTTCCAGTGACACTACAGAATACAGCAGAACCTGCCCTGTAGGATTTCCAAGGTTGTAATATTTACAGAAGCTGACTGCAACAGATTTTCTTCCAAGGACTGGCTGGTGGGTTCAAACTGTCAAAGTTTTGGTTAGCAACTGATTACTTTAACCAGAGTGCCACCAGAACTCCTTTACACTTAACTGGCTGGCAGTTGAGCTCTTAATCATTGTACCACTGGAGCTCCATACTTACTGATAGCATGGTTAAATGCCTAAGTGAAATTGCACAGAATCATTTCTTAGACTACTTTAAAATATATATATATATACATATATACATATATTGGTGAAAAGAGCAACATTTCATGGATTATAAGGTACAAACATTCTTTTGTGAATAACTGTGGTGAGGGCTGTCATAAAGCCGTGGAAAACTCAATGCCCATAAGTCAAAGCCCTTAGCAACCCCATAGGGTTTCCACAGCTGTAAATCTCTACAGAAGTAGACCGTCATATCTTCCTCACATGAAGCCAACCACCAACCTTTTGGTTAGCAACTGATCACTTTAAGGACGGTCAAAGTGCAGATACATGAAAAGAGAAAGTCATAAAACTCTCTATGTCATAGATGGAGCAATTTTCGTACTTGCTTACAGATCTGCATCTCTATTCAAGGCAGATATACGGATGATGACTAGAAGTGCTACAAACTTCTATATCTACATAAGCAGCCCAAGGAACACAAGAACCACAAACACAGCAGAACTCCTATAAAAAACTAGTACTCAGAACAAGGTAGCTTTCTTCCATTAATGTAATGGAATAATTAGAAAGGACACTAATTACAAGGAACGCCATTTCTAATCTAATTTCAGAAATTTCATTAAAATTTCTTCTTCGGTATCTGGTATTTCTCATAATAAAATACTAAAATCTTTCAAGGGCTGCACAGGTATTTACATCTTACTACCCTTTCAAGAAGGATCCACAGAACCTGCATCACATACACTTTCAACGGAAAACAGATGTAAAAAGTAGGAAAGGATCTGAAGGACAAAAAGGTAGCACCATCAAGAAGGATAAGACCTGATACACAAACCTGACAAAGGCAACCCAAGGAAACTACAGGTCAGTATCCATGATGAATACAGACGCAAATGTCCTCAACAGAATACTAGCAAATAGAATCCAACAGCATATTGAAAGAGTCATACACCATGACCAAGTGGGATTTTATTCTAAGAATGTAGGGATGGTTCAGCAATAGAAAATCAATCAATGTAATACACCACATAAAAGCAACAAAGGAAAAGAACCACACAATCACCTCTACAGATGTTGAAAAAGCATCTGATTATATCCAAAACCCTTTTTGGATGAAAACTGTAATGAAGACTGGAATAGAGGAGAAATTCCTCAATATGATTTAGGGCACATATGAAAAGTCAACATTACACTTAATGAAAAAAGACTGGGATCTTTTCCCTTGAAATTGGGAATAAAACAAGGACACCCACTCTCACCTCTTCTATTTAATGTTGTAAAAGTCCTAGCAAGAGCAATAAGGCAAAAATAAGTCAACAAATAAATAATAAATGGTATCCAGATTGGAGCAAAAAAATATCAAATTATCTCTGTTTGGAGACAACCTGATCCTATATGTAGAAAATTACCAAAGAGGTATTTTCACATGAAAACTTCTAGAGCTAACAGAGGAATTTAGCAAAGTTTCAGGGTACAAGGTCAACAATTATCTGTTGGGTATCTATATATACCAGTATCATGAATTGAACTCTGTCCTCCAAAAAATGTATGCTGCAATTCAGCTAGGCCATGATTCCAGGTATCACGTGATATTCCTATATGTTGTAAATCCCTCCTCTGTGATGTTAATGATAGAGGATGGTCAGTAGTTGTATTAGTGAGGCAGGACTCAATCTATATGATTATATTGTGCTTTAAGGCAATCTCTTGAGATACAAAGGAAAGGGAAACAAGCAGAAGGGTTTCTTTCCATAAGAAACAGTGCTGAGAGCAGAGTACATTCCCAGGTCCTTGACCCTCAGAAGCTCCCAGTCCAGAGCAACACTGATGACAAGGACCTTCCTCCATAGCCCACAGTGAAAGACTTCCCCTGGAGGTGATGTCCTCAATTTGAACTTAACCTACTTTTCTGTGAGAAAATAAATTTCTCTTGGTTAAAGCTATCCACTTGTGGTATTTCTGTTATAGCAACACACCAGTAATAAGATACCTGACAGTGCAATTATGGAAACAGGGACATGAGGGACTTACACAATGAAAACTATGAAATGCAGATAAAAGAGATTAAAAAAGATGTAAATAAACGGAAAGACCAGTGGCTAGAGTTAGAGTTGGATCTGTCTGTTGAAATATCTCAACTGGTATTCCATCAGTTCCTAGAGTCTTCAGCATGGCTTGGATGTCTCTTCAGTACCACTGGTTTTGATCATATGTTACATCCTGAAATGGTTGAGGGTTGAGCGATTATTTTTCATACACTGATTCTATTTCTTCCATCTTCTGTTGATGCTTCCTGCATAATTTAGTATTTTCCACACAGAATTCTTCAACATTGCAACTTGAGGCTTGAATTGTTTTTAAGTTATTTCAGCTTGACATACATTGAGCATGTTCCTCCCTTTTGGTTTTCTATCTCCAAGGGCTTGGTAGATTTCACTGTAATACTTTACTGTCTTCTCGAGCCACCCTTTGAAATCTTCTGTTAGCTCTTCTACTTGAATCATTTCTTCCATCTGCTTTAGCTACTCTACATTCCAGAGCAACATGGAGTCTCTTCTGACATCCATTTTGGCCTTTCCTTTCTTTCCTGTGTTTTCAATGACCTTTTGCTTTCTTCTTGCATGAGATGCTCTTGATGCCACTCCCCAACCCGTCTAATCTTTGGTCATTAGTGTTTGATGACTCAAATTTATTCTTTAGATAGACTCAAATTTCAAGGTCACACTTTGGCTCTCATGGACGTGTTCTAATTTTCTTTAACTCCAACTTGCATTATGAACAACTGAAGGTTTGTTTCACAGTTGGCCCTGGCCTTGTTCTGACTGATGATATTGAGCCTTTCTATCACCTCTTTCCACAGATTTCAATTTGATTCCTGTGTATTTCACATAACAAGGTCTGTGCATATATTCACCATTTGTGTTGTTGACAAGAGGCATTTGCAATGAATAATTGGTTGGTCTTGACAAATTACATCTCTGTCATAATTTCTATTATCAAGGTTGTATTTTCCAACTATGAATGCTTCCTCCTTGTTTCCAATGTTGGCATTCCAACCACCAGTAATTATCAATGTGCCCACCACTCCTTTGCCTGTTGTTCTATGGTGTCTTGTGTGTTGCTGTGATACTGGACGCTTTGCTACTGGTGTTTCAAATATTAGAAGTTACCCTCGGTAGATGGGATTCAACAGAGCTTCCAAACAAAGACAAACATGGAAGAAGGACCAGGCAGTCTAAAAATACCGGCCAGTGAAAACTCACGAATAACGCTGTTTGACACAGTCCTGGAAAATGAATCCCTCAGGTATGAGAGTAGTTGGAATGTGACTGGGGAAGAGATGCCTTCTCAATGAATAGCCAAGCTCTCATTCAGGACCTTCATTTGTTGGTAAGGCACGACTTAAAATGAGACTAAAAGGCTGCAAACATCCAGCAACAATCAGAAAACGAAATGTATGGAGTATGAATCTAGGAAAATTCTAAGTTGTGAAAAATGAAATGGAACACAAAGATGGATATACTAGGCATCAATAAGCTGAAATGAACTGGTATTGGGCACTGTCAATCAGACAGTCACAAGCTCTACTACGTGCAGAATGACAAACTGAAGAAGAATGGCATTGCACTATATCATTGAACAGAATATTTCAAGATGTACCCTGAAGTACAACACTGTCAATGATAGGATAATAACTATACACTTACAAGGAAGACCAGTTAATGTGATTATTATTCATATTATGAACCAACTACTAAGGCCACACATGAAGAAATTAAAAATTTTATCAACTTTTGCTGTACGAAGTTGATCAAATGTGCAATCAAATTTTAATGCTAGTAACTACAATCACTGTTAAATACTGCTGATCATCATTTCAGGGTCTATTTAGTAGGAAAAGCAAAATCTGGCAAATTTCTGCCTCTGAGCCCAACTAATCACTAAAAAAGTCTTGCTAAGTTTAAAGAACACTGACAAACACAGTAAACAGGCTGTTTTACTATTTCCTCTTATGAGAGAAAGCACCAATGTGAATAGTTGTTTCCAATCATGTCTGGTGACATTTATTGCCTATTATTACTAACTTACTCAACACAAAAAAGGAAAAAGGTATTTTTAATAAGAGATAATGTATAAACGCTGAAAGTAAAGACAAAATAAACTAGGTTTAAAACAGGCAATTTTCAAGCTAATTTAGAAGGTAATGATTTTGATAGTGTAACTCGGACATTCTAGTCTAAGAAAAGAGTTCACTGGCCTAGTTCCACTCTATTATTTATTCTTTCTTAAAAGTTATACTACTGTGGAGGTAGCCACTAGGACAAAAGTAGTCCCACAATCTTCAGAGAAGATCATAAATGAACACAGGTATAGAAGGTAGCAATGTTGGGTCATATCTACAAGTTTTATGACTGTCAAGTCTTACCACTCAGCTTCCAATGCCTTTGTTTCTCTGAAATTTTGAAGAGGGAGAGATTTTTTAAAACCCAATTTTCCATGCTTAGCCTCAGGTGACACTCTCCACCCAACCTGTCTAACTACAGAAATTCTTCAGAAACCCAGAACACTGGAAAGTAATGAACTGCTCTTCCTGACAGCCATAAAAAGAAAAATAAATGACATGTCACCAAGAATTATACCTTCAAAAACAAAGAACCAAAAACGAGGCTCCAAAGAATATTCTATGCCCAATTAATTAAAATAGTACAACAGTAAAAAAGTTATTAAGAGAGAGACATCATCCACTGAAATACAGCTAGTTATCTAAAGGTGTCTAGGAGTCAATCCCATGACCTGTCAGTTTGCTGTACTGTGGTTGCTTGCAAGTTGCTTACAATGCTAGACAGCTATGCCACCAGTATTTTAAATAACAGCAGGATCACCCACGGTGGACATCTTTCAGTGGAACTTCTAGAATAAGAAAGATTAAGAAGAAAGCTCTAGTGATCTACTTCTGAAAAGCAGTGAATTAAAACCATATGGATCACTACAGAATAATAGCCAAAATAGTTCCAGAAGATAAGACCCCAAGATTGGAAGGTACTCGAATAAATGTAGCCACAACAATGGACTCAAGCACACCAACAACAGTGAGGACAGACCTGTCTAGGCAACTTTGCATTCTGCTGTACACGGACCGCTATGTGAGTTGTGACATCAGCTAACAATAGCAACAAGGATTACTCACATAAGAAGACAGAAAAAGGGAATGTAAAACATCAGCAGTGGTTTTCTGCCCCTATAAAGTCTGTAAGGAGCACCTCGTGGATCTGAACTGCTAACCTTTTGGTTAGTAGACAGAGCACTTAACCACTATACCACCACGGTTTCCACTTAACATATAGAATTGTTAATACAATTTAAGGACACAATAGCATTAATACCCCTGGTACATCAAGTTGTTTTCTGTATTTAAAACTATGGTAATGCACGAGTTCCCTAAGGTGTTCTCTCCTTTTTAGTAACTACTAGAAGATGGATATTTTAGTCTCAGACTATCTTCTGACCCCCCAAAATGATGTTTCTTCAGAGCCAATTCTGCATTACTCAGCTATGCAAGTGGTAGAAAGACTACTACTGAACACATATAGCCACTGCTGTCGGGTAGATTCTAACTCATAGCAACCCTATAGGTCAGAGCAGAACTGCCTCTATAAAGTCTGTAGGGAGTACCTCATGGATCTGAACTGCTAGCCTTTTGGTTAGCAGACACAGCACTTAGCCGCTATACAAATTTAAGGATACAACAGTATTAATACCCAGGTATGTAAAATGGCATAATTTCTTTCATTTGGCCCCCAAAATTACACCCCATAGCAGTGAATCAGGCACTTATTTTTATACCATGATCAACTACACAGCTAGGAATCTTACTTAGAAATGAACTAACATCTAAAAAGGCAGATGCTCAGCAATAAACACTGAGATGATACATGTCACGACTGCACTGTGTCCCCCCAAAAATGAGTGTAGGAATTAGGCAGGGCCATGATTACCAGTATTGTATGACTGCCTTCCATTACGTGATTTTCCTATTCTGTTAATCCTGATTGCTGCCTGTGGTTAACAGATCGGATTATGTTAAAAGAGGATTAGGGTGGGACCGAAACACTCTTATTGAGGGAATTTCCCTGGAGTGTGGCTTACAGCACCTTTTATCCTACAGGAGATGAAAGGAAACGGAAGCAAGCAGAGAACTGGGAACCTCATAATATCCAGAAAGCAGCACTGGGAGCAGAATGCATCCTTCCGATCTGAGGTTCTTGTACCAAGATGCCCCCTGACCAAATACTAATGCAACACTAAGACCTTCATCCAGAACTGACACAGAGGGAAAGCATCCCCTGGAGCAGACACCCTGAATTCAGACTTGTAGCCTACTGGACTGTGTAAAAATACTTTTCTTTGTTAAAGCTACTCATGGTATTTCTGTTAGAGCAGTAGCAGATGACTAAAACAATATGGAATGAAGTGAAATATTACATAATTCTCCTTGTGAAGGTCTTTTTAACACTCTTCTCATCCCTTATAAAGTCCACTGAAGTTCACAGTCCTCTATCTATGGGTAGGAAAAAGGAAAGGACGACAGATGGGAAGAAAGCAAAGTGTGGCTACACTAAATATCAGGGTAAGGGTATACACTACAGGTCAGGCATTTTAAAAAGCTATAAAATCAATGTTCACAGTGAAATTGGGATTCAAGCAATTCACTAAGAGCAATGACGAAAATGCAAAGCAACAAGTCTTTAATCTTATTTACTTTTTTAATTCAATTATTAATCTCCAAATAAAGAGAAAAATTCTGACAATAAGTTTAGCATCCTTTAGGAATAACCAAAAATGATAAACACATTAAAATATACCTACATACACTCTAAGAATAAAAATAAAGTGCCAAGTGGTAATGGTCTTGCCAACAGACTCCTTACCTAGACAGTCACCAGGGTCACACATCAAGTTAGAAGACCAACATCAAACTGAACTGCTAGTATTCTATGTCACTGTTTCTTAAGTTTATAAGGGCTATATTGTTATTACTATTATTGTTTTATTAATCATTACAGATAGGGACAGCTTTTAAGTTTTGTAACAGGAACTAACCATATCCATAAATTAACAAATCCTTGTTTGCGAGGATTTCACTGATGTATACTATTCTTGAAGTCATCCAACTCTTCCCATGCACCATATGATTACCCAGATGCTACCACTCATAGTCTGAAGAAACCAAAAACCAAACCTAGTGCCACTGAGTTGATTCCATGTCTAGGACCTCTTTAATAACTTTTTTTGTCAGGTGAACTCATGATTCTCTCTCTTCTATCATAAGGCTGATTTTGCCTTGAAACTTGAGTGCTTACTTGAAATAGAAAAACCACCTTGACCATGCTTCCATCTTTCCCTCTCCTCCTCGTCTTCACTCTCTCTTCCTATTTTATTCTAATAGAAAAACTTTTGAAAATCTCTGATTTCAAATGAACGTTCAACAATGGAAGTGGGAACCTCCTAAATTACACAACAAAATAAACTATTAATAGAAGACTACCAAATACCCTTTACAGAAAACCCCAAAATACTTACTTGTAGCAGAACCAAGAAGATTTTTTGAGGCTTTATCCTCCCCAGTATTATAATCCAGTGGATAATCTGTTTAAAAAGGAAATGTAAATAGCTGTGATAAGAGCTATCTCCCATAACATTTTAAAAGCCCCACTTATGTTCTTTTAATTTAGCTGGCATTTATATTATTAATAAGACATCAAAAACATGTTCACAAAGAGAAAATGGTTCAGAAGTCATTTAACAGAAAGATGCAAAGCCAAGGAAAAGAATTTTACTGCTTGCCACAACTTTAACCACACCAAAAACACGAAAAACAAAAAAACCAAACCCACTGTCATCGAGTTGACACCAACTCATAACGAACCACATTACGTGACTTTTATTCAACCTTCCGATGTATTTTACCACCCTCTAGCAAATGACTTCACATTATGGGAAAACCAGGTCAGAGAAAATTTAAGTTAGTAAAATAAGACACCTTAAAGACTTGATAAAGGAGAAATGCAAAGTGTCATAAAAACCTCCCCTACCCCTTCATGCTCACAGGATTTTCTCAAAGGCTCAGCCCGCAAGGAGTTTGTTCTTACGTCTAGGGCAAATCAAAGGAATTAATGCTCAATTCTACTATTTCAGTTACTTTCATAAGATTTTAGGCCTGGAGTAAGGAAATAATCAGAATTGATGGCACTGATGTCATGGCAATGGGTTCCCAGTTATAAGTAACTGACTGATAAAACCTGGAACACAACTGTATGTACAAAGTAAAGAATCACATGAAAAGACACATTTAAGAAAAAGCTGCTATTAGAGTTCAAAACAATAAATCAAACTAATGCCTAAGATAATAATACTGATTTTTTAAGATGACATATACCCCCCCACTACTAGCAAAAAACATGTATAACAGTCGCCTGTTTTCAAGTTACTTACCATAATCCAAACCAAAACAAAAATGCAGTGCTGTCGACACTGACTCACAACAACCCTACAGGACAGAAGAGAACTGCCCTGTAGGATTTCTAAGGCCACATTTTTCTCCCATGGAGCAGCTGGTGGGTTCAAACCGCTGACCTTTTGGTTAGCACTGGCTCCTTACACTTGCCATAAAGAAACAAACAAACAAAAAACCCACTGCAGGGGACCAAAAAAAAAAAAAAACCACTTCAGCTGAGTCAATTCTGATTCATAGTGACCTTCTAGGGCAGAGTACATACAGTTTCTAAGGAATACCTTGCAGATTTGAACTGCCACCCTTTTGGTTAGCAGCCATTAACACTTAACCACCACGCCACCCGGTTTCTGTTACTTACCATAGTCCTCATCAAATAGTTCTTGACGTTCTGACTGATACTGGGAATCAGCAATCTCTTCATATTCTTCTACCATGCTGGTACCAAATACCCTATTAATAGTAATTTCATTAAAGACTTTCAAATGAAATAGAATTCCTCTTTTCACATTAAATGATAAAACACATCAACTTGTGTCATGTTTTAAGGGTCAGTCGTTTCTGGATTCCTAAATAATGACTGAGCTTTATATTGCTGTCATCCACTGTTTCTATTAAAATATAAAATTATTCTTAAAGAGACTTAAAAAGTTTAACAGCTTCATTTATGTCGTATTAAATTCACTTACCAGAAAATTATTTTTTCATTTTAAATACATCAGAATTGTCAGGTACTCATTTTAGAAAACCAGTCAGTAAATGTATTTTGCTCTATATTACCTTATAAGGCTTAATGGACAAAAGTGTTCGGATCCAAAATGTGATATAAACTCCACCTAAAGAATAAAAGGCATGTGAAATGGAAAACTAATACAGTAAGTACATCTGAGATTACTATATTTCTAAAACTAAAGTCCTCATTTTCCCAGAAAACAATACTCGTGAAGTTGTGCTTTCTTCCCATGCATTAATATGCCATGCCCTGTTATTCAATATTTCAAAAGAGAAGGTTGCTAACCTTTATGTACTTGATGAACATCTGAAGCAAGAGAAAGGAAAAGAAAATCAGCTCAAAAGTTTGGATAACATGCCATAAGCAACTTTAAATATTTTTAAATTATACTGTACAATTAAAGTATCGAAAGCAATGTACTCTGATGGATAACATTGTAATATTCTTAAGTCTTTGCAGCCATCAAAGCAGTGGTTTATATTTTTACCATCACAAACAGAAGGTAAAATCTAAGTAACTATACTGAAATAAATTAGCTTTAAAGTAAGTGAAGGAAGCTGGTGACACAGTGGTTAAAGCATTTGGCTGCCAACTGAAAGGCTAGCAGTTTGCACCCACTAGCTGCTATGCAGGATAAAGTAGCAGTCTGTTCCCGTCAAGATCACAGACTGGGAAACCCTATGGGGAGAGTTCTACTCTGTCCTGTTAACAGCTGTTGTGTGAGTCAGAATTGTTCTGATGATGATTATTTTTGTTTTTGGAGGGGATGGCACTAAAGTTATTAAGTCAAATGACCTCTAATTCACTGCTAATATTTTATATTTCTGATAAATATAAAAGCATTTCTAAAACCAATTAATAGTGCCTAGAATCAACCACTAATAACTTTAGCACTTCCCCCAAATGAAATAACCTTATAGATTAAAATAGATATTATGTATTTATATACACATATAGGTGAATTTATTGGTTAAGCACATAGACATCTATGTATATATATTGACAAAAAATTAAACAGCATAATATGAAACATTTATACTTGTACAATATCATATACAAGTTGTTTCAGGTATAGCTTGACTTTTTCAGCCAGTGTATTATTTCAAGTATAACTAAGAAAACTGAAAGATACACATAACATCAATGTACTTAAAACACAAGGTATTAAAAGGCAGCTTGTAAATTTGGGGTTACTTCTTTTGGTATAAGAAAATTCCAAGTATATTAAATTTATAATTATAAAATGAGAATCAGAGGTAAATGTTGTTTTTTAGACTCAACTATACCAAAAAAGGCTTTTTATGAAACCAATACACACCAAAATGCTCTCTAGCCTCCCAGCATGAAGGAATAAGGTAGAAAATTTTAATGTGTCATTTTGTAAGCTACCCATAAAACATTCTTCCATTATTAACAAAGTAGTTGTTATAAAGAATGATTCAAAACTATTTAGTAACTTGTGAATCATCTTAATTATAAAATTGAACATAACTGTATAACCTGGCAAATAATTTTTAACATTTTTTCTCACAGGATATAAACTGTATTCTCTCTACATAAAAGGTTATTAAATAATCTTTAATACTCATTTAAAAAGAAAATGAAAATATATACTCTTTTTTTGAACACTACTGAATCATTAACTGAGACTATCAACTGTATTTTAAAAATGTAATTTAGCATTTCTATAATTAAGACTCTATGGGGCACTTCTACTCTGTCTTACAGGGTTGCTATGAGTTGGAATCAACTTAACGGCCGCTAGTTCTGTTTTGTTTTTGTGTACTTAAGATTAGGAATACTACAAGTTTATCCATTTATGAAAACTTAGTACATGCTTTAAAAAGATACTGACAATAAAATCCCAGAAGACAAACAGATAGCTATGAGTTCTCATATTTAAAGAGGAAAAAGAAGATAGAGCTGCTGCCATTCCCAAAGGTTTCATTGTTAACACAATGGTACTTTAAGGTGTTGTTATTATTCTAAATAAAAGAGGTGATAGATACGGGGACTTTTTTTATTTTGTCCAAATCCAATTCAAGAGCTATATAAAAGAGGGGATGTATGTTGGAACTTTTTCTATTTTGTCCAAATTCAATTCAAGAGCTATAACTGCACTTAGTTTATTGACGGAAGAAGCAGAAAAGAATATAGAATTATAAATGTTTAAAAGTTTATTTTATATGAAACTAGTGTTTTAACACAGAGTATTTGACTTGATTATACAAAGAAAGGTCGAAAGCCCATTAATGATAATGCTGAATAACTGGATATTAAAACAAACTATCAAAGAATCAGGAAACCCTAGTGGTGTAGTCATTAAGTGCTATGCCTGCTAACCAAAAAAAGCTGGCAGTTCAAACCCAGAAGGTACTCCTTAGAAACTCTATGGGACACTTCTACTCTGTCCTATCAGGTCATTATGTATTGGCTCAATGGCAACAGGTTTTTTGGGTTTTGTCCAAGAGTTATATTCTAGTAAGTTAAGAAATCACACCTGTTTTAAAGATTTTAGGTTTCAAAACAGAAGTACAATGCTATGAACATGACATCTGACACAAAGACTCAAAAGTTTTAATTTGGAATTTTACTGGAGCCACAAATAACAAAAAAACTGGCCTAGGTTTCCAATTACTAAAAAGAGGCTATATTAATATTTCTCTCACAAAATAATCTATCCAAGTAAGAATTATCTTAGTAATGGCACATAGCAGTGTTTATTTCCTTTTGGTTGTTCAGACTTACATAG
Organism: Heterohyrax brucei; assembly: GCA_028571685.1. Taxonomy (NCBI): domain Eukaryota; kingdom Metazoa; phylum Chordata; class Mammalia; order Hyracoidea; family Procaviidae; genus Heterohyrax; species Heterohyrax brucei. The sequence continues at coordinate 204,503,968 of CM053140.1, forward strand.
GGATGAATACGGCAGGTATGTATTAAGAGAACATAGTTTGTATGTGTAAACATTACCTTCACATATTTTGCATACATCTGTTCATCTAAAGGGAAACTCTGAACATTCCGCTCATCTCTGCCATGAAAAGTACCCAATTTAATCCATTTATTTATGGGATACCTAGACAATACAAGACAGATACATTCTTTATTCAAATCATACACTAAGAGGTTTCACCACATTTCAAAATCTATTCTGTATCTATTTTCTCCCTTCTAGGCAAACATACTGATCTAACATAGTTTAAATATGACAGGTCCTTGAGTTTTAAAAAATGCTTTTTGTCCCTCCAACTAAACACTGACAGGTTCCTCTTTACTGGGAAGAAAGATCCTGAAAAATCACACCATTATGGACTAAAAGAGGGTACAGGGAGAGACCAAACAGGACTAGAGCCATCTCTTGATATATGCAGGGCTTCCAAGTGAGCTGAAGTTTTAAACAGCAAAGGGCTAACAGACTATGTGACAAAAGGAAGCACGAGTCCTCACATACTGAAGAGTATATAAAGTACTGATGGAAAAATAAACAGAAAATAAAACTTTACTATTATATCTGAATGTAACAAGCCTTTGTGTCTATTCTCCTTTAAAAGCAAATCTGATATTAATAAAGTATGAAAGTATTATTTATGTTCACTGCAGCATTTAAGGAACCCATCAAAATAATGAGCTCTCTTACTATACTTAAAATAGACATTATATACCAGAGCTTGATATGCCTCTTTGGCACAGGGGAAAATTGCAACTTAGAGAAAAGGAAGTGATTTAAGGAAGGTTAGTGGCAGAAAATGGTGTGGAATTCTCAAAAGGGTCTTGAGAATTGATTTCAAAAACTATACAGGCAACAGGTGAGAGAAAAAAACACCTTGGAAAACACTTAATGATCAAAGATAGAAGAATGGTTAATTAAATAACAGCGTCTACATGGTTATACTGTGGCCACTCAAAAAGTACTTATGGAATGAATAAAACATCTCCATTGGGGAAAAATATTAAGTATTCATCAAAAATGTGTGATTAAAACAAAGGGACATTCTCAGGACCTAAGAAGTAAAAACTAAATAATTTCTTGTTGAATTAGTAAATAAATAAATACAGAGGAATGATCAAAAAGAATACACCAAAAATAGAGCAATAGTATTCTTTGGTTTATATGATTGTGGTTCGCATCTAAATTCTTAACAGTATATATTTATCACCATACAAGTACACAAAAAAGTTTTAAAATCTATTTTAACAAAAATATACCTCATGATAAAATCTGAAGCACTTGTTTGTACATGTATGTTCTTAATAACCTGTTAAAGAAATACTTAAATGCAATAGAATATAACTAAAAATAAAGTCTTAGAAGTCAGACAGGCCTAGATTTGAATGTTGGCTCTTCCCTCACTATTTAGGTGACCTGGACAACCTACCTGACCGCTCATTGTCTGCTCCTTCACCTTATAAGGGAGTACTATCACATGGCTATTATAAGCATTATATAAGTTAATGAAAGTAAGGTGTTTAACAAAAGTTCCTATCCTATAGGAGTATTATTATTACTCTTTAAAGGAAAAAAATATAATGGCTGAAGTTAAGAATGATACTTTTTAAAAATTGTTTTACAGAGCTGTAACACAGATCCCATAGAAACCATATTTAGAATTTACCTGTCACTGATAGAAACCAGAAAGTCTTTAGGAGTAGATGAAAATAATTCATAATTTGCAATATCAAGTTGTTTTACTTGAATTGGTTCACAAAGTTCAATTACGAACCTTCAAAAAGAATGTAAGACAATTATTAGATAAAGCAAAATTAGAATTTATATTAAACACGACTGAATAGTATGCATAGCCTAGACTTCTGTTTAAAGTTACTCATTAAAATGTAAGGAAAGAGGATTTGCAGCCTGAATTATCCACAGGAAACACTTTCAAGTATCTCCATGATGCATCACTGGTAGGAGTGAAAACATACCTATTAATAGAACTAGATAAAGCTATTTTATCTAATCATACTAAAAAGATTGTTTTTAATAACAAAGCTCATTCTTGGGGAAGGAATGGTTTCATTAGGAAAAACTAGTGATAGTGTACTGCCCAGTCGCAAGGATAATTAGCCATATATATCATCTTTAAAAGACACCACAGCCTTTGGCTTAGCAAAACATCTTCAGAATTTTATCCTAAGGACAAGTGGCTCCAGATACCTACCTGCGTGTCTACATTTTGCTATTATCAAAAGCATTTTATGGGGGGAACAGGGAAAGTCAATCTAAATGTACAGCATACAGGACTGATTCAAGCATGGTCTACCCAGACAAGGAAATACCAAGCCATTAAAAAAATGGTACTAGAAATTAGATTCTATTTATATAAATATCTAGAAAATGGAAACCAGTTTACAGCAACAGAAAGCAGATCTGTATTGCTTGGGCAGGGACGTCAAGACGGAGAAACTACACAAGAGCACAAACTTCTCTCTGCTATTTTGATTGTGGTGATAGTTTCACAGGTGTATAAATGTTAAAACTGTCTAAACCATAGACTTTGACATACTGCACTTTACTGCATGAGTACTGTACTGTATGTGAATTATACATCAATAAAGCTGTACTGTACTGTATGTCAATTATACATCAGTAAAGCTGTTATTAAAAATGACCTAGAGACATTTACTGAAATGGAAAGACACCACAAAATACCCGCTGCTTAGAAAAAAACAATTAAAAATATGGTTCCATGTGTGTAACATGAAGCTGTATGTAAGATGGCATTTGGGGAAAAGAAATGCTTTCTAACACTTTACTCAATGTTTAGTTACTGTATCACATGAGATTATAAAGGAATTAAATGTTAAAAAAATTCAAAAAGCATTGAAAACAAAACTGTGTTTAATCTTGTATAGAAACGAAACACATTCCAAAAGATGGCATTAACAACCAGGTTTCATTGCAGGCTTTTGATAAGAGGCAATCTAATAAGTGTGCTACTCTAGGTCAGATGACATTTTAGTGACATCCATCCTTTCTTTCATTCAATTTTGATTAACTGTGAGGGGTACTGTCTCCATTTGATAGAATTATTTGATAAATACTAAATGCCTATCCCATATTCTTCCTTTCTTTCTTTTAATAACAGAACCTTCAAGTTGCAGCTTAGCATATAGGTAACCGTCAAAACCTCTATTTCCCAGCCTTGGCCAAGTTACTCGGTTTATGATGATAAACTGTGAACAGAAGCATACTTTGCAGGTTAAGCCCTTAAAACGAAGCTGCTAGCTCTCTGTTTCCCTGCTCCCACCTTATGATCTGGAAACAGGATCTGGCAGGAATAAATCATCTCAGTAATGCAGGCAGGGTCATCACCGTATGTGGTGGCCAAAAACAGGACAAAAGTTTTGTGGGCCCTCTGATTTGCTCTGTGTTAGAACTCCCCTGCTTCCACCTACCAGCTCTGGCTCTTATGCCAGAGAAAATTAAACTTTTTATTTAAACCAGTTATTTGGTCTGTCAAGGAAACACAATCAAAAGTCCCAACTAACAGTCACTGAGTCAATGAGTAGTAAAGCTAGACTTACATCCTTCTAATGTTTCACAAACTCTTCTAGAATACAGGAAATCACATATATTATACAATTCACTGTATAAGAATAGCATAAACTCAATAGCCAAAACAACACAAAAACCAACCAAACAAAAAATACACACAGAAAGTTACACAAATCTCAACAAAGCTCCTAAAAACTTTAGCAAGCCAAATAAAAATGATCATCACTATGTTTTTTATATTTATCCCAGGAATTCAACAATGAGAAGAAAAATAATCAACAGACTCACAAAAAGCTTTTGATAAACTGATCAAAAAATTAAAACAAATAAGTCTTAACAAAAAGGAAAAGGGAAGTTTCTTAACCTCAGAAAGAACACCTGTTACTGTTGAGCTGTTTCCAACTCACAGTCACACTACTGGACAGAGTAGAACTGAGCCACAGGGTTTCAAAGGAGTGCCTTGTGGATCTCAGTTGCTGATCTTTTGGCTGTTAGCAGCTGTGGCTTTTAACCACTGTGGCACCAGGATTTCCTAAACAAAGAATAGCTACAAAAACTCAAAACCAAACAACACATTTAATGGTTCAAGGTCAAAAGTACTGCCTTCAAATTAAAGAATATAATGAAACTGCCTATTATATCAATGTTTTAGTTACAGTGTTATTAAAGCAAAAGGAAGGTTTTTATTTGGCATCCAAAGAGGCAAAAACAGGAGACAGACAAGCATGGTGCCAGATCATGTCTGCTCAAATCCAAAGAATATTCAGAATAAGTAAAAGTGGGAAAATAGTCAAGCATACTGTCAGACCCACGTCTGTCCAAGTCCAAGGAAATTAGAGAATAGACAGAAGTGGGAAGAGAGACAACCATGGTGCCAGAACCGTGTCTGAGTCTAAGGACTGTTATAGAATCATCAGTGTATCTTAACATTATAAACAGACAAAACCAATGAAAGTTCTACCTTTTCATACATCGGCCAAGAAATCTTTAATCATGGTGATTCTACTTTGACCTAATAAATCTTTTATTCACTAAATGCAAAGAGAGAAGGTAAGAACAGAAAGCCTTTTGATCTTTGTTTGTTTAGTTTTGTGAAAGGCACCCCAAGATTGTTCTAGTAGTCTTCATGAGTCCTTCTGAGTCCAGCTCTAGCTGGATCACATTCTTTATGCTCAAGGACAGGAGAATATTATCTCCTAAATCAAGGTTAACTTCAACCACATGGGCAGTGATTCCATCACCATGCTTGTATAATGGAACTCCCATAAAAACCCTGGACGCCAACCCTATTTTGGGAAGTGGAAGTTCCATATTAGGGGTCCTCCCAGATTTCATCCTCTGTGTCTATTCATTTCTATCCTTTTTTGGCTAAAATAAAACTGTAATCATAAGTACAGTGCTTTCTCTTTTTAAAAAAATATATTTTATTGTGCTTTAAGTCTACAGCCCAAATCAATTTGCAGCATTACACCTGGAACTCACACCACTATGCTACTCTTAGCTCTCCTCTCCCCTCCTTTCCCTTCTCCTGCGACAGTATACTCCCACTTTCCACTCAGTACTTCCTGTGTGCCTTCAACCAACTCTTATCCATCTCAACCCCATCATCTTGCTTCTACAGAGGAGCTATTCAGTCTGCCTCACTATTACTGTTTTCTAGTGAATAATTTTCTCAAGGACCTAGTCCAGTTGTTACGGCAAAAAATTAAAATAATGAGGATTAGAAATTTTTAACAAAGAAAAATATAGAGAGGCTGAGTCAAGATGGCGGACTAAACACACACCTCCCTAAATCCCTCTGGAAACCAAGGCCTGAACTGACAATGAAACAGAGCTTCTGGATATCTATTGAGCCATAGGACATGACATAAAGTTACTTGGTCTACATACCACTGAGCGGGAAACTTCTCTTTCGCAGACCCCCGCCCCTAAAGACTGTCGGCTCTCGTGGACTGAAAGTAAACTGCCATTTTAATTTCTTTTTTCCCCCTCTGGCTTAGTTGGTGGGAGGAGCTGAAGTCTGACTGGTAGCAAGGCTCAAACGCACTGCTGATGTGACTGGCAAGAAGAGTCATCACATTCTGAGAGCCTGGCCTCGGAATGTGTGCAACTCAGTACCTGTAACCTCTCTCAGAATCTCTGCCATTGGAAAGCCTTTTATGAGGCAGCCCGAATAGCTTGTAGGGGATGCCATCTTGATTCACTGGGGGGGGGGTTCCTATACAGAGGCCTCAGCTGGACCTAATTCCCAGGCTGGGAGGCAGTGCCTGCCAGGAGAGCGCTTTTCAGGCAGTAAAGCACTCTCTGATATAGAGGTGCTGACTTTCCAGCTGAGAAGAGGGATTTGCAAACCTGCAAGCCTGACTAATTTTTGAAGCTGTCAGGTACCCTTTACCTTTCAGTAGAGAAATAACTGCGGTGCATCCGGAAGGCATCTCTTCCAGCCTTTACTGCCTCACATTATACATCAGTTGACAGCTCCCCAGTGACTGTAAGTGGGGTCCTGTCTTTGCCAATCAGGAAGTGGAACCTGCTACCCTAGAGATTCCACTGAGCCCAATCACTGGAGTACATACAGGTGTCTGGTGATCAACTTCTTCTCATACTGAGCATTAGATCCTGTTAAGGTAATATCAGAGAAACAAAACAACCTCCAGATGTCCAAAAAGCAACAAATTTTGGACCAGAACATTAGGAAGAATTCACTAGCTTCAGAAGACCCACAAAAGAAAGATCCAAAGAACCTCCCAGATGAAGAAGCCTTTCTGAAACTATCGGAGGGTGAGTACAAAAGGATTATACAGAGTCCTCCTAGGCCTTATACAAAATGCAGCAGAGCAACATGAAAAATTAACCAAGCTGTTTCATATGATGGAACACCAGTACTCTGAAATCAAACAGATCAATAACAAAATCAGAAAGATACAAAATTCAGTTCAAAGCCAAGAAAACAAAACTGAACAAATGGAAAATAGACTTTCGGACTTGGAATACAGAGCTAATGACTCCAGCACCTATGAGGAGAAATCAGAAAAAAGAAACAGGAAAAATGATGCAGCATTAACAGGCATGTGGGACTCTATTAAGAGGAACAATCTACGATTAACTGGAGTTCCTAAACAGGACGAGATACCTGAGAACACAGAGAGTACTATGGCTGAATTTCTGACAGAAAACTTCCAGACATTATGAAAGAACAGAATATAGATATCCAAGATGCATACTGAACACGACTCAATATAGATCTCCAAAGAAAGATGCCAAGACATATCATAATCAAGCTTAACAAAATGAAACACAAGCAGAAACTCTTAAAGGCAGCAATACTCAAAGCAAAGCTAACATTCAGAGGGAAACAATGTAGGCTTTTGTCTGATTTCTCAGAAGAAACGATGCTGGCATGGAGACAATGGGGTGACACATTCAAAACCTTGAAGGAAAACTTCCAACCAAGAACTGTATATCCTGTAAAACTATCTTTCAAATATGAAAATGATATCAAGACATTCACTGATACACAGAAACTCAGAGACTTTGTAAAAACCAAACCAAAGCTAGAAGAAATACTGAAAAGAAGCTCTTGGCTTAGAAGAACAAAATCATTAATTTTATATTTTAGGAGGAAACATCATCCAGAAATCTACACAGTTAGGGGAGGCTCCAAACACAATCAGAGCTGTAATACTAAAAGAAGTGATCATATCATGAAAACTATGATGTCATGACATTAAAAAGAGGTATGTACTACAGTCATTATAGTCCTTCCAGATGGAGAGGAACAAGACTTGTAGTAGGTAAAACTGGGTTTAAACACAGACTATTAAAGGGGATCACAGGGGCAGCCACAAACCACAATAAACATTCAACATTTCAAATTGAGAAACGTAATACAGGAGTCTCAAGAGCCACATAATCAACCCTGAAAAAGGTGAAAAATCAACTCATAAAGAAGAATGTCCCAGAACAGAATAACAGCAATGAGAAAACATCAACACTAAAATAAGCATATCACAATGACAGCCCTAAACACATATCTATCAATAATTACACTGAATGTGAATGGACTGAATGCTCCAGTAAAGAGACGAGTGGCATCTTGGATCAAAAGACACAAGCCGTCTATATGCTGTTTACAAGAAACTCACCTTAGACTTAAAGATATGAACAAACTGAAAATTAAAGGATGGAAGAATATACATCAAGCTAACAATACACAAAGAAGAGCAGGTGTGGCAATACTAATCTCCGACAAAACAGATTTTAATGTAAAATCCACCACTGTCGACAAGGATGGACACTATTGCTGAAAGGTTCAATACACAAGCAGGACTTAACAACATGAAATATTTATGTACCCAATACTAGAGCATCTAAATACATTGAAGAAACACTGACTACACTCAAAAAAGAGATAGATCACTCCACAATAATAGCGGGAGACTTCAATACACCTCTCTCAGTATTGGACAGATCGTCTAGGAAAAGCTCAGTAAAGACACAGGAGATCTTACTGCCACAATTAACTAACTAAACCTTGTTGAAATATACAGAACTTTTTATCCATCAGCAATTACACCTTCTTTTCCAGTGCATATGGAACATTTTCCAGAACAGACATATGTTAGGATATAAAGCAAATCTCAACAAAATCCATACCATTGAATTATTACAAAGCATTTTCTCAGACCACAAAGCCATTAAAGGCAAAATCAATAGCAGAAAAAACATGGATAGAAAGCGGAACACATAGAAATGGAACAACATTTTGCTTAAAAAGCCATGGGTTATAGTTCAAGCATGAAATAAAGAAATTTATGGATTCCAACAAGAATGAAAACACTTTTTACCAGAATCTATGAGATACAGCCAAAACAGTGCTCAGAGGTCAGTTTATCTCTATAAATGCACACATCCAGAAGCAAGAAAGAACCCAAACTAAAGATCTAACCCTACAGCTTGAACAAGTAAAGAGAGAACAACAAAGGAACCCTTCATGCACCAGAAGAAAGCATACCATAAAGATTAAAACAGAACTAAACAAATTAGAGAATAGAAGAACTGAAAAAACTGAAAAGACAAAAAGTTAGTTTTTTGAAAAGATCAACAAAATTGACAAACCATTAGCCAAACTTACTAAAGGAAACAAATAACCCAAATAAGAAATGAGAGGGGAGCTGTCACAACAGATCCATCAGAAATCCAAAATATCATAACAGAATGCTATGAAAGACTGTGCAACAAATTTGAAAACCTAGAGGAAATGGACAAATTCTTAGATTCATATCATCTACCAAAATTATCACAAGGTGAAGCAGAGCTGAATAAACCCATGACACTTTTTAATGAGAGGGAAAAACAAATCATGGACTTTGTTTGGAAAGGGAAGAAGCCTCAGATTAGCAAAGCACTACTGAAGAAGAAGAATACACTGGGAGGCCCTCATTAACTGACTTTAGAACCTATTACACTGCCACAGTTGTCAAAACAGCCTGGTACTGGAACAAAAAGAGACAGATAGCTCAATGGAACAGAATCGAGACCCCAGAGATGACTCCATCCTCCTATAAACAGTTGATATTCGACAAAGGCTCTAAGACATTAAACTTGGAAAAAAACAATCTCTTCAACAAATAGTGCTGGCAAAATTGGATATCCATCTGCAATAGATTGAAACAAAGCCCATATCTCACACCTTATACAAAAACCAACTCAAACTGGATAAAATATCTAAATATCAAACCTAAAACAATACAGTGCATCCAAGAAAAATTAGGCTCAATGATGGAAGTTTTCATATATAATGCAGACAGACTTCAAAATCTGACAAACAAACCACAATCAACAGAAGAGAAAATAGATAAATGGAAACTACTAAGAATCACACACTTTTGCTCATACAAGACTTTATCAATAGAATTAAAAGACCACTTACAGAACAGTAAAAAGTATCTGACAACGATATGTCAGACAGACATCTCAGCTCCATAATCTATAAGGTACTACAAAATATCAGTAAGAAAAAATAATCCATTTAAGCAATGAGCAAAGGAGATGGACAGATACTTCTCTAAACAGGACATTCAGGCAGCCAAAAAAACACACACGGACACGCTCATGAAGACTGGCTATTAAAGAAATTCAAATCAAAACTACAATGAGATACAATTTCACTTCAACAAGGTTGGCCAAGATCAAAAAAACACAAAACATCAAATGCTGTAGAGGCTGTGGAGAAACTGGAACCCTCCTACACTGTTGTTGAGACTGCAAAATGGTGCAACCTCTTTGAAAAGCAATCTGGCACCTCCTTAAAAAGCTGGAAATACATATACCATTTCACCCAGTAATTCCATTACTTGGAAGATACCCTACAGAATCAAGGCCATTCATACCAACTGATACATGCACAAGAATGTTTTTGCAGCAGTCCACAAAAGCAAAAAGATGGAATCAACCCAGATGCCCAATAACAGAGGAATGCATAGGTAAACTATGGCATATATACTCAATGGAACACTATGGAATGATAAAGAACATTAGGAAGCATCTCACAGCCTGGTTTCAATTGGAGGACATTACGTTGAGTCAAAGCAGTCAGAGGCAAAAGGATCAATACTGTATGAAACCCCTACTATAGAACTTAAAAACAGATTCATGCAAAGAAGAAAAGACTCTCACGGCTGCAAGGGTGGGGAGGGAGGGCAGAAGAGGCTGGGGTATTGATTAGATAGTTGACAGAAAGTTGGTTGGGTAAAATCTGTGACAGCACATATTAGAAGATCAATTTTAACTGGACTTCAACATAACATCATTACTCCTCCCATCTTAACCCAATATTGCGAGGATGGAGTAGCTGGGGTGGGAGTCTGGGGACCATGCTCTCAGGGGACATCGAGACCAACTGGCATAACTAGCGTTTTAAGAAGAGAGTCTTCTGCATCCCAAACTGCTGAGTGGCATCTGGGGTCTTAAAAGCTGCCAAGCTGTCATCTGAGGTACACCAAATGTTCCCAACTTAGCAGGAACGGATGATCTCCAAGGACCACAATGACATGAGGCAAAAAGAACCCAGAAGACAGACAGACCCACATAAGCCAGTGACTACATTGACATGTGGCCAAAGAACCAGATGGTGCCAGGACACTACCAGTGATAGTTGTGATGGGGCTCACAAAGTTGAGTCTCACTGGCAACATGAAAATAAAAAGTGGGTGCATCCTGACATTGCCACTAAATGACTGCAAGTGATTGTCCAGGGGCCTCGGGGTTCCCCTGGGAGCATGGCCCCTGGCCCTGATGCCGCCCCTGTCTATAAATCGTAATGGAGGTAAACCCTTCGGATAGAAATGGATTGGACTTGGTGACACAGAGAGATGGTATTATGTGTGCACTTTATGGTTTCTATGCATCTATACGATGTCATCTGGCTGACCTTTACTGGACGCAGGGGAGAGTGGAGAGGAGGGGATAGGAGATTGTTAGGAAGATGTGACAAGTACAGAACGGAGAGGAAGAGTGTGCTGTCACTGGGCAGGGAGAGCAGTGGGAGAAGCTCAATGACAGGTATGCAAATTTATATGTGATTGTATATTTTCACTCAATCATAATATAAGAAAAGAAATACAAAAAACTGTATAGAAGTTGTAACTGTGTGCACAGAAACATTAAAAGAATCCATTACATATTGTTAAAATTAATAAGAGAACTTAACAAGGTAGCTAGATATGGAGATGCATACCTAGAAAACAACTACCTCTCTGTACACAAGGAAAAAACAAAATTTGAAAAAGGTATCATTTACAATAGTAACAAGATTTAAAAAAAAATAAGCTGCCCAGAAATAAAGTAACAAAATGTATGTCACTACAGAAATTTTAAAAAACACTTTCATTAAAAGATATTAAAAGCCAAGATATTAAAGACAATTCAAATAAATATACCTTACTTACAGATAAGAAAATCCAATACCTAAAAGCCATCTAAGAGTTCAATAGAATGCCAATCAAAATCCCAACATGCTACTTGGGGACGTCAACAGGGTAAATCTAAAATGTGTTAAGTATAGGTAGGAGAATAGCCAGGTCAGTCCCAAACAAAAATAAGGGGGGAAAAAAGCTCTACCAGATAATGAGAGTCATAAAGCTACAGAAAATGCATACTACTCCAGGCAACGATACAGTGACCAATGTAACAAAGTGTACAGAAATAAACCCACGCATACATAATGAAACTTTATGACAAAAGTAGCCTTGTAAATTTGGAAAGTATAACTACTGAATAAAGAATTAGGTAAATTTTTTAAAAGGGAAACTGGAATGAGTCATCCTGCACACTACATAAAAAACAATTCCAAAAAGATTAAAAACGTAAGTGTGAAGCGCAAAATTTTTACATTTTAGAGAAAATACCTTTATGACCTTAGGACAGGAAGTGATTGGTGACCAACAAAAAAGACAACTAAGACAGACTAATTCATCTATATTAAAATTAAGTTTCTATTCATTAAAAGACATTATAAAGAAACTGAAAAACAATCTACAAACTGGTGAAATAATTATTACCCCTAACCAGAGTGTCATATCCAAGATAAATTATTAAATTGTATCCAGTCTACAAGCTAAACTGCTAAATATGTCCAGACTTGTATTAGGTAAGAAAATGACAAACATTTCAATAGAAAACAGAGAAAAAGCCTAGACAAGTACTTCAGAGGAGAGGAAAAACTGAATGGCAAATAGACATGAAAATACGTTCAATCCCATTAGTGGTCAGGGATTAACATTAACTCTACAACAGCAGAGATCTCAGTCTATTTTATGAAGCAATGGCATTCCAGCACCAGCATCATCATATAACAAATGCTCAATAAATAATACATGAATGAATGGATAGGCAAACTCAGTATCTTCCAGTATCAATTATCCTGAAATGAATCTAGAAAATCCCTATGAATTCCATCTAGTTCTGCTAAAAGTGCCACAATTTTCTGTGGAACTTGACAGGATGATAATAATATTTAAAGTAAAAGACAAAGGGACATAAGATAAGGTATATAATCTGCTCTACCAGACAGTAAGACCTATTAAGCTACTGTTAGAGAGTGTAGTTTCATTATACCTAGGTAGCACAATTTTTGGTGGCTCAACTGCTAACCAAAAGGTCAGTGGTTTGAACCCACCAGTTACTCTGCAGGAGAAAATATGGCAGTCTGCTTCTGTAAAGATTTACAGTCTTGGAAACCCTATGGGGCAGTTCTACTTTGTCCTATAAGGTCACCATGCGACAAAAGCAATGGGTTTGGTTTGTTTTATACAGGCTTTTTATAAATAAAAACAAAACTTCAAAAACAGCATGTGGATTATAATCTCAAATGAACAAATAATCACATCCTGAAATCTAATGTACAGAAAAACGGTATAATCAAAAACTAAGATTTTAAAATTATCCCTTAATATCTTTACTCTAATGCTAATTTTCAAGTCAAATCTAAATATACTTATATAAATATGTGTGTATTTTTAAGGTACCCATTATTCTAGAAAAAATAACCATTATTTTTAACGTTTAAAAGATATCTCTTAAATTAAAAAATACATGTGGAGGTGTGTGTATCAATGCAATGATAGTAGTTTATCTCACGTCTTTTTTTAATTTGAGCAATAAAATCAAGTAATTAACAAAACCAGTGGTGTACCACACATTATCCCCCATAAATCTGTTCTTTTTCTTATATTCTCAGTTAATGGCAGAATTACAGATCCAATCACAGAAGTCAAAATTCTGCATGATTTTCTACATGTCTCTTTCATATCCAATTACTTATCAAGAGCTGTCAATTTTATCTACTATGAATATTCTTCAAACATACTTCCCTTATCTGTACCCTGATAATGCCTTAGTTAAAGCCCTCATCTGCCACCTGGACCACAATAACATTTCTACGTGGCTGCCTCGCTTCCAACTGTATTTAACTGTAGGTGATCCTTTGAGGACAAGTCATATTCCAATAATAAGATCCTGTCACCTCTTTTATTTAAAACAAGTGCTACACTCCATGACCTTTAACACAAAGCTTTTTTTTTAAGCTGAGGAGCTCTAGTGGCACAGTGGTTTAAAAGCTTAGGCTGCTAACCAACTGTTGGCAGTTCAAATCCACCAGCTGCTTTTTCAAAACTCTATGAAGTAATTCTACTCTGTCCTATAGGGTCATTGAATCAGAATCAGCTTGACAATGGATTTGGTTGGGTGTTTTTTTTTTAACTACACAGCATCTGATGGCCTGGTTATTGCTGAACTAACTTCTACCACTAACTGCACCTTTATTCCTGTCATGTCTAAAAGAGCTACTCTAGCTTGTTTCCATCTACAGCCGCCAAGAAGAAACACGCTCTTTTTAACAGTATCTCGTGTGCTTACACATCCTGAAGATCTTTGGTTCCCCGATCTGTCACTTCATCTGATCTTGAAAGCCCTCCCTTATCATCTTCTCCCGCTTACATATCATCTTGCTTCCTCTAACCCCGATGCTCTTTCAGCAGCACTTTTTATTCTACTTAGTAATGCTCAGACCAGGTCTGTCGTCATTGTTTGTGTCCTTCTTAAAAAGAAAGACATTTTGTCTTCAGCTCTGTACTCCAAGAGATAAGTATGGAGTCTCAGTGCTGACGCCAATCAATCAAAAATGCTTACTGAATGATCACATGAATAAAACGAACGCTAATACAGAAATGTAACAGTATATACATATACAGAATGTCATATCTGAATGTTGTGTATTACTTACCAAATTTTAGTGCTGCAAGGATTCAACATATAAAGATCCATATTTTCTATAAGAATAGCAGATGTACTCTATTTAAAAAGGGGAGAGGGCATTAATTACATAAATTAAAAAAATAGTATATTTATTTCAACTCTAAGGCTTTCTAGAACATCTACATTTTTATATCTTAAGATACACCTAAGATTTGGAAACATTCATTTGAAAAAAAAAAAATTAAATTGGTTAAAATTTACCAATCAGGTTATACAGTTCAATTAACCACAAACATTTCAAATTTAGTGTCTTGTGACTACAAAGAAAACAAACTTTTCTACTACTTCTTTCCTTTTTTAAATGTCACACAGGTTTTAAAAGCTAATAAACAGGTAGCATGTGTCAGTCAACATAATTAAGAAGTCATACATGAAAATCTTTCAAGGCAAAATCCTGTATTTGAGATTCAATGAGGAATATACTTCAGGTTAAAACAGACCACCCAGAAAACCCACTGCCTATATTTCATGAAGTCAATAGTTTACACTCACATACCTTGGCTTCTGGATTAGCTGCCAAAATTTTGGCACCACATTCTACTGAGGCATAATTGTTTCGATTTTTCTGGACCTTTTTTGTGGCGTGCTGACCCCCATTAGAAGATGGATGCATAGACTGACCTGCAGACAAACCATATTATAAATACATTTATATGTTGATTATTATAACTGCAAATCCCCTCAGCAATACAAGTGATCTCAAAATTAACAGGCCTCTCAGTGTGTTCTTCTTCTTTAGTAATGCTTTACTTATCTGAGACTTCTTCCCTTTCTAGACAAAGTTGGTAATTTGTTCCTCCATCTCATTAAAAAATGTCACTGAAACTTGCACTGGGATTGCATTAACGTAAGTAGATTGCTTTGGGTAAAATAGACATTTTCACAATGTTAAGTCTTCCTATCCATTAGCCCTGTACGTTTCTCCATTTATGTAACTCTCTCTCAGTTTCTTGTAGCGATGGTTTGTAGTTCTCTTTGCAAAGGTCTGTTATTTCTCCGGTTAGAATTATTCCTGGGTACTTTATCTTCTTAGGGTCTACAGTAAATGGCATTGACTTGGTGACTTCTTCCTTAATAATCTCATTGTTGGTCTAATGGAATCCTGGTGATTTACTTATGTTTATCTTGTATCCTGAGACTTTGCCGAACTCCTCTATCAGTTTGAGTGTTTTCCTTACGGATTCTTTGGGATTCTCTGCATATACAATCATATCATCTGCAAATAGGGAGATTACTAGTTCTTCTTTGCCAATGCAGATGCCCTTTATTCCTTGGTCTTGTCTAAGTGCTCTGGCTAGAACTTCTAGTATAATGTTAAATAGGAGAGGTGAGAGTGGGCATCCTTGTCTAGTTCCTGTTCTCAAGGGAAACTGTTTCAGTCTCTCTCCATTCAGGATGACATAGGCAGTTGGCTTTGTATAAATGGCCTTTATTGCATTGAGGAGTTGGCCATCTATTCCTATTCTGCTGAGAGTTTTTAGCATGAATGGGTGTTGGACTTTATCAAATGCCTTTTTTGGCATCAATAGACACGATCAGGTGATCCTTGTCTTGTGGTATTTATGTGGTTGATCAGATTAATTGTTTTTCTGATGTTGAACCAGCCTTGCATCCCTGGTATGAATCCAACTTGGTCATGATGGATTATTTTTTGGATATGTTGTTGTATTCTACTGGCAAGAATTTTGTTGAAGATTTCTGCATCTAGATTCATGAGTGGTATCAGTCTGCAGTTCTACTTTTTTGTTCCGTCTTTCCCTGGCTTTGGTATCAGGGTTCTGCTGGCTTCATAGAATCAATTTGGGAGTATTCCATCCCTTTCTATACTGTGAAATAGTCTCAGGAGTATTGGAGACTAAGTCTTCTCTAAAAGCTTGGTAGAATTCTGCAGTGAAGCCATCTGGGCCTGGGCTTTTTTTGATTGGCAGTTTTTCTGATGACTTTTTCAATCTCTTCTGTTGTGAGGGTTTAGTAAGTTGTTCTGCATCATCTTGTGATAATTTTTGTAGGTGGTATGAATCAAGGAATTTGTCCATTTCCTCTAGGTTTTTGAATTTGTTAGAATACAGTCTTTCACAGTATTCAGCTATGATATTTTTGATGTCTGCTGGATCTGTTGTGACAACTCCCCTCTCGTTTCTTATTTGGGTTATTTGTTTCCTTTTCTGTTTTTCTTAAGCAAGTTTAGCCAGTGGTTTGTCAATTTTGTTGATTTTTTTCAAAAAACCAGCTTTTGGTCTTTTCCTTTTTTTCAATTGCTCCTCTATTCTCTAATTCATTTAGTTCTGCTCTGATCTTTATGATCTGTTTTCTTCTGGTGCCTGAGGGGTTCCTCTGTTGTTCTCTACTTGTTCAAGCTGTAGGGTCAGTTCTTTGATTTGGATTCTTTCTTCCTTCCACATGTATGCATTTATGGAGATAAACTGACCTCTGAGCACTGCTTTGGCTCTAGCCCATAGGTTCTGGTAGGAATGTTTTTGTTCTCATCAGAATTGATAAATTTCTTTATGTCATCCTTGATTTCTTCGATAACCCATGCGTTTTTGAGCAAGGTGTTGTTCAGTTTTCATGAGTTCTGCTTTCTATTTATGTTTTTTCTGCTAGTGATTTCAACTTTTATGGCTTTATGATCTGAGAAGACGCTTGGCATTAATTCAATGGTGTGGATTTTGTTGACAATTGTTTTATGTCCTAACACATGGTCTATTCTGGAGAACATTCCATGTGCACTGGAGAAGAAGGTTTAGTTGTCCTCAGATGGATAGAAAGCTCTGTATGTGTTGAAGAGGTCTAGTTGGTTAAGTGTGGCAATAAGGTCTTCTGTGTCTTTACTGAGCTTTTTTCTAGATGATCTGTCCAATATTGACAGTGGACTGTTGAAGTCTCCTATTATTATTGTGGAGTGATCTATCTCCTTTTTGAGTGTAGTCAGTGTTTCTTCAACGTATTTAGGTGCTGTGATACTAGGTGCATAAATATTTAATGCAGTTAAGTCTTGCTTGTGTACTGAACCTTTCAGCAATAAATAGTGTCCATCTTTGTCCACGATGGTGGATTTTACATTAAAATCGATTTTGTCTGAGATTAGAATTGCCACACCTGCTCTTCTGTGTTCATTGTTAGCTTCCATCCTTTGATTTTCAGTTTCTTCCTATCTTTAAGTCTAAGGTCAGTTTCTTGTAGGCAACATATACATGAGTCATGTCTTTTGATCCAAGATTTCACTCGATGTGTCTTTACTGGAGCATTCAGTCCATTCACATTCAGTGTAATTACTGATCAGTATGTGTTCAGTGCTGCCACTGTGATGTTTTTGTGTTGATATTTCCGCTGTTGTTCTTTAATCTGTTCTGCAACCTTCTTTGCGAGTTGATTTTTCACTTTTTTCAGGGTTGGTTTTGTGGTTTTTGAGACTCTTGTATTACATTTCTTGATACGGTGTGTTGCTTCTTTATTGTGCTTTATGGCTGCCCCTATGATCCTGCTTCATAAACTATATATAAACCCAGTTTTGACTGCTACCAGTCTTGTTAACTTCCTCTTCATCTGGAAGGACTATAACGACTGTAGTACATCCCTCTTTTTAATATGATGATGTTTTAGTCAGCTAGGGCTGCTGTAACAGAAATACTGCAGAGTGGATGGCTTCAACAAAGGAAGGTTTATTCTTACACAGTCTGGTAGGCTACAAGTCCAAATTCAGGATGTCTGCTCCAGAGGAAGGCTTTCCCCCAGTTGGCTCTGGAGCAAAATAGGGTATTGTATCAGTCTTTGTCTAGACAGCATCTTGGCGCAGGAACCTCGGGTCTGAAGGACATGTTCTTCTCCTGATGATGCTTGCTTGATGGTGTGAGGTTCCCAATTCTCAGCCTGCTTCTCTTTCCTTTTATCTCTTGCAGGATGAAAGGATTAAGGGTGGTGTAAGCCATACTCCAGGAAACTCCCTTTACAGTGGAGCAGGGAATGATCTTTTGAAAGGATTTACAGGTCCAGCCTAATCCTTTAACACACAGCATCAAGCAACTAGTATTTTCATATTTGAAAGATAGTTCTGCAGGGTATATAATTTTTGGTTGGAAGTTCTTCTCCTTCAAGGCTTTGAATGCGTCATCCCACTGTCTCCATGCCAGCATCGTTTCTGCTGAGAAATCCAACGAAAGCCTACAGGGTTTCCCTCTGAATGTTAGCTTTGCTTTGAATCTTTCTGCCTTTAAGAGTTTCGCCATGAGTCACATCCGAGTCGACGGCACTTGGCTTGGCTTTGGCTTATGTTTCATTTTGTGGAGCTTGATTATAACATGTTTTGGAGTCTTTCTATTGAGATCTATATTGAGTGGTGTTCAATACATATCTTGGATATCTGTATTCTCTTCTTTTGTAACTTCTGGGAAGTTTTCTGTCAGCAACTCAGCAACAACACTCTCTGAATTCTCAGGTGTCTCACCCTGTTCAGGAACTCCAATTAATTGTAGATTGTTCTTCTTAATAGAGTCCCACATGTTTCTTAATGCTTCTTCATTTTTCTTGTTTCTTTTTCCTGATTTCTCCTCACAGATGCCGGAGTCAGTGGCTCTGTCTTCCAAATCAGAAATTCGCTTTTCCATTTGTTCCATTCTGTTTTCTTGGCTTTGAATTGAAGTTTCTATATTTTTTATTTTGTTCTTGATCTGTTGGATTTCAGAGTACTGGTGTTCCATCAGATCGAACAGCTTGGTTAATTTTTCATTTTGCTGTGCTGCATTTTGTAGATGGTCTAGGAGGGCTCTCTATATATTCCTTTTGTATACACCTTCTGATAGTTTCAGAAAAACTTCCTCATCTGGGAGGTTCTGAGGTGGTTTCTTTTGGGGGCTTTCTGATGCCATAGGTGACTTCTGGGTTACCGTCTTCTCCAACGTTTGTTGCTTTTGGGGCTTCATGTGGGTCAATAGAGGCTAGGAGAGATGCTGCGAAGATGTACCACAGCTGTTTCTCTACGCTGTCTTAAAATGAGAAGTAAAAAGCAATTGATAACTTACAAAATTGGTCAGGTTTTCAGGTGTGTATGTCCCTCTTCCCAGTTGGCAAAGTAAGCACCTCTATATTGAATCCCAGATGTTATAAACTAGCTCAAAATACAGAAAGGCTACTGGCCTGCTGGTCTCTACTGTTGGGCCCCAGCTGTAGGCAATACGGTATACAATTTTGCTTTTCTATTGGAAAGCACTCTCTTCTGGGTAGGCACTGCCTTCCAGCCCAGGAAATAGGTCCAGCTGAGGCTTCTGTATGGATGACTCCACCTCCCAGCCAAACAAGATGGTGTCCCGTGCAAGCTCGCCAGCTGGCCCAGAATGGGTCCCGGCACAAAGAGAGGCCAAGAGTGCCGAAATGCCCAGAGTCCACAGCCTCTGCCGCTGGATCCCAGCCCCAAGCGACACTGTGCATGACACTGCCTCCATGCTAGAAAAGCACTCTTTCCCTGGCAGGAGCCACCTCCTAGCCTAATAACCAAGTCTGGCCGGGGCTTCTACCTGGGTTTCTCCATTTCCCAATAGGCCAGACAAGCCAAGGTGTATAGGTCCAAAACCAGGCTCTCAGAACCTGGCAATTACGCTTGCCAGTCCCACCAGCAGTGTGTCCATGACCAGCAGCTAGTGAAGTCCCAGTTCTGCCCATCGGCCAAGACATAGGGAAAAAAAAATCAAAATGGTGAGCTACCTTCAGTCTGTGCAAGTCTGTGCTCACCGAGAGTGGGGTCAGTGAAGAAGAGGAGGTTTCGCATTCAGTGGTATGAAGTTCTAATTAACAGCCCTATGTTGCATCCCAGGGCTCACTAGGTGACCAGAAGGCTCTGTTTAATTATCATTTCAGGTCTTGGTTTCCATAGGGATTTAGGGAGACATACGATTAGTCTGCTATCTTGACTCTGCCCCACAAAACGAAAGCTTTTCGTATACACATTTTCTTCTATTAAAGGTGCAACTTTTCAAGTAGTTGTTGATTGCTGTAGTCTATTTCAACTGCAAGTGTTACTGGGTAGAACTGCTTTATAGTTTCCTTGGCTGTAATCTTTACACAAAGAGCCCTGTCTGTGTAGTGGTAAAGAGCCTGACTGCAAATCAAAATGTAACCAGCCATTACAAGAGACAGAAAGACGTGGCAGTCTGCTTCCATATAAAGATATACAGCCTTATGAACCTTATGGGGCAGTTTTACTCTAGTTTTGACTCATAGTTACCCTACAGGAAAGAGCAGAACTGCCCCACAGATTTTCCAAGGAGCACCCACTGGATTTAAACTGCCAACCTTTTGGTTTGCAGACGTAGCTCTTAAACAGCACACCACCAGGTTTTCCGTACTCTGTCATATAGGGTTGCTATGAGTTTGTTTTTAGTTTTTGACCTTCACAGAACCAGATCACCAGGACTTTCTGACAGACACGTTAGGTGGGTTCAAACAGCCAGCTTTTTAGTTAGCTGCCAGGTGCTTAACTGTTTAACCGCCAGGAATTCTTAGCTGCTGATCACCCAAGTGTTATTTACTTATGCATAATTATATCATTTTAATAACAATTAAAATGAATTTTAATCAATTACTGCATTAGTTTAAAATAGAAGAAGGCAGTGCAATGAGTTTTATCTCAATTAATTAAAGAAAACTTTAGGCATGGAAGGTTCTGAGTCACAAACCCTTAACAAATCAGAATGACTACAGCTTTTATATTGTCACTGCTACTCTGTCTATTACTCTTACATAACCCAAAACCCACTGCTGTTGAGTCAATTCTGACTCAGTGACCCTACAGGACAAAGTAAAACAGCCCTACATTTACAGCAAGGCTGTAAATCTTCATGGAAGCAGATTGCTGCTTCTTTCTCCCAAGGTGGCTTCTGGGTTTCTACCACCAACCTTCCAGTTAGTAGCTGTGAGCTTTAACCACCAAGGTTCCTGTTACTCTTATATTTATTGCAGGCAGAGTTGGATGAAAGCTCTGTATTTTCTTTTTATCCTCGCAGAATAAATGTTAGAATTAAGAATTCTTTATACTGGGGTTATTGACAGAAAGATAATTCCTTCTTAAAAACATTTAAAAGTAAGTTTTAGTTCAGTAATTTAAAACAAAAAAAATAAATTTAAACTATCTCCTTAAATTAGAAACAGGGGGAGGAGGAAATCACAGAGCTTGCTTACTTTTTTCTTTTTCTACTTCCATAACTTTTTTCTTCCATTCATCAAATGTTGGAATGTCTTCTGGATCTTTGGGACTTCCTACAGATGTAGGGTCAATTTCTCCTGGTTTTTTATAATCAGCACTCTGAAAGGACCAAAATTGAACAGATTTCAATTTCAAAGAATACACATTAATCAGTTACAAAAGTACAAATGCTTCTATCACATTAATTAAAAGCTGTAATTTCTGTAATGAACTATATAGTATCTTAGAAAAAAACAGTTAAAAACAAACATTTGAGACTACTTAAAAGCTGAGCTTCTCTTATGAGTTCATACTTTTTAACCTAACTACCATGTTGGCAATATAAGCATAAACTGTAAAAGACCCTATATTATGTTGTTAGCAAACAATTAACCACAAATTAATAAAACATTCTAGTTGAAGTGCATCTGCTTTAAAATGTAAGTTTAAATAATATACATATTAAAGAAAGCTAGTTAATTATAGTTTCCATGAAATTCTTAACTATTCTATACACAAAAATCTTAAGTAGCTTTATACACATTAATATAAAAAAGCCAAACTTCAAAATTATAGAAGAAAATAAAGGAAAACAGCTTTATAACTCAGACAAGTAAAAGATTTAACAAGATGCAAAACACATGTTTGCACATTTGGTTAGATTAAAATAAAAAATTAAATACATCAAGACTATAAACTATTCAATGAATTAGCTGCAGACTGAGAAAAGTATGTGCAACACAGTCAGCCAACAAAGAACTACTATCTTTAAAGAGCTCCTATAAACGGGAAGGGAGAAGGGAGGCAAACAACATGAACATTAAGTTCAGCAATTGAACAAAGGTAAACTGTCCCTTTAGTCATTTGCTGGAGGAGCCTAAATTTCACTTTGTATTAGCTTCTTCTCTATAACTAAGAAATTATGTAAATAAGGTCTTTACAAGAGTCCATTCTTGAAACAACTCCATTCAGTATACTGGCAGCAGGTTCCCTGAAGCATACTTGCTCTTAGGGAGCACAATTTACATCTGTTTCACACACAGCATTAATTACTCAATCACCCTGACCTCATAGCAAATTACTATAAAATTAACTATTAATAAAAATACATTGCTTAACAAAGTTATATACCTACCTCATTTTTTAAATTATCTGAAGCATTTAATGCAGATTTTGGATCACCACCCTGTTCACTTGTTGAACCTTCTGATTCGAATTCTGAATTTGTTATCTTTCCTTTACTATGAGAAGATGAGCCATTTTCTATATGCCGGCCAACAAGACTATATGAAACCAAATGACATACAAACACATTTTAGCTAGATAACACGTTTATATAATCTAAATTACAATGATTGTCACATATAGCGTTAATCAAGACAGGCGTGTAGAGGCATTAGCTACCTCTCAACCATAAAGCACAAGTAAGCATGCACCAGTGCATTCAAATATACCATTGCTGTCATCACAAAATCATACAAAGGACAAACAACTATCTGCACCCACCTTTCAGATGGACTGACAAAGGAAGGTTGCTCAGCTGGAACATTTGCATCAAGGGCCTCACTAACATCACAATTAGCCTCAGCCTGCTCAGTTTCACTTGGCTTGGCTATAGGGACAGTACCAGATTTGTGTATCTCACTAAAGAAACAAAAAAGACAATTCTGCTATTTAATGAGTTTAAGGTAAGTAAGTTACACACATCATTAGTTATTTCCGAAACATAATCTAAATCTAAAGAAAAAAAAAGAGGACTTCACAGTTCTGCAGCATGTTTTCTGGAAATCACTTATTTGAAATCATGTAAAGTCAACTGACAACTCTTGATCTGCTCATGTTCTGAACTTCAAAATAACAGTCAATTTTTAGATGAAATAGGTTAATACTTTGCATCAAAAATGTTTTACATTATTCTAAATGTATTGTTCCTACAAGTTTAATTTCTATTAGTATATTTTCTACTGTGTTAGCACTGTTGCCTGTAGCATCAAAAGTCACCTATTATGTCAAGACACTTCACTAAAATTCTTAGGTACTTTTAGAATTTCATTTAAAAAATATTTACCCTAACTTTTTTCCCCTATTTCACTAATCAGTTACATTTAGTATAATGGGAGAGTAAGAGCACTTTTCAGATATATATTATCTACCCCTAAATTCTTTTGGGAATAGATATTTAGTACTTAAAAGTTTTAATTAAGTTTTTCTAAACATGTCCTGTTCTCATACCCCTTACTGGTAAAACCTCTAAACAGTAACTGTGACATATGTGTTTAACTACTTCCACTTGGTCCTTAGCATTCTTGAGGGTTTTTAAAAGAATCTATGGTAAAATAGTAATAATGACATAATCTGCTACTTACATATTATCACTGTGTTATTTTATGCATCTTACAAACAATTCATTTGATAAAAGAATACTAGAAATAATAGTACTTTGTTCTGGTCTTTGGACAGCTGCTGGGAGAAAACTAGGGGCAGTTCCTAACAGCTTTTTAAATTAATGAGACATTTAAAATTAAAGATTCTGAATATTTAGTATCAAGTTCTAAAAGGGTAGCTACTCATATACCTAACTATAAATGGAACAACATACTATAAATGGAATGCAACAGTGATACTTAATGGAAATGAATATGAAGCTTGAGATTTTTATAATTATTTGGAAGATTACTTAAATGAGCACCGAGTTTCTTAAACAACAGAACCTCACTTTACCTACACAACGCAGAAATTTCACAGCTAGGATCTAATCAGCTTATTTAATACACACTCATTATTATCACACAATCATTATGTAAATAAAACACAAAACATAACAACTTGCATCTGCCTTATAGTCTAAATTTCAAACTTCAACACCAAGCTGCTTTAACCTATCAAGAAATTCTTCTATCATTAAGTAATGAGACTCTTTTTATTCCTGGTAATGACTTACTCAAGCTTTGAGACTGGAGTGATCTCTGAGGTAGATGAGCTGGAAATATTTTCAATGTTTTCACTGTTGACAATCACATCAGAAGAATCTTCAGGTAAATCAACTGTAGGGAGTGTCTCAACCACAGGTAGACTTAACTTTGATTCTTTATTCTGTTTTCAAAAAAATGTGATAAAAGAACATATATGTACACCAGTTAAGTATTGAGATTCATATATCTTCTCTTTATCTGATTTTATAAAGTATTTCTTCTGAGTGACATTATAAATAATGTTCACAAAAATACTTTAATAAAAAATCCTTTCTTCCAACATTACCACCTTAAAGAATACATTTCCTCTTAAAATACTTTATATTCCAGTGTTGCTATGATGCTGGACAGCTATGCCACCAGTACTTCACACTGTTCACAGCACTTCATATACTGGGACAAGGAACTTTCCGCTTTCTCATTTCCTATCTGGTATCAGGACCTACAAGTATTTTCCTCTGTCATTACAATTAATGAATACTATCAACAAGATGGAGTCCCTGGGTGGCACAATTAATGTGCTAAGATACTAACTAAAAGGTTGGAGGTTCAAATCTACCTAGAGGCACCTTGGAACTTTATGGAGCACATTTCTACTCTGACACACATTCGGTCATGAAGTCAGAGCTGACTTAATAGCAACTGTTTTTTATTTATTAAAAAGACAGAAATCCTAAAGTATGCAAAATAAAACAACACATGGTTCTTGCCCCTGAGCAATTTAAGAGAAGATGTGTATCAATAAACAATGTAAGTACAAATACAAGTAACATTACAAGCTGGGTATCATTCTCGCTGCTCCTTCAAGCCTGAACAGACTGAGCTATGTCCTCCGTGTCATGTGAAATCTACCTAATATTCATATTTTAAAATCTCTATCAGCTCTTTATGTGATAATTAGCAGAATTAGCCATTCCTTTTCTTCCACTTCTTCACTGCTTCCTGTCTAGATTTTTATCCCAGCATCTATAAGGTCTCAAATTCCCTTCTCCGTGCCTCCCACTCTTCTTCAACTAGACTATTAAATGCCTTAACTTAGGACTATGTTCTATTGATCTTCATATTCTCAGTGTCAATAACATTTAGTAGGCATTTAAATGGTTATTAAATGAGTATCAAAATATACTATACAATTCAAGTACCACTAGTGATAATTTTGTTCAAAGACACAATAGATGGATCCTTATAGAAGGGAAAAAAATGTGGAACACACTCTAATTCTTAAAAAAACAGACTTTCCAAATGGTTTGAGACTAGAGGATTCTCTGTGAGTACTACCTTGAGATATCCTTTCAACTTTCAACTGAGACTATTTCCTGGGGTCACTATTTAGCTAAGCAACAGGTTCTTAAAACAAAGAATAGCATCTTTGAGTACTGTGCTCCTTTAAAAAATCATCTATGTGAGACCAAATGGTCAACATTTAGTCTAAAGCAAAGTTGAGACGGCAAGGGGGTTGGGAAACTAGGTTAATAGAAATATGACAACCAGACAGAAATGAGAATACTGACAGACTGAAAAATACAGCCAGTGTCACCAAACAATTTGTGTGGAAAACTGTTAAATGTGAACTTATCTGCTGTATAGATGTCCACGAAAAACACATTCTTAAAAAACAAACAAAAAAAAAAAAACAAGAAAGAAAGAAAATGAATACCAAATAAAGAGGTACGTGTACTCAGTTAAAGAAACAGAATGCTTATGAACTATTACAGACTAAGAGACAGGCCTCTGAAAAGGAGGGCTTTGGCCAGTATGATAAGAGCAAAAGAAACATCACAATATACAGTGTGATAATTTGAGACAACTGTTTAAACTGAAATGGAAAATTCCCAAACAAAAGCAAAAAGTAATTTGCATTTTTATGGTGAAGGTCCTGAGAAAAGGACTGTTACAGTATTTTCATCTATAACAGCATTGGCCAACGTGTATGAATGAAATTTTCTAGTAATTTAAGAAAAAAAGGTAAAAAATAAACCAGTGGAATTAACCTTGGTAATATATCTTATTAGACTTAATACAGTCAAAATACCATTTCAAACTGTAATCAATATAAAAAATTCATGAAGTACTTTGTAGTATTTTTCTTCAAAACTCCACGTATATTTTACACTTCTAGCAAATCTCAATTTCTACTGGCCATAGTTCAAGTGCTCAATAGCTGCATGACTAGCAGCTTCTGTATTGAATACAACAGATCTATGAGATACATTAAGCCCTTCAAAGTATCTGAGTAAGATTAACGTAATTCTAGAAAATTAACAACAGCAGGGCTATACAAGACAGTCAAATAATTAGAAGGGCTACAGAGATCACTTTTACTCACAAATCTTTCAAAAGTGTCTCCTAGAAACCAGTATTAATAAATCTCACCATACTGCTTTATATATATTAAGCTACAAAACAGTTCTGGCTGAATTTTAAAAGAAATACTTTGCTCTGAGCTGACGTTTGTCTTGATTGTAGCCGAAGTATCTATCACATGTATATGCAAACAGTTCACACCCTCCACATATGTTTGCCAACCTGCACAAAGTATTTTCCTAAGTGTTACTATGCCAATTTTTTCCTGTGGATGAAAACATTAGCATACAGCCCTTAGAAAAATACTTTATGGGGGAAGGCACAGTTGACAAACATAGAAGGTGAGTGCTTTATTTACATAAATCATCTTTCTCCACAGTAAGTACTTGTAGTTCCTGCAAACATTTCTACTGTTAAATAGTTTCCAGGTGACTGGGCCTTCTGGTCAGCTCAGACCACTTGCTACTGACTCAATTCCAACTCGCAGTATCCCATGTGTGTCAGATTAGTGCTCCCTAGTCTTTTCAAGGGCTGAGTTTTTCAGAAGTAGATCACCAAGCTTTTCTTCTGAGGCACCTTTAGATGGTCTCAAAAGGTGGCAGTTAAGCACATAAACACTCTGTATCATCCAGAGGCTCTGTGGTCAGCTTACAGTATATACACTCTTGTTTTTAGTGTCTTTCATAAAGTCTGGCACACAAAATGGAAAACATTCAGAATGTAATACTATTTATGAATTGATATTCTACAAAAAGTAACAGAAGTATCAAAACATTGTTTTCTATATGCAAATACTTTCTTTAGTTGTAAATGAAGGTTAGAAAAAAATTTTCCTGGCATCTGAAACT
Source organism: Heterohyrax brucei (assembly GCA_028571685.1). Lineage (NCBI taxonomy): Eukaryota > Metazoa > Chordata > Mammalia > Hyracoidea > Procaviidae > Heterohyrax > Heterohyrax brucei. Next base: position 204,531,663 of record CM053140.1, read on the forward strand.
CTAAAGAGACAAGATATACAATAAGCCAAAATGAAACCTAAGAAGATACTATAAGCTGAATTGTGTCCCCCCAAAACATATATAGAAATTCTATTTCTTACACTTGTTAATCTGACCCCACCTGGAAATAAGAATGTTTATGTAACAGTAACGTTTATTATTCTGTAAATGAGGCCATTTCTGATTAGGTGGGTCCTAAACGGGCTCCGACTCGACGGCACTTGGCTGGCTTGGCTAAATCTAATACCATCTGAGTGGTGTCTTATAAAATGGAAAAACAGACACACAAGGGAAAGAGACCAGTCAGGAACTGTCCACAAGCCGAGAAATGCCAAGAACACCCAGCATTCCCAAAAGGAATGACCCTGCCTGTGATCTGAACTCCTAGCTTCCAAAACTGAGAGACAATCAATTTCTGCTCTTCAAAGTTACCCATCTGGTTTTTTTGAACAGCAGCAGTAAGAAGGAAACCCTGGTGGTTTCCTACCTAGTGGTTAAGTGGTATAGGTGCCAGTCAACAGGTCTACGCTGTTGTTAAGTGCCATCAAGTCAGTTCTGACTCACGGTGACCCTGCAGCCAACAGAATGAAACAATGCTAGGTCCTGTGCCATAACCACGATCACTTTTATGCTCAAGCCCACTGCTGTAGCCATTGTGTCAATCCACCTTGCCAAGGGTCTTCCTCTTTTTTGCTGACCTTTTACCAAGCACGATGTTCTTCTGCAGGGATTGATCCCTCGTGACAACGTTTCCCAAATATGTAAGACATAGTCTTGCCATCCTTGCTTCTAAGGAGCACTCTCATATTTCTTCCTCCAAAAAGTTTTATGGGGCAGTTCTACTCTGTAAGAACTGACTCACTGGCAACGGGTATGGTTTTGGTTTAGCACTAGGGTAACCAAGATGGAATTAATGAAGATTTATATTCGAAATCTGACTACAAAGAGAAATGTCACATACACAATTAAATCTGAAATTCTGTACTTCCTCAAAAGGAATATGATTAGCAGGTATGCAGTCTTCAGGCCAATTGCATGATACTTCAAAAAGAAAAATTATCAATATATAATATGGTGACCAAATAGAGTTCCTCTATCTTGTAAAGCAGTCTGGAAAAGTACATTATTAAAAATTAAAGGAACACGGCTTACTTGTACATCCACAATGTAGTCATCTTTTAACTTATGTTCTGCTGGAGGAACAGGTAAATTTGAACCCACTTTTTCTGGTAATTCAGCATTGATAGATCCCTCTCTTTCATCCTATATTGCAAAACAGGAAAGAGAATAACTAACTGTTTTTCACAAAACAGCCCTAAAGCAATACTGAAGAACATCTCCTCTTACATAACAAAAATGTGTCTGATTCTATATTCTTACCACTACCATTAAAATGTGTGCTACCTGAGCTCAAAAATCTCATTTGATTTCACAAGAAAGCACTGCACTCCTATCACACACAGCAAAATTTCAGTAAGTATAGGATAAATGAATGCCCAAAGAAGAACTTTTGTCTAGTGTCTCTTTTGGCATTTACTCACTTTGAGGGTATCTATATATTTTTAAATTTAGGATGTAAGTTTCCTAAAACCAAGGTTTACATTCATCTTTGTGTATTGGGCCTCTCAAGAACATACTAGGTACCTAAGTGCCTACTAAGAGAATGTATTCCTCCCTTAATGCTTCACTTAAATTCATTACATTATTCCTCAAATTTTTCATAAAAGAAATTAGATCTAAGTCTTATAAATTATAAGTGAAAGCACAAAATAATAGTCTTTTATAGGGATATGCAACAACAGTCTTCCAAAATCTGAAATGTTCCATTCTGGAAATATACCCTACATAGCTCAAAAATATAAATAATCTACTCCTAAGACTATATCATCTCCTCTTTTCTCCTCTCAAAAAGAGAAACTCAAGCAAGTAAACGTAATGGTAAGTATGTGCTGATACACAGACACACATATGCACACAGACAGCTGTGAAACTATATGCAAGTCCATCAATAAAGAAATGGTTAATAAATTAACTGTACACTATAATAAAAATGCAGCCACTAAGAATAAAGTAACATGGAAAGGTGTCCATGAGATATCACTAGGGAAATCAATAGCAGAAGAAGGGAATCAAATTGTATTTATGACACATTAGTGAAAATAAAAATATTAACTTGTGCAATGTAGAAAGGTATTACAGAAAAGGGGTCACAAAGTAAATTTAAACAATAAATACTAACTGCGGGCCCTTTGGGGGGACCAGAATATAATCAGTTTAAATTATTATGCAATTCGAAGTAAATGCACTGAACTTAGGGAGGGAAAAAACCAAATTTGGCCAATACCCACCTTCTATTCACTTAAAATAATAAATGCTTAAGACAGTCTAGTCATTTTTGGACTATGCCTACTTATCCAGCTTCATAAAATAAAAACACTACACAGCCATTGACTGCAGACTCTCCCAGTAACCCTAATTTCCAAGTTTTTTTAATTTATAAGCCCAAGATTTCTCTGGAAACCCTTTAACCACTTAAAGCATAAAAAAGGGAGTCACTAGTTTTCAGTACTCTGAAAAGGCACTATTCTTCCTTCTGGAAGACTCCAGGTATTACAACATTCCCAACATGAGCAACAATAATAAACATGTAACTACTTCAGCTTTAATCAACGTTAACTAAGTCCTCACATTATACCAAGTAAAAATGCAAATCTCCCACCAAAAAATTATGGCATTTTTTTAATTACTTTTATTCAGAATGCTTTGAGACTCTTTGAAAGCTGGACACATATTGCACTGTCAACTTTATTGAAGGTACCTTTTTCTGGAATTGTACATTTTGATTTTCTAGTACGCAACTGTCATCTTGAGTGTAATATGATGAAGGCGAAGAACTCTCTTTACAACACACACGCCAACTCGGAAGCCTGTAAAACAAACACCACCACCACAAAAAAGAAAAAAAGAAGGAAGGAAAAAAATTAAGTCAACATAGTCTCCACTAAGGGCTAGAATCTGAAGCAATAAACAGCACAAGATGATTCCTATCCCAATGCCCGTAAGAAGTTAACAGTTTAATGTACATAACACCACGCCAAAAACTAAACCCCTACTACTGAGTTGATTCTATATCCACTGCTGTTGAGACACATCCGACTCCTAGTGACCCTATCCAAGTGACCCTACAGACAGAGTAAAACTGCCCCACAGAGTTGCCAAGGAACACGTGGTGGATTTGAAATGCTGACCTTCTGATTATCAGCCATAGCACTTAACCATTATACCACCAGGGTTTCCGTACACAAGTGTGTTCTATTTAATACTTAAGAAAAATATAAGCAGTGTTAACAGCATTATAAGTAAGTTATGATGAAATCCCTAACAGTACAAGAAAAGATTTCACAAAATAATATCTGATAATTATCAAAGGAATACAGAAAATAGTCAAAGAACTAATCTCAAAAAGCGTATGTGTCAATGATACACTAAATTTTATCAAGTATTTTAAGGACAGTAATTGTAAAGTTACCTTAACTATTTCAAAGTATAGAATAATAAACAAATTATTTTTATACTGGGAACATAACAGTGATGTCAAAAACTATCAAATAAGACCGACACAAATGAAAACCACAGCTTTATAGTACTTATGAATTCAGATGTAAAACTACTAAAGAAAATAAGACTCATTACTAAGGAGGGGAGAGGTAAGAATGAAAAAACACTAACTAGACAATATCAAAACCCCAAAACGAATGCATTGCCATTGAGTTGATTCCAACTCATAGTGACCCTACAGAACAGAACAGAACTGTTCCAGAGTTTCCACGGAGCAGCTAGTAAATTCAAACTACCAACCTTTTCTGGTTAGCAGCTATAACACTTAACCACTATGCCTCCAGAGTTTCCAACTAGACAACAGACACTGGTAAGATACATGGTAACTTTGAAGAACAGTAAGACAGAGAAGTATTCTGGGAAGTCAGCACTATTTGACCAAGGCAAGGTCAAGGAAGCATCAGAGAAACATCCAAATGCCCTGAGGGACCCAATTACAGTCTGAGGTCTAGAGACCACGGTTTCAGCAAATATCTAGCTCAACTGGTGTTAAGGAAACTGTTCTACATTTACCTTAATGAGTAATGTCTGAGACCTTAAAAGCTTGTGATTGGCCATCTAAGATTCTTCCCTAGGCCCACCACATCTGCAACAAGATATAATGAAGACATGAGACAAAGATCAGTCCAAAGGACTAATGGACCACAACTATCACTGGCTCTGCTAGACTGGGCCCAGCACAGATAGACAGCATCTGGCTACCTCTGTCAACTGCTCTGACAGGGATCACAATACAGAGTCCCAGACAGAGCTAGACAAAAATGTAGAACAAAATTCAGACTCACAAAAAAATGACCAGACTTACTGGTCTGACAGAGATTGGAGAAAACCCAAGAGTATGGCCCCCAAACACTGTTTTAACTCAGTACTCAAGTCACTCCTGAGGTTCACTCTTCAGTCAAAGATTAGGCAAACCCATAAAACAAGACTAAATGGGCACAGCAGCCCACAGGCAATGACAGGAAGTGTAAGGAAAGACGGTAATGAGGAATCCAAGGCTGAGGAGAGTTTTGACATGTCACAAAATAATGTCTATTAATTTTTTAATGAGAAACTGATTTGCTCATAAACCTTCATCTAAAGTACAATAAAAATAAAGACACTAAGAACATACCAAAGGGCTAACATACTACTGTTAAGATCAAATAGAGAATAACTCTGATTCTAAAAGCAGTTCACTATAATATGTAGTTTGCCATGCAACGATATCAAGTAAAAATATCCATGATTATTGCCACAGTCAATAAAAGATATTAAATAAACTTACATATTCATCAAGATTTTTAAAATCAATGTAAATAAGTAAGTATTTAACAAAGGAAGCATATACACATTTAAGTCTAAAATTCAGTACTGTACTTAGTCAAGACACTTAAAAGGACCCCTATTTAAAGAGGTCCTTGTCTTGTCTGAAACAAGACAAGAATACTCTTTACCACTAAAGAGTAAAGGAAATACAAAAATGTGAGGAAAACAGTAGAATTATCATTAGCTGCAGATAATGAGCTATATGCATGGAAAATTAGAATCATTATTAAAAGAATTTTCAAGTAGCTGTGTATAAAATTAAAAAACAGAAGTCAATATATTTTCTAAACCCAGAACACCACCAGCAGTCAGTTACAAGATGAAGAAAATCCTACCTTAATGATAAAAAACCCAAAATCAAACCCACTGCCCGTCAAGTTGCATTCAACTCACAGCAACCCTAGAGGTTATAACAGAACCGCCCCACAGAGTTTTCAAGGAGCGCCTGGCGGATTTGAACTGCCAGCCTTTTGGTTAACTGATGTAGCACTTAACTCACTACAGGGGTAGTGAGTTACACCACAGTTTCCACCTTAACAATAGAAACAATAAAATATACAGGTATAAATTTAGTGAGAAATGTGCTAGTAACTAGAGCTGTTTGATATCATCAATATCTGACATTCTTTTACCTTAAAAAAGTTAACTTCATATAACTCAGATGAATACAAAAGATTTCAAAACCACATACTAAACAGGCTTTTTTGTTTGTTTATAAATTACACAGGCTGACTCTAAAATCTTATATATGAAAGAAGAAGAAGAAAAAAGGCCAAGAAGATTCTGAAACCTGAGGAACTACACTTATAGGAAGCCACAATAACTACAAAAACATGGTACTGGGATGAGAGAGGTGAAAGGAATCCCCTAGGTAGCATCCAAAACTGTGAGTACTGGAATTTTGTTACTTACGTCCCCTCCTTTTCCTTATTCCTTTCTATACCTTCTAAATTTATTAGTTTTAGAATCAAGAAATATGTCTCCACATGTGTGTGTGTATAAATCCTCATATAGCATAAAGGTGACACATTATATTAAAACCGATGACCCTATTTTTACTAACGTACAATTAAATGCCACTACCCTAATATCTATAGTTTTTGAAATTTAACATTTAATTATTGCCATTACTCCAGAGACCTAAAAAAGGGAATGAAGTATTTTTCCGGGGGAGGCGGAAGGGAGAAGAGAAGAACGTACATAAACTGAAACTGATCTGTCCTGGCATTAACATGTAATACTTCATTTACCCTATCTATCCTGTTCCTCTTCTTAATTACAGCTTTATCAATGCTATCACTTAAACACTTCTAACTTATCAGTTCTCCTTTTAAATGCTAATTAAAGTAGGTATCCTTGTGAGTATTTTAATGAGCAGAAAAAATACTTAAGACTTCGCCCTCAAGGAACTTAGCATCTGAGTTACATAAGATATGTACATAAGCAATACCAGATAATCTCTATAAGTGTTAGACCTCTGAAACATCAGAGGATGTACCTGTAACAAAAAACCTTAACACTCTGGATAAGAAAAAGCCTAAAATAGATAAAATTATCACAAACTATTAACAGCAGCCACCACTCACCTACTAGTTTGTCATGTACTTAGGGTAGCCTGCACCATGCTGTGATCCTAAAAGCTATGCCACTGGTATTTTAAATACTGGTCACTCATGATGAACAAGTTTCAGTTAAGATTATACACTAAGACAGACTAGGAAGAAAGGCCTGACAATTTACTTCTAAAAATTAGAGAAAATCTACGGATCACAACAGAACACTGTCCAACACATTTGCTTTGGACACATCATCAGGAGGGATCAATCACTGGAAAGAAACATCACGTCTGGTGAAACAGACAGCCAACAAGGGTGAGGAAGACCCTCAGTGAGACAGACTAGCACAAAACTGCAATAATGAACTTGGAACATGCTGGCAACCATGAGGCTTTAAACGATTTAAATGACACATGCCTCGGCAATGTTTCATTCTACTGAACATGAAGTTGCCACGATTCAGTGGACTCAACAGCATCTATCAATCTGAAAACAGTAAAGAAAATTTAATTTACCAAAATAAAAGCTAATATTCTAAACCCACTCAAATTCTACTGAACAGGAATGAGTCTGTACTAATGCAGTCTGTATTTTAAAATAAATTCCTTTTGGTGAATCAGATATGTACTCCACAATTAAGAACCAGTGGATCACCCTACAATGGCTTGACGGCACCACTCTGTTATGTGACTGTTGTTTTTAGCTGCCACGGAGTTGACCTCCAACTCATGGTGACCCCCATGCACAGCAGAACAAAACGCTGCTCCATCTTGCACCATTCCCACGATCACCTATTGTTTGGACCGTTATGTTTGATTTTCAGTGAAAGTACATACAGCTGAAGCTACACCACTGCAATAATTTCTACAGGTACAATTCAGTAGAGACATCATGAGTCAGAATCCACGTGGCAGTGACTGGTTTTACAGACCTATTAAAATAGCAAAGATTAAAAAGACTGACCAAACCAAATGTTGGCAAAGACTTTGGAAGGACTGAAACTCCTAATGTAGACATGTAAAATGGTACAACTGCTTTGGAAAACAATTTGGAATTTCCTAAAAGTAAAATATACACTCACCATATGATATGACCATTCATCCAAGGTATTTAACCAAAAGAAAATACATGAATGTGCAATAAAGAACACGCTAACAGGCAAATAAGGCAAGCCTGATAAAGTAGGGATAGAGAGGGCAAACCTAAAATGGGGTCTCTCAAACTTTTAAACGACTTAATGTTTTATTCCAAACAGTATTGAAGGAAACATATAAATACTTAAGACTATTCAAGAGGGGTCAGAAAATTACTATGCTACCCACAAAAATCCTATTAAGAAATAATCAGGCAAAATTTTAAACCCATTTAAAAAGTAAAGAAAGAGCTGCTGTGGTGCAACAGTTAAGTGCTTGGCTGCTAACTAAAAGGTTGGCAGTTTAAATCAACCCACTCCACAGCTCCAGGGAGAAAGATCAGGAGATCTATCTGCTCTTGTAAAAATTATGTACTTGAAAATGCTACTCTGTCATATGGTGTTGCTGTAAGTTGAAATCAACTTAACAACAAAGGTAAAGATGAGAAAATAGTAAAAAAAAAAAATCAAAGTAGCAATTTTAATAAAGCTGAAAGAATCAAATTTGAGATGAACAGCATTAGGCCACCCAGAGAGATTTATTATCTCTTAGTTAAAAGAGCTACACTGGCAATAAATATACATGCACCTAACGCTATCACTTTAAAACACAAAAACAAGCACTGACAAAATTACAAGTGGAAAGAGAATAAAAAATTACAGCTGCCTATTTTAAACTATTGTTATTTGCTGCCTTTGAGTCAGCTCCCATTCATGGTAACCCCATGCACACGGAACTACACACTTAACCTCTCACAAAATAATACACTGAGTGGACAAAACCTATGGGAACACGAGATTACAGTATATGTAAGAAACAAGTCTGATCAAATATACAGAACTTATGCCCATAACACATACATTCTGTTCAAGCAGACACTGACCAGTTCCTAAATATGAGCCATGTACTAAAGCATCAATAAATGTCTCAAACTTCAAACACTTAAAACTTAACAGGGACAACAAAAGGACAAATACTGTATGAGACCTCTACGATATGGTATCAAAAACAGACTTGTGTATAGAAGAAAAGACTCTGACAGCTGCAAGGGAGGGGAGAGAGGGAGAGGGAGTGGGGAGGGTTTAGTTTAGATAGTTGCTAGAAATCTGGTTGGGAGAAAGTGGTGACAGCACACATTAGACATAAGAACAACATTAAGTGGACTTCAGCATAACTTGAGTACTCCTTCCATCTTAACTCAATACTGCAAGGACAGAGGAGCTGGGGCAGGGGACAGGGGGCCATGCTCTTAGGCGTAATCGAGGCCAATTGGCACAACTAGCATTTTGCTAAGAGAGCTCTCTGCATCCCACATTGGTGAGTGGCGTCTGTGGTCGTAAAAGCTGCCAAGCTGCCATCCAAGGACACAGCAAATGGTTCCAACTCAGCAGGAATGGATGCTCACCCAGGACCAAAATGACATGCGGTAAAGACAACCTAGAAGACAGAGAGACCCACAAGAGTGGGTGCCTACATCAACTTGGGACCGGAAGAACTGGATGGTGCCCGGCCACCACCAGTGATAGCCACGATGGAGCTCACAGAGAGGAGTCTCATTGGCAACACAAGAATAAAAAGGGGTGCACCCTGAGATCTCCACTAAAAGACCTCAATTGATGGTCCAGCGGTTTCAGGGTTCCCCTGAGAGCATGGCCCCTGGCCCTGATGCTGGCCTTATCCATAAATTATAATGAAGGTCCACTCTTTGGACAGGAATGGATTGGACTTGGCAATGCAGAGTGACCATATATTGGATGCACTTTATGGTTCTATGCATCTATAGGACATCATCCTGCTGACCTCTGGCTGGAGGAAGGAGAGTGGGTGGAGACGAGGGGAAAGGAGGCTGTTGGGAGGATAAGACATGTATGGAGCAGAGAGGAATAGTGTGCAGTCACCGGACAGGGAGAGCAGTGGAAGGTGCATATAGGTGGGCATGTAAATTTATACAGGAATGTACATTTTCACTCAGTCATGTTAAAGAAAAAAGAAAAAAGAAAAAAGAACTTAACAGGGACAGATCCAGCACTGGCTCACCAGACAGACTCACCATGCCTCTAAAATAAAGACCTGAAAAGTAAGCAAAACAGGTAAAACATCAACCGTGAACATCAAATGAAGAGATCAAGAACTAGATTAAACATCTAATGGGAAAAGAAACTCACAGAAAACAGAGAATGAGGAGAGATAATGGCGTGGAGGACCCTACCAACTAACAAGGCTCAGTATCACCACCTTGAAACACAGCCAGCAACGACTTAGTACTGGAAGGTCACTTCACAGAGTTCCCAACAGGAGACAAAGCACCTAGTAACCACAGAAACACACTTTCCGTTTTGTAAGTAGGAGCCAAGAAAACTCCTGTTACAGACTGAAAAGGAGTCTCCCCAAAATGTACTGTCGACATGGCTACCCCATGATTCCCAGTATTGTGTGACTGTCCACCAGAGTTGATGCCCTGAATTTAGACTTTTAGCTTCCTAAACTGTGAGAAAATAGATTTGCTTGCTAAAGTCATCTACTTGTGGTATTTCTGTTACAAAAGCACTAAGACCACTCTTGTCCCAGTAGTCCTGACCACTGCTGTCCAAAATACAAGCTGTTTCCAGGTCACTCGCCTCCTCCTGCCTCATGGCTTTTTTTCTTCTTCATTTATTTCTTCCTGTCACTAACCCTGCATACTATCGCCCCTCTTCACTGCTGTCTCCCACCATAAGGCCATTTTTTAATTTCTTCCTCCTTAGCCCTAGATGCCACTTCCCTCCCTTTACACCACCATAGCAGAGCACCCCCAGCACTCATACATGTTGTCACACGAGGACCACTTCACCAATCCCCTCTTGCCACTCTGCCAGCCAATTAACAGTGGAAAGAGAGCCGATAACTCTTCCCATCCAACATCCCTGCCCATCTGGCAAGGGCCATGAACAATGCCACACCACCGGACCAAATTCCAGTCTGCCCTCAGCCACCTCACCAAGCTATTACACAGTGATACAGGCTCGCCCAGACTGTCTGCTGCTCTGCCATCCACACAAGAAGGTGAGAGCAGTTGAGACCACAGACAAGCAAGCAGCACAGCACACACAGCTCACTGCCATGACATATCAAAATCAAAACAAAAAAGCAGGCTGAAACAAATGAAGAAACTACCAGTAAATGAAGAAAATAATACCTTAACATCTTGAAGATGGCAGACATCAAAATATATAAAAAGACAGCAGAGATGACTTCAGCAAGTAACCAAAAAGAATCAGATACTTTTCCAACAGAAAAAATGTATTAGAACTACCTGATACAGAATTCAAAAGACCTTATGTAGGACCCTCCAAGAGATTAAGAAACAGATTAAGGAAAACACAGACAAAACCAAGGAAAAATAGGCAAAATCATAGAAAACAAGACAAAACCAATGATAACACAGCCAAAAACCAAAGAAAACATGAATAAAGCAATAGAAGTAATCTGGAAAATACTACAGGAACAAAACATCCAAATAAACAACTAGAAATCATTCAAAAACAGCAATTAGTCACCTAAAACATAACCAACAAAACTTCAGAAATGGACAACTCAATAGAAGGTTCTAGGAGCAAATCTGAAACTATATACGACAGAATCAGTGAAACTGAAAAGTCCATGGGCATTACTTTAGTGAAAAATTGGAAAAAAGAAGAAAATCTAACAAAGTGGGACACAATCAAGAGCAAAAATTTGTGAGCTATCAGAGTTCTAGAACAAGACAAGAAAACAAAAGAGAAGACTGTGGAAAATTTGCTGGCAGAAAACTTACAAAATATCAAGAAAGAATAACCACTCACTGTCCAAGAAGCTTAATAAAGCCAATATAGGATAGGACTCCAAAAGCAAGTCATTAAGACTTCCAACCAAAAATACTATATCCTGCAAAATTCTCTCTCAAATATAATGAAACATTAGGACACTTTCAGATACACAGAAATTAAGGAAATTCATAAAAACCAACAGAAACTTACAAGATATATAAAAGGGAACCCTTCAGTTAGAGAACAAACATCACACAACAACCAGAACCTAGAACACACAACAGTATCAGCGAGGTATCAACTTAGATAAAGAACTCTCTCGATAATAAAACAAAGTGAAAAGATTTACAACAGGGAAACAGACTTAAAACACCTTCCTTAAAAAACAAAAAACAAAACGAGTAACACAAGAAACAAAAGAGAGAATAAGAAAACCCTTAGAATCAAGTAATTTTGGGAAACGACAAACGCAATTCTCAGAGGTCAATTTACAGCAATAAATGCACACCTCAAAAAGAAATGTATGCCAAAATCAAAACATTAGCACAACTCAAACAAACTGACAATGAACAGTAAAACAACCCCCAGGCACCAGAGGAAAATAAATAATAATGATGAAAGTAGAAATAAACAAAACAGAAAACAGGAAAGTAATAGAAAGAAGACAAAACTATGGTTCTTTGAAAAGAACAACAAAACTGAAAAATTACTGGTCAAAGTACCAAACGGAAAAAGAAGAAAATAACCCAAATAAGAACTGAGATGAAGGACATTCCAACAGACCCAAATGAAATAAAAAGGATCATAACAGAACACTATGAAAAATTATACTCTAACATTTTAATACCTAGAGGAAACGGGTGACTTTCTAGAAGTACACTATCTACCTAGACAACACAAACTGAGATAGAAAATCTGAACAGATCCATAACAAGAAAAGACAGTGAAGGATTCCTACTGAAAATAAGAATTTTAAAAGAAATAAAGTGTACCCAAATAGGAAAGCAAGAAGTAAAACTATACCTATTTGTACATGGTACGATACTATAGACATTAAAAAAAATAAACCCACTGCCAGCAAGATGATTCTGACTTATAGCTAGTGACTCTGCAGGTTAGAGTAGAACTTCCCCAGAGTTTCCAAGGAATGCCTGGCAGGCTGATACTGTATCTAGAGAATTTCAAAGATTCCACAAGAAAATCAGGAGATTGAATAGAGTAACAGGATAGAAGACCAACAAAAACTAGGTGGATTCCTGCTGACCTCTTGCTGAAGGAAGGGGAGTGGGTGGAAAGGAGGGGATAGGAGACTGCTGGGAGGACAAGGCATGTATGGAGCAGAGAGGAGGGGTGTGCTGTCACCGGGCAGGAAGAGCAGTGGGAGCTGAATACAGGTGAGCATGTGAATTTATATGGGAATATACATTTTCATTCAATCATAATAAAAAAATTAGCTGGATTCCTATAGATGAACAAAGAGAACTTCAAAAAGGGAAAGAGGAAAACAATGCCCTTTATAATAGTTCCTAAAAACGTACTTAGGAATAAATATAATCAGGTATGTCAAAGACCTATACAGACACACTACTGCAAGAAACCAAAAGATCTACATATATGGAAAAACATACCACGCTCCTGGGCAGAAAGATTCAATATTGTGAAAACGACAACTCTACTGAGAGCAATCCCTATATAATACCAATCATCCACTTTATATATAAAGGAGAAGGCTCCAGATAAATGAAGTATATTTGAAGAAAAAGAACAAAGGAGGAAGCCTCACATTACCTGATCTCAAAACCTAGTACACAACCACCACAGTCAAAACAGCATGGTACTGATACAATGAGACAGACATGTAAACCAACAAAACAGACTCAAGAATGCAAATATAAATCCATCTACCTACGGTCAGCTCATCTTTGACATAGGACCAAAGTCCGTTAAATGAGGAAACAATATTCTAACAAATGGCACTGGCAAAACTAGATGTTCATGTTTTAAAAAATCAAACAGGAGCCATACCACACATCACACAGAAAAACTAACTCAACACAGATCAGAGACCTAAGTACAAACCTACAACAAAAAAGATGATGGAAAAAAAAAAAACAGGGACAACATTAGGAGCCCTAATACATGGCAAAGTACAATACAAACCATAACTAACAATGTTACAAACTCCAGAAGATAAACTAGATAAACTGAAGCTCTTAAAAATCAAACACTTATGTTCGTCAAAAGACTTCATTCAAGAGTAAAACAACCTACCGACTGGGAAAAAGGTTTTGGCTACGATATACCCAGCAAGGGTCTAATTTCTAAAATGCATAAAATCCTTCAACACCTCAACAATAAAAAGATAATCCAATTTAAAAATGAGCAAAGAATATGAACAGACACTTCACCAAAGAGGACATTCAGGTGGCTAAGAGACACATCAGTCAGCAGAACAAAGGCCAAGATAAGAAGCTACCAGTTAACCTAAAAGAAGAGGTAAATGGGGAGGAAGGGGGAAACCTGTTCCAGAAACAGAAGATGGAATGTTAAGACTTAGGTGAAGTCCGGGAGAGACTATTCATCCCACAGTACTTAGCCAGTAAGGAACTGGGGGAGGGATTCGCGAGTTAGAAGACAAAAGGGGCTTGTAAGGAACTGTTTGGTGCATGCCCCTCTCTGACCAGCCTCCTTTGTGGGCTCAGGTGCCCAATTTTGCAAAATTGACCAATTAAGTCTTGCTCTCACTACGTGAATTCAAACTGGATTTCTTGATCATTTGTTGGAAAAAAGACACTGGTAACTGCCTATCAGTGATCTCACAAGGGGTAAAGCAACCGGCCTCGACCACTGAGGCAGGTTCCTAGCCGGGGGTTTACACCGGCCGCCAGTTGTCAAGAGAAACTGCAGCAGTGTCCAAGGGTGCTGACACTGTTTTTCACAAACTTTGAGGACCCATCCAGGATATTTTCTGCCCCTTTTAGTGTTGAGCACACAAGGAAATTCAGGTACCAAACACTGAGACTGATAGAAAATGGGCAACAAAAGTTCTAGGCCTAGGGAGGGGGGAAAGAAGAGAGCAGGAGAACTCCCAAGAGCATTCCCCCTGACAATCCTTTAGCGAGGATACTGAGAGTTTGGGGAGATAATCCTTGGACCCAGGATAAGGAAGACAAAAGATGATTAAATATTGCTGCTTCATTTGGCCAAAGGAACCAATTCACAGACCATCAGTACTCTGGCCCCAGTTTCGTTCCAATGAGGGCTGAGTCTGCCAGGCCTTAGTCCTCTATGTAAATGATAGAATGCCACCTTCCCAAGAAGAAGTAACCTATGCCCTCTGCTGCTTGAAAGGGTGATCAAAATCAGCCCAAGGTATATTTCCTCTAAGTAAGGTAAGCCAAGCCAAGTGCTGTAGAGTCAGAAGAGGGTCCTAAATCAAAATCCTGGGACCCCCTGTCTCGCCTGCCACCCCTTGGAGAGTGGGTCCGAATTGCCTCAACTGGTGTCTGATGGCAAGGCCAACCTGTCTCAGTCCCCACTTAAGGCACACTGGGAGAGGGACAGAAAAAGGCCAGAACTGAGAGCAGCGAGGGAACTAAACCAACTGTTCCCTCTTACCCTGGCCTCAGAAAGGAATTAGAACAAATGCAAGAGGGACATCCAACAGTTTCCTCTACCCACTAAACAACAGATGCTTCCCCTTTGGAAAGTCCCCGTAGGGCAAGGGGAGATTGGATATGTTAATGCTCCCCTCACCACTACTGAAGTCAGAAACTTTACGAAAGAAATGAAATCTCTCTTACAAGATCCTCTTGGTCTAACAGAGCAGCGAGATCAGTTCCTAAGGCCCAGTTACTGTAACTGGATAGAAATGATGTCTATCATGACGATTTTATTTACAGGGGAAGACAAGAGGATGATTAGAAGAGCGGTCATAACAGTCTGGGAGAGGGAGCACCCCTCAAGGGGACAGGATGCTCCTTCCCCCAAACAAAAATTTCCCAATGACGACCTGAAATGGGGCAACAATGACCCCAAAGACCAACACCAACTGTAGGATATTAGGGATATGATAATCAAAGGAATAAGAGAATAAGAGAATTAGTTCCTAGATCCCAAAATGTGGTTGAGGCCTTTGGAGTCCAACAAGAAAAGGAGGAGACCCCATTAGCTTTCCTCCAGAGACTTAGAGATCAAATGAGAAAATAGTCCAGGTTAGATCCACAGGACCAAGTAGGACAGGGACTCAATAGTTTTGTGATCAAAAGCTAGCCCAACATCACCAAGAAATTACAAAAGATTGAGGGACAGAGTGGCAAACCCATTGATGAACTATTAAGAGAAGCTCAGAAAGTCCTGGTGAGGACAGAGGAGGAAAAACAAAAACAAAAAGGCAAAACCATGGTTATCTACTGTGGAGAAGGTAGTCACTAAGAGGCTAGAACAGAAACCCACCCCTTGAAGGAAGTAGGAGGGTGACTGACCTCCCCAAAGAGTGGGGGAGGGGGGAGGGAGTCCCAGGCCAAGTTTCCAAGACCACCAGTGGATGTTATAAGTGTGGAAAAACAGGTCCTTTTAAGAGGGTGCCCAGAGTTAAAGACAGAAAGAAAAGGTGATTCCCCTCACAACCTTTGATGAGGATTAGGGGATCAGGGGTTCCTCATTGATTAAGCCCCACTAGGAGCCCTTGATAAACTTCAGGGTGGGGCCTGAAGGAGAGGAGATAACTTTCTTAACTGACACTGCAGCCGCTTGATCCTCCCTGAGCTGCCAACTGAAAGGCACTACGTTATCATCAGAAAAGCTGACAGTGCAGGCAGTTATGAGTAAAGACTTCCAGGTTCCCATATTTCAGAAAATGCTGCTCAGGAGAGGACATGATCAAATAGAGGAGAGACAAGAGTAAATCTTTTAGGGTAAGATCTAATTGCAGGATGAGGGGTAGGGCTGAGAGTGGGGAAGGGACAAGTCAAGGTAATGATGAGACATCTGAATGAGGGGGAATTAAAATATCAACAGGAGTATGGGTTAAAGAAGGCAACAGGGTAGGACTGGAGATCCTCCCCTTAAAGGGTAGAATTGATAGAGGAAGTGGTATGTAGAAGAAAATACCCTATCCCCACTGAGGGGAAGAAGGGCTTCCAGCCAGTGATAGAGGGCCTGGTGAAAGACAGCCTCCTAGAACCTTGTAGGTCACTCTACAGTATCCTGATCCTCCCAGTTAAGAAATCTGATGGGGCATACAGGCTACTACAAGACCTGAGGGCCATAAATCAAATTTTCCACACCCACCATCCAGTTGTTCCTAATCCACATACCCTCCTCAGCAGAATCCCATACGAACATAAGTGGTTTAGTGTGTCCGACTTAAAAGATGCATTCTTGGCATGTCCCCTTGACCCCAAAAACAGAGATCTCTTCACCTTTGAGTGGGAAAATCCCCAGACTGGAAAGAAACATCAGTAGCGCTGGACAGTGCTACCGTAAGGCTTCACTGAGGCCCCAAATTTATTCAGACAGGTTCTAGAAAAAGTTTTGGAAAAGTTTCAACTATATACCCAGGTATTACAATATGTAGACGACTTATCAGTCTCAGGGGAAAATATGGGCTACGTACAGCAAACTACTATTAGTCTACTCAATTTTCTGGCTAAATATGGACTCTGGGTCTTTAAGAACAAACTACAATTCATAGAAAAAGAGAGAAATACCTACGACACCTGATCAGTGACAGGAAGCAGAGGATAAATCCAGACTGAATTTCAGCAATTGTGAACTTGCCCCTACCTAAGACAAAGAGAACTCAGGAAGCTATTACGATTAACAGGCTATTATAAGCTGTGGATTGATTCCTATGCCTGAAGAACAAAAATCTTATACCTCCAGCTACGACATACCCAACAAGGGTCTAATTTCTAAAATGCATAAAATACTTCAACACCTCAACAACAAAAAGACAATCCAATTTAAAAATTAGCAAAGGATATGAATGGACACTTCACCAAAGAAGACATTCAGATGCCTAAGAGACACATTAAAAAAACACTTGTGATCACTAGTGTGAGAAATAAAATGGTCCATCTTCAGAACAAAAGCTAAGACAAGATGTTACTATTTCACCTAAAAGAAGGGGTAAATAGGGAGGACGGGGGAAACCTGTTCTGGAAACAGAACATAGAATGTTAAGACTTAGGTGACGTCCAGGAGAGATTGTTCACCCCATAGTACTTAGCCAGTGAGGAACTGGGGGAAGGACTCGTGAGTCAGAAGATAAAAAGGGCTTGAAGGAACTGTTTGGCCCATGCCCTCTCTGACCAGCCTCCTTTGTGGGCTCAGGTGCCCGATTTTGCAAAACTGACCGACCAATAAAGCCCCACTCTCGCTAACTGGATTTGAATTGGATTTCTTGAGCATTCGTTGGAAAAAGACACTGGTAACTGCCTCTTGGTTACCTCACAAGGGATAAGGCAGCCTGCCTCAAGAGAGACAGGTTTGGGGGCGGGAGGGCGGTTTATACTGGCCCACCTGTTGCCAAGAAAAATCAGAGCAGTATCCAGGGTGTCGACAACATTTCTCACATTAGCATTAGAGAGAGAGATATGCAAATTAACTAAATGAGATACCATCTCACACCAACATTACTGGCACTAATAATAAAACAGAAAATAACAAATGTTGAAGACAGTGGCAAAATTGGTACCCTTATGCATTGCTGATGGGAATGTAAAATGGTACAACCACTACAGAAAATGATACAGCACTTCCTTAAAAAGCTAGAAATAAAAATATGATCCAATCCAGCAATGCCACTGGCAGGAATATATCCTAGATATATGACAGCCCTCACACAGGCAGACACCTGCATATCCACATGCACTGCAGCATTATTCACAAGAGCAAAAAAACTGGAAACAACCTACATGCCCATCAAGAGATGAATGGATAAACAAATTATGGCACACACACAAAATGGCATACTACAAAATGATAAACAAGGATGAATCTGCAAAGCATCTCACAGTGTTACCGGAAAAGCCCAGGAGTGCTACCTGCAGCAAAAAGCCAATTCACTGAGACAGGAGCTTTGAGGTGAGATCAAAGGTTTTACTTGCAAGCCAGCATCATAAAGGGACAGGGAGATACTCTCACCTTCAAAGCCTGCCCAAACTGGTCAAGCAAAGTCTGAGTACTTAAAGGGAAAGAGCACATGCAGACGTAGCAAACAGTGTGGTCAGTTGGGGACATGCGGGGGTTCACTAAGTGGAAGTTAACTAGGTGGAGACTGACTTAGTGTAAGTCAACTAGGTGGAGACTGACTTGGTGCCGTGTGGGGGGTGGGTCGACTGGGTGGAGGTCTGCTTCACAACCTTGCAGGCCACCACTGGCCACTAAGGAAAATAGTGGCGCTAGATGTCATCTGGCCAGTAACCTAGAAGAATGATGTTCAAACACAAGTTACTTCTCCATTCTCCCCAGACACCTACTTGGACAAAACGAGTCATTCGTTGCCATGAAAGCATAGTGGAGATTATGAGAGCCCCACCCTGACAACAGCTCCATTTAGGGCTTGTGGACTGTAGAAATCTGTTCTTCCCTGCGTGGTGGGTGTGATCTGAAACAATGCTTTCAAGTCCCCTTAGTTTTGAGCATCCCCCACTTGGAGCCTCTTTTAGTCTCCGGTTTCAACAACATGGATGAACCTGAAGAATCTTATGCTGACTGAAATAAGACAATCACAAATGGATAAATATTGTATGAGACCATCATTAGAAAAAAAATTAAGAAAACATTTATACAAACACATATACACAATGACAGAGAAACAATCTTTGATGGTTACAAGAGAGGGGGGATTGAAGAGGGGAAACTGGATAGAAGTCAGCACAACCTGACGAAGACAAAGCAATAAAAGCTTCCGATAGCATCCCAACACCTTGAGGAACAGAGTTATTGGGGCTGAGGGCTGAAGGCCGCGGTCTCAGGGAGCATTTAAGTCAACTGGCCATAGTTCACAAAGCCAAGACCACCTTCTACTTGGTTAAGTTGCATCTTAAAACTGTTAGCGATCATCTAAGACATATCTACTGAAGAAAACAAAAGACCCAAGAAAATATTATTCCAAAGGACTAATGGACCCTGAAAACCCTGTTGGCATACTTATAAGTGCAAAGGTCTGCTATCTCAAAGGCTGGCAGTTCGAATCTGCCAGGCGCTCCTTGGGAACTCTGTGGAGCAGTTCTACCCTGTCCTATAGGGTTGCTATGAGTCAGAATCGACGCAACAGCACTGGGTTTGGGTTTTAATGGACCACATGTACCAATGCCTCCACCAACAAGGCCCAGAAACTACTACTGCTAACCTCTCTAACAGGAATCACAATAGAGGATCCAGAATAGAGAAACACTGTTTCAAAATTCACAAAGAAAGATCAGACACAATGGTCTGACAGCCACTAGGGGAAGCCCCTAGACTAGGACCCCAGATGATCTGTTAACTGAAGCCACTTCTGACGTCCACCTTTTAGTCAAAGATTAGATAGGTCTATAAGGCAAACAACACTACTTGTGAGAAAGATGGCTCTTAGTTCACGCAAGTATATGAGATCAAATGGGCAATACCTGACCCAAGCCAAGATGAGCAGATGGGGAGAAGACAACTGGACAAACGAACAAAAGGAATCCAGCGTGGAAGGGGAAAGGAGAGAGTGCTGACACACTGTAGGAATTGCAACCAGTGTCACCAAATAATCTGTGTATAGATAAATTAAATTGAAAAAATAAAATAATCTGTGTATAAATTTTTGAATGAGAAACTAACTTGTGCTATAAACTTCACCTAGAGAGGAATAACATTAAAACAAAAACAAAAAACTAACAGACTGGCCTCTCCAAGCACACTGCAATTTAAAATAATTAAAACAGCTAAAAAAACCCCCAAGTCTGGAAACAAAAAATTATATAACTAAAGAACCTGTCAGTTAAACAGGAAAGGACAAGTAACATCACGAGATACTTAAGAGCTGAAGAACACATATAACAATGGCAGGAAATATCACAGCACGAAAAAAATGATCTTTCTGAATACATCAGGAGATAAAGGACTGCAAGAAAAAAAAGGAACTAATCTTACAACACAAAAAAATCAAAGGCAGTGCAAGTTCAAAGAAAGAAGGAAGGACCTAAGGACAGCAATGTCTGAAATAGAGTGGGAAAAAACTGCAAAGATTAAGAAAAACCAAAAGTTGATTCTTTGAAGAAAGTATTAAAGAAGCAAATCTCCAACAAAACTGATCAAGGAAAGTGAAGATGTTGATGCAAATTATAAAACAATGAAACAGCTATAGAAATAACAACGTTTTAAATCATTAAGTAGTATGAAGTATATGTATGCAAGTATCTGAAAAAGTGTACAAATTTCTACAAATAAATTGACATATGGAAAAGAAAAACCAGAATAGATTAATGACAATTAAATCGGAATGGATTAATCAATGCCTCATTATTAAAAAAGGGAGAAATCCTGTATCAATTTTTGGGGTTTTCCCCCCACTTTTTATTTAGAAATCATTTTAAACTTATGGAAAAGTTATTAGCATAGTACAAACCCCACAGACCCTTTATCCGTATCAATCTAATCTTATCACTTTGCCCTATTTGTTCCACAGTTTGCCATTTGCACACAGCACCCCCTCCCTGCCTTTCTCTTTCCATATAATTTATATCTAAATATTTAAGTATTTTCACAAAGAGCATTATCTTACACAACTACCCTATCAACTTCACTAAATGTCAGACTGACACCATACTTCAATCTACTGTCCATATTCCAATTCTGTCAACTTATCTAATAACTGTCCTTTATAAGACAGCTTTTAACACAGTTTTTACAGAATCATGTCCTGCCTTTGTAATGTCTCTTCAGCCTCCCCTGGAAAATTTCTTGCCTTTTCTTTATCTTACATGGCACTGACATTTTTGAAGCTACAGTCTTTTTTATTTCTAAATAGTATATACAGTCCTGCTGTTTCACCATGATCAGATTCAAGTTTTGCATTCCTAGATGGAATCCTTCATAAATCATATTGTCTCATTCTCAGGGTACCACATCCAGAATTTCTTATCTCTCCCCTATGATCCAGCAATTACACTTCAGGTCCTTGTCCAAAAGAACTGAAAGCTATGTCCACCAAAAAGGCATTATGCAGACAGGAGAATCCCCAGGAAATTTTACCCCTAATAGCCAAAAAGTTTAAGTGTCACGACGACCATCAATATGAAAATAAACTGTAGTACTGGTATGTGAAGCGCAACATCTGCGCCACGACCTACCACCTATATGTGTGGTGCCCTAAAGTTGTAATAAAAACCCAGTACTGTTGAGTGGATGTGACTCACAGCAACCCTACAGAACAGAGTAGAACTTCCCCACAAGGAGTGCCTGACAGATCTGAACTGCTTACCTCCTGGTTAGCACACATACTACTTAACCACTACACTACCAGGGTACAGAGTTCAGAAATTCAGATCCGAGAATGGGAGGTACTGTAGATGCTATCTGTCTCACACTAGCTCTCCAGGTCAGCAGTGGGAAAGAGGTCCAAGGGCCCATCCATAGCTGCCAGTCCCACTGCACCTGCCTTAGGCAGGGACTGCACTGATGGTGCCAGAGCAGCGAAGGCACATGTCTACAAGGCTGATGCTCCACGCAGCCAGGGTGCCCTGCGCTACAGCGCTCGGGCCCAAGATGGCATTCACGAGCTGTCAGGCTACAGTGCTGCTAAGAAAAGGAGTACGCAAGGCAGGAGCAGATGGAGGCTGAGAAGGGCAGGTGGAGGTGGAAGAGTTTAAAGCCCAAGGTGGGGAGACCTCGAAGGCAGGAAAGAGGAAGGGACAGGCTGCACAGTGACTGTACACTGCAGGAGGGGCCCGAGACTGAAGGCAACTACAGAGGGCCCCCTGTACCAGTTTTCACAAAGGCCCTGGGGCACAGTGGTGAGGTCGCAGGCCTCTCTCTCCTGTGTTTGCACAACATTCAAGATACTTTAGTAGTATTTCACTGATCTAGTGATAAATATATGTATATTCATACAATGGACTACTAATCAGCAATAAAAAGGAACTACTAAAAATGAATTCGCTTGGTGAACAAGTGTATGCATTTGTCAAAACCAAAAGAACTAGATGCCCAACAACAGAGGAATGGCTAGGTAAACTATGGTATGTATATTCAATGGAACACTATGCAATGATAAAGAACAACAATGATTTCAGGAAACATCTCATATCCTGGCTTCAGCTGGACGACATTATGTTCAGTGAAAGCAGTCAGGGACAAAGTGACAAATATTGTATGAGAACCCCACGATGAGAACTTACAAACAGACGCATGCTAAGAAGACTCTTCCACAGCTGCAAGGCTGGGGAGGGAGGGAGAGCAATGCGGGGAGAGTTTAGATTAGATAGTTGTCAGAAATTTGGTTGGGTGAAATCAGTGACAGCACACATTAGAAAGAAGATCAGTATTAACCGGACTTCAACATAACTTGAGTACTCCTCCCATCTTAACCCAATATTGCAAGGACAGAGTAGCTGGGGCGGGGCCCATGGACCATGCTCTCAGGTGAAATCGAGGCCAACTGGCACAACTAGTGTTTTGCTAATGAGGACTCTCTGCACCCCACATTGGTGAGTGGAGTCTGGGGTCTTAAAAGCTGCCAAGCTGCCATCTGAGGGTACAACAAATGGCCCCAACTAGGCAGGAAGGGATCACTGAGGTCCGAAACAACATGGGAGAAAGAGGACATGGAAGACAGAGAAACCCACGTGAGTGGGTGTCTACATCGACTCCTGACTGAAGAACCGGATGGTGCCCGGCCACTACCAGTGATGGCCACAATGGAGTCTACAAAATTGAGTCTCAATGGCAACACAAGAATAAATAGGGGTGCAACCTGAGATCTCCATTAAAAAACCACAATTGATGGTCCAGGGGCTTCGGAGTTCCCCTGGGAGCCTGATGCTGCCCCTGTCCATAAATCATAATGAAGGTCCACTCTTTGGACAGCAATGGATTGGACTTGGCGATGCAGAGTGACCATATCTTGTGGGCACTTTATGGTTCTATGCATCTATACAATATCATCCTGCTGACCTCTTACTGGAGGAAGGGGAGCTGGTGGAGAGGAAGGGATAGGAGACTGTTAAGACATGTACGGAGCAGAGAGGAGGAGTGTGCTGTCACCGTGCAGGGAGAGCAGTGGAAGCTGCACACAGGTGAGCATGCAAATTTACATGGGAATGTACACTTTCATTCAATTATAACGAGAAAAAAAAGAACTACACAGTTAAGACGTGCACATTTCATGTATGTAAATTACCTTAGTGAAAAAAATACAGGAAACAAGTCGCTATTCTCCTCTCCGGCAATCACGAAATGTTAATTAGAAATCAACAGCAATTAGAAAAAACTACAAAATAGTTTATATTTTAACGAAAGTAAATACAAAACCATTTGTAGAAAAAAAATTTAAACTGTTAAAAGCTGACTGAAAGACACAGATAATTAGATATAAATAACATGTTGATGAACGGGATGGTGATAACAACGTAAAGACGTCAGTTCTCCCCCAAAGAAATTCTTCACCTCAAATTTAATTCTTATGCAAGTATCTGCATGACTTTTTTTCTCATGGTGGCAGTGGTGGTGGCTGTTAGGTGCTGTCGAGTCAGTTTCAACTCACAGCGACCCCATGCACAACAGAATGAAACACAGCTCTGTCCTTCGCCAAGCCCATAATCATTTTTATGCTTAAGCTCTCTGTTGCAGCCACTCTGTCAATCCATCTTGCTGAGGGTCTTCCTCTTTTTTGCCGACCCTGTACTTATCAGCAGACAGCATGATGTCCTTTTCCGGGGATTGATCCCTCCTCCTAACATGTCCAAAGTCTGTAAGACGCAGTCTCACCGTTTTTGCTTCCAAGGAACATGCTGGTTGTACTTTTTCCAGAATGGATCTTTTTTGGGGTTTTCTTGGTGAAGGAATCCTAATGTTCTAAATGTTATATGGAATCAAGAATTGTATTTTTAAGCAAGTAATGCACACATTATATTTTCTGCCAACCATATAATCCCGTACGTATTATTTTCCTACGCATACTGTGTGTGTTCCATGTATGAGGGTGCATTATTTACATGAGCACATTATCTGCAAAGATACAGTGGTCTAAGAATAGGCCTTTTTAAAAAGGGTAAAAGACAACAACTACATGGGGGCAAAAGAACCCAGAAGACAGACAGACCCATATGAATGTGTGACTACAAAATGTGACCAAAAGAACCAGATGGAGCCCCACCACCACCAATGACAGCTGTGATGGGGCCCACAATGTTGAGTCCCAGTGGCAACATGAGAAAAAAAGGGGGTGCACCCTGAGAACTCCACTAGAAGACCACAACTGATGGTCCGAAGGCCTGGGAGTTCCCCCTGGGAGCACGGCCCCTAGACTGATGCTGCCCTTGATCATAAATCATTACTGAGGTCAACTCTTCAGATAGGAATAGACTAGACTCAGGGACACAAAGTTGAGGGAACTGTCCCTGAAATTTACGGAGGTCACCGGGAGGACTCTGCCCCTGACATTCAGGGTGGTCATCTTATCCAGTGATCAGATCCTGCCATCAGCTGAAACCGCTTAGAAGGCCCAACCCGGCATAACCGTAACACCATAAATAACTTTAAACCTGTCTCCCCCACCCTCCTAATTGAAAGATCTTCCCTTATCAAAATCTTGATCATAAACAAACCTTAGCCTTTCCCCTTCTAATCAACACTTCTTCCTTATTCAGACAGCAAGTCCCCTAACCAGAATTTCTTGCTACTGCTCTTTCTTTCCTATCAAACCATAAACATCCCTAACCCTACACTACCTCACTGAAACTTTAAAACTATTAAAAAGCTGCCTTATGAGGGAGGGGCTTAGACCCCACTCTCTTTCTCTTCCAATAAACTTCCCTGCATCCTTGGACTGGTGTGTGTCTGCCTCTGTTTCGGGCCACCCTCTCCCCAACAAGAGTGACAATATTGTGTGTGCACTTCATGGTTCTATATATCTATAGGCTGTCGTCCTACTGGTCTCTTACTAGAGGGGAGGGGAGAGGTGGAGACAACAGGACAGGAGATTGTTACGAGGATATGACTGCATAGAACAGAAAGGAAGAGTGTGCTGTCACCCAGCAAGGGGAGCAGAAGGAGGTGCAGACAGGCAGGCATGCAAATTTGAACTGGATTGTACACTTTCACTCAATCACAAGAAAAAAAGAAAAAAAAAAGGGTAAAAGAAGGTGACTAACCTTGCCATATAATCAAGATTTATTACAAAGCCACTCTAGTTAAAATACGGCACTGGGACAGCAAAAGAGACAAAGAGGAACATAACATTCCCAAATGCAATCACTGGCATGGGTGTCTTTCTCTAGAAGCAACCTACACACAAAGTGCCAAGTAAATACTTGCTGTATGAATGAATGATGTGAGGCCTTCCTAAAGAGAGTTGTCACAGCATTACCTTTGATACTAAGAATTCACTTTGATGATTATTGTAGTCAACAGCCAGCCAAGTGGCGTTAAGTCAAAATGTTAAGCAAAAACGTTAAAAAAAAACTGTCATGCCATTTATGTTTTTAAAACACATGAACAATTTTACTTTGGAAGACAACATACACATAGCCACATGGAAGGCTAAGAAAACACACATGAAATATATGCTAGAGTGAATGTCTAAGATGAGGGAGAGATTGTCACTGAAGATTTAAAAAAAAAAAAAAAAAGAGTAAAAGCCAAATCTAACTGCTGTCAAGTCAATCCCCAACTCACAACAACTCCATAGGACAGAGAAGAACTGCCATACAGGGATTCCAAGGTTGCTGTAGATCTTTATAGACGACTGGAATGTCTTTCTCCCTTGGAGTGGCTAGTGGTTAGTAGTCAAGCGTGTTAACCAATGCACCAGCAGGGTCCTTACTTAGTAAAATGAAAGCTGAAGGCCAACGAAGAGAAGGAGCCCACACCTAGTATGACATAAACTGATCAATCTAATCTTAAACATTTGGGACCTCTAGAAGAAAAAATAATCATACTTACTTTTCAATTTGCTAAAATTTTTAAAGTATTGGTCTAATTTTTACAAATGAAACTAAAACTAAATATTTAAATAACTTGCCCAAAGTCACTCAACTTGTGACTGTAAACCTGTATCTTCCTCACTTTAAAGCTCATGTTCTTTCTGTATAGGTATAAAAACCAGTTGCTACTGAGTCAATTCCAACTCACAGCAACCTTTTATGTGTCCAAGCAGAACTATGCTCCATGGGATTTTCAATGGCTGGTATTCTTGTAATTAAATTGTCACGACTTTCTTCCGAGGCACCAGAGGGTAGATACATACCTCTAACCATCTGGCTAGTAGCCAAGTGCATTAACCATTGCTACCACTCAGGCTTCATATTTAATAGTCTCTGGTCAGCATATCAATGAAAACAATATTGATGCACTCCTTTGCAAACTGGTGATACTAGTCAAGGCTAGTTACTACAAACATGAAAACAGAAGAAATACTACAAAGGAGGAATACTAATTAGTTAACCTCATGACTTAACAGGCAACAAATGGTAATTATGAAGGCAGTGTAGTGTAGCAGCTAAGAGCATGGACTTCAGAATCAGCAAGATCCAAGTTTGAATCCTAAATCCCGTATTAGTTTGACCCTGGACAAATCAGAAACCCTCCAAACCTCAATTATTGTAAAATGAGAGTCATTATGAGGAAATAAATAATTCCTGTCTTGCTTTATCTGCAAATCAATCCCTCACACCACTGCCAAAAATCAAGGGCTAAATTATCAACTGCCATTCCCCCTCCTTAAAAACTTTTGTGGAGTCCATTATCTACACAACATAATTCAAGACTGTGCATATGATACAAAGAAATCTCTAAAATTCTTGAGCTTTCTATTTCCTGTCACCTACTCTATGCTGTGGTGGTAGAGACACTGAAGATACATCGCACATCTCATGCTTCAAGTCTCTGGCTCGTACTGTTACCGTTTCCAAGAACGTACTGTTTCTGCCCCCACTCCCCACCTCTAAATCTGACTAAATCCTTACTATTCTTCTTTTTCTTAGGGACAGAAATTAGTTAGGGATTACAGGTGACTTTTTGATACCTACAGGTCAGGGCTTGGTGGCTGTCCTTTCCATCCCCAGACCTCTCAGCCATACTGCTAAGTATTTGTCACACACTCAGCTTCTCACATAAGACGGAACACCTCGAGGACACAGAACCTACCACCCTGTACCCAACACAGTGAGGCACTGAGCTTTCTGCCTATGGGTTAAAACAGCTTTTGATTAAAAAAAAAGGGGGGGGGGAGCCCAGTAATCAAAGAAGACTTTATGGTAAAAGTACAAACTAAACTGTACTTCTGCTGAAGAAGTAATTTTTAAACTAAGTACTAACCTAATCCCTAGTACAGAAACGCAGCACCAGTCATTCAATGAGAATAATGTGAGGCTAAGAAGCACTGGTAGGGTCAGTAACAGAACTCCCATTCCCCATGTGGGAGACTCAGGTTCAATTCCTGGCTAAGATCTAACCATTTGTGCCACTCAGGGACTCTTCTGGATATTACTGCTAGAAATATGAAGCAAAAAAATTAACACAAAGTCTGCTAAGTACTGAGAAACTTCTGGGAAAATGCTGATTAATAAGGAAGCCACTTTAGTAAAACTCTAGTAATAAAACAAGACCAAAAGAGCACTGAGCCTCCAGTGTCTCTGCTGAATAACTACCCTATTTTCTTTCAATCACAGTGAATTAAGAGACAAGTACTCTTTCAAAGCTAGTATCAGTACGAACTCTTTTAAAGCTGCCTTTCTTTTGCTTTGAAACTCTGGCAGTTTACTGGTTTAGTGCTACAGCTGCTAACCAAAACGCTGGCAGTCCAAATCTACCAGGTGCTCTGTGGGGCAGTTCTACTGTCTTACAGGGTCACTATGAGCTGGCATTGACTCAATGGCAGTGGGTTTTTTGGTTTCTTCTGCTTAGTCTGTCCTCTGGTATGCATGAGGTCACAACATGACCCTTTCTCCTTTCCGTTTATATTGTGTATGGCTGTCTCAGCATTCCTTGGTCAAATAACATGCAACTGTAGAGCTTAGCTGGAAAAGGCTCTAACATTCTAGCGCTTGCTTCTGATTGTTAATCTTCACTTTGTAATATAAGATTATTCTTGAATTCTCTTCACTTACATATTCCATATACCAAATTCTATTAGAGGATTGTCTCACTAAATTGATACATATTTTCAATGACCCATCATGGAGAAGCACTTAACAACATGGTATGCTGTTTTTACATTTTAATCTACCATCAGCAATTCAGTCAACACCATATGTCCTCAAAGCCACTGGAAATAATAACATGCTAAACTTGGTATACTGGTATGTTTTAAGCAAATCAAAGTGTATTTGGCTTATAAAACTCAAGTCTTGTATCCTTATTATTAGCTGCAGTAAGCTCCCTACCCCTCCCCAACCTCCCCACTGCACAAATGCTGCCAGGTCCTGAACCATCCCTACTATTTACTGGCTGTGGATCGGATAGTTGTGATCCACAGGGCTTTCCACCCACTGATTTTCAGAAGCAGCTCACCAGGCCTTTCTCTCCAGTCCATCTTAGTCCAGAAACTCTGGTTCAGCAACACACAAATCCACAATGCGGGACAGGTAGTGGCTCTGCATGAGGTATACTGGCCAGCAATCAATACTGGCCAGGTCTCCCACACAGAAGGCACGAATTCTACCACTGAACTTCAGT
Organism: Heterohyrax brucei; assembly: GCA_028571685.1. Taxonomy (NCBI): domain Eukaryota; kingdom Metazoa; phylum Chordata; class Mammalia; order Hyracoidea; family Procaviidae; genus Heterohyrax; species Heterohyrax brucei. The sequence goes on from CM053140.1 coordinate 204,560,934, forward strand.
TACCTCACTTTCCAATTTGAAACTACAGTGATAGTCCCCAGATACATTACTAGGAGGCTAACAGACTAGTTAAGGTACAACAGAAAGTCTATGCAGGGCATAGCAGAAAATTAAGTAGAAACAGTAGGTTTCAGCCTGGCTTCAAAATGCTAGGGCTTAAATTTTCATCCTTTAGGTTACAATGAGCCTCTGAAAGATGTTTTAGAGAGGGACTAATAAAGTGATGTACTTAGGAAGGCTAGGAATCTAGTATAAGAGTGTAGTATAGGTTGAAACGAGCATGAGGCTACTTTAGAAATTACTTTAAAAAAATTTTTAAGTATTTTTCTATCCTGGCTGCCCAATAAATAGATGAGAAATCTGCCTACTATGTCTCTAAACGTCTTCTATCTAAACCCAAAAGCATTATTAATTACTTCCCTCTCTTCAAAACTCAGTCCTTTTCTCAGCCGATTCTCTCAAACACAGTAAGCTGAATAAAAGCAGCTAAGAACTTTGTCTATTTTATCCACCACAATCCTGAAGAGATGCATCACATACAAGGATTGCCAATTAAGTTTGGGAACTCACCCTAGGAAAAGTGCTACATACCTCACTGCTGAATATCACTACAGTCTCCTTTGAAGTACTCCCCTTGGGAAGCCATGTACCAATACCAGAGCCTAGTCCAACCCTTCAAAGGCAACTTTGGAACTCTTTCTGGATTGCCTGTTAGAGCTGTCATTGTATTACCCTTGATGTCCTGAATGGCATCAAAGTGTCTTCCTTTCAGTATTTCTTTCATCTTTGGATACAGAAAAAAGTCACTGGGAGCCAAATCAGTCGAATAGAGAGGGTGTCCAAACACAGTTGTTTGTTTACTGGCTAAAAACTCCCTCACAGAAACTATACAATTAAGTTCACAAACTTGCCACCATGTCACAGTTTGCAATGGCCATTCCAGAAAGAGTTCCAAAATTGCCTTGAATGGTGGCCAGCCACTGGCATATATGCATGGCTTCCCAAGGTACATACTTTGAAGGTGACTGTAGTGATATTCGCCAGCGAGATATGTGGCACTCAGAAGAATTAACTTTGAGGACTTAATTGTCAGACCTCACAGAAGCCACATGACATTGAAATCACCATTTCATGAATGACAGAAAGTAAGTGCTGATGAAGAATAACAGCTTGTTAGAGGCCAACCAGAATCCCGTTCTTTTGAATCCTAGTTCAACGCTGCATCTACTGCACTGCATTACCGGCTTTCTAATCTATCAACGAAACATGTTTGTTTATTCCTTGTCTCCATTCGATGCACCTTCTCCTTCATTTCTATTGCCAAGTTAAGACCTTGTTACATACTCCAGTTACTCCAATTACTTTTTATTTAGCACTCATCCCTCCAGAAATATATTTAGCATAATGACATCAAAATAACGTTCTCAAAACACCACTTCTACCATGTTACTTTCTGTGCTGGGGCTTTGCTGTTTACTCCTCAGCTCAGCTTGCAAAACCCAGCATCACCTCCAATATGCTCTAGCTTATCAAACATATCACCCATATCAAGCATACTATCACTTTTACTTAAAAGCCACTTTCCGTGACAATTAACTGCTACCTGTCCACTACAGACACATACACAGAGAGAGACAAAAGCCCATTATTAACATCAGCAGCACCAAAAACCCAAAAAGTCCAGTGCCATAGAGTCAATGCTGACTCACAGCAACCCTGTAAGAGCAGAACTGCCCCAGAGTTTCCAAGGAGCATCTGGTGGATTTCAACTGTCAGCCTTTTGGTTACCAGCCGCAGCACTTAACCCACTATGCCACTAGCAGCACCAGTATATCTTATTTAGCTCATGAAGCACCTTTTTCCAACAAAGCAAAGTTTATAAACTACACATGTCAATTTCTGTTTTTAAATCCAATCCAAGCCTTCCCGGACAACACCAGTCTGATGTCTCCCTTTTTTAGGCTCCTACTGTATAATTTAGTTTTCTGTACAGTTCATAAGTGCAATAAATCAGGAGTCTTCAAATGTTATGAGTACAAAGCTCTCAGAGTTCATCTAATCCAGGAGCACTGACTGAAATGAACATAAACAAACCAAACCAAACCAAACCAAACCAAACGCACTGCCATCAAGTCAGGTCCAGCTCATAGCGACCCTTAAGGTCACCGCAGAACTGCCCCGGAAGTTTCCAAGGAGTTCCTGGTGTACTTGAACTGCTGACCTTCAGGTTAGCAGATGTAGCACTTAACCCACTAGGCCACCAGCGTTTCCAAAACGAACAGAAAACTATCCTAAACCTATTGAGACAGAATTTCCCAGGTAACAGTCTCAGGTATGTGTACTTGTTCTTTAAGCTTTATTAATAATTCTCACACTCATTCCTTGCTAAGTCAATCCAGGCAGCCCCATTTTCAGAGAAATGACACAGAGAAGTAAAGGAATTTGCCCAAGGCTAACTATCTGCCTACTGGCAGCATAGGTTAGGGGTTAAGAACAAAGGGTTGGAACTCAGTTTTCTCAAGTTCTAATTCTCACTGTCACTTACTAGTTGTGAGAACTGGGCAAGTTGGTTAACATTTTTTGCACCAACTTTTCTTCATCTTTAAAATGGGTGTAATAAGGATAAAATGTGTTAATATATACAAAAAACTCTGAATAGCAAAAAGTGCTCAATAAATGTTTGCTATTAACAATACAAAGAAAGAATCATAATGAAGCTCTAGCTTAGCTTTATGCCCTTTCTGCTATACTAATACCTATGTTTTGACAACCTGGTCATATATTCCTGAGGGCAGGGCTCAGGTTTCATGATTCCTTCCCTGGTTAGAAAAAATGGTTAAGCACTGGACTTCTAGCTGAACCACCAGTGGTTTGAACCCATCCAGAGACAAAAAGCCAGCAATCTGCCTCCAAAAGGTCACAACCTTGAAAACACTAAAAGAAGCAGTTCTACTAGGCACATACTAGGGTCATCATTAGTCCGAATCTACCCAACAGCAACTAACCACAACATCCCAAATACACTACTGGTACTCAATGTATTTTACTGTTTTTGAATGAATTTCTGGTTTCTTATTTCTCAACTCTGACACCTAAGCCATCCTATTTCTACTTAACAAATTATCAGTGCTCCCAGAGTGAATGGATAAGAAAAAGAGCCTATACACAGCACTTACTGTAAGAAGCGATATTCTGAATGCTTTTCTTATTTTCTCCTATTAAATTATAGACACTAAATAACAGGAAATACAAAGTTAGCTTAATATTTATGAATCACATTAACACTACAAAACATCTTTTATCAAAGCAAGATGTTAACTATACGTAATATATAATTTTAACCAGAAATTCAATTTTTTAAAGTCTTAAAACCAAACCCTCCTTCAAAAAAATGCACACCTAAAAAAAAGCCAAAAACACATTCTTCCTAAGAGATCAATATTCTTATACATCAAATACTCAAAAGCAATTTTTCCATCCATACAATTTCATTTTTTGAAAGTACTTTAAAATATAGTCTTGAAAAACAAATAACATACTAGTATCATTAAAGTACAATCAGTAAAATGTACACACCTAAGTTTCAAGCAAACAGTATTTTGCTTCTTTCTAGTTGTGAGTAAACTACTAAAAAGTATTTCATATCTATTTGAAGATGAACTGAGAGAACAATAAACTTCTTATAAGTTTCTCTCTATGGTCGCTATGAGTTGGACTCAACTTGATGGCAGTGGGTTAGGTTTGGTTTTGTTCTCTTCCCTTTCATTATAAGCACTCAAATGTCAGCTAAACATATTGACTCATTTCTCCATTCAGACTGTTAATAAAAGTGAAAGAATAATAATTTACACGTTAACAAACAACTGAATATGAAAGACTCAATGCTCTGAGGTGACAATACCTTTTATTTTTCCATTGCCTGCTGTGTGAATAAATTCAAATCAAATATAAAATATCAAGAAAATAGCCACTCTTCACTTCTGTTCAGTTAAGATACCAGCTGACCATGCAGTACTTTTTCCTCTGCCCTTTACCCACAAGAGTTGGGTCAGGTCTCACAGCTTAAACGGCACAGCCCTTCAAGTTGCTATCAGTCCTCTGATGTCAATTTCGCCCAAGATTTCAGATGTCAGCCCTACGTATAGGAATCAACACAACACTCTCACTTCTCACCAGCAAGCTACAAACTGTCTTCCCTCCCTCCCTCAGGATACCAGCCATAAGCTTAGGAGTCCCTGAGATCCCCTCACTTCCGGCCTGATAGCCCCTATTGCTCCCTCAGTTTCAATAATTCACTGGAATGGCTCATGAGACTCCTGGGAAATGCTACACTTAATATTTCAGTTTTACAGTAAGACAGAAAGATATAAATGAAGAAACACACAGGGTGAGATCTGAGACTGTTCCCAACATGGTGCTTCTGTGTCAAAAATGGACATGCTACTCTTCCACATCCATCAGTGTCTTTTACCAACCAGGAAACCCACAGCAGTCAGAGTGGCCAGAGCTTTTATCAGGGCCTCACTACACAGTCATGATTAATTGAATCATGCCCTCCCCAGGCTATGAGGTAGTCTTTGTGGTCAAGCCAGCTCCAATTCATTACCACCAACTCTGAGGCATGGTTTAGATAACAAAGACACCTCAATTACTCAAGAAATTCCACTGGTTATTTAGAAGCAGCCCTGGTGGCATGGTAGTTAAAAAGATGAATTGCTAACCACAAGGTCGCTGGTTCATAGCCAACAGTGGCCAGAGTAGAAAGATGTGGCAATTTGCTTCCACAGACATTTACCGCCTTGGAAACCTTACAGAGTTGCTATGATTTGGAATTGACTCAATGGCAGCAAGTTGTTGTTAGTTATTTAAAAGGAAATTATCTTACCTCCAAAGGTGCAGTGATTAAAGATCTCAGCTGCTAACACTTCAAACAACTGGTGTTAAGAACCTACCAGCTGCTCTGCATGAAGAAGATGGTCAGTCAGGAAAGATTTACAGCACTGGAAACCATATGGGGGAATTCCACTCTGTCCTACAGGATAGCTATAAGTCAGAATGCACTCAACGGCAATAGGTTTGATTTAGTATTATCTCAAGGTGCCTGGTGGCACAAAGGTTAGCGGTTTGAAGTCATCCAGTAGCCCCTCAGGAGAAAGACCAGGTGATATGCTCTTGTAAAGATAACAGCCTGGAAAATGCCTTGGGGAGATTCTACTCTGTCACAAGAGATTACTAAGAGTCAAAATCTACCTGAGGGCACCTAACAACAGATTTATCTTTCAGGACACAAGGGCAAAGACCAAATTACTTTCAGTAAAGTTAAATTCTTTACCCCATACCTGCCGACTCTACTACTTGTTTCCATTTCAGTGTCCTCGGATGTTTAATAACTTAAAAGAGGAAACATGAAACACACACAGCTTTTTCAAAAACAATTGGGGCGGGGAGTCATGACAGCAGACTAGACACACATCTCCTTAACTCTCTGTGAAAACTAAGACTTGGATTGATAATTTAAATGGAGCTTTCTGGACACCCAGTGAGCCCTACCACACAGCATAGGGCTGTCAATTTGGACTACAAGCCACTGAACGGGAAACTTCTCTTTCACTGACCCCTGACCTTGCTGAATTCGGCTTTTGCAGACTAAAGGTAATTTTTAACTTTTTTCCCTCTGTGTTAGCCGGCAGGTGGAACTTAGACTTAACTGGTAGCAAAACTCACCTGCAATGCTGACGGGACCAGCAGGCAGAATAGCCCGTTTTGAGAGCCCAGCTCTGGACTCTGTATGTTTTGGCCCATCCACCCTCTCTTGCCGAACCTCCACCACAGAATCAGCTATTCTACAGCCAGTGGGAGAGCTTGTGTGGGACACTATCTTGTTTGACTGGGAGGCAGTTACCCAAAGGGAGGCCTCAGCAGGGGATAATTCCCAGGCTGGGAGGCAGTGCCGGCCATTGTTTTCTCTGTCTTAGCTGGCAGGCGGCACCTGGACTTAACTGTGGAACTGGACTTAAAATGTGGAACTGCCACATTTTAAGAGCATGGCTCTGGACTCTGTGCATTTCAGCCCATCCACCCTCTCTTCCCAAACCTCTGCCATAGAATCAGCTATTCCACAGCCAGTGGGAGAGCTTGTGCAGGACACCTTGTTTGACTGGAAGGCACATTTATCCAAATGGAGGCCTCAGCAGGGGATAATTTCCAGGCTGGGAGGCAGTGCCCACCATTGTTTTCTCTCTCAGTCGGCAGGTGGGGCTTGGGCTTAACTGGCAGCAAAGCTCAGCTGCACTGTTGATGTGACCAGCAGGCACAATAGCCACATTTTGAGAGCCCAGCTCTGCTCTCTGTGCACATCAGTCCCTCCACCCTCTCTTTCCAAACCTCCACCATTGAATCAGCTATTCCACAGTGGGCAGGCTTGTGCAGGACGCCATGCTGTTCGCCTGGGAGGCAGGGTGCTACCCAAACGGTGGTCTCAACAGGGACTAATTCCCAGCCTAGGAGGTAGTCCCAGCCCAGGGAGCGCTTTACCAACAGAAAAGCTGTGTTTCGCACAGTGTGACCTTATGGGCAGGGCCTGGCAGCAGATGACAGCAGGGCAGTAGCCCTTCCATACTTTCAACTAGTTTACACCATGTGGGGTTGGATACAGAGGTGCTTACTTTGCCAGATGGGATGACGGGCTTGCACACCTGACAGCTTGACTAATTTTGGAAGCTTCCATATAGCTTTTACCTTCCAATATAAGACCACCTAGAAAAATAACTGCAGTGCATCCTGATGGCATCTCTTCCAGGCTTTAGTGACCCACATCACAGGGTCCGCTGACAGCCCCCTAGTGACTCCGTGAGTAGGGCCGTGTCTTTGCCAATCAGAAGGTGGAGCCTGCTACCCTACAGATTCCACTAGGTCCAGTCACTAGAGTACACAGAGGTGACTGGTGATCACCTTCCTTATCAGACTGTGCTGTAGATTAACACTGGAGAAACTAATAACCTCTAGATGCCCCGAAAATAACAAACTTTGGACAGAAACTTAAAGAAAAATTCACCTATAGCTCCAGAAAGCACTGAAAGGAAAAAAAACAAAGAACTTCCCACATGAAGAAGCCTTCCTGAAACTATTGGAGGGCAGGTACAAAAAACGATTATACAGAGAGCCCTCCTAGACATTATATAAAATGTAGCAGAACAAAATGCAAAATAAACCAAGCTGTTTGATCTGATGGAACACCGGTACTCTGAAATCCAACAGATCAATAACAAAGCCAAAGAAATAGAAAATTCAATTCCAAGCCAAGAAAACAGAATGGAACAAATGGAAAACAGACTTTCTGACTTGGAAGACAGAGCTACTAACTCCAGCACCTACAAGGAGAAATCAGAAAAAAGAAACAAGAAAAATGAAGAAGCATTAAGAAGCATATGGGATTCTATCAAGAAGAACAATCTACGATTAATTGGAGTTCTTGAACAGGGAGGGACACCTTAAAACACAGACAGTATTGTTGTTGAGCTGCTGACAGAAAACTTCCCTGAATTATGAAAGAGACTACAGATATCCAAGATGCATACTGAACACCACTCAATATAGACCCCAAAAGAAAGACTCCAAGACTATTATAATCAAGCTTAACAAAATGAAACACAAACGGAAACTCTTAAAGGCAGCGAGACTCAAAGCAAAGCTAACATTCAGAGGGAAACCCTGTAGCCTTTCATCTGACTTCTCAGCAGAAACGATGCTGACAGAAGCAATGGGATGACACATTCAAAGCCCTGAAAGACAAAAACGTCCCACCAAGAATTATGTATCCTGCAAAACTATCTTTCAAATATGAAAATGAAATTAAGACATTTGCAGACAAACTCAGGGACTTTGTAAAAACCAAACCAAAGCTACAAGAAATACTGAAAGAAGCTCTTAGCTTAGAAGAACAAAACTGTTAACTCGATATTTTAGGAGCCAATACAGGATACACCATCCAGAAACCTACTCAGTTAGGGAAGGCACAAAACTCAATCAAAGCTGTAATATTAAAAGAACTGATTAAGTGATCACATCATGAAAACTATGATATCATCATATTAAAGAGAGGCATGTACTACAGTAGTCACAGTGCTTCCAGACAGAGAAATTTGTAGAAGTTAAAATTGGGATTAAACATAGAGCATTAAGGGTGATCACAGGAGTAGCTGCAAAGCACAATAAAGACACAATATATCAAATCAAGAAATGTAATACAGGAGTCTCAACAAACACAAAGTCAACACTGAAAGGGGGAAAAAAATCAACACATAAAGAAGAATGTCCCAAAATAGAATAGTAAGGGCAACAGAGAAAACATCAACACAAAAATAAACACATCACAATGACAGCACTAAACGCAAACCTATGGATAATCACACTGAATGTAAATGGACTGAATGCTCCAGTAGAGAGACAACAAGTGATATCTTGGATCAAAAGACATGACCTGTCTATATGCTGCTTACAAGAAACTCACCTTAAAGACATGAAGAAAATCGAAAATTAAAGGATGAAAGAATATATACCAAGCTAACAATATACAAAGAAGAGCAGGTGTGGCAACAATAGTCTCAACTGAAATAGATTTTAATGTAAAATCCACCATCATCAACAAGGATGGACACTACTTCTTGGTGAAAGGTTCAATACACAAGCAGGACTTAACAATATTAAATATTTATGCACCCAATACTAGAGCATATAAATATACCAAAGAAACACTGACTACATTAAAAAATGAGACAGATCACTGCACAAAAACAGTGGGAAACTTCAGCACACCTGTCAGTATTGAACAGATTTTCTAGAAAAAAGCTCAGTAAAGACACAGAGCTTACTGTCACAATTAACCAACGAGACCTCATCAACATATACAGAACTTTCAACCCATCAGCAGATAACTACACCTTCTTCTCCAGTGCACATATAACATTTTCCAGAATAGACTATGTGTCAGGACATAAAGCAAATCTTAACAAATTCTACACCACTGAATTACTGCACAGCATCTTTTCAGACCATAAAGCCATAAAAGTTGAAATCAACAGCAGAAAAAATATAGATAGAAAGTGGAAAACATGGAAACTGAGGAATATCTTGCTCAAAAAGCCATGAGTTATAGAAGAAATCAAGGATGAAATAAAGTAACTTATGGATTCAAATGAGAACGAAAACACTTCTTACTAGAACCTATGGGATACAGCCAAAGCAATGCTCAGGCGTCAGTTTATCTCTATAAATACCCATATCCGGAAGGAAGAAAGAACCCAAAAAACTAACCCTAAAACATGAACAAGTGGAAAGAGAGCAACAGAGGAACCACTCAGGCACCACAAGAAAACAGATCATAAAGATTAGAGCAGAACTAAACAAATTAGGGAATACAACAACTGAAAAAAACTGGAAAGACCAAAAGCTGGTTTTTTGAAAAGATCAATAAAATTGACAAACCATTGGCTAAACTTAATCAAGAAAAACAGGAAAGAAAACAGGTGATTCAATAAGAAATGAGAGGGGTGAAGTCACAACAGATTCAACAGAAATCAAAAATATCATTCCCAGAATACTATGAAAGACTATCCCTCCAGCAAATTTGAAAACCTAGATGAAATGGACAAATTTCTAGCTTGGTATCACCTACCAAAATTATCCCAAGGTGAGGCAGTACAACTTAATAAACCCATCACAAAGGAAGAGATTGAAAAAGTCATCCAAAAACTACCAAACAGATAAAGCACTGGCCCAGATGACTTCACTGCAGAATTCTACCAAGCTTTTAGACAAGAGTTCATTCCAATACTGCTAAGACTAAATCACAGCACTGAACAGGATGGAATACTCCCAAATTCATTCTATGAAGCCAGCATAACCCAGATACCAAAGCCATGGAGAAACCCAACAAAAACGGAGAACTACAGACCAATATCACTCATGAACACAGATGTCAAAATCCTCAACAAATACTAGCCAACAGAATTCAACAACATATCAAAAAAATAATCTATCATGACCAAGGTGGATTCATGCCACGGATGCAAGGCTGGTTCAACATCAGAAAAACAATGTGATCAACCACATAAATAACACAAAAGACAAGAATCACCTGATTATGTCAACTGATGCAGAAAAGGCATTTGATAAAGTTCAACACCCATTCATGCTAAAAACTCTCAGCAAGATAGGAATAGATAGCAAATTCCTCAATGTAATAAGAAACATTTATACAAAGCCAATTGTCTACATCATCCTGAATGGAGAGAGACTGAAACAATTTCCCTTGAGAACAGGAATTAGACAAGGATGCCCACTCTCACCTCTCTTACTCAACACTGTACTGGAATTTCTAGCCAGAGTTAATTAGACAAGACCAAGAAATAAAGGGCATCTGCATCAGCAAAGAAGTACATATCTCCCTATTCATCCTAAAGAATCCATAAGTAAACTACTCAAACTGATAAAAGAGTTCAGCAAACTATCAGGATACAAGATAAACATAAGTAAATCAGTAGGATTCCTTTATACCAACAAAGAGGTTATTAAAGAAGAAATCACCAAATCAACACCATTTACTACAGCCCCTAAGAAGATAAAGTACCTATGAATTAATCTAACCAGAGAAATGACAGATCTTTACAAAGAGAACTACAAGATCTTACTACAAGAAACTGAGAGAGACTTACATAAATGGAAAAACGCACCCCACCCATGGATAGGATGATTTAACATTGTGAAAATGTCTATTTTACCCAAAGCAATCTACACATACAATGCAACCCCAATACAAATTCCAGTGACATTTTTTAATGAGATAGAGAAACAAATCACCATCTTTGTTTGCAAAGGGAAGAAGCCCTGGATAAGTAAAGCACTACTGAAGAAGAACAAGACACTAGGAGGTCTCTCACTACCTGACTTTAGAACTTATTACACTGCAACAGTGGTCAAAACAGCCTGGTACTGGTATAAAAAGAGACATATAGATTAATGGGACACAGTTGAGACCCCAGAGACGCCACCATACTCTTATAAACAGCTGATATTTGACAAAGACTGTAAGACATTAAGCTGGGGTAAAAACAGTCTCTTTAACAACTGGTGCTGGCAAAACTGGGTATCTATCTGCAAAAAACTGAAACAAGACCCGTATCTTACACCTTATACAAAAACAAACTCAAACTGGATAAAAAACCTAAATATCAAAACTATAATGATAAAGCTCATCCAAGAAAAAATACGATTGACAACGTAAGTTTTAATACACAATGCAGACAGACTTCAAAATCTGTCAAACAAAGCACAATCAACAGAAAACAGATAAATAGGAACTAAGAAGAATCAAATACTTTTGCTCATCCAAACACTTTACCAAAAGAATTAAAAGACCACCTACAGAATAGGAAAAAATATCTGGGAATTATGTCTGACTGATGCCTAATCACCATAATCTACAAGGTACTACAAAACATCAACAAGAAAAAGATCCAATTAAGCAATGGGTATAAGAGATGGACAAATACTTCTCTAAAGAGGACATCCAGGCAGCAAAAAGACATGAGAAAATGCTCACGATCATTAGCTATTAAAGAACTTCAAATCAAAACTACAATGAGATACCATCTCACCCCAACAAGGCTGGCCATGATCCAAAAAACACAAAACAACAAATGCTGGAGAGGCTGCGGAGAAACTGGAACTCTCCTACACTGTTGGTGGCATTGCAAAACGGCATAACCTCTTTGGAAAGCAATCTGGCGCTTTCTTAAAAAGACTGAAATAGATATACCCATTTGACCCAATCATTTCATTGCCTGGAATGTATCCTACAGTATCAAGGACATTCACACCAATGATACATGCACATGAATGTTTACTGCAGCACAGTCCACAACAGCAAAAAGATGGAATCAACCCAGATGCCCAACAACAAATGAATGGATAAATAAACTTGGTACATATACTCAGTGGAACACTATGTAATGATAAAGAACAATGATGATTTCAGGAAGCATCTTGTACCTTGTTTTCAACTGGAAGACATTATGCTGAGCAAAATTAGTCAGCGGTACAAAGAGAAATATTGTATGAGACCCCTACTTTAAGGATTTGAAAACAGACTCATGTACAGAAGTAAAGACTCTTTGACGGCTGCAACGGAGGGGAGGGAGGGAGGGAGATTAGATAGTAGACAGAAATTTCACTGGGTGAAAGCAGTGACAGCACACATTAGAAAGAAGATCGATTTATCTGGACTTTAACATAACCTGAAAACTTCCAGTCTTAACCGAATATGGCAAGGACAGAGTAGCAGAAGTGGGGGTCTGGGAACCATGCTCTTAGGGGACATCATGGCCAACTGGCATAACTAGCCTATTGCTAAGGGAGTCTTCTCTACCCCATACTGGTGAGTGACATCTGGGGTCTTAACAGCTAGCAAGCTGCCATCTGAGGTACACAAATGGTCACAGCTCAGCAGGAACAGATGATCACCAAGTACAAAATCGACATGGTGGAAAGAGAACCCAGAAGACAGAAAGACCCATGGGAATGAGTGACTACAAAAACACGCGACCAGAAGAACCAGATGGTGCCCAGCCACCTCCAGTGACAGTTGTGATGAGGTTCACCAAGTTTACTCCCAGTGGCAATATGAGAATAAAAAGGGGTGTATCCTGAGAACTCCACTAAAAGACCACAAGTGACAGTCCAAAGGCCTCAGGGTTCCCCTGGAGCAAGGCCCCTAGACCAATGCTGCCCCTGATCATAAATCGTTATTGAGGTCAACTCCTTGGACAAGAATGAACTGAACTCAGAGATAAGGCGTGACCATATCATGTGTGCACTGTATGCTTCCACGCATCTACAGGATGTCGTCCTACTGGCCTCTTACTGGAGGGGAGTGGAGAGGGTACAGGAGAGGGACAGAGGATTGTTAGGAAGATATGATTTGTATGGAACAGAAAGGAAGAGGGTGCTGTCACTGGGTAAGGAGACCAGCAGAAGCTGCACATAGGTGGGCACGCAAATTTTAAACCAGACTGTACACTTTCACTTAATCACAAAAAAAAAAAATTCAAAGGGCAATATGGTGATTACAGATAAATTATTCACTATCTTTTATTGGACACTAATGCTCAAGTTTTACATAAAAACATCACACTTCCTTCACAAACCCTTCCTTTTCACGTAACCTGACTTTATGTAACTTGTTTACAGTGATCTGACAGGGTTTATAATGGCCCAACACCTCCCAAAGCTACGCTCTTTGGAATGTACATTCCAGAGCAAAAATACACATCACAGTCTTGGAAACTTCTATAAGGCAGTTCTACTCTGTCCTACGGGGTTATGAATTGGAATCAATCTATAGCAGTCAATTTGGTTTTTCTTTTTAGCACACTGCCACAAACAGAACTAAGTTTGCAATACGGACAGGAAGCTCCACCACTGAACTACCGATGACTCCATACCAGTTGCCACTGAGTCGATTCCAATTTATAGCAACCATGTGTGTGTCAGAGTAGAACTGTGCTCCACAGAGTTTTCAATGGCTCGCCTGGTCCTTCTTCTCATGCATGGTTAGGCAGATTTGAACCACCAACTTTTCAGCTAGCAGCTGACTCGGTTAACTGTTTGCACAATTCAGGAACTTAAGAAAACATGAGATTTGGTTTTTAATCTAAAAAACAAGTTAAAAAGTTTATTGAGATTAATGCAATGATTCATATTGGATGTAAAGGTCCACTGGTCACACATTAAAAACAGCAAGGACTCTAACCAGGAACCTGAAGAAAGAACAGGAGTTCTACAGCCATCACACTGCAACTCACTGCAGTTTACTGTGTTCCCACTTAAACAGATTCAGGGATTATACTATGTAGTCCTGCTCCTCACAACATGGAAACACAGCTTTTTGAAAAATTTCTACAATGACTAAAGTAATGGAAGCACAGGCCAACAATAAAACGGCTATGCTAAGATTCCTCGAGTAGGAGTCAATTCAGCAGCAACTGTAAAAAAAGTAAATTTCTGATTATTGCACATTATTCCTCATTCACAGGGGGTTCTTGGAACATACACCTCTAAGATGCGTTGGCTACCCTATCGTTAAGTTTTTCCATCTGATATCAACATCCACAGACAGTATAGCATAACTTTTGTTGAGTGATTTTATAACAAATTATATAGATAATATGCCCTTAATGTTGTGCAAAGATCTAGCATACGTATTCATAGAGATCCCGTTAGACAGAGAAGAACTGCTCCTTAAGATTTCCAAAGAATGCCTGGTGGATCTGGACTGCTGACCTTTCAGTTAGCAGCCAAATTCTTAACCACTACACCACCAGTTTCCATGAATCAGAATCAACCCAATGGAAACAGTGTGGGTTTTTTGCTTTGTTTCATTTTCTCATATGTATTAATTCACTCTCCTAACAACTCTGTGAGGTGTGAATGGATTACTATTCTCAGTTTTCAGATATAAGAACTAAGGTTCAAAGAAATTATATAACATATCCAAGGACACACATCTAGTTAATGATGGAGCTATATCTAGAACATAGGCCTTCTGGACTACAGTAAAACAAACACAGTAGTCAGGAGTCTGTGCTGTGAGCCAGGCCGTGTAGGTTCACATCTGGGCACCAACGCTTGTTAGTTGTTTAACCTCACTCGACCAAGTTATTTTCCTCATCTGTAAAATGTAAAGCGTTGTTAATACCTATTTTTACAGAGTTTTTGTGAAGATTAACTGTGCTACACGTGTCGAGTACACATTACATATCTGACAGAAACAAGTGACAATTAGTATTAACTATTATTATTGTTTGGGAACCCTGGTGGCCTAGTAGGTTAAATGCTAAGTCTGCTAACCAAAGGGTTGACAGTTCAAATCCACCAGGCGCTCCTTGGAAATTCTAGCAAGCAGTTCTACTCTGACCTCTAGTCAGACCTGACTCGATGGCAGTGGGATTGGTTTTTGATTTTTATTATTATTATTCTGTGCTGTTTTTATAGCTATGGAACATTTATACCCCAAATATTCTCTATTATGCAATTAAAAAATTATTAAGTATGCAAAAGGAAAACAACAGCAACTAAAATGAATTAAGGAGATGGAATAGTTTTTCTGTGAAGCCAATTTAAGGAACAGAGAGAGACAATCAAGATCTACAAAATTATGACAGTATAAAGTAATCACAAAATTCACCAATACCATAAGAATGAGAAGGGCAACTTTAAGACACTCAAATACCACTGTAGTATACTGTACTCATAAATCTATTAAATGTTACAGCTTAAAACAGAATTGGCTCACCAAATTTTGGAACAAATTTTTGAATAACAAAAAGATGACAAACATGGCCTAACATGAGGAGCTTTAGCAACTCTTTCACAAACCTGATATCTAACCCTCCAATGGTGGCTTAGGAGCCTTGGTGGCACAACGGCTAAGTACCTGGCTACCAACCAAAAGGCTGGCACTTCAAACCCACCAAGCAGCTCCCAGAAAAAAGACCTGCTGATATGCTCCCGAAAAAGATTGTTGATATGCGCTGTGCGGTCAATTCTGACTCATAGTAACCTTACACAACGGTGTAAAACTGCCCTAAAGTGTTTCTTAGGCTGAAATCTTGACAATGAGTACAACGGCCAGGTCTTTTTCCTGTGGGAAGCCCTGGTGACGCAGGGATTAGGAGTTCTGCTGGTAACCAAAAAGCTGGCAATTAGATCCACCAGCCGCTCCTCAGAACACTATGGGGCAGTTCTACGCTCTTAGAGGGTGGTTATGAGTCACAATCAACTCAACAATGCCTTTGAGTTTAGTTTTTCTCCTGTAGAGTCACTGGTGGATTTGAACTGCCAACCTACTTATTTCACTACCAGGGGTCCTTCCCATAAAGACTAAATATAGCCTAAAGACTTATCCTATTACATGAGGTCTCAAAATTGACTCACTGGCACCTAACAACAATGGGTTTAAGTTATCATTTTGTGAAGGGGGAGGGAGATACTGAGCAACAACATAACACACCAGATTACTGCAAGAGAGCTTAAAATAAACTAGCGCTGTAATTTCAATATTCCCATTTCCCAATGAAGAGTCTTTAACAGACACAACAGCATAACCCTCTGCCAACTGGTAGAGTACAGATTGTATTTCCCTAGTCTCATCACACTTCCAAAGAACCCAACCCTACCATTTTAATGCCTTTTAAAATCACTCAGTTAAACAATAATTAAAAAGATTCTAAATTTGGCAGTCCAAACAAATATCAAAATATACTAATCAACTGTTTAAGCTAAAGCTTCTTAAAGTTTTCATTCTTTTAAACCCTTACCATTTATTTGTCACTTTAGTTTGTTGGAACTTTATGACTACTATTTTCAGAGTTGCTGTGAGTCAGAATCAATTTGATGACTATGGGTTTTTAGGTTTATTTTCAGTATTAGACTGGCTGGTTTTTCCCTAACAGGTCACAATCTCCCCTTTACTGCTAATGGATAAAGTTGAGAAAACACTGAGGTTAATTTAAACAAAAGATAACCAGAAATTCCAAAAAAAAGAATAGAAGCATGACTGAATCTACAAATGATTTTTAGGGACATTCTAATGCTGGAGTTCATCTGCACCTAGTATTATTAAAAAAAGAAAAAGATACTGGTGTATTTTAAACTTGAATGAAAAATGTAGCCTCTATGACTTATACACCATTTCAGGAAGTGCTGATGAAGAATAACATGGTCAAAAGAGGTAAGACCAAGGAGAAAAGAAAGCACAATGAAGAAACAATCTATAAACAACCAGAGAGGTGGCTATGAACACAAGATTTCAGTGTCTTATCTACAAACTTAAAGTGCGGTGAGCAGAGCCATTGCATGCAGGCACTCAGTATGCAACATAATATTAAAAGGTAGAATGGAAGCATTATGACACTTGGATAATGTACTTACAACAATAAAGAGTGGGATTACACGCTTAGTGAAAGGGTTCTGAAAGAAAGACGTAAAGTCCAATTCCTTATTCTCTGTAGTTTCACTTGACATTCCAACCAAAATTCCCATCCTTTATGTACTGTTTTACATGAGCAACAACTCTCCAATGTCAGTACATTTGGAATCCATTTGTCGTTACTATACACCATTGAGCCAATTCCAACTCTCAATGACCCTATGTACAACAGAACAAAAATACAGAGTCTGGTCTTGCACCATCCTCACAATTGTCATGCTTTGGCCCATTGTTGCAACCACTGTCGTCAATCCATCTCACTGAGGGTTTTCTTCTTTATCGCTGATACTCTACCAAGCATGATGTCCTGCTCCAGGGTCTAGTTCTTCCCTGATAATTTGTCCCACAGTTGGTTTATCCATTCATCTGTTGATGGGCATCTAGGCTGATTCCATCTTTTTGCTATTGTGGATTGTGCTGCAATGAACATTTGTGTGCATGTATCTGTTTGTGTGGCAGTCTTTGTTTCTGTAGGATATATTCCAGCGTGGGATTGCTGCATCAAATGGTACTTCCATTTCCAGCTTTTTATGGAAGCAACAAATTGCTTCTAAAGAGGTTGCAAAACATTGCAATCACACCAGCAGTGCAGGAGAGTTCTGATCTCTCCACAGCCTCTCCAGCACCTGCTGTTTCATGTTTTTTGTATTATGGCCAACCTTGCTGTGGTGAGATGGTATTCATGTGTTTTAATATGGATTTCTCTGACAGCTAATGATCGTGAGCATTTCCTCAAGTGTCTTTTGGCTGCCTGGATGTTTTCTTTGGCAAAGTGTCAATAACTTGTCTAAAGGATATAAGACAAAGTGACAGCATCCTTGGTCCTAAGGAGCATTCTGGCTGTACTTCTCTCAAGACAGACTTGTTTATTCTTCTGGTAGTCCACAGTATATATTCAATATTCTTTGCCAACACCCTAATTTAAGGCATAAACTCTTTCTTGGTCTTCCTTATTCACTGTCTAGCTTTCACATGAACATAAAATGACTGAAAATTTCATGGCTTGAGTCAGGTGCACCTTAGTCCTCAAAGTGACACATTTGCTTAACACTTTATAATGAAGCCTTTTTTGCAGCAGGTTTGTCCAATGTAATACATGATTTCTTGACTGCTGTTTCCATGGGTGTTGACTGTGGATCCAAGTTAAATGAAATCCTTGACTACTTCAATGTTGTCTCCATTTATCAATAAAAACCAAATGAAAACCCTCAAACTCATTACCATTAAGTCAATTTCAACTCATAGCTACCCACAGGGCAAAGCAGAACTGTCCAACAGGGTTCCCAAAGGAGCACCTGGTGGATTCAAACTACCAACCTTCTGGTTAGGCACCACAGCTCTTAATCACTATGCCACCAGGGTTTCCATTTACCATCACACACCAGTGAAAATGAGCACTGTGGTGGTGGCTTTGCAGAAATATGCAAAACAGAAAACTAAATTTATCTAAATTTTAACATAACAAAAGCAAATTGCTTTAAGTGAAGAAACATCCTCTCAGCCACCAAGTATCACACATCTCTGATGACATTCAAAGCAAAAAAAGTCTTTTCCAAGTACACTGATAGCAGTCCTTTGATTTACAAGCTCTTATTTTCTCAACAAAACCCAAATGTAACAGGGGTTACCAGAAACTCCATACAGCTTGAGGAACAAAGCAATTTTCTCATCTTCAAACTGCAACATTCACCCTCTTTTTTTGGATTTCAAGAACAGAAATTTATTTTCTCACAGTTTAGAAGACTATAAGCCCAAATGCACGATGCCAGCTCTAGAAGGCTCTCTGTTGGCTCTGGAGGAAGGTCTTTGTCTCCTCCCAGTTTCTGATTCTAGACTATTTGTTCTTCCCCCATTTCTACCTCTTATTTGTCTAATCTCTTTTATACATCAAAGAAACTGACTCTAAAATACAATCTACATTAATCCTTCCTCATTAGCATAACAAAGACAACCCACTCTAAATGGGATTACACCCAAAGGCTTAGAAATTAAGGAATTACAACACTTTCTCCGGGGAGAGATTCACAAGCCATTCTACAACATTCATTCCTTGTTGTTGTTTGGTGCCATTAAATCGGTTCCAACTCATAGTGACCCAGTGCACAACAGAACAAAACACTGCCCAGTCTCTGACCATGTCCACAATCATTCTTATGCCTAAGCCCACCATTGCAGCCACTGTGTCAATCCATCATGTCAAGGGTCTTCCTCTTTTTCAATGACCCTCCACTCTACCAAGCACAATGTCCTTCTCCAGAGACTGACCCCTCTTGACAACATGTCCACAGTATGTAAGGCACAGTCTCACCATCTTTGCTTCCCAGGAGTACTCTGGTTGACAAATTTGCTTGTTCTTTTGGCAGTCCATGGTACATTCAATATTCTTCTCCAACACCGCAATTCAAATGTGTTAATTCTTCTTCTGTCTTCTTTGTTCACTGTCCAACTTTTGTGTGCGTATGATGCGACTGAAAATACCATGGCATGGGTTAGGAGCACCTTAGTCTCCAAGGTGATATCTTTATTTTTCAATACTTTAAAGAAGTACTTTGCAGCAGATTTTCCCAGTGCAGTGTATCTTTTGATTTCCTGCTTTCATAGGCACTGATTGTGGAACCAAGTAAAATGAAATCCTTGACAACCTCAACCTTTTCTCCCTTTATCACAATGTTGTTTACCAGTCCAAGTTGTGAGGATTTTTGTTTTCTTGATGTTGAGGTACAATCCATACTCGACAGTGTGGACTTTGATCTTTATCAGTAAGTGTTTTAAATCCTCTCCACTTCCAGCAAGTGAGGTGGTGTCATCTACATACTGCAGGCTGTTAATGAGTCGTCCTCTAATCCTGATACCTCATTCTTCTTCATATAAAACTGCTTCTTGGACTGTATGCTCAGCATACAGACTGAAAAGGTATGGTGAAAGAATATAACCCTGAAACACATTTTCCCTGACTTTAAACCATACAGTATCCCCTTGTTCTGTTTACATGACTGTCTCTTGATCCATGCACTGATTCCTCATGAGCCCAATTAAATGTTCTGGAATTCCCATTCTCTGCAATATTAGCAATAACTTGTTATGATCCATACAGCTGAATGCTTTTGTGTAGTCAAATGAAACACAAACAAACATCTTTCTGGTATTCTCTGCTTTCAGCCAAGATCCATCTGACATCAGCAATGATATCCCTGGTTTCACACCTTCTTCTGAATCTGGCTTGAATTTCTGGCAGTTCCTTGTCAATATACTGTTGCAGTCATTTCTGAACTATCCTGAGTAAAACTTTACTTGCATGTGACACTAACGATACTGTTCACTGATTTCATCATTCGGCTGGATTATCTTTCTTTGGAATGGGCATAAACATGGGTATCTCGCAGTCAGTTGGCCAGGTAGCTATCCTCCAAATTTCTTGGCATAGACGAGTGAGCACTTCCAGGGGGACATCTGTTTACTGAATTATCTCAATTGATACTCCATCAATTCCTGTAGCCTTGTTTTTTCGCCAATGCCTTCAATGCAGAATCAACTTCAGTACCATCAATTTCTGATCACATGCTACCAGCTCAACATTGATCATTGATCAGTTCTTTCTGGTCTAATGATCCTCTGTATTCCTTCTAATCTTCTTTTGATGTTCCTTGTAGTTCCATCCTCTGGCTCCTTCAATTCATGTCCTTCCCACATGAAAAACATATTAACCCTATCATATCATCCCAAAAGTCTTAAACCAACTCCAAGTCCAAAATTTTACTTTCTAAAGCATCCATATCAAATATGAGTAAGAATTCAGGCATATTCCTCCCTGGGACAAAATTCCTCTTCATCTGTGAGCCTGTAAAATCTATAATATAAGTTATCTACTTACGAAGTACAATGGTAGAGAAGGCACACTTAGGCATTTCCATTACTGACAGTAAAAACTGAAAGGAAAGAAGGGATAAATGGTACATAGCAAGTGTACAACCAGCAGTACAATTTACACTGGCTTATAAATTAGAATCCACTCAGTAGCAGCAAGTTTGGTTGTTGTTCTGGCTCACAAGGCACAAAAGAATTTTCCAAACCTTTAAGTTCTGTTTTCATTTTGCAGTTATTTTTAAGTCCATCTCCTTCCTCTTGTATTTCGCTATAAATGGCAAAAAGAAACCACATGGCACCTTTAAGATTTTGCTTAGAAATCTTCTCAGCCAACATCCAATCTCATCACTTACAAGTTCTACTTTTCACCAAACATGACCATAATTCATGGTATCACACATATTATCTAAGGCAGAGATTTTGTCTATAGCTCTCCTCACTTCCTTCTGAGCCCTTACCAGCACTGCCTTTGACATCCGTAATTCTACCATCAGTTTCTTTAAAGCAATCTAGGCATTTACTATTAAGGCACCTTAAAACTGTACCCACCTCTACCTATTATCCAATTTCAAAATCTCTCCCATATTGCAGGTTATGTGTTAGAGCAGTACCCCATCTCAGCATCAAATTCCTAGTTATCTGGTGCTACTGTAACAATGATACACATGTGGATGGCTTTCCAGCCATGTCAGCAGACAGGACTCTCCCTACTCAATCAAGTGTTACAAAGCTCTTTAGCTCTGTTCCTAAGTGCCCAGAAGCACTCCACTGTGCCAGGAAGTGTCCTAACCGAATACTATATTCTGAGTTT
The DNA here is from genome assembly GCA_028571685.1 of Heterohyrax brucei. Lineage (NCBI taxonomy): Eukaryota > Metazoa > Chordata > Mammalia > Hyracoidea > Procaviidae > Heterohyrax > Heterohyrax brucei. The sequence continues at coordinate 204,582,653 of CM053140.1, forward strand.
CCTAATCCTGAATTCTAACAGTGGCAGCAGAACCCAGTGACTGGGGTGAGAGCACACCCTGCACAGAGCAAGGCAGTTACAGAGAGCACGCAGACTCACAGAGTGAGAGACGTGAGTGCCTTCGGGAAGAGGCTTTCCGGTGGAGGGGAATGCCTCTGGGCACTAAGGAGTGGTACTAAGGAGCAAGAAACTTTTATCACTTGACCAAGCATGGAGAGGCCTGCCTACCTGCCAGGCACTGTGGTATTTCTATTACAGCAGTAAAAGAGGAAACCCTGGTGGTGTAGTGGCTACTAGGTAACTAAGACATCCTCCATTACTAAGAAACACTAACCAAGCCACACAACCACTTACTTCACACTCTACACGGAAGACAATCTCTCTGCGAACCCAGAGGCTCACTATCATCAACCTCCACCGAAAAAGTGCCTAAGATCCCCCCAAATTTCCAAGAATGGCAGCCCACACTGTACTGGAGGCCAAAGAAACTAACTACTGCTTGCTTTTACACTACTCTTACCTCTGTGACGACTCACCTTTTTAAAACCGTTTGTGTGAACACAATGCATCTGGTATGCTTTATGGCCTTTTCACTCTGTGAAACTGGCAGTATAGCAAAATCTTGCGGGACATAGTGGTGTTAAGAGCTGGGGCGAGCTACAGTTGCTAACCAAAAAGTGGGCAGTTCGAACCCACCAGCCTTCCTTGGTATCTATGGGGCAGTTCTACCCTGTTCTATAGACTCGATATGAGAAATCGATTCCACGGCAACCGGTTTGTTTTGGTTTGGCAGTAAATCCGGGCAACTATCGCACACACTGTATTGTCTCCAAGGATTAAAGTAACTGAGCACAGTCATTTGGTACCTCTACCAGGCACTTTTCTATCCCACTCAGTCTCTGTGTAAATTTCAAAATACATCAGGAAAATCTCCACACAGCGTGCTGTCAGGTCAGTCAGCAGGACTAGCGAAGTCAATGGTTCGTGGCTTCATGGTGGCCTCAGAGACCTGCACCCTAAAAGCCAAGATGACTTGGGGGTGTGACCTCGGCTGCTCCCTCCCTTCTCTGCCCTCAAGGGGAGCTCGCGTATAGTTGCGGCTACTCACCAGACCAGGGAGCACAGAGAGAGGCAAGACACCAGGGCCAAGGCCCGCTGGTACTTCTTCATCTTCTCCTCCTTCTTCCCCCTGCCAGAAGGCGGCACATCCTCCCGGCAGCCGCCACTACCGAGGCCAAGATGGAGGAGCCGAAGTATGAGCGCGAGGATGGGACCGAGCGCCCTAAAGGCTCTGTCGCCAGGGGAGCAGCTCTTTGGCTGCCCGGGTTCTGGCCTTTCTCTCTCAGGAAGCTGCGGCAGCGCGGACACCGGCGCTTCACAGGAAGGTTCCTGGCGTTGGAGCTGTTGGGGCCGCCGGCTCGTCCGCGCCCGCCTCCTCCAGCCGCCGCCGCCGCCACTGCCGCCCCATGTCCCCCCCGCCCGCCCCGGCTCTCGCTCCGTGTTGCCGGCGACCAACGGCCGCCGCGTATTCGCCTCTCTACAGCCAATCGCCGGCGGGGCCGCGACACCTCACACGCCGCTGAGCTGGAAGGAGACGCGTCACCTACGTTCGGCCGCGTTTCTACCCCTACCACGTCCGCGCGAGCCACGCCCCTCCGACGACGCTGCCAGAGAAAACCAAGGGAGGAGGCACAAGGCGTGCACTGCTCCGCCTACCCTCCAGGACCCGCCCAGACGCTGGCTCAGGTTCAGGAAGTCGGGGGAAACCCCGTGACCTTAAGCCCTCTTCCTTCTAATGGCCCGCCCCTCGCCTTCTCCTCCGAGTTCGCGCAAGGCCTCTTGGGAGTTGTAGTTTACCCTACAGAATCTTCCGTTCCTTTTTACCGGTTTCTCCAAGAATCCACGGCTTCGATGGAGCGGTCTACGATTTCGCTCTTAAATGCGAGACTAACTAGCTTTGGAATTTTGCACTCAGCTTTCCTGTTTTGAGCACAGTTCGTGAGATGACCTAAGCTGCTAGGAAAAAAGCGAAAGCTGTACTAATAAAATTTTTAAAAGGCGTTTTTTCAGAGTCGACGGGCTTGGCCCACTGAGGTAGGCGCTGATTGGTAGGCGGAAGAGGGCGTGCCCCGTTTCGCGTTCACCTGATTGGATGGAGGGGAAAGCCCATTGCCTTCTACTCGGTCTCCCCAGGAATTTTCCATCCCACCAGAAGAGGCTCTTGGGGTCTTAACGTGTTCTGCTCTGTGGGTCTAATGATTTGGTCCGCTGCATTGACGCTGGCGGGGAAAACTGCGGCATCCTCTCGGGAAGCGAAGCTCAAAATCGTAGGGTTCAGCTAAGGTGGAGAAGACTGTCACGTACACTCACCGTCCTAAAAAAGTCTGGGGCAAAAAAGGAATCACTCTCAGTCAATGCCTTGTAACCAGAGGAAAGCCCTGAAAGGCTCAGAAACTAGTTTAGGGACCCTCTACCTGAAACTCCAGAATGCTTGCCCGCTTATCCTCCAGTGCCTCTTGTACGTGGCTTTCTAATCTTGGAAAGCACGACTGTGGAGGAAGAGACACTGGCTTCAGCTCACGGGGTAAGAAGCCGTTTTAGTTTCTCAGGACGAATGTGTACCTTCATAGATCTCCTCTGACAAACTCGTTGTAGACTCTTAACACTAGGAAGTAATTTTGTCGCTGCCAACCAAAAACCTACCCCTCGAGTTCATTTCGACTGATGGCAATCCCATAGGATAGAGTAAAACTGCCCTCATAGGGTTTCCAAGGCTGTAAATCTTTTAAGTTAGTGGCTATCTAAGAATATTTATTTTATTAGATAAGGAATATGAGAGTATAACTCAGCGCATTTTTCCCATTGCTGTTGACAGACTCGGAATGAATCTTTCCCCAGATTTAGAACTTCTAGCCTTCTAAGCTGTGAGGAAAATAAATTTCTGTTTGTTACAACCATGTATTTGTGACATTTCTGTATTATCACTAGATAACTAGGACTTTCTCTTGCAGATGACTTTGCGTTAGCAGCCAAATGCTTAACCACTGCACCACCAGGATTCCTTAGATATATGCTTACCAGTTGCAATAAGAAATGCGTGTTTTAAGGTGGGTTGCCCGTAACAATGTGAAAGCCACTGCATTAGGGCAAATAAGAAACATGAGATTAACCTCTGTGTCACCAGGTCTGCCTTTAGAGGTAAAGAAGGTGTATTGTATTCACTGAACACATACAATTACCTTTACTCACGAAACCCTGTAAGACAGCAGGAAAGAGACTTAAAAAAAAAACAAAAAACAAAAAACTTAAGATGAAAGGATGAGGCGATCAGATGAAAGGATCATAACAAAAGTTTGAAGTTGGAAAGCAGGTAGATAGAAAATGACTTCCTAAAGTGACCATACGCTGGTCTACCAAGGACAGTCCTGGTTTACCCCTGTGCTCCTGGCAGAATTAATAAGAAAGCCCACTTTTACTTTCAAATGTGGTCTGGTATGAATAGTAAATAATATGGCTATCCTCAACACAGCAGAAATGATTTTTAAAACAAAAAACAAAAAAACAAGCCCTAATTCGACAATGGAAAATGCCAAGAACTGATCCAATTTGCAATACAGAAATCACAGAAAGTTCACTCAGGAAATGGCAGCACCAAGTACCACTGGAAGTGAGGGTAAAAGTTAACTATGTTTGGTGGTGAGGGATGTATGCAGCAAATTAAGAAATATGCAGCTTGCTTTATTATGCACAGCTAGGTAACTGCCCCCACCAACACTTACAAAAGACTATTAACAGGGGAGAGTTAAAGAAGAGCCTGAACTTGGGGATATGAAGCATAGTTTAGTGTAGACGTACCACCAAGTAGCACGAGTTTTTCTGATGAGGAAGTTCGAATAAGAACCAGATATAAGACAATAATATGACATTGTTATTTTTCTTGGGTATGACAATGCCATTGTTACTGTGCAGCAAAATATCCTTATTTTGAGAAGATGTATGCTGAAAGACTTAAGAATGAAGTATCGTTATGGCTTTATCATACTTTCAAATGATTCAGAAATAGGTAGAGAGGGAAGACTACATAGGAGAAATTGTTAACAGTGTTAAATCTAGAGAGAGGGTTAAGAGGTGCCCATTGTACTATTCTTTCAAACTTTCTGTATGTTTGAAAGTTTTGCAATAACACAATGGGGATAGGAAATGAATGAGCACATATATACCAGATTCTGAGGTTTCAGTCACCTTCCCCAAACTGGCAGCCAACCTCTTACTCTCCAGTGACTGGAAGAGTAGACCGGAGTAGACTGGAAGAGCCTTCTCTGGGGAACCTGATCATCCCAAGAGAAAAGCCTTAAAAGATATTTTTATCTGAATCTTTCCAAGGGGAAGCAGATACAAGGTGATAGAGTACTCATATGCTTCTTGTGGTCCTTCCAACAACAAAGATCCTAAAAAGCAAGTAAATCCATTATGTAGGGTCGCCATGAGTTGGATCCGATTCGGCGGCACTTGGCTTGGCATGACATCTTAGGAGCGTTGGACATCAAAGGGAAAGCTGACAAATCAGACTGAGCAGCAGAGAGGGGAAAGTAGGTCCAAATGGGGCTCACCAGACACAACCCACCAGAAACAGCTGCAGCCAGTACAGTTAATGGAGCAATAGCAGTTGGAGGGTGTCCTCCTCAAAGGAAAACACTGACCAGAGAACCCACTCACACCTCCAGAACTAGTGAGGAGCAGAACCACATCATCAAAAGCTGAGTCTTTGCATGTAACCTACCACTCTCAGCTCTGAATCTTTCTGGCCAGATAAACCTCTCTCCCTTCTCCCAGTGCTTCCCTCACCCTTCTCTGTACTGTGCCCAGCTCTGCAGGCTGATGCCATTAACTGAGCCAGAAGTAGGACTCTTTAAACTCACCCTAAGCCATTCTCCTAGACTTGGAGATGGAACAATTGAACAAACAGGTAGGGGTGGAGAGGGATGAATCTGGAAATTCAGGAATTCAGGCTAGATTCAGACAGGGGACATCTCATCTTTAAAGACACTTAGGAACAACTGTTAACCCCTGCCTTTCTGGGCAGCAACCAATCACCCCTAACCATCTAGAAGAGTAAGCAAGAACCTGCATTACACAACTGATAACTGACAGCCTGGACACCTGAGCTGAATTCATACAAGAAAACTAAATGAACTCTTAGACTCACCTGTCTAGTAAACAGCTCCAATCACCAATAACCAAACTAGCATACATGACCAGCCTATTTGGACATTTCAAAACAAAATAAAGCAAGCGGCTAGAACATAGTAGGTAAATATGAAACAAGTAACTTATTGATGGCTCAGAGACAATAGTCAACTTCAAATCACTTAAAGGGGCAGACCATAATGGTTTCAGAAAGCTCCACAAACAAAGAATCAAGTAATTTTTCAGAGGAAGAAAATTTCCTAGGATTATCAGAGGTGGTATGTGAAAGATTAATATTTAGAACTATTCAAGAGATCAGGATGCATGAGGTACATCAAGTGGTCCCAACTCATCCAGAAAGGTGATCACCAAAGACAAAAATGACAGGGGAGAAAGAGAACCCAGGAGAGAGAAAGACCCATTTGAATGGGTGACTACATCCACATGAAACCAGAAGAACCAGATGGTGTCCGACCACCTTCAGAGACAGCCGTGATGGGGCTCATAAAGTTGAGTTCCAGTGGCAACACGAGAATAAGAAGGTGTGCACCCTGAGAACCCCGCTAAAAGACGACAATTGATGGTCCAAAAGCCTGGGGGTTTTGCTTGGAGCATGGACCCTAGACCTGAAACTGTCCCTAATCATAAATCATTACTGAGGTCAACTCCTCTTAGTGATGCAGTGTGACCATGTTGTGCATGCATTATATGGTTCTATGTATCGATAGAACGTCACCCAACTAGCCTCTTACTAGCGAGAAGTGGAGAGAGTGGAGAAGAGGGGACAGGGGTTTGTTAAGAGGATATGACTTGTACTGAACAAAAAGGAGGAGTGTGCTTTTAATCAGGCCAGGAGAGCAGTAGGAGCTGCACATAGGCGGGCATGCAAATTTAAACCAGATTGTACACTTTCACTCAATCACAATAAATAAAAAAATTAAAAAAAATAAAAATAAAAAGAGAGAGATCAGGAACCAGATAAAGAGAAATGCAGCAGAATATAATGACAAAGGGAATAGGCTGCAAGAAAGGATATAGGCAAAAATTAGACATTTAGAAAAAGAATAATAAAATTACAGCATTAGACAACTCAGTAGAAAGTCAAAGGAACAGAATTCAGGCAGCAGGAGGCAAAATTAATGAGACTGAAGACAAAGCATGTGACACAAATGTACTGGAGGAAAAATTAGATAAAAGAATATTTAAAAAAAATTAAAACAGCCTAAGAATTATGTGGCACCTATTAAAAGGAATAACCTATGAGTAATTGGAGTACCAGAACAGGGGGGATAACAGAAAATGCAGACAAAATTGTTGAAGATTTGTTGACAGAAAACTTCACTGAGATCATGAAAGATGAGAAGATGCCTATCCAAGATTTTCACTGAACTCTACATGAGGTAGATCCCAAAAGCAAGGCACCAAGGCATATTATAATCAAACTTGCCAAAACTAAAGATAAGGAAACAATTTTAAAAGTGCCAAGTGCCAAGTGCCGTCGAGTCGGATCCGACTAAAGTAACTAGGGATAAATAAAAAACAACCTACAAAGGAAAATCAGTAAGACTAAGCTTGGACCAGTTCAGCAGAAACCAGGAAGGCAATGGAATGACATACAAGGTCTGACAATTAAGTCCACAAACTTAATTGTTCTAAGTGCTACATACCTCATTGTTGAATAGCACTGTGGTCACCTTTGAAGTACTTCCCTTAAGAAGTTATACACTGACACAAGCACCTACTGTATCCTTCAAAGCAGTTTTGGAACTCTTTCTGGAATGGCCATTCTGCATGGTGACAAGTTGGCAAGTGGGCAAACTTAACTGTATAGTTGTCTGTGAGGGAGTTTTTAGCCAGCAAACAAATAACTACATTGAAACACCCTCACTGCTCACCTGATCTGTGCCCAGTGACTTTTTTCTTTACCAAATATAAAGGAAATATGGAAAGGAAAACATTTTAATGCCATTCAGGACATCAAAGATAATACAATGACAGCTCTGACGGCCATTCCAGAAAGAGTTCCAAAGCTGCTTTGAAAGGTGGGCTAAGTCCTGGCACTGGGGCATAGCTTCTCAAGGAGAGTACTTTAAAGGCAACCATAGTGATATTCATCAGTGATGTATGTAGCACTTTTTCTAGGATGAGTTTTTGAACTTAATGGGAAGTCCTTGTGTACAAAACCTTGAAACTTTAAAAAAATGGCCAGCCAAGAATTATACATCCAGCTAAACTGTTTCTCAAATATGATGGTGAAATTAAGACATTTCCAGATAAAAATTCAGGGAATTTGCAAAACCCAAACCAAAATTACAACAGATACTAAAGGGAGCCCTTTGATTAGAAAACCAAATAACATAAGGTAACAACCCAAGACTAGAATGTAGAATGGAGCAACTGGATATCAACTCAGATAAATCAAAAGCAAAACACTGAAAACAGGGAAATGAGATGTCGTTATGTGACCATTGTAACAGAAAAGAGGGACTTGAAAGGTAGTCATAGATCTTTCACATGGAAAGGAACTAAAGGCTACATAAATAAAGATTGGCTTAAATTTAGAAAATTGTGGGTAAATACTAAGGTAACTACAAAGGCAACTATAAATCCTATGCATCAAAATAAGAAACAAGAAAAACATGAAGTCTCTGCAAATACAAAACCAACAACACTGAGAAAGATGAAAACACACAAAGAAAAAAGATTCAGCACAGAAAAGAAAATAGAACAAAGGAATTGTCCAGAATACACAAAAAAGGCATCCAAATAACAGCACTAAAATCATATCAGCAATAACCATGCTGAATGTAAATGGATTAAATGTACCAATAAAGAGACAGACAGTGATAGATTGGATAAAAACAAAAACAAAAACAAATCCCACATAATCCATCTATATGCTGCCTACAGGACACACACCTTAGACTTACAGACAAACTAAAACTCAAAGGATGGAGAAAAACATATCAAGCTAACAACATTCAAAACAAAGTAGGAGTGGCAATATTCATCTCTGATAAAATAGATTTAAAGTAAAATCCACCACTTTGGATAAGGAAGGGCACTATATAATGAGTAAAGGCTCAGGACTCCAGGAGGACATAACTATATTAAATATCTATGCACACAATGACAGGGCTCTGAAAACCATAAGACAAACTCTAACCACATTGAAAACAGAAACAGAAAGAGCCACAGTAACGGTAGGAAACTTCAACACAACACTGTAGTGAAGGATAGAATATCTGAAAAAAAAGCTCAGTACTCGGAAGATCTACATGCCACATCCCATCAACTTGACCTCGTAGACATATACAGAACACTTCAGCCAACAGTAGACAAGTACACTTTCTTTTCCAATGCTAGTAGAATATTTGCCAGAATTGACCACATATGGGGTCACAAAGCAATCCTTAACAAATTCAAAGTATTGAAATATTACAAAGCATCTTTTCAGACCATGAAGCCATGAAAGTAGAAATCAATAACGGAAAAAGGAAACAAAAAACTGAAATTCCCTCCTTCCCTCTGTTATTACGTGGTGCTTTTAAAAAAAATCAATTATCTTTATTGTCTATAAAGTGGATAATTGAGGAAAGTTTACTCTGCCGCAGTTCCTCAGTCATTATCTTGGTGTGAGGCCTGAATTGTGTAGATCATTATAAGGATGATGTAATGGATAAGAAACATAGATAAGTAATTTCTCTTCTTCATTTTGCACGGGAAGATAATATGCTATTAAAGTGTGTCAGTCTGTAAATCTTTAGAAGATTCGTGTGAAAGATACGGAAGCTAAAATGGTATTGAGGAGTCGTTGAATTTCCTTCCACTATGCAGAGAACCCTGGCTGCATAGTGGTTAAGTGCTATGGCTGCTAACCAAAGGGGAAAGTCTACGGGGTAGTTCTGCTCTGTCCTATAGGGTCACCGTGAGTTGGAATCCACACAACAGCAAAAGGTTTGGTTTCCACTATGCAGCTTTCACAAAGAATTTAATTGAACTTATTAAGAATGCTTGTTCCATAGAGAGAGTATTAACCATTAATCATTTCACATCACCAAAGAATGAAGAGTAACAACTTTGCTCCCAGAGAAGAATTTTATGGAAACTGTATAGGCCAGTTCAAAAGCCATCCTCTACGTTAAGTCTCTCCCTTTTTGCAGAGTCCTTCTTGCCATTTCCTCTACTTTTTGAACCTCTGTAGTATGGATTACCATATTTGAACTTGAACTACCGTCAGTGTGCCCTTCACTGGAAAAATAGAGATTGTACCTCACTTCGTTTCTCTAGCCACAAAGCACTTTGCATTATCCCTGGCACAAAGCCTCCCTGTGAGGGTGATAACAGTAATGATGACAACGATTTGTAAAGTGGGTCGTTACTCTTCTTGAGCACCTCCTCTGTACAGTACTCAAGGGTAGAGCTTTTACATGTATTCTTTAATTTACTAAAAAACAAAACTACAAGTAAGCAACACAATCCTCATTTTAAAGGTTATGAAACTGAAATTATGCAAGTAGGTTACCAAGTTCTCACAGGTGATAATAAAAATATGCACACCAAGGTTTTTCTAAGTCCAAAAGCCAATGCTCTCTCCATTACGCAAGTCCTAGGGCCAGAAGTACATAATATCTAGGCTTACTTGTCAGAGGAAACATTAAAGTTTCAAGTTTTAGAAAATTTGCCCTTTGTTAAGTAGTTACAGTCTCATCTTCCAAAACACACTTGAAACAATAAAAATATAAAGAAATCTGAGAGAAAAAAACAACGTTCATAACTGAAGAGTAGGAAAGGGAAGGGATTTTTGATAATTGTAAGTAGATTTGGAAACCCTGGTGGTATAGTGATTAAGTGCTACAGCTGCTAATCAAAAGGCTGGCAGTTTGCATCCACAAAAAAACTCAATGGTGCAGTTCTTCTCTGTCCTTTAGAGTTGCTGTGAACCAGAATTGACTCTAAGGCAGTGGGTTTGGTTTGGTTTTTTATAAGTTTTAAATTTTGAATCATAGATTACCTTTACCTAAAATAATTTTGGTTCTTTTTAAACATTACATGCCTTATCTTTCTTCAGAGTGTACTTACTTAAAGGCTAAAATTTTGAATACGTTATAGGTATCTACATAATTGCAACTAACTATTTTTCAGTCAAAGAGTCACTTTGGCTGGAAATATCTTGGTTAATGGACATGATATCTTGGGTTGATTTTTTTTTTTTTTTTTTTTTTGTATTTATCTACAGTGGTGCCCGTGTAGGGGGGTCCAACAATTAAGTCCATGAACTTAATTGTTCTAAGTGCTACATACCTCACTGCTGAATATCACTAGTCACCTTCCAACTACTCCCTTCACAGACAACTAGACAATTAGGTTCATGAACTTAATACCTTGCCCCCGTGTGAAATGGCCATTCCAGAAAAAGAGTTTCAAAATTGCTTTGAAGGGTGGACTAGGTGCTGCTGTCAGTGCGTGGCTTCCCAAGGGGAGTACTTGGAAGGTGACTGTAGTGATATTCAGCAATGAAGTATGTAGTACTGTTTCTAGCATGAGTTAGTGAGTGTAATTGTTGGACCTCATCAATTCAGTCAATTTTCTGAAGGTACACAAACATCTAATTAGTCACACTCCTGTCTTTCTCTTTACTTGCACAAGTAGGTCTTTGTGGTTTTACTCTTCTTTGGCCAATTGCAATTCTGAATCATAATTTTCCAAAATTTTCTTGTGTCTGAATTCCTTGTAAAAGTATAGTTTCCTAAGCCTACCCTAGGAGTGGGCTCTAGGAGAAGGGCCCTGGAATCCGTACTTAATAAAAACCAGTTACCATCAAGTTGATTCAGACTCGTGGTGACTTCACGTGTGTCACGGTAGACCTACATTCCACAGAGCTTTTAATGGATATGGATCACCCACCCTTACTTCTGAGGTGTTTCTGGGTGCACTTTAATCTCTAACCTTTTAGTTAGCAACCAAGCCCATTAACTCCTTACACCATCCAGGGAAACACTATCCTTCTCCGGGCTCTTTGATCCATTATTTTTGTAAGACTCAGTGAAATATTCTGATTGCACTGTATTAAAAATGTGATTGCAGAGAAACTTACAAAACATTACTTCCATTCTAATTTCATTTCATGTTTGAGGTGCATCACCACTCTGAGTGGCAATTCACCTTCCCATTTTAAAGTGAAAAAGTGAAGTATAACATGTGTGTCATTCAGCTACAGCCCCCTTCCAGCTGTGTGTTAACTCTGAGGCCAGAGTCTCATTTTTCACCTTGTCTATGCTTTTCACAGGTGGAAAATAGTTGCATGATAAAAATCTGTTGCCATTGAGATGATTCTGATCCTTAATACCCCATAGAACTGAGTAGAACTGCGCCATAGTGTTCCCAAAGAGTGGTTGGTAGATTCAAACTGTTGACCTTTTGTTTAGCCGCCAAGCTCTTAACCACTAGGTAACCAGGTGTGTATATATATATATGTGTGTGTGTGTGTGTGTGTGTGTGTGTATACATATATGTCTCCAGTGCTGTCTACTCATTTCTGACTCACAGTGACCTCACAGGACAGAGTAGAAATGCTTCATAGAGTTTCCAAGGAGCACCCGGCTGAATCAAACAGCCGACCTTACGGTTAGCAGACATAGCACTTAACCACCATGCCACCAGGTGTCAAATAAGTCAAACTGTGAATTACTGACAAAGCAGAAGAGTAGTGATAAACATATGGGGAAAGGCTTTTTTTAGTGTTACTTCTTGGAGATCATTCTGTTGACTTCCATTCACCAAGATGCAACTAATGTGTGACTCAGTTTCTTGCTTTGAAAAGATGAGTGGAAGATAACAAAAAGTGTTTTTCATCAATTCTCTCTTTCTCTTATGTACTTGCATCCCTTCTTTCCCTAGTCTTTCTTCCAAGCTTCTCTGTCAAATGTGTTCTGTTCCTCAACAACCAAGACTTTCTATTTGCATTTACAAATTAATAAATACATAGCCTAGAATGTACATCCCAGTCAGGCAGGGACCATCTCAGCAGGACTTTCTGGTCTTGGTCAGAACATTAATAAAATAAGCAGCAAGCCATAAAATGGACCATTTCAATGATGAATGTGAGGCCTTTCTCTAGTGAGAACCCAATTTGGAGCAAATGCTTCATTACAAAACCAAAAGTCCTTTCTCCACGCCTAAGAATAGGCTTAAGCTGACAATCTGTAGCTCGTTTAGCCTTTGCAGCAATGTTTGGATGCAGGTGACTCAACTACAGAAGAAAGAGTGGCAGTAACTATAGCAGGGCAATACATTTCCCTTTATACGTGGCCTTTCTGGCTCTGGGTTTGTAGTCTCGCCAAGATAATTTGCTAGACCACAGTCTTATGAGGGGATTGGGTAGTTTGCTATGCAAAGAAGGTACGTAAAACTCTTTGAGGGTGTCTTGGATTGAATGGTGTCTCCCCCCAAAATGCAGTAGCCATTCGACTAGGCCATGATTCCCCACATCGTATAGTGTTCCTATAGATTATAAATCCTGCTTCTGTGAAGTTAATGAGGGAGGATGGGAGGATGGCCTCTAGGCAATCTCTTGAGATATTAAAGATATAAAAGAAAGAAGCTAGCATAGAGACCTGAGGACCTCATACCACCAGGAAGCAGTGTTGAGAGCAGAGCACATCCTTTGGAAAGGATTCAGGGTCCCTGTGCCTTAGAAGCTCCCAGTCCAGAGGAAGACTGAGGACAAGGATATTCCTCCAGAGCCAACAGAGAAAGACTTCACTCAGAGCTGATGCCCTGACTTCAGACTTTTAGCATACCGGACTGTGACAGAAAATTTTATTATTTTTAAAACCATCCATTTGTGGTATTTTTGTTAAAGCAGCTTGAGATGACTAAGATACAGGGATTGGACAGTTTACTGCACAAACAAGATGCATAAAACTCTTCTGGGTTTTTATCTACTGATATGCAATTGGATTGGTCAGTTTGTAATCTTGGTGAGAAAAGAAGGCTTTATAAAAGGGCTGATCCTACAGAGGTTGAGCGGGATCTCACTAGCATCAAGAGTATGGTGTGCCCCTTGGGCCCAGGGTCCCTTCACTGAGAACCTCCTAGGCCCAGGAGAGAGGAAGAGGTGTAACACTGAAGATGGCATGACAGCACAAGGTGGTAAAACTATAAGCGGCAAACTAGGAGATGGGCATGAGACGGCTGTGTTGGGCTTCCCAGTTCACAGAGCAAAGTGGCTGAAGTGGACATTCTGCTATCCTAGTTATCTAAAACTGCTATAACAGAAATACCACAAGTGGATGGCTTTAAAAACTAGAAATTTATTCTCTCACAGTCTGGAAGGCTAGAAATGTGAACTCAGGGTGTCAGCTCCAGGGAAATGCTTTCTGTCTGTTGGGGAAGGTCCTCATCATCAACTTCCCCTTGGTCTAGGAGCATCTCCTGATAGGAACCTCAGGTCTAAAAGACATCCTGTGATTCCAGTACTGCTTTCTTCATGGTGTGAGGTCTCCACGTAACTCTGCTTGCATCTTCTTTTATATCTCAAATGAGGTTGATTTAAGACAGAGCCTAATTTTACATATTGAGTCCTGCCTCATAAATATAATTGCTTCTAATTCTGCCTCATTAACATGGTAGAGACAGGATTTACAACACATAGGAAAATCAAATCAGATGACAAAATGGTAGAAAATCACACACTATTGGGAATCATGGCTTGATCAAGCTGACACACATTTTGGTGGGGGACACAATTCAATTCATGACACTGACCCATAGAGCAAGAGCACTGAGCACCTTCAGGCAGGAGGCTAGCTGGAGAAGTAGGGTGTCTCCCAGGATTAGCTGGCTGATATGCAAGCTGTAACACTAGCTCAAGCACAGCAAAGGTTGAGAGGAGGCTAGCATGGCCAAGAGAAGGGCCAGTTATCCCCAGCTGAGAGCGAAGCCTGGTGGTGGTGTCTGTGCCAACGGTGAGGCTGGCCTGTGGGCTTGGCTAAGAGAAAGCTGGGAGTCGTTCTGGTTGGAAGCTGTCCCGATTGAGGGGACTTGTCTTGTAAGTTGTTTCTGTGACCTCTATATTGATCCTGATCCCAAGTTGTGGCTTGTTACTTCCTTAACAAACTATCTAATCATCAATACAGTTTGTGAGTTCTAGGTGGTCATTGCAACCAATTATCAAACCCAGCACAGAAGAAAGGAATGTTGTGAGGATGGATAGTGTTAGAATTGGTAAAAAGGATGGAGAGTGGAAGTATGTGTGACTTTTTCCTCATCGGATCAGGCTTGGGCTAATAATCCATCTTCTCATTCCCCTTCTTGAATTCAGACAGCTTCTGACACTACTACTACATTATACTGTAGCAGATTATATTTTCCAAAAATGGTCACAGCAATATTTCAGTTTTCATAATCTCATTTCTTCTGAAATCTTGTCAAGCCTCTCCTTTAAAGTCTGGGCAGGCCGTTGTGACCACCTCAAGGAACAGAAAATGGTAAAAGCAAAATTGTATGACTAAGGCTAAGTTGTAAAAGGAGACAGAGCTTCAACCTGGCTCACTTTCTGGGACACTCACCCTTAGAACCCAGACACTACATTGCAAGGAAGCCTAGGCTACATAGAGAGGTTATAACTAGGTGTACCGACAAATAGCCCCAGCTTAGAGTGTGGTCAAGAGCTATCATTAACTGCCTGTCTGACATCTGAGTGAATGAACCTCCAGATAAGTCCAGTATTCGACGGTCAAGTCACCCCAAGCCTTTGAAACTTCGGCTGAAGTCTTAAACAATAAGGACCGAAGACAAATTGTTCCCGATGTATCTGGTTCTTATACCTGATCCATAGAATTCATATATAGAAGTGATTATTTCATACTACTCAGTTTGGGGATATTTTATTACACAAAAGATAGCCAGAACAATGGCTAATTTGATGAAAGGAGCTCAGAGGCGGTGAAACATAAAGGTTACCTAATATATTGATCAAATTAGTAATCATGGAAATTGCCCCCATATTTCTATGAGAAAAATGAAAATAATGACCATTGTGAGCATGAACAAGGAGACATAATCCTGTATTTTCGTTGCAAGGTTTGCTAATAAAAGGGTAATAGAAAACTGATCCAACATATAGATTTCTAACCCACTGGCTTAGTCTGTTTTTCTCCATTAGAAAAGTCCTGGGCTGCTTCTCTTTTCTGCTTGCTGAAGATCCTTGTCCTTCAGGAAGCCTTCCCTAACTATCCAATCCATAGAGACATCTTTCCTAGATCATAACATTAATTGCCAGTTGTCATGGATTGACTTGTGTGCCTCCAGAAATATGTGTAGTAATTTGGCTGGGCCAGGATTCCCTGTATTCTGTGATTGCCCTTCATTTTGTGATTTTCTGATGCTGTAAATCCTAATCTCTGCCTGTGGTTTAATAGAGTGGATTATGTTAGAGAGGATTAGGGTGGGAATGTAAATGCTCCACTATAAAGGGAGTTTCCCAGGAATGTGGCTTGCACCACCTTTTATAATTTCATCCTATGAGAAATAAAAGGAAAGGGAGGCTAACAGAGAATTAGAAACCTCATGTCATCAAGAAAGCAGCACTGCGAGATGGGTGCATCCTTCAGACCTGAGATTCCTTCACCAAGATGCTTCCTGGCCACAGACTGATGCAATACCAGACTTTCCTCCAGAACTGACAGGGGGAAAGCCTTCCCCCATGAGCAGACACCCTGAATTTGGACTTACAGCCCGCCGGCCTGTGACAGTAAAATTTCTCTTCATGAAACCATCTACTTTGTTGTACTTCTGTTAGAGCAGCACTTGCTGACTAAAATACCATTTATCTGATGTATATTTATGGCATTTTATGTATTTATGTTTTAATGTCTCTGTCACTATACAGAAACCCTGAAGTGCTATGTCTGCTAACCAAAAGGTCAGCAAGTCCAGGTCTACCAGGCACTCTTTGGAAACTCTATGGGGAAGTTCTACTCTGTTCTGTAGGGTTGCTATGAGTCAGAATTGAACCAACAACAATGAGTATTGGTGTCACTGCAGACCTACTCCTCACTTATTGACTTATTTAGGTTCTGAAAACCAGGTTGTTATGGTAAAATTAGCATTATGTGAAAGTAGAAGATGTCCATAAGAAATCACAAAATGGTCATTACATAACCACCAAAGTACATCACTATGTAACTGTCAAAACCCCCAAACTACTGAGAATCATGGCCCAGCCAAGGTGACGTGTAACCTGAATGATCGCAGCCAGTGTTAGTCTTGCCTGGCATGCCAGCATTTATTACTGCCAGATATGGATCATTAATGGGCAAAAATGTTGTAGATTTT
Source organism: Heterohyrax brucei (assembly GCA_028571685.1). Classification (NCBI taxonomy): domain Eukaryota; kingdom Metazoa; phylum Chordata; class Mammalia; order Hyracoidea; family Procaviidae; genus Heterohyrax; species Heterohyrax brucei. The sequence continues at coordinate 204,599,180 of CM053140.1, forward strand.
TTTTTTTAGAACATGAGGAGAGTAGATATTTTTACTGAAAACGGCACATTTGCTCCAGAAATGCACTTGTGTATACAATTATTCATAAGTGGACATGCATAGTTTTGAGTAATAAATAAATAATTGCATGCATTCAAGTTCCTATTTATTTATTTATTTATTTATTTTCGCTCGTAGTATTTCTGGGTTTTTTTTTGTTTGCTTTTTTTTTTATGACTGAGTGAAAATGTACATTCCCATATAAATTTACATGCCCACCTATGTGCAGCTTCCACTGCTCTTCCTGGTGGTGACAGCACACTATTCCTCTCTTCTCCATACATGTCTCATCTTCCCAACAGTTTCCTTTCCCCTCCTCTCCACCCACTCCCCTTACTCCAGACAGAAGTCCGCAGGATGATATCCTATAGATGCATAGAACCATAAAGTGCATCCAATATATGGTCACTCTGCATAGCCAAGTCCAATCCATTCGTGTCGGAAGAGTGGATCTTCATTATGATTTATGGACAAGGGCAGCATCAGGGCCAGGGCCCATGCTCCCAGGGGAACCTCGAAGCCACAGGACCATCAGTTGTGGTCTTTTAGTGGAGATCTCAGATGCACCCCTTTTCATTCTTGTGTTGCCAGTGAGACTCAACTTTGTGAGCTCCATCTCAGCTGTCACAGGTGGTGGCCGGGCACCATCTGGTTCTTCCAGTCCCAAGTCGATGTAGGCACCCATTTACGTGGGTCTCTCTGTCTTCTAAATTGTCTTTACCCCATGTCATTTTGGTCCTCTGTGAGCATCCTTTCCTGCTGAGTTGGGACCATTTGCTGTGCCCTCGGATGGCAGCTAGGCAGCTTCTAAGACCCCAGACACCACTCACCAATGTGGGGTGCAGAGAGCCCTCTTAGCAAAATGCTAGTTGTGCCAGTTGGTCTTGATTTGCTTAAAAGCATGGTCCCCTGCCCCCTGCCCCAGCTACTCTGACCTTGCAATATTGGGTTAATATGGAAGGAGTACTCAAGTTATGTTGAAGTCCACTTAATATTGTTTTTGTTTCTAATGTGTGCTGTCACCAATTTCACACAACCAAATTTTTACCAACTATCTAATCTAAACACTACCCCCCTCACCCTCCCTTCTTCCCCTCCCTTGCAGCCATGATAATACTCATAATAAGTCTGTTTTTGAGTTTTTATCATAGGGGTCTCATATAGTATTTGTCCTTTGGTCTCTGACTACTTTCACTCAACATAATGTCTTCCAGTTGAAACCAGGTTATGAGATGTTTCCTGGAATCATCATTGTTCTTTATCATTGCATAGTGCTCCACTGAGTATATATACCATAGTTTACCTATCAATTCCTCTGTTGTTGGGCATCTGGGTTGATTCCATCCTTTTGCTATCGAGGACTGTGCTGCGATAAACATTCTTGTGCATGTATCCATTGGTGTGAATGGCCTTTATTCTGTAGGATATATTCCCAGTAGTGGAATTACTGGGTCAAATGGTATATCGATATCCATTTTTTTAAGGAAGCACCAGATTGCTTTCCAAAGAGGCTGGACCATTTTGCAACCCCACCAACAGTGTAGGAGAGTTCCACTTTCCCCACAGCCTCTCCAGCATTTGTTGTTTTGTGTTTTCTGGATCATGGCCAACGTTGTTGGGGTGAGATGGTGTCTCATTGTAGTTTTGATTTGGATTTCTTTAATAACTAAAGATCGTGAACATGTCCTCATGTGTTTTTTGGCTGCCTGGATCTCCTCTTCAGAGAAATGTCTGTCCATCTCTTAATTGGATGATTTATCTTCTTATTCATATTTGGTAGTACCTTATAGATTATAGCGATCAGGGGTCAGTCTGATATAGAGTTACCAAATATTTTTTCCCATTCTGCAGAGTAGATTTTTTAATGTTGTTGTAAGTACAAGATGTTGGACAACAAAAATGGTGGCTAAATGAGAAGTGGGTCATCGACATGGTTAGGTTCCAAAGACCAGGTAGTTATGTGAAAATTATCATTATGTAAAAAAGGACTGTTTTTGTTGTTGCTTTCAGACCATCTACTTGTTGGATATTTCTAGAACAGGTAATCACAGAAGTAACAACAGCTAAGATTTAGCAATGTGCTTATCACTGTGACCAGTTCAATTATGGATCAGTCCCTGTGAAGAAAAAGGCACGGGGGAGATAAAAGCTGGTTAAGCCTGGCCTGTGTGACTGGAAGTCCCAGTGCTTACCAATTTCACCTGCCCCCTGTGCTGGATCAGAGCTTCCTTAGCCCAGTCACCTCGAGGCTCCACTTTCATGCCTGCAAGCCCTGCATTCACTATCTCAGAGCCTGCTTTGCCCTGTAGGTGCTTGCAAGTCGCCAAGGCTCAGGCTTTCCCATGAAGCCTGGCCACACACACAGCCCCATCATGGCGAAGGGTTCAGACTCAGTTCAGCTCACTTTAGGAGGTCATTAAGCTTACACACTTTTCTTCCACACATCCTCTCTGATGCCTCTTTCTTTCCTCCCTTCACATCCCATTGCAGTTTTTGAGCTGCAGCACCTCAGACCACACAGAAACTTGAACCTGGGACAGACATGCACCTGCTGGCCTGAGCATTGCCCAGAAGCTGTGACTATAGAGGACACCAGACCCTTGAGGCAGCTGGACAAGGTCCCCTTTCTGACAGGAGTTTCCTGAAGGCTGCTTAAAGATGGTCCTCAAGGAAGGAACTCCCCATAGTCTCCTTAATGAGCAAAATAGTTGAATAGTTGGATTTTTACTATTGTAGTAAATGTGAAATGTTTGACAATGAGGTAGCCAATAAGCAAGATGTGGGTATGTACAGGAATATCTGTAGGATGCTACCTGGTAAAGGTATTGCAAAATCTACCATTCTCCAATCATCATGGCTACATCTCTGTTATAGAAGTTTGATACTCGAAAATTTTTCACGTTCATAACTTTTTTATAAAGTATATTATCACTAGAATCTAAGGATGTGTATATGTGGGGTTGGAAAATATAGGTAGTTGGGTTCTTTTTTTATTATTATGAGTGAATGAAAATGTACATTCCCACATAAATTTGTGTGCCCACCTGCATGCAGTTCCCACGGGTCTCCCTGCCCAGTGACAGCACACTCTTCCTCTCCGCTCCATACATGTCTTATCCTCCCAACAATCTCCTATCCCCTCCTCTCCACCCACTCCCTTTCCTTCAGTAAGAGGTCAGCAGGATGACATCCTATACACGCATAGAACCATACAGCACACACATGATATGATCATTCTGTGTTGCCGAGTCCAATCCATTCCTGTCCTAGGGTTGACCTCCATTATGATTTATGGACAGGGGCAGCATCAGGGCCAGGGACCATGCTCCCAGGGGAATGCTGAGGGCCGTGGACCATCAACTGTGGTCTTTTAATGGAGGTCTCAGGTTGCACCCCTTTTTATTCTCGTGTTGCCAGTGAGACTCAACTTTGTGAGCTCCATCACAGCTATTACTGGTGATGGCTGGGCACCATCCAGTTCGTCTGGTCACAAGTCTGTGTAGTCACCCACTCATGTGGGTCTCTGTCTTCTGGGTTCTCTTTAACCCATGTCGTTTTGGTCCTTGGTGATCATCCATTCCTGCTAAGTTGGGACCATTTGCTGTACCCTCAGATGGCAGCTTGGCAGCTTTTAAGACCGCAGATGCCACTCACCAATGTGTGGTGCAGAGGGCTGTCTTAGCAAAATGCTAGTTGTGTCAATTGGCTTTGATTTCCCCTGAGAGCATGATCCATGGCCCCCCACTCCAGCTACTCTGTCCTTGTAATATTGGGTTAAGATGGGAGAAGTAATGATGTCATGTTGAACTCTAGTTAATATTGATCTTCTTTCTAATGTGTGCTGTCACAGATTTCACTCAACCAAATTTCTATCAACTCAGTTGGGTTCTGTTTTATGTGACAAAGGTTTCAGTATATATACAAACTGCAGGATAAAATGGGGCTGTTCCAAACTCGTGATAAACATAAAGCTAGAACTTCTAGGGAAAGGTGAAAGAGGCAAATGCAGATGAGTATAAACTCTTCAGTTATTTGTTTTGGTCTAGAAAACACAAAAGGAGCCAATTAGCAGACATTTTGGGTATAGATGTACATAAATATATATATCCAAAGGAGCCCTGGTCGTGCAGTGGTTAATAGTTACAGTTACAAGTCAAAAGATCAGCAGTTTGAATCCACCAGCTGCTCCTTAGAAACCATATGGGGCAGTTCTACTTTACCCTATAGAGTTATTGTGAGTTGAAATCAACTCCACGGCAATGTTTTTTGTACCGTACACCCAAATTGAAAATTTTTGTATTTAAACAAATCCTGCACTGGAGTTGTAGGTCTTGGTGAGTTTTTGGCATCTAGAAGACTGATAGCTGCAGGATGAAAGCCAAAGCAGATGAGCGCAATTAGCAGAGCCGTGTGAGAGTACTAATGAAAAGGGGGCTTCTGCAACATACACAAATGTTGCCAGATGGTGACATCTTATTTTCACTTCTCTGTTATTATTCTCTCCGTATTCACCACCTTTTCCCTCATTCTCTTAGCCACACTGTCTGCCTTCAGTGTCTTCACCAGAAATCACACACACAGACACAGACACAGACACAGACACAGACACAGACACACACACACACACACAGACTCACATATCACATTTTCAAAGCCTGCTAAATCTTATCAAGAGCATCACATCTTATCTCAGTGGATATATATTTTCACTCTCACCTGACAAGGACATAGGGAAATGTTAGGTGCTGAAGGAGGGTCCCTAGGGTGGGGCAAACTGGACAAGGAAGGTGAGTGAAGATGTGGGCCATGGACTGGGCCTTGAAGGGCGTGTGTATCATTTCTGCAGAGGGAATATGTGAGTCTATGTGTGTGCCTGAGTCGTGTTTAAAATGCAGGATGGCACGTCTCAGGCTATGGGAAGGGTATACAAATTAAAGCACAGAGTCATGTTTCTTTTATTAAGAAAAAAGAAAGAAGTCCAGTTTACCTTGAAGGAATACTGGCTGTGCATGTCTCAAGGAGTCACAGGAGGAAAAACTGGAAAAGTAGTTTGGAGCAGATTACAGAAAGGACTTGAAGATCCTATTAAGCTCCCACTCTTGCTCTGCTACCTTTGTCTAGCCACAGCTCTTTGGGCTGATTTGCTTCTCTTTTTCCTTCCAGGGAGGAGTCAGTACAGTCTGTTGCAAAAAGCACCCAAAGAAGCTCTCACCTATTGAAGGTCAGCAGATGGTTACTATGTGAGAGAAGAGTTACTTTGCCTGACAGAAGAATAGTGTATTCCCGGAGACGGAATGAGTCAACAGAGAACCAGGACACTCAGATGAACTTCCTTTGAAGTCATCAGAACTCTTAAAAGGTTTTTTGTTTTAGTGGTAACAATATTCTCAGAACACAAAAAACCAGTACAGATGCAAGGAGAGAGGGAGTTAGTGAAGGAAGGAGAAGACAACCAAGGGACAGAAGAGAGAAAAAGTAGAAAGGGAACTAAGAGGGAAAGGGGAAGAGGTCACAAAAGAAAGTGTGGCAAGTCCTCTGGCTATGTGTTAATCATAGTGAGGTTTCTACGTCCTCCTTTATGTTCCAAGAAATAGTCTTTGAAGGGATGATCTCTGATAGAGCTCTGAAATCATACTGTATCTTGTCCCCTTTATGTTGCTTTTATGGGTAGCAATGTATGTGCAGTTTTCCACATGGCTTTTTTTTTTTTTGAAAGAAAAGAAAAGTTTAAATGAATTAAAAAATAACATGTAAAAGAAGCTAAGTAGTGACAGGTGCAATGGACGGATGAAATGTATGCAGGAACTATGGCCTAGTCCCATGCCTTCCTGTTGAACTTGCTTAAGAAACTGAAAAAGCGTGATCAGGAAGTTGTCCCTGGGTTCATCCTGTTGTACCAGAAATAACTGGGGAGAGCTAGACCAGAGAGAAATGGCTGTTTTCTCAACACACTTGCTTTGTTCTCAGCGTGTCTGCCATCCAGATACCACCAGGGAGTGCATAAGAAGACTGACATCCAATGCAATCATTCTGGGGTGGGCTACAGCCTTATAAATAACATTCAAGATACAATCAGGTACCCAACTCTTGCAAACTGCCACTTATCAGAAGAGACCACAGGAACCCAAAATGACACACTTTAAAGATAGTGGTATCCCAGAAAGAGAATTTTCAGAAGTCGATTTCACTTTATTTTTAGGGTGATGTATGAAGGTGTGACTGATTTTTGTTTTTTAATAATTAATTTGACTCCTCTATTTTAATTTTAAGTAATAATACCAGTGCATCTCCATCCTGTTTCCCTAAGAGAATTTTAACGTTTGCCAAAAGAAATTTCATATGAAGTTGGCAAACAGGATATCGATTAGGACAGGCTGTGTAGAAGGATCACTTATCTTTAGGTCCCATATGGCTACATAACCCTCTGATATCACCAGTGTTACAGTGCCTCTAAGATATAACCAATTAAAATTCAGGGAGTTGAGTAGCCTCAACCTACACATCTTATAATTCAAACCTGCTATGCTTCACCTTTACCTTTCCTACCTCTTTGCAACATAGTTATTTTGTAATGAATTATGTCCTTCCTCAAATGTGTTGTGATCCTAATATCTACACTTGTGAATATAATCCTGTTTAGAAACAGGGTTTTATTTGTTATATCAATGAGACCATGTCCAGGTAGGTTGTGTCCTAAACCTAATCACTTCTGGCTGATATAAATAGTAGGATAGACCTTAGGGAACAGTGAGTTTATGTTAATAAAGAAGGAAAAACTCAGAAAAAGAAGGTGAGGATGGTTGCACAACTATCAGAATGTGATCAAGTGACTGAATTTTGTGTGTAGCAACTTGAATTGGTATAGGTTTTACCGTGTATATTCTCAAAAACAACAATGAAAGCCTTCTGGGAAGAATGGTATTGGAAACTGGGATGAAAGAATGAATACATATGATTTCAGCAGGCAAAGAGAGTGAAGGTTTTTCTGGTTAGAGGAAACAAGTATGAACAAAAGAATGAAGGCAGAGATCAGGCATTTGGAAAATGTCATCACCGTGCTTTAGTAAAAGTGTGTGGTAGAGTACATGGAGCCAGGCTCCACAGAAGCCTAAAGGGAATGAGATCTGAATTACCTGGGAGCTGGAGTAAGAGAAAGTAAGAAGGAAATTTGAGAGACATTACTTAGAAAAAATAACTAGGATGTGGCTATTCTTTGAGACTGTGTCTAATTCAGCTTTGTTATATGCTGGCTTTGCGTGTGGCACATAACAGACTCTATGCCAGAGCCATATCTGTCTGCATACATGGAATATTACAGAATACTTGAAAGTGGGAGAACAACCTTGCTGCCGGAGCCTGAGTCAGAGGCACCTTACAGAACCTTAGAATATATGTTAACATTACAAATAGGCAAAACCATTTGAAAGTTTCACGTTTTCACAGGTTGGCTAAAGTAAACCCAACCAACTGCTATCAAGTTGATTCCAACTCATGATGACCTTATAGACATAGTAGAACTGCCTTAGAGAGTTTCTAAGGAGTATCTGGTAGATTTGAACTGCTGGTCTTCTGGTTAGCAGCTGTAGCGCTTAACCAGTATGTCACCAGAGTTAGAAACTGCTGTATCAATGTGGTTATACATTTTGTTCTATAACCCATGGTTTTTTGAGCAAGATGTTATTCAGTTTCCAAGAGTTTCACTTTCTATCTATGTTTTTTCTGCTGTTGATTTAGACTTTCATGGCTTTATGATCTGAGGAGATATTTTGCATTAATTCAATGGTATGGATTTTGTTGAGAATTGCTTTATGTCCTAACACATGGTCTATTCTGGAGAATGTTCCATGTGCACTGGAGAAAAAGGTGTAGTTGTCTGCTGACGAGTAGAAAGTTCTGTATATGCGAATGAGGTTCAGTTAGTTAATTATGGTAATAAGGGCTTTTGTATCTTTATTGAGCTTTTTTCTAGACGATCTGTCCAATATTGAGAGTGGAGTGTTGAAGTCTCCCATTATTATTGTGGAGTGATCTATCTCTTTTTTGAGTATAGTTAGTGTTTCTTTGACAAATTTGCCAGCCAAGTGCCGTCGAGTCAGATCCGACTCATTAGGTGCTCTAATATTAGGTGCATAAATATTTAATATAGTTAAGTCTTGCTTGTGTACGGAACCTTTCAGCAATAGTGTCCATCCTTGTCTACGATGGTGGATTTTACATTAAAATTGATTTTATCTGAGATTAGAAATGCCACACCTGCTCTTCTTTGTTCATTGTTAGGTTGACATGTATTCTTCCATCCTTTAATTTTTCAGTTTGTTCCTATCTGTAAGTCTAAGGTGAGTTTCTTGTAGGCAGCTATGGAGGGGTTGTGTCTTTTGATCTGAGATGTCACTCAATGTCTCTTTACTGGAGCATTCAGTCCATTCACATTCAATGTAATTGTTGATAAGTATGTATTCAGTGCTGCCATTGTGATATGGTTATTTTTGTGGTGATGTTTTTTCTGTTGTTCTTATTAATCCATTCTGGGACATTCTTCTTTGTGAGTTGATTTTTCACCTTTTTCAGAGTTGGTTTTGTGGTTGTTGAGATGCTTGTGTTAAATTTCTTGATATGGTTTGTTGCATCCTTGTTGCGCTTTACAGCTGCCCCTGTGATCCCTCTTAATAAACTATACATAAACCCAGTTTTAATTACTACCACTCTTGTCAACTTCCTCTCCACCTAGAAGGATTATAATGACTGCAGTACATCCCTCTTTTTAATATGATGATACCATAGTTTTCTTGGTAATCTGGATTATTTCTGGATTATTTCTTTCATTATTAAAGCTTTGATTTAATTTGGAGCCTTCCTTAACTGAGTAGGATTCTGGATACTGTGTCCTTGTAAAATATAAAATTAGTGGTTTTGTTCTTCTAAGCCAAAGCCAAGAGATTCTTTCAGTATTACTTGTAGCTTGTGTTTGGTTTTTACAAAGTCTCTGAGTTTCTGTTTATCTGCTAATGTCTTCATTTCATTTTCATATTTGAAAAATAGTTTTGCAGGATATATAATTCTTGGATGGAAGTTCTTGTCCTTCAAGACTTTGAATGTGTTGTGCCACTGTCTCCATGCCAGCATGGTTTCTGCTGAGAAATCTGATGAAAGCCTACAGGGTTTCCCTCTGAATGTTAGCTTTGCTTTGAGTTTTGCTGCCTTTAAGAGTTTCTGTTTATGTTTCATTTTGTGGAGCTTGATTATAATATGTCTTGGAGTCTTTCTTTTGAGATCTGTACTGAGTGGCGTTCAGTATGCATCTTGGATATCTATATTCTCTTCCTTCGTGATTTCTGGGAAGTTTTCTGTTAGCAGCTCAGCAACAATACTCCATGTTCTCAGCTGTCTTGCCCTGTTCAGGGACTCCAATTAATGGTAGATTGTTTCTCTTAATAGAGTCCCACATGCTTCTTCATTCTCTTATTTCTTTTTTCTGATGTCTCCTCATAGATGCTGGAGTCAGTAGCTCTGTCTTCCAAGTCAGAAAGTCTCTTTTCCATTTGTTCCACTCTGTTTTCTTGGCTTTGAATTGAAGTTTCTGTATTTTTGATTTTGTTCTTGATCTGTTTCATTTTAGAGTACTGGTGTTCCATCAGATCGAACAGCTTGGTTAATTTTTCATTTCACTCTGCTGCATTTTGTATAACATTTAGAAGGGCTCTGTATATAATCCTTTTGTATTCACTCTCTGATAATTTCTTAAAAGTTTCTTCATCCGGAAAACTCCTTAGTTGTTTCATTTGAGGGCCTTCTGGAGCTGTGGGTGATTTCTTATTTACTGTTTTCTCAAGGGTCTGTTGCTTTTTGGGCTTCATGTGAGTCGATAAAGGCTGGGAGAGATGCCGTGAGGATGGACTGCAGATGTTTCTCTAGGCCGTCTTAAAATGAAAAATAAAAGGTATCTAACCAGTTTACATGTCAGTCAGGTTTTCAGGTATAGAGGTTCCTCTTCCCAACTGGCAAAGTAAGCACCTCTATATACACCCCCAGATGATACAAACTAGTACAGAATACAGCAATGCTGCTGTCTTCTTGGCCTCTGCTTAAAGGCCCCAGCTGTAGATGACACCTTATAAACTACTGCTTTTCTGGCAGAAAAGTGCTCTCCTGTGGGCAGGCACTGGCTCCCAGACTAAGAATTAGGTCCAGCTAAAATTTCTGTACCCAAGATGGTGTCACACACAAGGTCACTGCCACTTCCATACAAATTACACTGTGGCAGAGACAGAAAGGCTAAAAGTGGCAAGATGCACAGAGTCCTAAGCCTGCCTCTCAAAATATGGCAATTTTGCCTGTCTATCTCACTGGCAGTGTGGCTGAGACTGGCCACTAGGCAAGACCCAGCTTTACTCACCAGCCAAGACAGAGAAAAGAAAGTTAAAATGGTGACTTACCTTCAGTTTGTGAGGACTAGCCAAGAGCAGGAGTCTGCAAAAGAGAGGAGGTTTTTCATTCAGTGGTATGAAGTTCAAGTTAACTGCTCTGTGACGTGTTGTGGGGCTCACTAGGTAACCAGAAGACTCCGTTTGATTATCAATTCAGGTCTTGGTTTCCAGAGGGATTTAAGGAGATGTATGCTTAGTCTGCTATATTGACTCCACCTCCCTGGTTCTACATTTTGAATGTCTACTTAGTTGGTACAGGTTTCAATGATAACAGTCAGGAGAGTCTTCATGGGTCTATCAAATCTTTAAGATTGGTATATGTGAAAGTTTCTCTAAAAGATGTCTTCCAAGATTGTCCTAGCTGTTGTCTTTATACCTCAGGGCCCAGCTGACATGTCCTGGTGAGTCTAGCTCCATCTAGGTCACATTCTAGGACAGGAAATAATGGCTCCAATATTTACCTCCTAAATCTAGTGTCCAAAGACCAAAGATAGGGCATTGAGTTTTGTTGAGGGCGATGGAAAAATGTGGAAATGGATAATGGTGATGGTTGGACAACATGATGAATGTAGTTAATGTCATTGAATAGTACATGTAAAAACTGCTGTGATGGCAATGTTTTGTTATGTATACACTCACCACAATTTTTTAAAAAGCTAGTGTCATGAACTGAATTGTGTCCCCCCAAAAATATGTGTAGCTGTGTGGCTGGGCTGTGATTCCCAGTATCTTGTGACTGTCTGCCATTTTGTGGTTTGTCTATGCTTTATGTTAAAGGATTAGGGTGAGACTGTAAATCCCTTTATAAGATCACCTTCTTGCTCCACTGTAAAGGGAATTTTCCTGGAGAACGGCTTGCCCCACCCTTAATCCTTTCATTCTGCAAGAGGTAAAAGGACAGAGAAGCAGGCAGAGAATTGGGAACCTTGCACCATCAACAAAGCAGCTCCGGGAGAAGAGTGCGTCCTTCAGACTTGAGGTTCCTGTGCCAAGATGCTCCCTGGACAAAGACTGATGCAATACCTGACTTTCCTCCTGAGCTGACAAGGGAAAAGCCTTCCCCTGGAGAGGACACCCTGAATATGGACTTGTAGCCTACCAGACTATGTAAGAATAAACTGTCCTTTATTAAAGCCATCCACTCTGTGGTATTTCTGTTAGAGCAGCCCTAGCTGACTAAAACAGCTGGTAACAAGGAACACAAGGTCAAGAGGGAGAAAGTGATGGCATGTGGTAGAGTTGGCACTAGTGTCACAGAACAATATGTGTATTGTTTAATGAGAAATGAACTTGCTCTGTCAATCTTCATCTAAAGTACAATAAGAAATAAAACAAAAATGTTGACTTGACAAACAAATAAATAAATAATAGGAAAAAATTGAACAGAGAAGGGAGTGATGCGTAGAGGCACAGCTGGGACCCTGACTTCTATCACTGCTCAGAAGAGGTTGACTGGAGATATTTGCTTACTCATCTGTGATGCAGTTTCACAAGGATTTTACTACACCAGAGACGTGGTCATGGGTAAGTGAAGCTGTGCACTACAGGTTGGTAGGTAAGTTCAAGTGAGCCCATGCATTCCTTGCTAATTGGGTAATCTGTCACTGCCACTCAGGCTCAGCTCTGAGATTCCTAGGGAAACTGAAATAGCCCACTGCAGCTAACACGAACAGTAGTTTCCAGAGTGCCGAGGATGGGTAAGGAGCATCCTTTTTGTTCAGCTGGTATAATTCTCTTCCATCCTTGTGGTGGCCAAGAGAACATACCTACCAGACCTCGAACTATTGGCAGCATAAACGATCAAGGACTCAGCTCCTGTGCTCTGAAATCTTTCATCACATTTCTTTGAAGGCAACACTTCCTACAGGCTGTTCCCAGCCAGTGTTCAAATGCAGCAGGAATATTAAAACAGATCTGTATCTGGGAGACATGAGAATCTTCTAATAGTCACTCTGGCTCAGGAACTCCACAAAAGCCTTGCTGAACCTTCTTTAGATCACTTGGCATTCTAGGATGCTTCCATCTTCCTTCTCTGTTGCCTTAGCTGAGGTTAAACTAGCTTCATGAACTGACGTCTCTCCCAGCCTTGTCTGGCTCCCTCCTTGTTTTTCTACCACAGGTGATTCCCACAAATAAAATCCTTGTATATTTAACAAAAGAAATTACTTTGGAAAATACCTTTCATTAATGAGGAGGAAAATATCTTTAAGCTGTGTGAAATATGCCAATATCTTTAAAATAGTTAAAGCTGGAATTAGAAACTGAACATACGATGTCTGTATGCTAGAGTGCTCAAGGTCTATGTTCTTCCTCAGAGCTAGAGAGGAAGCAAGTAATCTCTTTAAATCAGTCATGAAGGATGAAATGATAGCTCCAGGCTTGTGTCAGCAGGCCAAGGGGAGTGGAAGTTTCCTATTTCTCGACTCACTCATATGACTCTGCAGGTAGACCTCTCAGAGATCCGACGGAATCATGCAGCTAAGGGCAGGCTGGAGCAAGCAGAGTCTTGCTGATCTGAGATAAATTTGTTATGAGGCTTTTCCTACTACTTTATGTGGAGATGAAGCTGACTCTGGTGGAGATAGCCAGAGTGAGCCCCCAGTCACATAATGCAATTTGTTTGTAGAGGATTAAAATCTGGAAACAGCAATAATTGCAACTAAAACCAACTCCAATTTTTAACAACAGCTAGAGTAATTTAACCATGCAGTTAATAAAACCATTCGAATCTATTATCAGTTCTGCTTCATGAAGACTGAGTTGATTTTCTAATGCCTCTGTACCTCAATTTCCCTACCTGTAAAATGAGTTACTGTACTAATGTAGAAGATGTTTATTACTTGTTTCTGACCATAACCCCTTCTTCCTCCTGGAAACAGCATTCTCTTAGGTGAACTGAACTACCCATCTAGCAGCTGGCCCCAAGTGGTCTGAATAGGACACAACCTCCTGGTCAGTCTGATTTGCCCAATGTGTGAGAGCATGATCCAGGTAGGAGCATTTGAAAATTTCCCCAGGATTTTCAAACTGAAGCTGGAGGAAATTTCCGCTTTTTTCTTTTTGGTAAGAAGAAGGATAGGGATTAAACACAGAATTATTTTCAAGAAGAAGACACTTAACAGAAAGCCTGGTGATGTAACCGTTAAGAGCTATTAGTGCTAACCAAAAGCTTGGCAGTTCGAATCCACCGAGTGCTCCTTAAAAACTTTATGGGGCAGTTCTACTCTGTCCTATAGGATTGTTATGAGTTGGAGTTGATGGTAATAAGGTAGATACTTCATAAATGTAGGATGTTCTAAACAGAAGCAGTAAAACATGCCAGAGCGCTTCTGAAAAATCTACTTTGGTTGTAACAAAGCTTAGTGACCTTCTGAGACACAGACTCAGGAATGGTGAGCCAGTGAAAAAGCACAGTGTCTTCCTCTTCCCCTTCTCTCTTCACAGGGATTTGTTGCAGTCCGTCAACTTCATGCCCTTCCCTCTCTTTTCTCTAGACACACTCTTTGGGTTGAAAGATGAAAAGTGGGTAAAGGAAGAAGGTGATGTCTACACTAGATAAGGTGAAAGATGATATTTACACTTAAAAATCTGTTTCATTAACCCTCTTTACCATCACATGAGGTAGATAGATTAGACCTAACTGCATTTCATAAAGAAATCTGAAGCTTAGAAAACCAACCACCCAAACAAACCCACTGTTGTTGAGTCCGTTCTGACCCATAGAGGCCCTATAGATCAGAGTGGAACTGCCCCATAGACTTTCCAAGGAGCACCTGGCAGATTTGAACTGTTGACCTTTTGGTTAGCAGACATAGCACTTAATCACTATACTACCAGGGTTTCCGAAATGATCACTTCGTAGGAATGGGTGACTCAGTTCATAAATGCTGGTATTAATGCTCTAAAAAAAATTTCATTTCAGGGTGAACAGAATACAAATGTGGCTGAACCGCTTTGATACTGTACGACTTTGTGAGAATTTACTACTTGGGAATTTATGCTTGCTGATGCCAGTTTTTTCTTTCACCTTGGAAAGCTCAGTAACTCGTGTTCACTCTCTATACTCCATTAGAAAACAATCATCAATCCTGTCATTTTAAACTATGTCTGTAAACAGTAGAGAAAAAACAATAGCAGAAGCACTCATTTTGAGAGCTTTCAAACCACTGAGAATATCTGGAAGATAAACTGATAAAATCTGAATGTTGATATAATACTACATTAGTATAATCTGAACCACCAGAAATTTACAAATTATTTTAACTGCTAAGTAACAAATACTCAATTTCTGCCTTGTGTTCAGACATTACATACATACTCAGTAACAGTACTATATGCAGAGTTCTGGAAAAACTAATCATTTAAAAGATTCAGACTTCTAAATATTGTTTTTAATGACAGTGGACGAAGGCCAATAAAGTGGAAAATTCTATTGGAAGTTTAGAAAAGTTAAGCAAATTCCTAACAATTTTTCTAATAAGTGGGAACTGGAAAATAGTTGTTAGTCAGGTATTCAAATTCATGTACAAAAACCAGTAAACCAAACCCACTTCCATGGAATTTATTCCAACTCATGGAAACACTGTAGGACAGAATAGAACTACACCACAGAGTTCCTAAGGCTACAAATCTTTACGGAAGCAGACTGTAACATCTTTTCTCTTTGTGCAGTGGTTGATGGGTTCAAACTGCTGACTTCCTGGTTATCATCCCAGGCGCTTTAACTACTGCACCACCAGGGCTCTTTAAACTCTATACCAAAAGAAACCAAGCAACCAAATACACCCACTGCTGTCTAGTCGATTCCAACTCATAGTGTTCATAGCGACCCTATAGAACAGAGTAGAACTGCTCCATAGAGTTTCCAAGGAGCACCTGGTGGATTTGAACCGCGAATCTTTTGGTTAGCAGTCGTAGCACTTAACCACTATGCCACCAGGATTTCCAGTCATACACAATCACTTGAAATTCCTGCTGTCATAGATTTTCAGGGTATTTCTCTAAATAAAAATAAGTATATGACTATCACAGTGGTTATATTTTCCCTTTACAAATGTAAAGCTACTTTCATATATATTATCCATGTCAATACAAGAATAAATTGCCGGAATTCCATGCCAGCAATTTTACTGGCCAAAAAGCAAACATTCTAGTAAGAAAACATGAATACGTGATGTATTTGTTTCCTGTTGCTGCTGTAACTAATCACTACAAACTTAGCAGCAAAGGGAACTCCCCGTAAAATACTTAAAGCTCTGGCACTTTGTTTTCTATCAAAAGTGAGTTGTTTCCTTCTGTCCCAGTAGAGAAATTGCTCCAAGCTTGCGATGAGCTCAAATTTGCTTTATAATAGACCTCTGACTGGCTGAGAAGCTTAGCTCTAACCTGAGACCACTTGTTTATTGTGCAAATAAGGCCAAGCTAGGTGCCCTGCCTTAGCAGAACATTAAACTCTGTGAAATCCCTTGTGGGAGTTCCAGGGAGTAAATACAGTCTGTGTCCATTTCCTTACCGGGGTGCTTGATCTGCTTTATAGTGTTACCTATCCCAGTAATTGGACCCAGGCCAATCATATCTAATATATTCATAGCTGAGTTGCCCTAGAAGTATCTTTTTCCTTCAAGTGTAACTGATTCTCTCAAATGGGTATACAGAGCCAAGAACCGTGTATTGAGATTATCAAGATAGAAAGCCCTGGCGGTGCAGTGGTTAAAAGATTGATTGATTGCAAACTAAAAGGTCAGCAGTTTGAACCCACCAGCTGCTCCTTGGAAACACTATGGGGCAGTTCTACTCTGTACTGCAGGGTTGCATTAAGTCATAATTGACTTGATGGTAACCAATTTTTTTTTTGGTTTATGATAGCAATCCATTATCCTTCATTCACTGATTCATCAAATACATTTGGGGTACCTGTTTCCACCTGCTGCATTCCAGGCATTGTGCTAGACAGTGGAGATAAGAGATGAAAGGCCCTTGCCTTCAAGTTGTGCCTAGCCCAGTGGAAGTCTGTTTGTTGCAGTGGTGAAAATCACAGACTAGTCAGACAAACCAGTGTTCTAATCCGAACCCTGCTACTTATTGTCTGTACAAATGTAGCCTGATTATTGAGTCTTTCTAATTTTCTCTTTCCAAATTTATAAAATGGAATTAATAATCCTACTTCACTAGATAGTGTGAGAATAGCATAAAATGTAGTACCTGGAACATAGTAAACACACAGTAGGTGACATCTATGTTACCAGTATCCTAATTAACAATTATAATATCAAATATGAAGTATGAGGATGTGAGGTATGAGCTTCAGGGGTAGGGAGGAAGGAGACTTATAGGAGGAAGTTAACCGATTCCAAGCTGAGTCCATAAGAGTAAGTAACAGGAAGTCAGACGTCTTAGTTATCTAGCGGTGCTGTAACAGAAATACCACAAGCACATTGTTTTAACAAACAAATTTATTATTGTCTCATAGTCTAGAAGGTTAGAAGTCAAAATTCGGGGTGCCAGCTCCTGGGGGAAGGCTTTCTTTCTCTGTCAGTTCTGGTGAAAGATCCTTGTTGCCAATCTTGCCATCATCTAGAAGCTAATCAGTGCAGGGTTACCAAGTCCAAAAGATACACTCCACTACTGGCTTTTCTTTCTTGGTGGTAATGAAGTCCCTTGTCTCTCTGCTCTTTTCTCTGTTTCACATCTCAAAAGAGATTGACTCAAGATACAACCTAACCCTATAGATTATGTCCTGCCTTCTTAATATAACTGTCTCCAATCTTGCTCCATTAACATCATAACCCAAACAAACCAAACTCATTGTTGTTGAGTTGATTCTGACTCATAGCAACCCTGCAGGACAGAGAAGAACTGCCCCATAGAGTTTCCAGGAAGTACCTGGTAAGCTCGAACTGCCAACCTTTTGGTTAGCAGCTGAACTCTTAATCACTACACCACCAGTTTCCACCAGAGCTCACAGAGCTTAGGATTAACAGCATATAGGGTAATCACATCAGATCATAAAATTTTGGACAACCACACAATACTGGGAGTCATGGCCTAGTGAAGTTTACACCCAGTTTTGGGAGACACAATTTCATTCAT
Organism: Heterohyrax brucei; assembly: GCA_028571685.1. Classification (NCBI taxonomy): domain Eukaryota; kingdom Metazoa; phylum Chordata; class Mammalia; order Hyracoidea; family Procaviidae; genus Heterohyrax; species Heterohyrax brucei. The sequence goes on from CM053140.1 coordinate 204,616,732, forward strand.
AATATCAAATATGGGAAGGGCATTCCTGAAAGACAGAATAACAGCATGTACAAAATCCAGAGACAAGAAAAAGGAGGCACTTTCAGGAAAGTGCAAGTAGTTGAGTCCAAATGGATTTTATTTTATTTTTATTATAATTAAGTGAAAATCCGAATCAATTCCACATTCCCACCTATCGGCAGCTCCATCTTCTCTCCTTACTCTGTGACAGCACATTCCTCCTTTTCAGTCTATACTTCTAGTATCCTCTTAATGAGCACCTGTCCCCTCTTTTCCACCCTCTTCTCTTGCATCTAGAAAGAAACCAGTAGGACAGCCTCTTATAAATGTACAAACCTGTAAAGTACACAAACTATATGGTCACACTGTGTCCTCGAATTCAGTCCATTCTTGTCTGAAGAGGTGACCTCAGTACTGGTTTCAGTTCAGGGCCAGCAACAAGTTTAGGGACTATGTTCCCAGGGGACCCTACGGGGTGTCAGACCATCATTTCTGGTCTTCTAGTACAGTTCTTGAGCTGTACATCTCTGTTTATCATGCTACATCAGGGACCCTACATTGTGCCTCCCATCACAGCTGCCTTTGGTGGTGGCCAGGCACCATCTAGTTCTTCTGGTCTCATGCTGATGCAGTCTCCCATTCATACGGATTCTTCTGCCTCCTGGGCTCATTTTTCCTCATGCTTTTGAAGTTCTCAGTTGTCCTCTGTTCCAGGTAGGTTGTTAGCTTTTAAGATCCCAGATGCCACTCACCAATATGGGGTACAGAAGACTCTCTTAGCAAAAGACTAGTTATGCCAATTGACCTCAACATTCTCTGAAAACATGGTTCCCAGACCCCCATCTCTGCTACCCTATCCTTTGAAATACTGGGATGAGTTTAGAAAACCTTTCAGATTTGGTGCAGTCCAGTTATGTGGATCTCTCTACTGCATGCTGTCACTCCCTTCACCTATCCAAATTCCTATGGAATACCTAATCTAGAGACATCCCTCTCCCTCCCTCCCCACCCTTGTAGCCCTAAAAGAATCCTTTCTTCTGTACTTAAGTCTATTTTTAAGTCCTTATAACAGAATTCTCATACAGCACTTGTCCTTTTGCAGCTGGCTGATTTCACTCAGCATAATGCCTTCTAGTTGAAACTAGGTTACGAGATGCTTCTTAAAATCATCATTGTTCTTTATCATTGCATAGTGCTCCACTGTGTATATGAAGGAGAAGGCTTTGGCCTCCCAAACTCTATCTTGTTACAAGCAGTAGTTAAAACAGCCATGTTACAAGTACTAAGTCCTGACAAGGTGTTTTTTCCACGTCCATAAGAATTCACTTTGTACTAATTATAAGTCACACAGCTATTCTTTCCTCTTAGTGGTGTTCCTTAACTGTTCTGTTTCTCCTCTTTCAGCTATTGTGTAAGACTATTGGACCAAACCACCAGGTAGTTTGGACTTTGATGATTATCAAGCTTCCTGTCTTCTTGGAGCCATGCAGACCCTCACAAAGGATATTGTTGAACCATCAATGGAATTGCTTGGGTGAACCCGGGAAAAATATTGACCAGTGTCCCCTTCCTTAATCAACCTATATAACCTCCAGGTTTAGTCTATACATTCAGGCAAGCTTTAGAGGAACTGATTCTCCCTTGCCCCTTCTGTGTGCTCAATAAATAATCTTCATTTAATCACCTCACCTCCTGTCTCAGTATTGGCTTTGTGGACAGGTGTCACAGATCCATGATTGAGGTTACAAATGCTAGTGGCCTGTACAGGGAAGACCCCTCCCCTTTTTGCCACTTAGGACATGGTGACCTCAGTGGGGGATGTGGATTGGACAACTCCTACTTTGTTAGAGGCTGCAGGGCCAGTAAGCTCATGAAGGGGTGTTGGCCTCTCTTCTCTGCCTCAGCGCTGCCAGTCACCAACCACTGTGATTCAGATGAGTAAACTGGGACCTGAAAATCCCCACGGGGTGTTGGGCTTCCCTCCCTGTGGCACTCAGGGCCAGACTAGCGTGTCAAGTTTGGGGCAAAAACTTGTCCCTGGGTTGGATTATTTCCAACATTGCTAGTTCAGTGAGTGGGACTCACCCTGTGTGGACCCTTAGAAGTCCTTAGGGCCTGGTCTGGTATGTGAGTGGGAGCAATCCCTGGTTTCTGAGAGACTGAACACCTCCAATTGTTCCCTTTTGGGGTGGTCAAACAGGTGTGTGAAGAGCCAGCTTTTGAGTGGAGCTGGGTGAATGTTGTGTGAATGTAGCCCAAAACTGCTGTACTGTGAAGGTAAAAAACTAACCGAAGTCACAGAAAAGTTATATAAAAAATTGGTCCAGGACCATAGCCATGTTTGCCTAATAAAACCAGTCTGTCTGGTTTGGTCTTATTTCCAAGGACAGCTCAGTGACTGCCTAGTACAGTAAAACAAAAAGGCTGAGGTCTGATACATTCAGGATTTCTTGACAGAAAGGCTAGGGTGGCAGGAGAGAGACAGTCTCTTAAAAAGACAGGGAAAGCCCTCTCTGACAAGTGAGTTACAAAAAGCTTTAGGCATTTCCATCATTAACATGAGAAGAGTCTCTTCCATTCCATCAGCCTCCCTTTGGGGTGGACAGAAAAAGTGTAGCTATGAACCCATGACTAAGAAAAAGATGATTTTGTTGTGTAATGACATATGGCCCCAGTTTATCTTTGGATATCAGGAAATTTGACCTGTTACAGGGTCTTAACATTTTAACACCATCTTACAACTAGATTTGTTCTATAAAAGGGGAAGAAAGTGGGGCAAGCTCCCCTATGTTCGAGGATTTATGTCTCTATATCAATCGTGAAACCACATGAGTCTACTCTGTATCAAGGAAAGAAACTGGGTAAGAAAATTTTACAGGAGTTTTCAGAAGATGATCCCCTTCTTGGGGGATGGATGCCCCTATCTGCTCCTCTATCAGTCCTAAGTGATGGACAGAGTGGGACACAGAGGGATCAGCAGCTGGTGCCTCCCAGGACACATCCGAAGGGATGGACCCACAGTGGGGTGAAGAGGCTGTGGCCAGTGGAGGAGTGAACTCAACTACAGGTGTGGCCTATCCCTCTCCTACCCGACAGGGTACTGGTTTTGGTGAGAGAACCTCTAGGCTATGGGCAGGGCAATACCCTCTAAGAGGAGTACCAACCGGGTAGATGGTGATGGGCATCCAAGACCTGCTATATTTATCTACACTCCATTCTCCAGCTCTGACCTGTACAACTGGAAGAACCACACCCCTGCTTACAAAAGTGACCCTAATAAAATAACAAAACTGTTTCTTACCATTTTCTGTACTCATGACCCCCTGTGGGCAGATGTACAAACTCTCCTCAATATGTTGCTAACATCTGAGGAGCACCACATGGTGTTGGAACAGACATGGAAAGAGACTGATGGATTACATAACTTAGATCCCACTAATGGGAACCACCCAGCTGGCCTGGCAGCAGTCCCTGTGGCCGACCCTCCATGGGACCATAACACTGAGGAAAGAAAGGCTAGGCTTCAACACTATAGGGATTGTATTATCTTTAGATTAAGAAACGGAGCTCCAAAGCCAAAAATCTTAAATAAAATTAGAGAGGTTATACAGAAAGAAAAGGAGGACCCTTCAATGCTTCTTCAGAGAGTCACTGAGACATTTTGTAAATACACACTAATATTAACCCTGAAGATCCCAGTAACACTAGGCTGCTGAATATGACTTTCAACGCTCAGAGAGTCCCTGATATTTGGAAAAAATTACAGAAACTTGAAAGGGATCTTTTGAGGTGCCTATAGGATAGCTGCTTGAGGTAACCTTTATGGTTTTTAATTCCCAGGACCAGGCTGCTGAACAGAAGGAGAAACAGAAACAAAAACAAAGGCAACACTGTTGGCAGCTACTCTTTCTCCACTTGACAAATAGGGGATAAAAGTTAAACATGGTAAACAAGGGCCAGGAGCATTCCCAAAACACATGAAGCCATTTCAAGAACAGTCTTTACAGACAGCTCAATGTGCCTACTACAAAAAGCTGGGACATTGGAAGTGGGGATGCACCAAACACAGGGCCCTGCAAGGCAAGTTGTAGGTAGTCCAGGAGGGTCCTAACATTGAAGACTCAGACTGAATGGGTCCGGGGTCAGGGAACATCATCCCTGTCTCCCACCAAGAACCCTGGGTAACCCTAGCAGTGGGAAGACAGCCAATTGACTTTATTATTGACACAGGTGCGACCTTTTCGTTATTAAATATAGCTGAGTCTCCTTTGAGCCCTAAAACAACACCTATTGTAGGAATCACCAGAAAACTTGCAACCTGAGCTTTCTTATAGCCGGTGAATTTTGAGTTGGGAAATAATCTGCTTTATCATGAATTTCTGTGTATGCCTGAGTCCCCAGTGCCCCTTCTTGGAAGGGACCTCCTCTCAAAGCTGGCGGCACAAGTTGTTTCCAATCCCTCTGAGGTCCTGCTACAAGTCCCTCCTGATGCAGCCTCTACACTGCAGGCTGCTCTGCTACATGACGAAAAAAATACCACCTAATGGAGATGAAAACACTCCTAAATATACCAAACAACAAGTAAATCCAGCCATCTGGGCAGCAGGCCAGCCAGAGCGAACAAAGTCGGCAACACCTGTAAAGATTATTTTAAAACCTGAGGCCCTCATAATAAATCAAAAACAGTACTCAATTCGGAGAGAATCTCTAGAAGGCCTTGCACCTTTGGTTCATAAAGATTTGAAAACAGTACTTTTTAGATGTTGCCGGTCTCCTTACAATACCCTCATTTTGCCTGTACTTGAGCCAGGCACCCAAGATTCAAGAAGATTCAAGAAAAATCAATCAGATTGTGGAGGACATTCAGCCAGTGTTATCTAATCCATATACCTTCCTGGTCATCATCCCTGGGAACTGTGCATGGTTTTCGGTGTTAGACTTAAAAGTCACTAGACTTAAAAATTGTTTAGATTAAGAAATGGACTCCAAAACCAAAAAGCTTAAATAAAATTAGAAAAGTTATACAGAAAGAAAAAGAAGACCCTTCAACCTTTCTTGAGAGAGTCACTGAGACATTTCACAAATATACACTGATATTAACACTGAGGATCCCAATAACATTAGATTGCTGAATATGGCCTTCATCTCTCAGAGTGTCCCTGATATTTGGGAAAAATTACAGAATCTTGAAGGGGGTCTTGGGATGCCTTTGTTTGCCTTTAAATAGATAGATGTTGAGACTGGAACAAAGAGACATCTGACTTGGCAGGTTTGGGTATAGAGATTTAAGAATTCCCCTACAATATCTGGAGAAATTCTGACAAGAGACTTGAAGGCCTTAGAACTGAAAAGGTGAATCATCTTGCAATATACAGATGATATATCGGTGGCCAGTAAAACTAAAGAAGACTCAGACCAACACACTATAAGCCAAGTGCTGTTGAGTTGGATCTGACTCATGGCGACACACTATACGTATTTTAAATTGTCTAGCTAGCCAAGCTGCCATCCGAGGACACAGCAAATGGTCCCAACTCAGCAGGAACGGATGCTCACCGAGGACCAAAATGACATGCGGTAAAGACAACCGAGAAGACAGAGAGACCCACAAGAGTGGGTGCCTACATCAACTCGGGACAGGAAGAACCGGATGGTGCCCGGCCACTACCAGCGATAGCCACGATGGAGCTCACAGAGAGGAGTCTCACTGGCAACACAAGAATAAAAAGAGGTGCATCATGAGATCTCCACTAAAAGACCTCAATTGATGGTCCAGCAGTTTTGGGGTTCCTCTGAGAGCATGGCCCCCAGCCCTGATGCTGCCCTTTCTCATAAATTATAACAAAGGTCCACTCTTTGGACAGGAATGGATTGGACTTGGCAATGCAGAGTGACCATATATTGGAAGCACTTTATGGTTCTATACATCTATAGGATATCATCTTGCTGACCTCTGGCTGGAGGAAGGGGAGTGGACAGAGAAGAGGGGAAAGGAGGTTGTTGGGAGGATGAGACATGTATGGAGCAGAGAGGAATAGTGTGCAGTCACCGGACAGGGAGAGCAGTGGAAGCTGCATATAGGTGGGCATGTAAATTTATATGTGAATGTACATTTTCACTCAGTTAGGTTAAATAAAAATAAAAATTAAAAAAAAAATATCTAGCTAAATGTGGTTATAAGGTTTCCAAAAAAAAAGCTCAAATTTCACAACCTGAAGCAAAGTACCCGGGGTTCCAGATTTTATGAATTCTACAAAGAGATCTTTTGCCTAATAGGAGGGAAACAATTGTCCAAGTGAAGTCACCAACAAGTAAATGACAGCTACAGGTGTTTCTAGGTATGAGAGGATTCTGTCACATTTGTGTACCAGGATATGGACTGATCACTAAACCTCTGTATGAGACATTAAAAGGAGGAAAAAGACAGCCTCTACTATGGAAACCTGAGTGCCAACAAGCCTTTGAAAAAATTAAACATAAACTAGTGGCAACCCCTGCTCTAGGGCTTCCCAATCTCAAAAAGCCTTTTGAACTATTATGAGATGGACACAACTCAATGGCACTGGGTTTGGTTTTTTCTTGTACATAAAAAACAGGGAGTGGTCATGGACATCCTGATCCAAACTTTAAGGCCCTCAAAGTGACCAGTTGTATACTTTCCAAAGCAGTTAGATTCTGTGGCTTGTGGATGGCCCACATGCCTGTGGGCAGTCACTGCCACCTGTGATTTTCTCCAAGAAGCAGAAAGGTTTACTTTGGGACAACAAGTGATGGTAAGTACTCCTCATGTAGTCCTCCCCCTCCTAGAAAGGGGGATTCTGATTGGCAACAGGTCAGATGGAGAAATATCAGACCATCCCATTAGACAATCCAAACATAACCCTATAGGCAGTGATGACTCTGAATCCAGCCATGTTGCTGCCTGTTGTGGGGGGCCCACCTCAGCATGACTGTTTAGAAGTCATTGAAGAGGTCTATTCTAGCTGCCTTGATCTTTTTGACATTCACCTTGATGACCCAGAAGTTGAAATATACACAGGCAGAAGCAGTTACATGATGGGAAGGAAAAGAAGGGCTGGATACGTGATAGTGACAATGACTGACATTTTGGAGGCTGTTCCTCTACCCCCGGGTACTTTGGCCCAAAAGGCAGAGTTGATAGCCTTGGGAAGAGCCTTTGCCCGGCTACAGGAAAGAGAGTGAACATATACTCTGACAGTCAGTTTGCTCACCTGGTTTTACATGCTTATGGCCTTTTGGAGAGAATGAGGCCTCCTCACTGTAGCACATTGAGAAATAGAGCATGTGTCTAAAATTTTAGAACTCCCGCAGGCTGTAAGAGACCCTGCCCAAGTAGCACTTACCTATTGCCCCAGCCACCAATGGAGCAAGACTCCAGAGGACATGGAAAATAGGAAGACAAATCTTGAGGCTAAGAAGGCCTCACTCCAACCAATTGAGTCCAATTCTACTTTTACTCTCATTTGCACTCTTGCCTCTCCACATCTTGCTACACCTGTTTATACTTCTCAAGATTTAAAAGGGCTGAGAACTGGAGATTTTGCCTCATCCCAAACACTGAATGGCTTGTTAGTCCAGACAGAAAAGTCCTGGTACATGAAGCTCAGATATGAGATGCAGTGTCTGTTCTCCATGACAGTACTCAGTATGATTGGGATGCCAGTATAAAATAGATGCAACAAGTAATAGCTGGGCCTAACCTCTTAAAGACAATTCATAAGGTGACACAAGAGTGTCTCCTCTTTGCCCAAAATTATCCCAACACAGTCCCACTCCCCTAGGAACCAGGGATCCAGTTCTGTAGAGCCAGCCAGCCAAGTGCCATCGAGTCGGATATGACTCATGGCGACCCTAGGGGAGTTTTGTAGAACAGACATGGAAAAAGTTTGACGGATGGACTTCACTATAATTCCTTGAGCCCCAGGAAATTTTCAGTACCTACTGGACTTCATAGACACACACTCTAGATGCATAGAGGCTTTCTCTTGTTGGACTGAACAAGCCCGGAAAGTAACCAAGGCTCTTCTGAGAGAGATTTTTGCCAAGATTAAGACTCCCTCTACCTATCTAGAGTGATAATGGTGGGACATTCATTGCCCAAGTAACCCAAGAGATAAACAAAACACTGGAAATAGTGTCGAGGCTGCATCCTGCCTGGAGACCCCAGTCAACAAGAAAAACAGAAAAGATGAACCATACCTTAGAGAAGACTTGGCTAAGCTTTTCCGAAGACCCATTCAACATGGATTCAGGTATTGCCTATTGTCCTGTTTTGGATTTGGGTGGCCCCTCCAAGCAGGCTTTAAATTAAACTCTCATGAGTTCATACACGGAAGGCCATTCTTGAAACAGTTTGCTCTTCCCACCTCTATGGCTACTGAGGTTGAAAAGTGGGAATGGATCTGTTCTCTTCGGAAAGCTCTTACTATTATTAATCAGTATGCTTTCTCTCATCTGTCTTTCCTGTCTGATGTCCCTCTCCACAAGTTCAAGCATGGGGACCAAGTCTTACTGAGGGTCTGGAGACAACAACATCCTGAAGACCGGTTGGCTCTACAGTGAGAAGGCCCATATGAAGCCCTATTGACCACCCATTCCTCTGTGCAGCTCGCTGGGGTAGTGGCCTGGATACACCACACCTGGATTAAGGCTAGCCTTCCCTTACAACCTGGACAACAGCAATAACAACAAAGAGAAGAAGAAGAGGCTCATGAAAGATATTCTTGCATCCCTGTGGAGAGGCTTAAGTACAAATTTAAAAACATATAATGCTTTTTTTTGTTTGTTTTTCCTTTTCCAGAACTTGGCAGAAGGATCTGAATTTGTTTTACTTCAGATAAAAGACACTTTCACTGTCATGACTGATGGGACCCTGACACTTACTTACACTGTTTCTGCCTTAACTCCAGTGAGACTGATAAAATGGGTAAAACAAACCTTAGACAGAAAGAGCATTGTAGTTTGGGGTGGGGCCCCTTATGTTTTCCCTATTGCTGATACTACCCAGGAAAATAATATAAATTTTTCTATTATGATCTCTGATATCACTCCCTTTGATGAAGGCACTTATTTCTGTGTTAAATTTCATAAGGTGACCTCTCAAGACATTGAGGTTCTGAGTGGACAACGGGTTCAGGTTATACAAAGATTTCAACCTGACAGACGGGGCTGGTCTTCTAACGACATGATATCCATATCCCAAGCTATTGCTGGGTGTAGGTGGGGGGGCTAGACTTAAAAGTTGTTGGATTTGTCACCATCTGCCCCACTCAGGAGCTCCAGTTCACCCCATGGCTGCCCCAGTACTCAATTATTATCATACCCCTTACTGTATCAATACCCTTACAAAGCTAAAAGTTCTGGTCTGAGCCCAGTTAATTCAATATCCCATTATAGTACCTTCTTATACTCTGTCTACTCTACGTAATAAGACTACTACTAGGGTGGGCAGGGATCTCAGCTATCAAGATTTCCAAATTTTTCCTTTATGGGATTTAACTAAATTTAGTTCCTATCTAATACATACTTCTGATTCAGCTACTGCTAACCTATCACTGTGTGCCCCTCCGAGGTACACTTTTCTGTGTTGGGGAAGGCCTTGTCCTTCTGACAAAGAACTGTTGTCTCAAACCACACCTTGGACATACTGCCAGCTAAGTGCCGTCGAGTCAGATCCAACTCGTGGCGACCCTAGATGCCAGAGTAGAACTATACAATGCCGAAACACAAAAAAACTTTGTGAGACAGTGTATTTGAGATTCCTAGTGTTCCCTACTCAGGTTCATCAAAATGCCTCAACAGTTCCCCTTAAGATTGCTGAATGAGACATAGAAGAGTATGATCCAGAAAGATATAATCCTTTCACTGAAAAAAGTAGATTCAGATGGTGACTCCTCTGAACTGTCATACCAAGATTAGAGATGTACCAAATGGAAGAGGCAGTTCAAAATTTGTCTGATACCATACATCTGTTCCTAGGAACAGAAAAGGCTTTGAGAGCTCATCAGACTTCCCTCAGTTCATTAACAGAGGTGGTACTTGATAACTGCCTCACTGTAGATTCCCTGCTTACAAAAATGGTGGCTGTCTGTGCAATCATCAATAAAACCTGCTGTACTTAGATTAACACTTCAAGAGAAGTTGAGATAAACCTAAATAAAATCCGTAAAGTGGCTGATTAGTCATGTCCAGAGCCAAACTGGCAGCCTTGGAGTAGCTGGCTGTCCAGTTTGTTCTCAACAGCAGTGGATTTGGTTTGGTTTAGTTTGTTCTCCTCTCTAAAATCTTGGCTAACTCCATTACTCACTGCAATAATAGTGATTGTTCTCATTGGTGTTTGTGTACCATGTCTTGCTAAAATAATCCTGGGAAGAGCTAGTGGCGCCCTCCAGGCAGAAGGGGTATTCATGATAAATATTCTATCCTCTTCCCGTGTACAGGCACGTATCTTACAAGATGCTGCTGCTTTACAAAGCACACTTCCCCCTTACTGTAAATAAAGATATCCCTAGTCAATGCCATTAGTCAACAGGAAGTAGCTAGAAGAAACTGCTGCCCCTCTTCACATGATTGAGAAGGTATCCACAGAAGCAGGGAGTTGAAAGGGCAGCCTTTGGCCACCTGTACTCCATCTTGCTACAAACAGTAGTAAAAACAGCCATGTTACAAGTACTAAGTCCTGAGAGCTCGTTTTTCTGACACCCATAAGAATTTACCTTGCACTAGTTATAAGTCACACAGTTATTCTTTCCTCTTAGCAGTGTTCCTTAATTGTTCTGTTTATCCTTTTTCAGCTATTCTCTAATACTATTGGACCAAACCACCAGGTAGTTTGGACTTTGATGATTATCAAGCTTCCTGACTTCTTGGAGCCATGCAGACCCTCACAAAGAATATTGTTGAAACATCAGTGGAATTGCTTGGGTGGACCCGGGAAAAATATTAACCAGTGTCCCCCTTCTTAGTCAACCTATATAACCTCCAGGTTTAGCCTATACGTGCAGACAAACTTTAGAGGAACTGATTCCCCCTTGCCCCTTATGTGTCAGCGCTCAATAAATATCCTCATTTAATCACCTCGCCTCCTGTCTCAGTATTGGCTTTGTGGATAAGTGACATGGATCCATGATTACGGTTACATGTACACACCATAGCTTGTTTATCCATTCATTTATTGATGGACACCTAGGTTGATCCCACCTTTTTGCTATTGTGGACAGTGCTGCAAGAAACATTCATATGCGTACATCCATTTGTGTGACTGCCTTTATTTCCATAGGATATGTCTAACCAGTGGGATTGCTAGATCATGTGGTATTTCTATTTCTAGCTTTTAAAGGAAGTACTGAATTGCTTTCCAAAGAGACTGCACTGTTTTGCATTCCCAACAGCAGTGCAGGAGAATTCTAATCTGTCCACAGCTTCTCCAGCATTTTCCGTTTTGTGTTTTCTAAATTATTGCCAACCTTGTTAGGGTGAGATGATATCTCATTGTAGTTTTAATTTGGGTTTCTTTAATAGCTAATGATTGTGAGCCTTTCCTCAGGTGTCTTTTGGCTGCCTAGATGTCTTCTCTGGTGAAGTGTCTGTCCATCTCCTTTGCCCATTGCTAATTGGGTTATTTATCTTTTTCTTGTTGATATTTTGCAGTGCCTTATAGATTATTGAAATCAGACATTCATTTGACATGTAGTTTCCAAATATTCTTTCCCATTCTGTAGGTAGTCTTTTAACTCTCTTGATAAAGTCTTTGGATGAGTGTGTTTGTTTTTTAGTAGTTTCCATTTATTTTCTCTTCTGTTTGTGCATTGTTGGTCAGATTTTGTAGTCTAAGCTGTGTATCAGAAGTTTCACTATTGTCCCTATTTTTTCTCGCATGATCTTCAGTGTTTTAGGTTTTATATTTAAGTCTTTGACCCATTTTGAGTTAGTTTTTTGTGTAAGGTGTGAGATATGGATCTTGTTTCAGTTTTTTGCAGGTGGATATCCAATTTTGCCAACACCGTTTGTTAAAGAGACTGTTTTTACTCCAGTTTACAACCTTTGGGCCTTTGCTGAATATCAACTGTTCGTAAGACAATGGTGATATTTCTGGGGTCTCTATTCTATTTCATTGGGTTATATGTCTCTGCTTATACCTGTACTAGGCTGTTTTGACTACCGTGTGCAGCATCATGCTTTCTAAGTTCAGGTACTGTGAGGCCTCACACTATGTCCTTCTTCTTCAATAGTGTTTGGCTTATTTGTGGTTTCTTCCATTTTCAAAGTTGGTTATTTGTTTCTCTATCTCATTAAAAAAATGACTCTGGAATTTGTATTAGGATAGTATTGTATATGTAGATCACTTTGAGTGAAATCCATTTGGATTTTAGAATCTAAGTAGAAAAGTGGTAGGAGAGCTGGTGAGTATGGAAGGAGCTATGCTATTATCTTTACAGTTGTCAGAGGGTCCGGCACTGCCTTCCACCACTGCTCGTCTAAAGAGCCAGATGGTCCATAGCCTCTGAGGACAATGTCAGTCAGGCCTAGGCTTTAAAGATACAAATGTTTAGAGCTTTGTTTTGGTTTTCCATTTCTTCCCAGGACAGTCGCTCTAGATGTCATAAGGGAAGAGCTCAACTCCAATAACATATTAAAGAGTTTCCCTGCAGTGTTTAACCCACCTTCCTATACTAGACCAGGCTCTAAGATCTGCTTCAGAGTGTTCTTTATGTCAGGAGAACTGGAAAAGGAAAGGAAGTAATGTCCAACAGGTCAGAGATGATTCTTCCGGCTGGTGTCTTTTCCTCACTCATAGCTTTGACTTAGCTCCAATTCGGCAACAGATGATTTAAACTTGCTAAAATGTCCCATATGCAGGTATAGCAAGTGCTTTGCACCTAGCACTCTTTCAGGCACTGTGGAGAAACACTAAAGCAGTGTGCTGAGACTTGAAGAGGTTTCTTAAAGGCTGAGTTTGTGGTTAAACAGCAGGTATGCACCACTGAACTGGAAACCCAGGTTGCAGGACCCCAGAGCCCATCCTCTTCCTAATCCATTGTGCTGCCTCTTTGGGTCAGGCCTGGCCAATTTGGCTCAGGAACAACTGGGAAACAGTACAAGCCTTAGCCAATCATGGTGTTACACATCTTGTTGACTTAACCTGAATGAGAGTGACACAATATAGATCCGCATCCAGTCAAGGGAAGGAAAATCAATCAGCCTTACCAAGCAGGAAGAGGTTCAATGTGATAAGGAATCTCTTGGCCAGTACAAGGTGATCCTGAAGGGGACACAGAGGTGGGGAGGGGAGACTGCCATTCAATCCAGCTCAAGACAAAACAGGAGAAAGCTAAACTGATTCTCACACCTTCCTGAAATGGCCCCTGAGGAAATCTTGGGTAGGAGGTCTAGCATGTTACAGAAGGTAATGAACTAAAGGTAGTTGCCACCAGGTGGGTAGATCTGTGGGCCACTCAGTTGGCTTAATTAGATTTGGTAATGGAGGTCTGGGATAATAGCACAGAAAGAGAAAGTGGTAGAATTCAAAGACAGAAGAATACAGTGGATTAATAGAGTGAACCTCTATGAGATGAAAATTCACTTTAAAGCTTGTGTGTCATCTGGTCAGTGTTATCTTTAGACACAAAGACCTCACCTTAAGTATTGATGAGTAATATCTGTATAGCACTAAAAGAGAATAAATATGTAACCAGTCTACCTTACCAAGTGACACAAATTGAATCCCTTCCAATCTGGTTGTTTTTATTTGCCTGGAAGAGATAAACATTTGTGAAGTTATATGGAATGCCACTGGGACCTTCCCACCACACAAGAAATCTCTGGCTAGCACAAACAATTAAGCACTCCTGTACTAACAGAAAGGTTGATGGTTTGAACTTACCCAGAGGTACCTCTGAAGAAAGGTTTGGTGATCTGTTTCTGAAAGTTAACGATTATGAAAGCCCTCAGGAACACAGTTTTACTCTGCATCCTATGGAGTTGCCATGAGTTGGAATGGATTTGATAGCAACTGTTGTTTTTTTTCTTTTAAGTGTCTCCTCACTAACAATAAAGATTGGCCCTAGAAGAGGCAAAGCAAACAAGCCCACTTCCGTCAAGTCGATTCTTACTCACAGCGACCTTGCAAGTCAGATTAGAACTGTCCCAGAGAGTTTCCAAGGAGCGCCTGGTGGATTCCAACTGCTGACCTTTTTGTTAGCAGACACAGCACTTAACCACTAGACCACCAGGATTTCCAGCAGAAGTGAAAACAAAATCCTTTACTGTTAAGTCAATTTCAACTCATAGCAATCCTGTAGAACAGAGCAGAACTGCCCCATAGAGTTTCCAGGGAGCACCTGGCAGATTTAATTGCTGACCCTTTGATTAGTAGCTGTAGCATTTAACCACTAGGTCACCAGGGTTTCCAAGAGAAGTGAAGAACTGCATTTCAGACCAAGAACCCCTGCTGGCTCCTGATAGTGATACGGTATCAAGATACTCTCTCCAGATAGCTTGGTTTTACTAACTACAGAAGGATGATGATAGCTTCCCTGTACCTACCTCATAGGTCTACAGAGATTAATAGCGCAGCATTTGTAACATGTTTTAAAGTTGCTGAACAATGCCTTGCGTAAATGTTGGGTATGATCTTATAATCATCATTACTATCAGCTACAGTGTCACTGTGAGTTGCAATTGGCTCACCTGTGCTTTTTTTTTTTTTTTTCTTTATCATCTTATGATTGCTGAAAACCATGTTTGGAGAGGCTTGTAGGCCATTTTGATATCCATTTTGGAACACCTTCCTCCCTTCTTTCCTGCTGATGGCCATTAATCCAGCTGAGCAGTCCAGTCACTACTCCCTAATGTATCACAAGCATTCTGATCTTTGATGCTCAGTCATATAGTGCTATTGCCTGTTTCTCCTTTTCTTCTCCATTTTCCAAAACCCCATCTTTTCCTCATGAGCCCTGATGGTGCAGTGGTTAAATTCAGAACAACTAACTGAAAGGTTGGTTGTTTAAATCCACCAGCTCCTCTGTGGGAGAAAGACGTGGCAGTGTGCTTTCATAAAGATTTACAGGCTTGGAAACCTTACTCTGTCCTCCAGGGTCACTACTCATTGGAATCGACTTGACAGTGGGAAGAGTAATGGTACCCTTTTCTCAAGGCTCAGTTCAGGTTTCTGCGTCTCTGTGAAGCGACCCTGTCTTCTTCTGATCCAGCGCTGTCAGCTAACAGGCACTGAGTCCCTGTCATATAATTAGGCACTGCTTTGGGTGCTGGTATACAGCCATTAAGGAGGACACTGTCCCCGACTTCAAGAAGCCATAGTCTAGTTCAGTAGCTAAGTGTTTTTGTTTTCAACTAAAAAAGAAAAAAAATATCATGCTTTAGGTGAAATTTTATACAACAAATTAGCTTCCTATGTGCTAGTTTGTACGTAAAGTGTTTCATGACATTGACTTCATTCCTTACAATATATTAGCAGTCTCTCCTTTTCCACCCTGGGTACCCCATTGCCCTTTTTCTGTTGTTTCTACCCCTTCCTGCCTTCTCACATTTGCTTTTGGGTGAATGTCATCCTTTTGATCTCATATAATTGATTGTTCTAAAGAACGTGTAGCTTTCAAAGCTTTTCATGATGATAAAATAAGAAATGTATTTTGTGTCATAATCCATTACACACTTACATAATTGTGTTTATATGCATACATATATAACTGAAACGAAAGTTTCACAATGTACTGCTTATTATGTGTACTACACTCTATCTTCTATTTCATTTTGAAATAATGCTGGTTGTGGCCTGCAACTTCCATTTTACAATCCCTTAGTTAATTAACAAATGAAAACTCTGTAGATCACAGCAACCAGTGTTGTCCAACATGAAGGTTATAGAATTGCCCCCTAGGTTGGAAGACACTCTAAATACCTAGTGACTACAACAGCAACAATGCTCTCAAGCATACCCATGACCACGAAGGTAGCATAAGACCAGGCAATGTTGTGTCATCTTGTACACAGAGTCACCACAGGTCAGAGTCAACTTACCGACAACTAACAACGAGTTTAATCTAAATCTGAGGAACAGAAAAAGAAGCAGACATGTAAATGGCCAATTAGAGCACAGTGATAGCAGCCTGTAGTTTTTGCTGTTCACCATTGTATTGTGGGACTCATGTTACCTGCTAAATGAAACACTTCATGAAAGAGGGACTTGACCTCAGCCCTGGTCTGGTACAATTTTTTTTTCACCCCTCAGCCCTGGTCTGGTACAATCCACAGAGAATGCAACAGATATGCTATTTGTTGACAACTAGTTGTGATAGGTTTGTTGATAGTGATACTAGTTGTGTTAGTTTGGGCCCTTTGAGAAGACACTAAGATAGGATTAGACAATGCCAGTGATGGAGAAAGAGGGATGGAACAATAGACTGTGAGGAAAGCTGTCAGACCATATTACTGGCTTTATACCTGATTTGGGGGACAGGGAGAGGGGAACAAGTGAGATGGGTAAGAAAGGTCTGTGGTGGAGCTCCACAAAATGTTTGCCCAGGCAGATGGGGTGTCCTTCAGTCAAAGCCAGTGCCTGGATGATACCTGCGTCTCACGAGAGTGGACCTGCCTCAGTAACCAGTCTGTGCTTCGTGCGTGGCTGGAGCAGCCTGCAGGATGTGTGGCCTTTGCGTGAACGTGGTGGTGGAACCAGAGGGGCAGAAGTTGGGGCTCTCAGTCCATTGTGTTACTGCTACCACCATGATGATAGTTTTGAAATCATGGGCTAGGTTTTCCTTTTCTGCTGAAAGCAAATAGTAACAAACTCTAAAGACGTATGAGCCATTTTGTGCTGCACCCTGTTGAACGTTCTCCTAGGTTACCTCTTGGGTGGTAGGTATCAGGCCCACTCTGGCAGTCATTACCCCAAAGTCTAGTTGAGGCTTTGTGAGACTCTTTTGACGCTATGGTTCTAGGTTAGTTTTCCTTTGCAGTGGAATAGAGAAAGGGGGGTAGTGCTCAGGGAAGTAGGGAAATGCTCAAGAAAAGTTGCTGACACCAGAGTCCTACACACAGGATGCTAGGGCTATAGTGAATTACTTCGTGTGAGTGACTCAGGTCTCCTCACCCCAACCTTCTCATCCATTGCAGCCCACACACTTGGATCCATCATCAGATTTGTGGACCTGGGAGAGGCCCCTCTCACTTTTTTGGTTCAAGCACTGTAATTAGTGAAAGAAAGTTTTCTATCCTCCAAGGGTCATGAAGGTGCTGGGGAGCTGGGACCAGCTCTCTCACTTCTATGTTTTTTTGCCTACTATCTTGGGACAGAACTGTCCAGGCTGAAGCACGGCCTGAATACCTTCTGACCACACTCAGGCAGAGCCACCAGGAGCAGAACCTCCTACTGATGTGAACTTAAATGTGGCATAGGTTAGTCATAACTGTCAGGATAGGCCCGCAGGAGGTATGTTTTTGACCGTATTTTTAGGCAATGCAGCACCCACTGACTTTTGTGGCCATCTGGCTCACAAATGCTCCCGTTTCAGGTCTGGTTCTCATGATGTCACTACTCATGGGCATCTGGGTAAAGGAATGTCAGTCAAGTTAAACAGTGACTACACTCAGTGTTTGTTCAGCATTCTACGTAGCATGAAGTCAGAGCCCTTTACAAGCATAATTTCACTGACCCTCAAGACAGCCTCTTAAAAGAACTGGCAAATATGTGTGTTTTGTTAGTCTGGGAAGGAAAAGTCACAGAAATCAGACTTGCTAAACCATTTAAATAAGGTCATACAATGAAGATAGTGACAGTAATAAAAAAAATTGAAGCATGCATTGCTGTTGAGTCAATTCCAACTCATAGCATCCCCTTATGAGTAGAATTAGCCCCATAGGTTTTCTAAGGAGCAGCTGGTATATTTAAACTGCCAGCATTTTGGACAGCAGCCGTACCTTGCTGTCGTTCTTGGCTTCTGTGCTACCGGGATCCAATAGTGACATTAAAGCACACAGGAACTGAAAAACCAGGGACTGTGTCTCTGAACCCAGCCTATGCTCATCTCTTTCAAGGGAGCTTCCAGTCCCAATCAGGTTGGCAACTGATCGTTTCAAAGATCACTACGCTAAAGTTTAATCTGTCTGCTATTCACCGTGATTTGGACAGAGGATTATTTCCTTCCATCTGCTGTCTCTGTGGAAGACACAGAACTGAAACTATACATGTTACATGTGCACTGTTGTGATCCTAACGGGTGACTGCTATGCACCATGCCTCAGAGGACCAGCAGGCCTTTTGGATTTGGGTAGTGGCTGCTGCAGAGTAGAGGGGTTATCTGAAACACTTATTTTTTTCTGACATTAGAAAACCAGAGAATCTACAAGGACATGTTTTATAGTCCAGTCTGGCCAAATCTAAACTTGGGCTGACAGAGGAAAAGTAATTAAAAGGTTTACTCTGTGCTTTCTCTCTTAAAAAACTGTTTTTCCAATTAAGAGCTTCCATCTTTCAGGGTGAGAAAAGAAGACTCACGTAAACAAAGACTTACTAATTCACTTACTCAAATAATGCCTTTAGGGTCATTGTGAGAAATGAGTGGGTCAAGGCACCTGGACCCTGCCCAGGAAAATGTACACAGCGCAGGTGGAGACCGATGAAGGTGCTCAGGTTTCTGGCTTCTGCAACTGAGAGTCATAAATGGACACTGGCAGGAGACATGCCGGACAGAAAATTAGAGAAGAAAGTTCATAAGTGGTCCTTTTTGCATGGTGTAACTGAAGGTTTCTGAAGGATCAACTGGCTGGCCAGGCAAGAAAGTGGGCTGGTGCTTTGGGGAAAATATCAGGCCTGAGATGTGTGACAGTCAGTGGCACATAGGTAATAGTTGAAGACAGGAGTGTGAATAACACCACCAAAAAGAGGGCGTTGCTTAAGAAGAGGCCAAAGATACCCCTTGCGGAGGTCTATGTTTAAGGGTGAAGTACATGGAGAGAAACTAGTGACAAGGAGCTGGATTGGCAGAAAAACCAAAAGGGAGAAAGCAGTTCCAACTCTGATCCTAGAAGCCAAATGAGATGAACAGAGGCTTTGGATTGGCAGCATAAGAGGGCACTTGTGACTTGGATGGGAACAGTTTCCATATGGTGGTGGGTTGAGGAGTGGATTGGCATAAAGAAATGAAGGTTATTAGCAGAGAAACTATAATGTAGACGATCTTTTTAGGAATTTGGTAATAAATGGAAATAAAGAGATTGGATGGTAACTTTATAGACTAAGAAGGAAACAGGACAAAGGAAATAAAAGAAATAACAGTAGCCAACACTCAATAAATAATTATTTGTTGTAAATTAACACACAGCACTAACAATATGCTGTATACTGTTGTATTTTACAAAAATTTGTTCATTTAATTCTTATCACTTTCCTATGAGTTGGGTATTAGTCTTTTCCTAATTTTACAGATAAGGAAACTGAGGCATAGTGTGGTTAACTTGTCCAAAGCTACGCAGTAACAACAATAGCACTTATTTAAATTACAGGCACTTTATTTCTGCAGTCCCGTTTCTCACTCACTTGTCTCTCTGGGATGACTTGGTAATAGCTTCAGAAACATGCATCGAATTTTTTTTTTCTTTTTTTAATAGGGGAGACTTCAACTTATTTGGATGCTGGAAAGGAGCCAATATTTAAGAGAATGAACAAAAATTTCTGGTTCTGAAGAGAATAAGATCTCTGAGGATACGAGTGTCCACAGTGGGAAAGTGTAGGCAAAGCAGCTGGTTAAGGGCAAGAATTAGAAGTAATTCTTCTTAGGTGAGGGGGACACGGTGAAGACACAGATTAAGCTTTGTGGTGCTAAGAATGAAGGCTGAGCAAACGAATATCAGATAGACTTTTGTAAAG
The DNA here is from genome assembly GCA_028571685.1 of Heterohyrax brucei. NCBI lineage: Eukaryota > Metazoa > Chordata > Mammalia > Hyracoidea > Procaviidae > Heterohyrax > Heterohyrax brucei. Next base: position 204,636,638 of record CM053140.1, read on the forward strand.
TTTCTGCTAAGGGAGACTGGAGACGCGCTCAGAGCTTGCATAGAAAAAGCTGCAGCTTCCTGGAGTGGACAGGAGTTGTCATTACCAAACGGTGCTGACGGCTGACCAAGGAGACCCAGCACAAGTACCGAGTAGCTCCTGGACTCAAAGCCGAACGCTGGGATCTCAGCCCCTGTGCCATAGCCTTTAGTCGGGTGAGGCTGACATAGAAAAAGCACACAGAGAACAGCACAGTACAAAGTGAGATCAAATAGAGCTTGTATGGTTCCATGTTTTCATGAGGCTCAGAGAAGGAAGAGGTCCACATGCTTCAGAACAGCCGGGGAAAGTCTGGGGCATCCTCTGGACCCTGAGGACCCGGGGAATTTGTGGGTTAGTGTAGCAGGCAAGGAGTGCCTGGGTGGTACAAATGGTTAACATGCTTGTCTGCTGACTGAAAGGCTGGAGGTTCAAGGCTACACAGAGGTACCCTGGAAGAAAGCCTGGAGACCTACTTCCAAAAAGTCAGCCCCTGGAAACTCTGCGGCACCTGGGACTAGTAGAGGAGGTGCAGTTTTCAATGGTAAAGAAGGTGAGAGGGACTAAAGAATCAAAGGCAGAGAGGATGGTGATGCTCTTTATAAAAGCTTAGCTGTGGTGAGAGATGGTGATGAGAGGAGATGGTCCTTAGGTCAAAAGACAACCCTACTCAAAAGCTTGCTGGCAGCCTCCTTGGCAGACACCATTACTCTACTGTCCCACCTCTACTTTCCTTCTCTCCGTAGTAATGACGGCTTCCTGATATACCATAGTTAATATTTTTATTTCATTTATTTACACTGGCTAGAATGTAGACTCTCTAAGGTTAATTTAGGTTGGTTCATGACTGTATCTCCAGGGCCTAGATCAGGCCGGGAACACAGGACACACTGAGTAAAAGTTTGCTCAAAGAAGGAATGTACAGCCACTTCACGGTTAACCTGGGGCCTTCTTGTGTAGTCTCAGGAGCCCCTGACATCGCAGCTTAACTGTGACAAAAGCCTGACCAGAGATAGTGGCAGCCTGCTTTTCAAATCGGGGCTCTTTTTCTTTTTGGTCATTTATTGTGATGAATATATAGGTAACAGAACATTTGCTATTTCAGCATTCTTCATATGTACAGTTTAGTGACATGAATTATGTTCATTATATTGTTCAACCATCACCATTAGCCACTCAGAATTTTTCCATCACTCTAAGCTGTTCTCACACGGGGGCTATTTGACACCCAGGTGGACAGAAAGGGATCTGGATTCTAAGGGAAACTTCTTATCTGAGGGAGTAGGGTAGGTGTTGAAGAACTGATGATTTGGGGGCTAACTGATCCAGAATGATTAAGGTAGGAGGACCAAGGGCTTTAGTGGGACTTGAGGACTTTGGGAAGCCCTCAGGTTTTACACATCTGTTCCTTCAGCCATCACTGGGACCTGTGCCAGCCTAGTCAAAGGGTCAATTTATTCCAGTCTTTTCCTGGGTAAGGAGTCTGGCCAGGTAACAAGGGTCCCTTGTACCCTTGCTAGTTGTTTTAAACTGCCAATAGGTAAAAAGAGAATGATTCTTCCCTCACATATTTAGGTTTAAAATTGGCCTCAAACTAGGGGACAAAGCACGTGATGTCCAGAGAGCAGGAGTTAAGAGGCTGAGCACTGCCTAGAAGCAGCAGGTCCATTTACTGTAGGATTCCCAGTGGTCATGGATTCTGTATCCACCCTAGAGCTACTAGTTCCCTCAGGCATTGGCCAAAACCAAAATCAAATCCATACCTATTAAGTCAATTCCTACTCATGGCGACCACATATGTTACAGAGTAGAATGGTTCCGCAGGGTTTTCTTAGTTGTAATCTTGGAAGCACACCTCAGCCCTTTCTTCTGTGGAGCCACTGACTGGGTTGGAATGCCAACCTTTAGATTTGCAGCTGATCACTCACACCACCCAGACTCAGCCCTGCTATGAAAGAGTGATTTAGTTATCCTGCTCTGTGAAACACGTGTGGGAACCCTCACTTGCTTTCCCTAACTCTGCACCTGAAAAACAAGGGAAATCTGATCCGACCTGTGGAACACCTTGTGTTCCCTGAAAAAAGAGGCACTTTGCTTTTAGACAGTAGCACTGCTGTTTTAAAAGTTGATTGGCCACTTGTCGGAAAGGCTGAGCTGGCAGTTTCCTGGGAATCTTGGCACGTGCCTGTAGTCTCTCAGGGGAGAGGCCTCTACTGACTCTGAGTTTCCTTCTCCAGAGAAAGCCAGAAGACAGTCCTCCCTTGTGCCAAGTGCCCAAAAGGAAAAATCACAGTGGGACACTCCTGATGCCTGTTAAGAAGGGGTAAGCAGGTTGGGAAACCTGGTTATGCCTGCAGTCCAACCTCCTCAGCTAAATGCCAAACATGAAGTGAAACTCCCCTCCCTGAGGCCAGGATGTCACACTCGCTGCCCACTTCCCACAAAGGACAGAAGTGGCCAAGGTGAGAGCCAATGCTCTTTTGCAAGGGCAGCTCTGTAAGAGCTGGGTCCCTTGGATCTCTGGTCTGAGCTAAGGCTGGTGGAATAGCACTTGAGGGCTAGACTCCGACACCTGTCTCAAGACGCATATGTCAAGGCCACCTGATTGTGATGAGCAGGCACAGTTGTCACCATCTAGTCCACAAGTCTGATGTGGTAATGTCTGGATGGTGCAACCGTGGATCTGACTCCAGGATCTGCTGAGGACTGTGTTTCCAATCACACCTCCTCCCCACTCTCCCCGTTTCCTCTAACGCAGTAAATGCAAACTCTGTTTAAGAGGCAGAATACCATCATAGAGCTTGCTCTATCAAACAACACCTGGGTTCTAACTCCCACTTGGCAGCTGTTTCCCCTTAGGTAAATCACTTAGCATCTATATGCCTCGATTTCCTAAAGCTCATCTGTAATTAGAGCCACTGTTGAGTCGAGTCTGTCTCACGGGGACCTTGTGTGTGTCTAAGTAGAACTGTACTCACAGGGTTCTCGGCGGCTAATTTTTGAAAAGTAAATCACCAGGTCTTTCTTCCTGTGTGCCTCTAGGTGGACTTGAGCTGTCAACCATTCTTTTTAAATTTTATTTTACTGCCATTGTTGAGAACATACACACCACAACATATACTAATTCAACCATTTCTGCTGTACAATTCAGTGATGCTGACCACATTTTTGAGTTGTGCAGCCATTCTTATCTTCCTTTTCTGAGACATTCCCTTCTCATTAACACAGATATATTCACTGCCATCTAAGCTTCCTACCTAATCTTTCCAGTTGCTGTTGTCACTTTGATCCCATGCAGATAGTCCTTAAAAAAGCATAATGCTCAAGGCAGACATCTTTTACTAGTTAAGCTAAACTACTGTTTGGTTTAAAGAAGACTTAGGGGGATAGTTTTGACTTAAAGTTTAAAGATTATCTCAGGGCAATAGTTTCAGGAATTTATCCACACTCCATAGTTCCAGACAGTCTGGTTTCATGACAATTTAATATCTTTTCTGCATTTTCTCCGTTTCGATAAAGATTCTTCTGTGGAATCTTTGATGAAAATGTTCTTCTGATCTCATGGCAAAGGATGCAGGTGAACTGCCCATCTTCCTGTTAGCTGCTGTTTGCACTGTCTACAAACTTCATGTTGTTAGTGCTGTCGAGTTGATAGTGACTTGTGGTGACCCCATGTATGCAGAGTAGAACTGTTCCACAGCGTTTTCAAGGCTATGATCTTTCAGAAGTAGATTGCCAGGCCTGTCTCTCAAGGCACCTCTGGGAGAGTTCAAATAGCCAGTCTTTCATCTGGTAGCCAACTGCTTACCATTTGCACTGTTCAGAGAGACTCCCTAGGAACTCCATAAACTCACAAACCAAACCTGTTGCTGTTGAGTCAATTTCAACTCATAGCAATACTATAGGATATAGCAGAACTTCCCTATGTGGTTTCCAGGGAGCAGCTGGTGGATGTGAACTGCTGACCTTTTAGTTAAAGGCTGAACACTTAACCACTGTACCAGCAGGGCTCAGGGAACTCCATATGAGGATGAGAATAATAATATCTATCTCAAGACTTAGGAGAATTAAATGAGTTAACATGTAAAACAAACAGTGCCTAGCACAGGGTACATCTCAATAAATCATTGTATTAGACTGTAATGATTCTTCTGACAGCCTCTTAAAAGCTGCTGCTGCAGACCAGGCTAGGCAGACAGCAATAAGTAATATTCAGTCAATAAAGAAGATTGTTTAGTCCTGCTGCCTCCTTCCCTCATGGGCCAACTCCTCCCCTTTCCTGATCTTTGAAAAATTGTGTTACTTTTGTAACTGCCTTTATGGATCCTCAGAATTGTTCTCTGACATTACAGATCTCCACCTCACCCAGATTATAAAGCTACAGTGGCCTTGGTTAAACTTCTGCTCACCCATTTGCCCCAAGGGACAGAATTCTTTTCATCATTTTCTTTTTAGCTTCCCTGGCTCTTAAACCAGACTTTCAGTGGATTTTGGAAAAAAACCAATGATCTGATATTAATACCCAGGAACTGAATCTAAGTTTTCCATTGGTGGCTTAGTGTTTCAGAAAACAGGCCTCCACATGATGTGGCCATAAAGCCAAGTTAATTCACATTCTAGATGTCTGTTTTCTCAGATGAATATTTTCTAAAATATTGAGGTAGAGGAGGCGGGTATCAGAGAAAGTAGGATATACCGGAAGCCCCCACAGCCATCTGCTGTCTGACATAACACGGGGTAGCCGAGGCTTCCACGTGCCGCTTCTGGGATCAGCCCTCTTCCCCTTTCCTAAACCTCTGTCACCATCTTGGGTGAGGGAAAAGCTGAAGAACATAATGCGCTAAGAGCAACTTGACAGCCACACTCATTTTTGCAGCCTAGGCACACAAAAACCCCGTTGCTGTCTAGTGGGTGGCAATTCACAGCCACCCTGCAAGACAGAGCAGAACTGCCCCATAGGATTTCCAAGGCTGTAGTATCTATGAGGAAACCCTAGTGGTGTAATGGCAAAGAGTTTGACTGCTAACCAAAAGTTTGGCAGTTCAAAGCCATCAGGCGGTCTTTGGAAACTGTGGGGCAGTTCGACTCTGTCCTGTAGGGCCACTAGGAGCCGGAATTGACTCAATGGCAACGCGTAATCTTTATGGAAGCAGACTGCCATATCTTTCTCCCATGGAGGGGCTGGTGGTTTGAACTTTGGACCTTTTGGTCAGCAGACAAGCACTAAACCACTACGCCACTAGGGCTCCTATTTAGGCATATAGTAGGTAGGTTAAAAGTCTGCACCAATGTTTCTTGCATTTACATGGTGCCTCAGGATCACTGTGAGGGCTTCTTAAAAACTTGCTTGCTGGGCCCAACACCAGAGTCTCCAATTCAGGATTTGGATTTGGGCCTGAAAATTTGCATTTCTATCAAGTTCCTAGGAAATGTCTAAGTTGCTTTCTCTGGAATGACATTTGAGTATCTCTAGTCTATACAAAAGCTCCCTGGGTCTCACAAACAGTAGGTGCTTGGCTACTAACCCAAAGGCTCGTGATTCAAACCCACTGCCATGCATCGAATTGTGTCTCCCCCAAAATAAGTGTAGCCATGATTCCGTGTATTCTACAACTGTCCTACACTTCGTGATTTTGCTGTGCTATAAATTAAAGGATTATGGTGGGACTGAAAATCCATTCAGAGGATGACCTCCCTGCTCCACTGTAAAGGGAATGTCCCTGGAGTGTGGCTTGCCTCACCCTTAATTCTTTCATCTTGCAAAAGATAAAAGGAAGGGGAAGCAGGCAGAGTTGGGAACCTCACACCACCAAGAAAGCAGCACTGGGAGAAGAGCACATTCTTTAGACCTGAGGTTCCTGCGCCAAGATGCTTCCTGGACAAAGACTGATGCAATACTGGACTTTCCTGCAGAGCCGACAAAAGGGAAAACCTTCCCCTGGAGCGGACATCATGAATTTGGACTTGTAGCGTACCAGACTGTGGAAGAATAAACCTTTCTTTGTTAAAGCCATCCACTCTGTGGTATTTTTCAGCTGGTCATGGTTCCTTGCCTGGTTAGGAGACCCAAGCCTTCGTTCCTGAAGGGTCTGGCCTGTTAGCAGTCATTTTGGAATTGGGTTGCTGTGGCTTTAATCACAGGACATTTTAGTCAGCTAGTGCTGCTCTAACACCCACCTAGTAGTGGCATGGAAGGAAGGTCTGGAGGTCTGCTTCTGTAAAAATTACAGCAAAGCAAAACTCACAGAGCACAGCTCTATTTTGTCACACATGAGGTTGCAATGAATCAGAACTGATTCAGGGGCAACAAGTCAGGCCTACACACGTTAAAGGAGTTCTCCAGCTTTTCTTTAGCACCTCAGAGTCGATGGTTCCTTGTTTCTGCTTACCTCTTCTTCAGGACATCACAGCCTTTAAGTGGGCAGTGTCTGAGGTCAGATTGCCTGGATTTGAATGTGGCCTTCACCTCTTTACCAGTTGTGTAATCCTGATCAAGCTAGTTAACCTCTCTGTGCCCCAGATTTTTCACAATGATAAATGCTTACATTTTCTGAGAATTTACTATGCGCCAAGCACAGTTGTAACACATTAACCATAAATTTATCAAATCCTTATAAGACTATAAGGTAAGTGCTATTACTATCTCCAGTGGAGGAAACTGAGGCACAGAAAGGAATAATAATAGTAAATACCTTGTAAGGTTATTGTGAGGTTAAATGAGATGTAGTCAGTGTTAAACTTTTGTTTGAGCATCTAAGAACGTAACTTACATTTACTGTGGACACACGGATCAGAATGCCATGTCCTTTCTTTGGAGATTTTTAAGCATTGCCTAAGAAAAGGAACCACCCACTCACTACTGGGACCTATGGGATCACATCCCCTAAGCTGTCCATCACCTACACCCTCCTATAAGAGTTGGCTGTCCTCTGGCGACTTTCTGTCTCCAGAGAGCTATCAGGGTTCCAGGGCCCCAGACACGTGGGAGGAGAACTGGGAGTTTGGAGGAGGTGCAGCAGGGAGGAGAAAGTAAGGTGGTGTGCATGCCTGGCTAAGCAGGGAGTCCCATATGAGACCTGACAGGGGCGCCTCACAACAATGCAGATAGTTCACAAACTCACTCGACCAAGAGAAGAGAATGAGAGGAGAGGGAAAGCCTGAGCCGCCAGAGCTGGGCCAGCACATTCCAGCATGACTGATATTCGCCGATGGTCTCTGTTTTTCTACCAGAGCTGAAGTGTAGGGGATAGAGACTGAGCCTTAGTTTTTCCTGACTTTGACACATTTTAAGCTTTTCTTTTTTTCTCCTCTTCTAACTTCACAGGTCTGGACGAGGGCATTCAGTAAACCTAGCCAGAATGTGAATACTAATTGGTATTTAATCACCATCATTAAACATTGTAGGAAAAAACCCACAAAATTTAGTTAAGCAAAAAGAAAGTTTTATTCAGCATATATTCAAAAAGGCAAAAGTGGGAAACAGGTAAGCATGCTTGTTGTAGTTTGAATCGTGTCCCCCCAAAATGTATAGCCGTGTGGCTGGGCCATGATTCCCAGTATTGTCTGATTGCCTTCCATTTTGTGATTTCCTATGCTGTAAATCCTAGTCTCTGCCTGGAGCTCACAGACTGGATTATGTTAAAGAAGATTAGGGTGGAACTGTAAAACCCTTCCTAAAGTCACCTCCTTGCTGTGATGTAAAGGTAGTGTCCTTGGAGTGTGGCTTGCACCACCTTTTATGCTACAAGAAATAAAAGGAAAGGGAAGCAAATGAGAGTTGAAGACTTCGTACTATCAAGAAAGCAGCACTGAGAGCAGGGTGTGTCCTTTGACCTGTAGTTTCTGCGCTGAGATGCTTTCAGACCAAAGAAAGACTAATGGATTATTGCAACACAAGGGACTTCTTTCAGAACCTACAGGGAAAGACTGTCTTCCCTGGAGCCAGCACCCTGAATTTGTACTATAGGCTTACCAGGCTGCGACAAATAAAATTTCTGTCTTTTCAAAGCCATCTATTTGTGGCATTTCTGTTAAAGCAGCACTAGGTGACAAACAAGCTATTAGAGCCATGTGTGCTTTAGTCAGAGTCATCAGTATATAGTAACATTACAAATGAGCAAAATCCTTGAAAACTCACTGCTTTTGAGTTGATTCTAACTCATATAGCATATAGGACGCAGGAGAACTTTCTGTAGAGTTTCCAAGGAGTGCCTGGTAGATTAGAACTGCTGATCTTTTAGTTAGCTGACATTAACCCTCAACCACCAAACCACTGCCTCAGGCTGCTAGAAATGTGCTGTCCCACCCATTGTCTTACTGATGTAGATTTAGGCTTTTCTCAGGCATGGCAGAACCTCTGGGAAAGCCTGACCTTTGTCTCTCTCTCTCCTTCCTCTTATTTCCCACCCTGCTGATACTTCTGCACAAATGTTTAGGCCTTTCTTGAGTATGGTAGAGCCTCTGAGAAAGCCTAACCTTTGCTTCTTCCCCCAACCTCGTGCCTTGATGATATTTCTGCATGTGGATCCGCCAATCATGAGATGCCCCAATACCATTGTAACCATTTCTGGCAAAATAGACCGCCCTGCTAACCTCCTCCTGATTGTAACCCTCTAAGCAAAGTTTCCTACTAAGGAACGGCAGCCATTGCTCTCCATCAGAGACCTTGGTCCCACCTGGACTCAACTTTATCTTGTGTGATGTGAGTTTTTTCTCATCACCTTTCCCGTCTCCCTTGGATATGGGTTTTTTCCCAGTGTTGGTCACTGAGGTGCCAGACACGACATACCACCAAGGTTTCCAAACCACTGAAAGCCTCACCTTTTCACAGGCTGACTAGAAGCTCTGATCCTACCTTTTGAATTGTCTTTCTTAACCATCACTGGTACAGGTTTCAGTAATATCAGTCAAGAGTGTCTTCACTGGTCCAACAAGTTTTCTACATGATGGCACTTGGCTTAGCTAGTAGAAAAAGATAAGAGTAGAAACTCTTGTGTCTTGTGTTCTGTTTTATGATTCGTTTATCTGAAAGCTTCCCTAAAAGATGTTTTCCAAGATTTTCTTAGCCATTGTCTTTAAGAAACCCTGGTGGTGTAGTGGTTAAGAGCTCTGGCTGCTAACCCAAAAGTTGGCAATTTGAACCCACCAGGTGCTCTATTTTTGTCTTTATACTTGAGGGACCAGTAGATGTGTCCTTGAGTCCAACTCCACCTGGATTACATTCTCAGTGCTCAAGGACAAGGAATAATGACTCCAATATCACCTCCTAAATCAGTCTTCAGAACTTTCTAGCTAGAAGGAAAATAATCTGAGATACAAGTGCCCTTCCCCAGGAATGATTCTTCAGTTCTAACCCATGTTCTTTCTTATCTCCTTGTGGTTAAGCGAGCTTCTGAAGCTCCTGTCTGTACCTGCAGCTTGTTTCGTCTTTGGATCAGCTAATACCTTCTCATCCCTTGGGATATCAGTTTCTCCAAATGGTCCCTTGATCTGCTTTCCCAGGTACCACCTCTCACCAAAGCTGGATTAGGTGAGCTTCCCAGTAGTATCTCAGCCCCAGCTCATACCACATTGTTTTGTGATGTTCTATTTACTTATCTGTAGCCCTGATGATGTGGTGGTCAAGAACTCAGCTGCTAACCTAAAGGTCGGCAGTTCAAATCTGTTACCTGCTCCTGGGAAACCTTCTGGGGCAGTTCTACTCTGTCCTACAGATTCACTATATGTCAGAATCAACTCTACAGCAAGCAAGTTTGGATTTTGATATTTATTTGTCTGCCTCCTCCTCTCAATACAAACACATAAGCATCTTATGTTAGATTTCCTAGTGCCATGCACAGAGCCAGGCTGATAATAAGCAATCAATAAATACTTACTGACCAGCATTTTGTTCATGCCCATCCTGTCCTCGCCATTCTGTCACATGCTGTGGACTCCCTAGACATGAAAGAGCTGATTCCTGCATTCAAAAAGGACAGTGAAAGGTAGGGAGGATTCACACAGTCATTTAATTAGTTAGCTTTAAATCTTAGAGTGAAACTGTAGCTTAAACAAAAGCACATTGATGGAGCAGAGGCAGGAAAAGGGCCCACTCATCTCAACCCACCTGGAATAGATGACTATCAAGACATGAGGAAAATGACCCCAGGAGACAGAAGGACCCATGTGATCTGGAGACCATATCAGCATGAGACCAGAAGAACCAGCTGGTGCCTGGTCACCACCAAAGACAGTTCATAGGGGACACAATATAGGGTCCCCGACACAGCATGAGAAAAAGAGGTGTGCACATTGAGGACTCTATCTATTAAAAGACCAGAATTGAAGGTCCAACAACCTGGAGGGTCCCCTGGGAACGTGGTCCCTAGACTTGCTGCTGGCCCAGCCCTGAACCCGCTACTGAGGTCAACACTTCAAAGAATGGATTGGACTTGGGGATACAGAGTGATCATGTGGTGTGTGTACTTTATGGTTTTATACATATATAGGAGGCTGTCTGGAAACCCCGGTGATGCAGTGGTGAAGTGCTGCAGCTGCAAACCACGAGGTCAGTCGTTGATACTCACCAGGCACTCCTTGGAAACTCTATGGTGCAGTTCTGCTCTGATCTATAGGGTGGCTATGGGTTGGAACTGACTCAACAGCACCTAACAATAGCAATAGGAGGCTGTTCTACTGGTTTCTTTCTAGAGGGGAGAGGAGGTGATGGGGAGGACAGGACAGTTGTTCATTAAGTAGATACTGGAAGTAAAGAGTGAAAAGGAGGCCTGTGCTGTCACATAGTGAGCAGAGCATATAGAGTTGCAAGCCAGCCAGCTTGATGGTTTCCCAGATACCTTGTCTTTGCTGTGAGTCCCTGGGTGGTACAAATGGTTACTGTGCTCAGCAGCTACGAGTAAGTCTGGCAGTTCAAATCCACACAGAGGCGCTTTATAAAATAGTCTTGGTAATCTAATTCCAAAAGTCAGCCACTGAAAGCCCTGTGAAACATGTGTCCTACTCTAATACACATGAGGCCACCAAGTGATGGAGTCAGCTCCACAGCAGATGGTGGTGGTGGAGCTCCTTTTAGGTAGCTCCTTTTATGGTGCTCCAGGAGATTAGCTTTATACCACTCTGATGAGTGGCTAAGTGCACGCAGGCTGCTTAAGCAAAGCATTCTAAAACTTGCCACCTCCTAGAAGTTAGCATTATTTTGTCCTGAATTTAAGCTTAAAGAAATTGGTTAGAGCCCTCTCACAGACAAACCTGCTTTCCAGTCCTGATAATCACATATTTTCTCTTCTACCTCAGTCAGTTGATACCAAATATGAGCATTTGGGCATAAGGGAAACCAAGAGAAAAAGTATCTGGGTGAGTCAGGGTACACTTCTTCGCAACTGGACAGATTTCTGGAAAGTCATCTCGTAACAGGTCAAAATCAAAAAAACAACAAAAAACCCAGATTCACTGCCATCAAGTCAATTCTGACTCATAAGAACCCTATAGGACAGGGTAGAACTGCATCATAGGGTTTCCAAGGACTGCCTGGTGGATATGAACTGCCAATCTTTTGGTTAACAGCTGTGGCTCCACTACGCCACCTGACAGGTTAGCAGTATCCTTTTTCTGTAGGACAGGGGCAATGAGGATAATGTTTGAGGTCTGAGATGGCAGATTTGTCTGACCCTGAGTGAGTTTCCTGTGTGTACCTGGGACAGAAGGGCCCGAGGATCTTAGTGCTGTCCCTGATAACTGATTCTTGCCTGTGCAGTCTAATCCGTTTTGTATATCCCCCCTCATTGTTTTTGTTTGGGTCTAGTCTTCTTAATGTAAATGTATGCTCCTTGAGGGGGTATGTATTATGGTGCTTTCTTTGCATTCTAGAACTGCCCTGAGGACTTGGGAAATGGAGAGACAATCTTGATAAATAATATAAAAATCAAGAAAGGCACTTGGCACAAAGCTTCAGGCCTATCCACGGTCTTTCCTGCAGGGAGCTAGCCCCAGCAGGGTTTCGAGACCACAAAGGGAGGGCACAGCGTTGGCGAAAGAGAAATAAATGAGACTGAGACAACTAGAAGTCTGAAGAATGTCAGCCCACTAAGGTCTGTCTTTCTTTATTTTTTATAATTAAGGTGACATGATTTTCACTCTATTTTTTTCATCACGTAAGCTATTGGCTAGCAAGAAACTGACCCCTCATGGTCTCCTTTTTCTTGTTAATTGTCAAGGCCTTCTAGATAATGGCCAGAGGAAGGTGTGTTGGGGTAATAATTGACAGTGAAAACAAAGTTTAACAGTGAAAACAAAGTTATGCTTTGAGCTTAGTGGTTCTATTCATGCTTCGAGGTCAAGGGCACAGAAACAAGGGTAGATTCCTCAAAGCTTCATTATTTAGCTGTCTCTATTTGCTCCTCTTATGTTCTTATTTTATCTCTCTCTGTGAGGACAGTCAGCGCCCACCGTCCCCCAACCTTAAGCTGTTCTAAGAAGGATATTTCTTTAGTGTTTATTCATTTGTCATACCAATTATAATAAACTTGGGAGCCTATCTATCTGCCTGCTGTAGGGAGTGAGATGTCTATTTCTAAAAGTTGTGTGGAGTGTTGTCCTTGGGAAGCTTCCCAGGGGGTGTCCTGTAATCTTATGTTAAGTGCAGTTGGGGGAAGCCAGCGGAATCGGGCTGGCCACAGTATTCCTGAGCTGGGCATGCTGTGTTGGAACTCATTAAGCTGAGGGGGTTGTAAAACCTGTCTCAGAAAGTGTCTTCTTTGGTCCTAGTGCCAGGAGATAATGGTATTTTTCAGGAAGATTTATTTAGGGTGCAAAATATCATTAGGGAGAGTCGGCCAAAAAAATATATCAAGGGTGAAATGCATCCGCTCGTCATCACATAGGCATGTAGCTTTGCTCATGGAGGCCTTTGTGGGTAATGGGCCTCGGCATTTTTCCAGTCCAAGAGCACTTGGATTACCCTAACTTTAGTTTTCTGATTGTTTTGGTTTCATAAGCACGTAGATGAAAACCTGTAGAAAACTTTTGTAAAAGAGAAACAAGCCCTACAAAAGATGAGTACAATTTATTATGGCAATCCATATAAGCTTTTCTGAGGCTGTTAGGAAGCCTGGATGTCTACAGTCAATGGGAACCCCCATGTCCACAATGTTAACAAAGGCCAGAGTTTCTTCCTTATTGTGAAGTAAAATTTGGCTCTACCAGCTATCACCTCACTCTTCAGTGAGCAGTGTAGGCCAGACTCAGTGACACAGCAGGAGGGAACCTCCTGGGTGGGACCAGTTTCCTCTTCCTGCAAACACTACCATTTAGTTTTGCACTCCTCTAACCCTTGTAGGGAAACCCTGATGGTGTAGTTATTAACTGCTATGGCCATATTTTGGTCAGCTAGTGCTGCTCCAACAGAAATACTGCAGAGTGAATGGCTTTAACAAAGGAAAGTTAATTCTTACACAGTCCGGTAGGCTCCAAGTCCAAATTCAGGATGTCCACTCGGGAAAGGCTTTCCCCCTTGTCGGCTCTGCAGGAAAGTCAGGTATTGTTATCAGTATTTGTCCAGGGAGCATCTTGGCACAGGAACCTCAAGTCTCAAGGATGGGGTCTTCTCCCAGTGTTACTTTCTTGATGGTGTGAGGTTCCCAATTCTCTGCCTGCTTCACTTTCCTTTTATCTCTTGCAGGTTGGAGCAGAGAAGTGATCTTACAAAGGGATTTACAGTTCCATCGTAATCTTCAACATACAGCACAGGACAAACAGAAAATGGAGGACAGTCATAGAATACAGAGAATTATGGCCTAGCCACATGGTTACACATGCTTTTGGGGGGACACGATAAGATCCATGACAGGCTGTTAACTAAAAAGTCAGTAGTTCAAATCTACTGGGTGCTCCTTGGAAACTCTATGGAGCAGTTCTACTCTGTCCTATAGCATTGCTGTGAGTCAGAATCACCTCAACAGCAATGGCTTTTAACCCTTGTAGCTGAGAAATTAGAAATAGCAAAGCAGCGACCTTTCTGGTGCCCAAGAAGAAACGACTAAAGGAAAATAGAATGGTCATCTTCAAATATTTGAACTTTTTTTAAGAGAGGGTTGTGCTAGTTCTGTTACTATGGGAAGAATGTACTGGCACCGAGAATATTAGTTACATGGGCACTGATTTCAGCTCAGCATGAGAAACAATTTCATACCACTTCCAGACATCTGAAAAGGAATGATCTGCTTTTGGGGGCCACGAGTTTCTTCATACTGAAGACATTGTTTAAATATTTAATTCCTTTTTTTTTTAATAAGGCAGTAGTATATACAATCGCATAACATTCAAAAGGAACAAAAGAGATACATTATGAAGTTTACACCTTTCCCACCCCGTGGTTTCCAGATATTCAGCTTTCTTCTGCAGAAGGAAATTTTGTTACCTTGTGTTTAATCAAAGGCCTGGCAACTCTCTGTGAGAAATACTGTAAACTGACCTTGCCTTCTGACCCTGAACAAGATAACCTCTGATGAACCTTCCGACTTTCTTAGATACCCTGCCTCTTAGATACAACACATCCCTACTAAATCCGCCCCTTTACAGTTTTGTTCATAGAATATAAATCAACCTGTTAAGGACTAGGCTGAAAACTTAGACTTGACAGGGACAATTTTGGACCAGACTCTGAGAAGCCCTTATGTCCGACAGACACATATTGTTAGAGGAACATCAGAGGAAGGTGGAATACAGATCTCTCTGCAGAGCTCGTAGGAACTGTTTTGCCAAATGTAGTCCTGCAGTGTGACTGGATGGGTAGGGGACAACAATTGGGGAAAGGGGCTTTGGGAGAAGAGGTAGGCTGGGGGATAGAGTGGAATGGAATGGTGACAGTACCAGTCAAGAACTGTGAGAAGTCCATACTACAGGAACCCCAGAGAGTGGTCTTTCTGCCTATCTGAAAACACCAAAACTCTTCTTCATCTTTATTCCTGCCTGTCTATTGTTTTTTTTTCCAGATTTCTCAAATACTTTGAAAGCCTGTGTCAGAGATCTAGAAAGCATGCTTTCATCCTTTCACATGACTGTATAAACAGAGTATCTTTTCAAGTATCTTGGAAAATTATTTTTGACTTTGAGTGTGAGCTCAAACCTCTGATCTTGACAGAGGAGTAATCTGCAGTAATCCAGGTGGCATCTATCCTATTGGGAGCATGGATATTTCCCCAGCACAAATGAAAGGAAGTGGAAAAAAGTAGAGCCTTCAGGCAGAATTCCCAGACTTGTCTTCAATAATGAAGGTACAAGAGGCCTACCTGTGTGTCTCGGGACTAGCTTATTGGAAACCAAACCATTTCATTACCATCATTGAAACAATGGCCACTGTTCATTTTAAATACCAAATAGTCAGTATTTACCAAACGTAAATTGAAGAAAAGGCATTTTATAAGTGTACATTCACATCAGAAATAATAAAACATGTGGCAAGTAAAATCAAAAAGTATTTAATGAGTTTGTTATTAAAGACAAATTTACAGATATCTCAAGATAGATTACACGGCTCTATGCTTGAAAGTAAGTTTGGCTTAAGTTTCACAGGTATCTCCTCACATATTAAGCATTCATCAATACTTTGTTCAGTGATCTTGACAGGCCAGAGCCAAGATGGCAGAGTAACAACATGTCTGCGCTAAACCCTCAAACAACTAAGAACCTCAAAATTAATGAGATCTACCAAATACAGCAATCTAGAAGGACTAAACTGTACTTAGAGAACTCTCAGAACAAAGGGAGTGAAAGGAAGATCTTAGGAGCCCTGAACCACCCCAGACAAAGCAACACTGGCTGGGCAGAGAATCTCCACAAACTGAAGGCAACCCTGGTGGAGAGAAAAACCGCCTCCAGAGAACCTTAGCAAAGCAAGTGGAGCTGAGAAACAAGAGCTGTAGCAACTTTGAACTTGACTAAGAAATCTGCCCCAGACTAAGCTTGGCAGCTGCAGCCTACAGCCCAGAGCTGAAGAACCCTATGCAGGCACTGACTCAGAGTGGCAAGGGGCCAGGAGGCCTCAACTGGAGGAGCAAGGAGATGGGGCAGGGACCGCAGAGGCAGGAGGCCAGGGTTCCCAGCATCCCAGGGTGATAGGGTAGGAGAGGGAAGAGCTAGGGGGAGCATATAAGTGTGCTCCATATAGCAGGCCTGAGTCCTGCATGGAACTGGGAGGCCCGGGTTCAGGCTTTCCACAGATGCACAGTAGGAGATCCCGGGACCTGGGGGATGGGGATAGTGAATGGCTCCGCTGCTGGCAGACCTGGGACTGGCCTTGGAGCCAGTGGGCCAGGAAACTCTGGGCTCCCATGACCTGGGGCTGAGGAGCTGAGAGAGCACACCCACAGTTAGGAGAGGATTGGAGACATGCGGGCCAGTGAGGCTTGGGCTCAGGCAGCCAGGCAGGTCAGGGTTGATCCCCCCAGCAGCTGAGCAGCCATTGGAGCCACACCACCAGGGAGACCTGGGCTCAGGCGACCATGGGGAAGGGCAGTGAGTGCCAGCGGCTAGGCAGACAGTGCTACATGCATTGGGAAGGCTTGGACTCAGGTGAACTGGGAGGAAGGAAGAGATTACCCCAGCTCCTAGGCAGCCATTGGAACCCACTGCACCAAGGTGGTCTGGTTTCAGGCAACCCTGAATGAGTGCAATGATACCCTAGCAGCTAGGCAGCAGTTAGAGTAAGTGCACCAGGGAGGTTTGAGCTCAAGTGACCCAGGGGGAGGCAAGTTATCACCCTAGTAGCTGGGCAGCCATTGGAGGTGCATGCTACAGGGAGATCTGGATTCAGGTGATCACGGGGGAAGGGCAGTGAATGTCAGCAGCTAGGCAGCCATTAGTGCTGCATGCACTGGGAAGGCTTGGGCTCAGGTGAACCCAGAGAAGGGGAGAGATTGCCCCAGCAGCTAGACAGCCATAGGTGCCATGTATGCCAGGGAGAACTTGGCTCAGGCAACCGATGAGAGGGGGAGTGATTGTCCCAACAGCTAGGCAGCCATTGGAACTGGGTGTGTTTGGGAGGCCTGAGCTCAGGTGACCCTAGAGGAGTTAGGTCATCAGCCCAGTCACAGGACAGTAGGAAGTAAGAGAAAGCAGCAGAAAATAATCAGACAACACAGAGAATCTACAGCCCAGAACCAACAGATGGACATCAGTCAGGCCAACTGAACTATCAAGTTTCTTTCACTGCCATGACCTCCAGATGGCTCGGAGACAACAATCAATCTCTAAACACCTGAAGAAGTAGACTACTATGGCTCCTGAAAACTCCTACAATGAAGCATCAATGGATTTTCTAGATGAAGAAGAGTTCCTACAACTATCAGAGACAGAATACAAAAGATTGATGTACAGAGCTGTGCAAGATATGAGGAGAGAAATCAGGCAAAATACAGCAGAACACACTTAAAAATTAAATAAGCTGCAAGAAATGCTTAAGCAGCAACAATCTGAAATTCAACAGATTAACAATAAAATCTCTAAGCTTGATAACTCAATAGAAAGTCAAAGGAGCAGGACTGAAAACATGGAAGGCAGAATTAGTGAGCTTGAAGACAACGTAAATGACACCAGCATACAAGAAGAAAAATCAAATAATAAACTCAATAAGAGTGAAGAATTGCTAAGGGTGATATGGGATTCTGTTAAGAGAAGTAGCATCTGTATGATTGAAATACCAGAACAAAGTGGGATAGCTCAAAATACAGAGCAAACAGTTGAAGATCTGCTGACAGAAAACTCCTGATACTGTTAAAGGTGAGAAGATCTACATTCAGGATTCTTACTGAATCCCACTCAAGATAGATCCCAAAAGAAATACACCAGAGTATATCATAATCAAGCCAAATAAAACTAGAGACAAGGAGAGACTACTGAGGACAGCCAGAAATAAGCAAAAAATAACCTATAAAGGAAAATTAAGGTTAAACTCAGGCTACTCAGCTGAAACAATGCTAGCCAGAAGACAGTGAGATAACATATACAAAGCCCTGAAGGAAAAAAACTATCAACTAAGAATAATATATCCTGCAAAATTTCTTGAAATAGGAAAGTGAAGTTAAGACTTTCCTAGATAAACAGAAACTTAGAGAATTTGTAAGAACCAACCCAAAATTATACAAAATATTAAAGGAAGTTCTTAGACTAGAAAATCAATAGCATTAGATACATATGTAAAGGTCTAGCACTTGACAGAGTGTCTAGATGACATCAGGAAAGGAAATCCAAAAACGATAATTAAAACCAAATCACAAAAAATAGAAATTCAAATATCTCAGGATATAATTGACACCTATATGATATGAAAAAGCAGGTCAAAGAAAGGAACACATAGACCTTCCAGATGTGAGGGAAGACAAGGAGACACACAGACACTGAAGTTTGGACTACTGTTAGATTAATAAAAGGGACTAAGGGAGTAACCACAAAAGAGCCCTATAATTCTACACATCAAAAAGCAACATACAAAATTACAGTGTCTAGAAAACAAACACTGAAAGCCACTAAAGAAAATTATGTAAAGAAAAAAGACTCAGCACAGAAAATGAAATGCAACAGAGGAACTGTCCACAACACCAAAAAAGTCATCAAAATGACAACATTAACATCATATTTATCAATAATCACATTGAATGTAAATGGACTAAATGCACCAGTTAAGAGAAGGAGAGTAGCAGATTGGATAAAAAAACATGATCCATCTATATGCTGCTTACAGGAAACACACTTTAGACTCAAGGACACAAAGAAACTACAACTCAAAGTCTGGAAAAAAATCTATCAGGCTAATAACATTCTAAAAAGAGCAGGAGTGGCAATACTAATCTCTGACAAAACAGACTTTAAACTTAAATCCATCATACGAGATAAAGAAGGTCACTATATGCCTGGACTGAATTGTGTCCCCCCCAAAATATGTTTAGCCGTGTGGCTGGGCCATGATATCAAATATTTTATGATTGTGAACCATTTTGTGATTTTCTTATGCTGTATGTTAAAGAATTAGGATGAGACCATAAATCCTTTCATAGGATTGCCTCCCTGCTCTACTGCAAAGGCAGTTTCCCTGGAGTATGGCTTGCCCCACACTTAGTCCTTTCGTCCTACAAGAGATAAAAGGAAGGAAAGTAAGCAGAGATTTGGGAAATTCACACTGTCAAGAAAGTAGCACTGGGAGAAAAGCGTGTCCTTCAGACCTGAGGTTCCCGTGCCAGGATGCTTCCTGGACAAAGACTAATGCAATACTGGACTTTCTTTCGGAGTCAACAAGAGGAAAAGCTTTCCCCTGAAGTGGACATACTGAATTTGGACTTGTAGCCTACTGGACTGTCTAAGAATAAACTTGCCTTTGTGAAAGCCATCCACAAGTGGTATTTCTGTTAGAGCAGCACTAGCTGACTAAAACACTATCTAATGGTCAAACGGTCACTTCAACAGGAGCACATAACTATACTGAATGTCTATGCACCCAATAACAAGGCTCCAAAATATACAAAATAAACACTGTTTGTGCTGAAAATAGAAATCAACAGCTCCACAATAATAGTAGGAGAATTCAGCACACCACTCTCAGTAAAGGACAGCACATCCTGAAGAAAGCTTAGTAAACACACGGAAGATCTAAATGCCACAATCAACCAACTTGACTTTACAGACATATCAGAACACTTCATCCAACTGAAGCCAGGTACACATTCTTTTCTGATACTCATGGAGTGTTCTCCAGAATTGACCACCTATTAGATGATAGAGTGATACTCAATAAAATTCAAATTATTGAAATAATACAAAACTGCTTCTCCGACCACAAAGCCATAAAACTAGAACTCAGTAACAGAAACAAGATGCAAAGTAAATTAAAAACATGGAGTGATCTTGGTCATGGAACTCTCCAAAGGTAGAACTCGCTAAGGCTGGGATTGTGGACATGGGCATCACCCAAAGCCACTTGAGACAATGTCGCTAGCTTGAAAAATCCACTTCTACCAATCACAATAATAATATCAAGGATTAAAGAAGAGCTAACATGTACAACAACATCTAAAAGAATAACTAGAGAGGTAAAAGATATATACACTCAAAACAATAAAACATTGCTGAAAGAAATTAAAAAAACCTTAAATGAAAAAGATATCCTGTGTTCATGAATTAGAAGAATTAATGTTGTTGAGAAGTTAATACTATGCAAAGTAATCTAGAAACTCAACACAATCTGTATCAGAACTCTAACAATCTTTTTTGAAGAAATGGAAAGCTGATCCTCAAATTCATGTGGAATTTCAAGGGGCCCCAAATAGCCAAGGAAACTCTAGTGGCATAGTATTTAAGTGCTACATCTGCTAATCATAAGGTCGGCAGTTCAAATATGCCAGGCTTTCTTTGGAAACTCTACAGGCCAGATCTATAGGGTTGCTATGAGTCAGGACCGACTCAACAACAGTGTGGGCTTTTTGTTGTTTCAAGTAGTCAAAGCAATCTTGAAAAAGAACAAAGTCAACGGACAGACTTCCTGACTTCAAAACATACAAGAAAGCTGCAGTAAACAAAAAGTGTGGTACTCTGTAAGGATAGACATATAGGCTAATGGAATATAACTGAGATTCCAGAAATAAACTCATACACTTATGTCAGTTGAGTTTTTACAAAGATGCCAAGTCTGTTCAATGAGGAATGTTTTCAACAAATGATGCCGAGACAACTGTGTCTCCACATGTAAAAGAATGAAGTCCTACCTTATACCATGTAGGAAACATAACTCAAAATGGATCAATAGCCTAAATATAATAACTAAAACCATAAAAATCTTAGAAGAAAACATAGAAGCAATGCTTCAAAATCTTGTTTTTGTTGACGGTTTCTTAGACATGGCATCAAAAGCATGAGCAACAAAACAAAAAATAAGTAAATTTAACTCCATAAAAATGAAAAAGTTTTGTGCATCAAATAATTTTAACAAGAAAGAGACAACCTGCAGAATGGGATGAATATTTGGGAACCATATGTCTGATAAGGGTTTAATACCCATAATATGAAAAGAACTCCCACAACTCAACAACAGAATGACAACACAATCAAAAAACAGACAAAAGACTTGAATAGATATTTGTCCAAAAGATGCGCATCAGTCATCAGGCAAATGTAAATCAAAACCACAATGAGACACCATTTCATACTCACTAGGGTGGTTGTTACTAGAAAATTGGAAAATAACAACTGTTGGTAAGGATTTAGAGAAGTTGAAACCTCCATGAATTGCTGGTAGGAATGTAAAATGGTGTAGCCACTGTGGAAAACAGTTTGGAACTTTCCTTAAAAGTATAAAATTACCAAATGAGCCAGCAATTCCATTTCCAGGCATACTATCTAAAAAGTCTTGAAATCAGAGACTCGGACAGCTACTTGCATACCATTGTAGTTTGCAGCAATTGTGCACAACAGCCAAAATGCAAAAACAACCTGTGTCCAAGAACAGATGAGTGGATAAACAAAATATGGTGTACAATGGAATATTATTCAGCCATGAAGAGCAACAAAACTGTGATACATGCTATTACATGGATGAAACTTGATAACATTATTCTGAGTAAATAAGTCAGAAACAAAGGAGAAATACTACACGACCGCTGTAGAATAGGCAAATGCACAGAGATAAAAGTAAATTAATGATTACCAGAGGCTAACCAGAGAGATGAGTGGGTAGTTACTGCTTTAAAAATATTCAGATTCTGTTTTGGGTGATGAAAAACTTGTAGAAGTGAATAATGGCGATGGTTGTACAACATGGTGTATATAACTAATATCACTGAGTTGTACTTTTAAACATGGTTCAGATGGCAAATGTTTTGTTATATCTTGCCAAAATAAATTTTTTTAAAAAAGAAGAATTAAATTAACATATTTCCGTGACTCAACAGCAATAGGTTTGGTTTTTTAGTTTCACCATAGTAAACACTTGCTAAAATTTTGACATGTATACTCTCATTTTGTCTTCACAGCCCTCATAATACTGTTCCTGGTTCATAGCAGCTTGGTTTACAGATGAGGAAGCTGGTGTTTAGAGAGGGAAAGCACTTTCATAAACTCCTGCAGCCAGCAAGTGCAGAAGTCAAGGCACAAGCCCCAGCTGCCTGGCTACTCGGATCCCACTGTTTACTCTTCGGCTGTACTGACAGGAGAAAAGAAAACATGGCAGAGTAATTCCTAAGAATGAGCGTAGAGAAAAGCAAGTAGTGAACAACCGGCAAAGTGAATGCTAGGAAAGTCAAGAGCTGGATCTAGTGACAGATGTGAAGCAGGTCAAGGTGAGTGGTACAGAACTAACTTTGTAAATAGAACAACAGGCTCAGACCTATGTCTTACGTGATACCTGTTGTTGTGGTAGGGGAAGCATGGGCCTTAAAAGAACCCTCCTGGCCTGGCTAGCATGCCTCCTGGAACAATCCCATCTCCCTGAGAGAGCAGAACTCAGATTTCTCCAGTATTGGTGGGTCAAGAAAGCACATACACTTCAGGTAGAACCAGCATTCCACCCCCCAGGTACATTTCTACTACTCATACAAGAATCCCCTGGATCAGGCTCTGAATATGACCTCAGAGAAGTCCAGAGGGTATTGTGAAAGTACTTACTGGCTTAAAGAAGTCACAGTGGGCTGAGTATGTTTATCTCTAAAGAACATGTATCATAGAATACTTACCCTAAGCAGGCAGAAGCTGGAAACCCCATCAATTTAGCAGCATCAGAAATGGAGAAACTTGTAGCAAAATCTATTTTGAATGGTGTAAATTGTAGAAGAATGGAAACAGTGGCCTGTCTTAATGAATTACACTTATTGCCAAACATGAAAAGAAAAACAAAAAGTGTTTCTGGTATACCACAAATAAGTATTTCCTATTGCCATTAAATCAAATTCCAACTCTTAAGTAACTAGAAATAGCTCCCTTATATCTAATCTAGCCATCACAAAGATATTCTAAATTTCTAATTGTGATTTGAGCCCATGTCATTGACATACACCTCAGCCCTACTGGAGAATTCTGAGATTACTTTCTCTCTTGCTTAGAGGAAGAAGCATCTGGCAAGCAGAGGAAGAGTCTATGTGTGTTTCTTCCATTTTTCATATTAGGCTGGAGACAGAAGACTTTTTGGCCCCTGTCTGTTCCCACAGGACACCATCGATGCATTGTTCTAAGCAGGAGGCCTCATCACACTGCAATATTTCTGTACCCAAACCACTTGCAGCTTCCCGGAGATCTCTTTTTCCTTTTGACAGTGAATACATTGGCAGCACTCAGGACTGCCCTGCTTTTGAACACAAACAGCCAAGAATGTATGGCTGCTGATGCACCAGAGCTCACCTTAGTAGTCATGAGAGCTGATATTAAATTTCCAGAAATTTTCTGGGTTGATTAGGAAGCCACTGGTAGTTTGAAACTGGCCACAGTGGAAGTACTTGCATCACAGAAATTTGCAACTGCTGCAAATTGGGGTGCTTTAAAAAAAAAATTATATATTTTTTGTGATTAGTGAAAGGTTACAATCCAAGACAATTTGCCTTGTAACACCCAAAGCACCTGCCTCACTTACAGCTCTATCTGCTCTCCTCACCCTGTAACAGTAGACTCTTCTTTTCCATTCTTTACTTCCAGTATCCACTCAACCAACCCTTGTCTCCTCCCCTCCTCTCTCCCATCTAAAAAGAAACTAGTAGGACAGCCTCATATATATTTTAAACCTAAAGTACATACACCATCTGCATCGCTTTGTGTCCCAAGTCCAGTCCATTCTTTATTTGAAATCCTGGCTTCAGTACTGGTTTCAGCTCTGGCCTAGCAGAGAGACGAGGGTAACATTCTCAGTTGATCCTCAAGGGTGTCAGACCATCAAGCACAGTCTTTTAATAGAGTTCTAGTTCTACACAGCCCCTTGAATACTCTGAGGGTCAGTTCTACCCTGGCCCCTAGAGTCACCATGAGTTGTATCTGACTCTATGGCACTTGGCTTGGCTTTCTCTCATGCTATGTGAGGGACTCTACATTGTGTTCCCTGTCAGGGCTGCCTTTGGTGGTGGCCAGGCACCATCTACTTTTTCTGTTCTCCAGCTGATGTAGTCTCCCAATCATACGGGTCCTGTGTCTCTTAGGCTCAACTGTACTCATGCCTTTGATGTTCTCCAGCTGGGCTGGGACCAATTGATACTCCTTAGTTAGCAGCCTGCTGGCTTTTAAGACCCCAGGGGTCACTCACCAATATGTTTTACAGAACAATCTCTTAGAAAAAGACTAGTAAAGGGCACTTTTTCACTGAGAACTAAAAATAACAGACCACGATTTATCAACAGACATATCATGTACTCACATTTTTTTAAGCAAATTCGACGGCACTTGGCTTGGCTTGTTGAGTTTATCTACATAGTATTAGGCCTTGTTGTGCGTACAAGATCTATTGAGACAGGTGATATGTGATGTTTGGATTAAAAGATACCCCATCAGCTTTGAGAAGCTCCCTAACCATCTTATGCCTCCTGCAGAAACAAGGGAACAGCCTTGGTGCAATTTTCACTTGTCCCTGAGATTCTGAAGTTTCTCCCACTTGCCATCATCAAGCATTCTAAGGACGGTGTAAATAAACTTGTAACCAATTCATTCCAAATTAATATCTTCACTAAATAGCAGAAAATTCAAGTCCTGATTCTTCAGAAACTTTTTTTTCTTCCTTTTCTTCTTCTCTTGACCACCTCCACCCCTTTCTTTTGATTCCTATGGGAGGGAGAATTCATGACAAAGAAAAGAAGCATAGGGTAATTGCCTTGGGTAACTTGGGGCATTTCCTTTTGCTATTGCCTGTTAGAGTTCTAGGAGCAGGTTAACTTATTTCTATCAAGTCATTCTGACTCATAATGACCCTTGAGATGATACAACCTTGCTTGCTAAAAGTGAAGAGGACTTGGGGGCGGAGTCAAGATGGCAGACTAAGCACACGTCTCCTTATATCCCTCTGGAAACCAAGACCTGAATTGACAATCAAACAGAGCCTTCTGATCACCTAATCAGCCTCAGGACACGGCACAGAGCTGTTAATTGGGACTTCATACCACTCAGGGAAAAATCTCCTCTCTTTCGCTGACTCCCACTCCTGGCTAGCCCCGGCTCTCATGGACGGAAGGTAAACGCACCAGTTTGACTTTTTTTTCCCTCTGTCTCGGCTGGCGGGTGGAGCTGGGTCTTGCCTGGCGGCTGGACTCAGACCCCCTGCTGAGGGGATAGGCAGACGAAATTCCCATATTCTGAGAGCCAGGCTCGGGACTCTGTTAATCTAGCCACTTTGACCCTTTCGTTTTGTAGCTGCCCCAGCGGGGTTTGTGCAGAGCTTCGCAGTCAGTGTGCGGGACGCCATGTTGGTACCAAGATTTTAGCGGGACCTCGTTCTTAGCCTGGGAGACAGCACCTGCAAACGGGACAGTGCTTCTCTGACAGAAAAGTAGTGATTTTGCACAATGCTGCCTACGTTGGGAGCCCTGCAACAGAAGCAGAGGAATCACTACCTCTCGGCACCTTTAGCCCCTCTGTCTGCTGCCTGTGTGGAGGATGCCATCTTGGATACGGTGGCCGCAACTGGCCCTAATTCTTAGCTTGGGAGCCAGAGCCTGCCCACAGGGAGTGCTTTTCTATCACAAAACAAGTACTCGACACAGTGTTGGCTAAGGCTAGGCCTTGTCAGCAGAGGCCAATAGGGCAGTAGCATTGCTGAATTCTGAACTAGTTTGTTATCATCTGGGGTTGGATATAGTGGTGCTTACTTTGTCAGATGAGAAGAGGGACCTCTACACCTGAAAACCTAACTGACTTGTGAACTGGTCAGGTACATTTTGCTTTATATTTGAAGACAGCCTAGAGAAACATTTGCAATCCATCCTCACAGTACCTCTTCCAGCCCCTATATACTCACATGGCACCCAAAAAGCAACAGACAATTGTGGCATACAAGCAATCACTCATGGCTTCAGAAGGCTCCCAAACAAAGCAACCAAGGAGTTTTCCAGATGAAGAAACTTTCATGAAAGCATCAGGAAGTGAATACAAATTGATTATATACAGAGCCCTTCTAGACCTTATACAAAATGCAGCAGAACAAAAGGAAAAATTAAGCAAGTTGCTCAATCTGATGAAACACCAGTACTCTGAAATCCAACAGATCAAGAAGAAAATCAAAGACATAGAAACTTCCAAGCAAAGCCAAGAAAACAGAATGGAACAAATGGAAAAAAGAATTTCTGACTTGGAAGACAGAGCTACTGATGCCAGCGTCTATGAGCAGAAATCAGAAAAAAGAAACAAGAAAAATGAGGAAACATTAAGAAGCATGTGGGACTCTATTAAAAGGAACAATCTTCGATTAATTGGAGTCCCTGAACAGGGTGAGACATCTGAGAACACAGAGAGTATTGTTGCTGAGCTGCTGAAAGAAAACTTCCCAGAAATCGTGAAGGAAGAGAATATAGACATCTCAGATGCA
Source organism: Heterohyrax brucei (assembly GCA_028571685.1). Lineage (NCBI taxonomy): Eukaryota > Metazoa > Chordata > Mammalia > Hyracoidea > Procaviidae > Heterohyrax > Heterohyrax brucei. The sequence continues at coordinate 204,663,183 of CM053140.1, forward strand.
TATCGTACGCCACCCAATATAGATCTCAAAAGAAAGACTCCAAGACATATTATAATCAAGCTTAACAAAATGAATCACAAGCAGCAATTCTTAAAGGCAGCAAGACTCAAGGCAAAGGTAACATTAAGAGGGTAACCGTGTAGGCTCTCGTCAGATTTCTCAGCAGAAACCATGCTGGCACAGAGACAGTGGCACCACACATTCAAAGTCGTGAAGAAGAAGAACTTCCAACCAAGAACTCTATATCCTGCAAAACTATCTTTCAAATACCAAAATGAAATTAATATATTCCCAGATAAACAGAAACTCAGAGACTTTGTAAAAACCAAACCCAAACTACAAGAAATACTGAAAGAAGTTCTTGGCTTTGGCTTAGAAGAACAAAACCACTAACTTTATATATCAGAACGACACACTACTCAATACTCTACTCATTTAGGGAAGGCTCCAAAGTAAATCACAGATATGGAAAGAAGCAATCCAGTGATCATCATGAAAACTATGGTGTCATCATAATAAAAAGAGGGATGTACTACAGTTGTTATAGTCCTTCCAGATGGAGAGGAAGATGACAAGACTGGTAGTAATTAAAATTGGGTTTATAAATAGTTTATTAAGGGGGTTCATAGGGGCAGCTGTAAAGCACAACAGAGATGTATCATAACATTTCAAGAAATCTAACACACGAGTCTCAACAACTATAAAACCAGCTCTGAAAAAGGTGAAAAATCAACTCACAAAGAAGAATGTCCCAGAACAGACTAATAAGAACAACAGAGAAAACATCAACATAAAAATAAACATATCACAATGGCAGCAGTGAACACATACCTATCAATAATTACATTGAATGTGAATGGACTGAATGCTCCAGTAAAGAGACACCGAGTGTCATCTTGGATCAAAAGACACGACCCATCCATATGTCGTCTACAAGACGCTCATTTGAGACCTAAAGACAGGAACAAACTGAAAATTAAAGGGTGGAAGAATATATATCAAGCTAACAATGAACAAAGAAGAGCAGGGGTGGCAATTCTAATCTCAGACAAAATCAATTTTAATGTCAAATCCACCATCGTGGATAAAGATGGACATTATTTATTGCTGAAAGGTTCAGTACACAAGCAAGACTTAACTACATTAAATATTTACGCACCTAATGTCAGAGCACCTAAATATGTCGAAGAAACACTGACTATGCTCAAAAGAGAATTAGATGACTCCACAATAATAGTGGGGGACTTTAACACTCCACTCTCATCACTAGACAGATCATCTAGAAAAAAGCTCAGTAAAGATACAGAAGACCTCATTGACACAATTAACCAACTAAACCTCATTGATACATACAGAACTTTCCACCCATCAGCAGACAACTACACCTTCTTCTCCAGTGCACATGGAACATTCTCCAGAATTGACCACATGATAGGCCATAATGCAATACTCAACAAAATCCACACCGTTGAATTACTGCAAAGCATCTTCTCAGATCATGAAGCCATCAAAGTTGAAATCAATAGCAGAAAAAACATAGAAAGAAAGTGGAACTCTTAGAAACTGAACAACATCTTGCTCAAAAAAACATGGATTATAGAGGAAATCAAGGATGAATTAAAGAAATTCATGGATTCCAATGATAATGAAGACACTTCCTACCAGAACCTATGGGATACAGCTAAAGCAGTGCTCAGAGGTCTGTTTATCTCCATAAATGCACACATCTGGAAGGAAGAAAGAAACCAAATCAAGGAACTAACTCTACAGCTTGAACAAATAGAAAGAGAACAACAGAGGAACCTCTCGGACACCAGAAGAAATGAGATCATAAAGATTAGAGCAGAGTTAAATGAATTAGAGAATAGAAAAACAATTGAAGAAATTGAAAAGACCGAAAGCTGGTTTTTTTGAAAAGATCAACAAAATTGATAAACCACTGGCTAAACTTACTAAAGAAAAGCAGGAAAGGAAACAAATAACCCAAATTAGAAATGATAGGGGAGTTGTCGCTACAGATGCAACAGAAATCAAAAATATCATAACAGAATACTATGAAAGACTGTACTCTAACAAATTTGAAAACCTAGGGGAAATGGACAAATTCCTTAACTCATACCACCTACCCAAATTATCACAGCAGAACAACTTAATAAACCCATCACAAAGGAAGAGATTGAAAAGGTCATCAAAACACTGTCAACCAAAAAAAGTCCAGGCCCAGATGGCTTCACGGCAGAAGTCTACCAAACATTTAGAGAAGAGTTATCTCCAATACTATTGAGACTATTTCACAGTATAGAAAGGGATGGAGTACTCCCAAACTCATTCTATGAAGCCAGTATAACCCTGATACCTAAGCCAGGGAAAGATCCAACAGAGAGAGAACTACAGACCGATATCACTCATGAACCTAGATGCAAAAATCTTCAACAAAATTCTTGCCAACAGAATACAACAACATATCAAGAAAATAATCCATCATGACCAAGTGGGATTCACAACAGGGATGCAAGGCTGGTTCAACATCAGGAAAACAATTAATGTGATTAACCACATAAATAACACAAAAGACAAGGATCACCTGATTTTGTCCATTGATGCCGAAAAGGCATTTGATAAAGTCCAACACCCATTCATGCCAAAAACTCGTAGCAAAATGGGCATAGACGGCAAATTCCTCAACACAATAAGGGCCATTTATACAAAGCCAACTGCCCACATCATCCTGAATGGAGAGAGACTGAAAGAATTTCCCTTGAGATCAGGAACTAGACAAGGATGCCCACTATCACCTCTCTTATTCAACATTGTGCTAGAAGTTCTAGCTAGAGCAATTAGACAAAATGAAGAAATAAAGGGCATCTGCATCGGCAAAAAGGAAGTTAAAATCTCCCTGTTCGCAGATGATATAATTGTATATGCAGAGAACCCCAAGGAATCTATAAGTAAGCTACTCAAACTCATAGAAGACTTCAGCAAAGTCTCAGGATACAAGATAAACATAAGTAAATCAGTAGGATTCCTTTATACCAACAACGAGACTGTTAAGGAGGAAATTATCAAACCAATACCATTTAAGATAGCCCATAAGAAGATAAAGTACCTAGGAATTAATCAGATCAGAGAAACAACAGACCTTTACAAAGAGAACTACAAGCCCTTACTACAAGAAACTAAAAGAGACTTAGATAAATGGAAAAACCTAGCCTGTTCATGGATAGAAAGACTTAGCATTGTGAAAATGCCTATTTTACGCAAAGCAATTTATTTATATAATGCAATCCCAATACAAGTTCCAGCATCATTTTTTAATGAGATCGAGAAACAAATCACCAATTTTGTTTGGAGAGGGAAGAAGCCCCGCATAAGTAAGGTACTACTAAAGAAGAGGAACACACTGGGAGGCCTCTCATTACCCGACCTTAGAACATACTACACTGCCACAGTGGTCAAAACAGCCTGGTACTGGTACAAGAACAGACAGATCAATCAATGGAACAGAATTGAGACCCCAGAGATGACACCATCTGCCTATGAACAGTTGATATTAGACAAAGGCCCTAAGACATTAAACTGGGGTAAAAACAGTATCTTCAACAAGTGGTGCTGGCAAAACTGGTTATCCATCTGCAATAAACTGAATTAAGATCCATATCTTACACCTTATACAAAAACCAACTCCAACTGGATAAAAGACCTAAATATCAAACCTAAAATGATAAAGCTCATCCAAGAAAAGATAGCAACAACAATGGAAGTTTTAATACACAATGAGGACAGACTCCAAAATCTGTCAAAGAAACCACAATCAACAGAAGAGAAAATAGATAAATGGGAACTATTAAGAATCAAACACTTTTACTCATCTGAAGACTTTATTAATAGAATTAAAAGAACACCCACAGAATGGGAAAAAATATTTGGCAACTCTATGTCAGACCAACGCCTGATCTCCATAATCTATAAGATATTACAAAATATCAATAAGAAGAAGATAAACCATCCAATTAAGTGATGGGCAAAGGAGATGGACAGACACTTCACTAAAGAGGAGATCCAGGCAGCCAAAAAACACATGCCGACGTGTTCACGATCTTTAGTTATTAAAGAAATTCAAATCAAGACAACAATGAGATACCATCCCACCCCAACAAGATTGGCCATGATCCAGAAAACACAAAACGACAAATGCTGGAGAGGTTGTGGAGAAAGTGGAACCCTCCTACACTGTTGGTGGGGTTGCAAAATGGTTCAGCCTCTTTGGAAGGCAATCTGGTGCTACCTTAAAAAAAATGGATATCAATATACTATTTGACCCAGTAATTGCACTACTTGGAATATATCCTACAGAATCAAGGCCTTTCACACCAACGGACACATGCACCAGAATGTTTATCACAGCATAGTCCAAGGTTGCAAAAAGATGGAATCAACCCGGATGCCCAACAATAGAAGAATGGATAGGTAAACTATGGTACATATACTCAGCAGAGCACTACAGAATGATAAAGAATAACGATGATTCCAGGAAACATCTCCCAACCTGGTTTCAACTGGAAGACATTATGTTGAGTGAAAATAGTCAGCGACAAAAGGACAAATACTGTATGAGACCTCTACGATAAGATCTCAAAAATGGACTTGTGTATAGAAGAAAAGACCCTTTGACAGCTGCAAAGGAGGGGAGAGAGTGAGGGTGAGTGGGGGGAGGGTTTAGTTTAGATAGCTACTAGAAATCTAATTGGGAGAAAGTGGTGACAGCACACATTAGAAACAAGAACAACATTAAGTGGACTTCAGCATTACTTGAGTACTCCTTCCATCTTAACTCAATACTGCAAGGATAGAGTAGCTGGGGCAGGGGGTGGGGGACCATGCTCTTAGGCGAATTCCACCCCACTGGTACAACTAGCGTTTTGCTAAGAGAGCTCTCTGCACCCCACATTGGTGAGTGGCATCTGGGGTCTTAAAAGCTGCCAAGCTGCCATCTGAGGACACAGCAAATGGTCCCAACGCAGCAGGAATGGATGCTCACTGAGGAACAAAACGACACACGGTAAAAACAACCAAGACAGAGAGACCCACAAGGGTGGGTGCCTACATCGCCTTGGGACCGGAAGAACCGGATGGTGCCCAGCCACCACCAGTGATAGCCACGATGGAGCTCACACAGAGGAGCCTCACTGGCAACACAAGAATAAAAAGAGGTGCCTCATGAGATCTCCACTAAAAGACCCCAACTGATGGTCCAGCAGTTTTGGGGTTCCTCTGAGAGCATCGCCCCCGGCCCTGATGCTGCCCTTTCCCATAAATTATAACAAAGGTCCACTCTTTGGACAGGAATGGATTGGACTTGGCAATGCAGAGTGACCATATATTGGAAGCACTTTATGGTTCTATACATCTATAGGATATCATCTTGCTGACCTCTGGCTGGAGGAAGGGGAGTGGATGGAGACGAGGGGAACAGAGGCTGTTGGGAGGATGAGACGTGTATGGAGCAGAGAGGAATAGTGTGCAGTCACTGGACAGGGAGAGCAGTGGAAGCTGCATATAGGTGGGCATGTAAATTTATACGTGAATGTACATTTTCACTCAGTCATGTTAAATAAAAATTAAAAAATAAAGTAAAATAAAAAAAAAGTGAAGAGGACTTGAAGTATGTATTAATGAAGATCAAAGACCACAGCCTTCAGCATGGATTACACTTCAACACAAAGAAAACAAAAATTCTCCCAACTGGACCAATGAGCAACATCAATGATAAACGGAGAAAAGACTGATGTTCTCAAGGATTTCATTTTACTTGCATCCACAATCAACACCCATGGATTCAGCAGTCAAGAAATTAAATGAGGCACTGCACTGGGAAAATATGTTGCAAAAGTTTTCTTTAAAGCTCAGATGTCACTTTGAGAACTAAGGTGCACCTGAACCAAGCCATGGTGTTTTCAATTGCCTCACATGCACGCAAAAGCTAGACAGTGATAAAAAACCTGAAGAACTAATACATTTGAATTATCGTATTGCTGAAGAATATTGAACATTCCATGCACTGTCAGAATAAAGAACAAATCTGTCCTGGAAGTGGGACAGCCAGAATACTCATGAGATGTGAGGATGGCAAAACTTCATCTCCATACTTTAGACTTGTTACTAGGAAGGACCAATACCTGGGGGAAGACATCAGACTAGGTTAGCTTAAAAGAATCAGCCTCTTAACCAGATGTACTGACACAGTGGCTTCAACAGTGGGCTCATACACAGCAGTGATTGTGAGGATGGTGCTATGAGTTGAAACTGACTTGATGGCACCTAACTGCAACATTTATTATTTATATTTTAATTATGTTCAATAAATGAGTTTCTCTCAGTTTGCCTCCCCCTTTTGTTTTAATTCCATAGCTTGCTGTTCAGCATAAAAAATGTGAAAGAGAGAAAAAGACTGACAATGTTATAAGATGCTATTACCTCTGTTAGTTGGAGCTGAAGTTAACCTCACTGTGTACCAGGACAGCATTTCCACTCACTGGGCACTTAAAGGATTAACTGTGGGCCATTACGATACTTAGAAAAGATAAGCAGTTGCTTATTATTAATCCAGTGTTGGGCTAGTCCTGTAGACAGGCTCTGCATTGACTAGGTTATTGAAAGACCTGGATCCCTTACCCCCACAGCAGCCCTAATCGGATTTAAAAGAACCTAAAACTATGACTACTCAGAATTTCTGTTGAGGAAAAAAGAGTCAGTGCTGTGGTTGCTTGCAGCAAAAAAAGCAGGATCATGTAACAGCCTCAAAGACTTGGGTCACGGTAGAACACAACTCATGACATTCTCTTAGAAGAATGTGGAAATGGAAAATAAATGTGAGGGGGCAGGAGTGGGTTGAGAGGTGAGGGCACAGAGTATTCCATTTTATTTTTTTTGAGCTTTTTTATTTTTGTGATCCTTAAAGAATATATGTCTCTCTAAGTCTCCTTTCTTATAAAGGTTCTGAGCATTTTTTGGAATACCTGCACTGTGATCTATCCCCCAAACCCAAACCCAGTCTATTACCACTGAGTAGACCTATAAGACAAAATAAATCTGCTCCATGTGGTTTCCAAGGTTGTAAATCTTTACCGAAGTGGGTTGCCATATTTTTATCCCCTGGAATGGCTGGTAGGTTCTAAGTGCCAGGTTTTCAGATTCCCAGTGAGGCACTTTAACCACTGCATCATCAGAGCTCCACCTGTGATATGTGCTGGGGATATATTAGAGAGCCAGGTGACATCTCTTTCCCCAAAGAAGCATGTTTTAGTTTCCCAGTGCTGCTATAACAGAAATACCACATGTGTGGCTTTAGAGGAAGACATTTATTTTCTCCCAGTTCAGGAGGCTAGAAGTCCAAATTCAGTGTGTGAATCTGGGGAAAGGACCTTTCTTGTTGCTTCTAACTTGTTACTGTGGAGTCAAATCTGACTCATAGTGACCCCGTGGTACAGAGCAGAAGTGCCCCATGGAGTTTCCTAGGCTATCACCTTTGCTCTTCAGGGACAGCAGGTGAGATGAAACCACCAACCTTTCAGTTGTTAGTTGAGTGCTTTAACCATGCACCTTATTCTTGGACTTACAGATACTCTGCCTCCATAATAACTGTCTTGCCCTGTTTCTGCTAGCTTCTGTGCCTAGTCTTCTCTTTTTTACATCTCAAAGGTGATTAGTTTAAGTGACACCCTACACTGATATGGTCTTATTAACAAAGAAAATGCTATTCCCAAATGGGATTACTTCCACAGGCCTAGGGGTTAGATTCCAACATGTATCCCAGGGGATACAAAAATGACAGAATATCAACAGAGTATGACAGAAAGTATGGTGTAGTATAACAATGACATAAGAGTTTACAGGAAGAGCCTCTAAGTCAAGCTGGTCACATTAGGAGGAACTTCCTGGAAGAGGTGATATGGAGGGTAGTTAGTTTAGGGGACAAAGAGATGCTAGCCAGGGAAGTGAGTGGGAAAGGTATTTCAAGCAAAGGGAAGAGAACGTGCATGAAGATGTATCAGAAGAGTAAGTTCTCTTACTTTTCTTTAAAGTAAGAGAAGGTACTCTCTGGACTTCAGGGTTTGAGTAGGATGGCCTCGCAGGAGATGAGTGAGCAAGAGACCCTAGGATGACTTTTTAAGTCATGCTAAAGAACTTGGAGTTTATCCAGAGGAAGTATTTTAAGCAATTAGAACTGTGATTTTAAAAATATTCTTAAACATTGTTTTAGCCAGTTAGTGCTGATCTAGCAGAAACACCACAAAGTGGACAGCTTTAACAAGGAGAGTTTATTCTTACACAGCCCAGGAGGCTACAAATCCAAATTCAGGATGTCTGCTCAAGGGGAAAGCTCCCCCTGTTGTTGACTTTAGAGACTGTTGCATCAGTCTCTGTTCAGGGAGCGTCTTGGCGCAGGAACCTCAGGTCTGAAAGACACGCTCTTCTCCTGGTGCAGCTTTCTTGATGGTATGAGGTTTCCAATTCTCTACTTGCTTTCCTTTCCTTTTATCTCTTGTAGGATGAAAGGATAAAGGATGGTGCAAGCCACGTTACAGGGAAACTTCTTTAGCAAGGATGTTACAGTCCTACCCTAATCCTCTTTTAACACAATCATTCTATTTATTAGCCACAGGCTGAGATTAGAATTTACAGCATCAGAAAGTCACAAAATGGAAGACAATCACAGAATACAGGGAATTCTGGCTGAGCCAAATTATTACATGTTTTGGGGGACACAATTTAATCCATGACATACTACCTTTTGACCTCCCCAAAATCACATCTGTGAAACGTGCAACACACTTATCGCATCATAGGAAAAGTCAGAGAAAAATATGTTCTTCCCATATGATAGAAGTCTTAAATCAGTTCTAAATCCAAAATACAGAAACTCCTCTACATCTGTAAAACCTGGAATACAAGTTATCTGCTTCCAAAGGTACAGTGGCAGAACAGATACAAATTAGACATTCCATTACAAATTGGAGAAATCGCAAGGAAAGAAGACATAACAGGCAACAAGCAAGTCAGCAAAACACGTTACATTAGCTTTCAAAGCTTTGAAAATAAGCTTCCATTTTCTGAGACATTTTACACAATAGACCTGCCCTCCGGACTCCAGGTATCAGCTGCCCTGTCTAGATTCTGAGTGGAGACCCCCATGACCTGTGCTACAATTCTGCCACTTGAACAGCAACTCTGTCCCCTTGGCTTTAGGTGCACCCTAAACCCAACTGAGTGACAATTCCAACCTTACAAACACAAGAAGCCATGGCTCCACCCTTTTAAACTCCTGAGGTCGTGGTCATACCTTTTGAGACTGAGGCAGCAAAACTTCTTCAGCTTCACTGGTTCAAGTGCCTGGAGGCACCACACTCTGCCAGAAAGCCTCCTGTACATACGCACTCAGCTTTCTTGCTCTGTGGGTGAGCAAGGCTAACTCCACTGATTCAAGTGCCCAGAGGCACCCACTCTGCCAGGAAACCTCTATGTACAGGCACTCAGCTTTCTTGTTTTGTGGGTTGGCCCCGGCGTTATCTCATGCTGGGCTGGTTCTGCTGCTGCTGCTCCTGCTGCTGCCACTGGTCCGCTGTGCCTTCAATGTTAACAGTTGTCTTCAGTTCCTTCTAGGCCTTCTATCCATTCAAAGTTTCAAAAACCACTTCCACATTGTAGGTATTTGTTAGAACAGTACCCCATTCTCGATGCCAAGCACTTCGATACCAAATTCTATTTTAGTCAACTAGTGCTGCTCTAACAGAAATACCACAAAGTGGATGGCTTTAACAAAGGGAAGTTTATTCTTACACAGGCCAGTAGGCTACAAGTCCAAATTCAGGGTGTCCTTTCCAGGGGAAGGCTTTCCTTCTGTCAGCTCTGCAGGAAAGCCCCTGTGTTGCATCACTCTTTGTTCAGGGAGCATCTTGGGACGGGAGCCTCAGATCTGAAAGAGGCACTCCTCCTCGTGATACTTTCTTGATGGTGGGAGGTACCCAATTCTCTGCTTGCTTCTCTCTCTTTTATCTCTTGTAGGATGAAAGGATAAAAGGTGGTGCAAGCCTACTCCAGGGAAACTCCCTTAGCAAGGACACTGCTGTCCCACCCTAATCCTCTTTTAACATGATCATCTTATCTATTAGCCCCAGGCAGAGATTAGGATTTACAGCATCAGAAAATCACAAAATGGAGGACAGTTACAGAATAACCGGAATTCTGGCTCAGCCAAATTACTACACGTATTTTGGGGGGGCACAGTTCAATCTGTGACAAATGTAATAGTAAAATTTGTTAATATTTTTGGAGTACTGACTGAGGGTCTGGGAAGCTTTAAGCACGTTCTTGATACAACGCATTTCATTAGCATGACAATCTTGCCTGAAGCCGTGTGGGAGCAATAAGTGCTCTCAGCCACTGACCATAAACATATCTTACATTAGTGGTGTACTAATACTAACACAAATATTAATTATCTTTGCTTATTTTTTCTTTGTTGTTTTTAACTATAAATCTGTTTTTACTCCCTACAATTCTTATGCATAAATAAGAGGTCTGAGAGTATATTTCATTTACATCAGATAAGGTCTAAAAAACAAAACTCACTACCGTCAGGGCAGTTCCAACCCATAGCAACTTTATAAGACCAAATAGAACTACTCCACAGAGTTTTCAAGGAGTGCCTGGTGGATTTGAACTAGGGGATTCCAAACTAGAAAGCATGTGTAGAAAATTCCACGCCGACTGGACTTTTTTCTATGGTGGTTGCACAACCCCTTGATGAAGACAACTATGCAAGCATTCCCCTTTATTTCAGCCCAGAGCTTTGAAATCCATGGGATTCTCAACTCTGGGCCCGGTTTCTGGATCCCAGAATGAGGACTGTAAGGGAGGATCCTCATTTTCTGTATTTCACTTGCAGCTAACTTTTGGGAATTACATTCCCATTTAACAAGAAGCATATAACAACTGATTTGATTTTTCCAGAGTTAATGAGAGATTATTTTTAAAAAATGAAAATGAAGACTTTCTTCTAGAGGGTAAACATTCTGCCTTAGTAAGCCCCAGATTGTGTATGTTGTTCTTAGGTACCAAGTCAATTTATGCTTGTAGTAACTGACATGACAAAGTAGAACTGCCTGAAAGTGTTTTCTTGGCTGTAATCTTTACAGAGAGAATAACTAGGTCTTTCTTCTATGGAACCACTGGGTGAGTTTGAACCACTAGCCTTTGGTTAGCAACTGAGTGCTTAACCATTTGTGATAGACTGCCTAGCTCCTGATATATGATTACAAATAGTAAATACTGCATTTATTTAGTCAAAGTGTACCTGCTGTGTGCCCTGTACTGATTCCAACTCACAGTGACTCTATAGAACAGAGTAGAACTGCCACAGGGAGTGCCTGCTAAATTTGAACTGCTGACGTTTTGTTAGCAGACATAGCACTTAACCACTACACCAGCAGGGTTTGCCCATGAATAGAGAGAGGGAAATGGTTAGGTCGTGGTTCTTGCTTTCAAGGCAAACGAGGGGCTAGGAGTCAGTCAGTGGCATTCTTATAATGCAGGTTTTTTTATCCTCTTCATCTCTCTGAAAGCTCCATCTCCTCAGTGGCACTGGCCGCCTTCATCCTTTGACTTGTAGGCAGTTCTAAAACACTGCTTCCTCTGACATACCTCAGTTTGGGGCAGGCACTGCTAGTTCAGGGAGAGGTGAGATGACTTCTTCCTGCTTTCATATATGACTAACAACTGAGTAGGCTTGTATTAGACTGTACTGCTGTTATGGATTGACTGGGGAGTGATTGGCCTGTGGCCATTTTTTAAAGGGAAAAGTGAAGAATTTTGATCTTAAGCCATCTGGAGAGAATCACTACTGCTTTGAGCATTGAAAACAGAAATACTTCTGAAAAAAATGCCCGCCCTCTGGAGAATCTTTGAAAAGCCCAGCTATTTGGCTACTAGCCCACCCCATCCTTTCCCCAAACATAAAAATTCCTCCTTAGGAAGATGCAAGCTAAAAGGGCCCAAAATGAAATGCTTGTGGATTAGTTGTCATGGAAACAAAACTTGGATTTGAGTAGCTCCTGCAGCCTCACATTTCCTTCCCAACCAGGCCCTGCTCTGGGGGAAGAGCTGAGCGGAGGGACAGAGCCACAAAACTACAGACAGGAGGTTCTGAATCAAGGAGTCTTGCCCGCTCAGCATTCTTCAAGGAAGCTCATCTTTCTAGCACCTGAGTGAGGGAGTGGCGAAGAAAGCGAGGTTTGAAGTTCTTCTTATGCCTTTCCCCTTCTCTTCTCTATTTTTCCTCCTTTCCCTGTTCTTCTCTCCATTTTTCTTGTTTTCTCACTTTCCTTTCTTTCTCCACTTCTCTCCACCTACTCCCCTTGGTTCTTACTTCATCTTGCTTACACCCTCCCCAGTAGTGTCCTACTGACCTCACTGTAATACTCCCAACCATTGACAAACCAGTTCCTCCACTATCATGTTCACCTCCGCAGTCATCACCAAGTAACAGGTCAAACTTTTAGAGAAACAGGATGTGCCTTTTACAAAGAAAATGAGGGCAGCCTCTTTAAAGAGAGAGGGCAATCTGAGCTGCTTCTAACCCAGCATTTCACTCAGACTTTGACACCACTGATATTATTTTTGTGTAGTACAGCAGCTAATCATAGCTTGATTTTATAGATATGAATTAATCATTTTTGTCTGCAGTGCTTAACACAGTGCCAGGCCATGATGAGTGTACATGGTATTATCTGCTTAGCAACACTCACTTCCTTTGAAAACTGTCTCTTCACTTGCCCCACATTATCCTTATGAGTTCTTATTTAATCCCTTCGCAATGTCATAACTGAAAGCTTGATGAGAGGGTACCTAAATTTGGGCCAACTGCATTCTCTGGGATTTTTGAACTTGGGACCACAAGTAGTTGAAAGCTATAAGGTGAAAAGCTTGGAAGCTATCAATAGTCAGGCTTCCCACCACATGAAAGTAGGTAGTCTGCAAAAAGAAAGAAAGAAGTAACAGACAGCAGAGGAAAAAGATGGAGAGAGAATCTTCATCATTTTAGGCCCTGACTATATGGTTCTTGGGGTCTGCTGCATCCTTGCCTTTCTTGTGACTTGCATGCTGTGGGAGATAATGAGGGATCCTTCAAATGTATAAGTTGACTTTCTGTCCCTTTCTACCAGAACAATCTTACTTACCATCATTTAACAAGAACTTTGTAAACGTTTGCTGAGTGATAAATGAGTTGCTTTTCAATGTCCAAATGCAGAGTATCATAAGGCGGGAAGATGTTGGAGAGGCCACTTGCATTATCCCTCATTCCTGTGGTGGGGCCACGAGGACACAAGCTTAGGAGAAAGTTCTCTTACTTTTAAAGCCCTCTGTGATCACTGATGTTGTGTGTCGATTAGGCTGAGCCATGATTCTCAGTGGTTTAGCAATTCTGATATAATATGGCAGCTGTATAATGATGTAATCATGTCCATGATGAAAACTGATATAAATTGATCACCTCCATGATGGGGTCTTCTATGAGTAGCCACTCAGTTGAGAGTGAGTTTCCTTAGGGAAGTGGCCTACATCTAATATATGTACCCTTTCTGGCAGATCTTGCTGGCTTTTTCTCTGCTCTGGATCCTGTGTTCAGCTTGTCAGCATCTGACATCCAGTTCTTGGGCCTTGGGTCAGCAGCCTATTGTCTTACTTTCCAATCTTGGATGAGACGGGTTTACAGCCATGAGCCAGCAGCTTTCTGTCGGATCTGTTCGTTGGCCCCTGATGCTTCATGAGTCAGGAGAACCCTTAGCTTGATGCCAGATCCATAGATGCAGAACTTGCCAGGGTCTACAGCTGCATGGATCATTTTCTTGAGATAAATCTCTCTGTGTCTCACTCTGTCTCTGTCTGTCTCTCTAAAGATATATAGACTTCAATGATTTTGCTTCTTTAGAGAATCCAGCCTAAGATATTTGGTGCCTAGAGTAGTTCTAGAGAAACGAAATTTTAAGGATGAGTTTTCAAAATTGGTTTTCAAGTCCAGTTAGTCTTAAGGATGCTGATGACTCTGCTTCCAGTAGTAAAGCTGGCACAGCCGATCTATGACATGAGGTGGCAAATGAAACAGGCAAAATATCATCACCAATAACCAGGTATTGATGACAGTTGAGGCTCTGGGGGGACTGCATATTTGATATCTTTCTACAGTTTTACCATAATGAGAAGTAAAGGGACTTCCTATCCTGTCCTCTTTTTAACAGGCAGCCATGTTTGTGAAGCTATACTGGCCATGTTTATCATTTTCTTTTTTATTATTCTTGACAAGTTACACAATTCCCAAAAAGTTACACGATTCTACAACAAAAAGAAATTATTAAAGTTTATTATCAAAATGGTTGTTCTGTTTGCCAAGCATTTCTTGTGTTACGTGAAATTTATGATTCACATAATCATTGCACCAAGAGAACAATTTGACATTTAATCAAAAAATTCAAGACAATCGGCTTTGTAGCCAATCAGACAATGCCTGTGCATCGACAAACCACATGTTCCAATGAAAACACCACCACCACCATTCACCAGAGTGTACACAAGAATCCACCCCGATCAATTTCTTGATGAGCACAAGAACTGGGCCTTTCATTGACCACAGCTTGGTGGACTTTTCATCTAGACTTGAAGCTTTACCCTTACAAAATTGTTTTAACTCAAGAACTGAAGTCCAATGACTGCAGATTGTGCTGTACATTTGCTGACTCGACTCTGGAGCAACTGGAAGTTGACACTGCTTTTAGTCTAAAAATCATCTTTAGTCACAAGGCCCATTTTGAGATGAATAGTTTTGTTAGTAAACAAAACTATTATATTTGGAGCAATGAGAATTCAACAGAGATTCAGGAATGTCCACTTCATCCTAAAGAAGTTATTGTTCATTGTGGATTTTGGTCCAGCAGAATCATTGGCCCTTCTTTTTGCCAAGATGAGTAAGGAGAGGCTGTGACTGTTAATGGCAAAAGATATCAGGCTACGATAATTATTTATTTTTGGCCCCTTTTGGAAGGTGCTGAGGTGGCCATTTACTAGAAGTTCTTTTCCACACATAATGCCATCAAATGTACTTCAAAATAAGAAAACAATTAAAACTGTATCATTTATACAACTTGTTTTATCCCAGTTCAAAGACAGGACACCTTTATCGGAAGACCCTTTATAAGGAAGCTGGTTAGTTGGTTCTGCTTTTGCTAGACAAAATAGTGAAAGAAGGAAATGAGCTTGGGACTTCAGAGTTAAAGCTCAAGCACCACGTAAACGACCTCAAAGTTTTTACTTTTGCTTTTAAAGCCTTATTTCTTGTAACAGAGATGATATAGTTGAAAACCAACCCCAGAGTCTTATCACAGAGCTGCTGGTTTACAATGACAACTGAATTCCCAACCACCAATGAGCTCTAAACTGAAGAACTGATTGAGAAGAGATGGGATCCTGCAACATGGGATGGAAACATATGGGCAGATAATCAGAAGCTAGAGGCACTGATCTCCTAAATTCCATTGAATGACTTCTGTCAACTACACTAGCCCTCTCACTTTTATCTAAAGAGATTACTAGAGCTAAGCCTACTAACTGAAAAGGTTGGCAGTTTGAATCAACCAGGCATTCCTTGGAAACCCTATGCCCTATATGGTCTCTATAAGTCAGAATCCACTCAGTAGCAACAGGATTGGTTTCTTTGGTTTTTGTCTGCTAAGGCATCCTCTCCAGTAAAATCATTAGCCTCGCCACACCCATCTGATGACATAAACCCAGCTGCATCTGAAGAGCCTCTGTCTGAGTTATTACTTGGAGCGGTGCCTGAGACAGATGCCTTGGAAGACGACACCGAATGTTTTCAAACACATACTGCCACTCATTTTGGCTTCTGTGTCTGTAACTAGACAGAAGTCCCAGTGAGCTGTCAAAGGTGATCCAGGAGGAGGTATGCTACGTTCCAAAAGAACCACTTGACTTTTCTAGTATGTACAAACAGAAACCTGGGGAATGTGTGTGGAAATGGCTACTAAGGGTGTGAGACAGTGGTACAAGAAACATAAAGATGGATCACTATGAGTTTTTTGATAAGCATATACCAACTGAAGGCGGAGAGCAGCAGTACTACAGACCCTTTCTGAGACCTCCTTGAGGGACAGCAGTGAAGTCAAATCCTCCCAGTAGGGAGAATGTCAAGCAGTGCACCTGCTTGTTTCCATTGCTTGGAAGAAGAAATGGTCAGATGCGAGACTGTATACTGATTCATGGGCCGTGTCCAGTGGTTTGTCTAGATGGTCATGGTCTTGGAAGGTAAATGTCTGCACCTTTGTACCTTTGTATAGTTGGAGACATGGAAGAATAAGGAACAGTTATGAAGACAGACCTCTCTGAATGGGCCAAAGAAGTAAAATTTGTGTCTCATAGGAATGCTTGGCAAAAGGCAACGTCAGTAGAGAGGGATTTTAACAATCAAATGGAGGGGATTAAGTGTTTTGTGGAAACTAGTCATCATCTTTCCTTAGCCACTCCTGCCATTGCCCAGCGGGGTCATGAACAAAGTGGCCATGGTAGGGATGAAGGTTATACATAGGTTCAGCAACATAGGCTTCCATTCACCCGTGCCGTCTCGGCTGTAGGCACTGCTGAGTGTCTCGTCTTTCAGAAGCACAGGCAAACACTGAGTCCCTAATAGGGCACCGTTCTTCAAAGTGATTAATCATCAGCTGGTGGCAGGCCTATTGGACCACTTCCTATCATGGAAAAGGCAGCATTTTGTTCTTACTGGAATAGACACTTGCAGTGGATATGGCTTTCCCTTCCCTGCAGGCAGTGTTTCTGCAAAACCATCACCTATGGACTTACAGAATGCCTTACATCCACCATCATGGTATCCTGTGTAGCAAATGAAACACACCAGTGGGCCCATGCTCATCAAATTCCCTGGTCTTGCTATGGCTCCATAATCCTGAACCAGCTGGCTTGATGGAACAATGGAATGGCTTTCTAATGACACAGTTAGAGCACTAGCTAGGTAGCAATGGGGCAGTGTTCTCCAGAAGGCTGTATATGCTGTAAACCAGCACCCAACATATGGTGCTGTTTCTCCCATAGCCAAGATTCATGCATGCAGGAGTCAAGGGGCAGAACATGAAGGATACCACTCACTACTACCTCTAATGACCTACTTGCAAAATTTTTATTTCCTGTCCCTGCTACCTTATATTCTGTGGGTCTACAGATCTTAGTTCCAAAAGGAAAAATGTTCTCACCCAGACACACATTACTGATTCCATTGAACTGGAAGTTCAGAATGCCACCCAGCCACTTTAGACTTCTTAAGCCTCTGGATCAACAAAGCAGGGAGTTACAACATTAGCTGGTGCAACCAATCCCAATCACCAGGATGAAATTGGATCGATAGTATTAATGGAGGTAAAGAATGCAAGAGATCCTTATGATATCTCTCAGTATGACCATGCCTGAGAGTAAAGTCAATGGAAAACTAATATTATTGTTTGGTGCCATGGAGTTGGTTTTGACTGATTGGGACCCTATGTACAAAAAGCTGCCCACTCCTGGGCCATCTTTACAATTTTTGTCATGTTTAAGCCCATTGTTGCAGCCAGTGTGTCAGTCCATCTCACTGAGGGTCTTTCTCTTTTTTGATGACCATCTACTTTACCAAGCATGATGTGCTCTTGACAATACATCCAAGTATGTGACACACTGACTTGCCATCCTTGCTTTTAAGGAGAGCATTCATCTTGTACTTCTTAAGACAGATTAGTGCATTCTTTTAACAGTAGATGGTATAGTCAATATTCTTCTCCAACACATTTTAAAAGTGTCAATTCTCCTTCAGTCTTTTTTATTCATTGTCCGGCTTTCACACTCAAAAACATGGCTTGGGTTAGTGCACCTTAGTCTTCAAGTGACATCTTTACTTCTCAGCACTTTAGAGAGCTCTTTTGCAGCAAACTTTCCCAGTGCAGTGTGCCTTTTGATTTCTTGGCTGCTGTTCCATGGGTGTTGATTGTGAAACTGAGTAAAATGAAATTCTTGACAACTTCAGTCTTTTCCCTGCTTATCATGATGTTGCATATTGGTCCAGTCGTAAGGATTTTTGTTTTCTTAGTGTTGAGGTGCACTCCATTCTGAAGCTGTGGTCTTTGATTTTCATCAATAAGTGCTTTGAGTCTTCTTCACTTTTAGCAAGCAAAGTTGTCATCAGCATATCTGCATATTGCAGGTTGTTAATGAGTCTTCATCCAATCCTAGTGCCATGATCTTCTTCATATAGTCCAGCTTCTGAGATTATTTGTTTAGCATACTGACTGAACAGATATGGTGAAAGAATACAACCCTGATGCACCCCTTTCCTGAATTTAAAGCATGCAATATCCCCTTGTTCTGTGTGAACAATTGCCTCTTGATCTATGTACAGGGTCCTCACGAGCACAATCAGCATTCTGGAATTCCCAATCTTGGCAATGTGTATTCATAATTTGTTATGAGCCACACAGTTGAATGCCTTTGTGTAGTCAATAAAACACAGGTAAACATCTTCCTGGTACTCTCTGCTTTCAGTCGGGATCCATCTAACATAAGCAACAATATCCCTGGTTTCGTATCCTCTTCTGAATCTGGCTTGAATTTGTGGCAGTTCTCTCTCAATTAAGCTGCTTTTGAAGGATCTTCAGCAAAATTTTACTTGTGTGTGAGATTAATAATATTGTTGAAAATTTCTGCATTAAATGGGATTACCTTTTGGGGGGATAGGCATAAATATATATCTCCTCCACTTGGTTGGCTAAACATCTGTCTTCCAAGTTTCTTGGAATAGATAAGCAAACACTTCCAGTGCTGCATGCATTTGTTCAGACATCTCAGTTGGCATTCTATCAATTCCTGGAGCATTTTTTTTTTGCCAATGCCTTCAGTGTAACTTGTACTTCTTCCCTCAGTACCAGTGGCTCCTGCTCATATTGTATCTCGCAAAATGGTTGAACATCAACCAATACTTTTTGGTATAGTGACTCTGTGTATTAAAAAACCATTGAGTCAATTCTAACTGATAGTGACTCTATAGGACAGAATAGACTGCTCCACTGGGTTTCAAGGAGACCCTGGTAAATTTGAACTGCTGACCTTTTGGTTAGCAGACACAGCACTTAAGCACTATGCTACCAATGTTTCCACTCTGTGTATAGAGCGTCCCAATTCTGACATGACTACTAATGGCCCAGATCATTCAGAAATGAAGGTTTAGATCAGCCCACCAAATAAGGAATCACAACCGGCTGAAGTACTTGCTGAAGGCAAAGAGAATACAGAATGGGTCATGAAAGAAGGTAATTCTAAATATCAGTTATGACCACACAACTAGTTGCAGAAACGAGGAATGTAATTGTCATTGAGTATTTCTTTGTTGTATGTGCATCAAAATTTTTTCTTTTTTAACTTATAAAATATAAAATGTAACAGGGCTAGTGTATGTCAGTTGTACCTGTTACTTGTATCATGTTAGTCACAAGTATGACTTGATAACTGTTTTTATTCAAAGATTATGTGTGGTTTAATGAGATGTACACAGGTGCCAGGTTAACAACAGGTGGACAGTGATGGTTAAGGTTGTGTGTCAACTTGTCTGGGCCATGATTCTCAGTAGTTTGGCAGTTATGCTGTAGTTTGACAGTTATATAATGGTGTAATCACCTCCATAGTGAAAACTTATACCATTTGAATATCTCCATGAGGGGATCTGATGAGAACAGCCAATCAATCAAAAGAAAGTTTCCTTGGGGGTGTGTTCTGCATCCAATATACGTGGACTTTCTGGCTCACCGGCTTTTGTTGTGCTCTGGATCCTGCATTTGGTTCAACAGCATCTGACTTCCAGCTCTTGGGCCTTGGGCCCATGATCTGCTGTCTTACCTGCCAACCTTGGATTCATCAGCCTTCACGGCCATGAGCCAGCAGCCTGCCACCTGCCTTGTGAATCTTGAGTTCATCAGTCACTGTAGCTACCTGAGTCATAAGAGGCCCCAGCCTGATTCCTCATCCATGGACTTGGGACATGCCAGCATCTAAAACTGTATGAGCCATTGCCTTGAAGTAAATCTCTCTCTCTATAAATACCTTTATTTGTTTGTTTGTGTATACTGTCACTGGCTTTGCTTCTCTTAGGGAATCCGTCGTAAAATACTTTCTTAGGGAAAAATTTTGTAACTTTCTTTGATTACTTAACAAAGAGGGTAAGAGGACAACTGAATCTCTCATTCCTTCTTGAAAGTCCTCCTGATTTCCATTCCTGGTCTTGATTGATGATTTCCACTTCTCATTTTAAAAGTATTATTTTGAATCCTTAACTCTTTCGTCTCATTCTATTTTTCATGTTATCTAAAATCTATTAATTTTGCCCTTATTTTTTTTTGTTGTTAATTTCATCCTGTATATCACTGTCATGTGGTGAAAAGTCTTAGCATTTTCCAGGAAATTAAAGGGGCACGTCATATAGGGATATGTGATATACATTCTTTTATCCAGAAAACATTTACTGAGAGCCTTGAGCATATCAGACATTGTGCTAAGAGCTCTCATAATTTAAGCTCATAAGTGAGAAGTGGCAAGCCATATCCCAACACAATGCTTTTTATTGCTTGTTGCTGAAGTAGGTGGACCACCATTTATGTACTGTGAATCTTAATTCTGAGGATTTACTTTTGTTTCTTACAGTCACCATGAGACCACTTCTTATTAAATTCTCAAATTGAAAGTATTTAGACCATGCTAGGCTGGCTCGCAATAGCATGAACTTAGGTCACAAATCTGTATGAGTGTCATCTTGTAGTTAAAATTCTCAGATGATATTTCTTCCCTTTTCCTCTCCTAACACCGACGTAGACAAATGTACTTTCTTTGTGGCCTTTCTCTGTGTGGAGAGTGTATTTCTCGCTTACATTTGTACTGAGGATGTAGCCCTTTGCTGTTCCAGTTCTATGTAAAGGTTTCTTATTAAATACCTCATCTTAAGCATTTGTTCTTTTCTGATTACTGCATAAAAATCATGGTGCATCTTTTAAATGATGGCATCTTACAATGAATACATATGGTTGATAACTAAAAAGCATAGTACTTTGGGATTTGGTACAAAATGGGCATAGGAAATGAGGAGAAATGAGACAGTTGCTGAAAAGAGGTAGAAACAAGCAAAAGTGATTTTGCATAATTTTTACTTCAGGGATTAAAAGTCAATACGTTTGACTCTAAATTTGGCCACTGTAGTATATAAACATGGTATGTCTCTGTTTCAGACAGTCCTGCCCTTATGACTTAAGCATCTGTAGCCAATCAGAAAATAATGATAATCTGACTTGACTGACAAACATTCTTACTGACTGCAAGGCCATTTGGAGCTTAGATGCCTGGGGAAGAGCTACAAAACCAGGAAGATCTGGTAACTCAGAGTAGTGTTTCACAGCAAGGAAGAGTGTTTTAAGAGTACAATGTACAATTTGGTTCATTTGGGACTATATTATTTCCCTGAAAGGGGGGTTGCCTAGGCATCCTTGGTGACTGCATATTTATTGCTTATATCCACTATTAAATGTAAATCCCATTAAGGACAGGAGCTTTGACTTCCTTCTTCATCAATGTCTTCCAGTGCCTAGATTACCACTTTCCATAGTAGATGCATAAAGAATTTATTCTCTGGGTGAACGAATGGGTAATGGGTCGCTGTTGGCACTGCCAGTGGTACCTAGGACAGGGCCAGAGTCACAGACGTTGTACCTCAGGCCTGAGTTTACAGTGCTGAGGAGATGCAGTCATCACGCCCAAAGTAAACAGTCTGAGCTTTGAGATACTGGGTATAGGAGCCAAGACCTGAAGTGAAATGAGTCCACAGCTGAGATGTGAGGACTGGGGCAAGCAGAGGGAATTATCTTGGAGGAGGATCCTCAGCTGGAGAGAAAGGCTTCATTCACCTCCATCTTTTTCATAGTGTCTGCAGCCTCTGGCGTGGGTGTGCTGAGGGCAGGGAAAAGAGCCAAGGTTTAGTGAATGGAAGGTTTCATTTAACACTGAGGGAAGCATTTTTAAAACGCTGTCAATGAGATGTTTAAATCATAAAAAGAAACATTTTTCCTTTTTTATTTTTTTAATTTAAAAAGCAACCCCCTGACAAACAAAGCAGTAAGGTACAGAAGTGTCACCGGCTTCTCTCCAACAGGCTTCTGTTTTTCGCACATTAAGGATGCCTTTTTCTCATCAGTGCCATTTCTCATCACCGAACTTCCTTCTCTGTTTCACTCATTGCCATCTGGCTTGACCTCAGTACATCGACTAAGGCCTTACTACAGACTCTGGTAACTTCTTTTTATTCCTTTCCTATTTTACTTTTCCGTGGCATCTGACACCGCTAACAATGTCCTATTTTCTAAAACTTTTACCTCCGTTGGTTTCTGGGACACAATCTTTTCTTGGTTTCTTCTCAGTTTAATTTGCTGCCTTTTCATTCTCTTATCTTTTTTGTTGGTACTGTCCAAGCCCTCCCACCCGGACCTCTCTCTTCTCCCAGTATACCACCGCCTTGAGTTCTCTCATTGATGTCCATAGCTTCAAATACCACATTTAGAATGATAACTCCAAAAATGAACCTCCAGTCTAGAGTTCTCTTCGCAGGGCCAGAAGCATGTTCAGCTGGAAATTACTGAGATTTATCAGTTTTCCTTGGATTTTTGCAAATAGTAATCTATCTGGCTTCTCTTCCTTCCACTCAGTGCCAGTGTCTTTTCTCCTCCGCAGACTCCATTCTGATCATACTTCTCTTCAGCCTATACAGCAATTGTTACACAGCCATATCACGTCAGAACTGGTATTAACTGACCTCTTCCACTAACCTCTTGAAAATCTTTTGTACAGTTATTCTCTGTCATTTACCCTGAAGGCACTGTTTTTGATCAGTACTTCAGGCCTTCGTATAAGCAACCTCTTCTCCCGGAATTTTCCCATCCCACTAGTACCCGTTTGGGAGAGTCGACCTCAAAGTCTACGTCCTCAGTGAAGACTTCTCAGATGCTGTCAGTGGCAGTCACTGTTCTGGGAGTTCCTCAAAGCATTTTGCACATCGCTCTCCTATCATATTTATCGCAGGATGCTGCAGTGTTTTGTTTCCATGTCTGTCTTTCTCATTACACTGGCTCCTATGGAATAGTATTATGCATAAATCATCTTTAGAGGCTACCATAAATCATACTCTCTACTACATAACTGAAATTCAAGTACTGAATGAACTGATGAGCGCAAATGTCAGGTCTGGATGAACTATCTCCTTATTAAACATGAACTCCTTTTAAAACCAGCACTGCCACATTTGTAACTTAGTTGTGAGTTCCTTAAGATTTTATCACACCAGCTGACTCTTAAATAGCATTCTACAAGACCAGCATGGAAGGGAAATTTCTAAGTATGTAAAGTAGTCAAAATAAGATGCCCCTTCCCAAACATACTTTCAGATCCACTAGTCATGTTGTGTTTAAAATTAATTAATGATCAACATTTATTGAGAGCTGTATCTTAAGATACCTTATGTAATTACTTGATTTAATCATCACAGCAACCCTATGAGGTAAGTACTATATTATCAGTTTGGTGTTAGAGAAGAGGAATTCAAGATCTAGACAGACAAGTCATGTGCCCAAGATTACACTCTATAGATTGAAATTTAGCTAGCATAAGCACAGAGCTCAAGTTTCTAACTGCTACAGTTTACCATCCCTGCAGAGGCTGCCTATTGCACAAAATCCAAGAGACCCTTAGCCTTTAGCTTCTGGTCAGCAATTCGAGAGAAGCTCCTCTGCTTACCCTTAGTGTAGGCTAGGACCCTGCCCACTATCCTTTGCATACCTCTGTCGTGGCACTTCTAGCATTTTATTTGATTGCTAACCTACAGCTATTGTCTACCCAGTTGAGCCCTGTTACAGAAACGGTTAATTGTGTGGCTACCAACTAAAAGGCTGGTGGTTTGAATCTACCCAACTGCCCATTTAGACTCTGGACTTCTCAAGGGCAGAAACTGGTTATATTTTATACTGGTATATGTACAACACCAAACACGGTGTCTGTTGTTTATCAGGTTTTAAGTGAATGTTTATTGAATTGAAATAAACCAAATGGAGAACCCTGGATTAAATGGTGGCCTTCCCCCAGAAATAAATTCCCTTTACATTTCCTCCTTCTCAGTATTTAAACTGATACCTTTTTAGTCTGACACAAAAGTTTCACAAACCCTTTGAAAATCACCAGTATACAAAAGACAACTAATTTTTTTCAGCTGGGATTCATGTTTTGCGTATCCTCAGTGACTAAAAACACTTTGTTCAGATTTACTTATTTTGTACCATGAACACAGTTTGTTTTAAATACAAATACACACACAAGGTATTTCAACACTGAATGCAATTTCTGACTGCATCCTCTCCCCCCATAGCTCATGATGCGCCTCCACCGAGAATCTCCAGTTTCCCTTCCTTAGACAGGATTCCAGCCGCTTGAATCTTGGCCAGTGGCTGAGCCTTACCACCAGTAACCAGATTTCCCAGATGATGAGTTCCTTCCCTTCATACTCACCCCTGCACCTCCACTCCTCACTTTGCTGGACCCCTCCACTTTGTTTGGGCCCCAACTGCTGGCCTGAAACCTAGGTCTGACTGTTGCAAGATGAGTTCACTGACTTTGCCTTCTCTTGGATCTAGTCTGTCTTCCTACCCAGCTCCCACCACTTCCCAAACCATGTTTATCCTGGTGGGTAGGTTTCCTGTCAGGACCTGGTTCTTTCTGGCCCCTCCCTTCCAATTCCAAAGACTTGACACATTCAAATAAACCTGAATGTTTAACAGGCTGAGAGAACCGAGGTCTCTGCCTGAAGCAAGCCTGTGGTATTTCCCATGACAGGGGAAGCCCAACAAGATGAGGCTTGACTTTGCCTTGCAGTCAGTTTTATCCCTCAGAAGGCAGAAGTTTCCAGAGAGGGCATGGTTACTTTGAGCTTAACTCTAACCAAGATTGAAGTGATTTGTTGATACTAAATCTTAGATTTTGTGTTAGCCTATTAATGGCACTGTTCACAGACAGGCAGAGTAGAAGCGTAGAAGGAACTCCAGCAGTGGACTGAGAAAGGACTCCAGCTTAGTGTGAACCTGGTCCAGTTAATTAAGCTTTGTGAGATCCAGTTTCCTTAAATACATTCTGGGGACAACAGTAGCTATTTGTAGTTACTGTAAAGATGAAATGTGAATTCACTAACAGTGCTGAACACCAGTTGCTGTTGAGTCAACTCTTAGAGACCCTATTTGTCGGTGTAGAATGGCATTCCACAGAGTATTCAATGGCTGATTTTTCAGTAGTTTGCCAGGCCTTTCTTCCAAATGCACCTTTGGACACCAATTTCTAACCTGTTAATTAGCAGCCAAGTTCGTTAACCATTTGTACCACACAGGGACTTGGAAATATAGTAGGGAATACAATGAATGCAATGAATGCTTGTGTGACTATCCTCTTTGGCAGCACATAATCTAGGTTTGAAATTGTTGTTTTCTTTTTCTTTGAAGAAAAATTAAGAGTGTGCTGTCACAGGGGATTTGGGGGAGAGCAGTTAGGGTTGGATAGTGGTGTGGGTACAGAGTTTTATATGGCAACTTGGTTTGGATTGTAAACTTTCACTTAAAGCGCAACAAAATATTTTTAAAAAAACTAAAACTTCATATTTCCAAATGTTTAATAAAAATATGAGTTTGTTCTCATGGTTAGAGACTCTAAGTGCAAAGCTTGGATGCTTATTATATCCATCTTCCTAAGAATCTTATTATTGTGGTGGGTGTTTTTATTCTCTTTATGATGTTACTGTTGTGCCATCAAGTCAATTCTGACTCATAGCAACCTTATAGGGCAGAGTTCAACTGACTCGTAGGGTTTCCTGTCATCTTCAAGTGAGCAGACCGCCAGGTATTTTCTACTACAGAGCTGGTGGTGGGTTCCATCTTCCTACTTTTGATTGAAGCCAAGAGTTTAAACATTGTGCTATAATGGCTTTTTATTATCATAACAGAGCAGAGGAAACCAAGACCTATAGGATTTAGGTAACAGGAATAAAAGTATAATATTACTAAGTATCACAATTCTGGGCTTATCTCTGAGATAGTATCAACCCAGATATATTAAGAATGTTGCCTCATGTTCACCAGAAGCTCTTTTTGGTAGTTACATGCGATTTTAAATAATAAAAAGAAAATCAATAACTATTTACTAAGTGGAATTTATTTGATAGCAGTGTTTGAAACTAACAGTACATGGAGTGGGTGGTATTTAAACAGGTCTTTGCCATTCTGAAAAACAGTTACCTCAGCCTCTTCAATATGTCTTAAGCTGGGTTCTTTAGCGAAGTAAAACTAGTGAAGTGTGTGTGCGTGTGTGTGCGTGTGTGTGTGTGTGTGTGTGTGTGTGGAGAGAGAGAGAGAGAGAGAGATTCATATCAAGAAAATGGCTCACATGGTTGTATAGGCTTGGAAAGTACCAAGTCTATGGGTCAGGCTTCTGACTCATCTAGCTGCAGGGCCAGTTAACCCAAGATTGGCGGTTCAAACAGCAGGCTGCTGGCTCTTGGAGAACAGAGGTGATGAGTCTGAGATTAACAAGTAAGGTGACAGCTGCTAGTTCAAGTAGGAAACAGCCGAGTTCAGATAATGACAAACCAAATGAGCAGAGCAAAACGCACTGAGCTTTGCCAGTAAGTCCATTTACATACATTGGATGTAGGACATACCCCCAGGGAAACTCTTTCAATTGATGGGCTGCTCACACAATCTCATTTTAAAGGAGATTACATTATGTCAGATTCATCATGGAGATGATTGCATCATTATATAACTGCCAAAACACTGAGAATTATGACCCAACAACGTTGAAACATAACTTTAACCATCATAGTCCATCCATTGTCAACTTGACATCTGTACATATCTTAAACCATTCATAATCTCTAAAGATAATTATAGTCAGTCTTGCAACTAACATGTGTACAATCAAAAGTACACTAGTCCTGTTTATGTCTTTTTTTTAATTGTGATTAAGTGAATGTATACAATCCAAACAAATTTTGCATGTCCGTCTATCTGCAACTCCTTCTGTTCTCCTTGCCCGGTGACAGCACACTCCTCATTTTCATTCTGTACTTGTAGTATCCTCTTAACAAGCTCCTGTCTCCACCTCTCTACACTCTTTTGTCCCATCTAAAAAGGTACCAGTAGGACAGCATCCTATAAGTGCGTAGAACCACAAAGTACACACACCATATGGTCACACTGGTCCCCAGGTCCAGTCCATTTTTGTCTGAAGAGTTGATCTTAGTAGTGTTTTCTGGTCAACGGCTGCAACAGATCTAGGGGCCATGCTCCCAGGGAATCCTTCAGGCCATCAGACCATCATATGTGGTCTTCTAGTAAAGTTCTTGGGCTGCACTTCTCTTTTTCTTGTGTTGCCACAGAGACCTTACATGGTGTTCCCCATCACAGTTGATGTTGGTGGTGGCCAGGCACCATCTGGTTCTTCTGGTCACATGTTGATACAGTCTCTCATTCACACGGGTCCTTCTGTCTTTTTTTTTCTCTTGTCTTTGTTGTTCTTGGTCATCATCTGTTCTGGATGAGTTGGGACCACTTGGTGTGCCTCAGATGGCAGCTTGCTAGCTTTAAGACCCCAGACACCACTCACGAAAATGGGGTGGGAAAGACTTCTACCAATAGGCTAGTTATGCCAATTGGCCTCAATGTCCCCCAAGAACATGGTCTCCAGACCTCGATTCTGCTGCTCCATCCTTGCAATATTGGGTTGAGATTAGAAGAGCTTTCAGTTTATGGTGAAGTTCAGTTAAGTTGATCTACTTTTTACTGTGCTCTGTCACTGCTTTCACTTGACCAAATTTCTATCAACTGCGTAATCCGCAACCAATCCTCTTCCTCTCTCCCCACCCTTATGGCAATGAAAGAATCTTTTCTTCTGTACATGAATTTATTTTTGAGTCCTTATAGCTATTGTGGACCATGTTGCAATAAACATTTGTGTGCATGTATCTGTTTGTATGACAACCTTTGTTTGTGTAGGATAAATTCCGAGCAATGAGATTACTGGATCAAATGGTATACCTATTTCCAGCTTTTTAAGGAAGCTTCAAATTGTTTTTCAAAGAAGTTGTACCATTTTGCAATCCCACCAGCAGTGTAGCAGAGTTCCACTCTTCCCACAGCCTCTCCAGCATTTGTTGTTTCATGTTTTGGGGATTATGGCCAACCTTGTTGGAGTGAAATGGTATTTCATTGTAGTTTTGATTTGGATTTCCCTAATAGCTAATGATTGTGGGCATTTTGTCATGCATTTTTTTGGCTGCCTGATGTCCTCTTTGGTGAAGTGTCTGCCCATCTCCTATGCCCATTGCTTAATTGGGTTATTTATCTTTTACTTGTTGATATTTTGCAGTAACTTGTAGACGTCAGTCAGACCTGTAGTTGCCAAATGCTTTTCCCCATTCTGTAGGTGGTCTTCTAACTCTTTTGACCGTCTTTGGATGAGCAAAAGTGTTTGACTCTTAGTAGTTCCCATTTATCATTTCCTCTTCTGTTGATCATGCTTTGTTACCAGATTTTGTAGTCTATCTAAGCCATGTATCAGAACTTGCATGGTTAACCACATTTTTTTCTTGCAAGATCTTTATCATTTTAGGTTTGATATTTAGATCTTTGATCCATTTTGAGCTACTTTTGGTATATGATGTGAGATGCCGGGGGCCAGCCCCGACACTTTACAGGGTCCCGCACGGAGGGAGGGAGAGGCGCGGCGGGAAATGAATCAAGGAGACAGAAAAGACTTTTCTGGTTTAAGGCAGCCCGACCCAGAGAGCAAGAGCAAGAGAGAAGGCTGTCTGTCTTTATTGTTTTTATAGTAAGAGTGACGTGAATTTTACCCTGCCCACTGACCACACAATCTATTGGCTAGTTCAAAACCAAAACCTCGTGGTTGGCAAATTTGAAACCAAAAACCTCGTGGTCTTGAGATGATGTAATTTTTTACTCTGCCACATGAGCTATTAGTTAACTGAAACCTGGTGATCCTTTTAACTGTCAAAGCTTTTTAGATAATGGCCTATGGATGCCTCGAGCTCAATCAGCCCTACTTATACCTCAAGGTTAAAAGGTTCACGAGGAAGGGTCTAAAGTTTATGATCTCTATTTGTTCCTACTTTGCTCTTTATCTCCTCCTGCGGGGATAGTAAACATCTACTGTCCCCCACCCTATGTTCTTCTCAAGCTGTTCTAAAGAGGATAATTCCTTTCACATGGGTGGGGATGTGCAGTTGGGGGAAGTCAGCAGGGGTTGGGCCGGCCTCGTTGCTCTCAAGCTGGCTGTGTTAGAAATCATTCCTCTGAGCTCTTTTTCCAGAGATTCCTGTACAGGTTTTCCCAATATTATCTCACAGACCAAGGGGGTAGTAAAGGGCCCCTCTCAGAAGGCATCTCCCCTGATCCTTGTGCCAGGAGAGGAGGGGGTATCTTTTTGAAGAAAATTTGATTAGGAAGCCAAATAATATCAAGGACAGTAGGCTAAAAAACATGTCACAGGTGAGATGCTTCAGCCCGTCATTTGCAGGAGCTCGTGACTTTGTCTACAAGGCTGATGGCGGACCTCCGCAGTGAGATATGGGTCTTGCTTCAGTTTTTTGCAGATGTATATTCAATTTTGCCAACACCATTTGTTACAGAGACTTTTTATCCCAGTTTACAATCTTAGAAATTTTATCAAATATCAACCATTCATAAGAGGATGGTGGCATCTCTGGAGTTTCACCCCTGTTCCATTGGTCTATATGTCTCTTTTTGTACCAATACCAGGATGTTTTGACTACTGTGGCAGTGTAACGGGTTCTAAGGCCAGGTAGGGTGGGGCCTCCCACTGTGTTCCTCTTCTTCAGTAGTGCTTTCCTTGTCTGGAGTTCCTTCCCTTTCTAAACAAAGTTGGTGATTTGTTTTGCCATCTCATTAAAAAATGACACTAGATTCATATTAGGATTGCATTGTACATGTAGATCACTTTGGGTAAAACAGACATTTTCACAATGTTAAGTCTTCCTATCCATGAGCAAGGTAGGTTTCTCCACTTATGTAAGTCTCTTTTGTTTTCTTGCAGTAAGGTCTTGTAATTCTCTCTGTGTGGGTCTCTTTTAATTCTGGTTAGATTTATTCCTAGGCATTTATCTTTCAGGGGGCTACAGTAAATGGTATTGGTTTAGTGGTTTCTTCTTCGATGATCTCTTTATTGGTATAAAGGAATTCTACTGATTTACTTACGTTTACCTCACATCCTGATACTTTGCTGAACTCTTCTGTTAATCCCAATAGTTTACTTATGGATTCTTTAGGATTCACTGCATGTACAATCATATCATCAGCAAAGAGGGAGATTTTTACTTCTTCTTTGCTAATGCAGATGCCTTTTATTTCTTTGTCTTGTCTAATTGCTCTGGTTAGAACCTCTAGTACAATGCTGAACAGAATGGTGAGAGTGGGCATCCTTGTCTACTCCCTGTTCTCAAGGGGAATTCTTTCAGTCTCTCTCCATTCAGGATGATGTAGGCGGTTGACTTTGGGTAGATGCCCCTTATTGCATTGTTTCCCCTCTATTCCTATTTTGCTGAGAGTTTTTAGCACAATGTTGGACTTTGTTGAATGCTTTTTCTGCATCAGCTGACAAAATCAGGTGATTCTTATCCTTTGAGTTATCCATGTGGTTGATCACGTTGCTTTTTCTGATGTTGAACCAGCCTTGCGTTCCTGGTATGAATCCAACTTGGTCATGATGAATTATTTTTGACATGTTCTTCAGTTCTGTTGGTTAGGATTTTATTGAAGATTTTTGCATCTAGGTTCATGAATGATATTGGTCTGTAACTTTCCTTTTTTGTGGGATCTTTCCCTGGCTTTGGTATCAGGGTTATGCTGGCTTCATAGAATAAATTTGAGAGTATTCCACCCCTTTCTAGGCTGTGAAGTAGCCTCAGTAGCATTGGAATTATCTCCTCTAAAAGTTTGGTAGAATTCTCTGGTGAAACCATCTGGTTTGGTTGGTAGTTTTTTTTTTTTTTTTTTGATGACTTTTTCAATCTCTTTCTTTGTGACAGGTTTATTAAGTTGTTCTACTTCTCATTGTGATAATTTTGGTAGGTGATACGAATCTAGTAATTTGTCTATTTCTTCAATTTTTCAAATCTGTTAAATTCGTCTTTCATAGTGTCCTATCATGACACTTTTGATTTCAGTTGAGACTGCTGTGACATCTCTCATCTCATTTCTTATTCTGGTTATTTGTTTCCTCTTCTGTTTTTCTTTTTTAAATTTAGCTGATGGTTTATCAGTTTTGCCCATCTTTTCAAAGAACCAGCTTTTGGTTTTGTTAAATTTTTCAATTGTTTTTCTATTGTCTAATTCATTTAGTTCTGTTCTAATCTTTATTATCTGTTTTCTTCTGGCCTCTGAGGGGTTCCTTTGTTGCTCTCTTTCCACTTGTTCAGGCCATATGACTAGTTATTTCGTTTGGGTCCTTTCTTCATTCCAGATGTGTGTATTTAGAGAAATAAATTGACCTCAGAGCACTGCTTTTTCTATATCCTATAGGTTCTGACAGGGTATGTTTTTATTTTCATATGATTTCGTAAATTTCTTTATTTGATCCTTGAGTTCTTCTATAACCCATGAATTTTTTAACAAGGCATTGTTCAGTTTCCATGAGTTCAAGTTTCTACCTATGTTTTCTCTGCTATTGGTTTCAGCTTTTATGGCTTTATGGTCCGAGAGAATACTTTGCAATAATTCAACAGTTTAGATTTATGTGGAGACTTGCTTTATGTCCTAACTCATGGTCTATTCTGGAAAATATTCCATGCGCATTGGAGAAGAACCCAGCCCAGTGTCGTCGAGACAGATTGGAGAAGAAGATGTGCTTATCTGCTGATGGGGAAAATGTCCTATATATGTCTATGAGGTCTGGTTGGTTGATTGTCACAATAAGATCTTTTGTATCTTTACTGAGCTTTATTTCTTGATGATCTGTCCTTTACTGAAAGTGGAGTGTTGAAGTCTCCATCTATTATTGTGGAGTGACCTATCTCACTTTTCAGTGTTGTCAGTGTTTGTTCCAGGTGTTCAGATGCTCTGGTATTGGGTGCATAAATATTTAATATTGTTATGTCTTGCTTATGTATTGAACCTTTCAGCAATAGTGACCAGCCTTGTCCATGATGGTAGATTTTACATTAAAGTCTATTTTATCTGAGATTAGTGTTAGGCTGAAACCCAAGCCCCTTCCCCCAACAGTTCCCAGAATGGCTCGAGTCAAAATGTCTCATCCACCAGCTATTCCGGAAATTCCATTCAAATGAGACTAGCTGCCCCGGCCCACTAGCTACCACTTCTTCCCCATAGGCTCAACTAGATCTCTTCTCCCCTCACTCCACTGAAATAATACCCCTTATGTTAATTAAGCAACTCTAATTGTCCACAACCCCATTGACTATTTGCCACGGGCACTGTCCTCATTGTCACGAGTGCTGTCTTCAGCGCTGTCCTCAACAAGGTCCACTGGCACCCCTTTATAAGCCCCCAACCCCCAAGCCAGTGAGCTGTTTTACAGACTCCCATCCGAGAACTCTGTAAAGCTGCCTGGGACGCAAATAAACTCTTCCTTTTCCTTCTCTTCCTCTCTCTAGTTTTCCTCTACTACATAGTTTTGATTAAATGAAACCCACTGCATCCAAAAAGCTCTAACAATTACTATTGTCACTTCTGCTCTTCTTTGTATGTTGTCAGCTTGGTATATATTTTTCTATCCTTTGATTTTCAGTTTGTTCATATCTTTGAGTTTTAGTTGTGTTTCTTGTAAGCAACATATAGACAGATCATGTCTTTTTATCCAGCATGTCACATGCTGTCTCTTTATTGGAGCATTCAGTCTATTTACACTCAGAGTAATTACTGATAGGTATATGTTTAGTGCTGTTATTTTGATGCCTTTATCTTGGTCTTGTTAATATTTTCTGTGTTGTTCTAAATATTCTATTCTGGGTCACTCTTCTTTATGGGTTGACTTTTCATCTTTTTCAGTGTTGGTTTTATGTTTGTTGAGACTCCTGAATTATGTTTCTTCTGTTCATATATTGTGTTGTTATTTTGCTTTTTGCCTACCCTATGATCCCCTTTACTACTCTAAGTTTAAACCAGACTTTAACTTCTTCATATCTTTTTAATTTCCTTTCCATCTGAAAGGGTTATAACTATTGTAATATATTCCTGTTTTTAGTGTGATGATGTCAGTTTTCATTGATTGAGCTTTGTGACTTTCCTAACTGCATAGGCTTCTGGATGCTGTGTCTGCATTGCCTTCTTAAGGATATATGTGATGTTTTGGTTTTTCTAAATAAAGAACTTCCTTATTTCTTACAGTTTTGGTTTGATTTTTACAAAGTCTCTAAGCTTCTGTTTATCTGCAAATGTCTTAATTTCACCCTCATATTTGAGGGACGGTTTTGCAGGATATATAATTGTTCATTGGAAGTTTTTCTCCGTCATGGCTTTGAAAGTGTAATCTCACTGCCTTCTTGCCAACATCATTTCTGTTTAGAAGTCAGATGACAGCCTACAGGGCTTCCATTTGCATGTTAGCTTTGCTTTAAGCCTCACAGCCTTTAAGAGCCTCTCTTTATGATTCATTTTATTAAGCTTGATTATAATATGTTTTGGTGTCTTTCTTTTGGTGTTTAGTTTCTGTGGCGTTTGATAAGTATCTTGGACATCTATGTTGTCTTTCATAGTTTCAGGCGAGTTTTCTGTCAGCAACTGTACAACAATACTCTCTGTATTTTCATCTACCACTCCCTGTTCAGGAACTTCAATTATTCATAGATTATTCTTCTTAATAGAGTTCCACTTGTTTCTCAGATGCTGGTGTCAGTTGCTCTATCCTCAAGCTCACTAACTCTGGCTTTCATGTCCTCAGTTCTGCTCTTTTGGCTTTGAATTGAATTGTTTAAATCTGTAATTTTATTATTAATCTGCTGGATTTCAAATTGTTGATATTCCATCAGTTCAAGTAGCTTATTTAATTTTTCATTCTGTTCTGCTGCATTTTGTTTAATCTCTAGAAGGGTTCTATACAAAAGTCTTTTGTACTCAACCTCCAATAATTTCAGAAAAGCTTCTTTATCTGGGAACTGTTTTGATTCTTTATTTTGGGAGTTTTCCAGAGCCATGGTGAACTGTTTCTTTAAATGGTTAGCTATTATTTGTTGTCTTCACGCCATGTGGAAGCTGTTCAGCTTCTCTGGAGTTTCCTGAACAAGAGCTGAAGTGTAGTTCTAAGAATGGAGTAAGGGCACTATTAGAGTGGATCACCAGCTGCTTCTGTATACTCTAGTGACTGGCCCCAGGTGGACTTGTTGTGACTCGTAAAGATGGTACCCTACTTATGGAGTCCCTGAATGGCCATCAGCTGATGCTATGATGTGGATCAGTGAAGGGTGGTGGAGACACTGCTGCTCAGTTTAGTAGTCAGTTTCCTGAGTGATCTTATTTTAAAAAGATACTTTACTGCTGAGCGAGGAGCTGTCCGACCATTGCTGAAATCGGTCAGGCTCTCAGGTTGGGCAGGCCCCGCCTTCTGGCTGACAACAAAAGCATCTCAAAGGCCGGCCCAAGATGCTGTGATGTGGTTCAAAGAACAGTGGGATTAGGACCTTGCTGCCATTCTCTGCCAGGACCCACCCATAAGTCTAGGCCTTGTCCTAAATAAATAAAGCTTTTCTGTTGGAGAAGCACTATCCAGATAGGGACTGCTGCTCAACATGAGAATTACCCCCAGCTGAGACAACCTGGTAGTTGATTCCATCTCCCAGCTGACCAAGATGGCATCCTGCCCAAGCTGTCTTTACTGCGACAAATCTATGGCACAGCACAATCTACGGTGCAGCTCAGAAAACAGAGAGTGGAGAGGTAGTGGTGCCTTCAGTCAGCATCTGGGCTCTCAATATGTGGCCATCCCTCCCAAGCATAATATCTCTGCTGCACTATATGCTGTCTACTTAAGCACTGCAGTTCAGCATTTCAGCTGGCTCATGCCCAGTCCCCACCTCCTGGACAACAAAGAAGGCATCAGTACCTGCAGTCCTCCCAAAAAATAAGTCAGCAGAAGCAGGACCGTGTGCCACTGCCTTGTCTTCGAGAGAGGTAATGTTCCCTTTACTGGCACCTAGTCCAATCTGACAACCCTATGCCAGATTCTAGGGCTCCCAGGATGTCCATGCTGCTCCATTCAATTATAATTCCAGGCCTTAGTTCTCCAAAGGAATTGAGGAGATGTGTGTCTAGTCTGCCATCTTGGCCCTGCTCCAATATATGTTACATTTTTTAAGTAAAAAAAAAAAAAAAATTGATGCCTACATAAAAGGAAGAAATACAACAATTAAAGTCCTTCTTTTTGCAACCTGTCACATGTGGTCATAGCTGGTATTTATAATTACCTTCTTCTACTACCCATTATGTAGTCTGTTTACCCTCAGCAAGCACCAAGCTTGTTGTGGTTCTTTATCTGGTAAAGTGACCCAAACTTTCATTCCCGAAGGATCTAGGCCATTAGTAGTAATGTCAGAATTGAGTTGCTGTAATTTTCCATTGATTTTAATCACAGGGTATGATAGTACTAACAGATGCCCTAAGGGATCTCCTCCATTCCAGACATACTCTTCTTTACCTTCATTATGTAATACCAATAGATTCCCTCTTGGTAATCAGGATCCAGAATACCAGCCAATATTGTAACTTTCTTCTTTGCCTGTTGATCTAGAAGTTTAAGGAGCTCAGTGAGGCTTGATGGCATTCTAAACTGTCAGTTCAGTGGAATCACTAATATGTCTCCATGTAGAAACATTCTTCTCTTTATAACTAAAGGCTTCCAGGCTTGCAGAACATACGGTAACAGGACAGGAAGCGATAATGTTGTGAAGAGGTTATGAGGGGTAACAGTGAGTGGTGTCACTACCTTTCCACCCCTTAATTCCAGTACCCATGAATCCTGGCCATGGGAGAAACAGCACTGTATATTGGATGCTGGTTTAGAGCATATACTGCCTCTTGGAGAATATTGCCACAATCCTGGAAGGTACTGCTACCTAGCTAGCGAGTTTATTGTGTCTTTACAAGGCCATGCCATCATTCTATCAAGCCAGCTGCTTAAGGATGACGGGAACCAGTGAATTCCACAAGCATGGACCCATTTCTGCACTTCATTTGCTGTGATGTGAGTCCCTTGATCCAAGGTGTCATGGATTGAATTGTGTCCCCCGCAAAACAGGTGTAGCCCCGTGGCTGGGCCATGGTTCCCAGTATCTTGTGACTGTCCTCCATTTTGTGGTTTTCCTATGCTGTATGTTGAAGAATTAGGGTGGGGCTGTAAATCCCTTCATAGAATCGCCTCTCCGCTCCACTGTAAAGGGAGTTTCCCTGGAGTATGGCTTGCCCCACCCTTAATCCTTTCATCCTGCAAGAGATAAAAGGAAAGAGAAGCAGGCTGAGAACTGGGAATCACATTTCCGAGAAAGCTGCACCGGGAGAAAAGCACCTCCTTCAGACCGGAGGTTCCTTCTCCCTGGACAAAGACTGATGCAATACTGGACTTTCCTCCAGAGCTCACAAGGGCGAAAGCCTTCCCCAGGAGCGGACATCCTGAATTTGGACTCGTAGCCTACTGGACTGTGTAAGAATAAACCTTTCTTTATTAAAGCCATCCACTCTGTGGTAATTCTGTTAGAGCAGCACTAGCTGACTAAAACACAAGGCAATGCTACATGAGATAGCATGATAGCAAATGGTAGTTTTGGCAGAAACATTGTATGCAGGGAAGGTGAATTCATTTCCAGAGGCAGTGGCCCAAGTTCACCAAATCCAATAAGAATAAAATGCTGTTCTTTCCATGGTAAAAGTAGCCCAGTGTAATCAATCTGTCACCTGATTGATGGTTAATCACTTTGAGGAATGGTGCTGTATTAGGGACACAGTGTTGGTCTCCAATGCTGGTGGACTCGGGTCTCAGCATAAATCCCTGTCTCTTAATTTTCCAGTCACGTCCCCTCAAGGTCCTGACTGTCCAGCCAAACCATTGGCCACAGCCCGTAAATCAGTGTGCATTCACATATATGGCCATTTCTTCTTCTAAGCAAAGTGAACAAGCAGGTGCACTTATCAAAGTTCTGCCAGTGGGAGTTCTGCCACTGTCCCTCAGTGAGGTCCCAGGAAAGAGCTGTAGTGTTACTGTTCTCCATTTTTGAGTGGTGCTTGCATATCAAGTGGAATCATCTGTAAGCCAGGTATGAGTTTTCTTTCTCAGTCAACTGATCATAAGGAAATCCCTCATGAGGTCGTAAGTGCACACTAGGTGATATAAATTCATGTGACATGAGCGGAGATCATGAGCATTTGGGCTACTTCCTCAAGCAAAGTATTTGATCCTTCAGGTCCTGCTCAGACCTGATCTTGAATATACTGCTTCCATTTAATGATGAAGTGCTGCTGTGTACATTCTTCTTTATGTTTTTCAGTTAACACCTGCTTCATGACAGTGAGCTCAGAATGCATGGTGACTCGGTGGCACATAGTTAAGTGTTCAGTCTCTACTGAGTATGGTCCAGTAACAAGCCAAAAGCTATTTCTCAAAAAGGTGGTAGTTGTCTGCAGAGGATGACAAGGTGTTGCTTCAAAATGTTAACGGTCTATGCTGTGATTCACCAATAGAGGACTACCAAAGATTCTAAACAACATCTCTATCTGCCCCTGCCACTTCACCTACCATTGAATCAGCTGGATCATAGTACTCAAGTAGCAGAGACACTTGCATAACAGCCTGAATTTGTTGCAGTCTTCTCTTGTTCTGGACTCTGTTGAAAAGTACACATTGGAAAAGTTAAGTGCCTCAACTTTTCAAGGCACTTGATAAAAAGGACAGAGTGCACACTTAGATGAGGGATATATTGCATGCAAAATCCAAAGAGGCCCTCCAGACATTATGCGTCCTTTTTAGTTGCTGTAGTAGCCAGATGCTGCCCTTTAGAAGGAATGTCTTCAAATGCCCCACACCACTGGACCTCTAGAAATTTCACTGAGGTGGAAGGTGCCTGAATTTCTGTTGGATTAATTTCCTACCCTTGAGTATGCAAATGGGCCTCTGGTAGTTCAGTGGATGCATTCAGATGCTAACCAGACAGTTACTGGCCTTTCAAATCCACTAACTGCTCTTTGAAGCCCTATGGATCAGTTCTACTCTGTCCTATAGGGTCGCTAGGAGTCAGAGTCAACTCAGTGGTTATGGGCATATGATATGCAAATGTTTTTACCAATAAATCCAGAATTATTGACATTTCTTCCTTTTTTAAAAAAATGTATTTTATTGTCCTTTCAGTGAAAGTTTACAATCCAATTTGTCATACAAAACGTTGCACACACACTGCTATGTACCTCTAGCTGTTCTTCCTATTGTCTGACAGCACACTCTTCCTTTCCATTCTCTTTTCCGTGTCCTTTCAACCATCTCCTGTTCCCCTTCACCCTCCATCTCAGCTCTGGACAGGTGCTGCTCAGTTAGCCTCCTGTATATACTTCTGCCAAGAAGCACACTCTTCATCAGTATCATTTGTCTGAAAAGTTGGCTTCAGTAATGGTGGTTTTCCTATGCAGCTCTCAGTTAACAGAGTCTGGGAGCTGTGTCTTCAGGGAACCATCAGTGTGTTGGACCATCAAGTCTGGTCTTTTAATAGCGTTCTAGTTCTGCACACCCATTTTCCTCCTGCTATGTCAGTGACTTTATGTTGTCCTCCCTGTCAGGGCGGTCATTGGTGGTTGCCAGGCACCTTCTAGTTCTTCTCTCATGCTGATGTAGTTTCTGGTTTATATGGCCCTTTTTGTCTGTTGGGCTCATATTTTCCTTATGTCTTTGACATCTTTCATTCTCTGTTGTGTATGGGTTGAGACCAATTGATACTACCTATAAGGCAGCTTGCTAGTTTTCAAGACCTCAGAAGCCACTAACCAAAGTGGGATACAGAACATTTTCTTTAAAAACACTGTTATGCCAGTTGACTTAGATGTCCCCTGAAACTGTGGTCCCCAGACCCACTCTCCTGCTACTCTGTCTTTCAAAGTGCTAAGTTATATTTAGCTTTTGGTTTGGTCTAGCTCTACTGACCTCCCTTCTACTCTGTGCTGTCACTCCCTTCACCTAACCCAATTCCTTTCTACTGTCTAATCTATGAATACCCCATGACCTCCCTCTTCACCCTTGTAACCATCAAATATTGTTTTCTTCTGTATTTAAACACTTTCTTGAGTCCTTACAATAGTGGTCTTTAGCAACTGACTAATTTCACTCAACATAATGTCTTACAGATTACTCCATGTGATGAGATGTTCCCCAAGGTCATCATTGTATAGTATTTCACTGTGTGAATATATCATAGGTGTTTATACATTTACCTAGGTTGATTCCATCTTTTTGCCATGGTGGACAGTGCTACAATAAACAAGAAGTGGGATTGCTGGATCATACAATATTTTTATTTCTAGCTTTTTAAGAAGGCATCAAATCAGCTTCCAAAATGGTTGCACTATTTTCCATTCCCGCCAGCAGTGCAGAAGTGTTACAGTCTCTCCATAATCACTCCAATGTTTATTATTTTGTGCTTTTTGAATTAATCTCAGCCTTGTTGGTGTGAGATGGTATTTCAT
Source organism: Heterohyrax brucei (assembly GCA_028571685.1). Classification (NCBI taxonomy): domain Eukaryota; kingdom Metazoa; phylum Chordata; class Mammalia; order Hyracoidea; family Procaviidae; genus Heterohyrax; species Heterohyrax brucei. The sequence continues at coordinate 204,703,109 of CM053140.1, forward strand.
TGTAGTTTTAATTTGGAATTCTCTAATGACTAATGATTGTGAGCATATATTCACGTATCTGTGAGCCACCTGGATGTCTTCTTTGGAAAAGTGCCTGTTCATATAATTTCCTTGTTTTTTAATTGGATTATTTGTCTTTTTCTTAAATTGAGGTTTTGCAGTATCTTGTAGATTATGGAGATTAGATGTTATTGGATTTGTGGTAGCCAGAAATTTTTTTCCCAGTCTTCAGGTTGTCTATTTACTCTTTTGGTAAAGTCTTTGGATGAGCCTACGTGTTTAATTTTTAGCAGTTCACAGTTACCAGTTTTCTCTTCTGCTGTTTGTACATTGTTAGTAACGTTTTGAAGTCTGTATATACCATGTGTTAGGGCTCCTAATGTTATCTCTATATTTTCTTCCATGATCTTCCATGATCTTTATTGTTTCAGATTTTGTATTTAGGTCTTTTGATCTCCATTTTGAGTTAGTTTTTGCACACGGTGTGACATAGGGGTCTTATTTCATTTTTTTTTTTTTTCCAGACGGCTATCTAGCTACACTAACAGCATTTTTTTTTTTTTTTTTTTAAGGAGGCTGCCTTTCCCCAGTTTGAGGACTTTGGGCTGTTGTGAGATATCTGCTGCTTATAGATGGGCAGTGTTGTGTTAGATTCTCTATTGGGGCAGAGTCAAGACGGCAGGTTTTCTATTCTGTTCCAGTGGTCAAGTGCCTGTTATATCAGTACCAGGCTGTTTTCACTACTGTGGCAGTGTACTAGGTTCTAAGGTCAGGTACTATGAGGGCTCCCACTTTGTTCTTCTTCTTCAGTAATGCTTTGCTTATCCAAGGCTTCTATCCTTTTCCTATGAGGTTGGTGATTTGCTTCTCCATCTCATTAAAAAATGCCACTGGAATTTGGATTGGGATTGCTCCATATGTATAGATCACTTTAGGTAGAATAGACATTTTCAGGATATTGAGTCTTCCTCTCTATGAGCAAGGTAGGTTTCGCTACTTAATATAGATCTCTTTAGTTCCTTGCAATAGAGTCTTGTAATTTTCTTTGTATAAGTCTTTCACATATCTGATTAGATTTATTCCTAAGTACTTTATCTTTTGGGGGGCTATTATAACTGGTATTGATCTGGTGGTTTCCTCTTTGTTTGTGTAAAGAAATTCAACTGATTTCTGTATGGTTATCTTATATCCTGCTACTCGCTGAACTACTTCGCTGAACTATTCTATTAGTTCCAGTAGTTTGTGTGTGTGTGTGAGAGCATGTGTGGATTCTTTAGGGTTTTCTGTTTATGAGATCATATCAACTGCAAATAGATAGTTTTGCTTCTTCATTACCAGTCTATATACTTTTTATTTCTTTATTTTGCCTGATTGCTCTGGTTAGAATCTCCAGCATTGATGAATAAAAGTGGTAACAAAATATATGCTTGTCTGGTTGCTGTTCTCAAGGGGAATGCTTTTGGACTCCTTCCATTTAGGACGATGTTGGCTTTGCATAGATGTCTTTTATTATATTGAGGATTTCCCTTCTATTCCTATTTTGCTGAGAGTTTTAACATTAGTGAGTGTTGGACTCGCTCAAATGTCTTTTCTGCATCAATTGATAAAATCAGGTGGTTCTTGCCTTTCATTTTATACATGTGATTGATTACATTGATTGTTTTTCTAATGTTAAACCATCTCTGCATCCCTGGTATGAGTCTTACTTGGTCATGATGAATTAGTTTTTGATAAGTTGTTGAATTCTATTGGCTAGAATTTTCTGGAGGAATTTTGTATGTAAGTTCATGAGAGACGTTGGTCTGTAATTTTCCTTTATTTTGTGATGCCTTTATCTGGTTTTGGTTTCAGGGCTATGCTGGCTTCATAGAATGAATTTGGGAGTATTTCATCCTTTTCTATGCTCTGAATACCTTCTCTAAAAGTTTAGTAGAATTCTCCAGTGAAGATATCACAGTCAGGACTTTTTTTGAATGTGACATACTGTTTGTTTGTTTGTTTTGTTTTTTTTTAAATCTCTTCTTTTGCGATGGGTTTATTTAATTGTACTACTTCTGTTTCCATTATTTTAGGTAGGAAGTGTGTTTCCAGAAATATGTTCATTTCCTCTAGGTTGTCAATTCTATCAGAGTACAAATTTTTGTAGTATTCTGTTTTGATATTTTTAATTTCAGTTGGATCTGTTGTGATATTATCCATCTCATTTTTTATTTGGGTTATTTGCTTCCTCTCCTGTTTTTCCTTTTTGTCAGTTTGGCCAACAGTTTTGTAAATCTTTTAAAGGAACCAGTTTTTGGTCTTGTTAATTCTTTCAATTGTTTTTCCATTTCTAATTCATATAGATTTGCTCCAGTTTTTATTATTTGCTTTCTTCTGATGCCCACGGGGTTCTTTTGCTGATTTCTTTCTACTTGTTTGAGTTGTATAGTTAATTCTTTCATTTTTGCCTTTTCTTCTTTTTGGAGATGTGTATTTATTGAGATAAATTGATCTCTGAGCACTGCTTCTGCTGTTTCTCAAAGGTTCTGGTAGGAAGAGTCTTCATTCTCAGTGATTCTGTGAACTTCTTTATCTGTTCTTGATTTCTTCTATAACCTAGTAGTTTTTGAGCAAGGTGTTGTTCAGTTTCCATGGGTTTGATTTTTTTTCCTTCTTTTTTCTGTTACTGACTTGTCTTTTTATGTCTTTGTGGTCTGAAAAGATGCCTTGTAACATTTCAATATTTTTAATTTTGTTAAGGATTGCTTTATGGCCTAGTATGTAGTCAATTCTGGAGAATATTTCCTGTGCATTGGAAAAGAAAGTATACCTTGCTGTTGTTGGGTAGAGTGTTTTATATAAGTCTATGAGGTCAAATTAGTTGATTGTGACATTTAGATCTTCTGTATTTTTATTGAGATTTTTTCTGGATGTTCTTTCCTTCACCAAAAGTTGTGTGTTGAAGTTTCCTACTACTGCTATGGAGCTGTTTATTTCAGTTTTCCATATTGCTATAGTTTGTTTTATGTATTTTGGAGTCCTGCCATTGAATGTGTAGATATTTAATATGGTTACATCTACCTGGAGTACTGACCCTTTAATCACTACATAGTATCCTTCCTTACGTGCTGTAATAGATTTTACTTTAAAGTTTTTTTTTTTTTTTTTTTTTTTTACCAGAGATCAAGATGGCTAGTCCTGCTCTTTTTTGAATGTCATTAACTGGATACATTTTTTTCCATCCTTTGAGTGTTAGCTTGTGTCTTTAAGTCTAAGATATGTGTCCTGTAGGCAGCATATAGATGGCTCATGTCTTTTTTTTATTGTGATTAAGTGGAAGTACACAATCCAAGTCAATTTTGTATGCCCACCTATCTGCAGCTCCTGGTCTCCTTGGCTGGTGACACCACACTCCTTTTCATTCTATACTTGTGGTATCCTCTTAACAAGTTCTTGTTCCCTCCTCTTCACCCTCTTCTCTCCATCTAGAAAGAGATTGGTAGGACAGCCTCCTATAAATGCATAGAACCATAAAGTACACACACCATATGGTCACACTGTGTCCCCAAGTCCAGTCCATTTTTGTACAGAGAGTTGACCTTAGCAGTGTTTTCTGGTTAGGGGAAGATCATGATTTCTTAAATTCAATAAGCCACTCTTTTGTCTCTTTATTGGGGCATTTAATCCATTTACATTCAACATTGTTATTGATAGGTATGTGTTTAGTGCTGTCATTTTAATGTCTTTTTTGTGTGTTGTTGACAATTCTTTAGTTGCATTCAATTTTCTGTGCCGAGTGTTTTTGCTTTATGTGTTTCTTTGCCATCTTTCTCAGTGTTGGTGGTTTTGCATTTGCTGAAACTGCATGTTTTCCCTGATTTTTATTTTGATGCATTGGAATTGATAGTTTCCTGTGTGGTTACCTTAATATTTACCACTATTTTTCTAAATTTAAACCAGTCTTTAATTTCTTTATATCACCTTGTCTTCCTCTGCATATGAAAGATTGACTACTTTTAAGTTTTTTTTTTTTTTTAGAAAGTTTGCCTAATGACATCTTTGTTTCCCTATTTTCAGTGTTTTGCCTTTGCTTTATTTTTGTGATTCTCCTGTTTGGGTTGATATCCAATTGCTCTGTTCTGTGTTCTAGTCTTGAGTTATTACCTGATGTTACTGACTTTCTAACTGAAAGACTCCCTTTAGTATTTCTTGTAATTTTGTTTAGACTTGAAAATTCCATAAATTTCTGTTTATCTGGAAATGTCTTAATTTTCCTACCATATTTGAGAAGCCGTTTTGCTGGGTATGTAATTGCTGGCTGGCAATTATTTTCCCTCAAGGCTTTATATATGTCATGCCATTGCCTTCTTGCCTGCATGTTTTCTGCTGAGCAGTCCAAGCTTAGTCTTACTGTTTCTCTTTTATAGGTTGTTTATCATTTATCCCTAGCCACTTTTAAAATTGTCTCCTTACTTTTTAGTTTTGGCAAGTTTGACTATAATAAACCTTGATGTCTTTCTTTCGGGATCTATCATGTGTGGAGTTCATTGAGCACATTGGATAAATATCTTCTCATCTTTCATGATAACAGGGAAGTTTTCTATCAACAAATCTTTGGCAATTCTGTCTGTATTTTCTGTTATCCTACTTGTTCTGCTACTCCAATTATTCATAGATTAGTCATCTTCATAGAGTCCCACATAATTCTTAGTGTTTCTTGATTTTTTTAAAAATTCTTTTACTGGATTTTTCCTCAAGTATGTTGGTGCTACATGCTTTATCTTCAGTCTCACTAATTTGGCCTTCCATTGCCTGAATACTGTTCCTTTGACTTTCTATTGAGTTATAATTTTATTAATTATTATTCATTTTCTTAAATTTTAATTCTTGTCTCTGTATGCTTTCTTGCAGCCTGTTCAATTTCTCATTATACTCTGTTGAACTTTGCCTCATCTCCTTCTTGATCTCTTGCAGAGTTCTAAATATTGATCTTTTGTATTCTGCCTGTGATAATTACAGGAAGTACTCTTCCTTTGGAAAATTTCTTGATTCTTTGTTTTGGGAGCTTTCAAAAGCCATTATGATCTTCCTCTTTAAGTGATTAGAAATTGACTGTTGTCATCAGTAAGTTGTAATTATTTATTTTATGCTTACCCACTGTGTTCTAGCTTCTTATTTTGTTTTGAAATGTCCAAATAGGCTGGCCAAGTGTGCCAGTTTGGTTATTGGTGCCTTTGAAGCTCTAACATCCTGAGACCAGATGGTTAGAGCAGTTACCAGAAACGTGAGCCCAAGATCCCATTTGCTTTTTTTGTATGGATTCATGTCAGGTGTCCAGGTAGTCAGTCATCAAGTGTGTGGTGGAGGCTCTTCCCTACTGCCCTAGATGGGCAGGGCTGATTGGTGTAGGCACAGGTATCTGGCTGCATGTTCTGAGAAGGAGAAGGGACTAACAGTTGTCCCCAAGTGTCTGTGAAGATGACGTGTCCCTTATGTCTGAATCTAGGTAAAGGAACTGTTTCTGCCCTAAATTTCTGGCTCAGGGGACTTGGAAGACTTTTTTACCCTTCTCCTAGTTTGTTAAATTGTCCCTTCTCCATGTCTTAGAGAATAGCTCAAGGCAGACTTAAGGAGTCCTACTTCTGGCTCAGTTAATGGTGCCATGCTCCAGAGCCAAATACAGTGCAAAGAAGGGTAGTAGAAATGCTGAGAGATGGGAGAGTAATTTATCCTGAAGGAAATATTTAGATCCACTTGTGGTAGGTTACACACAAAGACTTAGCTTTTGACAATCTAGTGCTATTTTTCCCTAGTTTTAGAGGCACGAATGGATTCTCTGGTCATTTTCTCCTGATAAGAAAGATGGCTTCCAACTACCGCACTCCACTCACCATGCTGGCTGCAGCTATTCCCTGGTGGGTCAAGTCTGACCAGTACTATGTACTTCTGGACCCACTCTTCCTTCCCAGTTGCTCAGTCTGATGTCTCCACTTTCACTTTGATGTTCAGGGCTCCTAGAATGTTACATGTAATGGATTCATTTGTTCTTTTGAGTCTTTGTTGGTAGAGGGATCACAGGAAGCATCTAGCTACTCCGCCATCTTGGACCAATTTTCCTGACATTTCTTCCTTACTATGTCCAATCAGCATAAGTCATCAATATAATGAACCAATATAACATCTCGTGGAAAGAATAGGTGTTCAAGTCCCCTGCAGACTAAATTATGACATGGGGCTAGAGAGCTGATCTACCTTCCAGATAAGACACTGAAAGTGTGTTGCTGGTGTTGCAAGCTAAAAGCAATCAGTTTCTGGAGGTCTTTCAAAACAGGTATGGAGAAAAAAGGCATTAGCCATATCATCAGCTGCATACCAGGTACCAGGAGATTTGTTAATTAGCTGAAGCAATGAAACCACATCTGGAACAGCAGCTGCGATTGCAGTAACTATCTGGTTAAGTTTTCAGTAATCCTCTGTTGTTCTCTAAGATCACTTTGTTTTTGGCACAGGCCAAATAGGCAAGCTGAATGGGCTTATGTGTGAATCACCACCATTATAGCTTTCAGGGCCTTGATGGCAGCAGTAATCTCTGCAATCTTTCCAGAATGCAGTATTCCTTTTTATTTACTATCATCTTAGTCAACCAGTGCTGCTGTAACAGTAGCAAGTGGATGGTTTTAACAAAGACAAATTTATTTTTTCACAGAAAAGTTGGCTAAAAGTCAGAATTCAGGGCTTAGTTCCAGTGGAAGGCTTTCTCTGCAGGCTCTGAAGGAATGTCCTTGTCATCAATCTTCCCCCAGACTAAGAGCTTCTCAGGCATAGGGACCCTGAGTCCAAAGGATATACACTGAACCTGGTGATTCCTTCTTGGTGGTAGGAGGTACCCAGCACTCTGCTTGCTTCCTTTTCCTTTACCTCCCAAGAAGTTACCTCAAGGCACAATACAATCTTACAGATTGAGTCCTGCCTCACCAAAACAACTGCCACCCATCTTCCCTCATTAACATTTTAGAGGCAGGATTTACAATATATAGGAATCTTAATATAGTACCAAGACTCATGGTCCAGACAAGTTGATAATTGCATTTTGGTGGAGACACAATTCATGACAACTATCTTCTTAGGTAGTGGCTGCTAATGGCTTCCACTTAGTCTTTCCCACCATGATGCCCCTTATTCCACATGTTAGGGGCTCAGTGTAGAATGCATTGACAGTTGCTGAGTGTGTTTATTCCAATTACGCATTCTGGAACTCAGGAAATCATTACAGGATGAGTTTGAGGACCCACTGGATTACTGTGAGCTACACTTGAAACACGCTTCATGAATAACCTAACTTTCCACATGTCCCCATTCTGACAGTGATGTTTTGAGTCTCACAGCTATTCACTTGACCTAAAATTCTTCTGCCTGTACAGTCAAAGTAAGTGTTTAGAAGATTTCACACGTATTTCACTCACAGGTACACCATGACTAAGTGGCAAAAGCCATAAGTCCATACAAGTCAGACTATTCTGATTACTGCTTTGATTTTACTGTTCATTATTGTGGTAACCACACCCACCTTTGTCAGCTGAGTGATGCCACATGGGCACTACCACCATAGGGTCCAATCATACCTGTTGCAGTTAGTAGTCTTAATTTAGTTAGTGCAGTTCCCACTGTCAAATCAGACTTGCATAAAACAGCAATGACAACAGTCCTCAGCAATGCTGGGGCTTCCTTCACAAATTTGTTTCTGACCATAGAGGTAAAAGATATGTCCTCTGGGCACTCCATGTATTGTTCTGTGGGTCTAACCTGATAAATCCATTCTAACATGCCAATTTCCTTATTCTTTCTTTTACAGTATATGAAGGAGTCTGATATTTCAACTTGATTTAGTGTAGGCCAACATGAAAGCTATGCTTCAGTAACCCACCAAAATAAACTACTAGATCCCTTCCCAATCTTTCAAGTTGAAATGCTGCATGAAAATCTGTGCTTAGTGGGTCCATATCAATAAATTCAGCTTTCTGTTCTTTGTGTATATTTGAAAAGTCAACTAATTCTTCTGCAATGTAGTGTATCTCTGCTTGGGTCACACTTTGTACTTCGCCTTTTGGGGATTGCTAGAACTTAAAGGCTAGTTATAGGTCTAGAAGCAAAAATGTGTGATGGGGATGTATTTTGAGAACATTCAGTAACGTCTTTATGGCATCTGTTTCAGGAGATGCACCAGGCAATGATTTAGCCATCACCCCAGGCAATATCTCAGACAAAGGCTCTTCACACACATTTGGGTTCATTTTATGTAGTTAAGAGGGGCTAATGGTTTTGTTGGCAGGAGTGATATAATGGAATTTTGAAGCACAGTATCTCCAGCTTCCTGATTATCTGCCCATATGTCCCTATCCCAAATATTGGATGCCATTTCTTCCCAATCAATGTCCTCACTCTAACTTCAGATTCCGTTCAAGGCTAGGAATGCAACTGGCATTGTAATTCAGCTACTCGTATAATAAAACTCTGGGTTTGGTTTTCAGCATTATCAGCTCTGTTACTATAAGAAGTGAGGCTTTCTTTTAGGCAAAAGTAGCAACTCTGAGTTCACCTATGTGGTGCTTAAGTGTTGACTCTGAAGCCCTGAGCTCATCTCCTTCTTTCATCACCTTGTCTATCAAAAGTAGGACCAGCCACCCAACCTCCTCATACTTCTCATTCTCACAAAGTTATGGAAAAGTATCAAGCATGCAAATCACCCAAATCCTTGACTCCCACTGATAACTTGATTTATTCATAGTAATATTTTGTGTATTTATATTGCCACCTCACACTGTGGATTAGCAGTACCCTCTCTACTACTGGAAACACAGTCATCAATATCTTTAAGACTAACCAGACTTAAGAAACAATTTAGAAAACTCATAATTTTGTTTCTCTAGAACCACTGTGTGCCAAATGTCTCAAGCTAGGTTCTTTAGAGGAGCAAAACCAGTGAAGGACATGTACGCATGCATAGGTAAAAAAGTATGGGTATGGGTATGGGTATTGGTACTGGCATATGAGGTCTGATGATTGAGTTTGCGAACTCATCCTAGAAAAAGTACTACATACTGCATTGCTGAATATCACTACAATCACCTTCAAAGTACTCCCCCTGGAGGCTATGTATGCATGAGTGACAGTACCTAGTCCACTCTTCAAAGCAATTTTGGAATTCTTTTTCTGGAATGGCCATCAGAGCTGCTGTATTGCCCTTGATGTCCTGAATGGCATCAAAATGTCTTCATTTCACTATTTCCTTTATCTTTGGGCAAAGAAAAAAGTTGTTGGGGGCCAGATCAGGTGAGTAGGAAGGGTTATTTGTTTAATGGCTAAAAACTCCCTCATAGACAACTATATCATTAAGTTTGCAAATTGCCACCATGTCACCATGTGCAATAGCCATTCCAGAAAGAGTTCCAAAATTGCTTCAAATGGTGGACTCGGTGCTGGCATTGGTGCATAGCTTCCCAAGGGGAGTACTTCAAAGGTGACCTTAAGTGATATTCAGCAATGCGGTATGTAGCACTTAAAGTTCACAGACTTGTCAGACCTCATATGTATAAGTACATGTGTATGTATATATGTATGTGTGTATGTATATTGAGAGAGATTGAGTTATATCCAATAAATGGCTTACACAGTCATCAAGGTTGAGGAGTGAGGCTGGAGTTTTCTCCTGATTCACAGCTGCAGGAACTGCTAAATCGCAGATTGGCAGGTCAGTTGGCAAACTGCTGACTTAAGTCCCAAGAACTGGAGTTCAGATGGTGATGAGCTAAATTCAGGATGCAGAACGCCGTATCTCTAATAAAACTCCTTCTCAACTGATTGACTGCTCACAGCAATCTCATCATAGAGATTACACTATACCAGACCTCATAACTGCCAAACCACTGAGAATTATGGTCTAGCCACATTGATACATAATGTTATACATAGCAAAGTCAACATCATAAAAAGGTAAACTGATGTACATGTCTGTATTAAAAGAGACACAAATGCCAAGTGCTGTCCTTTATTTGATTCAGTTATGATGGCACTTGGCTTTGGCATTAACAAACCAGCCACAAAAGACAGACTGGTGACAATTTGGGAAATGGAATCTGAGCTGAGTGTAGATAATAATAAGGAATTACTCATTTTTTATTCAGTGGGAAAACAGTACTATGTTCTGAAAGAGGAGAATTTGAGATGCTTAATGATAAAATGTCAAGCCTTTATTTTAAAGCAGTTTAGCAAAGCAATATGTAGCTAAAGGCAATGTGACAAAATACACAACATTGTAGACTCTAGGTGGAAGACATACGGGTGACCACTGTATTATTATTTCTACTCGTACATTTGCAAATTTTCATAATGAACTGTAAATTAAAAAAGAGGACTTTGGAAATCCCCTATCTGAAGGGGGCACTCTAAGGTTCTTGGACTCTGACCCTTTTCCTTTCAATATTTGTATCAAAGACTGAGAGGAAAGGCAGAAGACCAAGCCATTGAACCTGGGAGGACTAGTGAAGGATAGAGTCTAGATTCATAATCACAGACCAGAACCTAGCCAGAGGAGCTTCAATGATGAGGAATATAAAACTGGTTTCCAAGGAGCTGATTCTAACTCATAGCAACCTTACAGGACAGAGCAGAACTTCCCCACAGTATTTCCAAGGTTGCAATCTTGAAGTAAGTGAACTGCCACATCTTTCTTCTACAGAGCAGCTGGTGGGTTCAAACCTCTAACCTTTCAGTTAGCAGCTGAGTGCTTAGCTACTGTGCCACAGGGCTCCTCAGAAGAAATACAGGGTCATGCACATAGGTTTAAAAACATTAACAGCCTGGGGAAAGCTGAAAGAACAGCTAACAACAGTTAACGGAAAAAAGGCTTTAATTAGCATGAGTCAGTGTGAGAGAATGAGTGTGATGCAGATGCTAGAATAAGTAATACCATGTTAGTTGCTATTTCTAAAGGTAGGAGATCTAGAACAAGGGAGGTGAAGAATCCCACAGTCCCATTTGGTCAGGCCTGATCTGGAGTTTTGCACTCTACATTAGTTGCCACACTTTGACTGACACTGGAGTGGATCTAGAGAGGATGACTGGGGTTATGTCATACTGGCTAAAGGACCTAGGGATCTTAAGTTAAGAAAACTAAGAATAGTCCATGTCATCAAACATTTCAAGGACCATGGTTTTGTGCAACAGGTAGCTCCATAAAAAAAGAACCAGGTGTACTTGTTTCAGTAAAGTGAAGCCTTTTTGTAGAGCTGTGCCAGGGACGGATTGTATCTGTTAATTAGTATTGTGTAAAACATCACTGCTTCTGTTTAATGGTAGAAGGGTGGTAAATTTGATCCAGAGAGAGTGGAAAGACATGTGACAGTACTTTGAAATGTTTAAAATACTAAATAAGCTCGAAACCTTTTAAAGATTTTGCCAAAGACTTTGCAAAGAACAAGATAATATCCTGTGTGGATGAATGTGGCTATTTCCCCCTGACCAACTTTTCTGACAGGATTACACAACTGTGTTCTTTGTTCCTATCCTGAGAGGTAGCCAGTTAGGATTACAAAGAATATTACTGCTGCAATCACAGGATGTTCAGTTTATAGTAGAGAGGACTTTGTGCTTACTCACATTCTGTCCTATGCATGCACCATCATTCACTTGTGCACTTCCAGTGACACTGTAAATTCTTCAAAGGCTGGATTCTAATACCTAACGCCATTACTCTGGCAACTAACAGAAGTTATGCTTGTGTATTATTCTTTTTGAAAATGTCTCCATTTTGATTTCTCGTATGATAGATACCAATAGCTATAATGCACATCATGAAAAGTTCTTTAAATTTCTCAGTACTTAAGTGTGTTAAAGTTTCCTACAACTGAAAAGTTTGAAAACTCTTAAAATATAAAGTCTGACAGCAAAGTTCACAAACTCATCCTAGAAAAGTGCTACATACCTCGTTGCTGAATATCACTATGGTCACCTTCGAAGTATTCTCTTTGGGAAACTATGCACTGATGCCAGCACCTAATCCACCCTTCAAAGTAATTTTGGAATTCTTTCTCTGGAATGGCCATCAGAGCTATTACCGTATTACCCTCGACATACTGAATGTCATCAAAATGTCTTCCTTTCAACATTTCCTTTATCTTCAGGTAAAGACTGCGGGCCAGATCCAGTGAGTGGGAAGGGTGTTTCAATGCAGTTTGTTGACTGGCTAAAAATCCTTCACAGACAACTATACAATTAAGTTTGCAAAATTGCCACCTTGCCATGGTGCACAATCGCCATTCCAGAAACAGTTGCAAAACTGCTCTGAAGGGTGGAACAGGTGCTGGTGTCAGTGCACAGCTTCTCCAGGGGGGTACTTCGAAGGTGACCTTAGTGATCTTCAGCAGTGAGGTATGTAGCACTTAGAACAATTAAGTTCACAGACTTAATTGTCAGGACCTCATAGGCCATCTTTCTCTCTCAGCATGCTGAGAAACCAGTTGGCACTGCAATGTTCTTTTTGATGAGTTCTGGAAGCATTTTACGTGAAGCCTTCTTAATGAGACTTAGGAAGCATTCTATCTTACTAAACAACCCATCGCTATCAAGTACTAAAACAAACAAAACAAATCAGTGCCATTGTCTTGATTGACTCAAGGAAACTCCATAATGTCCGAGCAGAATTGTGGTCTAGAGGCTTGACAGTGGCTGATTTTTCAGAAGCAGATCATGAGGCCTTTCTTCTGAGGCCCCTCTGGGTGCACCCAAACTGCCAACTTTTCAGCAAATTGTTTGCGCCACCCAGGGGTCCACTGTCTCATTGCCACAAAAAACAAAAATCAAAATGATGCCATGGAATCAACAGTGACTCATAGTGACCTTACAGGACAAAGAACTGTCCTGTAGGATTTCCAAGACCATGATCTTTTTGGAAGCAGAGCTGTATCTTTTCTCCCATGGATCAAACTGTTAACCTTTTTAACAGTTGAGTGCTTAACCACTGTATCACAAGCGCTCTTTAGCCACACAGTATTCAGATTATCTCAAAAGCTTCAAATTAATTGTTTTTGGGGCATGCATTCCCCCTCGAGGCATGAGCATAGGTACTCCACATCCTGTAACTGTGTATGTTAGTTTGCAAAAATCAAAAGAAGAGAACTCTTTGACCCGTGACATGTCTATCTTCTGACAATTATATGAAATGGGTGGGATCAGAATCCATGCACACAGCCTTCACCTTGACAGGAAGTGGGCACTGTTGTTGGAATTCTTGAACTGGAGTGTTGCATATGAGTTCTATTTGGGTACCAGGCCATTTGATCTGGACTTCTGAAGCCCATGCTTTAAATAGACTCAGCACACAGGCCAGTTCTCACCTGTTGGTTAGTGTTCATTTGGTTACGTTCCTGGATTCCACCGGGCCACTGCCTCCTAAAGATTGGAAGGGGTCTTTTTAATATGAACCTTCCTGAAACTGAGCACAGAGCATATAGACCTGTAATTAAAATATTTGAGTTTTCCTTTGACTCCTTCATTGTGCTGACATGTGGAGTAAGACAAATGTGGAGGTGTAGATCCTCTGTTCAAAGCACCCAGCCATAAAACACAAGCACTCGACTTGGATCTGAAGAAGCAAAGATCAGCTGACTATCTGAGATTTGCAAGGCAATAAAGGAGGTGACTTGGGGAGTGCTGGGCAGCACAGTTCCTGTCCTTGAGGGTTGTGACAATTAATCACTTCCCTTTTTCCAGTTCTGCATCAAAGTATCTTGTGTCATTGCCCCTGCATAAACTCACAGAAATAAGCACAGAAAGATAACCTTCATTTCTCTCCTTCTTTCTTAACAGACTAAATTCATATGTGATCCCTGGGGTTGTCTCTAGACCCCTGCCCTGAAGGAAGAGCTGAAATAACTTTCACAAAATACTCATGTCTTAGACACAGAAGAATATTGTCTATTATAACGTAGATAAGAAAATTTAACAAAATAAAATGAGATACACTTACACATTTCAGTCAATAAATTTTTATAACCATGTAACTAAGCCAGCTTGTCTTTGGGAGAAGTAGGTGAGAAGATGGTAGCAAGAACTAGAGTACTGGCACCTCTTAGGGGGGCAAAACTAAGTCACAGTACTGGAAAGCATGAGGAGGGGGCCCCAGGGTCAGGCTGGCTTGGCGAGGTGGTTTTCTCTCTGGAAGTCTGGATGAGACGAGCTCAGACCACTCACCACCTCACTGTCTTGCTGATTGGCCCCTTTCCGGAAAGGAAGTGAGCTGTCTCCGCTGTAGAGTTTTATAGGTATCTGAGAGCAGGTCCTGGAAGACAGCTGTCCTGGGGCCCAGAATGGGGAGCCTGCACTGGATGTTCTCTGCAGGGGATGCAAGAAGAAAGGTGAAAGGCTGCTGAAGTCCTACCCTTAAAGAAACTCAAAATAATTAAAGGACACCAAAGACTTTCTTAACCTTATAAAGCAAATTCAAAATTCATAGAAGAATTCTTTGATGAGAACTAACATAGCCCTCAACAGGTAAGCTTTTACAAGTCTTACCAAAGAGGCCAGCAAAGGATACAAAAAAATATACAACTCAAGTATGAGGAGCCACCATCAAATGACTGAAATTAAGCTAAACTACCATATCTGGAGTTATAATGTGAGTCAAAGGGAAAAAGAGGATTCAGTTTTCAGGAAACTCTTCAGGGACCACATACATGGTTCTGAATTTTTTAAAGAAAACAAAATCTTATAAAGCAGGGAGAAAGTGGTTGCATTTCAAAAGGAAACTTTGGCTTATGAAATTATTTGTTCTAGAGGTCTTTAAAATCCTTACCATCCTGACCTTTTTTTCAAACATGGTTTGTCTGAAAAAAGTTGGTTAATATTCATCTTTTCAGAAAGACATATCATTTGAAAGAGAGCAAACAGGTGCATGAAATAACACCTTTCCACAGGGAGTCTCTGAGTAATTATTGGAACCAGAGCCCTGAATTATCTGGAACAAGTGCTTCAGTTTGGCTAAATGAGAGCTTAGAGATATCATAGTATTGCACAACTCAGAATTCAGTTCAGTCTCATCACTGTAATGAAGAGGAAACAGAGGTGTAGGGTCACAGGCACTGATGGGCTGAGAACTAGAACCCAGATCTCTTCGATCCTAATCCAGAGCTAACCATATCATACCACACCACTGGACCAGGTGGTAGCCCAGGTCAGGTGGTTAGCATCTGTAGCAATGTTTATCAAGACCAAGTTTCATGGGATGCTTCTCAAGGCAAAAATGAATGAAACCAGAAGGAATTCCCCATTACTTGTGAAGATAAGCTCTTTTCATTCATTTGATTTTCATTAAGAATTAAAGGTAATACAAGATTTTGCTGAATCTAGCAAAAGCCTAGAAGTCACTGTTGTGACCAACAGAATGAGTGAGAAAACTTGACAATGATGTTTGCTGGGATGAGTCAGCCACTTGGCATTTGTGGCATGTCCACAGGAAGTATAGTCCAGCAATAAGCAGCACATGCTGCAATATGAGCATGTCTAAGGTATATAAGCCAGTGAGGCTCGGGCAGTTTCAGCAGTTTTCCTGGCTTGAACAAAGGTGAAAGCTGCTTGTGCTGAGTGTCTGGCTGTCAGTGGGGCAAAGGGTTGTTTGGTTTTACAGGTGAAAACTGAGGCCCAGAGAGTTTGAACAATTTGGAAAAGCGTACAGAGCAAGGCTGGGATCCAAAACCAGGTTTCTTTGCTCCTATACTAGTGCTTTTTCCATGATCCTGGAGAACAATCCAAGCCCAAGGCTTAGCTTAGAAGGGTTATAATTGGAGTTAACTGACGATCTATTAATCTCCAGCTGCTAGTCAACCCCACAATCGCTCTTCTGCAAATATTGCTGTCCTAGGTCGGGCATGAACCAGGTCTAAGAACATAATGTACTGATCGTGTGGGCACCAAGTCCAGCTCTTTCATTGCTAATAGATGTATACTGCCAGGGCTAATAAGCTGATGAAAGGCATTTTGTTATACGGTTCTGCATGGTCAGAAAATACACACGCTTGTTAAGGGAAGGCATGTAACAGTGTGTGTGTACTGAGGTAAAGGGAATTGGTTGGGCCATTCTTTTGTGAGGGCAGATCCAAGGGAAACTCTGAATGAATGTGTGGCTGGTACAGAAAGCCCTGAAACCAAATATTTTGGGGCCCGTGAGAAGAGACTCACTGAGACTAATAGCCCCTCAGTCCGCTAGTGTGACATCTCCAAACTTCAGCTCTCATTTGGTTCTCTGGCCCTCCTTTCAACATTCCCTTCCACCAAGGCATCGCTCTATCCTCAGATTTCCCTTCTAGATGCCTTTGCAGCTCCGTCTGGCCCTAGTTCCCCTGCAACTCGCAGGATAGGGCTTAGGCTTCTCTATCTATACTAAGTGAGGAGAGTGGTCCTGATTGTCCTTCTTGTGTATATCACATTAAAGACAAACTTCAGATGGCTTCAGCTAATATGTGAACAAATGAGGAGATGGACAAAGTTACCCGGGTGACACCCTTAAACAGTATGACCTCAAAGTGGCCCCTCCCACCTTCGCAAATTGGCTTCTCCAAAGGATGACCCTTAGGTCAGCAGTGAAGCTGGAGACAGAGCCTCCATCCTTTTTCTCTATCAATAGCAAAGATAAAAATAGCACCTGTCGGCTCCTGGGGGAAGGCAAGTATATTAGCTGACCTAAAAGGGTGGCATGTCCAGGGCCCTGGTGAGGCAAATTCAGACATATGTGGACGCAGCTCTCTTCCCACTTTAATTAGTGCCATTGGGACTGCTTGTGGAGAGACTTTTATCTAGTTTGTACCACAGACCTATGGAAAATCCTCAGCAAGTAAATTATGGCTGCTAACCAAAAGGTCAACAATTTGAATCCACCAGGCGCTCCATAGAAACCACGTGGGGGCGGTTCTACTCTGTCCTGCAAGGTTGCTAGGAGTCAGCAACGACTTGTCAGCAACGGGTCTTTTAGGGGAAATGGAGCAGAGCCACGAGACACGGAATGAGCTTGGGAAGGAACAGGTCACCGGTAAGGGGGACAGGAAGAGGGGAGGGAGGGGCTGGAGAGAGTGCCGCGCTGTCGATCAGTCAAAGCAGGGCAAAAACAACACAGGAAAGAGAAAGGGACAAGGAATGAGAATTTGGGATTAAATTTCTCATCCTCCTTTTCTGTGGTAGTCTGTCTCACACTAAAAGTACTTTGAAAGAAACCAAACCTGTCAGGATGTCATCAGGGCAAGGTTTGCGTATAGTCTTGGCTTCTGGGCGAAGCTCCACCACCCTGATTGTAGGGAACAAGAGCACACATCAGTTAATTGGTGAGGGCTTGGTGGAAAAGGATGTGTTTTTATGCATTTAAAACGCAGGTGGTCTCTTGAGTCCAGCACTTGTCAGCCTGGTGACTAGGCTGCTTATGCAGCACTGGGAGACGACTGTGGCTCCTACTGATTAAGTTAGCTTGACTTAAGACATTTTTATGAATTTCAAGAAAACTTTCATTGTTAAAAAAAATGTTTCATTTCACTGTCAAAATATCTTTGGTCTGAAATTGGGAAAGATTAAATAAAGCCAAGTGCCGTCGAGTCGGATAAGTATTCTCTAATTTCCAGAAAAAAAATAGCAACTCTTCTAGATCAACAACCTGTGCTTCAAGAGCAAAATTGAGAGAATATTTTGGTTGGAACCTTTCAATTTTAGAGAAAAATTTGACCATATCCTATTTCTTCTGATGGCCAAGGTTTCAGATGAAACCAAATCATTTCTACATTTGTTGAAATAGCCTGCTTTCCACAGACTGACAAATCAGTTAACTTTAATGGTCTGTCTAAGGTTCTCTTCTCGTTTCATGGTTTCTATTTTTATGAAGATCTTTCAAGGTTATTTCTGCTTTGCTAAGAAATAAAATAAAAGTCAGTTCAGCCAGTATTATTTTATTCACTTGGCACTGAAATACTCATTGTGATTGAGAAAAAGAGGAAAAATGCTTTATTAACCATTTTGAGCAAAACAGACATAGTATTTGTAGTCTGAATAGCTAAAGATTCTTTGTACACTAATTCAATGAATATCTATTCTTCTATCCATTCCTCATTGATTCATGCATCTTTCGTTTGTCTGTCTCTCTCCCTCCTTCCTCTTCCCCTCCTTTGTTCCCTCCCTTTCTTTCTTCCCTTCCAGTGCACTTCATTTTCATTCCTGTAATGGCTATAATTAAAGTCAATTTTTTAAAAAATTGTATTATCTCAGTGAAGACAATTCCACCTGATATATATACAGGGGAGACCTCACAGCACAGTGGATAAGAGTTTGGATGCTAACCCAAAAGGCAACAGTTTGAATCCACCAGCTGCTCCTTGGAGACCATATGGGGCAGTTTTACTCTGTTCCATAGAGCTGCTCTGAGTTGGAATCAACTTGACAGCAACAGTTTTGATTTTGTTTTTGTTGTTTTTAATATATGTAGTAAAACTTAAAAAAATATGAGAACAGATTTTATATGCTATGAACAGAATCAGACCTATTACTTTATGAGTCATACCAGGGGAGTCTCAAATAGAAGTGCTGTGTGTTCCTCTATAACATGTAAAAAATGACCAATTTTATGACACTTTCGGTTGCTGCTGATCCAATTTTAGGATTTGTCTAACACTTGGCCTTATATTTAAAGGGCTAAGAGCTACTTGTTTAAAATAAATTTGATCAGTGATACTGGGCGCTGGGACTTCAAGTCCTACACTAGCAAGATGAACAAAATGGGGCAATCACTGCCAAAAGAATCTTCCAAAGAAGATAAACTTGCTCAGAAACCTCTCATTTTAGATAGGTGACTTTTCATTTAAAGTCCATAATGAATATCAGAGTTATTTTTATTAAGATATTTTATTTTATTATGATAAGAGCTCTTTAGAATTATAGAATGAGTATTAACAACAAAACCAAAAAACTTTACCAGCTGCCACTGAGTCAATTCCAACACACAGTGGCTGTATAGGAGAGAGTAGAACAGCCCCAGAGGGTTTCCAAGGAGTGGCTGGTGGATTCAAACTGCCAATACTTTGGTTGGCAGTTGAGCTCATAACCACCGAACTACCAGGGCTGCAGAATTGGTATAGGTTAATTGTTAGCAGTGGAGCCTGTGCTGTCCGGATAGCCATTTCCTCTTCTAATCTGCTGACCTGGGCCAGGTACCTGGTACATAGTTACAATGCATCTGAGTCCAAATCTCAGCCTGGGTCAAATGGTCTTGAGTTCATAAAAGCAACCAGAACAACTGCTGCTGGGCAATGTAAGGTTACACACACACACACACAAAGGATCTCTTTAATTTTCCTCATTTTCATTCTTTACGTGAGGAACAAAGATTTAAAGATTGTCATTAGAGTACATATACCTTCTCTGGATGCTCATACGTAAGGTTGGCTGTACCTCTATAATCCATTCATAAGGAAGTCTACCACACTGGTGCTTTATGCAAGGGAGTGCATATTTTGAATTTTTGAAGAAAGTAAACACTGAGTCCTTTTCCCCCATCTGAGAGTTGAATGCAGAAAAAAAATCTGATTATTTATAACCTGGCTAATCAGAATTCTGACTGGAATTTATTCCTCTTACACGTGATCTTGAAAAGATCAAATGATAACAAAGCAAACTGATAACAGGAATTTAGTTATTAAAAAGTAGCAGAGATTGTCCTGAACTCTGGACAAAGCGTGTGTCATCTCCCAGGCCTTCTAAGTTAGACACGTCATCCGTATGGGCAATCTGTATTTTGTCTTGTCTGAGTTATCAAAGCAACCTCCTGTGCTATTCCTTAGACTGCTCCTACAAAGGTAGAAAGGAGCATGATACTTTCTACAGTAGTTTTAATAGTTGTTCAACCAGAAACATGAAAAATATTTTTGGTTTCACTGTAGCTAGCCAGAAAATGAAACCAGTCAAGAAATCAGGATGTTCATTCCCTAAGCGTTCTCTAAGAATCTACTTATTATGTTTCTCAATCCACTGGCCTGTGTCCCCAGACAAATATAACCAAAATTAAAGTCATGTCCTGACTTTAATCTTTGACTTACTTATGACTCATAAAATTATCAAAGGAAAGTTTCAGATAATCTGGGATGAGCAGAGTTCTTGGTTGCACCTGAGAAAGAAAGTCTGATTTAGAACATTGCCCAAGACTGTATTCTGGTTTAAATAAAGTGCCACCTTAGCCAACCCAACTTGTGTCTAATACCAAAGTCAGTCATTCATCCTTTCACGATATGAATGAACCAGAGGGCATCATCCCGCCCTCCAAGCCATTGGTCCTTGCTTATTAGATTTTGAAGTTAGGTTGCTCAGGATTAGTACGTGTTGCCAATTCCAACTCACAGCGAGCTTACAGGGTAGAATAGAACTGCCCCCAGAGTTTCCGAGGAGCCTGGTGGATACTAACTGCTGGCCTTTTGGAAAGCAGCTGTAGCTCTTAACCACTGTGCCACTAAGGCTCCTACAGAGTACAACTGCCCCATAGAGTTTCTAAGGAGAGGCTAATAGATTCCAACTGCCAACTTTCTGGTTAGCTATTAACCACTGCGCCTCCAGGAATCCACTTACAGGATTTACAAGGCTGTAAATCTTTATAGACGCAGAGTGCCACGTCTTTCTCCAGTGAGAGCAGCTGATGAGTTCTAACCACTGAACTTTTGGTTAGCAGCAGAGCACTTTAACCACTGCACCACCAGAGTTCCTTTCAAGACTAGTAAACCAAATTCACTTTGCCCAGTTCACTCCCCACACACCCTCCTGGTCTCAGGTTAACTACCACTTTCTCACGCAGACTACTGACTCCTGTGCTGTGGTTTGGTAGTCCCCTGATGTAAGTTCCTGTGGTTCTTTGGGCTTTCTCTATCTAAATATCCAGAGCTGTTCTACTGAATTTACTTGCAATTAATGTCTGGCTTCCCTGATAGACTTTCAGCTTCCTGAAGGCGGAGACAGCATCTCTACATTTATAAATTTATTTCCAGGTCCTAACATAGTGTCTCTTTAAGAAACATTTGTTGACAGAGTGGCCCCACTTCGAAGCACATTTGAAAATTATAAGTGTGTCCTTTATGCAGGGCTAAAATCACTTATAGAGTTAACAGAATACCTGGTTTAAGAGACATCATTTTCCTGAACTTTTAAAATATTTGTTACTAGCACTACAGGTTGGTTTTCTTTAGGAGACCATGTCATCTCTAGGAAGCATTTATTTTTATTATTTCTCAAAAATTACTGTAGTTATGACAATGAAAAGATAATCACAAAGATGTGGATGAAGATGTTCAGCTGGGTTACTAAGTGACTTGTGACTGAAATTTATGACTCAAAAACTTCAAATTACACTATGTTAAGGACCTTTAGCTCCTTGGAAACCCTATAGGGCCTTTCTACTCTATCGTATATGGTTGCTATGAGTCAGAATCAACTTGGCAGTGATGACTTTTGGTACTTGTCTGGTAACAGCTGTAGCAGGGGAACAGAGGCTTCAGAATGAAGCTGAGGAGTTGTCAAAGACAGCATTTTGTCTCCGAGAAAAAGTGTGTCATGTGGTGAACTCTTATTCATTCTTGAAAACTCTGAGAAGTATCTTCTTGCAGGTACCCTTCCCCAAGCAACTTTTTACTCCCCACCAGGTCTTTTTTCATTTACTTTCATCATACCTTGTTGTAATTTATTTGCTTATCTATTGGGCTTCTTTAAGGCAGGGCTTGTGTTGTAGAAGTTGTCTTTTTTGCAGGGTGTATCTGGCCCAAGGCAGGCAATTGAGAAACATATGTTGAAATAAATGGAATTACATAAATTGACTTCTGAAAGTAACTAATATATATTAGAGAATGTCTACCTACATTATGTCCAACTTGACACCTACTTTTAAGGGAACTGAATGTGTTAGAAAGTAATGCAAATAACAGAAGGGCTGTAAAATAGGTGTTTTAAGGGAGAAGATGAGCTGTTTAGAGCACAGACATTAAAAAGACAATCAGCCAACAGTTCTGCTGAAAACTAAGGCAGATATCTTTGATAATTCACAACCAAAATCACATGGGAAAATGAGTAGTCACACAGGCCTATGAGTAGCTACACAGGATAGGTCCTTCTTAGACCAAAAAACCAAACCCATTGCCATCAAGTGCATTTGAACTTAGAGCAACCTATAGGACAGAGTAGAACTACCTCATAGAATTTCCAAAGAACACCTGGTGGACTCAAACTGCTGGCCTTCTGGTTAGCAGCTGTAGTACTTAATCACTGTGTCACCAAGGTTTCCTAAGGCCCTGCTTAAGAAATCTTCTTTTTTTTGCATGAATCTACTTTATGTTTTTATTTTAAGCACATTTTTCTAATGCTAACCATTGTAACTGAGATATAATTCACACACCATAAAATTAACTATTTTAAAGTGCACGAGTCACAGGTTTTTAGTGTTATTTACAGAGCTGTATAACCAACATCACTAATTCCAGAACATTTTCATCACCCCAAACAGAAACTCCATATCTATTACAGATCATTCCCACTCACCCCTTCCCCAGTCCCTGGCACCACTAAGCTACGTTCTGTCTTCAGGAGTTTTCTGATTCTGACCATTTAATACAAATGGAAGTATACAATATGCGGCCTTTTGTCCAGTTTCTTTCACTTAGTGTACTGTTTTCAAAGTACAACCACGCTATAACATGCAATAGTACTTCATTTCTTTTTATGGTCAAATAATACTCCATTATCTAGATAGACAACATCTTGTTTATCCATTCGTCAGGTGAAGAATATTGGAGTGTTTCCACTTTGGGGCTATTATGAATATGACTGCTATGAATGCTCACCTGTAAGTTTTTACGTGGCTCTAAGTTTTCAGTTCTCTTGGCTATCTATCTAGGAGTGAAATTGCTGGGTTATATGTTAGCTCAGTGTTTTTAATGAACTTCCAAGCTGTTTTCCAAAGCACCTGTACTGTTTTACCATCTCACTAGCAATGTACAAGAGTTCCAGTTTCTCCATATCCTCACCAACACTTGTTATTGCACATCTTTTTTACTACAGTGATCCTAGCGTGAAACAGTATCTCACTGTATTTCACTAGTGACAAATGATGTTGAACACATATCTATTCAAACATTTTACCCATTTTTAAAATTGGGCTATGTGGTGGTCAGGATTATGTCAACTTGGCTACTACATATTTGGCTGCTGTATTAAGTGGCAGGGCGGGGTTTGTGGTGGCTCCCTGCCCCTCGGCTCTCATCTCGCCACCTTTTACTATGTCGGCTGGTTGCTCACGTGGCCAGGAGCTTCTGCTCTCTTCTTCCAGCATCTGGTTCCAGGACTTGAACTAGCAGCTGTTGGACTCATCAGTCTTTACAGTCGGCACTTCAGAGTCCTGCTCCCTGACCTGCTGATCCTGGGCTCGCCAGCCTCTGCCGCTCCTGCTCCCTGACCTGCTGATCCTGGTTTTGCCAGCCTCTGTCGCTTCGTCTCGCCACCAGCTTGGGATCCACTGACCTACACAACCGGTGATCTAGAACTCTGGTCTCTGACTTGCTGCCTTTGGGTTCCTCAGCTTCTGTGGCCACGTGAGGCTTGTGCCAGAGCTTGGGACATTCAGCTTCTGTGATTACGTGAGCTGTTTCCTATATCTGTATCTATCTATCTATCTATATATTATAAATCTTTCCTTGTACCTACACGTGTTACTGGTTTTGCTTCCCCAGAAAACCCAGCCTAAGACAGGCTATTTGTCTTATTATTGTGTTGTAAGAGTTCTTTATATATTCTGGGTACTAGTCCCTTATCAGATACATGATTTACAAGTATTTTCTCCCATTCCATTCTCCCATTCACTTTCTTGCTATGTGGTGTCCTTTGATGGACAAAAGTTTTTAATTTTGATTAAATGCAATTTACCTATTTTATCTTTTGCCACCTTATGCTCTTAGTGTCATATTTAAGAAATCATTGCTTAATTCAAAGTCATAAAAGATTTATGCCTATCTTTTCTTATAAGAATTTTGCAGTTTTAGCCCCTATATTTAAGTCTTTGATTGTGAGTTAATTTTTGCATATGGTATGGTCTAATTTCATTCTTTTACACGAGGATATCCAGTTGTACCAGTACCGTGTGTTGAAAAGACTATTCTCACTAAATTATCTTGGGACTTTTGTCAAAAATCAATTGTTCATAAATTTACAGGTTAATTTCTGGACTCTCGTTTCCATTGGGTTATATGTTTATACTTATGCTAGTACCACATGCCCTTGATTATCACAGCTTCACAGTAAGTTTTTACAGTGTGAGTGCTTTTCATTCTTTTTTGAAATTGTTTTGGGTATTCTGGGTCTCCTGCATTTCCATAAGAATTTTAAGATCTGCATGTCAATTTCTGGAAACCCTGGTGGCGTGTGGTTCAGAGCTATGTCTGCTAACCAAAAGGTTGGCAGTTCAAATCCACTAGGCACCCCCTGGAGACCCAATGCAGCCATTCTACTCTGCCCCATGGGGTTGCTATGTGTCAAAAGTGAGTTGATGGTACTAGGATTTTTTTTAACATCAATTTCTGCAGAAAACATATCTGGGAATTTAAAAGGGATTTAACTGAATCTATAGATCAATTTGGGGATTATTGCCATCTTAATTATACATGGCTTGGTGACAGAAACGATGCTGGTGATTACATGATGGAATTTTACAAGACCAATGACTGCTTCATTACAAATACCTTTTTCAACAACATAAATGGCAACTATGCATGTGGACCTTGCCAGATGGAATACACAGGAATCAAACTGACTACATTTATGGAAAGAGGTGATAGAAAAGCTCAGTATCATCAGCCAGAACAAGATCAGGGGCTAACTGTAGAACAGACCATCACATGCTCCTATGCAAGTTTAAGCTGAAACTGAAGAAAATTAGAACAAGCCCATGAAAGCCGGAGTATGATCTTTAGTACATTCCACCTGAATTCCACCTCAGAGTTAGATTTGATGAGTTGAACACTAATTACCAAACATCGGACAAGTTTATGGAATGACATCAAACATGAAGAAAGCAGAAAGTGATTAAAAAGACAGGAAAGGAAGAAAAGGCCAAAATGGATGCCAGAAAAGACTCTGAAACTTGTTCTTGAATATTGAGTAGCTAAAGCAAATGGAAGAAATGATGAAGTAAAAGAGCTAAATAGAAGATTTCACAGGGGAGCTGAAGAAAACAAAGTACTACCATGATGTGTGCAAAGACATGAAGATAGAAAACAGAGAACAGCATGTTCTGTACTTCTCAAGTTGGAAAGAACTAAGGAAAAAATTCAAGCCTTCAAGTTGCAATACTGAAGGATTCTTTGGAACTATTAAGTGATATATGAAGCAACAAAAGAAGATGTAATACACACAGCCGCTATAACAAAAAGAACTGATCAACATTTAACCATTTCAAGGAGCAACATATGATCAGTTACCAATGGTACTGAAGGAAGAAGTGCAAGCTGAACTGAAGTCACTGGCAATGGCAAAACAAAACCAAACCAGCCTACTGCTGTTGAGTTAATTCTGACTCACAGCAACCCTATAGACAGAGTAGAATTGCCCCACAGAGCTTTCAAGGAGCACCTGGCGGATGTGAACTGCCAACATTCTGGTTAGCAGCTATAGCACTTAACCACTACACCACCAAGTTTTCCAAAAGAACAGGGCTCCAGAAATTGACAGAATATCAACTGAGATGTTTCAACAAATGGATGCAGCACTGAAAGTGCTCACTCTCCTATGTCAATAAATTTGCCCAACTCACTGGAAGAAATCTATGTTCATGCCTATTTCCAAGAAAGGTGATCCCACCAAATGGGGAAATATCACATATCATTAATACCACATGTCAATAAAATTTTGCTAAAGATCATTCAAAAGTGGCTACAACACTGTATTGACAGAGAACTGCAAGAAATTCAAGCCGGATTCAGATGAGGACATGGAACCAAGGATATCATTGCTGATGTCACATGGATCCTGTCTGAAAGCAAAAAGTACCAAAAAGATCCTTACCTGTGTTTTATTACTATGCAAAGGTATTTGACTGTGTGAATCAGGACAAATTATGATAACACTGTGAAGTATGGGAATTCTAGAACACTTAACTGTGCTCATGAGGAACCTGCACGTAGATCAAGAGGTAGTTGTTTGAACAAAATAAAAGGGAACACCATGTGATTTAAAGTCAGGAAGGATGTGTGTCAGCATTGTATCCTTTCATCATAACTATTTAATCTATATGCTGAGCAAATAATCTGAGAAACTGGACTATAATAAGAAGCAGGATTGTGGGAATACTAACAACCTGTGATGTGCAGTTGACACAACCTTGCTTGCTGAAAGTGAAGAGGACTAAAAACACTGATGAAGATCAAATACCAACCTTCAGTATGGATTACTCTTCAACATAAAGAAAACAAAAATTCTCATAACTGGACAAGTAACCAACATCATGATAAAGAGAGAAAAGATTGAAGTTGTCAAGGGTTTCATTCTACTTGGATCTCCAACTAACACCCATGGAAGCAGCAGTCAAGAAATCAAATGATACACTGTATTGGGCAAATCTGTTGCAAAAAAAACCTCTTTCAAGTGTTCAAAACCGAAGTTGTCACTTTGTAGACTAAGGTGCATCTGACCCCCAAAACCAGACAATGAATAAGGAAGAGCAAAGAAAAATTCATGCCTTGGAATTGTAGTGCTGGCAAAGAATGCTAAATAGACCACGGACTGCCAAAGGACAAATTTGCCTTAGAGGAAGTACAACTAGAATGCTTCGTAGAAGCAAGGATGGCAAGACGACACCCCACATACTTTGGACAAGTTATTAGGAGAGATCAGCATCTGGAGAAGGACGTCACGGTTGGTAAAGCAGAGGGTCAGCAAAAAAGAGGAAGACCCTCAATAAGACGGACTGACACAGTGGTCACCCAAACGGGCTCAAGAAAAATGATTGTGAAGATGGTGCAGGACCAGCCAATGTTTTGTTCCGTTGTACAGAGGATTGCTGGGAGTCAGAAACCACTTAATGGTACCTAACAACAACTGGAAGACAACAACACAATCTTCCAATCCTTGAGCATGCAATTCTTTCCACTTATTTAGGTCTTCTTTAATATCCTTCAATGATGTTTTGTAGTTTTTGATGTACATACCTTGCACTTCTTTGATCAAATTTCTCCCTAAGTATTGTATTCTTTTTGATGCTATTGTAAATGGAATTGTTTTCCTAATTTTGTTTTTGCATTGTTCATTGCTAGTGTATGTAAATACAATTGATTTTTGTATATTGATCTTGTATCCTGCAACCCTACTGTGCTCACTTATTTAGTTCTAATAGTTGTTTGTGAGTTAAGATTTTCTGTATTCTGAGAGTATGTCATCTGTGAATAAAAGGTGTTCTACTTCTTTTTTCAATCTGGATGGTTTTATTTCTTTTTCTTTCCTAATTGCTCCAGTTAAAATCCCAAGTACAATGTTAATTAAAAGTGGCAAGACCAGGCATCTTTGTCTTCTTCCTGATCTTTGTGGGAAAACATCCAATCTTTCATCATCAAGTATAACACTAGCTGTGGATTTTTCACAGATGCTGTTGACGGGTTGAAGAAGTTTTCTTCTATTCTCAGGAGTCGGTTCCTAGCATTTCCATTAGACTCAATGTCAAGAAAGGACTGCAGTTCTGCAGCCTTTCCCCTGGAAGGGCTCTGATGTGCTACTGCTCACAGTAAGCTAAGGGCATTTCATCCTTGTTTTCACTTTTTATAAGTTTCCTACCTGGGTCAGCATGCGCTAGTTCTGACAACAGCAGGGAAGGGTTCCTGGGCACTTAGGTATCTGAGACCCTTTCTTGAGGTGGGAGAGGGAGCAACCTGCATGGAGACTGCAAATAGTAAAACCACAGAAAGTGGTTCTGACCCTGTCAGGCCGAGCAAGGACAAGGACAAAGAGCAGGTCTTGAGAAAAAGGACAACTGTTAAAGGCCCAAGTGAGACGGCTGGCCAAGGCCAGATTAGGCCCAGGGTTGGTGTGCTCTGAATGCAGTCACAGTGGAGTGATTCAGGAGTCAGTCCAGGAGGACGTCCAACTCAGGTTTCCCAGCCTACAGCCAATGTGAATATCAAATGCTGTGCTTCTATATATGTACAAAATAAACATTGATTATAACATGCAGATACGCCTTTGCCAATGGTTTTTGTTAAGTTTTCAAATGTCACTCAGTAATTTCACAAAGTTGCTGCTCTCTTCCATGACCCACTGACCGGAAGCACTTCTGCCACATAGTCTTTTTGTCTCCTGTTTTCGTGTCACCCTTTGCTCTTCTCTTATTGTACATGTAGCCTTACCTCTTTCCTCTAGTCAGAAGAGATTTATAGGATCTCAGAGTTGAAGAAACTGTTCCCCAAGCTCTCCTTTAAACCTAATCATTCAGTGAAGTTAAGCCTCAACTTACATCTGATCCTTACTTTGACCTTAACAACCATTCTAATGCTAACCCTAGCTGATCCTACCCCTAGCTCCCACCTTGGAAGGCCTGTCCTTCAATACCTCTAACAGATGGCAGATGTATCCTTGTTTCTTCCATATTCCCCTTGATATCCTTCTTTTTGCTAACATACCTGCATCCTGTCCCACCACCAATACTAGAAATCCGGGGTAGGTGATATCCCCGCTACTTGGAGAGTACAACATAATCTCTGCAGGTTTTCTTCCTGAGGTGCTGACTGGATTAATGATGAACCCAAGGATGAAGTGCTTGTTTCATAATGGCAATGGCAGAGAAGGATTTGTATGCGTGTGCACGTGTGTGTGCGTTGTGTTAGGGAGATGCTAAGTGGCAAGAAGCAGCTCCATGTCACCCTGAACCTGAACTCTATGAGGGTGCAGTTGCCCTAGGAGACTAAAAAAGAAGCAGCTCCTCTCACCTCATCTCTTCCTTTCTGTCCTGTCTACCTGGGTTCACCTCTGACTTGTTGAAAATAAGGACGATTTATCATGTTGTGTCAGTTGCTGCTGCCCCCAGGGCCAACAGCTCTTCACATGCAGCCCTTTCTACGGCCCCCCCTGCAAGGGGCCCCAGCACACCGGAGGAGGACAGAACTCTGCTTTCCCAGTGCTGACACACAGTCCCCTCCTTGCGTACCATTTTTGTTTCTTGACACGTAGAGCACAGCTGCCTGCTTCTGAGCAGCCCTGGGTTACTCTGGCTCCCATGTGCCTGAGGGGAAAGAAAGACAGGTGAAGAAACAGCAGAGCACGTGAGGCAACAAACAAGTGAGAAAAGGGTGGCGTGGGGAGAGAGAACCGTTACTTCTTCTCTAGAGCATAGATGGATGCTCCGGTCTCAGCCCCATTTAGGATGAACATCAAATCTGAGTCTGGTTCAGAAGGTTGTAGGCAGGACAGAGAAGCCTCTGTGGGGGCCTCAGGCCCCTGAGTGCAAAGGAACATGTATAGACAGCTGGCAGTGGGGACCGCAGTTGAGGGCTGCTACCTAGTGTGGGGCAGGGGGGCAGAAGGGTAGCTCTGCTTCCCACCCAGACCACCTCTGAACTGCCATTCCCCATAGGTGGTGTATTTCCCCAACATTGCAAAAAGGCTCCACCATCTGGACCAGCTGAAGATCTCTAATAGCCTAAGAAAGAATGAGAAGACTTCTTTCCTGGAAACCTCCTTCCTGGCACCTCCCACCCACTATCTTAATTTCTCAGACCTTAACTGTGGCCCACCATTCATTGTCCAGCATTCAATGGTCAGCACCACGTCAGTCCTTCCTGGCTCCTGGGAGCTGCAGGTAAAGCCCTGAGCAGAGCTGGAGCTGGTATGTGCGCTGCGTAATTCCTCCTTCCTCTGGGAAGAGCAGCTGCTGGTGAGGCAAAGAAGTTCCCAGCGGAGAGAGAGCCAGAGTGCCCCTCTGCTCACAGCTTTCTCATTTCCCTTCCGCCGAAGGGTGAAAGAGAGGGCTTAGGAGCACTGATACCTGGAACACCGGGTTTTCCTTAGCAACTCTGGTAAAATGATTTGATTAGGGAGCAAATGGGAATCATGGCTGGAACTGTGTTTGGGGATTTTCTGTCACCCTCCCTCAATCACTCCCATTGGCGGCTGTGAGCTATGTTCCCAGAGAAGAGAGAGGCTGTGGTGGTGGTGACCAACTGACAATTGCCAGCGGAAGTCTCCTTTGTTTGGTCAGCTCAGTGACCTATCACTACATGTGTGTGCAGGCCTTGCTCTGGCCCATCCTGCTGTCCTGGAGCCTTCCTGCTCAGGGAACACTAACATGGGTAGAGAGCCATGCAGTCTGGGGTGCCTTTGAGGTGCTCCTAAGGTGGCCTTTGCAGCAGGCATCTGTAAGTGGCTTCCCCTGGTGACAGACATGGTGCTTGGGTGGGGCAATACTGGGTCTGAGAGAGTGAAAACTCTTGATGAAGTTGGAATGTTTGACAAATATTTAAAATACATTTCACTTACACAGATATTTTAAAAGTATCAGCTCGGTATTGCAATGTTGTGGGTTGTTATGCGAAGCATGAGTGGGAATGACTAGATTCATTCATTGAGCAACAACCATTTATTGTGGTGCCACCAAGGGCCCAACAGAAACAAGGAAAGAATACAAATCCCATCCTTTGCTCATTCAATTAGGTTCTGGGGACATTGAGATGAATACAGGACAGCTTCTAGCCTCCAGCTGCCCACCATGCAGCAGGCAGTGTACCACGAAGGATGACGGTGTTGACAGTGCAATAACAGAGGCCGCGATATATATTAAGGCCACAGTGAAACCAAATGGAGCTGCTGAGCTCGCCTGGGTGGGCCTGGGGCAGAGAGAGAAGCATCTGCGAAGAGTTTACAGAGCAGACAGGTGCGGGTAGGTGTTTATGGGGTGAATAAGGAAAAGAAGGGCACTCCAAGCTCAGGAAACACAGTGCAACCACATGCGGAAAGACAACAAATCAGCTGCAGAGGAGCATTTAGGATAGCCAGACCAGGAAAGAGGGACGTAGACAGAAGACAGGCAAGAGATGAAATATCTGTATGTGGGGACTCCTCTGCTTTTGGGTTGATTCAACTTTTTACCATATGTTACATGAGGCCCTGGGGATGATATCTCCAGCATTTCAGGTTCCTTCCCATCTCTCACATCTCTGAAATCTGAGATGTACATCCTTTTCTGAAACCTCACCTCCAGGTTGGATGCTCTGGGTGTCAGAGAGGAGGCAATGGTATCTGTGGTTCTTCAAAGAAGCAAGATACTACTTCTGATGGGAAGAATCTAGAAAGGCTTCCTGGAAATGGCATTTGCACTTGGTCCAAAAGGAGAAGGAGAAGCTGCACAGGTGAAGGGGGTGGGGAGGAGAACGCTTAGGTAGCCTGCTCTTAGAAGAGTTATATGCAGAACTTGTATTCCTGGAAATTGCTGTCCTCACCTTTTCCAGACTTCAGGGTTCTGCATAAGGATACTTCAAGACCCTACAGTGACTACAGCCACAGTATTCACTGTAAAAGTCATAGCTGGGAGCACCCCAGGGTGCACATCAGGCTGTTGCCAGGTCATCTTATTGGCAACTGTAAGCGTAGCCCCAGAGCCCTACAACCATGATGACTACTGCTTTCTCCTTGGTACCCACAGGACCAAATATTTTATATACTATTCTGCCTGTCCTGTCACCTCATCATCATTTAAGCCAGAGCGTCAATGTTACTTTCTCAAACCACTTTTCTACTTCACTTCTACTTCCCTTCCTCTCACCTCCTGAACTCAGTGGGGTGTCTGCCTCTCTGTCTTTATCATAGCTTTGGCATAACTTTCCTTACATTTTATACTCCAGTTCTTTTTGTTTTTTTTTCAAGTGTGTTATGTCCTCCATCAGGCTGAGTTCTTTCAGAGCAAGGGCTATGACTTAGGCATCTTTGTATTCCTACAATGAATGAATTACAAATCCCTGGCATACAGTAGGTGTTCAGA
This sequence comes from Heterohyrax brucei, assembly GCA_028571685.1. Classification (NCBI taxonomy): domain Eukaryota; kingdom Metazoa; phylum Chordata; class Mammalia; order Hyracoidea; family Procaviidae; genus Heterohyrax; species Heterohyrax brucei. The sequence goes on from CM053140.1 coordinate 204,735,147, forward strand.
AAAAGTTAGTTGAATGAATTTTAAACTATTTGGTATAAATATAGACATAAGAAACATACTCCCATGTATATAGACATCTATTACACAAAATCCAAGTATGCGTGAAGATCACCATTATAATGGTGTCTTCAGGGAAACAGCACACGACATTAGTGTTGTAGGGTAACAAATTTTTCCTACACAATGTGCTGGGAAAGAGTACTGCTGGGAATCTAGAGTGTTCTGCTTCTAGAGCCGTGAGCAACTTGAGTAACTTTGATCAACCACAGAAACTCTCAGGGTCTCCTCACCACTAACAATGGTGTCCCAAAAGACAGATGCAGAAGCTACAATCCCGCCAGTGCTTTACATGGAGTGGTAAAAAACCAGTCTTGGATGTATGGCTGTATCATCTCCGCCAGGAATGTGGCAGTGGCCCCACCTTGGGCTCACTGTCAGCTGAAGCCTCACCTTCAGGAAGAGCTGCTCAGCAGCTCCTACAGGGAGAGGAGGGCCGGAGCTCGGAGGTGGCTCTGACGCTAAGGCCTGCCTAGATGGGTTGCAAACAATTTGGGCTTCCATGTTCCGCAGGCCTCAGATCTGCCCTCCTGGCTTGTTTCCTTCTCAGCCTTGAAGTCCAGGGCCTGGCATCCTTTAGCGCTCCCTCTCCCTTCTCACTCTTATTTCCCTTAGTGCTGGTTTAGCATCACTAGCAGGAATCCAGAATGAGCTGGCCAAGATTCACACCACAAGCCTCACGTTACATTATCTTTAGAGACACAGCTACCAAGAGAAGAGGCTCTGAAATCTCAATGGCGCTCTCATTTCCTGAACAGCGTCCACAAGACAACAGACAACAGTTGTGATGGGAGAGTGACAGCAACCTGTCTGTAGCTTGGCCAGACTATGATGCTTATTTCGGCCAACACCCAGAAGCCAAGTCCTGCTCTTCGCATTTCCTAAGATTTGGCTCAAGGCCTCAGTCCTTGGCCTTCTGTGTCCTTTACACAAACATACACATACACACACGCACACACACTCCTGTCTACATAACAAAAGCTGAAGGATAGAAGCATAGGTGGAGACTTTAAAAACAGCTATGTGGAGCATGGCTTGAGGAGCACTGCCAGCCTTGCCTCTGTTCTTCTTGACCTCCGACACCTCTACCTCTCTTCTCCTGTTTAACTAAGAGACCTCACAGGTCACCTAGTTCAGCTCTTTCAATTAATGCAGTGAGGAGACTATGGCCCAGAAAGGTTACAAGATTTGCCCAACACCCATGTATTTAGTGGCAATTAGTAAGAAAGTTCTTTGGATAAAAGAGACAAAGAAAAACTACATTTTCTCGACAAAAGGACAAATATTGTATGAGAGCTTCTATGATAAGAACTTAAAAACATACTCATGCATAGAAGAAAAGACTCTTTGATGGCTGCAAGGGTGAGGAGGGAGGGAGGGAGGGGAAGGGGGAAGGGTTTATATTAGATAGTTAATAGAAATTTGGTTGGAAATCGGCAACAGCACACAGAAAGAAGATCAATAATAACTGGAGTTCAACACAATTTGAGTACTCCTCCCATCTTAACCCAGTATTGCAAGGACAGAGTAGCTGGGGCGGGGGCCAGGGACCATGCTCTCAGGCAAAATTGAGGCCAATTGGCACAGCTAGCGTTTTGCTAATGAGGACCCTCTGCACCCCTCATCGGTGAGTGGCATCTGGGATCTTAAAAGCTGCCAAGCTGCCATTTGAGGGTACAGCAAATGGTCCCAACTCAACAGGATGGATGCTCACCAAGGACAAGAACGACTGGGGAAAAGAGAACCCAGAAGACAGAGAGACCCATGTGAGTGGGTCTCTACATTGACTTGTGACCAGAAGAACCGGAGGGTGCCCAGCCACCACCAGTGGCAGCCCTGATGGAGCTCACAAAGTTGAGTCTCACTGGCAACAAGAGAATAAATAGGGGTGCACCCTGAGATCTCCAATAAAAGACCACAATTGATGGTCTGGGGGATTCCGGGTTCCCCTGGGAGCATGGTCCCTGACCCTGATGCTGCCCCTGTCCATAAATCATAGTGAAGGTCAACTTTTCAGACAGCAATGGATTGGACTTGGCAACACAGAGTGACCATATCTTGTGGGAATTTTATGGTTCTATGCATCTATAGGATGTCATCCTGCTGACCTCTTGCTGGAGAAAGGGGAGTGGGTGGAGAGGAGGGGATAGGAGACTGTTGGGAGGATAGGACATGTATGGAGCAGAGAAGAGGGGTGTGCTGTCATTGGGCAGGGAGAGCAGTGGGAGCTGCATACTGGTGAGCATTTAAATTTATATGGGAATGCATATTTTCATTAGATCATAATTTTAAAAAAGGGGAGGAAAGCTACATTTTCTCAGAAGAAGACTAGAATCTTAAGACCCATGTGATTTTTATACCCTTTGTGCCAAAAGTTAGTGGACAGAGAGCAGTTTTCAATTTTCCAAAAGACCCAGTTGTTGCTAGGGGCCACTGAGTCAGTTGAGAGTCGTAGCAACCCTATGCACAATAGAAGGAAATATTGTTCAGTCCTATGTCAACTTCATGATCATTGTTATGCTTAAGTCCATTGTTGCAGCCACTGTGTCAATCTGTCTCATTGAGGGTCTTCCCCTTTTTTGACTTAATAGCAATAGATAACTGTATGTATAGAGGCCTTGTGGTACAGTGGTTAAGAGCTCAGCTGTTAACCAAAAAGTTGGCAGTTCAAATCCACAACTGCTTCTTGGATACCCTATGGGTCAGTTCTACTCTGTCCTATAGGGTTGCTATAAGTTGGAACTGACTTGATGGCATCTAACAAGAAGTTATATATATGTATATATATATGTGCTACTTTACCAAGAATATTATCCTTTTCCAGGGACTGATCCCTCCTGATAACATGCGCAAAGTATGTGAGATGAAGTCTGGCCATTCTTGCTTCTAAGTAGCAGCCTGGCTATAAGTCCCCCAAGACAGATTAGTTTATTCCTTTGGCAGTCCACGGTATATTCGGTGTTCTCTGCCAACACCATACATCAAAGGCGCCAATTCTCCTTAGTCTTCCTTATTCATTACCCAGATTTTTGCTAATTTTCTTTCTTTTTTTTTTCAGACGTAGACCACCATGTCCTTCTTCCTAGTCTGGAAACTCAGCTAAAGCCTGTTCACCATATGTGACCCTGCTGTTATTTGAATACTACTGACACAGCTTCCAGAATAGCAGGAACATACAAGTCCCCACAGTATGACAAACTGACAGATGTTGGGGGGGGGAGCTAAATAGAGTGTTTTTTAAAATGTGTTATTACTGTTCATCAGGAAGAAGTTCAGACAGAAAGCAATAGACAGTCACACAGTCATCATCCATAGATTTACTATTAGCAGTATTTCAGGCCAGTGATGTCCATTACTTCCCTTTAAGAAATATATTTGTGGTAATATGTGTTTGATCTATCTAAACAGGAAAAACACTTAAAAGTCTTTAAGGTAGGTTACTTGGTGGTCATGAGGTTTCAAAATTTATTGTCAATGAGAATAGTAATAATAAAAGAATTCTTGAGAAAATTGGAAGGAAGAAAACTGGAGTGGATACCCTATATATCTCCTAGCTGGGCCTCTTTTTAGCCAGGGCTCTGGACCATAGGTCTGCTACAGACAAATTAAATACGTTCCCGTCTTTCGTCTGACTCACTGGATTGGAACAACAAACCTATGACAAAAAGAGTAGAGAGAGAAATAGGGACCGGGACTGAAGAAGGTGAGGGTGGCATTTGATAATCTCCTAGTAATTGAGGAGCTCCAGCTAAATTTACATACCACCCTCGCAGCGGGCAAAAGTGTTTTGGGGTGTCCAACTGCAGAGCTCCAGATCCACCCCCCACCTGCTTCTGCCATGCTGTGGAGGCTGAGTGTGCCACCTCTGGCCTCACTGATTCAGCGGCTCTGACACACTTTACTGTTTCACTGCATCTAGGAGGGTCAGACACTGATGGCTGCAAATGGCAGGCCTAACAGAGAAGCCTCTACACAGGAGATACTTAAAAAGGTGGAAAAGTTCAGGCTTAAGTTTTCTTCTGTTTTGTTTTCTTTCTTAGCTCAGGCTTTCCTTTTCTGGTTTTTGCCCCTTTTTTTGTCTCTATCTGTCTCTTGGCTCTGTTCTCCTGCTGTCTCTACCTCCCTCTCCTTGTCTCCTAGCGTCTGGCTTCCTCTCTACCTATTCACTAGGAAGCACCGCTCCAGGCACACCTATGCTGCATCTCCTGGGCAGGAAAAGAGTGCCGTTTGAAATGTGGCTGTTCAAAGTTCTCTTCTTTGACCAGTGATTCTGATGGGAAAAGCAGCCAGGTGGCAGGACCTTTGTGCCTATTCCTGGGGGCCGGTTCCCGTCCTTGGCTGTGTGCTGCCAGCAGCCTCTTGACAAGTCACTGACATGCAGGTTACAGGAACAGATAGTGTCCACAGTACATTCCACTCCCCTGAGACACAACACAGCTTCTTTCCACAGTGAAGAAGCTGCCGGCTGCGTTTGTTTCAGTGTCCATGTGCTCTCATGCTGGCAGCAGGCTCTCAGACTAGAATCCATCTGAGGAGGTCTGGTGGTCTAGTGGCTAAGAGCTTGGCTGCTAACAAAAGGTTGGCAGTTTCAACTCAGAAGAAAAGCGACCCACGTGAGCAGGTGACTACATTGACACGTGACCGGAAAAACTGGATGGTGCCCGGCCACCACCAGTGATAGTACGATGGAACTCACAAAGTTGAGTCTCCCTGGCAACACAAAAATAAAAAGGGGCGCACTCTGAGATCTCCACTAAAAGACCACAATTGATGGTCCAGGTGCTTCGGGGTTCCCCTGGGAACATGGTCCCTGGCCCTGATGCTGCTTCTGCCCGTAAATCATTATGGAGGTCAACTCTTTAGACACAAATTTATTGGACTTGGTGACACACAGTGACCATATCATGTGTGCACTTTATGGTACTATGCATCCATAAGATGTCAACCGGCTGACCTCTTACAGGTCGTTGGGGAAAGGGTGGAGAGGAGGGGATAGGAGATTGTTAGGAGGATATGACATGTACAGAACGGAGAGGAGGAGTGTGCTGTCACCGGGCAGAGAGAGCGTTGGGAGCCGCACACTGGCGGGTATGCAAATTTATATGGGATTGTCTATTTTCACTCAATCATTAGGAAAAAAAAAGAAAATTGGTCGGCAGTTCCAACCCACCAGGTGTTCCCTGGAACCCATACAGGGCAGTTCTACTCTGTCCTATAGTCACTATGAGTCGAGTTCTTTTTTGTTTCTTTTTGGTTTTTCTTTTGGGGGTGATAGGGCAAGCTTGAATTTCCTTGCAGGTGTCATCAACACGTAAGAGAGGGACACTCTCTTTCTCATCCCTATACCAGCTGAGGGTCAAAAAATATGAGGATCTTGGTCATCCTCCAATAGGGCTAGGGTTCCTTGCTCTCCGCTAGTAAACCCTTTGCCTTCCAGCGGATTCCGACTCAGAGCGACCCTGCAGGAGCCCGGTTCTTGACTGGCCACCAGCGCTTCCCATTGGATAGACAGCTGTGGCCCTTGGCTGGCATCTCGTGGCCAGTGGTGAGTACTGCAGACGAGAAATGCTAAGCCCGCTGGAGGGTGGCCTCTCACAGTCCCCGCCCCCCAACCCTCCGGGTGGCTTAGCGAACAGGGCGCCTAGTCGCATACTGCCTAGAATGCGATGGTCCCCTGAGACCCAGAGCTAAACTGCCATGAGAAGGTGCTTGGCGGCAGTGAGGAAGTTCAGAAAGTCACGGTGACCAAATGATGTTTTGCCAGTTCTGTAGCAGCTGCAGGCCCATTGTGCCTCCACTCGTCCCCATCTGTCCACTTCCTGCTGTTCACTGTTACCACTTGCCAACATGTTAAAAAAAAATAAAAACCGAAAACACTACTGCCGTGGAGTGGATCCTGACTAATGGGTATAAGTAGGGGTTAATGACGTGACTGTCAAACACAGCTCCGGCCCTGACACTCTTCAGTTCAAACCTGGTGTTCTTCCTCACGCTCTTGACCTTCGGGCCCTCTCTGCTGTGGCCAGGCCCACTCATCTCCTGGCTCCCTTCCTGCACTCCCACGCTGATGTCTGCTCCTTCCCTGACCACCATCTCCCAGGCGTTCCAGTCCCAGTGTCTCTGCTCTTCCTTCGCCTGAGAGTCCTTTCAGTCTGGCTCCTCCCTGCTCTTCCTTTCACAGGTGCCAAGGTTACCCTTGAGCCCAGTCCACAGTGCTGCTTCCTTTGACAATTATTCACTAGTTGCACCTCTGCTTGCCCCTCTCCCAACCGGGAGGAGACTTTCCCTCCCCAGCCCCTCCAAGCATCTTGTCTTGCTTCTAGGTCACTCTGCTGTTGTATACCCGTCTTGGCCTACTCATTTGTGTAGGTGGCAGCTGTGGCTTACTCATCTCTAACCAGCAAATACAAAGGCCTCTGTAAGCATCCAACAACTGATATGCAGGCTGTTAATATTTGTGGCTCCCACCTATGCTGAGTTCTGCTGGGGCTCAGGCTCTGCCTGCACTGCCCACAGCAGCGCGAGGAGGGATGTGTAGTTTTTCAGGTGAAGAGAACACCCATCTCCCTCCTTGTAGAGATGCACCATAATGTCAGGGAGGTGTGCAGTGTCACCATGGATGGCAGAGCAGCCAGATGCAGTTGATTCCACCAAGATCCTTTTACCCATTTTGTGAGGTGGGGGGAGCTGAAGAGTTTTTAAGTTAAAACTCCATAGGTACAGGGTTGTAGATGGGAGACATGAATAATTCATTCTGGGAGAGTGTCAGGGGCTCCAGAAATTAGGATTGGCTCGGGTCACTGAAGATTTCATAGTCTTCACGGGGAGATCACATAATACATATTTTATTGGTTTTCCTTTTGTGATTCTATGAACTTGTAGTTCTGTTGTGTATGCTTCCTGTGTTGCTCTCCAACCACAAATGTATAAGTCACAATGTGATGTTATAAACAGAAATTTTCTGAATTTAGAAATAGAAACCTCCAAGCGTGGGAGGTTTGTAGTAAACAACCTCTCTAAGATAGCCCTGCACCTGCTTACTGCTACAAATAAAATGTAACATGTAACTAAGTTTCTGTAATTGGCCTGAGAGACTTAAATGTGTCATAAACAACCCCCTTAACCTCTAATTTTGATGAAAGATGAAGCGTTACACCATCTGGCTGACTTTAAAAAAATGATGATTAAGCAAAACATCAGCTGGCCCATGCCATGCAAAGACAAAGTGAAAGAAAATCACATGTAAACTCTGGACTTCTGCACATTCACCAAAAAGAAGGCAATGGCAAAAGGTCTCTGACTTTCTCTCAAGTGACCAACAGCCTGCACAGACACTGCCTGCCACAGCTAACCTCAGGTACTCGCCTCGAATATAAGCTACAGAGGACTTGAGTTCGAAAAGTGGTCAAGCATTCCTCCCAAGAGCACTCCTTAAGGTGAAATGGCCGGAGTCTGAAGATTGATAATGTAATTGTTAATTCTGCTTCTCGGGTTCTACATCAGCGTCTTAAAGTTTTACCTCTGTCCCTTGTCATGACTACTCTGCAGTCAACTACAAATTTGTGTATGACAAATCTGAGTATTTCTCTACTTATTTCAAAATAAAAATCCTTAGCCGTAGACGACTGGGGCCAGAAGGCACCAGAGACGCGGTGGTCAGGATGCTCATTTCCTTCACGCAGCAGGTAGCCATTGAGCACTGATGATGTGCCAGGCACGGTGTTGTGCTGAGAAACAGAAAAGACCTTTGGCTCACATTCTTTGTAATCCTAGAAGGGCTACTGGCTCTTTCAATTTAAAAAAAGAAATCAAGTACCTTAGATAAGGCATCCGGAACTTGAAACAAAAATGGCATGTCCATATCTTTCTTGGATGAAATCAGAAAAGTAGTAGAGGACTGAGGAAACCTGGATTACCAGAACAAGAGAAAGTCAGAAACGTGGTCCTTGGGCTGAAGAGCCAGATGTTCAGCTGTTTCAGACAAAATACAGCTATGGGCTTTCCTCCTCCACCCCAGTCCTGGAGGGCCCAGGCCATAAAGGAGTTCCCAAAAGATGGCTCCACCCTTCTGAGGCCCTTTGACTTCACTCTCCCTTTCATTCTGAACTGGCACCAGTTCTGGTCTGTTAGAGACACTTTATAGATAAGGCAGGGAAAACAGAGTTTGTCAAAGCAGATGTGTGATGACTAAACCAAACCAAAAACCAAATCCACTGCCAATGAGTTGATTCTGACTCATAGCAACCCTACAGGACAGAGCAGAACTGCCCCAAAGTGTTTCCAAAGAGTGGCTGATGAGTCAAGTGTACCCCAAATTTTCTGAAAGGATAAAAGTGGTTAATGTTTCATGAGTTTGTGTCACCTAGCTCCTCTCCTGCTTTCCTGGAGCAGGTATTCCTACCCACCAACACTATCCACCCATTTCCTTCCAAAGAACATCAACTTCTCACTCTAACCACTCCTTGCTTCCAGAAACATTCCTTCCAGTCAGCTAGTGATACAGCGATGCTCCAGGGGAACCCCATTCTCTTCACAGGGTGACCTGCCTATGGCCTACTTGCCAGCTGCTGTGATTCATTACAGTGGACGTGGCCACGGTATACAGGGCCTGGTGAGCATGAGTCACCTGTGTGTGCACTGCCCATGCCCTAGCATCCATGCATGGAAACTCAGAATGCTGGTAATTATGCCAAGAGCACCTCTTCTCTCTAATGAGGAAGCATTCCATGTGCATTGTTCATGCATACCCAAGACATGTGAAAGGAGTTTGATGTTCAAGAGGTGTTTATTCTTTCATCCCCCATACCGGTTCTTGGCAGTGGCTCAGAAGGAGATCCTTCAGTGCCTCTGTCTTGGACCTAACCCAAACACTGATGAAGAGAAACTAGAAGGCCAGGTTAGAATTACTTCAGAAAATGATATTCTTAAGTAAACAGGACCTCTGTGAACAGAAGGATCTCTGGAGATGAATGTGTGCAGCCTCAGCAGAGTTGGGCCAACCTGTGACAGTCCTTCTCAAAGGGACGAGAGGTAACAGACCACTGCAGGCCTGTGCCAGGCATGTGTCTTCCCGCGCTAGCCCAAAGCTGTGCTTGCAGAGCTCTGAGCTGGGGCCCTCTGAGCGTGCTTCATTTCGTGTCCTTTTACTTTTCCTACTGTTCTGCTGTAGAATTGTTTACCCCAAACTATCTAATACTCTAGGGACATCTAGACATTTTTCAAAGGTCAGTGACTTCAAACAGGCTTTAGCTAAAAATAAATAGCCCAGAACCCAGGGCTTTGTCCCGGGAGCAGTTTATATTCCTTAAGAAATGTTGACCCCCAAACAAACCATCTTTGCAAAATACTTTGCATTCCTATCTGTCCTTCTGAAAGCTGAGGGCAACTCGCAGACATGGTGCTGCTTGTTTTCCTAGAATTCTCAACCCTTTCTCTTAGCAAGGGTTGAGATAGTGGCCCTGAATCATTTCAGGGTAGCAATGAGTTGAGCTTCACGGGCCATGTTAGGTGATGTCTCCTGTGACTCGCTTAAGCTTGGCTAGTAAAGGAGACACCACTCCTTCCCTTCACAGCTGACCATCTACAGATGTGCACTCTGACACTTAGCACCTGGCTATGACTGTGAAAAGATTCTGATGATGCCCACTTCTGTCCTGGCTCTGACTTTCTCAAGCCCTCCTCTCCCTTTCCCACCCTTCTCAAAGGCTTGTTGAGTCCTTAGATGGTATAAATGGTTAAGTACTGAACAACTAATCAAAAGTTTGGCAGTTCAAACCCACCCAGAGATGCCTTGGAAGAAAAGCCTTAGTGATCGGCTTCCAAAAGGTCATAGACTTGAAAATCCTGAGGATTGCAGTTCTACTCTGCACATGTGGAGTCAGCATGCATTGGAACCAACTTGATGGCAACTAATGAAACAAAAATATGAAAGGCTAGAGGCAGGACAGCCAGGCACTAGGGATACTTTGTTTCTGGCTGGAGGAGCCGGTCCAGTAGGCACATGGGTAGGATGAGATGGTAGAGGTCAAACACTCGCAATTTCACATAAAAATACAATTTCCTGGCATTGTTAGAAAAATTGGTATTTGTGGCAACTGGACTAAGATACCCATAAGCAACACTGGCTGGGGTGGAGCGTGGGCTGTCACCTTTCATGAGGGATGGTAGGGTAGGGAAGAGGCTTTGTTTACTGAAGTCACCATTTGGCCAGGTCTACTCATTTGTGCCATCTATTTGATGCTCATATGTTCCTGAATTTGTGCCACTGTCCTACCAATAAAAAATGCTAAGGTGTCCTTACTCATGTTGCTCTCTGGTGGTCTAACAACTCTTAATAAGAGCTATGTCACCCAGTGTTATTTTAGAAGCCAGTTTTGGATTTAGCAGATGTCTAAGACACTTGTTAGAGGTTTGCTATACAAAGACTGCCAATTAAGTTCACGAACTCATCCTAGAAAAAGTGCTATATATTTCATTGCTGAATAGCACTCTGGTCACCTTCGACATACTCCCCTTGGGAAGCTATGCACTGATGTCAGCACCTAGTCCAACCCTGAAAGCAATTTGGGAACTCTTCTTCTGGAATGGCCATCAAAGCTGTTGTCATACCACCCTGATGTCCTGAATGTCATAAACATGTCTTCCTTAACTCGACCAGACAATTATGCCCCTGGACACTCCTCTCAAGAAACACCCTGGCCTCCTTCTCCCTCTTGGTTTGGGTTTCTGAACAGCTCAGATGTGCCCTTCTGATAACCATTCAGTCTACCCCTTATCAAGGAATCATCATCCTCTGTGCTACCTTTCTTGAAACCTCTGCCTTCAGAGGCTGAGCTGTTACCTTTTGAGGAGGCTGAGCACTAATGGCTTGTTTCTGAAGCTGGCCTCACTAAGCCAAGGAAGTATTGAATACTTCCTTTATCTTTGAGTAAAGAAAAAAAAAGTCATCGGGGGTCAGATCATGTTCATAGGGAGGGTGTTTCAATACAGTTTTTATTTACCGGCTAAAAACTCCCTCACAGACAACTATACAATTAAGTTTGCAAATTTGTAACTGTGCAACCATGCACAATGGGCATTCCAGAAAGAGTTCCAAAATTAGTTTGAAGGGTGGACTAGGTGCTAGTGTTGGTGTATAGGATCCCAAGAGGAGTACTTTGAAGTTGATCATAGTGATGTTCAGCAGTGAGGTATGTAGCACTTAGAACAATTAAATTCATGGACTTAATTGTAAGACTTTGTATTCAAAGTCCTAAAGACAACGTAAGTGAACAACAAGCACTGAAAAGTACTCTGAAAATACTCCAAACTGTGTAACAGCTTACTGAGAACATAGCTTTTTAAAAGGAGCAGCAGACAGAGCCAGGGTACTGTTCCTGATCTGAGGAGGAAGAAGGGGCCAAATGAATGTCCCTCATGTAGAGTCATTTTTCCAGGGGCAGGAGGGTGCCTGACAGTTACCAACAGAAATAAAAGCTCTTTGTAGAGTGTACAATCTATTTTATAAGCTGCCCTACATGCCAGGGAGCCGACCCCTTCTGAGTCTATGAGGTACCTATGGACTTCCTCCTGTTCCCTGGCCAGCCCTTTCCCCAACCTCCCCTGGTTTCTCCCATTCACTTCCCAAGTTATTTCACATCCATACTTCCTTCCTTTATCCAGAGATGAGCTCATAAAAAAACAGGGGTGGGGGGAGCATGAGGAACCCAATTATTTCAAGTGGCAGTCCTGAAATGCTCCTTACACACTAATTCCTCAGATTAAACAAAACCCAGAAATATGTGTCCTATCGACATTTGTTTGAAAAATGAGGGACTGGTGGGTTGGGAGACATTGCCTTACATCAAATTTAGGGAGTTGTTTGTCTATAAAGACTGAAATGTATGGCTCTAGGCTCTTAATGGTTGAACTTTGAAAATTTCAAACCAAGGCAAAAGCAAGAAAGGTGGGGTCTTCCGGAGGGAGGAGGAGGCCAGGATGTGTCTTGACAGGAGTATCCAGGAGCATAACTCTCTGGTACAGTTAAGAAGTGGAAGTAGAGAGGGAAATTATTTGAGACAATATCTCCCCGGGACTGGCCTACACTCAGAAGCCTCACTTCTGTTAGGGAATCACAGGCCATTTCTGGTCTTTGAACACTTGATTTGGGTTTCTCAACAGCTCCGGTGTGCACCTCTTATAACCATTCCTTCTACCCCTTATCAAGGAATCATCATCCTCTGTGATACCTCTCTTGAAACCTCTGCCTTCGGAGGCTGAGCTGTTACCTTTTGGGCAGGCTGGGCACTAACGGCTTGTTTATGAAGCTGGCCTCACTAAGCCAAGGAATCTTGTCAAATTTTGGAACAGAAACCTGGAGGGAAATGAAAGGCAGTCATTTTATGGAATTTGTCACATTTGGCCAGTCTATCATTACGATGATCAAGCTAATCTAACAGCTGGTTGCTCTACAGTCAAAACTTTACAAAACATTTTTATATGCTTTATATTTGACTCTTACAACCCACCTCATAAAGTGGTCAAGAGCAAACAGTGTTGTCTTCATTTAACAGACAAGGAAGTAAAAATTCAGAGAGTGTGATTTTTCCCCTAAACCACACAGCTAGTAAGTGGCTTCCGGTTTGCTGACTTCTGTGTTCATTCCATCTTGTGTTCCACTATATCTCTCTGTTTCTTATTACTTTAATTTATTGAATATCACAACCTCCTGTGTCAAGCCTCTGGCCATGGTTTCAGCCACAGGTCCTCCATTCTCACCCATTCTGGAAGGTAAAGAGGAAAGAACTAAGCTTCGGAGCTAGAGAAAACTGGGTGTTCGTTCATCTCAGTCCATACACTTTCCAGCTGCATGGCCTTGCAAAAATCACAATCTCTCTGAGTCTCAGTTTTGCTGTCTGTGAAAGGAGCATGCTATCATTACTTTGAGGGGAGAAGTACAAGAAAGTAAGTTCCACAAGTACATGGACTTTTTTCTCCCCCCGTTGTTTTCATTCACTGCTTTATTGGAAGCTCTTACAACAGTGCTTGACGCTTGTCGGTATTCAGTGCCTAGGTGCCCAAAGAACGCATGGTTGCGTGCAAGTCCCAAGCTGAGGCTATGACTTAACAACAGCTCAGTGAAAGTTGCCGTTATTCTCTCCCTTCGGCTCCCACCGCTGTACTCGCCTCCTCGCCGGGCTTTCCAAGGCACACTGTCTGTCCTTCGGCTGGGATTGGCCTTCCTAGGTTGCCAGCCTTCGGTTTTGGACCGGTCCCAGGGAAAGTGGCCAGCAGGGGGCAGCAGTGTCTTCGCGGCGCTCCCCAGGCGAAGAAGGACGCTCCTTCGGTAGAGGTTGTAGCGGACCCGGAAGTACTCGGTTGCCGTCTCGACTCGGGCGCCCCGGATGGGGAAGAAGCCTGGCGGCTCCCCTGCCCTGGCTGCGAACCTGGGGGAGCATGCGGGAAGGTGGGTTCCTATTGGTTGTCCTTGCTTCCAGGTCCGCTTACCCTGTACCGTCCCCCGTAGGCCCAAGGCTGGCTTAGGGAGGACGGCGGCCAGGGGAGACGCGGGTGGGTGGGTGAGGCGCCCCGGGGGACACCCTACGTCCTCCCCAACCCTGCAGACTGGCGTTGCTCAGGTCGGCGCCGCGCACCGGTTGCTGCGGGCTGGGGTCCTCCTGCAGTGAGGGGGCTCCCAAAGTGGCTTGAGAAGCTCGTTGTGGTGTTCATGGAAGAAGTCAAGTTGAGCAGTAAGAATTGTCTTCTCAGGTTGACCTTGGTGTTTCTTTTTCCCGTTGTGAAAAAAAGATTACTTTCTGTGGTCCTTACAAAAGTTTCGCAGTTTTAAGTCGGAACGTAGCACCGTAAAGGGTGTTAAGCTCATTTAATGCTTGAAGAATCTTGAGTTTCTTTTAGCTCTTGGTTTTGGCTACATTAACCACAGAGCTTGTATTTGCGCAGTCTACCGTTGCCCCTACATGGCTCCTCTGAAGCCTGTCCTCAGATTCAGGGGTATGTGAACCAACAGTTGGGAAACTGGCTTAGAGGCAGACATGAGGTGCAGAGCTTGTAATGAGCCGTGGGTTCGAATCCTGACTCCACTGTCTACCACTCTGTTATCTTGGGCCAACGTTACCTAAGCAGTTGGAACGTCAGTCTTTTTACTAGTCAAGTCCAACTAATACAGCTTGGAAAGATTGTGAAGATTAAATGGAAGAAGTTTCATAAGCTACCTAGTATATAAAAAAAATCAAACCCACTGCTGCTGAGTCAATTCTGACTCATAGCGACCTTGTAGACAGAGTAGAATTGCTCCACAGCATCACCTTCTGCTTAGCAGCGATAGTACTTAACCACTAAGCAACCAGCGTTTCCACCTAGTGTATAGTAGGTTACAGATGCTAGCTAACAATAGCGATTGACTGTTTAAGGGATTGTAATTTTAAAATGTGAAATGCATTTTTAATGTCTATAATTATGAAATGGCCACCACGTACATTTTACTCAGGCTTTTATTGGGCTGAGTTCGTTGGATTTTTAACTCAGTCCTGCCTTTGACTTTTCATTTTTTTGATTTTTTGATTTTTCCTGCCCTTGACAACTCACACAGATTGATAGTCTCTCTTTTTCTAGGAATTGCTGTATTGTCCTGCTGCAGAGAACAAACTCACGCCTACCCTGGGTTGCTGTCTTTGAAAGCAGGGGAAGTTGGTAGAATATCAGCTACAGCACAGCATGGAATTTCCAGAGAGGTCTTACTTCACAACTTCATAAAGAACCAGAACCATATGGACTTTTGCAAGGGATATTGAACTGGCCTAAGTTTGAGGGAAAGGATAATGTGTGACCAACCTGTAACTAACACAAAGAAGGCCAAGTGGCAGAAGGTCTTGTACGAGCGACAGCCATTCCCAGATAACTATGTGGATCGGCGGTTCTTGGAAGAGCTCCGGAAAAACATCTATGCCCGCAAATACCAGTACTGGGCTGTGGTGTTTGAGTCCAGTGTGGTGATACAGCAGCTTTGCAGTGTGTGTGTTTTTGTGGTTATCTGGTGGTATATGGATGAGGGTCTCCTAGCCCCTCAGTGGCTTTTTGGGACTGGCCTGGCTTCTTCGCTGATTGGCTATGTTTTGTTTGATCTCATTGATGGAGGTGAAGGGCGAAAGAAAAGTGGGCGGACTCGGTGGGCAGACCTGAAGAGTGCCCTAGTGTTCATTACATTTACATACGGGTTTTCACCAGTGCTGAAGACCCTGACAGAGTCTGTCAGCACTGACACCATCTATGCCATGTCGGTCTTCATGCTGTTAGGTCACCTTATCTTCTTTGACTACGGTGCCAATGCTGCCATTGTATCCAGCACTCTGTCCTTGAACATGGCCATTTTTGCCTCTGTCTGCTTGGCCTCACGCCTACCCCGGTCCCTGCATGCCTTTATCATGGTGACATTTGCCATCCAGATTTTTGCCCTGTGGCCCATGTTACAGAAGAAACTGAAGGCATGTACCCCTCGCAGCTATGTAGGGGTCACACTACTTTTTGCGTTTTCAGCCTTGGGAGGCCTACTGTCCATCAGTGGTGTGGGAGCCCTACTCTTTGCCCTTCTGCTTGTTTCTGTCTCGTGTCTCTGCCCTTACTACCTCATTCGCCTGCAGCTCTTTAAAGAAAACATCCATGGGCCTTGGGATGAAGCTGAAATCAAAGAAGACTTATCTCGGTTCCTCAGCTAAAGTTGGGGATCTCCAGACTCCATTATTAAGCAGGCTGATGAACTAGCCTTCTAGTTAGTTTGTGTGATTTGAAGAGGAGATCCATTCTGGAAATAGCATGCTCATGTGGGTGAGAGAGCAGAGATCAAAAGAAAAAAAGTTATCCATGACTGAGGTGGTGAAGGTTCTTATCCTTTCTGTTATTCTATGGATGATAAAGGTGGTCCCTTTGTGGGCCATCGTGAGTTATTGTCTCCTATTTATTATTGACTGTAACAAGTGAAGTGATGGCTTCTATTTATTAAAAAAAAAATCAATTTGTTTCACAATTTTTATGTAAGTAGGAGATAGACAAAGGGAAAGACAGACTGAGAGAATAAAAACTGCTTGTGTATATGTAGTCACTTCACTTTTTAGCACCAGTCAGTCTCCATTATTTTTCTAGAACTCTAATCCTAGAACTTTGGATGTTTCATCCAGTTGAATTGCCCAAGAACACAGAGTTGGTGAGTTAAACTCAGAGTTTCTATTTAGTTCTGTGAATATCTGTAAAGATACTTTAGCAGACAGTTACTGGGACCTTTATCTGTCTTATCATTGGACTGCAGTGCTTTTGTTGGGAAGCACAAAGATGGACAACGTAGAGACACTGCACATGCTTAGTTCACTGCGGTTGACTGGAGACCAAGGCACACACAACTCTGAGGGGTAGGGATGATGTGGGTGTTCAAAGACTGGAGATCAAGTTCTGCTGGAATAATAATAAAGGAGTTGGTGTTTTAGGATAGTCCTGGAGGATGCGTGGGAAATAAATGGGTAAAAGGTGGTTCTTTTAGAGCCAGATGGTGAAGGCCTTCAGGGGCTAGGTCAGTAATGTGAGCAAGTGAAGCTGGCCTACTTTGACTCATAGCAGCTGTGGAGAACTGGAGAAAGTAAGGCCTGTCCAGTGAGGGCAGTTACTGTGCTTCATCTGATCTTTAATACGAAATCTGACCTGTCAATTCCATCTCAATTTTAAACAAAAGGGAACCCCATGCAGGCCAGCATTTTCACGCAAAATGTGAGCTTTACTATGCTGTGTCTGTTCATGGCATAGACAGAAAGAGGGGAAAGTGTGTTTAATGGAAGTTTTTAATTATGGGGACTTGTGGGGTAGGTGTTGGAGAATGGAAGGTTTGAGTAATAACTTGAGGCCGTAGATAAAGAATTTGGCTCTAAATTACAGGTAATGAGGGACATTCAGCTTGTCTAAGGAGGGAGTAAGTTACCAGGTTTTGGACTAGTTATTTAACTACACTGTGTCTCAAATTTTCATCCATGAGGTGGAAATAATGATGTCTACCTCTAGGATTGTGATGCTTAAATGAGAACCATATACAGAGTGCTTTGAAGAATGGCTAACACAAAGCACTGTTTAATATTAGCTATTATTGTTACTACGTCGATGGGAAGACTTGAGAGCAGAGACAAGGTGTAAAATCTAACAGGTGCGTTTCAGAATAGATGGGCTTTATTGGGTAATTCATTTGGAGCAAGTTGGTAGATTGCCCTCTTCTACCAATGATTCAGAAATCTCATCAGGCCATGGTATTCCTAAGAAGTAATGTTCATATTTCTCTAAACAGATTTCTCAAATCTTGAAGAGGATTTTGAACTCGTGCCTTCAGCCCTGTCATCTCACTTTCTTTTCACATTAGAATTTGGACAGATGACTATTACGTTTCATGATCAAGAATGAGTGGTTTTCCTTGACTGAAGTCAGTTGGGCTAGTTTCTTGGACCCAAGGACACTGGTCAATGGGAGAGAAGAGTCTCAGAGACAGACTGGAGCTTGGAGTATCCATCTGTTGACCTGCATTGGTCTGCCCTTATACCTCTAGAGTGGCCGGATTTGGTTCCTGTTTGTTACGTCCACTTCATCAGAAAAAGGACTAGGTACGGGTGGTTAAAGGTACGAAAGAGTTGTATACCATTGTGTCATTTGTTTTTATGTTTTAATACATTTGCCTTATTTGAATGGTTTCTAGTCATCAGTTTTAGGAAACTCACATGGGAACCTATCCATGGCTATGAACAGTGTTACCCAAGTTTGAACCACTTTCAAGAATTGTTCCTTAATGGGATGAAGTAATGTGCCTCTCTCATGTACAGCTCTTCCTTGTCATACACCCTGTGTACTGCTTGGAGTCACCCAAAGTCTGATTCACTTTGGTAGCTGTAGAAGTTCAGTATGGAGGTAGCAGGGGATGGGAAGTTGTGGGTTGGATGTGGGGTGCAGGGTGAGGCTGGAGACTCAGTGTGGATACAGAAATAATGGTTGTGGGGAAAGGATATTACAATTAGAGTGAACACTGCATTCTGGCAATGATGAGAACCTAGGGTGGATGGGCTACAGTGAGGGAGTGAAACCTGAGAATGCTAAATACTTTGAATTATTATATTCTGCAGTCATTGAGGAGCTTCTAAAATGGAATGTGGTGAGATGATAAATTATTACATGCCTACATGTGTGTAGAGAGCAAGACTCTGAATCAGTTCCGAATGGTTCAGTCATGGCAGTGCGTGGTGCAGCAACCAAATCTTGTGCATGGGCTTTTGACTAGAGCAGGAAACAGGCAGCAGTGTCCCAACCAAAGGTGGTGGCCAATTGTGCCACTTTGAATGTGTGCAGCGGCTTTCCACAGCCCTACAGGCAATCAAATCTTGCCTTTCAGGAACCAAAAATCCACCCTCCTGTCAAGAAACTTCAGGAGCCTGGTATGGGAAACTATATCATTGGCAGGAGAGAGGAGAACAACACAGATTCAAAGCAGTGCAGTTGGTTGTCAGCTTTAGGTGGGGCACTGTTGCCTGTTTCCTCTCCTTGGTTCAAAAGCCCATGCACAAGAGATGTGGACTGATAACGCCCTTGTTTCTGTTGGCTATGACTGAGCTGTTTCAAACTGGTTCAAAGCTCTGCTTTGTTTCTGTCAGCTGTGATTGAACAGATTACAGATGATTTGAAGCCCTGGTGAAGAGAGTTCTTGAGTGGTGCAAATGTTGTAAGTACTTGGATACTAACAAAAAGGTTAGTGGTGCTTTGGAAGAAAGGCCTGGTAATTATTCTGAAAGATCACAGCCATTAAGAATTCTGTGAAGCAGTTCTGCTCTGGAACACATGGGTTGCCATGAGTCAGAGTCAATGGCTTCCAAAAACAAATACATATTTTGTTCCATCAAACATACTTTTCTGTCCGTCTGTTAATTCTTGGGGCAGTTTTGAGCTTGAAATGCAGAAATTGAGCAAAGAAACTTGGGACCAGTGGTGTGCACTGGGGAAGTGGCAGTGGGCATGGAGCTGAGTGGCCTGATTAGAGATATTTTCAGAGGTAAGACTGAAGGGTGGTGGCAGCAGTGGCAGGTGAGAGCTGGGAGGGAGGAATGGGAAGGCAGCTTTCCCATCCTTCCAAAATGGTGTTTGGGTTTTGTAGTTGGGATGGGAGGGATAGAAGAAAGTTTGCACCTATGCTGCTTTTATGCCATGACATGGTATATAGCTACAAGCTGTGCAGAGATCTGAGTGTAGTGGTAGACACACCCACACACGGTAGTAATCCTGTGTGGTGAGCATACTGATGTGTTGTTCGTGTACGCCATGTCACTACTGTAAACTTAAGAAAGCCTTTGGGCAGCTGGCTTAAATTGTGGATTTGAGAATTCATACTGAGCGTATTAGAGGGTGTCAGTGGAACAATCTTCTAAAGGCTCAAAGACAAAGAAAACAAAAGAAAAGCCAGCAGAGGGCATCAGTCACACAATTATACTTCAAATCCCTTGAATTTGGGGATCTGGGAAGGGACATAGTGCCATCTTGTGGAAGTTACTGATAACTCATTTTTGGAATGAAATTCAGTCGTCCTGAAAGTTAGGCTGAATTGTGGCTTTGGAAATAACTGTACCTATAAACTCAGGAAGAAAAAGGGCACCTTGGATTTGATGAAAAAAATTAGCTACTGAAAACATTTATGTTCATTATTTACTTGTTATAACTGTCCTGTAAAATAGGTATTTCCGTTTTATAACTGCAGAGTGAGGCTCAGAGCAGTCTACAGTGACAGGTAAGGCTGGCTGCACATTGCTCTCTTGACAGCTGGCTTTGTCTAGGCCTAAAGGCGAACTGGTGCATTTAGGGCTTTAAATCCATCTTCATTGCCTGTGTTTCTCTCCCTTCAACATCCAACAAAACATTTAGTGTTTACCTCGGCCTGCCTCTGCAACCATTTATGATATTTGGCCTGAGGAATTTATTCATTCAACAAATATCGAGCCTTTATACATGACAGTCACTGTCCTATGTGCTTGGGATATATCTGTGATTAAAACAAGGACCCTCAACCTGGTGGAGCTTATATTCTAGCAGTGAACATATAATAAGTAAATTGCATTGACTTAAACTGGTGGTATAGTGGTTAAGTGCTTTGGCTGCTAACCCAAAGGTCAGCAGTTCAGGTCTGCCAGGTGCTCCTTAGAAACCGTGGGGCAGTTCTGCTCTGTCTGTAGGTTCGTTATAAGTCAGAATCAACTCCACAGTGGTGGGATCTGTTTTGATTTGAGCTGGTTAGTAGCTGTAGCTGTACTGCACAGCCAAGGTTTCCACATTGATTACTGGAAGGTAATAAATGCTATGGAAACCAGGGAGAGTGGCATGGTATTAAAATGGAGGAGACAGATTTCATGGAAAAGGTAACATTTGACCAAAGAGTTAAAGTAAGTGAGGAAGAATAATCCAGACTCCCTGGGGAAGAGCATTCCAGGTACAGGAACAGCTGCTGGAAGGGCTCTCAAGCCAGAAGAATGCCTGGTGTGTTGCAGGTAGAGCAAAGAGTGGCTGAAATGGAATAAGCAAGAAGAACAGAAGGTGAAGTCAGAGAGGTAGTGTGTGTGTGTGTGTGTGTGCGCGCGCGCGCGTGCTATTAAGAAGACCTTGGCTTTCATTCTGATTTAGATGGAAGCCATTGGCAGGTCTTTGGCAAAAGAGGGACATGATCTGACACATATTTTTACAGGTTTATTCCGTTTACCGTGGAACAAGAATAGATGCAGTGAGGCACATTGGGTGGTTGCTGTAGTAATCCAAGCAAGAGATGTTGGTGGCCCAGAACAGGGTGACAGCTGAGAAGTGGCAAAAAATAGTAACATGCTGGGTATAATTTAAAGGCAGAACCAACAGGGCTTCCTGACAGATGTAGGATATGAG
Source organism: Heterohyrax brucei (assembly GCA_028571685.1). Taxonomy (NCBI): domain Eukaryota; kingdom Metazoa; phylum Chordata; class Mammalia; order Hyracoidea; family Procaviidae; genus Heterohyrax; species Heterohyrax brucei. The sequence goes on from CM053140.1 coordinate 204,756,129, forward strand.
AGAAAGACAAATCATGAATGGTCCTCAAGTTTTTGGCCTGAGCAACTGGAAAGATGGTGACTCCAACTGAGATGGGTGGTGGGGTGTGGGTGGAGTCTTTGGGAGGTACATTGGGAGTTCAGTTTGGGTATGTTAGCTTTGTAATATCTTCTAGACATTCAGGCAGAAATGTTGAGTAAGGAATTGGAGATTTCAGCCTGGAGTTTGGGAGAGATGTATGGAAGAGATAAAATTGTGGCAATTGTTGATATATAAATTGTATGTAAAACCATGAGACTAGACAAGATCACCAAGGAAGTGGGGATAGATAGAGAAGAACCCCAGAGACTGAATTAAAATCTGGCGGAGAAGAACAAGCAGAGAGATTGAAGGTGGCACAACCACTGAGGCAGGAGGGAAAAGATGAGGGCCTAGTGTCTTGGAAGGCAAATGTAGAATGTGTGTCAAGGTGGAAAGGTGATCAACTTTCAAATTCTGATAAATTGAGTAAGAGAAGGACAACTCATTGGCCTTAGCAAGGAGAAGATCAGTGGGGTCCTTGTGGGGGAAGAAAACAACTTTTTTGTTTTGGTGGAGTGGTGGTAGTAAGAAACTATTTGGAGTGGGTTTAAGAGAGAATAGGAGAAGAATTTGAGGCAGCACGTACAGACAATTTTCTGGAATGTTTGCTCCAAAGGGCAGCCAAGAAGCAGGACAGAAACTGAAAGGGGAAGTGAGGACAGGACCTTTTTGTTTTTCTAAGATGGGAGGAATGATAGCATGTGTGTGCTGCTGGAAATGAAACAGTACTCTGAGGCGAGAGACAGGGCAGTAATGCTGGAGCAGTGTTCTTGAGTAAGCAAGGGGAAGGGGGCCTCGAACAAGGTGGAAGACCAGCAGCAGCTGATTGGTGGTAGTAGTGGAAGCAGACCCGTGGATACGGATGCTGGACAGTGGGTAGGTGAGACAATGGAAATTTGGGGGAGTTCTTTTCTCATCACTTCAGTGTTTTCAGGAAATTGGGAGGTGAGGCAATTATCTGAGTGAGATGGGGAGAAGGATGGGAAAGGCAGGAGACAGAAGGTGTGAAATAATGTAGGATGTTGAAAGAGAGTGGATGAGCAATTCTTAGGAAAGTTGCCTGGCAGTATTAACGGTTTACTTGAGTATGTGTCTGTAACATAAAGTCAGTTTGGTTATGTTTGTGTGTTTTCCAGGCTATAAATAGCTACATGGGGGCATAGTAGAGTAGGTGGAGAGGTGGGATTTACCCAGGGTGGTGGTTTTGTCAAGTAGAGAGAGTTATGGGAGAAAGGTACACACATACACAGAGGCATGACTGTAAGGACTGACTTTGGGGTTCAAGATGCATAAGACGGAGAGTGAACATCAAGGCGATGGAAGACAATAAACGTGTTAGAGGCCCAGGGGTTATATGAATAGAGGGAGCAGACAAGAAGATAGGAAGTGGAGGTCACAGAGTGGACAAAGACAAAGGTGTATATTTTGGAGTAAGGAGCTGAAGTCAAGTGGAGAGCATGATCACTGGCAAGTGAAGTCCAAGAAAATGAGAGGCAAGTTGGGAGGGTTAGAAGCATTACCTCCCAAGGATGTGGTAATCTCAAAGGGTCCTGCTGAAGAGAGTGATGGTGGAACAGCAGCTGAAATTGTGAAGTAAAGAGAGTGAACAGGAGTTGGTAGATGAAGGCAAAGATCAGCGGTTGTGTGTACTGTTGGGTGGTGCCATGGGGCTCAAAGCTGGGGATACTAGAGAAGAGGGTGAATGGTCTGGGAGCAAAAGTGGAGGACAGGATCTCTACCTAACTTCAGGTGAGAATCTGGTGCTGTGAGCTGGAAGGTGAAGACAGAGGCAGAAACTGGAGATACAGGACGCTGTGCTGACTGTGGGAATGAACAGCAGGGGCACAGCAGAAGGGCTGCAGTAGGGGAGGAGCGGAAACAGGAGAGAATAGGAATAAATGGGGACTCGAGGTCAGGAGAGGTGCGCAACTTAGCTGTCTAGGGGTCTTGGGAGGGATGTAAACTGAGATAAAGGGTTTAAGACTTAAGTCCCTCTGGATTCAGGGGAGGTCCTTCTGTTTGTGACCAGTTGATAACCCAAAGGTTGATGGCTTGAACATACCCAGTGGCACGATGGAAGAAAGGCCTGGTGACCTGCTTCTGTAATGACTACTATCAAGAAAACTCTGTGGGGCATTCTACTTCATCACATGCGGTCACTGTCAGTTGGAATTGACTTGAAGGCAAAAGATGTGTTTTTTTTTTTGCTGTTGTTGTTGGATTCACAGCAAATAGCTGTGGGAAAAGTGTGCATGTTGGTGGGGAGGAGGAGTGGATTTCTGGAGCTTTCTCTTCACCTTGAAGGAGATGTGGTCTTTGTGAGCAGGCTTCCCATCACAATGAACATGCTGTTACTGTTTGCTAGCAGCATTAATGTGCTCATGCCCTGTGTAAAGTGCATTTTGACAGGGCCCAGCTTTGGATACTGACACAAATTTTCTGAGAACTGTGCAAACTTCCAGCAATGGGGTGGTGTCATTTGCAATGTTCTACAAAGTTAGATTTGGGGCAGAGTGACCGAGCTTAGCTGAGGGCCAGAGTTGAACTTGAAGTTCTGTAGGAGGTCAGGCCTAAGGAGGCTCACAGCCCCTACCACTTGGGGCTGCTCAGGAGTGCTGAACTGCATGAGATAAACCAAAAACCAAACCTGTTGCTGTGGAGTTGATTCCAACTCATAGCAACTCTATAGGACAAAGTAGAATTACCTTATCGAGTTTCCAAGGAGCACTTGGTAGATTCAAACTGCCAGCATTTTGGTTAGCAGCCATAGCATGTAACTACTACGCCACCAGGGTTTGCAAAATGAAATTCACCAGCAAGTTGATTCTGACTCACAGGGACAGTTTAGGGCAGAGCAGCACTTGCCCAAAGAGTTTCTAAGGAGCGCCTAGTAGACTTGAACTGCTGCCCTTTTCGTTAGCAGCTGCAGCATCTAACCACTACACCACTAGAGTTTCATTGCGTGGGATAGGTTGAGTAGAAATGGCAGAAGACTTGATGGCATGAGCAGGCTTGGACCAAGCCAACACTTTTGGCTTCTGTTTTTCTTTTCCAATTGACAGGGGCCATCACCTACCAAACCAAAGCACCATTTTCCTCCGAGGCACTTTACTGTGACTGATGACCAGATTCTCCAGAGGTGAGGTAATTAGGAAGCATCTGTTTCCCAACTACCTGGTGCTTACTTAGTGCCATGGCCCTTGCCACCCTGTCATGCTTGGGCCTGCTTGTGCCCATCAGGTGATGCAGGGGCCCTGAGGGATGTGCGAATGGCCCTTTCTGTACCAGCTGGAATGGAAGGCCAGCCCAGGGTCTTCTGTCTTTTGTCCTAAACAGACTGTTTCTGCACTCCTGATTATAGTATGGTCTGGACAGGGGAACAAACTGATTTTCACCCAGGCTGGAAATGAGGGAAGCTACTGTCCTGCAGGACCCAGTGAAGCTGGGTCAGAAGATATGCTCCTCTGCTCCCCAAGCTTGCCTGGCTTGTTGCTTACCCCAGGAGGGCCTATGGCCTTGGGCGTCCTAAGTAACATTTGGACTTCAGTTAGTGGGACACTGTGGGCCTCCTGCTCTTTGTATACTGCAAAATAAACAGTCAGGGCCCCTCGGCAGCTTTTGTTTATATAGCTGAAAGAATTTTTCTTTGAAAAACAAAAACAAGGCTGGAAGAAGGAATTGCCTCCTTGGCTCTAACTTGCTCTGTGTTGTTGAGCACCAGGAGAAGAACAGTTAGCCCTGAAAGACCCTGAGTGTGACTAAGCTTTTTGGTAGTGTTAGATGGAGCTTCAAAAATACACTTTGTCAGCAGCTGTTTCGAGATGCGGGTACTCCTGCAGAACCAGCTTCAGTGACTTCCTGGTTACTGTCCTCAGGATTGCTGAGGCTTTCTCTACTCCATGCCTGCACTGGTGATGACTCCTGCTCGCAAGGTTCTTGAAGATGTGGCCTCAGGCTGAAAATGAAGATCTGGTAAAATTTGATTTGATGGAAGTAGCAGTTCATTGTCTTAACTTGTCCAGCAGCTTGGCACTTAGTCTGATCTTAATGCTAACAGCATTGCAATTCAATAGTTACTTGTATTGTAAAAGAAAAAGAGCATCTGTCAAAGTAGTAGAGACAGCTGGAAAGTCCCTTTAAATGGTACCCAGGTGGTGTAGTATCTTAAGGTCCATGTGATTTATTCAAATAAACACTCTGTATTTTAAAGGGCTGCAGAAGTTTGGTTTTTTTTTTTTTTTCTTTTTCAGCAATCTTACTCTGCCGTGATTGAGGCTCATGCTTTCAGAATGAGTTCACAGTTGGAAAGATTTACTTCAGAGTCTTAGGGAACTGGGCTAAAGAATCCAACAACGATTTTCCAAGGATTATTTTTTTCAAATATACTTAATGCTGAGTTATAAAACACAGGTGTTGACAAGCACATTTTTTCTTAAACTGTAGAATAATCAGGATTGAAGTGCATCATGTTCCAAAGCCATTAAAGGTACCCATGTCTATCAGCCAACAGTGGAGTTTGTTTCCTTACCTCCATCTGATTTTAGTTTCTAGGATGCCTTTTGAAACAGCCCTCAATTTATACATGGTTCTCAGGGTTTATAGACCTTTACTTAACCAGTGGAACCTCCTTGAGAAGACTGGAGGTTTTTAAAAATTATTTCTTACCTTTAGTTCTCTCCTCTTCATCTCTTAAGATATCCAGGACCGTTCACTGCTGCCTACGCGAAGCTGTGTAGTATGCCTTCTCAGTCCCCAGTCTTTTACTGGAAGCCAACTCAAGTTAGCAGGCTACAGTTTCAATTATGTCTTTTCCTCAACCAATACCTGTGTAACTTAGAGTGTGGTATGATTCCACTAGAAATGAGAAGTATGATTTTTCATTGGCTGAAAATGAGTTCTAGTCTTATCTTTGTCTGAGGTTCTAGAATATTAGCATGTGTGACAGTCAAGTGGTTAAGCTGATTCTAGAACTCAAAGAACTGCTTCAGCCCTGAAATCATTAGTAGTTCTCCCTGAAAGACAACCGCACTCTCCCTGTACTATAACACAGTAGTGTAAATCCCTGTGCAACTATTTTGTGACCTATCTTTATCCTGTTACTTCTCTGATGTAATTAAGTAACCGTGAGAAATGCTGGCTGCATCATTGAAGAAATTACTGTTCTTAAGGAATATGATGTTTATTAAGAAAATTTGGTGGTGCAGTGGTTAAGAGTTTGGCTGGTAGCCAAAGAGGCTGTCAGTTCAAATTCACCAGTCACTCCTTTATTAAGGTATGACAGCTTACTAAGGGTATAATAGTGGGTCCCTGATGGCACAGTGATTAAAAGCTCAGTTGCTAAACAAAAGGTCAACTGCATGAGTCTACCAGCCTCTCCGTGGAAACACTATGGGGCAGCTCTACCCTATTCTATAGGGTTGCTATGAGTTGGAATTGACTCAAAGGCAAGTAATAAAAAAAAGATTAATATTATTTATTTCAGGTATGATAGTTTGCTTTCTCCTGACCATCCTGAGTTGTCATTAATTCTGAAGAATGCTGTACCTTTCTAGCTCTCTATCAAATACTGAGTGTGGGAGTAAAGAATTGGAGAAAGGTATATTATGAAACAGAAATACTGTCAAAAGTAAAATATTAACAAGACTTAGAACAGTTTCCTTCTACTCTAGGCTGCTTCCTTTCTCCCTGCTTCCCCTATCCCTTTTTTTCTTGCTTACAGAATGTGAGAAAAACAGCAGGGTTCTTCACTGAGAAGACTGAGTAATGTTCCCAGGGAATAATTTGATTCTGCTAGTTTCTTGAATTTTCCGTTGTTGACAGATCAAGTTAAGTTTTAAATATCTAAACTGTGTAACACTACAAAAATAAGTCCATATCTACAACATGGTGGAAAAACAGCAAATACTTTTAAAAAGATGGCTTGGAGAAAACCTTCCCATCAACAACTGTTTTTGTTTGGGGAGGTGGTATGAAATTCTGTAGAAGTATTGTGACTATTGGGGTGGGAATGCTATCCAGTAAGAGTTATTGATTTAAAAAATCAAATGTCTAGACTAGAGGTGAAAGAAAAGGCAAAGGCTGCAAGCTGTACATTTTATTTTGCATCAACTTGCTCCTCCAGCTATCCATCAGTTTCTATTGATTTCCTGCTTTGGAGGTATCGTGGATTGAATTGTGTTCCCCCCAAAATCTGTGTAGCAATTTAGCTAGGCCATGATTGTTGGTATTGTGTGATGTCCTCCACATTGTAAATCCTACCTCTATGATTGTTTTTTAGTTATGATTGAATGAAAATGTATGTTCCCATATAAATTTGCATGTTGACCTACATGCTGCTTCGACTGCTCTCCCTGCACACTCTTCCTTTCTCTCCATGTCTTATCTTCCCAACAGTCTCCTATCTTCTCCTCTCCACTCAATCCCCTTGTTCCAAAAGTGTGAGGTCAACAGGATGACCTCCTATAGATGCCTAGAACCATAAAGTGCACACACAATATGGTCACTCTGTATCACAAAGTCCAATCCATTGCTGTCTGAAAAGTTGACCTTCAATATGATTTATGGACAGGGGCAGCATCAGGGCCAGTGGCCCCACTCCCAGGAGAACCTCGAGGCCCCTGGACCATCAATTGCGGTCTTTTAGTGGAGATCTTAGGGTGCACCCCTACTTATACTTGTGTTGCCAGTGAGACTCAACTTTGTGAGCTCCATCGTGGCTATCACTGGTGGTAGTTGGACACCATCTTGTTCTTCCGGTCACAAGTCAATGCAGACATCCACTCACGTGGGTCTCTCTGTCTTCTGGATTCTCTTTGCCCCATATTGTTATGGACCTTGCTGATCATCTGTTCCTGCTGAGTTGGGACCATTTGCTGTACCCTCAGATGGCAGTTTGTCAGCTTTTAAGACCCCAGATGCCACTCACCAATGTGGGGTGTGGAGAGATCTCATTAGCAAAACGCTAGTTATGCCAATTGGCCTCGATTTCCCCTGAGAGCATGGTCCCTAGCTTCCCGCCCCAGCTACACTATCCTTGCAATATTGGGTTAAGATGGGAGGAGTACACAAGTTATGCTGAAGTCCTGTTAATATTGATCTTCATACTAAATGTTTGCTGTCACCAATTTTATTCAACCAAATTTCTATCAACTATCTAATCTAAACCCTCCCCCGTTGCCCTCCCGCCTTCCCCACTCTCACAGCCATCAAAGAGTCTTTTCTGTTATGCATGAGTCTGCTTTTTAAGTTCTTATTGTAGGGGTCTCAGGCAATATTTGTAATTCTATCACTGACTACTTTCACTCAACATAATGTCCTCCAGTTGAAACCAGGTTAAGAGATGTCTCCTGCTATCATTGTTGTTCTTTATCATTGCATAGTGTTCCACTGAGTATGTATACCATAGTTTACCTATCCATTCTTCTGTTGTTGGGCATCTGGGTTGATTCCATCTTTTTGCTGTTGTGGACTGTGCTGTGATGAACATTCGTGTGCATGTACCAGTTGGTATGAATGGCCTTGATTCTGCAGGATATATTCCAAGCAGTGGAATTATTGGGTCAAACAGTGTATCTATATCCATTATTTTAAGATAGCGCCACATTGCTTTCCAAAGAGGTTGCACCATTTTGCAATCCCACCAAGAGTGTAGGAGAGTTCCAATCTCTCCACAGCCTCTCCAGCATTTAGTGTTTTGCATTTTTTGGATCATGGCCAACCTTGGTGGGGTGAGATGGTATCTCATTGTCGTTTTGATTTGAATTTCTTTAATAGCTAATGATTGTGAGCATGTCCTCATGTGTTTTTTGGCTGCCTGGATCTCCTCTTTAGAGAAGTGTCTGTCCATCTCTTTTGCCCATTGCTTAATTGGATGATTTATCTTTTTCTTGTTGATATTTTGTAGTACCTTATAGATTATGGAGATCAGGCATCGGTCTGACATAGACTTGTCAAATATTTTTTCCCTTTCTGTAGGTAGCCTTTTAATTCTTTTGATAAAGTCTTTGGATGAGCAAAAGTGATTGATTCTTGCCAAGCCAAAGCCAAAGGCCGTCGTAGTTCCCATTTATCTATTTTCTCTTCTGTTGTTTGTAGTATTTTTGACAGATTTTGAAGTCTGTCTACATTGTGTGTTAAACCTTCCATTGTTGTTCCTATTTTTTCTTGGATGAACTTTATTGTTTTAGATTTAATATTTAGGTCTTTTATCCAGTTTGAGTTGGTTTTTGTATAAGGTGTAAGATATGGGTCTTGTTTTAATGTAGTGCAGATGGATATCCAATTTTGCCAGCACCGTTTGTTGAAGAGATTGTTCTTACCCCAGTTTAAACTCTTAGGGCCTTTGTAGAATATCAGCTGTTCCTAGGCAGATGATGTCATCTCTGGGGTGTCGATTCTGTTCCACTGATCTATCTGTCTGTTTTTGTACCAGTACCGGGCTGTTTTGACTACTGTGGCAGTGTAATAGGTTCTAAAGTCAGGTAATGAGAGGCCTCCCAGTGTGTTCTTCTTGTTTAGTAAAGCTTTACTTATCCAGGGCTTCTTCCCTTTCCAGACAAAGTTGGTAATTTATTCCTCCATCACATTAAAAAATGTCACTGGAACTTGTATTGGGATTGCATTATATAAGTAGATTGCTTTGGGTAAAATAGACATTTTCACAGTGTTAAGTCTTCCTATCCATGAGCAGGGTAGGTTTCTCCATTTATGTAACTCTCTTAGTTTCTTGTAGTAAGGGTTTGTAGTTCTCTTCGTAAAGGTTTTTTATAGGAATAAATAGATTTATTCCTAAGTATCTTATTTTCTTAGTAGCTATAGTAAATGGTATTGACTTGGTGATTTCTTCCTTAATAATCTCATTATTGGTATAAAGGAATCCTACTGATTTGCTTATGTTTATCTTGTATCCTGAGACTTTGCCAAACTCCTCTATCAGCTTGAGTCGTTTTCTTATAGATTCTTTGGGATTCTCTGCATATACAAGCATGTCATCTGCAAACAGGGAGATTTTTAGTTCTTCTTTGCCGATGCATATGCCCTTTATTCCTTGGTCTTGTCTAATTGTTCTGGCTAGAATTTCTAGTACAGTGCTGAATAGGAGAGGTGAGAATCAGTATCCTTGTCTAGTTCCTGTTCTCTCCATTCAAGATGACATAGGCAGTTGGCTTTGTATAAATGGCCCTTATTGCATTGAGGAATTGGCCATCTATTCCTATTTTGCTGAGAGTTTTTAGTATGAATGGGTGTTGGACTTTATCAAATGCCTTTTATGCATCAATAGACAAGATCAGGTGATTCTTGTCTTCTGTAGTATTTATGTGGTTGATCACATTAATTGTTTTTCTGATGCTGAACCAGCCTTGCATCCCTGATATGAATCCAACTTGGTCATGATGGATTATTTTTGATATGTTGTTGTATTCTATTGGCAAAAATTTTGTTGAAGATTTTTGCATCTAGATTCATGAGTGATATTGGTCTGTAGTGCTCCTTTTTGGTTGGGTCTTTCCCTGGCTTTGGTATCAGGCTTCTGCTGGCTTCATAGAATGAATTTGGGAGTATTCCATCCCTTTCTATACTGTGAAATAGTCTCAAGAGTATTGGAGATAGCTCTTCTCTAAAAGCTTGGTAGAATTCTGCAGTGAAGCCATCTGGACCTGGATTATTTTTGGTTAGCAGTTTTTTGATGACTTTTTCAATTTCTTCCTTTGTGATGGGTTTATTAAGTTGTTCTGCTTCATCTTGTGATAATTTTCGTAGGTGATATGAATCAAGGAATTTGTCCATTTCCTCTAGGTTTTCGAATTTGTTAGAATACAGACTTTCACAGTATTCAGCTATATTTTTGATTTCTGTTGGATCTGTGGTGACAACTCCCCTCTCCTTCTGTATTTGGGTTATTTGTTTCCTTTCCTGTTTTTCTTTAGTAAGTTTAGCCAATGGTTTGTCAATTTTGTTTATCTTTTCCAAAAGCAGCTTTTGGTCTTTTCAATTTTTTCTGTTCTCTAATTCACTGAGTTCTGCTCTAATCTTTATGATCTATTTTCTTCTGGTGCCTGAGGAGTTCCTCTGTTGTTGTCTACTTGTTCAAGCTGTAGGGTCAGTTCTTTGATTTGGTTTCTTTCTTCCCTCCAGATGTGTGCATTTATGGACATAAACTGACCTCTGAGCACTGCTTTGGCTGTATCCTATAGGTTCTATTGGGAAGTGTTTTCATTCTCATCGGAATCCATGAATTTATTTATTTCATCCTAGATTTCTTCTATAACCCATGCTTTTTTTGAGCAAGGTGTTGTTCAGTTTCCAAGAGTTCCGCTTTCTATCTATGTTTTTTCTGCTATTGATTTCGACTTTTATGGCTTTATGATCTGAGAAGACACTTTGCATTAATTCAATGGTATGGATTTTGTTGAGAATTGCTTTATGTCGTAACACATGATCTATTCTGGAGAATGTTCCATGTGCACTGGAGAAGAAGGTGTAGTTGTCTGCTGATGGATAGAAAGCTCTGTATAGGTTGATGAAGTCTAGATGGTTAAATGTGGCAATAAGGTCTTCTGTGACTTTACTGAGCTTTTTTCTAGACGATCTGTCCAATATTGAGAGTGGAATGTTGAAGTCTCCTGCTATTATTGTGGGGTGATCTATATCCCTTTTGAGTGTAGTCAGTGTTTCTTTGACATATTTAGGTGCTCTAATATTAGGTGCATAAATATTTAATATTGTCAAGTCTTGCTTGTTTATTGAACCTTTCAGTAATAAATTGTGTCCCTCCTTGTCCACGATGGTGGACTTTACATTGAAATCAATTTTATCTGAGATTAGAATTGCCACATCTGTTCTTTGTTCATTGTTAGCTTGATATATGTTCTTCCATCCTTTGATTTTCAGTTTGTTCATATCTTTAGGTCTAAGGTGAGTTTCTTGTAGGCAACATATAGATGGGTCATATCTTCTCATCCAAGATATCACATGATGTCTCTTTACTGGAGCATTCAGTCCATTCACATCCAATGTAATTATTGATAGCTATATGTTCAGTGCTGCCATTGTGATGTGTTTATTTGTGTGTTGATGTTTTCTCTGTTGTCCTTATTAATCTGTTCTGCAACTTTCTTCTATGTGAGTTGTTCTTCACCTTTTTCAGGGTTACTTTTGTGGTTGTTGAGACTCCTGTATTACACTTCTTGATATGGTATGTTGCTTCTTTATTATGCTTTATGGCTGCCCCTATGATTCCAGTTAATAAACTATGTATAACCCCCATTTTGATTGCTACCAGTCTTGTCAACTTCTTCTCCATCTGGAAGGACTATAATGACTGTAGTACAACCTTCTCTTTGATATGATGATATCATAGTTTATATGATATGATCACTGGATCGTTTCTTTCACTATTCGAGCTTTGATTGTGTTTGGAGCCTTCCCTAACTGTGTAGGATTCTGGGTAATGTGTCCTTCGAAAATCCAAAGTTAGCAGTTGTGTTCTTTCAAACCAAGAGATTCTTTCAGTATTTCTTGTAGCTTTGGTTTGGTTTTTACAAAATCTCTGAGTTTCTGATTATCTGTGAATGTCTTAATTTCATTTTCATATTTGAAAGATAGTTTTGCAGGGTATATAATTTTCAGTTGGAAGTCCTTCTCCTTCAAGGCTTTGAATGTGTCATGTCACTGTCTCCATGCCAGCATGGTTTCTGCTGAGAAATCTGATGAAAGCCTACAGGGTTTCCCTCTGAATGTTAGCTTTGCTTTGATTCTTGCTGCCTTTAAGAGTTTCTGCTTATGTTTCATTTTGTTAAGCTTGATTATAATATGTCTTGGAGTCTTTCTATTGACGTCTATATTGAGTGGCGTTAGATACGTATCTTGGATATCTATGTTCTCTTCTTTCATAATTTCTGGGAAGTTTTCTGTCAGCAGCTCAGCCACAATGCTCTCTGTGTTCTCGGGTGTCTCGCCCTGTTCAGGAACTCCAATTAATTGTAGATTGTTCTTCTTAATAGAGTCCCACATGCTTCTTAATGCTTCTTCATTTTTCTTGTTTCTTTTTCCTGATTTCTCCTCATAGATGCTGGAGTCAGTGGCCCTGTCTTCCAAATCAGAAATTCTCTTTTCCATTTGTTCCATTCTGTTTTCTTGGCTTTGAACTGAAGTTTCTATGTCTTTGATTTTGTTCTTGATCTGTTGGATTTCAGAGTACTGATGTTCCATCAGATCAAACAGCTTGCTTAATTTTTTGTTTTTCTGTGCTGCATTTTGTATAAGGTCTAATAGGCCTCTATATATAATTCTTTTGTTTTCACCTTCTGATAGTTTCAGAAAAGCTTCTTCGTCTGGGAATTTCTGAGGTGGTTTCTTTTAGGGGTCTTCTATGCCATTGGTGACTTCCGGGTTAGCGTCCTCTCCAACATCTGCTGCTTTTGGGGCATCATGTGAGTCAATAGAGGCTGGGAGAGATGCTGTGAAGATGTACCACAGTTGTTTCTCTAGGCCATCTTAAGATGAGACGTAAAAAGTATTTGGCACCTTCCAAAGTCAGTCAGGTTTTCAGGTGTCCATGTCCCTCTTTCCAGCTGGCAAAGCAAGCACCTCTATGTTGAACACACAATGTTATAAACTAGCTCAAAATACAGAAAGGCTACTGGCCTGCTGGCCTCTGCTGTCAGGCCCCAGCTGTAGGCAATATTGTGTAGAACTCTGTTTTTCTGTTAGAAAAGCAGTCTTGTCTGGGTAGGAACTGCCTCTCAGCTCAGGAATTAGGTCCAGCTGAGGCTTCTGTATTGATGACCCCGCAAAACAACATGGCCTCCCACGTAAGCTTGCCAGCTGGCCAAGAGTGCCAAAATGCACAGAGTACACAGCCTCCACTGCTGGGCCCTGGCCCCAGGAAACACTGTGCAAAACACCACCTCCCTGCTAGAAAAGCACTCTCGCCCTGGCAGGAGCCACCTCCCAGCCTAAGAACCAAGTCTGGACGGGTTCTCTGCCTGGGCTTCTCCGTTTCCTGATAGGCCAGAGGAGCTGAGGTATATAGAGACCAAAGCCAGGCTCTTAGAACCTGGTAATTATGCTTCCGAGTCCCACCAGCAGTGTGTCTGAGAACAGCAGCTAGTCAAGTCCCAGTTCTGCCAGCTGGCCAAGACAGAGGAAAAGAAAATCGAACTGCTGAGTTACCTTCGGTCTGTGGAAGCTTGTGCTCGCTCAGAGCGGGGTCAGTGAAAAAGAGGAGGTTTTGTGTTCAGTGGTATGAAGTTCAAATTAACAGCCCTATGCCGCATCCCAGGGCTCACTAGGTGTCCAGAAGGATCCTTTTAACTATCATATCAGCTCTTGGTTTCCAGAGGGATTTAGGGAGATGTGTGTTTAGTCTGCCATCTTGACTCCGCCCCCCACCTCTAGGATGTTAATGTTACTGTGTTAATGGATGGGGGGCAGTTCTGTTGGTGGGGCAGAACTCAATGTTTAAGATTGTTTTGTGCCTTGAGGCAGTCTTTTGAGATATAAAGGAAAGATGCTAGCAGAGAGGTTTGGGGACCTCCCAACACCAAAAAGCAGTGCTGGAAGCTGAGGTCATCCTTTGGAAGGGACTGGGATCCCTGCACCTCAGAAGCTTCTAATGTGGGGGAAGTTTGATGACAAGGGCCTTCCTCCAGAACCAGCAAAGAAATCCTTCCCCTAGAGCTGACACCCTGAATTTGGATTTTTAGTCCACTGGACTGTGACAGTACAAAATGTCTTTTTTGAAGTCATCTACTTGTGTTATTTCTTTTAGAGCAGCAGTAGCTGACTACAACAGGAGGCTTTGAACTTTTCTTAGTTACCAGTAATTCTACCTGGGTAGTCACTGGATGTGAAATAAGTAAAAATGGGTGTAACACATCATTTGAAATCTTAACCTTGGAAATAATTGGTTCTGAACTTCTGAGTGGAGGGATGAGTCCTCAAAAAAGATTTTATGGTACAGAGAAAGAGCACTATTAACAGAGGGCTGTCACCTTAGTGAGGAGGGTTCTTTCTTGCCCATGCCTACCACATGCATTTCTTGCCAGGGCTTGCCCGAGTCAGGTGTGCCGTCAAGAGCGATGACCATACTGACACTTTGTTGCAATGTTTTCTATCTTTCTTTGCTGGAGTGAGGCACACTCAGAGGTGAGCTCAGCTGAGAGGGCATACTTTCAAATTCTAATTTAGGCTATGTCAGTCTTCAAACAAGAACCTTCAGAACTACATTTCAAAACTTTGGACACGCTTCAGACCCCATATTTGGCTCCAACTCGACGGCACTTGGTTGGCTTGGCATACTATGTTACTTTAAGGATAAGCATTTATTTGGATAAATCTTTAGGATACTTTTAAAAACACACAACAGCTTAAAATTTCAGTGTTGGAATTAAGGATTAAGCATAAACCAAGTTCACTTTCTCCAAATCCATATAGATTCCATTCTTCCAGTGCTTTAATGACATCATTAACAATCTTTCTTCTCAAAGTAGCAACGTTTCCTAGCTTACTGTACTTTTATTTTGAATGGTATGTTTTCCCCTGAATTTGTGAAATAAAATCTGTGAAGTTTGTGGTGCAGACCTATTGTTTCTTTCATGTTCTTATGTATATTTTATTTCCTACAAAAGTGTTTCGAAAATAATATTCTGGTGAAAGAAAAACTATTAATGGGATTCTTAGATGCAAAGCACAGTTATTCAGTCTGCTATATCTTCTTTAGACACCTAGAATTTTTACTTTATATGCACATTCTCCTACTGGACAGAAACTTCAGTTGAAGATAATTACTCTCCACCAAATATATCTTAAATCACATGTTTTAAGAACTTAAAACTCATCTTCTTCTGTTTGAGCTGCTTAAAAGACCAAATTATGTATTTGTTACTTGGTTTTTGTTGAAACAGACTATTTTTACTTGGGTCTTCATCATAAATAGACACTAAACACATTTCATGTTTTTATATAGAATAAATCTGGGTTTTATTGTAGACATGAATCAAAAATAAAAGTTTTATATGACACAGTGCAAAGGAAAGGCTTTTTACACACCATGGACACACACGTTGTTGGAAACAAAAGGAGATGAATGACAGGGGTTAGGATGGCCGTCCTGGAACTGCAGGAGCAGGGCGCCTAGTGAAAACAAAACAAAACAAAACAAAATAACAAGAAAAAAACAGATGCAGGGGAAAAAACAACTCTAAAAATCATCAGACAAGCACAAATAACAGCATGCAAAAATACTCTACAAAAATCAAATTTAACTGAGAAGAAAACATGCACACATGCAGGGGAAATGAAAGGATGTCACCCAGTTAGGTTAGCAGCTCCCAGGACTTGTCCTGGCTACCAGAAGGGTGCTGGGTAGGAGCCATCAGAACCCATTCAAAAGCTCATTTTGTACCAGGGAATGATAAACTGAAATCCGTGAAGTCATTTTCGGGCAAACTGGAAACAGTACCAGAGCCAAATACCTTTATAACTCAAGTACTTGATTCTTAGCCCTGATTTTGTGACAGTTATTTCCAAAGATTTCAACCACTGTTCTGGAACATCTATGGGAGAAGAAGGGGCTCACATGGCAAGGGGAACTTATTTTATTTTTTAATGGTGAAGGAAATGAGAAGGTGTCAAGAGATCAAATGAGCAATGTAATCACAAGGCAGTAACATCAGGGGACAATCTTGGAGAAAAGGATTTCTAAACAAGAATTAGCTCAGGGAGAAGACTCCTGTGTATTATGGCAGCTGGAACCAAGCCAAGGGAAACTTAGTAGCTAGGTCTGGTTCCTGGTGACTCCAGGAGTTTTGCAGCCATTCCCTCTGTCTCAGACTGAGGTGCAACAAAAGTTCTAATTTATTATGAACCAGGTGCAGGATAGTGAGATCTGGTTTACTGGATCCTCTTCTACAGGACTATGCTAACCAAAAGATCAGCAGTTCAAAGCTGCCAGGTGCTCTTTGGAAACTCTATGGAGAAGTTCTATTCTGTCCTATAGGTTCACTACGAGTTGCAATCAACTCATTGGCAGGGCGTTTGGTATTTTGTTTGGTAGTCTACATCCCTAGCCTGGTGTGTGCCTTGTCAGGCCAACAATTGTGAAATAAGGGTCCGGAGCTGTTTCATTTGACATTAGCCTCTCTGGTGTTTGTTTGGCAGGAAGGTGATTTGTTGCTAGAGAGGATACAGTAAACTCTACATTGTAGCAAACAGTTCTAGAAGAAGGAAAACGACAAAATTAAGCTTTTTCATTGGCTTCCAGTAGAAGTCTACACTTTGATTTCCTCTTTCTACCCAGATCGGCAATGAACTAACTCAGCATCACAGCAAGCCACAGAACTAGGAGGCTACTGCAGTCCCCTGCTCTGTAGGGTTTCTCTCTGGCTACTCATCCGGGTGTTCAGGAACATACTCACTTCCACCTTACTCTTGTAACACTTCAGTGAATGGACCAGTGAAGGCTACACAACAGAAACAGAAACAAAACTGACTTCTTTCTCATCTTCTGTGAGATGTTAACGGAGGCAAACTGACCAGGCTATTTCTGAACAGTGCTAAAAAAAATGAGTTTACTGTCTCCAAAGTCCAAAACCAGTTTTTCTTTGGACTGATTTAAGTGGGCTGCACTAAGGAGGCCTCCCATCCATTTAAATGATGAAGAACTTGTTACTGGGACATAACCCTTCAGTTGTGGGGGGTCTGCAAGCTTTTAGCTTTAGAGATTCAGGTAATAGGTATCCCTGGTGTTTTCATGAAGAAAGTGTAATTCAATTCCTGTCAGACTCAATGAGATTTATCACCTGCCCAGCAAACAGAAACTATTTTTGAGTTCAGAAGTGGGGCTTTAGGACATTTTAATTACCTTAGCGGGGTGGGGAAGTGAGCCCTTAAATTGGACAGCAGCTTCACAGTACTGAAGGGACATTCTCTCAGCATATGCCCAAGCACTTTCCTGTTTGAGCTAGTTTGGTGTTCTAATCCAGAAACAGGATCAGAAACATATGTCACTGACAAAATGTTTGCTTCAGAAGTCAGGGTGCCATTTGTGCCCTCGCAGCTCCCTTCTTTCTGTCTTCACTGATCCTGTATCTAACGTTCCCTCATTGCCAAAAACCACTGTTGAGGATCACACTATTTCAGTTTCAAAATTAGTTATATCATGGCTCTCACAAGTTTAGAGTTTTGCTATCTGTTCCTCAGACTTTCCTGTGTGACAGTCACAGGGCTGAATTACTGAAGGCAAGTGCCAAAAATGTATGAAGAACTACAAGGTGCTTCATACTGTCACTTCCTCCAGTAGGAAAGTACTGAATACTCAGTACTAACTCACTTTACAGCTCTTCAGTAGTCTGTATCTGCCACACAAACAGACCTATCTACTCAAGGTTATAACATTCAGGTTATATCCCTTTAAGAAAAACAAATCCATAGATGTGTTTGGCCAAAACAGAAGGTAATGAAGTGGGAAAAACGGCATAAACATGGACACAATTCATATGTAAAAGACTTACTTATTGATACGAACGATGAATTACCCACATTCTCCTGGATCTATCTCCAGTCGGAGGTTGACATACTCTTGGCAAGATCCCTGTTGTAAAGTCTGCCTTGCATCTTTCTCTTCTTTCACAATCTCACAAAACTTTCTGTGATGGTTTTCTGTGTCCCTCATTTAGGTAATTTAATATCCCAGAGCTATAGATGAGCCTGAAGGCTTGGGAAAGGGAGGCAGTAAAGGCAAGAAGAGCATTCTTCTAAGTCTTTCGTGATGATCTTTAAGCATTTGAAACCAACCTGGATCTCTTCCTTTATGATAATCTCATGGGAGGAATGTAATTAATTTAAAGGTGTGCTTTTTTTTTGGAGAGTGGGAGAAAAAGATAAAATGGGAAATTGTCTGAATACTCCATAAGGTTCTCTAATTCATTGCACAGACGTCTCTAATTCGCTTCCTGTTTCCATGTTACGCTCCTCCTTGAGATTCAGACAGTGCTATCACAAAGCACTGGAGCTCCAGGGGATTGTCCTAAATTGGGAGACCTTGCTGTTCTTACATTTGACTATTTCCCAACTGTCTGTTACTGACAAGCTGCCTTGGGCCAGTCACACCCAGCACCTTCCAGCTTAATGCCACCAGGGCAATATTCTTCTAGAGAATGTCCCTCAGAACGTGAGTCCTGTGAGATGCTCTGTACATAAGGCTCTTACGGTCAAGTAAGTCTGAGAAATATGTAAACACTAATGTTGTCTTGGAGATTCACAACACAATCTCATTTTAAGTCTCTGTCAAGTCTTCCAGAAAAGCAGCATTTCATCCTAAGTCGTCATCTCGAAAATACATTTGACCAAGAAATCCTTTCTTTACATATGTGAAAAATTTGTAAAAATCTCCTGGAAAACCTTTTGGGAAACTGAATTAAGGCTGTGATTTTAGTCAATGTCTCCTACATGTGTTCCAACTTCTAGGAATACTGAAGAGTAGTCTTACAAGTGGCAGTGCTATGTATGTGACCCAAGTTCCAGAGATGCTGCTACTGCTCTGTAGAGAGCCCAAGGGCCCCAACCGAAAAACAAGAACCTTGGAAACAGAAATTCAGCAGATGTTTACACTGATACGAGAACTGTTTTGAAAACACAAATGATAATCTGCAAGGTAGTCAGAAAAATGTCCTTTTGTTTTGGTGATTTTCGGTTGAAAATTCTGAGTATGTTATTTACGTGTTTCAGAATCAAGCAGTAAAAAACAAGTGCACAGCACAGTTCTTATCCCCTCTCTTCCAGTAAGAAGCTTATTCCTATGGAGACCCTGGTGCCTATCATGGAAGATGTACTGATTGATATAAGAAAATATAACACGAAGGAGGGGCTTCACACAGCACTCTGTCAATCTTTTCACAGGGACCATCTCTTGACCACAGAGGGAAAATAAACCATCTCCTCTTGTCCTCTGCTTTTGGATGGCACAACCTAGGACTGTTGATAATACTAATTGATTCTAATGTCTCACCGAACCCTTGTAATGAACTGTCTTCTGTCTTCTGGAGACTCAGGACAAGCACGTGTGTAACAGTTGAATTTTCTTCCATTCTCTGAATCCTGGGGGAACTAAGAGGAGCATACAAGGTCTGACAAGTCTGTAAATGTAATGGTTCTAAGTGCTACATATCTTACTGCTGACTATCACTATGATCACCTTTGAAGTACTCCCTTTAGGAAGCTATGTACCAATGCCAGCACTTAGTCTACCCTTTAAAGTAATTCTGGAACTCTTTCTGGAGAGTCCATTGTGCATGGTGACAAGGTAGCAGGTTTGTGAACTCAATTGTGTAGTTGTCTGTGAGGGAGCTTTTAGCCAGTAAACAAATAACTGCACTGGAACACCCTCCCGACTCACCTGATCCAGCCCCCAGTGACTGCTTTACCTGAAGAGAAAGGAAATATTGAAAGGAAGATGTTTTGATAAAATTCAGGACATCGAGTGTAATACCATGATAGTTCTGATGGCCATTCCAGAAAAAGTGTTCCAGAATTGCTTTGAAGGGTAGACTAGATGCTGGCATTGGTACGTAGCTTCCCAAGGGGATATGTCAACGGTGACTGTAGTGACTGACATTCAGCAATGAGGTATGTAGCACTTTTTCTAGGATGAGTTTGCAAACTTAATTGGTAGTCCCCATACTGTCCTTTCTATGCCCAATTAGTCCAATGTTCAGGTATTTGCTGTAAGAAATGCCTTCCTTGGACTCTCACAGCTAGGCAAAAAGCATCCTTCCTCCTTCTTCTTCCAGTGTTTCTCAGGAGCCCTTATCTTTTCAATGACAAAATGTCACGGTACTTCTTGGCAGATGTCGCATCACCCCCCCAGATGTCCAGGGTTGTGTCCTTCAGCCTTCTCCAACACTGACTCTAATCAGGAGTACAATGTCTCTGCCTTTTTTGCACTTGATTTACCCAATTTGCTCCCTTCAAAAATATCATCCTTCCCCAAATTAACACAGCAATGCAAATGTTATCATCCTCTACTTCAGTAACTTAGAGCTAATTCTCCAAAAGAAGTATAAAAATATTTAGAAATATGACTAAAATATATACAAGAATGAAGAAGGAGAGTCCTTCAAATGTTATAGTTTATTTCAGGTTCAGAGATATAGCTTCACATTTTCACAATGGGTGCATGTGACCTCCAAGAATAATTCAGGCTTCAGGAACTTGCTTCAAAAATTCCATTCACAGAATCCATGTACCAGCATTAAGAAATCTCAAAAGTACCAAGAAGACAGTAGAAAGCATTCTGGCTCATATTAATTAAAGAATCAACAGAGTAGACAACATTTTGCTCTGTATATACCCTTTCTTCATAAAAAAGAAAAATTAGAACTTTGATTCACAAAGGGAGAGAAAAATACAGACAAGCAAGCAAAACAGGCTCTACCCGTGAAACACAGCACAAAATCAAGTAACAGTGGTAGACTTCTGGTTGCAGCGATAATTTTTATCAGGTTTGCAACAGACAATGCAAAAGGTTAGTTTTTTACCATAATTTTTAAAACATTACATAATTAGCAAAGTTTAAGGAATTCAAGGGTAAAAATTAAAAAAGAGATGAATGCCTTGAGCTGAGCCATGTGTGAAATTCCAGACCAGAGAGGTGAGAAGTCTCACCAGTATACCAGTATGAACAAGTCTTAAAACAAACAGGAGACTCTTCCATGAGTTTCCTTTCTCTTGCTCTCACCCATGCACTCTTATATATACACACACTCTTACACACACACACACACACACACAAATGGCTATGCGTGTATTACACAGGCATCAAAGTAATCTTCAACTTTTACATTACAGAGCACTGCATAATTTTAAACAGACCAACTAGATAGGATAATTCAGATTACCTAGAAAACACATTGGAGGCTTTTGGAAAGGGCCGAGTCCCTCTAAAATCATTTAGCGTCATTTAGGTTATTTTCTGAGTGCACAGCTAGCAAGTCCACCAGGTGCAATAATACAAAAGTCATGGCTTGAGTCTCACAGCTTAGAGATCTACTATTTAGCCCTTATTGTCAATGCTCAAAATACTTATACCATTTGCCAAATGAAAAATGTATATTGGAAAAAGTGGATGATCTGCTTTCAGGGTATTAAGTACCTTCACCCTGAATTTTTAGCAAATTTACTTCGAAACATCCACTGGTTTCATTATGCTGTTATATCCCTCTACTTCTCTGCTGACGTTTATCACAGGAAGAAATTATGTAGACCAACATTCTACCCCAAGAAAAATTTAGAATTCTAATTAGCGATCTTAAAAGGTAGGTTTCTGGATCTTACACTTTTTTTTTTTAAGTCAAACTGGCAAAGGAAATTCCTCCTTAGACAGCAGTGTTATGAATTCCAATGCCCATACCTGTCAGTGTTACCCTACGTGGTGGTTCTGAGGTCTGTGCCTCTCAGAATGAATACAATCTGGAGTTGGGCAACTGTGTATACTCATGTATGTCATGAGAAATGCATCACTGTTATCCTGTATTATGGCATAGCTTCCAAGGCTATCTTTTGTTATTGGTACAGTTTAGAAAATATATTCATATGCACACATACTAAGCACACATATACATATTTACACCCATACATGTACATACATACACAATGCACATACAATCACACTCATGCTTCTGACATAGTAATAGTGCTTTTACACCTGTCTACCCAAGGGTGCACAAAATACGGATACCTACAGACACAAAGTTAACTATGTATATATTGTATACACAGAGACACATGCATAGAAAATATGTTTGTACACAGAAAACATCAACAGTTACCACATACTGGTATTAGGTCCCATTTCATATTTGAGAAGGATGGCTACAGTCTATACTAAAATGTCATAAAATTAATCTATATGACTACTTCTCAGTTCAGAAGGCCTATAGTTGTAATCACAGAAATTGGTTATAATTGCGAATAGAATGAGTTTGCAGCTGAACAAGTAGGAAATTTGCTAATTAACAGACCCTACTGCTCTTCTATGTTACAAAATGCAACTAAAAGCAATATTTAGAAGGGTGATCTTGGGAGATGATTTTTGGAAATGCAATATATCTGTTCTAAATCAATACTATTTCAATAATCTGTCCACAGTTGAGTAAGTGGTTATTCCAGTTAGTCAATATGCATGCAAGATTTAGCATGTGACAAGAAAGCTAGATTTACCTATCAAACAAACATATACAGTTGATTTTTTCAAAGTCCTAAAACACACTCAATGTTCCATTTTATTAGACTAGACAGGATGGAGCTACATGTACTGTGCTGACGACATCAGAGCAGTCAGGAGGAGGAAGTCACACAAAAGAAGAGAAATGTTGTGGGGAACACTTAGAAAACTCCTCAGGTACAAGCCATCTGATGTGCAGGTTGCACTGCAGACGACATACCCGAGAGCTTCAGGTGCCCCGGCTTCTCCCTTTAGCAGGACACAAACTCTCTGAGAAATGGGATGCATGCTGATAATGTGATATAGTACTGCAGCAGGCTGGAAAAAGTCTCCAACATGACTGCTGAGATTCCAGGGAGACTGGGTTCTATTAGAAATCATTTAGAAACAGAAAAGAACAACAGTGAACCCCAAAGGGAGATGGTTGCAACAGTGCAATGGCTGGACTGTAATTTAGGCGTAAAAGCCAAAGATGACAAACGTTATTGTTTACAACTGCATAAGATCAGTGGAAAGAAACATGGAAAAAAATCCCCAACTTTCTTTGACATGGTTTATGCTGATCTTACAACACACCAGTGGTTATCCACAATATTTTCCTTTAACAGAAGGAAATTTTTGAAATACAGCAAAATGCAAAACCACATTTAGCACAAGGCCAAGTCTTGAAGTTTATAATCTGCTAGCTGCTTATTTTAGAGAATTCAAAGGAAGAAGCAAAGGGAATCCTAAAAAGAGAGGCTTTCATGAAAAAAATCTCACTGCAGATAGTATTCTTTTTCACTGTGGAAGTGTACTTACGATTTTTCCATTTAGCTGAGACACTATTTTAAAGATAGAATATGTATCTGCACATCTGTTCCATTCAGACTTTTTTCCAATGAGAAAAAAATAAGATGAGAAGATACAGGGTGGTTATGTTCTTTATATAATTGCTTGTCACTTAGGAAGATGAAAAGCCCTTTTTCTAAAGTTTGTATTCTTATTCTCTGATTTTCTTTGCTTATTATGTGGGTTACCTGTAACCCTTTCAATACAATGGCATACAAGTTGGCAAGTTCTCTTTCCAACAATGATTAGATGTTTCTTTTCACTTCATACTTTCCGGGTGTCTGCTTTGGGTATAATCTACACAGGAAATTAAAGTTACGTTAACATACAAATCATGCTTGCTGTTTTCAAAGGGAGACATTTCAGTTGGCAAAATGTAATTTACTTCTGTAGAATACGAAATAGTGTCAAGGGACACCACTGCTCAGTGACTGCTTGGTCTGCTGTCTGGTAACAGTTAGCAGACAAAATTCCAGTTGGCTTCTGGCTGTTTCCTACATGCTAGTCATCTGGTTCTGGGAGTCCAAAAACTCAGCCTGCAGACTAAACTAGTAACCCCCAAGCTAAAGTGCTCTTTTAAATTTTAGAAATCTCAGAAATGGCTGACTTACTTTAGATGTCAGTGCCTCAGTACCTTCTTCTGGAGTGACCTGGATAGAGAGCCTGAAGCTGTTCAACTAGAAAAGCCTGAGCTCGGTTCTTTAACCATGGCATTCATTCCTGGTTCCATTCTTGAAAACATGGTCACCCCATAGTAAGGCTCAAGAGTTATTCGGGAAGCCTATCAGGGACAGAGAGTTACATTAAACCTACTTTAAAGTTAAGTTCTTCCGTGAAGGAATCACAAACAGCATGGGTAGAGACTTTTTTGTGTGTGCCAAGTGAAGCTATCAAATCATTAGTCAGCTGGTGTCAAAATTTAGTTAAAGCCAAGCCAAGTGCCGCCGAGTCGATCCGACTCATTTAGTTAGTCATGCCAAAAACATTGTATCAATATGAAATAGTAAGTATTCTTCCTGTCAGCCATCTATGATGTGATGAATATATAAGTGAATAAAGCAAGTACATTTTTCTAGACACTTCTGGAAATGTGATATTTTGCTTCTTCCTGGAACTCTGAAATTAACTCCTCCAGTCTGTTGACTGACTACTGAAAAACAAGCTTTTGGATATGCTTCTAGCATGAAGCAAAACAGTGGTATGAGGATACGCTTTTGCGAGCAAGTAATGCATTGCTTTTTCTTTGCAAACTACCTTGGTGCTTCTGGCAGTTTTCTTCTTACAGAATCTTAATTTAAAAAAAAAAAAAAATCACCTTCCAGCAGTCCCGCAAAACAAAGAGGAAAGCAAGACGACGGAAATACGTAATTTATGGAGTAAGTAGCAGCATCAATAACAGACAGCAGAATTTCTGTCGACCTAAACAGAATACTGAGAAAAGAAATATGTATGGCTTAGTGTAAGCCCAGCGACTCGTTTCATTTACGGATTATATTTAATGGGTTACCTGGTAGGCAGCCTAGAAGTCCTGACCAAAGCAATTTCAAATATACGCACGGGCAGGCAGCTGGTCCCCGAAGTCCAGGGCTGCTCCGCAAACCCAGCGTGGTCAACACCACATCTAAAGCCTCCGCGGGTCAGCAGATTTCAGAAGTCAGACCCCAGAGGTCTGACATTAGGAGCAATGAAGAGGGAGCAACGACTACAGTAGTAAGACTGATTACTTGCCTACTGACGTCCATACACGCGACTACTCGTGAGTTACTGCAGCGGTTATCAATGGGGTTGCTTTCGCATAATTCGTTAGTAATTAATTGCCACGTCAGACACTTCGTTTAGTCTAACAGGGAAGATTCTAGTGAACGGATTATAGTGGGACGAGTTGGTGATGGGGGTGGTCTCCGGCTAGAAAGAGAGAAAAAGAAAGGTAAAGAAACAAATAGGACATCCAGCAGGAAGTTGCTCGCGGGACCCTGCCGAGCCCTCACGCACATGCTCATGCACAAACTGGCCAGCAGGAGGCGTTGCAAGCTGTGATATTTCTACGCGGTCTATTTGCATTTACGCAGCGTTTTAAAACAAAAATTTAGGTTATATTTCCACACACAAATCTTTCTCAAAATGGGAGTCTCTTCCCATAAGAATAGTAATAAAAATATTAAATCACCTGAGCGCCACTGAACTCTACTGCACATTTCTCAGTCTTAAAAACTAAGAGTACACTGATAGCGCAGAGTGAACTGTGGGAAGATGGGCTGGATCTGGGAAGCAGTGAGTTATATTACGGCCCAGAGAAACATAGTTTTGAAGTTCTATTTCTGCTTTATATACTGGCTCTTTTTCGTACTGTTAGAGTGTTAACATTTCTGATTACTTTCAGCAATCGCTGTCTTCAATTTTTAAAAATATTTTGTTTCTAATTAGTGGGAGCTAAGAAAATCAGGAAATCAAGGTTTCTAGAATTCTTTAGAATAAGTGTTAGTAGGCTCAAAGTGAGTGCCTGCATGAACTGTATGAGCTCTAGTTCCTATTCTGAGCCTTCAAGGTTTTACTAGTAGTACCAACAGTATGGCTTACTTTCTATCTAGTAAAAAAAAAATTCGGATAGCTTAAGGTTGCTGGGAAAAAACCCTCTAAATAATAAAATATTACTGTACTTGAGAATCTTAACATTAACAAAAAATAATACTTATTCTCTGATCACTTTCATTTATCTCCTAAAGTTACTAGTAAGATTTGTGTGTGTGTGTGTGTGTGTGTGTGTGTGTTAGACCTCACAGGTAGCATCTAGGAGAATAACTTGTATCACCAACAAAATTCAAAAAGTTCTACAAATGGAAGCCTTTCTTTTTTGGATAAGGTTTCCCAAGTGATTTTTAAACAAAGACTCCTTTATAGTTAAAATGTTGTGGAGTTATCTTCTGCACCAAAAACATTAAATTCATCAAAGCAAATGTCATTTTGCAGTTGTGAAGAAGTGAAGTTAGACAAGTTGAAGATGAAACCAATTATGAAATATTGTTAAAAACCACAGAGATATTAACTGAAATTAGATGGCAAAGGAAAAATCAAAGCAAGTGAGAGATTGCTGACTAACGCTAAAGATACTTAGGTACAAACTCAGATATTAGCAAAGTTTCTTTTGCTTCCTGCACCTGAAAAATGTCTCAGAGGCTTTAAAGGGAAAGTTTCCTTGGGAGGTACATTTCAATCTGATGCTCTGTACCTACTGTTAAGAAACCCTGCTGGCACACAGTAGTTATGTGCAGTAGCTGCTAACCAAAAGGGCAGCAGTTCAAATCTGCCAGCTGCTCCTGGGAAACTTTATGGAAACTCTGTTGTGTCCTGTAGGGTTGCTATGAGTCAGAATCAACTTGATGGCAATGGGTTTGAGGTTTTTTTGTTTTTTGTTTTTTTTTTTGGTACTTGTTAGGTGCTATCGAGTTGGTTCTGACTCATGGGGATCCCATGCAGAATTTGTCTACTCAAATTAAGCATTAAAATTGATTGGTCTAATTTTGCTAGAGTGCTTATATAGTATCTTTAATTATACTTTTAAAAACTGAGTGCCTGCTTCTTTGACAAGACTGTATACCAAGAGGCAGCTAAATGCTGCCCAGTCCTGCACCATCCTCACATCATTGCAGATACTGTGTAAATCCACCTCATTGAAGGTCTTCCTCTTTTTTTGCTGAACCTCTACTTTTATTAAGCATGGAGTTCTCTTATAGAGATTGGTCCCTCCTGATAACATGTCCAGAGTATCACATTCTCACCAACCTTACTTCAAAGGAGCACTGTGGCTGTTTATTCTTTTGGCAGTTCACAGTATCCTCAGTGTTCTCTGCCAGCACCATAATTCAAAGGCATTAATTCTCCAGTCTTCTTTATTAATGGCCCAGCTTATGAGACAATTGAAAATACCATGGTTTAAATCAGGAGGACATTAGTCCTCAAAGAGACATCTTTGCTTTCCAACACTTGTCAGAGGTCTTTCACAGCAGACTTGCCCAGTGCAGTACTTTGACTTCTTGACTGCACTTTTACGGGTGTTGATCGCGGATCCAAGTAATGTGAAATCCTTAACAATGTCCATATTCTCTCCATTTATCGTGATGTTGCTTCTCAGTGCAGTTGTAAGGACTTTTGTTTTCTCTATGTTGAGATGCAGTCCATACTGAAGGCTGTGGTCTTCAATCTTCATCAGTAAGTGCTTCAAGTCCTCTTCACTTTCAGCAAGAGAGGTTGTGTCATCTGCATGTCACAGGTTGTTAAGAGGTCTTCCTCAGTCTTGGTTGCCCACTCTTCTTCATAGAGTCCAGCTTCTCAGATTGTTTGCTCAGTATACAGAATGAATAAATCTGGTGAAAGGGTACAACCCTGACCCATGCTGCTTCTGATTTTAATCCACAGAGGATCCTCTTGTTCTGCTTGAGTGACTGCCTCTTGGTTTATGTACATACAACCTCATCACAGAAGCAGACACTCCATTTTTAAAATATAATTAAAGATACTTCATAGGCACAACAGTGAAATTAGAGCAATCAATATTAATGCTTAGTAGACAAAGAAATCATACAGAAAGGAACGTGCGTAACTGAAATGGTTTGTCAATTCCACAGTGGAGAAAATCTTGATTTCCTTTTTACTATCATGCAAAACTGCCCGTGCTTTGTCAGCATATCATTCATTTTCCTCTCAAATGACCATATTTATTTAGCAATGTTTTAAATCTTGAATCTGCATCATTTTCTCTTTTGATGTGAAGTTTCTAGAGTCCAAAGCTCAAGTCCATTTATTTTGTATAATCCAGTGCTTAGTATATTGCTACATACAATTATGTTCTCACTGTCCTCTTGTTCACCTGCTGGAACTGCTTTTCAGCTTTTAGGACTCACCTTTGTGAAGCCACCTCAGAACTTAACCCCCTTCTCTATTCTGATACTATTGCTTCTATAGCATCTCATAATATTTCAATTAGTAATTATGACACTGAGATCTAATTAGATATACACACTTATCTTCTTTTAATAGAAATGAGCTTGGTCTTACTCCTCTTCCATTCAGACAGTCTAGTTCAGTGCTTGTCGTTCAGTCACCGAAGTTTGACAAACACGTAAAAGTTACTCCTGAGAAGTAAGAAATCTTTTATGAATACTTGTGGTAGCTATCCATCTTTCCACGATAAAGAGCATGTGTCAATAAATCACTGGTATGGCAAAATGGCATGTAGGATTCAGACCTTTGGAAACTTGACCTAGAAGGTATCTGATTGTGTTATCTTTTTTGTAGGTGTTTTGATTATTACTATGATGATGATCATACACTAAATAATAGACTCTGTGCCCTCAGGCAGTTTCTCAAATAATCGTGTATTCTTAGCAATTAAGCAATTTGGGAGGGAGGCAGGGTAGCCCGAATTAGAACTTGAAAACGGCAAATTACCAGGAAGTCCAACAATGAGACTTAATGAGGGGATTCTATTTGGAACAAAGTGAACCTTAAGCTAAGATTTGGTGACAGGCAGGGTACAGCAGGGCATGGCGGTCAGAAAGTGTTTTATGCACATGTGACAGCTTGGACCAAGGGCGACGGCCAAGAGCGAGAGGAATGTAAACTGGGTTCCCTTCTGATCCTTCTGGTCTTGGTTTCAGTGTCAGTCCTCAGTCTTTCCTAACTATCCCATAATTTTCAATCTCCCCATCTACTGCCACTTCATGTTTTCTGTGTACTTCACAGCAGTTACCACTATTTGCAATTCCTTATTTTCTACATTATTGTCTATGCCCCTTTCCCCCAACATATTGTGAATTTCTTGAGGGCAGAGACCACATGTTTTCTATTTATTACATGTAGCCAGCATTTAGTATAATATGATTAGAAGACAGTAAATACATATTTGTCGAATAATGACCAAACAAATGAATGCCTGAAAAGTGCTTAAACTAAGAGGTTTAACCAGGTTAGAGTCCTAACCCAGGTCATGGCAAGCAGGTCCAATGATGCCAGAAATACAATACTTTCCGGGGAGCATGCTTACACAGAAAGAGTCCTGGACCGGAAGTCAAAAGATGTGGATTCTAACTCCAACTGTAAATTTGTACAATCATTAACCCACTCAATCCTCTAAGCTTCCATTTCCTCATCCATGATGAGGGGACTCAGGCTAGAGGCCCTGTAATGTATCTTCCAGCTACATATCATATGCACTGTTTACTGAGCATCTACTACATAGACTGTGCATAATTTTAAAGAACTCAGATTCAATGCAGAGTGGGAGAAGAGCAGAAGCGGACAAAGATGTAAACTATACTATGAGGCACCCCATTTTAAGTGGAAAACGAGTCTGTAACTCGGACTCTGAAAATACATTCTGGGGAGCTTGAGAACACACTAATGTGGTCAAGCCAAAGCCAAGTGCCGTCGAGCAGGAGCAGATATGATTTTAACTGCTGCATCTAAATCTGGATGTTAGAGGATGCAGGCCTGTGATAAGAGGCAAAAGAAACTGAAGATCAAGTGATGAGGATGGAAAGGAACAGTCCAATAGTGTGGACAGAGAAAGGGAAGACCTAAATACACTGATGGATACAACAAGTTTCAGTCATCTCTGCCTGGATCCTTGGTCCCTGCTGGCTGGACAAGACAGTAAGCACAATAAGCAGCTGCAGAAAGAATGCAAAGGCGGAAGACCAGCACAGAAGTTCCTCCTATAGGCCAGGCTTTTTGTTTGTTTTGTTCACCAGTATCCCAGAACTTAGCATGATCTTTGGATCAAAGTGCTTTTTTTCCCCCCTCAAATAAATATATTTGGATAAACTACTCATTTTGAGCCCTTTAAGAGTGTTCTTAGGGCGTTGCATTGAATAGGTGCTGTGTGCCTATTTGGTGAATTAATGACTGAAGAATAAAAGAGAGCCACTTCCATCATCTCTCAAAATAATAAATTAGGTTAAAGCATCCCTTATAAGTAGTTGTTTAATAATTACAAATCCTAAAGTAGTTTAGGCCATAAGGATCTCCCATCCTCCTGCAAGAAGTATCAATTTATTTCTAAAACAATTTTTAAAAAAACTCCAGTAATCTATTTATAAAATGTTACCAGAAAGCAATGCTGGAGGAACACTAACTAGTTCAGGGTGAATTTTCTTAATAAGCGATGCTAAGATGTGTGCCAACTTCAACACCAGAAAAGCATTTAAGGTTTACTGGTAAGGTTCATTGCATTGGTCCGGTTCCCAACCATTCAAAGGGTTTCCAAAGACATTCATTTCATGAAAATGTTTTGAGTAAAGCAGAGTCATTTGTTTTGTACCAAATTTTCCTCAGTTATTTTGGTTAGTGATGGGCTTCATTAAGTAACCCACTATACTGAAGCAGAGCATCTTGCACCACTTCACTTTTTATTGAAACCCTGTGTTGTATGCAGTTTACAGCTGCTACAGAAGAGCTGTGCTTCCAAATCAAAGGCAGCGATGTAAGATTCCGAGCTGTATTCGTAGCTTCGGGGATGGCCCGTTTATAGTATTTTGGACAATGACAAGTTTTGCAAGAAAGTCAAATGCTCATGCAGGGTGGGTGGCATAGTGGGGGAGAAGCTGGTTTCACTGGTAAGAGAGAAAAATGCATTATTTGTTGCCTCATTCTCTTCTAAAAATGGAAGAACTAAAATTCCATCTGTTCTTTTTTGGATCAACTGGACTGACACTTCTAGCAGAGATAACTATCT
Organism: Heterohyrax brucei; assembly: GCA_028571685.1. Taxonomy (NCBI): domain Eukaryota; kingdom Metazoa; phylum Chordata; class Mammalia; order Hyracoidea; family Procaviidae; genus Heterohyrax; species Heterohyrax brucei. Next base: position 204,786,971 of record CM053140.1, read on the forward strand.
TCAAAGGTAGTTATCTGCAAAAAGGTGGTATGTAAGAGGCCACTTTTATACCACAAGTTCTACTTATTAAATACAACTGAAGCTTTAAGATACAGTAAAACCTGTGAAAGCAAGAATGTGTATAAGGCAGAAACTTGTCAAAGAAGGAAAACTCAAATATTTTCTACCAAATAAGAAAGCAGTAGAAAAGTGGTGACTGCACCCCAATGAAAGTGGAAAATTTGTGAGATCCAGCAAAGTAAGGCAGACCTGTTAAATTCTGGCTCTCATAGGTTTCACTGTATAGCTCTCAAAAATTTAACTGATACATAATTCTGTCTAGGCACATGGAGAGTTATAGACCCTAGGTTTCTAAGGATGATCAGAATCTGATATCAACTTGCCTAGCCTCTTTACCTTATTGATGAGCTAGGTCCAAAAACCATGAAGGCTTTCATCTGCTGGCACCTCCTTTCCTTTGTCTATATCTGAATTTCTTTCTTTCTTTTTTATATCTGCATTTCTTAGAAAATGAAAACTGCTTTCTGAGTTTTCTGAAATTGCAAAGAACACTTCCCAAAGAGGGCTCTGCAGAACCACTTGTGTCTGGGGCTGCTCCAGGCAAAGGTATCTCTGGAGTCATCAGCTGGGGTAGGGGTGCTCCATAGTGAATCTCCATCTCAGAAACTGAAATGCCTTGCTTCTCTATTACTCTCTGGAATATTTAATGCTTGCATCATTTGTCAAAGTCTGAGGCATGCATACATATCTTATCAGCTGAACTACATCACAAACTTGCTGTAAAGAGACTACTCCTTACACTTCTGTTATGGATTGGATTATGTGTTGTAAATCCTAACCTCTATGCATGTGGTTATAATCTCATTTGGGAGTGGGTTATCTTTGTTATGTTAATAAGGAAGGATTAATATAAGGATTATCTAGAGTCAATCTCTTTTGAGATACCAAAGCGATTAAACAAATGAGTAGAGCAGAGATGGGGGAAGAGATATGCCAAGCCACATGAAGATCGCTCAGGAGCACAACCTGAGAAGGTACAAGGACTTTCCTCCAGAGCTGATAGAAAGTCTTCCCCTAGAACCAGCACCCTGATTTCCAACTTCTAACCTCTTAAACTGTGAGAAGATACATTTTGTTTGTTTGTTTGGTTTGACACATTTCTGTTTGTTAAAGCCACCCACTTCTGTTATAGCAACAGTAGAAATAATTAGGACAAATTAACTGCTGTCTACCCTGGTGGTGTAGTGTTTAAGTGCTATGACTGCTAACCAAAAGACAGGCAGTTTGAATCTGCCAGGGGCTCCTTGGAAACTCTATGGGGCAGTTCTGCTCTTGTTCTATGGGGTCACTATGAGTCAGAATCAACTTGATGGCAGTGTTTTTTTTTGTTTGTTTGTTTTATTTATTGCTGTCCACAGCACCAACAGAGGGCTGCGTCCCAACTAGTACTTCCTAGTATGAATGAGTGAATTGACTCAGACTGCCCTTGTAAGTGGAATAGAAAGGCAATTACTCATGATCCAGGACTTTTGCTTCCTTTTGTGAATGTCTGCTCTGAGAGGACAGATGGAAGGACACAGTATTTTACATTTCAACACTGTTTGTGGTTTGCTTCTTATTTTGAGTATCCAAAGAAGCAGGTTTTAGATATTGAGAAGGCATGAGGCTAAACTGAGAAAAATGCTGTAACAGTCATGATTCTGTACACATGAAAGATATTTCCTAATTTATCATCAAAAATACTATCTAATGTTCCCCAGTATATTTTGCCCTTTTCAGCTTTAGTAAGAACGGGCCAATATTGCCCAAGAATATAGTAAATGTTGGAAAGAACATAGAACTTGGAGCCATTTCAAAGGCTTAAGGAATTCTCTAATGTAATTCTTACTGTATGGTAGAGCCAGCATTTCTTTCCTTTGTGAAAATGAATCCATGATTTTATAATCTATGTCACTGGAAAAGTATGAATCAATTCATGAACTCTGACATATGAACATAAGGAAAAAAGCAGTCCCCAATTTTTATTTGATGGTACAAACATGTAATAACCTGTATAAATTAGTTTCTGAGATACATAGTAGTATAATCTTTGTCTCATTTTCTTTACATTGTCTTAAATATCTCACTTGAATTTTACCCAGAGGGATAGTACAGACATGCCTACTTCTGTGGTTGCAGCAAAAAAGGAGTTTAAAGGATGATTTGCCCAGATTAACTCTGCTTGGTTTACAACCTGCAAAATGAAGTTTACGATAGCATTCACCCTGGCAAGGTTTTCCATAGAACAGCATGAGAGAGAGAATGTGTATATTTAAAGTGGCTCTTAAAATACACTAAACACTGGACTAATTCATAAACTAATTTTGATTAAGCATTGCAAGTCACCTCATTTTGTAGTCTTTCATCCCTTCCATAAGCTCTGCTTATGTGTCAGACACTGCTCAGAAGTTTCCAGTCTAGCTGGGAAGAGAGGTGAGTCAAGAGTCAGACAGCACTATGTTTAAGGACTTTTGGGAACACCTAACCTAACCTGGAGGTGGAAGGAGGCTAGGGGATTACGAGCTCTTCCAGAAAGACTGCTGGGACTGGCATTTCAGAACAGGAAAAGGTGGTATCGTTCATCACAAGTACCAAAACTACTTATCTGTCCCAAAGCCTCGTTCGTAGACCAGGTATCTTAGACGATTTTTGTTTGTATTATATTTGATGTCTAAAAAGCATTACTTTTCAGTTTTGTTTTTTTTTAACTAATATTCCGACCTCTGTGATCTACCATGGAAATCCTGGTAGGTAGTAGCTTAAGTACTAAACCTGCTAACCAAAAGCTCGGCAGTTCAAATCCATTAACATGCTCCTTGGAAATTCTATGGGGCAGTTCTACTCTGACATATAGGGTTGCTATGAGTCAGAACTGACTCGATGGCAGTGGGTTTGGTGTTGGTTTTTGTGCTCAGTCATTAACAACAGATAAAATGGGGAAAGGAAGGGACTAAAGAGAGATGAAAGCTGCAGAAAGTTAAGAGGAATACAGTGTTGAGGAAAACTACACACAGAGAAAGGATGTGATATTTTAAAAAAATTTACAAGAATCTGGGAAATGAACAGAACTGGGCAATGTCCCTTCTAATGTCCTGCCCTGCCTCCCTCCCTCCTCTCCTTCCTGTTTGAAATTCCCAAGGTGACCTGCAAGAACTTATACATTCTGTAAAAACTTTGCCTGTGGATGGTGGATGAAGCCTACAGTGGGGGATGGAGTAAAATGATTTGTGACCTTCTTCTGTTCTTCTGGCCTCTTTCCCTTTTCCCTTCACTCTCACCCCAGATCCAGGGAAGATGGGGAGGCAAACTACTGCCACTTGGGCTAAGCAGGAGAGGAAGTGGAAATGAGAGAGGGGAGGAAAGATGTGCTGAGAACTAGCTACTCATTAGAGCCAGCGGAGCAGCAAGCATATTCTCCACGACGTACATTCCTTTGTCATTAGGAAGTCAAGGAGAAGAAGAAACAGGATCAAGGTTGGGGAGGAAAGAGACAAGACTTTGAATCTCTATATAAAACTCAAATTTCTGCTTTGGGAAGATGGAGAGCTTTTATAAACCCTTTTTGAGAGCGCAAGAAGTTTTCAGGCACGGGTGTGTCTTTACCTCAGAGAGGTAAACATTGAGAGAAAAGTTAACTTTCCAGTTCTCTGTTTTAAACAAAAAATGATCAAGAGAAATTTGACTTAGAGAGGATTTGTGTTGCAGCAGCTTCTCACTTCTGCCAGTTCATGATCGCCAAGCCCGGTGAATTAAAAGTCCACTTCTAAATGCGCCACACGGTGCGTCTGGTCACTTCTATCGTCCATGTGGTAAAATCGGAGACAAAGAGCTCCGGCTTCCCAACTAAAATCCGAGTGATTCAAAGCACTTTACAGCAGGGGGCGCTCTAACATGTGTGAGCGCGCAAACGTTAAAAACAAAAATTTAAAGCCAATAGAGAAACACGAACAGAAAAAAACAAACAGAGAGGCAGTGTGCTCTGCAAACTGCCATGTCGGTGAGCAAATATGTGACTAAGTCCAATTAAATGCTTCGGGCGAAGCCAAGTGACGGTGCCGGTGGAGACGGCGCGGCCCGCGTGGCGCCCACGCTGCAGCCTCACGTGCGGGCTGCATCTGCGGCGCTAGCTCTCATCGAGGGCAGAGACGGGCGGCTGCCGGGCAATCGAGAAGTTCCTCTTTTCCTCTAGAAGTGTGATAACTGTTTTCAAACGATTCTCTGAATGCATGTTTTTAAAAAGAATCTTGATTGTAGGTTGAAAACAACTAGGAAACTCCTGTGGTTCAGTCTCTTTTACTCAGTGGCTTGTTGGGACTAGTTTTCAATTTACATGTACTAGATACACTGGCTGGCTGGCAGGCTGACTAGATAAATATTTAGTGGTATGTGCCTGACATACCATTCAAAATATATTGTTAAAGAGAGACATAGATTACATAACAAGATGTATAACAGTATGGCAATTTTATAAGAATATGCACGAAGAATTTTACAAAACACATAGTGTAAGGGAATAGGCAAAAAAGTAAATAAATAAAAAGAAGAAGAAGAAGAAGCTGGAATAATAGAAACCAAAATGCAAACAGAAATTATCTTTGGGTGGTAGAATTTGGGGCAAATTTTATGTCTTCATGTATTTCTCTGTTTCATTAAAATTTTTCTAAATTTTACTCTGGAATCAGACACAAATAACAAACACCATGCCGTAACAGAGAGATTGTTATTCAGAATAAAATAGGATTGCTCAGGTTCTGAAAAAATGAACTGAGTGGAATATTCTGGAACCCCCATCTTAAGGAGTTTTTCTTCCTTTATGTTCTTTTGCTTAAGCATAGGATTCTAAGTGGCCAATAATTCATTTGATAAATAAAACTACAGATTTAGAGGGCAGAGTTTCATCTAAAGAACTTACAGTGGGTAAAAATGTATCAATGCCCACCTACTTCTTAAATTGTCAAGAAAAATCCTAAATGACTCAGTTTCAACAACATAGGGATAAGAATGAGACCACATTGCTTTGTGGCTACCCGTGAGGTTTTGGGGGTGCTGATGAGGTATTTTATCCTGGTCATGCACAAATGAGTACCCTGGTGAAGTTGTGATGTCACACCTCTCCCTTGAACATGCCGGCCCTTAAACTGGCCACATGCTCTCTTCATTCTCCTCCCACTTCTTCCGTGACGACTTCGCCATTTCCTTTGCTGATTCCACTCCCTTCTCCTACCCACAACCTCCTCCCCTGACCCTCAAGGAAATATTGTGTGTGTTCCTGGCCTTGATACTCCTTCGTCTCCCTCTGCTTTCTTCAGAAAAGCAACTTCTCCCTGGATTTCAGTTATCACCTTCCCGAAGAAAACTCTCATATTTGTATTTTTAGGAGTATCTTCTAACCAGAACCATACAATGACATTAGACCAACAGTATCTCAAAATTCAGACAGCTAGAACTGAACCCGTGAAATCCCTTTTCTGTGACTAATGTTGTTCCTCCTTCGATGTCCCCGTTTCCCCATAATAACCCCTTCCTGAAGCCCAGTTCTTCGATGGTCTTTGCCTCATCCCTCCTGTGTTACAGGTTCATTCTGCATCTGCCATCACTCTCTCATCTGTCCCTTTGCTCAGTAGCACCGTGCAGTGGCCCTAAAGTCCCTGAGTTCACACAGCCTATCACACTACCAAATGCTTCTCTGAAGAGAAGCCATAATCAGGTCACTTTGCCTCTCAGTCTGTGGTTTCTGACGGCTTGCTGATTTAATTCCAACTGCTAGCCTTGCTTCTAATATCCTTTAGGCCCAATCTTTCTTTACAGATTTCTCCCTGTCTCCTTAGCTGTACCCTATTGTTCAGACAAATTAAAAAACCTTGTTATTCTATGAATAAACACAACACTTCATCTGCTACTCCTTCTGCCTGGAATATTATTCTGAATTCTACTATTGTTCACCTCTAAAAACCTTCCTCATTTTTTTTTCTCTAAATTTTATTTTGTTGTTGTTGGGTATATACACAGCAAACTCCAATTCAACAGTTTCTGCATGGATTCAACAGTGACACGGACTACATTCTTTGAGTTGTGGAACCATTCTCATCAACCTTTTCTGAGTTGTTCCTTCACTATTAAAACAAACTTACTGTCCCCAGAGGTTCCTATCTAATCTTTCGAGTTGCTGTTGTCACCTTGATCACCTATGGACAGTTCTTAAAAGAACATCATGGAAACTCCTTTTTAACAGAGAGAAATGCTGTGTTTGTAAAAATTGGTGCTAAAAGGGCAAGGAATCATATGTCTCCGGGGCTACATGAAGAGCATGCAGAAAGAATTAGAGCTTTTTAACACATACATACACACACACACACACATCATCTGGGACACAAAGAATTTGCTCAGGAAAACAGTGAGGCTTATATGAATTTAACAGTTACCGGAGTTTTAGGATAAGTGTTTCCATCTTGGATGGGTGCTGTGGGGGTGGAACCCCGGATGACCGGAATTACTTAACCTGAAGGAAATTTTCAACCAACAGTCTCTCGCCAGTAAGAAGTCAAACTTTTTGTTTTACACCTTAATGGTATGCCCACATTTAAAGTTTTTATACAATCTCCTACAGAAACTTTAACTAGACCAATTCAAACCAAAAAGTCACTAAATAAAGCTAGTCTAGACGGAAAAATCTATGAAAACCATATGTCTTTCGGGCATCTGTCTTACAAAAACTGCCATCATTCTGCAGAAATAGGCTACAAAATATGCTTTCAGGAAAACACTGCTGTAATGACTAGAGGAGCCTGGGTCTGAAAGATGGCCGGACCGAGGAAAGTACAGCCGGAGCATTTATAAATAAACTGCTTTCCTTTCTGCGTATGTCTAACTGCTTAACGAACAGCACTGAAAGACCAGCCAAGTCAGGTTTCATTTATATTTCAATTATTCTAGAAGCACTCAAGAAAGTTCACAGTTCTGTCTCTCCCTTCTCCCAGAGAATACTAGACCATGGGATCCCAAGCAGCTGAGTTCTCACCCACAAAGAACTGTTTGGGAGAATGCTGCACGTGGATGAGGCCAAAGAACCCGACCATTCTCTCCTGATCATTACCTCATCCTGCTGGCCTGCCAAACACCGCCTGGAAGCAGGTGTCTGACATAAGTAATTAAAGGAAGACTGCGCTGTAAAACTGGGTACCGGGCCCAGCCAAGGGACAAGGGATGCCATAAAGGTGGGGGTACAGAGCAGGGATGCGGTGTGAGGCATTTTCTAAAACGTTGCTCCTTTTCTCATGGAACATTGCTTGCTGAACTGGAGACAATGGTCAGTGTTACCTTCACTATTACAGCTACACATTTTTACATCACAAAGTGCACTTTTATTTAATAAGTGGTCTGGAACTCAGAAAAAATTAGATTGTAAACTGAAATGGTAAAAAATAACATTTTAACTGAAAGCTGTGAAAGGTCTGTAGAGATTAGCAAAGTATTTCTGAATTACATGACTCTATGTGACCCTCAATAACATGTTGCTGAAAATCCTTGCTCTCCAGGGAGGGGACTTCGGAACATTATCGCAGCAATGCTTTGGGCACAAGCGCCCCATGTGTTATTCAGTCACCTGGGGACTCAGTGAACAATACACATTAAACAGCCACATGCAAAGGAAAGGGCCTAAGTTAGACGAGACAGGGACAGAAAAAAGAAGGACATCTGTGAGATGTAATCAGTCACACACGAACTTTTAAGGAAAAATGAGAACAAATATTTCAACATGTTTATTCAAATATCATGTGCTTCAAGATGAGTTTTCAATACACTACAGAGTTTTCAAATATTAGGTGGTGATGAGGCAATGCGGAGTGTTTGAATATTTAAGCAAGTCAAGTAATCGTATCAACAGCCCTCATTACAGATTAATAAGTGAGTTTAAGTAAATTAAGCAAAGCCTATTATTGATGAATCAAAGGGACTTTTCTGCCCACTAACTTTAGTCTTGAGTGCCTGTTGCTACTATTATTAGAGTAGAAACTACAAATCTGCTTGAACTCAAATCACGTGCACAACATGGATTTTATTCTGACTTCACACCTAGGTATGTGGAAGGAAATTACTGCAGAAGTTTTTCCAGTTAACCCATACGCTAACGTTCCCTTAATTTTCCACCCCAAGAGGTAATAATTAAGGTACAATTTGCCTCATGTGAAATTTTATTCTTTTAGGTATTAAACTATTTTCCAACACTTTTGAGAAGCAAAAAGCAATTCTAGTTGTTTTACAAATGAACAAATGTTTCCCTCTATTTTTATAGCTTTTCTTCCATGAATAGTGGTCTAATGGTACAAACTTATTTGGTGAAGTCCCTGAAGCCCATTCCTAAGGGTAGATTTGCTAGAAAAATTTCATTCACTCTTAAAATTGGCTTTGAGAATAATCCTAATAAAAACATACCCACAGCACAGCCTGTGAGTTTCAAAATGCCTTTGAAGATCTTTCTCATCTCCTGCTTTCAAGACAGGTCCCAGTGTACATGAATGAGGATGCATGTCAATATTTTGAGATAAATAACATACTCTAAATTAGTGTTGCAGATTGAAGCAAACAGACTGAACATAAATTTAGTTGTCTCATAAATTCTGAAACCAAGTGCAGATCATCTGTACACTGTGGAGGCAACTGGGATACTGGATTGTAAAATAATATCTTTTTTATTGGTAATAGCTCAAATCTATGCAAAGCCACCCAAGCTCTCCTTGTACCACCTCACCTCTGCTTAGTTTTCAATACTGCCTTAGATACTTGGGGATGCTACTGCAGAGGTCTCTCTAGTTGGTGGTTATCCAGTTCTCAACTTATTCTCAGACCAAAGTTGGTTTATAGCCCTTGTAACCAGCCATTATCCCTTCCACCAAAAAGGGAGGAAGAAATGTAGCTAATCCCAAACTCCATACTATTCTTGCTCATTCACTAGGTACTCATAAGATCAGCAAGAATAGTATTGACACCTTTTTTTTTTTAGAGTTGAAAATAACTCATGAGGGCAAATATTGACTTCATGAAGATTTAGAATCCTCTGTCTCTGAGTAATTAATTGTCTTTCCAATGATTATGAATAATTAAGAATTCTACTACAATTTTCTGACTCAGCAACGCTGTAGGAAAGTGTAGAACTGCCCCACAGGGTTTCCAAAGCTGTAAGTCTTCCTGGAAACAGATCACCACATCTTTCTCCCTCAGAGAGCCTGGTGGGTTCAAACTTTGGATCTTCTGGCCAGCATTCGAGCACCTGACTGCTGCACCACCAGTGGACATTTCTTAGTGTGGATGAGAATGGTTTCAAAATCATGTAAGAAATTAGAGCACTGGCTAATTGTGGTTCTGCTTATTGAGTGGCTGTGGTACCCGAGAAGCAGCCAGAAGAAAAGAAAATGCCACATCGTGGTGAGGCTGCCTGAATACCTTCTGGCTTTAGACTCTGCCCTATGTAGAAATCCTTTTTATTTTGTTCTGAGTTGCCACGTGACCTAAACTTCAACTAAACACTATTAATGTGGCAATAATGCACATGCAGAATTAACCAAAAAGGAAGGGAAGAAATGGAGCTTATTTCTAAATTTCATATTAGTCTTGCACATTCACTAGGTTCCCACAAGATCAGCAAGAAGAGTATTTATACCGTATCATATTTTTTAGTGTTTAAAATAATTCCCAGTGGGGTAAATGTTGACTTCATGAAGACTTAGAATCCCATCTCTGAGTACCTTGGTGGCATAGTGGTTAAGTGCTATGGCTGCTTATAAAAAGGTCAGCAGTTCAAATCCCCAAAGTTTGGCAGTTCAAACTCGCCAGGTGCTCCTTGGAAACTCTGTGGGGCAGTTTCACTCTGTGTGTAGAAACACTATGAACAGGAATCTACTTGACGGCAGTGGGTTTGGTTTTTGGTTTGGTCTCTGAGTAACTGTCTTCCCACTGATTATGAGTAATTAAGAATTTTAAAAAAAATTTTTTTATTTAATATAACTGAGTGAAAATGTACATTCCCATGTAAATTTACATACCCATCTATATGCAGCTTCCACTGCTCTCCCTGCAAGGTGACAGCACACTATTCCTCTCTGCTCCATACATGTCTTATTCTGAGTAATTAAGAATTTTATTACAGTTCTATCACCTTTCCAACACTGTCCCCATCCTGCTTTTAAACTTTTGGCCAGAACTTAAAGTGTAATATTCTTTTCACAACAACATTAGGTAAGCCAGATGGATTTCATCTGGCAACTAAAGGGTGTAAATATGCATTTAGAGTCAGACGTTCCCAGACAATGCTTACAATATGTTGGCAGGAGTAAGCTAAGGATTTCAATGCCAAGTATTTCAGAATTCTACATTTGAGCAGCAATAAAGTTATGACAAGCAGACCAAAGCCACCAAACCCTTAGCTCAATCCTTAACTCTTTTCTCACACTGCTGGAGGTAGGCATTTAAGGCATGCAGCTGAAAGATGCAATATTTACATTTTCATTGTTAGTGTCCTGGCAGTTACAGGCTAAAGCATTAACTGTGATTTAAATTTTGCTTCTCACCTTTCATGTAACAGATAAGTCAGAGGGAAAGGAGGAGATTCCTTCAACCCATGCTTGCAGTCTGCTGCCCAGAGGTGAAAAAGCTCTGAATCACCAAGGGCCCTGAATCTCTCGTCATTCACTGGCACATCAGCTGAACATTAACTGTCTGCACGTGAAGTCTTTTCCTCACAGTGACGTCAGTGACGATTACAAGGACTAGCTTGTGTGTGTCTACAAGTCTGTCTGCTTACACTAGGTAGAATCCTTTTTTCCTTGTCTTTGAGGTGACATCAACTTTTATAGAGGAACATGCAGCAGATTCCAACCGGTGACAATCTGCTGCTGATTGGCCACAGCAGAGTAATAATGATTCGTGCATTTTTCACTTGCCAGCAGCCCCCTGCCAGACTCTCCTCTTGGCTGTCTACTCATTGATCAGGTGAAGCCCAGAGCAGGGCTGGGTACTCTGCCACACAGAAAGGCTTTCCCTTCAACAGTAGCAATTTAGAGCCCCAAAGAGAACAATAACAGAGCTATTTGCTCTCATTTGTCATGGGATGTGGAAGCGTTGTGTTTGGTTAAGTGAATGCCGGTTTCTGGTGCCGAACAGGCAGTGTTGCGGTATTTACTGCTGCCAGTCTGCTTTCACACCGCTCCTCGCTTTGCCTGGTCCAAATCCCCCACCCGCCTTTTTTCTTTCACCCAGCCCCTCCCCCACCCCCTTAGATGTTTGGAAAAAGTAAGGGACATGCTGAAAACAGAAAGGCAATCTAAAGTCTACCTGACACATTTGCAAAGCTCCCAGATTCTGACCTTCTGAACACTCGCAGTTCTGTTCCTGGGCCTCGCCTAAACAAACTGCCAGTCATTCTCAACTGTGGGAGGGTGGAGATGTTTGTGTCAAGTAGAGGGAGCTTGCTAGACCCAAGGAGGAAACCACGACTAATTTTACTTTCACTTAAACTAGACTGAAACCAAGACCTGAAGAATGAGCAAGTTTGACATTAACCATCGATTCACCTCAGTGAAATACTATATTACAACCAGAACCTTAGTGGAATTCTAATGAGGCTTTTGAAGGGGATATTTAATTGAGGAGCTTAAATTCAAATGGACATTTTCTTTAGTAAACAGCATGTGGCTACATTTCTGTTTTCATTAAAGTGTATTAAGCATCATGACAGCTCATTGTAACCCTGCAACAAACTGTTAATTGCATCTGAGTTCTCAGTCACAAATTTGGTCACATATGGTATCCTGGTGATGTACCTAAAATATTAAGAATCAGAAAGAATATCCCAAATTTGTTTTGATTTGTGGCAATTATATTAAAAATCTTTGTTTGACTCTAAAATCCAGTTGCTAAAACAACACCACCACCAACCAAAAAAAAAAAAAAAAAAAAAAAAAAACTCTTTCCTGAATATCAGAATACCTAATTACAAATTTATTTCTTCTGGAAAGGGAAAGGACAGCTCCGGGAATAGAAAGCATGCTGACAGCAGAAATTACAAGATGAACTCATCACTGGTCCAAATGACACTCAGTGGCTAAAAGAAGTCACATTTTGAGAGGGCTGTGGGGAGGGAGTGAGCCACAGAGGGTTCAGGGCATGACAGGGGGAGCAGACACAGGCTAGTCACAGCAGTGGCTTAACTGTCCATGTACCCTTAGCCACGGCTTCAAGGCTCCGCAGCTTCTTCCTTCATGGCACCAAACCTTGATGTTAGGGATGCAATGACACACTCATAAGAACTGTGGGTTTGTCCTTACTCAAAATTTGGGGGACTGGCTGGAAAGAGACAAAACAAGGAGACCTTATCCCTACGTGAAAGGAATTCCATATTCATTTGTCAGTGTTATCAACATAGAATTTATGTAAAAGAGAAAAACATCACAGGCCATCAAGCACAAACACTTAAGACAGGATTAAATTGAATTGTAAAGGAGAACCAAATAGTTTTCATCTCTGAAACAAACAAGCCAAACCTGAGTGCATTAACTGTCTTTTTATGCAGAGGGACTTACACATCTTGGGGGTTGGCTGATTTCAGAAGAAAGGACTGAGGATACAGGATTGGGGTGAGATGCTCAAGTGTGCCGTGTAACATCCCAGAAACCACATGAAGGGGGCTGGGGCACAGGTGGGGGCCTGGGATCGTCTTGATGTTGCACTGGGCTGTGCATATAGCACAGGGGCCTCAGCTGTACCGTGCTGCTCTCCAGAGGCTCTTAATGAAACATTTCTTTGTTTCCACTGTGTGTTCTACTCATCTACATGAGCTGGAGTAGAGGTCATATCACTTGGTGATTTTTTTGCCTTTTTTTTTTTTTTTTAATGACACTATTAGACTCGGTGGACTAGTGTGGTTAACAGAAAGTTGTTCCATTTTTTTCAATTTTATTTTGGTCATGTGGATCGAGTGGAAGATTGAGGAATGAGGTAAACGAAGACTGCCTTTCCTTGGATAGAGACTCTTCCTCCCACCCCAGTCTCCTTTAACCACTGTAAAACAGCTTATTCCCAGGAAAGGGGAGAAGACAAATAAATGAAATAATGCCAGAGTCAGCTGTTGCCAGGAAAAAACACACTCTGATTCAGTTAATTTGTTCTGTTAATGTCAAAGGATATGATTCCCAATTAACTAACTTTAAGAAGCTGTAACCAAAAAGCTGTAACCTCAGCCCTCCAATTGGCATTTGAGGAGGATTAGGATCTTCCTGTACGAGTACAGGTACTCCCTAGAGGTGGTGCTAAGATGGTCTTCTTAAGTAAGTACACCGCTGGCTGGGAGTTTCCAACAGGGTTTGAGCCCTTTCACAGAAGTCGAATGGGGATGAAAGGAGAGGAGGCAATCTAAATATTCTGGCAATGGCATATGTGTCACAAATCACAGATTAGTGTACAGTCAGCTTACTAATGACTAATGCATCCACAGTGGTAACTGGGGGACAGGGCTCCTCCCCTAGTACAGATGAAATACAACAGGCAAGCAGGCTGCAGAATTTTCAGCTCCCTCCCCAAAGGCTCCCTGCGCATAAACCAGAGCAGCTCCTGCAGCTAAAGAGCTGGGCCCAGAGTGACTCCACCTCCTTCTGCCTCTTCTGCTCCCTTTACATTGGAGTGGGAAAAAAGAATAATAATGACAATGATTCTTTAAAACACAGGAGACTCACGGTTTCTGTACAATTCTAAGGGCTCTAGCCCTTTTCTTCCGAAAAGGGTTACAGTGAAAGCATATATGCTCTTAACAGTCAAGATCGTTAACTTGCTAACAAAGCAGTGAGTTACCCATTAGAAAACTTGAACAGGCACAGGCTGAATGGCAGACCTTCTGCCTCTGAAAGGTCAGTTGTTGCCTTTGTAACATTAAAGCCCAGCAGGGAGCCGGCAGGAATCATTTGTGATGTCTTGTCATGTCACATCATGAGTTTCTGGTTTCAGATAAAGGAAGAGAAAGGGCCCTTAAGAAAGCAAAGAACTTGGGGGGAAAAAATCAAACCTCCTTCTTGGAAAGCTAAGGGTTGCTTTCCTGAAGATTATGGATAATGGCATTTCAACTGTTTCAGTTGTTAATAGAGAAAATGGAGGCAAATCACGGCGGGAAAAGGGACTATTATAAATAAATAAATAGAACAAGGTAGCGTTTCAGCAAGAACTTCTCTCAACTTCTTTCTCTTTGACTTTACTTCATTTCCTTTCCCTCTCTGCTTCTCTCTCTCTTTTTGAAATCTTAAACCCCATTTCTGGCTTGCATTTGGTAGGATTCCCGCTCTGGCTTTTATTAAAAACAGACTTTATGTGGTCAGAATTCTCCGTCTGAAGCTGGACTTTAATGGGCGTAAGGACCCTGACAGTCTTTCCTGCTCTCTCTCAGGTGACCCTGCCTTGGAGGGGTTCCCCTCCCAATGAGCTCAACTGGCACTTAAACTTGAAGGCTGAAAACAAAACCACCAGCTTTCCTCTTTTACTCTATACTCTCATTTCTGTTTTAAATCTGGGACTCTTTGCAAGGTGAGATCAAGTTAATTCTGGCTCTAACTTGAGAATATTCTAGAATCTTTCAATAGTGCAATTGTTGTGCTCTAAGTCCCTCAATGCCGGCGGGTTAAACGCGAGGCTCCCCAATCCAGCTCTGCTGCCAGTGGGTCAGACAGCCGTCCAGTGCAGGCTGCCATCTCCCACTGGCTGCCTTCTGCTTGCCACCTCAGCTCGGAAATACCAACAGTGACTCCACTCCACTTAAGCTTAACAAATCAGTTTAGCCTTCAAAAAATGATTTTTTTCTGAAGGGCTTCTGGCAAGCCAGCTTATCTGAAACCAAGAGGTAAAGCAGCCAAGCTAACAGGCAAGACATGCATGTTCATTCCTAAGGACAGGCACCACTAGGTTGCTCTGGTTCCTTCTGACAGCTAAACAGATAAAATAGTCGACTTCAAGGCTTCTGATGGGACTCCACCTTCTCACACTCACCCCTACCCCCATGGCCTCCATGTACAATGGCAGACACTTTCCTAGTCAGTCTGAGATTTTTCTAAGCCAATACATTGAGCTTGGTTACAGCGGGGCTCAGTGCTGAACTCACATTTTTCCCATGCAAGGGAAGTACTTTTGAATAGCACAGTACAGTGGTTCTTGGGGAGGAGGGTGACTTTGTCCCTCTTGGGAATATTTGCCAATGCCTGGAGACATTTTTAGTTGTCACAGCTGGGGCTACTGACATCTAGCGGGCAGAGGCCAGGGATGCTGCTCCACATCACACATGGAAGAATTATCTAGATACAAATGTCTGTATGGCTGCCAAGGTTGAAAAATCCTGGTGTAGTGGGTAGGAGCATGGGCTCCGGAGTCAGACTACTTGGGATCCCATTCCATCTCACTATGGACTGGTTGAGCATTCTAGGATAAGCTGCTTAACCTTTGCCCTTTTCTGTAACATGTGGCTAATAAATTATTTCCTTGGGTTGCTGTGAGCATCAAATAAAAGATGCACATGTAAAACTCTCAGGATAGTGCCCAGCACATATGAAGAGTACAATACATGTTAGCTATTGTCATTATTATTATTGCTAGAAATTTAACTGAGTTCCAATTATGTTATAAGCCAAACCTCTTATGTGTGTGTGTTGGGGGGTGGGGCGAGACAACAACAAACAGGTATAAATGGGAATAAGAGTGTATATATCCTCTTTGATTAGGATCAAAATGATAATGCTTGGTAGCAACCACATGCTTTATAGCTTATTAAACTCTTAGATGATCTGGACAACAGCCTTTTTGTTGATTTCTCCCCGTTTCATAGATGTGGAACTCCTAGGTCGGAGCTGGATGAGATAGATGCCCCAGGCCTTTTACAATCAATTCTCCCGATTTCAAATCTACCATTCCCAACACACCACTCTTTGCTTACTAGTGTAAGATTCTCCCTCTCTTCTCTTCACACATGCAACAATCTGAAGTTCAGAGTGAAATGTCAGCACCTTTATAAGTGGGTAGACACACTCAAAACGCAGATTACTTCTGTTTTTATGCTACATGTTCTTAGGATTTGCTTCATGGAGCATAAGAATATTTTTATTCTAAATTGCATTTCTAAATAATTAATCTTTTGTATAGGATAATTTCCTTTTTAAATTTTGGATTTTGGGGCAAAAAAATTAATATGTCCTAACTTAAGAATCTAATAAGATTATACACACTGTATATATTTTGACTAAATGTATGAAAGTGAGAACCTAGTAAACTGCAATTAGTTGCTTTGTTTCACATTTAGGCCTGAAACTCTGCTTGTAATTGCCCAAATGTATTATTCAAATGTGTGATATCTTATTTTTCAAATATGGTTAGTCATTTCACACAGCAATCATTATGTATAATGTTAAAGTTTTTATGCATTGTTTTTGTTTTTTTAAAAAAAAACAAAGGAACAACAGCAACAACAAAAAAAAGCCTGCAGATTTCAGTCAGGCTATATTATGGTTTAAGAAACCCTGGTTGTGGAACATTTAAAAGTTCGTGCTGCTAACCAAAAGTCTAGCAGTTTGAATCTACCAGGTGCTCCTTGGGAACCCTATGGGGCAGTTCTACTCTGTCCTTTAGAGCTGCTGTGGGTTGGAATTGACAGCAATGGCTTTTTGTTTTTTTATATTAAGGTTAACAATACTGGAAATAGTTCAGAGGGCAGACTGGTAATAATCCTTGAAGTCAGGTTTTCTAGAATTCCGTTGGTATAAGAGAAAGCCCGTGATACTCTCATGATCCAGGGAGCACATGGTGTGCCGCAGCCCTGCCACTGCTCTTTTATTTCAAAGCCCTCAGCCAAGTCATACAAACAGCTGCCAAAATGACATTTATTTGGACCTAGTTTTCTTTGGTTCCATCTTGTGTGTGCCAGTTGATAAGTGAGAGGCTTTAATGACCACATATTGGTCTTTAAATGGTATAAAAGACTTAGTAGTTTACCCATGATCCTCCTCTAGGGTGAATCTTGCAAACAGGCATAATAACACTTTTGCAATTTTCTTTTCCAAATAGACTTTGTCTGTTATACTATGAGAAGAGAACCAGAGAGCCCTGTGGCATTATTTTTCTCCACTCCTTACCTTGGAACACTGGGAGGGGCCCTTGTGGGCCGAGATGGGACTTGCGGAGGGGCTCCAAATGAGTCGGTGCTGTTGGGAAAAGGAGGTAGCGGGCCTGGACGGAATGGGACCGGGGGAGCCCCAGAGTGCGGGCCTGGAGAGGGAATGGCAGGAGCTGGTCCTCGGCCAGATGTGGGCCTTGTGAGGGGAGCACTTAGTGTTGGCCTCCTCTGGGTTGTAGGGCTTGGAGGGGGTGACCTGAGGAAAAAGACAGACAGAAGTTTGCCTACTACTACTTTGTGTCTGAATTCATCTCAAAAAAATATTTTATAATTTTCTGACTAATTTTTCAAATCACTATTTTTTTTTGACTAATTCACATACATACTGCAAAAGTCAAAAGGTATGAGAGAGGAAAGGGTGAAAAGTCAGTTTTCCTCACCCATCCTTTAGACATCCACCAACAGCAGTTTCTGTGTGTCCTTGTAACTATGTCCTGCACATGTACAAATGTATATTTTCTCTCTACATACAAATTCCTTTTTTTGGTACATAAATGGTAGCATATTATACACACTGGTCTACAACTTACTTGAACAAAAAAATTCACATGAACTTGATTATTTTTCCATTTCTGTACTTAAAGAACCACCTTTTTCTTTCATCGCAAGGACATACTGTGCTTATTTTTAAATAAAGTTGGGATCATCTGACCCTATCACTCCCGAATTTAAACACCTCTTTTTCTTTCGGGTCATACTAGTGTAAAAGATCTCTTGGAAAATGACATTAGATAAATTTAGTGGGATTCAGGCAATGTGACGACTGCCTTCCTACCTGCGAGAGTGTTGTATCCAGGAATCATCTACCGGAGGTGGTGCCGGGGTGGACACAGTGGCAGTATTGATGTCACCAATGATTATGAGAGCTTCTTTAAGTGCTTGATACATTCGCAGCATCTCGTCTCGGCGCTGGGCCTGCTCAGCAGACTCTTCCATCAGGGTATTTTGGTCCTCTGAAGAATATAACTGTGCTAGGAGCTCTGAATTTATAAAATCTTTAACCTGTCAGATCATCATAGAAAAATAAAAGTGGATAAGTGAATGACTCAGTGGTCTGAACATGGCTGAGATACTCAGAGACTGTGGATACGGCCCATAAACATCCATGCTGGGAAAAGGAAGCATCGTGCATCTTGTTGTTCGTATTTTCTTCATTATCACCGCCATCAGCACGACTGCTGCCAGTATGACCTAGGCTGTTGAAAAGAATCACCTAGATGAGCTGAAGAAAGGGCCCCACCCTGCTATCACCGGAACGGGGCCTGGTGGCTATGCAGCAGGCATTCCAGCGGTCTCATCCGAGGCTGCCTGGCTTACAGAAGAGAGAAGGTACCATAAGGCATGCGACGGCATTTTGAATAGAAATAAGGGCATTAAAAAAAAAATCTATGTAATAAATTTTCCAAGCCTTGTGCATTTGCAGCTCTGTATCTAGCTTTTTACCAGAATCACTAGTCTACTGTTAAGAATGCAGGTTTTAGTGTTGTCTCAAAAATGGCATTAGCATCAAGAGTGAATATGTATTAAATACAGAACCTTATAAAGCTATGCAAGTTGATTTACAAAGAAAGTGAGACACTCTCTTCTCTAGTTTCCAATGAGAGTGAGTTGACAGTGATGAGGACTAAGCAACAGGTACATAAAAACAAAACTGTGAGCAACATGCAGGGGTCTCAGGAGAGGAAGCCGAGACAGAATGGTGATGCACAGCTGGGAGAAGGAGTACACCAACTGCCTTGCTTCACCACATCTAGGAGACTGCTGACTTTAGGATACACCACTTCTTATGTGCCACCAGAATACTACCAACAAAATTGTGATGCAGAGTCAAGATCCAGAGAGTTTCAGATGCATCTTGATTTCAGAAGTATAAAATGTGAGAGTTAGGATCAATGGAACATGGGTATGTCCCAGGTACCTTCACAAGTTATGAGGTCATTCCAATTTTATGGATGAAGAGCCTGAAGAGCAGAGAGAGTGTGACCTTCCCAGAATCACACAGCATTTACTTGAACCTCAAATCTTCTGACTTCAAGTTGAGTGCTCCTGCCATTACCCTGTTATTCCACTGTGACTGACTGCTTAGAAAAGACAATTTACTTGTGTAAACATCACTATTTTAGAGTGGTGTGGCAAGTAATTCAATTCACTGGAGCCTACAAAAATAAGCCAATCTCGATTTTTCAGTTTCTCTGTCAAATGAGAAAATAAACATTGATTCAGCATCACTGGGTATCTCTAAAAAAGGCCAAATGTAAGACCAAACTCTTCACCATGAAGCTGACTTCTACTCATGGCCACCCCACGTGTTGTGCAGAGTCGAACTGTGCTCCCAAGTTTTCATCGCCATAACCTTTACGAAGCAAACTGCCAGGCCTTTCTTCTAAGATGTGTTGGGGTGATTTGAACTGTGAACCTTTTGGTTAGAAGGACAGTATATTTGCTACAATTCAGATAACAATAGAACGTTTGTTGGATGCTCAAAATTACTGGGCATCTAAATACCTCAAAAACATCCCAAAATCAAATCCACTGCCACTACATCGATTTTGACTCACAGTGACCCTACAGGACAGCGCACAAATGTCCCATTGGGTTTCTCAGGCTGTTGGTCTTTATGGAAGCTAACTGCCACATCTTTCTCCGGTAGAGCATCTGGTGGGCTTGAACCATAAACCTTGTGGTTAGCAGCTGAGTGTTTTAACCACTGAGAAAACAGGGCTCCTCCTATCTAAAACATATAGCTTCAATTTTTGTTTTGTATTTGCATTTTTAAAATTGTACTGTGCTTTAGGTGCAAGTTTACAGAGCAAATTAGTTTCTTACTGAAAAATCTATATACAACTATTTTGGGGACACTGGTTGCAGTCCCTGCAATGTATCAGCCCTCTCTGCCTTTCTCTCTCCATCCCAGATTCCCCATTTCTATTTGTCCAGTTTTCCTGTTCCTTACTGCTATCTTGTTTTTGTTTTGGGGGATGTGTTGCCCATTTGGTTTTGTACACCTGACTGACCTAAGAAGCATGTCCCACACCTGAGTTGTTGTTTGTTTTATAGGCCTGTCCAGTCTCTGACTGAAAGGTGAATTTCAAGTGTGGCTTCTGTTCTGGGTTAAAAGGGGGCCATAGTCTGAGAGTTCTTGCAGTCTCAGACAGACCTGTAAGTCTAATCTTGTTGGTGAATTTGAATTTTGCTCTCCATTTTTCTCCTGCTCTGTCTGGGACTCCCTACTGTGATCCCTCTTAGAGCTGACAGTGGTAGTAGCCATGCACTTGGGCACCATCTAGTTCTTGTGGGCTCAGGCTGGTGGAACCTCTGGTTCACTACTCCTCTGGACAAATATCTTCCTCGCGTCTTTGGTTGCTTTCATTCTCCTTTGCTGTGGATGGGGTGAGACTGAAAGATGTATCTTAGATGGCTGGCTGCTCACAAGCTTTTCAGACCTCAGGTATTACTCATCAAAGCAGGATGTAGAACATTTTCTTTACGAAGTATGTTACACCAATTGACCTAGAATTCCCCCAAGACTATCAGCCCCATCCATCAGCTCTAGGAACTTGGTCCTTTGAGGTATTTAGATGTCTACAGAGCTTCTACAACTGTGCCTCCTTTGTGCTCTGTTATATGTATGAATATACATGTTGTACATACAGACATGTAAAAATATCCATAGCCTAACCTATATAGGTACATGGGCACATGCCTATACTCCATCCTTCCTCTGTTTAGCATATATATCTGCTTTTAAGTTATTTTGTTTTCACTGTTCCTGTAGTGCTGTATGTGATACAGTATTTATTGTGATTGCCTCTTTTTCCTTTTCCTTGTGTTCCTCAAAATGTTGTCCTCAGCTAGTGTGCTGTCACCGGGCAGGGAGAGCAGTGGAAGTTGCATATAGGTGGGCATGTAAATTTACACAGGAATGTACATTTTCACTCAGTCATAATAAAAATAAAAAGAAAAAAAATGTTTTCCTCAGCTGTGGTCAAGTTGTGCTGACTTTCCCTATATAGTGTAGGGTCTTTCCCTGCACGAAAGTTAACACTTGTCTGCTATCTAGTTAGTGATTTCTCCTTATCTTCTCCCCTTCCTGTAACTATCAAAGATTGTTTCTTTCAGTATATAAGCCTTTTCTTCACTTTTTATAATAGTGTCCTCATACAGTATTTGCCCTTTTGTGATTCAGTTACTTCACTTAGAATAAAGTTCTCCAGATTGATTCATGTTGTGAGACATCTGAGATTTATTATTGTTCTTTATTACTGCATAGTGGTCCACTGTGTGTATATACCATAATTTGTTTATTTTTTATTTTTATTTGTTGTTTTGTGTTTTTTGGATCATAGCCAACTTTGTTGGGATGAGATGGTATCTCATTGTCTTTTTGATTTGAATTTCTTTAACAGCTAATGATCATGAGCATGTCCACATGTGTTTTTTGGCTGCCTGGATCTCCTCTTTAGAGAAGTGTCTGTCTATCTCCTTTGCCCATCACTTAATTGGATGGTTTATGTTTTTCTTATTGATATTTTGTAATACCTGATAGGTTACAGAGATCAGGCATCAGTCTGACAAGGAGTTGCCAAATATTTTTTCCCATCCTGTAGCGGGCCTTTTAATTCTATTGACAAAGTCTTTGGATCAGCAAAAGTGATTCTTAACAGTTCCCATTTATCTATCTTCTCTTCTGATCATTGCGGTTTGTTTGACAGATTTTGAAGTCTGTCTGTGTTGTGTATTAAACCTTCCATTGTTGTTCCTACTTTCTCTTGGATGAGCTTTATCATTTTAGATTTAATATTTAGGTCTTTTGTCCAGTTTGAGTTGGTTTTTGTATAAGGTGTAAGATATGGGTCTTGTTTTAATGTAGTGCAGATGGATATCCAATTCTGCCAGCACCATTTGTTGAAGAGATTGTTTTTACCCCAGTTTAATGTCTTAGGCCCTTTGTGGAATATCAACTGTTCATAGGCAGATGATGTCATCTCTGGTGTCTTGATTCTGCTTCACTGATTTATCTCTCTGTTTTTGTACCAGTACCAGGGTGTTTTGACTACTGTGGCAGTGTAATAGGTTCTAACATTGGGTAATGAGAGACCTCCCAATGTGTCCTTTTTCTTTAGTAATGCTTTACTTATCCAGGGCTTCTTCCCTTCCCAGACAAAGTTGGTAATTTGTTCCTCCATCTCATTAAAAAATGTCACTGGAACCTGTACTGGGATTGCATTATATAAATAGAGCGCTTTAGGTAAAATAGATATTTTCCCAGTGTTAAGTCTTCCTGTCCATGAGCAGGGTAGGTTTCTCCATTTATGTAACTGTCTCTTAGTTTCTTGTAGTACGGGTTTGTAGTTCTCTTTGTAAAGGTCTTTTATTTCTCTGGTTAGATTTATTCCTAGGTATCTTATTTTCTTAGGGGCTATAGTAAATGGTATTGACTTGGTGATTTCTTCCTTAATAATCTCGTTGTTGGTATAAAGGAATCCTCCTGATTTACTTATGTTTAGCTTGTATCTCGAGACTTTGCCAAACTCTTTTATCAGTTTGAGAAGTTTCCTTATGGAATCTTCGGGATTCTCTGCATATACAATCATATCATCTGCAAATAGGGAGATTTTTAGTTCTTCTTTGTGGATGCAGATGCCCTTTATTCCTTGGTCTTATCTAATCTAGTACAATGTTGAATAAGAGATGTGAGAGTGGGCATTCTTGTCTAGTTCCTGTTCTCAAGGGAAACTCTTTCAGTCTCCTTTCAGGATGACGTAGGCAGTTGGCTTTGTATAAATGGCCCTTATTGCATTGAGGAATTGGCCATCTATTCCTATTTTGCTGAGAGTTTTTAGCATGAATGGGTGTTGGACTTTATCAAATGCCTTTTATGCATCAATAGACAAGATCAGGTGGTTCTTGTCTTTTGTGGTATTTATGTGGTTGATCACATTAATTGTTTTTCTGATGTTGAACCAGCCTTGCATCCCTGGTATGAATCCAACTTGGTCATGATGGATTACTTTTTGATATGTTGTTGTATTCTATTGGCAAGAATTTTGCTGAAGATTTCTGCATCTAGATTCATGAGTGATATTCATCTGTAGTTCTCCTTTCTGGTTTGGTCTTTCCCTGGCTTTGGTATCAGGGTTCTGCTGGCTTTATAGAATGAATTTGGTAGTATTCCATCCCTTTCTATACCGTGAAATAGTCTCAGGAGTATTGGAGATAACTCTTCTCTAAAAGCTTGGTAGAATTCTGCAGTGAAGCCATCTGGGCCTGGGCTTTTTTTGGTTGGCAGTTTTTTGATGACTTTTTCAATCTCTTCCTTTGTGATGGGTTTATTAAATTGTTCTGCATCATCTTGTGATAATTTTGGTAAGTGATATGAATCAAGGAATTTGTCTATTTCCTCTAGATTTTCAAATTTGTTAGAGTACAGACTTTCATAGTATTCAGCTATGATATTTTTGATTTCTATTGGATCTGTGGTGACAACTCCGTTCTCATTTCTTATTTGGGTTATTTGTTTCCTTTCCTGTTTTTCTTTAGTAAGTTTAGCCAATGGTTTGTCAATTTTGTTTATCTTTTGAAAAAGCAGCTTTTGGTCTTTCCAATTTTTTCTGTTCTCTATTTAGTTCTGCTCTAATCTTTATGATCTATTTTCTTCTGGTGCTTGAGGAGTTCCTCTGTTGTTCTCTACTTGTTCAAGCTGTAGGGTCAGTTCTTTGATTTGGTTTCTTTCTTCCTTCCAGATGTGTGCATTTATGGAGATAAACTGACCTCTGAGCACTGCTTTGGCTGTATCCTATAGGTTCTATTAGGAAGTGTTTTCATTCTCATTGGAATCCATAAATTTCTTTATTTCATTCTTGATTTCACTTATGATCCATGATTTTTTGAGCAAGGTGTTGTTCAGTTTCCATGAGTTCCACTTTCTATCTATGTTTTTTCTGCTGTTTATTTTGACTTTTATGGCTTTATGATCTGACAAGATGCTTTGTATTAATTCAATGTTACGGATTTTGTTGAGAAATGCTTTACGTCCTAACACATGATCTATTCTGGAGAATGTTCCATGTGCACTGGAGAAGAAGGTGTAGTTGTCTGCTGATGGATAGAAAGTTCTGTATGTGTTGATGAGGTCTGGTTGGTTAATTGTGTCAATAAGGTCTTCTGTGTCTTTACTGAGCTTTTTTCTAGACGATCTGTCCAATATTGAGAATAGAGTGTTGAAGTCTCCTGCTATTATTGTGAAGTGATCTACCTCCTTATTGAGTGTAGTCAGTGTTTCTTCAACATATTTAGGTGCTCTAATATTAGGTGCATAAATATTTAATGTTGTTAAGTCCTGCTCGTGTATCGAACCTTTCAGCAATAAATAGTGGCCATCCTTTTCCATGATGGTGGATTTTACATTAAGATTGATTTGATCTGAGATTAGAATTGCCACACCTGCTCTTCTTTACTCATTGTTAGCTTTCTATATACTCTCGCATCCTTTAATTTTCAGTTGGTTCCTATTTTTAAGTCTAAGGTGAGTTTCTTGTAGGCAACATATAGGTAGGTCATGTCTTTTGATCCAAGATGTCACTCGATGTCTCTTTATTGGAGCATTCAGTCCATTCACATTCAATGTAAGTATTGATAGGTAAGTGTTCAGTGCTGCCATTGTGATGTGTTTACTTTTGTGTTGATTTTCTCTGTTGTTCTTATTAATCTGTTCTGTGATCTTCTTCTTTGATTTTTTACTTTTTTCAGGGTTGGTTTTGTGGTTGTTGAGACTCCTGTATTACATTTCTTGATATGGTATGTTGCTTTTTTATTGAGCTTTACAGCTGCCCCTATGATCCTGCTTTCTAAAATATATATATCACCCATTTTGATTGCTACCAGTCTTGTCAATTTCCTCTCCATCTGGAAGGACTATAATGACTGTAGTACATCCCTCTTTTTAATATGATGGTATCATAGTTTACATAATACAATCATTCGATCATTTCTTTCACTATTATACCTTTGATTGTGTTTGGAGCCTTCCCTAACTAAGTAGGATTCTGGATAATGTGTCCTTCTAAAATATAAAGTTAGCAGTTTTGTTCTTCCAAGCCAGGAAATTCTTTCAGTATTTCTTCTAGTTTTGGTTTGGTGTTTACGAAGTATTTGAGTTTCTGTTTATCTGTGAATGTCTGTGGAAAGATAGTTTTGCAGGATATATAATTCTTGGTTGGAAGTTCTTCTCCTTCAAGGCTTTGAATATGTCATTCTATTGTCTCTGTGCCAGCACTGTTTCTGCTGAGAATTCCAATGAAAGTCTACAGGGTTTCCCTCTGAATGTCAGCTTTGCTTTGAGTCTTGCTGCCTTTAAGAGTTTCTGCTTATGTTTCATTTTGTTAAGCTTGATTATAATACGTCTTGGAGTCTTTCTATTGAGATCTATATTCAGTGGTGTTCGATATGTATCTTGGATATATATGTTGTCTTCTTTCATAATTTCTGGGAACTGTCAGCAGCTCAGCAACAATACTGTCTGTGTTCTCAGATGTCTTGCCCTGTTCAGCAACTCCAATTAAGCATAGATTGTTCTTCTTAATAGAGTCTCACATGCTTCTTAATGCTTCTTCATTTTTCTTATTTCTTTTTTCTGATTTCTCATCATAGATGCTGGAGTCAGGGGCTCTGTCTTCCAAATCAGAAATTCTCTTTCCCATTTGTTCCATTCTGTTTTCTTGGCTTTGAATTGAAGTTTCTGTGTCTTTGATTTTGTTCTTGATCTGTTGGATTTCCGAGTACTGATGCTCCATCAGATCAAAAAGCTTCCTTAATTTTTTGTTTTGCTCTGTTGCATTTTGTATAAGGTCTAGTAGGGCTCTCTATATAATCCTTTTGTGTTCACCTTCGGGTAGTTTCAGAAAAGCTTCTTCGTCTGGGAAGTTCTGAGGTGGTTTCTTTTGGGGGCCTTCTGATGCCTTGGGTGACTGCTGGGTTACCGTTCTCTTCAGTGTTTGTTGCTTTCTGGGCTTCATGAGGGTCAGTAGAGGCTGGGAGAGACACTGTGAAGATGTACCACGGTTGTTTTTCTAGGCTGTCTTAAAATGAGAAGTAAAAAGTATCTGACAATTTCCAAAGTCAGTCAGGTTTTCAGGTGTATACATCCCTCTTTCCAGCTGGCAAAGTAAGCACCTTTGTATTGAACCCCAGATGTTATAACCTAGCTTAAAATGCAGAAAGGCTACTGGCCTGCTAGCCTCTGCTGGAAATGCGCTTTCTTCTGGGTAGGCACTGCCTCCTAGCCCAGGAATTAGGTCCAGCTGAGGCTTCTGAATGGATGACTCTGCTTCCTAGCAAAACAAGATGGCATCCTGCATAAGCTTGCCAGCCGGCCAGGCCCAGGCTCCCAGCAGAAAGAGAGGCCAAGAGTACCGAAATGCCCAGAGTCTACAGCCTCTGCCACTGGACCCCTGCCCCAGGTGACACTGTGCAAAACACCACCTCCCTGCTGGAAAAGCACTCTCCCCCTGGCAGGTGCCACTTCCCAGCCTAGGAACCAAGTCCAGCTGGGGCCCCTGCCTGGGCTTCTCCATTTCCCAGTGGATGAAGATGGCATCCCATACAAGTGCATCTGTACAGCTAGCACATGGCAGAGGCAGAAAGATAGGCCAGGAAAGCCGAGGTGTATAGAGCCCAAAGCCAGGCTCTCAGAACCTGATGTTTATGCTTGCCGGTCCCACCAGCACTGCATCCAAGATCAGCAGCTAGTGAAGTCCCAGCTCTGCCCGCTGGCCAAAATGGTGAGTTACCTTTGGTCTGTGCAAAGCTCTGCTCGACGAGTTGGGTCAGTGAAAGAGAGGAGGTGGTATGAAGTCCAAATTAACAGCCCTACCCTGCATCCCAGGGCTTTCTAGGTGTCCAAAAGCCTCTGTTTAATTATTGTTTCAGGTCTTGGTTTCCAGAGGGATTTAAGGAGATGTGCGTTTGGTGTGCCATCTCGACTCTGCCCCTGCACCATAGTTTGTTTATCCATTCATCCACTGATGGGCACTTACATTGTTTCCATCTTTTTGCTATTGTGAATAATGCTGAAATGAACATGGATGTACATATGTTTGTTCATGTGATGGCTCCTATTTCTCTAGAATATATTTCTAGGTGTGAGATTACTGGGTCATACAGTATTTCTATTTCTAGCTTTTTAAAGGAAGTGCCATATCATTTTCCATAATGATTGCACAATTTCAAACTCCCACTAGTGGTGCATAAGAGTTCTAAACTCCCCAGAGCCTCAACAGAATTTATTGTTTTATGAATTTTTGATCAGTGCTATTCTTGCAAGGGTGTTCATTAGTTTTTTAAAAAGTATCAAAGCACATGAAGAATTCTACTAATTTAAAAAAAACTGAAATAAACTACAGCTTCATTTGGTGAAGTAGGTACTGTTTGCTAAACCTTTCAAAAATGGATGTAATCTAATATACGAGATGTGTTCAGGAAACTGTCTGGAGGAGTAGAAGGTTTATGTGTGATAGCTGTGGAAGGTAGATTTGGCCAGTTAGGATGGGACCAGATGTGAAAACCTTGAATGCCAAGGAAAACTGTTTGAACTTGGTCCACTTGGCAATGGCAGCCATGGAAGGCTTTTAAGCAACTAAATCAAACAATAAAAGAGAGTTTTTAGAAAATTTATCTGGCTGTGATCCAAAAGGAACTTGCAAGAGTTGTAGTGAGGATAAAGAAATCTGTTAGAAGCCTTTGCTGATCACTCAGGAGATGACAAGGGTTCAATATGGCAAGGCTACAGCGGAATAGATAGGATGGGTAAATATAATGACACTATAAAGGAAAAGTCAGCTGAATGTGGTGTGATTTGGCTGTGAAGGGCAAGGTCAAAGGAAGAACTAAAGACACCTCAAGGGTTGAAGTTTAGGGAGAGAAATCAAAAGTCAAGAAAGAAAATCTGATTTAGGAAAAAGACGGCAAGTTGGTCTTGAGGAATACTTCTTTTACCTCCTTGAGTATTTATTCATTTCTAAACACACTTGCAGGTACTCAAAGACTCATAGACATGTGCACAAATCTTCCACTGTTGGGTGTGCATGTGTACGCTTGGATAGACGGTACATCTCAAACCAGACAATTTTCCTGGCAATGGCCAACAGTTGGGTTAACCTCTTTTGAAGCTTTACATTTTACTGGAGTATCACTTAGAATCTATTAAACACAATTTAAAAGATGATTCTTCCAAGAACAGATTTAAAGCAGATCTGAATTAAGAAACAACTGTCAAACAAATCACAAAATAAAATAGTAAGGGCCTGTTTCAGCATTCTGATCAAAGATCTGCCTTGAATCAACTCTTCCACTAAAAATGTCACACACTAAAACTTTCCTACTATCCCAAAGTTTTGGAAATGTTCTGAAGTAATGAGTATTACAGGCTGTCCCACTCCACTCACCCTGTTCCTAAATCTGTCTTTAAGTCAAACTTACATATATGTCAGAACAGTTCAGTATGGTTTCTACTTAACATCAGTTAGCCAAAGTGTACTTTTCTGTATATAAAAAACACTAAAGAAAAGCTTTCAGACACACTAAAACATCTTTAAGGTAATAACACTGTAATAATGTTTTGATGTGCATCACAAAGTACCAGCCATTTGTTATAAGGAACCATTGTATGTACTTCATATGTTTAATATAATGGGCATTATGGGATGTTTGTAACCTGTGGGACTTTCTGAAATAGCATGACAGAAAATGGCAATATGGCACAGTGGGATCCAAGTGTCGGCTTTGGAACTGGAAGCCTCTGGATTTCAGTCCTAGCTCTAACACTTACTGTTCTGAGGCAAATAACTTCTTTGGGCCCCATGTTCTTAACTGTAAAATGGGAATAACAGTAGCTAAATCATGAGCTGTAAAGATTAAGTGAAATAATGAATACAAATTGTCTAACTTGCCCCTTGGAAACCCTGGTGGTAAAGTGATTAAGTGCTACATCTGCTAATCAAAAGGTCAACAGTTCAAATCCACCAGGCATGCCTTGGAAACTCTATGGAGCAGTTCTACTCTGTCCTATAGAGTCTCTATGAATTGGAATCGACTTGACGGCAGTGGGTTTGGTTTCTTCCTCTAGCATGCCCTTCATATTGTTTGTGCTGGATAAACAAAAGCTGTTATTTTTAGTTGTTTGGTACCACTGAGTTGATTTTCACTTATAGTGTCCCCAGGGGACAAAGCAGAACTGACCCAGAGGGTTTTCTAGGCTGTAATCTTTATAGGAACAGATCAACAGGTCTCTGTTCCATGGACACTGCATGGGTTTGAACTGCTAATCTTCTGGTTAGCAGCCGAGTACTTAAACACTGTACCACTAGGCTTCCTTTTTCTTTTCTTTTTCTTTACAGTATATAGACTAAAATGACATTGGGTACCTAGAGACAGAAGAACCAATAAAAAACTACTGCAATAGTGCAGACATCAAGGGCATAGTTAAATACAGAATACAGATTAACAATTTATTTTTCATTTAAAGTAAATTTTTAGAAAGGCCCTTTTATCTTCCTCCTGCTAGCCTAGCCTTGTGGGGCTATGACCGGCATTTAGAACAAAGGAGGGGACTTCCGGGGAGTTTCCAGACACCCCAGGGACTTTCTGAACAGTTTGTGTATCAAGGGAACAAATATGTAAATCAAGAATTCTGCAGGATAATTAGAGGCCAAGTTGATTGCTTTTAGATGGCTGCATTTAGAAGGTGCCTCACAGAACACCAGCCAGCCAAGTGCCGTCGAGTCGGAAAACTAATTATGTCATGAGATTTGCGATAATATTTATGCTTTTAATTACAGCACCTTACACTTACACGTATTTGTATGGTTCTCAAACATTCTCACACACAAAAGCTTCATTCTGGCTCTAACTCTGCAGGCAAGATAAACAGGCATTACTGCTCCATGTCATTCAGCTCATTGTAAAGGAATGTGAGGTCATTAAAAATGTTCCCTTCTCTAGCAACCTGAAATATGTTTGGATCTTAACCCATCTGCGTCTTTATCACTAAGATCTTAAAAGCCCTCACAGATAGAAAAGACATTTCTAGGGTTTTCATGCAGCTTGGTTACCAACGAGACCATTTCCTTAAAATTGTTTCATTTCTAGATGGGACAACCACAGTATGCAATGCAACAGGAACGTGGTGGTACCTCTTATTCACAGGAATACACACATAATATTTTAATTGTAATGTTTAATTTTGTTTAGTTTTAGAGGGAGGCTTGGTTGGAATTTGGTGCTTTTATTTATTTATTTATTTATTTTTGAGGTCTTAATAGTTCTCTGAGGTCTACCTAAACCTCCTTCCCTTTGTTCAGTGATTTAGTTCTGCTAAAGACCAATGGAGTTTTCTTTGTTTAAAAAGCAGCATATTTGATTCTAAGAAACATAATGTCGGGCAAAATAAATCACACAAAAGAGCCTAAGCTGTTTGATTCCGAAGTTCAAAAACAGGAAAAACTAACCTACGATGTGAGAAATCAGGGGTCTGACTTTGGGAAACAAGCAGGGACACTGAGAGGGGAAAAGAGTGTGTTTCTGGGATCCTGGCCAGGATCTGCTTCTTGAGGATGATGCTGACTACAAGAATGTGTTCACTTTGTGAAAATTTATCAAGCTGTACAGTTACGATGCTTGCATTTTCAGAACTTCTTTTTTTTAATCTATAGCCTGACTTTAATGAAATCTTTGAGTATACATGCAAGTAGTACGTCATTTTCATAGTATTTGGAAGGTATTATGAATTGTTTTGCTTTTAAAAAAATAACATGTTTAATGAATTTTTCTCACCTGAAATCCAAGTGCAAATTCTTTAGCCTTGGAAAGAAATCAGTGCTCTAGCATTTAACATGGTCTTTTCCCTCAGATAATGTACATTTAAAATAGGCTTTTCTTCATGCACATTAAAGTTACTGTAACTTCTGAAACTAGGGCACATGTTACTAATTTTCCACCAAAGTGCCAGCGGCCAAGGAGAATGTGTACCCTCAGGGATCCAGGAGCCCATGTTTTAGGTGGGAGAGGCCTTTAAGTTTCATATTTGTTCTTATAAAAATTCCATAAAAATGCTTATATTCTACTGCATATTATCTCGGTTTGTTTTAAGATGAGAAATATGTTCTACTAAAGTAGCTAAGTTCTTCCTCTCCTCCCACTGTCCATTAAATCTTCAAGTAAAATTAGCGCTCTAAGAAGATATCCTGTATACATTCCTTGAGGGTAGAAGGCCCCTACTTTGAGAAGGCTGACTTACAGTTTTCCTAATCCTGCCATACAAAACATCTGATGTTGAAATGAAGAAAATACCAGACTGTGAGGAGAAAACTGGATTTCAGTCCTGAGTCCGCTTCCCCTAGCTGTGTGATCCTGGCCAAGTCCCTTAACCTCTTGGGTCCTCCATTTTCTCCTTTATAACTTGGGGAGAAGAACGGCCGTCCAGCAGATGGCTGACGTGAGGATCTCACAAAATCATGTGTTGAGGCTGAGCAGTTCAAACACAGGATTATGTGTTGCTTGGCCACACATAAATTTAGAATAAAGCTGGATCTGCTTCCTTGATTTTCTGATGGAGAACTTCTGGTTGGGTAGGCTTTGGAAAAGACGCCATCCAAACGTGTGTTGGCTTCAAAGTCCTAGAACAAAACTGCTGCTTTGCCTGTAGCCTGTCCAGAACAACCGCCTGCCATAAACTTGCTATTTCTTTGTGCCGTTGTTACCTGGTATGTTTAAGTAATGAAACAGCTGCTGCATTTCAATAGACAAAGGCTTACAGTATGTCTGAGGCAAGACATTTATTGCTGGGCTTTAAACTTCTTAAATAATTCCATATGGAGACTTGAGTGGCAGAGCACTTAATGTAAACTTTCAAAGGAAACTGCCCACCAAATTCTGAACTTTATGAAAATTGTCTGAAACATATCCTTTTTCAGAAGGCAGAGTAGCCATTCCAATTTCAAAGAGGAAAGGCCACAGCACTGCTTTAGAAAAACCAGAAATAGAGGGTCCAGTCTTAAGAATTCACAGGCTCAGGCGGAACAACTAAGTTTTTCACCCAAAGCCCATTAGAGAAGCCGTAGGGTTAAGTGGATAGTATGTAGAATTAAGAATCAAAGAGTTAGTTTTCCATTTGTGATTATATCATTAATTTTATTGAAAGTGTCTTTATGTTAAATAACCAAAAAAACAAACAACAACACCAAAAAACAACACATGTGACCCAGGGCTGGGTGTTCACTATGCTTGAGTTTCCCTGTATTTAACGGCGTACGTTTGGAATGAACGAGAGGAGCCCAGACATTTTCTCCAGTAAAATGTCAAGAGAATATGATTGCATATATTCAAAGGGATTTTTATATATATAGTAAAAAATAATACTCAAAGAAAAGTGGCTTTTCCTTCCCCCCCTCCCCTTTTCCCTTCCTCTTTATTTTTGTGTTTAATGTTAAGGTTAGGAGATAGGGCATCTGGTTTTATTGATGTCTTTAAAACTAATTTATACAATGACCTCAGCTATAGTGTTTTTAATGTGTTTTATTTCAAGCAAATCTACACCTTTCTAGAAGAGATAGCCAAGGAGAATTTTTTGGTTTTAAGTTTTCTTTCATTGGTTAGTCACTTATCACTTGTAATTCAAAATGATGAATCTGGGTAATAGGTATTTCAGCCATCCAGAAGATATCTCAAAGGAAGAGAATGTGAACAAGATGGGCCAGACTTTAAAATGAGACAGCTTATAATCACTTACGTTATTGATCATAAGGTGCATTATCGTTTTTGGAATCAGATCACGGATACATTTGTTGATGATAGACATGTAGGAGTCTACGAGGTTGCGAATGGTCTCCACTTGTCTCTCTAGTTGTGGGTCCATGGAAAAGTTTTCTGCTTGTCCATTCTCATCATTCTCAGTCTAATAGGATGGAAACAAAACACGAATCGTCTCCTATTAGTGCTAAAGAAAATATACACTAAATATTATCAGATAATCAACTTCTGCTTAGCATATGTGGAGTTTATACTACTACATGGTCACATCTTTATAACACTTCCATTAAGTCTGAAAAGAGATCAGAACTATGCAGTGATTATTCTACTTTTAGCCTGTCACATTCTAGGAAAAGAAAGTATTTCAAATCTGGATGAATGTTGAGATAAATTACCAGATAAATAGTATACCTAACAGTACACCTCGAGAGAATAATCTAGTTTTAAGCCATTTCCAAGCTGGCAAAAGAAATGAATCCAGACATAGGCTGCAGATGCAAACCTCTTGGAGCAGTCTCTGAGGGACTCTGTAGATTAGAAATAACCCCGGTGTTGTTCTGGAAATCCTGAGTCAACCCTGGAATGGATCAGTGTTTGAATCAACCCCAGTTCAAAACTAAATCTCCTAGGGCTGGCCTGGAGCCAAGTAAGAGATACACAGCATAATTCATTCTTCCATGCACTTGCTGGAATTTGTTATGTAAATTCATGCTTCTGTCATCACTGCTAAAGGCTGTCTCCATTGTGAAAAATGTACAATTTTAACTTCCAACGTGTTATTCTTTGTATAAAGCAGAACACATCCATACACACACAAAAATTACTTATGCAGCATGAGAAAAGCATCTGTTTTCTATACTATGGGACTTGAGTTAATTAATTTTGGCTTATCCACCAGAGGCTGGACTGGAATGGCATCTTCATCATGAAGGGCTGACCTATGGGGTTGGCACTGAAATCAATTCAGAACAAAAGATCTCTATTTCAAGTCAGATTGAACCATCTAAACCCCTGAATATGATACAGATATTGTTAGTAGTCTGGCTACTTTCTAACATTTGAAAAGATTCAATTACAAATGCAAAAAAGGGAAGTAATTTATAGCTTCCAATGTGGACATGCAGTACTTTTCTTCAGAAATTTACATAGTTTGATCTACCAGCTTTTCAATCACCCAATCAGTTCTAGGCAAAGTACTGTGCTATATAGCTTAGCTGGATCTAAAAATATCAAGCCTTCCCACTTAATTATGCTCAGCACTTAATTGTGCTCAGAACACAAAATCAACAGCACAGACAGGAGCTGGTTCTAACCCTTTTCACATCCTTCTCTCTCTCAGGAATACCTAATGTTTCAGAAAACAAAATAATATATGCTCACTCTAAAAACAATGGCCATTTTTCATTCCTAGGAGTCTGGCCCCACGTGTCAGAGTTTCTGAGGAACTTTATGTTCCTACAAGGAAGAGACCTGTTAGACTCAAAATATGCCAGCTGTTTGCCCAATTCTGTTTCTTTCAGTCAGTGGAAGAAGGAGCCAAATAAAGTCCAATACAGTTTCTCATTGTTATTACGAGCTTGTGGTACAGGCACAAGAGGACCTGGGGTAAACAGATAAAAAGCTCAGGCTGCAAAGTGGTAAATGATAAAGGAAAGCTGAGCCATGGCTGTAAGAAAAGCAGTCACATTCTCAACTTCTTTCTGGAGTAGATGCTCCCCATACTGTAAAGACCACAGGTAACTGCAAAGCCGTCTTAAGGGTACTGTATCTGAAGGTAAAAACTTCAGGTTCAAATTCGGGCTCTGCTGTGTACTGTTTGGATGGCCATGCTTCAGCTACCTCATGTGACTGAGACTCAGCTCCCCATTTTTAAGATCAGAATACTTACCTGAAAACCTGTGGCAGCTAAGTGAGATAATCTATAAACTGCCCTAGTAGAGGGCCTTGTGGGTACTCAGGCAACGTCATGATGTTTCTTTCCTTCCTTCTTAGATATTCAAGGACTAAGATAAAACAGTCATTTGACTCTCAACCCACAGTATGAAGATTTAAGATGACAAATTTCAGTATAAAACATTTTCAATTTAAGCAATATAAAATGCTTAAAGACTTTTTTGTTTTACAACTCCATGTTATCTGCAAGCTCTTGCCCTTGCCTGGAATCCCCTCTTCCCACCAGCCTTTCAGCTACCCGTGAAGACCTTCATCTTCCAAAGCCCTGTGTCCTCATCACTTGTTCTAGAAAAGCTCCTGGAGGCCCTCAGATGCTCCCCCACTTCCTCTTCTGCACTTCACCTGTGTCTTGCACTTTTATTGTTTAATATCCGGCTTGGGTATATCTAGAGCCTTGGTGGTGCAGAGGTTAACAGCTACAGCTGCTAACCAAAAGGTCAACGGTTTGAATCCATCAGCTGCTGCCTGGAAACCCTATAGGGGCAGTTCTACTCTATCCTGTATGGTTACTATGAATTGGAACCCACTGGATGGCAAGAGGTTAGGCATACTGGGCTCTCCTGCTAGACTTTGGGATCTTGTTTCTCTCTCCCTTCGTGGCACTTAGCAGAGGACTTGGTACATAGGAGGAGGTAGAGTTAGCACTACAGAAGAGGTTAGCCAAGTCTGGAAAGCTGCCCAATGCATTTCAGTGTCCCTACGAGTGGCTACTTGTTGAGCAACAAGAGAGTAGGAAACCCCAAGCTGATAGGTTAGGATCCTACTTTATAATAGAAAAGGATGACAGATTATGAAATTACATATCTGAAGGAAAAAAGGTACCCTACAGCTTTATAAAAGCAGTACAAACCCCCACAATGAATTCAGCTGTCTCCTTGACACCTGGGTTTAGCTATAGTAGTTAGCATTATGTGGCTAACAGAATTTCAGCATCAACATCTCTTGGGAACATTTACTGAGCATTTACTGTGTTCCAGGTACTTTACACAAGAAGACACACACCACAATGTTAGGAAGCTGGTACCATTGCTATTGTCAAACTACAGAGGAGGATTTTGAGGCTCCAGGACCTAAAATTTCAGCCTGTTTGTTCCATTAATACAAATCTAAACCAATTTCTTCTTTTGCTTAAATGTAAAAAAAAAGTAGTATGATGAAACAGTGAAATATCCATAATGTATCAAGTTGGTTTCACAGACTGTACATGTAAGTAGAGCTTTTTGGAAAAAGATACCAATGAAGTACTGATATTTTTTAAAAAACAAACAAACAAAAATCCAGAAAAGCAAAAAAACAGAAAAGCAGAATAAATATTTATTAAATATTTAAAATTCTCTTTGGGTTCTGGAAACACTAGTAATATTGAAATAGTTAAGAGCCCTGGCTGCTAACCAAAAGGTTGGCAGTTCAAACTCACCAGCCACTACTTGGAAATCCTATGGGGCAACTCTCATCAGTCTTAAAAAACCAAACCCATTACCATCAAGTCAATTCTAACTCATAGCAACTCTATGTCAGAGTAGAACTGCCCCATAGAGTTTCCAAGGAGCACCTGGTAGATTCAAACTGCCAACCTTTTGGTTAGCAGCCATAGCACTTAACCACTATACCACTAGGGTTTCCATTCTGTCTTACAGGGTTGCTATTAGTTGGAATCAACTCAAGAGCATATATCAGCAAGAACAGTAGACATGTGGTCACATGTAGGTTTTTACTCCAATACCATAGAAATGGTGGGGAGTCACAGAATTCAGAATACAAAGCTGATGTTTTTAGAAAAATAGGCAATAATTTATCCTTCTAAAATGTCTACGATGAATGAGAGAAAGGACATATAGATGGAATTTTTCTTCCAGCTGAGTAATTGCAGAGCAAATGATCTCCAGTTCTAGTCAAATCCCCTATTGTGATCTTTTCTGTACGTATACTGTGCATGGCTATATATTTTTTCTTTGTTTAAATTACAGGATTGCAATAGGATTCTTTGCAATTGGAGCACTGACGTGACAGCTGTTTATCATTATCCTCATTAAGGGAATGTAAAATAAAAATAGTAATTTGTCTCTGATCTTTGAGGCAAAAAAGAATGGTCTGCAAACATTTAACCTTTTATGTACAGGTTCATTGATGCTGTTTACAAATGTGAATAATATTGTAGAAACCAGCTTTCTTCTGAAAAATACAATAGACAGGCTTTGCCAATGCAATTTTTTTTTGTAGAAAACTTCTAGTGCAATTTAAACAACAAAAAGCTAAGAACGCAGCTTTATAAAGGTGAACCCTTTTACAAAAATTAATAACTTTCTTATGAAATTATCTGCACAATATTTAAAAAATGAGCTGCTGTACAAAATTGTAAAGACTTTCTCCTCAAGTTTTTAACAGGTAAGAGAATGAAACAGCCAGATGAGAACTAATTCCCCTCATACTTTGAAACATCATTATGGAGGTTCTGGGCTTGACTGGGGCTATCTATTTTTCTTTTCTTTTTTTTTATTGTACTTAATTGAAAGTATACAATCCAAATTAATTTTGCACGCCCGCCTATCTGCAGCTCCTTCTGTTTTCCTTGCCCCATGACAGCACCCTCCTCCTTCTCACTTTATACTTGCTATATCCTCTTAACAAGTTCCTGTCCCTTCCTCTCCACCCTCTTCTCCCCTATCTAGAAAGAGACCAGTGGGACAGCTTCCTATAAATGCACAGAACAATGAAGTACACAACCACATGGTCACATTGGGTCCCTGAATCCTGTCCATTTTTGTCCAAAGAGTTGACTTCAGTAGTGTTTTCTGGTCAGAGGTGGCAGCAGGTCTAGGGGCCATGCT
This sequence comes from Heterohyrax brucei, assembly GCA_028571685.1. Classification (NCBI taxonomy): domain Eukaryota; kingdom Metazoa; phylum Chordata; class Mammalia; order Hyracoidea; family Procaviidae; genus Heterohyrax; species Heterohyrax brucei. Next base: position 204,824,783 of record CM053140.1, read on the forward strand.
TCCAGGGGATCCCCCAGGCTGTCAGACCATCAGACCATCAGCTGTGGCCTTTAAGTAGAGTTCTTGAACTACATCCCTTTTTTTCTCCTGTTGCCACAAGGGCTCAACATTGCGTGCCCCATCACATCTGTCTTTGGTGGCGACCAGGCACCATCTAGTTCTTCTGGTTACATGTTGATACGATCTCCCATTCACATGGATCCTTCTGTCTTCTGGGCTCTTTTTTCCTTTGTGTCTTTGTTGTTCTTGGTGATAATCTCTTCCGGATGAGTTGGGACCATTTGGTGTACCTCAGATGGCAGCTTGCTAGCTTTTAAGACCCCAGAAGTCACTCACCAATATGGGGTGCAGAAGATTCTCTTAGCCATAGGCTAGTTATGCCAATTGACCTTGATGTCCCCCAAGAGCATGTCCTGGTCCCCAGAACTGCCCCTGCTACTCGATCCTTGCAATATTGGGTTGAGATTAGAAGAGCTTTCAGTTTATGGTGAAGTCCAATTAAGTTGATCTACTTTCTACTGTGTGCTGTCACTACTTTCATCTAACCAAATTTCTATCAACAGTCTAATCTATCACCAGCCCTCTCCCTCTCAACTCCCTCCTGTAGCTGTCAGTGTCTTTTCTTCTGTACACTCTGATTTTAAGTCTGTATAGCGGGGACCTCATACAGTATTTGTCCTTTCGCTGCTGACTGATTTCACTCAGCATCACGTCTTCCAACTGAAACCAGGTTATGAGTTGCTTCCTAAAATCATTATTGTTCATTATCATTGTATAGTTTTTATCCATTTATCTGTTGTTGGGCATATAGGTTGATTCCATGCTTTTGCATTCATGTGCATGTATCTGTTTCTGTGACGGTCTTTGTTTCTGTAGGATATATTCCGAGCACTAGGATTACTAGATCAAATGATATCTCTATTTCCAGCTTTTTAAAGAAGCGTCAAATTGTTTTCGAAAGAGGTTGCAAAATGTTGCAATCCCACCAGCAGTGTAGGGGAATTTGGATCTCTCCACAGGCTCTCCAGCACTTGTTGTTTTGTGTTTTTTGGATTATGGCCAGCCTTGTTGGGGTAAGACAGTACCTCATTGCAGTTTTGATTTGGATTTCTCTGATAGCTAATTATCATGAACAATTCTTCACGTGTCTTTTGACTGCCTGGACGTCCTCTTTGGTGAAGCATCTGTCCACCTCCTTTGCCCACTGCTTAATTGTGTTATTTACCTTTTTCTTGTTGATATTTTGCAGTACCCTGTAGATTATGGGGCGGAAACCCTGGTGGTGCAGTGGGTTAAGTGCTATGTCAGCTAAGCAAAAGGCTGGCAGTTCAAATCCACCAGGCACTCCTTGGAAACTCTATGGGAGCAGTTCTACTCTGACCTCTAGGGTTGCTGTGTCAGACCTGACTAGATGGCAGTGGGTTTTTTGGGGTTTGGGGTAGACTGTGGAGATCAGGTGTCAGTCTGACTTATAGCTGCTAAATACTTTTTCCCATTCTGTAGGTGGTCTTCTAAATCTGTTGATAAAGTCTTTGGATGAGCAAAGTGTTTGATTCTTAGTAGCTCCCATTTATATCTATTTTCTCTTCTGTTGTTTGTGGTGTGTTTGCCAGTCTTTGAAATCTATCTAATGTGTGTAATAGAACTTCCATTGTTGGCCCTATTTATTCTGGCACAATCTTTATCGTTTTAGGCTTGATATTTAGGTCTCTGATCCATTTTGAGTTAGTTTTTGTGTAACATATGAGATACGGGTCTGGTTTCAGATTTTTTGCAGATGGATATCCAATTTTGCCAACACCATTTGTTAAAGACCATTTTTACCCCAGTTTACAATCTTAGGGCCTTTGTTGAATATCAACTGTTCATAAGGGAATGGGGACATCTCTGGGGTCTCAACTCTGTTCCATTGATCTATATGTCTCTTTTTGTGCCAGCATCAGGCTGTTTTGACTACTAAGGCAATGTAATAGGTTCTAAGGTCGGGTAGTGTGAGGCCTCCCACTGTGTTCCTCTTCTTCAGTAGTGCTTTACTTATCTGGGGTTTCTTCCCTTTCTAAACAAAGTTGGTGATTTGTTTCTCCACCTCATTAAAAAAAAGACACTGGAATTTGTATTAGGATTGCATTGTATATGTAGATCACTTTGGGTAAAGTAGACATTTTCACAATGTTAAGTCTTCATATCCATCAGCAGCGTAGGTTTCTCCATTTGTATAAGCCTCGTTTGGTCTCTTGCAGTAAGGTCTTGTAGTTCTCTCTGTATAGGTCTCTTATTTCTCTAGTTAGATTTATTCCTATGTATTTTATCTCCTTGGGGGATACAGTAAATGGTATTGATTTGGTGGTTTCTTCTTTGGTGATCTCTTTGTTAGTGTGAATGAATCCTACTGATTTACTTGTGTTTATCCTACATCCTGATACTTTCCTGAACTCTTCTATTAATTCCAGTAGTTTGTTTATGGATTATTTAGAATACTCTGCATATACAATCATCTCATCTGCTAATAGGGAAATTTTTATTTCTTCTTTGCTGACACAGATGCCCTTTATTTCTTTGTCTTGTCTAATTGCTCTGCCAGTTGATATTCAACAAAGGTCCTAAGATTGTAAACTGGGGTAAAAATGGTCTTGAACAAATGGTGTTGGCAAAATTGGATATCCATCTGCAAAAAGTCTGAAACCAGACCCATATCTCATATGTTACACAAAAACTAACTCAAAATGGATCAGGGCAATTGTACCTCCAGTACAATGTTGAATAGAAGTGGTGAGAGTGGGCATCCTTGTCTAGTTCCCATTCTCAAGGGGAATTCTTTCAGTCTCGCTCCATTCAGGATGATGCAGGCAGTTGGCTTTGCATAGATACCCCTTATTGCATTGAGGAATTTCCCCTCTGTCCCGGTTTTGCTGAGAATTTTTAGCACGAATTGGTGTTAAACTTTGTTGACTGCCTTTTCTGCGTCAACTGGCAAAATCAGGTGATTCTTAGCCTTTCTGCCGTTTATGTGGTTGATCACATTAATTGTTTTTCTGATGTTGAGCCAGCCTTGCACCCCTGGTGTGAATCCAATTTAGTCACGATGAATTATTTTTTTTGATATGTTGTTGAGTTCTATTGGCTAGGATTTTGTTGAAGATTTTTACATCTAGTTTCATGAATGATACTAGTCTGTAATTTTCTTTTTTGAGGGATCTTTCCCTGGCTGTGATATCAGAGTCATGCTGGTTTCACAGAACAAAATTCCACCCCTATGTATGTTGTGAAATAGCTTCAGTACTCTGGAGTTAAATCCTCTCTAAGAGTTTGGTAGAATTCTCTGCTGAAGCCATCTGGGCCAGGACTTTTTTTGGTTGGTATTTTTTTTTATGACTTTTTCAATTTCTTCCTTTGTGATGGGTTTATTAAGTTCTGCTTCTCCGTGTGATAATTGTGGTAGGTGATATGATTCTATAAATTTGTCCATTTTCTCTAGGTTTTCAAATCTCTTGGAGTCTTTTGTAGTATTGATATGATATTTTTTATTTCATTTGGGTCTTCTCCCATCTAATTTATTATTCAGGTTATTTGTTTCCTCTTTTGTATTTCTTTTGTAACTTTAGCCATTGGTTTGTCAGTTTTGTTGATCGAGTGAAACTGACCTCTGAGTACTGCTTTTGCTGTATTCCACGGATTCTGGTAGGGTGTGTTTTCATTCTCATTTGATTCCATAAATTTCTTTATTTCATCCTTGATTTCTTGTATAACCCATGGATTTTTGAGGAAGGTGTTGTTCAGTTTCCATGAGTTCAAATTTCCATCTATGTTTTTTCTGCTATTGATTTCCACTTTTACGGCTTTACGGTACGAGAAGGCACTTTGCAATAATTCAGTGGTTTGGATTTTGTTGAGACTTGTTTTTCATGTCCTAACACATGGTCTATTCTGGTAAATGTTCCATGTGCATTGGAGAATAAGGTGTACTTATCTGTTCATGAGTAATGGGATGTTTATTTTTCTGATGCTTTGTTTTCTCTCTTCCTTTCTTTATATTTCTTATTTAATTACATATTAGGCTTACTTAAGAACCACTGAATCTTTCTAAATGAGGCTGGTGATTTTAACTTCTTAAAAGTAGAATAATGAAATTTAAAGCACCCTTACAGTTACATGCATGTAACACTGTTATGGAGCAAATGAGGTGTTTGCTGCATCCATTTTTGCCAGTGGAAAGCACTGGACAATAATGTACATATCTATACAAGTGAGTTTTCCAGGTAACTGATGCCTACCCCTGCTGGCACTGTGGTTAAAATTAAGTGCCTGTTGCTAACCAAAAAGGTCAGTAGTTCCAACTCACCAGCTGCTGTGCAGTGGAAAAAATGTGGCAGTCTGCTTCCATAAAGATTTACAGCTTTGGAAACACTGTGGGGCACTTCTGCTCTGTCCTATAGGGTCTCTATGGGTCCAAATTGACAACAGCAGGTTTGGTTTGGCTTGGGCATTTTTCTTTTCTATTGTTGTAAATACACCTCTCCACTGCCTTAAACGACAGTAACAGATATTTAACTATTTCATAATGAATCAGGTCATTGTTATGAAAATTCTGGTACCATAGTAAAGCAGTTTTGAATACTTTCAGCCCACACACATCATCAAGGAAGTTTTCAGTGAAAACCGTTCCCTGCTCCAATCATCCCCTGCTAGCGCGTGGTAGCTATGAAGGCAGAGACCAAGCTTGTTTAAAACGGTGTAAGAAGCAAGCCTCAGAAAGCTTCTGAGGAACGGACTTGGTAATGAACTACTAGGCTTTAGTCGGGCTCTTTGTGACAGGTATGTCACGAATTAATTTCATAAATACATATTTATCTATATTAGACTGTGAGAGATACAGAGGAAGTCTAAAACACAGGCTTTGCTTGTGAGCTTACACTCAAATAGGGAGGGTACAAAATAATAAAATAAAAAATGTGGCAAAAGCCACTGAACAGGTCAAAGAATACGCTAAAGGAACTCCAGACAGGTGGGCTGCAGGGATAATCTTCATGGAAGGGTAACATCTGGAACCAAAAAAAAAAAAAAAAAAAAAAAAACCAAACACACTGCCATTGAGTTGATTCCGACTCATAGCGACCCTGTAGGCCAGAGTAGAACTGCCCCATAGAGTTTCCAAGGAGTGTCTGGTGGATTCAAACTGCTAACCTTCTGGGTAACAGACATAGCACTTAACCACTATGCCACTAGGGTTTCCACATTTGGGACAGAACTTAAAAAACTGAGTGTGGATTTCAAAGCCAAAGACTGGAACTGAGGGAACATGCTCATTATTTTATTCGCAGTGCCTATCGCAGTGCCCTCTATATAATCTGATTACCCTTGAGTTGATTCTGACTCATGGGGACTTCAGATGTTTCAGAGTAGACCTGTGCTCCCTAGGATTTTTGATGGCTGCAGTCTTATAACATGGACTGCCAGAAGAACAAACAAATCTGTCTCGGAAGAAGTACAACCTGAATGTTTCTTAGAAGCAGAGAGGTTGAGACTTCACGTAGTCTGAACATGTTACTAGGGGAGATCAAACCCTGGAGAAGGAACCACGTTTGGCAAAGTAGAGGGTCAATGATAAACAGGAAGGCCTCAATGAGATGGAATGACATAGTGGCTGCAATGACAGGTTCAAGCACAGCAGTGACTGAGTGGATGGTGAAAGGTCAGGCAGTGCTTCACTATGAGTGAGAACCAACTCTGTGGCATGTTAATAACAACAACGATCTTATAGGCTTTTCTTTTACAGTGTTACTGGGTGAATTTGAACTGCTAGACCTTTAGTTAGTTAGTGGTTGACAGCAAATCACCCTGCATACAAACCAAATGAAACCTGTTGCTTTCAAGTTGATTCTGACTCATAGTAACCCTATTTGACAAAGTAGAGCTGCCCCACAGGGTTTCCAAGGAGCAGATGGTATTCAAACTGCTGACCTTGCTGGTTAGCAGCCTGAGTTCTTAGGCCACCAGGGTTCCACCCTACACATTAACCAAAAAACAAATTCATTGATATTGAGTCGATGCTGACTCATAGTGACCCTATATATAGTAGGGTCTTAATATGTAGAATAAGTGAAGATAAAACTCCAAACCAGAACAGTTTCAGTTATGCCTGGGATCAGATGTTTGTTTCAGAGGGAACTGGAGAGACTGAGCTCCAGATACCTGGGATGTTACTATATAGTGAGCATCATTCATTCTTGGATTCTTAGAACTGAGGCCTCAGAAGAGCTGCTTCTCAGACTAGGCACTACATATAGCTATCTACCACCTGTATTTTGATGGATATAAAGAGATATCCTGATTTAGGATGCTACATATATGAATTGTGATTGTAGTCAAAGTGCTGGTGGCACAGAAGGGAGAAAGATGTGGCAGTCTGCTTCCATAAAGATTTACAGCCTTGTAGGCTCTGTGGGACAGTTCTATTCCATCCTACAGAGTCACAGTGAGTCAGGATCAACTTGATGACAGCAGGTTAGTGTAGTGAAGCCTTTGGTCTGGCCAGGCCACTTATGACAGGATGGCACATGACCAAGCAAAACCAATCAAAGCACTTTTGTCAGAACTATCAGGAAAGTGGATCTCCTTTTTCAGCTAGGAATAAAAACTTAAAGAAGTAAGCTTGAAGACAAGCTGCCTAAGAATGAAAAGGGAGCTGATCCTGCCTGAGAAAGAAGCCAGTATACAGAACAGCACAGTCTGGACATGAAGAGGGATTTTTGAACCCATTGTTTGAGTGCCTGCATCCAGTTGAGACAGATCTACTTCTGGCTTGTGCAGTTAAATCAGTTAGCACACTTCATTTTTTTTTAAGTAGGTAAGTTAGCGTTTAATTTCATTTACCTACATCATAAAGGAAACCCTGGTGGCATAGTGGTTAAGTGCTACGGCTGCTAACCAAAAGGTGGGCAGTTCAAATATACCAGGTGCCCTTTGGAAACTCTAGGAGGCAGTTCTACCCTGTCCTATAGGGTTGCTATGAGTTGGAATCAACTCGACAGCACTGGGTTTGGTTTTTGGTTTGGTATATCCTAAGGAGTCCAAATAAATAAAACACTTAAATATTCATGATGATGTCTCTGTCTAAATGCTTTTTCTTCCAGCTGTAGCTATTCATCTTTCAGAGTTTAATGCAAATACAACACACCCTGGCTGCCACAGTTAAAGTATACTACTCCCTTCTCTTTGCATGTGAGCACTTTGCTTAGACTTCTTACTCTTTGTTTTGCAACATAGGTATGTAAGTAGAATTTTCATCACCAAAATGAAAGTTTCTTGAAGGCAGGGATGATAACAGTTGGTGACAAACTTACAGTTGATATAAAAAATAAGGTGAAAGCTGTAAGGTTAAAAAAGATGCTTAGTCAATTCTTAGGAGATACTATTACCACAATGATATATTCTTAGCATATTAATATATAATCCGGTCAGTGGGTTATGCTTTTCTTTTTCCCTTCAAGAAAACTGGGAGATCAACTCCCTCCTATTAACATGAAAGCATCTCTGCACTGGAAAGTGTCATGAGAGAAAAATCTCAGTGACAGTTAAAGTCAGGTAGTTCTCAAATGGATTTATGTATGCTAACTCATTTAATCCTACAACAACTGTATGAAGGAGATATTATTAGTATTATTCCTACTTCACAGGTGAGAAGCCTGAGTAACAGATAGGTTAACTCACTTGCCTAAAGCCACTTAGTTAACAGTTGGTAGAGAGGGGATTCAATTCAGGCATTCTAATTCCAGAATGTACTTTCTTAACTAATGCATACTATTGCCTCTCCTCCGTTCTTGTTGGTGTGGGCTTGATGCTCAATCTATCAGCAAAAGTGATGCTAGGCTGAGATGAAATCTGCTTTTCCAAATGCAGCTAGGACAACAAATACACTCATATGAGACATGACTTATAGACAAAAAATGATTCATGGAGTTGATCATGATGGAGACTCTTCTTAGATTCAGAAGTGATTCTTTTGCTGCTGCTCATTCTGTAGCTTCACATTCATCACAGATTTCTACAAACTCAAATAATCAGGTATTATAAAACCAAAACAAACCCACTGCTGTTAAGTTGATTCTGCCTCACAGTGACCTTATAGGACAGATTAGAACTGCCTCATAGGGTTTCCAAGGAGCACCTGGTGGGTTTGAGCTGCTGACCTTTTTGGTTAGCAGCCAAACTCTTAAGCACTATACCACGAGGGTTTCCATGAGATATCACAATTGCAAGAAAAATCTCAGTTGTTTCATTTGTAAGAAAACACCTGAAGATTAGGGAAAAAAATGACCAAGCTCACAAGACAAGAATCTGAGTTTTAGAATGCCAATTTCATTACTTAAAAATGGATAGCTGCAAAGAACTGTTAAATTATTATATTCATCACATGACTTTTTAGCAGACATTATTAAAGCCCACTTCTTTTAGAATTAGTGTATGAAGGAGTTATATGACCTACACAATAAAGAACTGGGTCAAGTTATAAAAATATAAAAACAAAGATATGAAATGAAAAAATCATAAATATTTTGAACCAAAATGTCAGCCAGAAACACTTAACTGGATCAGTATAGATGCACTATGGTAACATTAATAAAGTACTAGAGAAAGGGGCAACAAAATTCAAGTACGAAAGTAACACAGAAGGTCATAATAGTTAACCTATATAGTAAAAAACATAATCAGTCGGTGGCTTTAACTTATTCTTCCTTATGTAAGTCCTGAATATTAAATATTCACATATTAAGTATTTTAAACATATTACTGAACATTGCTATTTAAACAATCCTACTGAGAATTCTTATTAAACTGATGAATATTTATATTTGTAAAATTAATATCTTTATTAGATATTGAGCTTCTTCACTATAAAGAAATTTTCATCCAAACAATACATGATCTACATAAAATAATTTACATGGCTTCTTTAAAATACTGGAAACCCTAGTGGTGTAGTGTGTTAAGTGCTACTTCTGCTAACTGAAAGGTTGACAGTTCAAATCCACCGGGTCCTCCTTGAAAACGCTATGAGGCAGCTCTACTCTGACCACTAGGGTCACTATGAGTTGGACTCGACTCGATGGCAGTGGGTCTGGTCTTTAAAATTTCACTTGCTTTATGTACAAAAACTTCTCTAGTTATAGCTCTCACATGGAAACTTTTAAAGAAACAGCCATAGACCATGATTTCAAATTTCCCTGAGGTCTACCAAACATATAGTTGCACTCCCTAAAGACCTCAACTTTTTCAGCCATCCCTTCACATGAATTAGTGAGTACATCTTTCAAGCATTCCATAGCCCAATGACCTTACCAAATGATCGAGATTTTCTGAGAAACCTGTTAGTAGGACAGCTGGAAGTAAAGTATGGAGCAAAGCTGCCTAGTCAGCTGTTGTGAATCTAGTTTCCAGTATTCAAAGATACATATAATCTACCTGGCAGGAGCTCTGAACTCTGTGATGCAGGTTTGGAAAGCTACTTCCAAATTTGCCAAAAAGAGAGCTAATTCTACTTTTGCAAATACTGATACTAATTTCAGCAAAATTCCAGTTTTCAAAAGTTAGGAATTCATGAAGCTGATGAAAGTAAGATGTATGGGAGAAGCTGAATCTGCTGATATTGAGAATAACAGTAAATGGACTACTGAGTCTGGGGATTACTCTCTTCTTGTTACTTTTCTTCATTCTTCCTATGAAATCAAGCATAAGTATGTGTGAGGACATGTGTATGTGTGTGTGTTTTGCTTGACAATATGGAGGATGTAAAGTACATAAAATAAAACTTTCCTTCCTTAACCTTAATATTGATGTTTGTTTTGGCTATCACATTTTGTTGATTTCTCATAAAAGGCAAAGATAAAGTGAGGCAAGATTGTTTAAAATTAGCAATTTATACCTGGATTTATAGTAAGAGTTAAAACTATTCTAAGGTGTACTTAATAAAAATGTACTTATTGTTTTAAAAAATTCTGTATTTTAAAATTTGTGGTTTATAAGATAATTTGTGTTACTTGGTGTATAAAAGTTGATGTGGTTTCTTTAAAAGCTTTCTTCCCCTAGATTTTTTTTTAAGTTTAGAAGCACAAATCTGACTATATATACTAGTAAAACTTTTTAATAAATTTATTACTCCAAACAGTGATTTTATGAATGCATCAAGATATTCCCTGATAGAGTAACAGGGTAGTTTTAAAGATGTAAATATTGGGAGGTGGGGCTAAGATAGTGAAGTAGCCACATCCACATGTTTTCTCTGATCCCTCTAACAACAAAGAACCAGAAAAACAACTGATGGACTATATGGGCCATTTCAGAGCCCTGAATATCAGGTGGAAAGATGAGAGATCAGACTGAATGACAAGAAGGGGAGGACCAGAAGCAACTATCTCAGCCAGAATCAAATCTGCACCTGCAGAAGGGCCTGCTTCTGCTTGCAAGGTAGAGCCATGGCACGATAGCAAGGCAGCTGGACAGAGCAGTGGTACACCAAGCAGGGCAGTAATGAGCCAAGCAGGGCACATCTTTCTCAGCAGGGAAGCTGAGCTATAGATAGCTACTGCTACATAACCACAGGTGACTTTCATCTGAGTGTGATAAGCTAAGGGCTTGCCAACTCTTATGGAATCAAACCTTTTCTATGTGCTGACTTCTCCCCCCTTTACCCAGTGCTTCTTCCTCCCTCCTCTGCTCTGCACTGTGTGTTAAACACTAATACACTACCTGGTGTGGAAGTGGGACATCTCATGTGTGTATCTTCAACTATTCTCCTGGGCGTGGAGAGGCAAACAAAAGGAGTTAGAGAAAAAGTTCCTGGCTCCCTTGAGATGGCAACTACTTCTACCTTTCTCAGTGTACTCACAGCTCCAACCATCTAGTGACAGGATAGGAATTTTTAAGGCTCTAAAAGTCAGACTAGCTCAAACAAATAGACTGTTTGGATAGTCAAAACCTCTATCAAAATATATTCATATATGTGTTAGAACACAATAACCAAACAACTAAATTACAGCAAATTTCCAATGGCTTGGAGACAACAATCAATTTCTAATTGTTTATAAAGAAGCAGACTACCAGGGCTTCAGAAAACTCCCAAAACAAAGAATCAAAAACTCTTACAGACAAAGAACACTTCCTGCAATTATTGGAGGCAGAATACAAAGGAGTGATGCACAGAGCTCTGCAAGATATCAGGAAAGTCACTAGGCAAATTGTAGCCAACACAATGAAAAATTGAACTGGCTGCAAGATATTCTTGACCAACAATGATCCAGAATTCATCAGATTAACAATAAAAGTACAGAATTAGACAATTCAACAGACAATCAAAGGAGCAGAATCAAGGCAATGGAATGCAGAGTTAGTGACACTGAAGATAAAGCAACTGACACCAGAATACATGAGGAAAAATCAGATAAAAGCATTAAAAAATATGAAGAATCACTGAGAGTTATGTGGGACTCTATCAAGAGGGCTGATTTGTGAATGATTGAGCACTAGAACATGGGAAATAGCAGAACATAAAGACAAATGGAGATTTGTTGAGAGAAAACTTTGATTCCATGAAAGATGAAAAGATATCTATAGAAGATGCTCATCAAACCCCATATAAGGTAGACCCTAAAAGAAAGACCCCACGACATAATCAAACTTATCAAAACTAAAGATAAGCAGGCAATGGAATGACATATACAATGTTTTGAAGGCAAAAAACCTGCCAACCAAGAATTAAAAATCCTGCAAAACTGTCTCTCAAATACTAGGGTGAAATTAGGATACTCCCAGATAAGCAGAAGTTTAGAGAATTTACAAAAACCAAACCAAAATTATAAGAAATAGAAGGAGGTTCTTCAATTAGAAAATCAATAAAATCAGATATATACTTAAAGATACAATGCAGGACAGAGCACAAAGATGTCAATATGGATAGGATTTCACAAAAACAAATCAAAGCTAAAACATTAAAAATAGGGAAACTGAGATCTCAGTATGTAAATGATGACAACAGTATATCAACAAGAGGTAAAAGTTAATGTATTCATAGATCTTTAAGATGGAGAGGATGAGTCACGGTGATAAAAAGAATTTAAAGACTGGTTTAAACTTAGATCCGGCACTTGGCTTGGCTTAAACTTAGATCAGCACAGGGGAATATTGGGGTAACTGCAAAGGAAATTAACAATTTTACATCTCAAAATAAGAAACAAAACAAGAAGTCTGAACAGATACAAAATCAACAATGAAAAGAAAACCCATAAGGAGAAATGACTCAGCAGAAAAAATTAAGTGGAACAAAGAAATTATCAACAATACACCAAAAACATCACCAAAATGAAAGCACTAAATTCATTGCATGTTGTTAGGTGCCGTCCAGTCAGTTTCGACTTACAGAGACCCTAAGCACAACAGAACTAAACACTAACCAGTCTAGTGTCGTGTCCACAATTGTTTCTATGCTTAATTAAAGCCATTGTAGTGACCACTGTGTCAATCCATCTTGTCAAGGGTCTTCCTCTCTTTTGCTGATGCTCCACTCTGCCAAGCATGATGTCCCCCAGGGACTAATCTTTCCTGACAATGTGTCCAAAGTATGTAAGACACACTCTTGCCATCTTTGCTTCTGAGGAGCACTCTGGTTGTACTTCTTCCAGAACAGATGTGTTTGTCCCTTGAGCAGTCCACGGCACATTTACTACTCTTCTCCAACATCGCAATGCAAAGGCATCAATTCTTCTTCTGTCTTCCCCGTTCATCGTCTAGCTTTCACCTGAAGTCCCATAAGATGTGACTGCCAATACCACGGCTTGGGTCAGGTGCATCTTAGTCTTCAAGGTGACACCTTTACTTTGTCAAAAGATTTCTTGACTGCTGCTTCCATAGGTGCTGATTGTGAAACCAAGTGAAATGAAATCCTCGAGAACCTCAATCCTTTCTTCATTTATCATGATGTTACTTACTGGTCCAGTTGTGAGGATTTTTGATTTCTTGATGTTGAGGTGTAATCCATACTGAAGGCTGTGGTCTTCTTCAGTAAGTGTTTCATATCTTCTTCTACTTCCAGCAAGTAAGGGGGTGTCATCTGCATAACACAGATTGTTAATGAGTAATCCTTCAATCCTGATGCCTTGTTCTCCTTCATCTAATCCAGCTTCTTGGATTATTTGCGTGGCAAACAGGTTGAAATGGTATGGTGAAAAGATACAACCCTGACCCACACCTTTCCTGACTTTAAACCATGCAGCGTCCCCTTGTTCTGTTCACAGGACTGGCTCTTGATCCATGTACAGATTCTTTAAGAACACAACTAAGTGTTCTGGAATTCCCATTTTATGTAAAGTTAGCCATAATTTGTCATGATTCACACAGTCAGATGCTTTTGCATAGTCAATGAAACACTCGTAAACATCTTTCTTGTATTCTCTGCTTTCAGCCAAGATCCATCTGAAATAAGCACTGCTATCCCTGGTTTCATGTCCTTTTCTGAATCCTGCTTGAATTTCTGACAGTTTCTTGTCAACACACTGTTGCAGTTGCTTTTGAATGATTATGAGCAAAATTTTACTTGCGTGTGATTTAATGATATAGTTTAGTAATTTCCACACTTGGTTGGATCACCTTTCTTTGGAATGGGGATAAATATGAATCTCCTCCACTTGGCTGGCCAGGTAGCTGTCCTCCAAATTTCTTGGCATAGACAAGTGAGCACTTCCAGCACTCACTTAATTCATAACTACCAGCAATTACATTGAATGTAAATGGGTTAATGCACCAATAAAGAGAAAAAGAGTAGCAGAATGGATTAAAAAACAAAAAGCACTATTCATCTATATGCTGCTTACAAGAAACATACCTCAGACTTAAAGATATGAACAAACTGAAACTCAAAGGATAGAAAAATATATAACATACTAACAATGTGGAAAAAAGAGCAGGAGTGGCAATATTAATTTCAGATAAAATAGATTTTAAAGTAAAATCCACCAAAGTGGACAATGATGGTCACTATATATCACTTAAAAGGTCAATATATCAGGAGAACATAACCATATTAAATATTTATGCATCAAAGGCAGAACTTCTAAATACACCAAACGAGCCCTCTCAACACTGAAAAATGAGAAAGGCTGCTGCATAATGACAGCAAGAGATTTCAACACACCATTTTTGGTGAGGGACAGAACATCTGGAAAGAAGCTCAATAAAGATATGGAAGATCTACATGCCCAAATCAACCAACTCGATCTCACAGACATATAATGAACTTTTCACTCAAGAAGAGACAAGTATGCCTTCTTTTCCAATGGACATGGAACTTTCTCCAGAACAGACCACATATCAGGTCATAAAGCAAGTCTTAACAAATCCAAAGCACTGAAATATTACAAAGCATCTTCTCAGACTGTAAAGCCCTGAAAGTCAAAATCAACAGCAGAAACAGCAAGGGTAAAAATTCAGCCACACTGAAACTGAGCAACACCTTGCTCAAAAAATTCTGGGTTACAGAAGAAAGAAAAGATGGAATACAGAAATTTATACAACAAAATGAAAATGAAAAGCAACCAAACCACAGTTTACAGGCTACAGCAAAAGCACAGCTTAGAGGTTGATTTATCTCAAAAATGCATACATCAAAATAAATAAATGGCCCAAATAAAAGAATTAACCCTCCAACTGGAACAAGTAGAAAGACAGCAACAAAAGTACCCCTAAAGTACCAGAAGAAAACAGATAATAAAAATTAGAGTGGAACTAAGTGAATTAGACAACAGAAAAACAATTAAAAGAGTTAATAACACCAAAAGATAATTTTTTGAAAAGATCAACAAAGTTGATAAACTGCCGGCCAAACTGACAAAAGAAAAACAAGAGATGCAGCAAATAACTCAAATAAGAAATGAGATAGGTTATATCACACCTATGTTAGATTGACGTCTGATCTCTATAATCTATAAGCTATTATAAAATATCAAGTAGAAAAGGATACATAATCCAGTTAGTGATGGACAAAGGAGATAGACATTTCTCTAAAGAGGATATACAGGCAGCTGAAAGGCACATGCAGAATTGCTCATGATCATTAGCTATTAAAAGAAATTCAAATCAAAACTACAATGAGATACTATCTCACTCCAACAAGGTTGGCCATGATCCAAAAAACACAAAACAACAAATGCTGGCGAGGCTGTGGAGAAACTAAAACTCTCCTACACTGCTGGTGGGATTGCAAAATGGTACAACTTCTTTGGAAAACAATCTGGCACTTCCTTAAAAAGCTGGAAATAGATATATCATTTGATCTTGTAATTCCACTGCTTGGAATTCATCCTTCAGAAACAGGTTATCACATGAACAGATACATGTACATGAATGTTTGTTGCAGCACAGTCCACAACACCAAACAGTTGGAACCAACCCCAATGCCCATCAACAGATGAATAGATAAGCAAACTATGGTTCATATACTCAGTGGAACACTATGTTATGATAAAAAACAATGACAGTTTTAGAAAACATAACATGGTCTCATTTGGAAGAGATCATGCTGAGTGAAATCAATCCGTGTCAAAAGGACAAATTTTGTATGAGACCCCTGTTAGAAGGACTTAACAAGAGAATTATCCACAGAAGAAAATGACTGTGTTGGTTACAGGGGTGAGTGGGGGCGCTGAGCATTTATCATAGATGAGATAATTGATAGATGTTAGAAACTTTATTCTTTTACTGTAATTAATAAAAAAATAAAAAAGAATCATAACAGAATACTATGAAAGACTGTACTCTAATTTGAAAATTCAGAAGTAATGGCCACATTTCTAGAAAAACACTACTTACTAAAACGAACACCAACAGAAGTAAGGCAACTTAATAAACCCATCATAAGAGATTGAAAAAATAATTAAAAAACTACTAGCCAAGAAATGCCCTGGTCCAAATGGCTTTACTTGAGAATTCTACCAAATTTTTACAGAAGAATTAACACCTCTATTACTAAGGGTATTTTACAGCATAGAAAAGGATGGAACCTTGCCAAATTCAGTGTATGAAGCCAGCATAACCCTGACACCAAAACCAGGTAAAGACAGCACAAAAGGGAAAATTACAGGCCAATATCTCTCATGAATTTAGATGCAAAAATCCTCAACAAAATTCTATCCAATTGAATTCAACAATATATAAACAATAGTAATAATTTACCATGATCAAGTGAGATTCATGCCAAGTATGCAGGGATGGTTCAACATTAGAAAAACGGTTAATGTAGTCAACCAAATAAATAAGACAAAAGGCAAGAATTACTTGATTTTATCAATGGATGTAGAAGAGGCATTTGACAAAGTGCAATACTAATTTATGTTAAAAAAAGAAAAACACACAGTAAAACAGGAATAGAAGGAAAATTCCTTAATATAATAAGGGGAATCCATGCAAAGCCACCAGACACTCCCTGGAAACTCTATGGGGCAGTTCTACTCTGATCTATAGAGTTGCTGTGAGTCAGAATCTACTTGAAGGCAGTGGGTTTGGTACACAAAGCCAACAGCCAACATCATTCTAAATGGAGAGTTTCTGAAAGCATTCCCTTGGAGAATGGGAACCAGACAAGGATGCTCATTGTAACAATTTTTAGTTAGCCTTGTGCTGGATGTTCTAGCCAGAGCAATCAGGAAACATAAAGAAATAAAGGGCATCTATATTGGAAAGGAAGAAGTAAATGTATCTTTATTTTCAGATGATATGATCTTATACACAGAAAACCCTAAAGCCAGCCATGTGCTGTTGAGTAAGAACCCACAAAAAAAAAAAAAAAACTACTGGATCTAACAGAAGAGTTCAGCAAAGTACCAGGATATATGATAAACATAAATAAATCAGTTGATTCCTTTACACCAAGAAAGATACCATCAAAGAGGAAATCACCAAATCAATACCATTTACAGTAGTCCTCAAGAAGATAAAATACTTAGGAATAAATCTAACCAGAGATATAAAAGACCCATACAAAGAAAATTATAAGACTCTACTGCAAGAAATCAAAAGAAACCTACAGAAGTGTCAAAACCTACCTTGCTTATGGATAGGAAGACTTAAGATTGTGAAAATGTCTATTCTACCTAAAGCAATCTATAGATACAATGCAATCCCAACACACATTCCAATGGCATTTTGTAATGAGATGAAGAAACAAATCGTCAACTTCATGTGGGAAAGGAATAAGCTTCGGATAAGTAAAGGATTACTGAAGAAGAAGAACAAAGTGAGAGACCTCACATTACCTGACTTTAGAACTTATTATACTGCCATGGTAGTCAAAACAGCCTGGAACTGGTACTAAGACAAATACATAGACCAATGGAATAGAAAAGAGAATCCAAAGATAAAAGCCAGAGATAACAGCTTCTGCTTAGAAGCAGGTGATATTTAACAAAGGCCTGAAGTCTGTGAACTGGGGCAACAACAGTCTCTTTAAAAAACGGTGTTTGCAAAACTGGATATTTATCTGCCAAAAAATGAAACAAGACCCATATCTCAAAATGGATCAAAGACCTAAATATAAAAATCTAAAGCAATAAAGATCATGGTTGGAAAAATAGGGACAATGCTGGGAGCCCTAATACATGGCATAAACAGACTAGAAAATATTGCTAAAAATACAAACACCACAAGAGAAAATAGATAACTGGAACACCTAAAAATCAAACACTTAGGCTCATCCAAAGACTTAACTGAAAGAGTAAAAAGACAACCTACAGACTAAGAACGTTTTTTTTGGCAACCATGAATCTGATCGGCATCTAATCTCCATAATCTACAAGGCACTGCAAAATCTTAACAAGAAAAAGATAAATGATCCAATTAAAAATTGGGCAAAGGATATGAACATGTACTTCACCGAAGGAGACATCCAGGCAGCTAAGAGACACATGAGGAGATGCTCATCATCATTAGTCATTAGCGAAATGCAAATCAAAACTACAATGAGATATCATCCCACCCAAACAAGGCTGGCATTAATCCAAAACCTACAAAAGATGGTAGAGAGCTTGTGGAGAGACTGGAAGTCCTTGTTACTACTGGTGGGAATGTAAGATGGTACATCCACTTTGGAAATTGATTTGGTGCTTTTTTAAAAAGGTAGAAATAGAAATACCACAGGATCGAGCAATCCCACTACTTGGAATGTACCTTAGAGAAATAAGGGCTGCTACATGAACAACCACATGCACATTGATGTTTACTGCATCACTGTCCACAACAGCTAAAAGATGAAATCAACCTAGGTGTCCATCAACAGACGAATGGATAAACAATTATGGCATATTCCCACAATGGATTACTATGCCATGATAAAGAACAATGATGATCTCAGGAAAAACATCTGATAATGTGGGGTCATCTGGGAGATATTAAGCTGAGTGCAATTAGTTGCAAATATTTTATGAGAACCCTATTATAAGGACTCAAGAAAAGGTTTCAGCACAGAATAAAATAACCTTTAATGGTTACAAGGGAGGGGAGGGAGGGAGATGGGTAGTCAGATTAGATAGTAAACAGGAATTGGGCTAAGTGAAGGGAGTGACAGATGAAGTAGAAGGGAGATTAACACTGCTGTGGTACAACAAAAGCTAAGAGGTTTCCCAAATATAACTCAACATTTGGAAAGTGAGCGTAGCAGGGGCAGGAGTCTGGGGACCATGGTTTCAGGGGACATCTAGGGCAACTGGCATAAATCAGTTGTTGTTTTTTAAGAAAATATTCTGCATCTGTTTTGAGTGAGTGGCATCTGGGCTCTTAAGAGCTAGCAAGCTGCCATTAAAGGAGCATCAACTGTCCCCAGACCACCTGGAGCAGAGAACAGCAAAGGACATCAAAGACATGAAAATATGAGCCTAGTAGACAGAAGGGGCCATATGATCAGGAGCCTACATCAACATGAGGTCAGAAGAACTAGATGGTATCCCACCACCACCAATAATTGCCCTAACAGGGAACATAGTGTAGAGTCTCTGAAGTAGTGGCAGATAAATGAGATACAGATTTAGAACTCTATTAAAAGACCAGACATGATGGTCCAACATTCTGGAGGGTTTCCTGAGGACACGGCCCCTAGACTTGCTGCTAGCCCAAAGGTGAAACCAGTAGTGAAGCCAATTCTCCAAAGATTGGACTGGACTGCAAGACATAGAGTAATGCTGGTGAACTGTGTGCTTCTTGGCTTAAATATATACGTGAGGCTGTCAGTGTAGCTCCTGTCCAGAGGTGAGATGGGAGAGATGAGAGGAGGGGACAGGAATTGTTTGAATGAAGATGAGAAATACTGAGTGGCAGGGAACAGTGTACTGTCACAGAGTAGGGAGAGCAGCCAGAGTTGCACAGAAGTGTGTGTGCAGGGTGTTATATAGCAAATTGACTTGGATTGTACACTTTCACTCAAAGCATAATCAAATATATATATTTTTAAAATGTGTAAATGTTGCTAAGAAGCACATTACTGCATGTATTCATAATTTCTACAAAATTTCTTTTTCCTAACCATGGCTTCAAAATTTCTGGAACTATTATTGTTAACGAGTGTTATGATTTTCCCCTTGCCAGTTGTTTAAGTCTACTCAGTCCATATAAAGGGTTTCAAATTAAGATACATATGATCTCTGAATTAAAGAAGTTTAGATTACATGAAAGATCTGATAGAATGACTTGTCTTTGAAATCTTTCTTCACACTACAGTGGCAGCCATATGAATCAAAATATGAATGTGACCTAATCCAGCGAACTATCCAGCAGTTAACTATCCCATGAACTATGCACCTAATTCAGTACACTTTCTAGCAATATTCCTCAATCACTTATATATAGAAATATGCAAATAACAAGGGCATGATACTGATTTTCAGAAGGCTAGTTACAGAACATACACGGTTTTAGGTAGCCTTACTCTCCTTCCAGGTTGTGTATTTGATTAAAATTCAAGAGGAACTGAGATAAATGAAATAATTCCAAAAGAACCCTTATCAAATTTACTTATATTTTTCATGTTATGATGAATGATATATTATACTAAGTCTATAGAAGAATTCTCAAATCAAGGAACTTAATGAAACACCTGGATCAAACCATATTTGTGGCATTCTTCAAACATAAGTTAAAGAAAAAAAAAATCTACCTGACTTGGGTAGATTACTCTAAATGCTCATGTCACTTAGTTTGAACAATTTTGAATACAATTAACGGTAATGTTATGGACTAAATAAATTGTGTCTCCCAAAAATATGTGCCGTGACTTCTGCCCTTCATGCCTATGGTTATAATCCCATTTGGGATTGAGTTGACTTTGTCATATTGATGAGACAGAATTAGTACAGGGTATGTTTTGAGTCAATCTCTTTTGAGATATAACAGATTAAACAAGCAAGTGAAAGCAGTCGAGTAAAAGATGGGGGAAGATAATGCTGTTTTAGTCAGCTAGTGCTGCTCTAACAGAAATACCACAGAGTGGATGGCTTTAACAAAGGAAGGTTTATTCTTACACAGTACGGTAGGCTACAAGTCCAAATTCAGGATGTCCACTCCAGGGGAAAGCTTTCCCCCTTGTTGGCTCTGCTGGAAAGTCCAGTATTGCATCAGTCTTTGTCCAGGGAGCATCTTGGTGCAGGAACCTCAGGGATGAAGGATGCACTCTTATCCCGGTTCTGCTTTCTTCCTGGTGTGAGGTTTCCAATTCTCTGCCTGCTTCCCTTTCCTTTTATCTCTTCTAGGACAAAAGGATTAAGGATGGGGCAAGCCATACTCTAGGGAAACTCCATTTACAGTGGAGCAGGGAGGTGATCTTCTGAAGGGATTTACAGTCCCACCCTAATCCTTTAACATACAGCACACCAAAATCACCAAATGGAGGACAATCATAGAATACAGGGAATCACGGCCGAAGCAAATGGCTACACATATTTTGGGGGGGACACAGTTCAATCCATGACAGGCCAGGACTTTTTTTGGTTGGTAGTTTTTTGATTACCTTTTCTGTCTCTTCTTTTGTGATGAGTTTAATTAAGGTGTTCTACTTCTCTTTGTGGTAGCTGATGTCAATCTAGGTATTTGTCCATTTCCTCTAGTTGTCAAATCTGTTAAGAGTACAATTTTTTCATAGTATCCTGTTATGATACTCTTAATTTTGGTGGAGTCTGTTGTGACTTCTCTCTTCGCATTTCTTATTCAGGTTGTTTGTTTCATCTCCTGTTTTTCCTTTGTAATTTTAACCAGTGGTTTATCAATTTTACTGACCTTTTCAAAAAACCAGCTTTTGATTTTTTAAATTCTTTCAATTGTTTCTCTATTCTATAATTCATTTAGTTCTGCTCTAATTTTATCATCTGTTTTCTTCTGGGGCCTGAGGGGTTCTTTTGTTGTTTTTTACTTGTTCAAGTTGCAGGGTTAATTCTTAGGTTTGGATCCTTTCTTCATTCTGAACGTGTGCATTTATGGAGCTAAACTGACCTCTAAGCATTGCTTTTGCTGTATCCCATAGGTTCTGGTAGGATGTGTTTTCATTCTCATTTGATTTCATAAATTTCTTTACTTTGTCCTTGATTTCTTCTATAATCCATGAATTTTTGAGCAAGATGTTGTTCTGATTTCATGAGTTCAAATTTATACCTATGTTTTTTATGCTATTGATTTCCACTTTTATGCCTTTATGGTCCGAGAAGATGTTTTGCAGTAATTCAATGATTTGGATTCTGTTGAGACTTGCTTTATGGCCTAATATGTGGTCTGTTCTGGAGAAGGTTCCATGCACACTGAAAAGCTGTACTTATCTGTTGTTGGGTGAAAAGTTCTGTATATATCAACAAGGTCTAGTTGGTTGATTGTCTCATTAAGTAAGATCATCTGTGTCTTTATTGAGCTTTTTTCCAGATGATCTGTCCATTACAGAAAGTGGAGTGCTGAAGTCTCCTACTATTATTGTGGAGTGATCTATCACATTTTCCAGTGTTGTCAGCATTTGTTCAACGTATTTAGATGCTCTGGTATTCGGTGCATTAATATTTAATACTGTCATGCCCTCTTTATGTATTTAAACTTTAAGCAATAAATAGTGACCATCTTTGTCTACAGTGGTGGATTTTACTTTAAAACCTATTTTATCTGAGATTAGTATTGCCACTCTTGGTCTTCTTTGCATATTGTTAGCTTGGTATATATTTTTCCAACTTTTAATTTTCAGTTTTCTCATATCTTTGGGTCTAATATGTGTTTCTTTTAAGCATCATATAGACAGATCATGTTTTTTGATCCAACCTATTACTGTCTATCTCTTTATTGGAGCATTCGATCCATTTATATTCAGTGTAATTATAGATAGATAAGCATTTAGTACTGTTATTTTGGTGCCTTTATTTTGTGTTGTTGAAGTTTTCTTTGCTTTAGTTAATATTCTGTTCTGAGTTGTTTTTCCTTATGGGTTTTCTTTTCATCCTTTTCAATACTGGTTTTGTGTCTGTATTATTTTTCTTGTTTTGATATGTAGTATTGTTAGCTGACTTTCCAGCTACCCTTTTGTTTACCCTTAATGTTCTAAGTTTAAACCAATCTTTAACTTCTGTATATCTCCTTAACTTTCTCTCCATCTAAAAGGGCAATGAATACTATAATATTTATATATTTTAATATTTATGGCATGATGATGTCATAGTTTACATGTTCTCTATTTCCTAATTTTAATTCTTTAGCTTTGAGCTTTGTGATTTTCATAACTTAGTTGGACCCTGGATGCTGTGTCCACCACTGCATCCTTGAGTATACATCTGATGTTACTGATTTTCTGAAAGATCTTCTTTCAATATTTCCTGTAGTTGTGGTTTGTTTTTTTGCCAAGTCTCTAAGTTTCTAAACTTCTGTTTATCTGAGAATAACTTAATTTCACCATTGTATATTTGAGACATAATTTTGCAGGATATATAATTCTTGGTTGCAAATTTTTCTCCTTCATTCCACTGCCTTCTTGCCAACATGGTTTCTGCTGAGAAGTCAGAGGACAGCCTACAGGGCTTC
Source organism: Heterohyrax brucei (assembly GCA_028571685.1). Lineage (NCBI taxonomy): Eukaryota > Metazoa > Chordata > Mammalia > Hyracoidea > Procaviidae > Heterohyrax > Heterohyrax brucei. The sequence goes on from CM053140.1 coordinate 204,847,850, forward strand.
TCTTTGTACATTAGTTTTGACTTAAGCCTGCTGCATTCAAGAGCGTCTCCTTATGTTTCATTTTGTTAAGCTTGAGTGTAATATGTCTTGGTGTCTTTCTTGGGGTCTGCCTTTCATGGAGTTTGATAAGCATCTTGAATATCTATGTCCTCTTCTTTCATGGTGTCTGAGAAGTTTTCTGTCAGCAACTCTTCAACAGTTCTCTCTGTATGTTCTGCTATCTCTCCGTGTTCAGAATTCCAATTATTCCTCTTGATAGAGTCCCACATGCTTCTTAATGCTTCTTCCTTTTTCTGGATTATTTTATCTGATCTCTCCTTATAAAGTTGGTGTCAGTTGCTTTTTAGTCACTCTTGCTAATTATGCATGCTATTTCCTCCATCCTGCTTTTTTGTCTTTGCACTGAATTGTCTAACTCTGTAGTTTTATTACTGATCAACTGAATTTCACATCATTGATGTTCCAGCAGTTCATATAGCTTGCTTAAGTTTTCATTTTGTTCTCCTGCATTTTGTTTAACCTTTAGAAATGCTCTGTGTGCGGTATATAATTCCTTTGTATTCTACCTCTCATAATTTCAGGAAGCTTTCTTCACTTGAGAAGTTTTTTGATTCTTTATTTTGAGAGTTTTCTGGAGCCACAGCAGTCTGCTTCTGTAAATGGTTAGACATTGACTGTTGTCTTTGGACCATCAGAAAGCTGTTCAGCTTCTATGGAATTGCACCACTGGGAAGCTATGGTATATCTCTAAGAAGGGAGTAACAGCACTGCTAGTCTTGGTTGCCAGCTGCTGCTGCATTCTCTAGGTGCAACTGACTTATGTAGTTTCTCTGGTGACAGAGATACTGTCCAGCCCCATGAAGCTACTCACCTTGGTGGCTGGCCCCAGCTGGACCCTCAGGGGTGGCACATCCTGGCTAACAGAGATGGTGACCTACTTGTGCTGACTCTCTAGAGTCACTCCAGTTGACACTATGGCATGGCTCAGAGAAGGGAGAAGGATGCCACCTCATTTGTCTGCCAGGCATCACTGTATTTTCTATATATACTTATCTTCAAAACTGCTTTTCTGCTAAGAAAGGCACTATCCAGCAGCAGCTGATAGCACCTGAGCCCTCAGGGGTGGCAGGGTCTGCCTCCTGGCTGACAAATATGGTACTCATGGAGTGTCTCAGGGGCCAGTCAGCAGATGCTATGACATGGCTAAGTGAAGGGAGGTAGAAATCATGCCACCGTACTCAGCCACAGGCCACCACTGTGTTCTCTGGATGCATGTTTCTTAAAAACTCCTTTGCTGCTGACAGGTGCTGTCCAGTGGCAGCCGATAGCAGCTAGGCCCTCAGGAGTGGCAGGCCCCACTTCCTGGCTGAAAAAGATGGTGCCCTACACATGGAGTCTCTCGGGAGCCCATCAGCAGATGTTAAGATGTGTCTCAAAGAAGGGAGGGGTAAGGGCACTTCCACACTTGGCTTCCAGCCCCACTATGTTCTCTAGGTACGATTGTCTCAAAAATAGTTTTTCTGCTGGGAGAGGCACTGTCTAGATAGGCTCTGTTGCTCATCAGAGCAGGGATCCCCAGCCAGGCCCTCAGGCATGGCTGACTCTGCCTCTCAACTGACCATGTTGTGTCCTGCCTGAGCCACTTCTCCTGCAATGAGTGAGCAGTTTCCATGGTGCAGCTCAGAGAAGAGAGCAGAGAGTTGAACTGGCACACTTGGTCACCAGCCACTCCTGGGTTCTGTAGATGTGACTATCCTAAGCACAACCTCTCTGCTGTGAAAGACACTGTTTACTTAGGCACTGCAGGTCAGCATAGCTGGCAGCTCCTGCCAGGCTTTCAGGCTTGGCAGTCCCAGTGCCAGTCTCTCAGTTAGTAAAGATGCCATCCGTACCTGTAAGCTTCTCAGCTACTGTACCAGCAGAAGCAGGACTCACTGTGCTGCTGTCTCTGACAAAGTAGTTTTCCCCTTCCTGTTGCCCAGTCCAATCTCACAACCCTACACCTGATCTTGGGGCTCCCAGAATGTCCACACCACTCTGTTCAATTTTTTTTTCTAGGTCTTAGTTCTCAGAGGGAATTGAGGAGATGTGTGACTAGTCTGACATGTTGGCCCCACCCCCACCAAAATTACTAGAGTTAAGGAAGAATTATAGATTTGCCAGTTAAAAGAGAAAAACATATGTTACCTATAATATCTCTAGGAAATCAAACAATTAACAGTCACTATTTTTTAAATACCTTTGCATATACTCGACAGCACTTGGCTTTGCTTACTTACATATACTATCTCAGTTGATCCTGAAAATAGTCTTATAAGAAATACAGAGAAAGAATAAATAATGACATACTGCATTAGGAAAATCTGCTGCAAAAGCCCTCTTCAAAGTTTTAAAAAACAGGGTGGCACTTTGATGACTAAGGCACACCTGGACCAAGCATTGTTCTTTTCAATCGCCTCATATGTATGTAAATGAAATGATGAATGATGAAATAATGAATAATGAAAAAGGCAGACAGAAGAATTGATCAGAAGAAAAAACAAATCAATCTTAGAAAAAATACAATCAATATGTTCCTCCTTAGAAGCAAGTATGGCAAGACTTTGAATTGATTACTTTGGACACGTCATCAGGGAAGACTAATTGCTAGAAAAGGACACTTTTATGGATTGAGTTGTGTATCTCCAAAATATGTATTGTATCCCAGCCTCTGTGTCAGTGGTATAACCCTATTTGAGAATACACCATCTCTGTCATGTCAATGAGGCAGGATTAGTATAGGGTATATCTTGAATCAATCTCTTATAAGATATAAAAGGAGCAGATACAGTAAGCAGAGATGAAGGAAAGTGGATACCCAACCACGTGAAGATCTCTAAGGAACTAGGAACTAGGAAACAGGAGCTGAAGAGACAATGATCCTCTCTCAGGGACTAGAAAAGAGAACCCCCTGGCCTAGAGCTGACATCCTGAATATGGACTTCTAGCCTCCTAAACTCTGTGAAAATAAATTTTCACTGGTTAAAGCCATCTGTGTGTGATATATCTGTTATAAAAGACATTATGGTTTGTAAAGTAGAGGGTCAACAAAAATGAGGGACGCCCTTAATGAGATGGATAAGAGTTGCAACAATAGACTCAAATATACCATTGGCTATGTGGCTGACTCATGACTGGACGATACTTCCATCTGTTATACATAAGGTCATCATCAGTGGGAGCTAAGTTGATGGTAACTAACAGTTACAACATCAAAATAGACAGCCTAGATACTATGTTGTAGAGCAGAAAAAACTCACAGAGTAAATATTATTGCCTATAGTACTTGTAGAGTCTTTTTCTTGGTCTAACTAGTTTATCAAAGAATAGATATTATTACAAGTAACCAATGCTATACATTAAATATTTAACACATGACCAGAAGTGTTCTACGTCCTCTGGAGGTTCAAAAGAGGAACACAGCACAATTATGGTAGAAAGAAGCTAATCCTCTATTTGTGGAAGAGAAGATTAAAAGGCAGGAAACACTGTGTCATAATGATAGCATTCAATAAGTGCTGAATGGTAGAGTGAAGACTGTAAACATATTTAGTTTCCCAAGAAGGGAGAGATTTCTAGAGGTTGCAGGAGGCAGGCAAGGGTGTAGAGAGAAAGTGAGTGAGATATGACTAGTACTGGGGCATTACGACATCCAGAGGACATGCAGGTGAGGCGAGAGCATGATGAGAAGCATGTTGAGTAGAAGGAGATAAGGATAAATCATGAAGTGAATGGTCAGATTACAGGGAATCCAAGTGGCACTAAAGAGGTGAGATTACAGTGTGGTAGGCAGGCAAGGCCATCAGAAGAGATGTGTCCAAATGAAGTCACAGGGAAGAATAGTTTAGCAGCTATTAGTGGGCTAAATTTATTGAAGGAGGGTGAGACTGGAAGCAGAGAGACAAATCATGTATCTGTGGTAGTAAACTATGTGGGAGACTATGAAAGTTTGGATCAAGGAGTCTCTTATTTATCTTAGTGTTGTTATAACAGAAATATCACAAGTGGATGGTGTTAACAAAGAGAACTTTATGCTGTCACAGTCCAGAAGGCTAGATGTCCAAATTCAGGGTCCTGGCTCCAGGGAAGCCTTTCTTCTCTCTGTTGGCTCTGAAGGAAGGTCCTCCTCATCAATCTTCCCCTAGACTGGAAGCTTCTCTGTGTAGCAACCTCAGATCCAAAGGAAATGCTCTGCTCCTGGTACTCCTTTCTTAGTGGTATCAGGTCTCCAACTCTGCTTGCTTCCCTTTCCTTTTACATATTATAAGATCAAAGGTGGTGCAGGCCATACCCCAGGGAAACTCCCTTTGCACTGGATCAGGGACATGACCTGAGCAAGGGTGTTACATTCGACCCTAATCCTCTTTAATCACAGGCATGATTATGATTTATAACACATGGGAAAATCACAAAATAGAGGAAAATCATACAGTAGTGGGAATTATAATCAAGTACATAATTCAACCCATGACAAGTATAAAATGGAGAGTTCAGGGTGGATCTTAGAGGCATCCTAATGAAAGCAGAATCACAATGCAGTGACAGATTAGATACAAAAGTGAATGAGACGTAGAAATTAAGTATGATGCTTAGATTTCCAGCCTAAAAGACTGAGATAAGGTGACTTCACTAAATGAAGCAAAAACAAAACAAAAGAGAAAAAGAAACATGAGCAGGGCAGTGGATTTTCATGAGGGAAAATCAGTTTTGAGCAAATTGGGTTTGAGTTGGATGCACAGGATGTATCTGTTGGTGACTGGAAATATAGAAGTGAAAGTTTAAGTGAGAAACCATAGCAGAATATGTAGATTTATGAATATTTTCTACAGAGGTAGAAGCTATAAGAATAAAAAGCATGTCAAACATGATGAATGTACCAAAACCAAAAATGAAATCCATTGCCGTTGAGTTGATTCTGACTCTAAGAGACTCTAAAGGACAGAGTAGAACTCCCCCATAGAGCGTCTGGTGAACTGCTGACCTTTTGGTCAAGTCCCTGATCCAATGTAAAGGGAGTTTCCCTGGGGTGTGGCCTCCACCACCTTTCATCTTAGAAGATATAAAAGGAAAGGGAAGCAAGCAGTAGTTGGATATCTCATACCACCAGGGTTTCCAACACGTGTACAGAGAAAGCCATATTCATCTTTGTGTACTCCATGAAAGTTGTCAGAGTGGAAGAATGAAATGAGCAAGGGAGAGAGGAAAGAGTTTTTGAAATATGCACAGTACAGAGGTTTAAGAAGTGCCAGCAACACTGATCAAGAAGTAGGAAGCATGCAAAGACCAATCGACATCCGAAGTTACTTTAAATTAAAAACAGACGACAAAAATGTTGAAGAAAAATGCAGTCATTAACAGTGCCAGATGTTGCTAAGGAGCCAAATGAAGTCAGGACTGGTTAGTGGTTTTTGTCTGAATGATTTGGGAATCTTTAACAGTGGTCTTCAGTTGTGGGGAGGAAGATGAAGGGTAGCCCAGAAGCGAGATTAGGAAGGTGAGCAAATGTGGAAAGGGGAGTGAAAGAAAGTATAAGTTATACTCTGAGAGGCTGACAGAGAAATAAAGATAACAGCAGGGTATTCACATGATAAAAGGGTCAAATACGTTTCTTCAGAGTTGTGAAGAGATGTGTATATATAACATTAATAAAGAAGCCAGTAGACAAAAGACCAAGACACCAGAGAAAGCACCCGTGGGCACAAAATTTTAGATGCTGTAGAAGGAACAAGACTTGCTATTGTATTTGTAATAGCTGTATTCCAGCTATACCCAGACTGTTCAGTGTTCCCACATCAAACTGTTTATGTCACAAAACTACTACTTTAGGCCATTCTGCTATCATGAATTTAAATGCCCTTCAGCCTAATATCTGACTGCTAAACTCTTTCCATTATTCAAGGGCTAGCCCAAACACTGCTACCACCTATGTGACAACCTTCTCTGGTCAGACTAATCGCACTGATCTCTCTTATATACCAATAATTAAATGTTTCTTAATATTATGAATTCACATTCTTAGGAATATACTATTAATTGCATCCAAATTGGTCTTTTCCACTGTATTTTAGTGTATTGTACACAGTTGGAACTCAATAATGTTTTGAACAAAGCTGAAAATTTTCTTCTAAGATTTAAGGAAAAGATAAAAACAAAATAGAGGAAGAATGCTTGGCTGAGGTGAAGTCAGGGATATTGCACAACTTCTGGTTTTCTTTAATATTGTGAACAAAGAGGTGAGTTGTCTGCTCAGATGGATAGTGAAGAACTGAAATGAAGGAAATGCAGACGTGGAGCAGGTACCAGGCTGGTCAATAAAGGGGTGAGTAAAAGGAGATAAAAGTCTTGTCAGCACTGTTATTGGTAGGTGCCGTGGAAACAGTTCTGATTCACAGAGACCCTAGAGGGCAGAGGAGAACTGAGCCCACAGAGTTTCTAAGAAGCAGCTGGTAGATTTGAACTACTGACATTTTGGTTAGCAGCTGAGCTCTTAACTACCGTGCCACCAGGACTCTGAGAAGGTTTTCAAGAAGTGGCGGGTGGGTAGCCCTATATAGCATATATATCATGCCCTGTGTAAGCACTGGGGATCATGCATTTACAATGGGCCAGATTTTGGTAGCAAGTTCTTTTGCTGGGAGCTTCCAACTACAAGAAGAGAGAAAGCAAACGACATGGAAATCCAAGGAACGGGGAGCTTGTCATAACCCCTAATTAACATTTAGCAAGGGATGGTGGCAGTGTTGCGGGGTAATGGTGTAGATGTTGCTGAGATGCCAGTCAGGAAGTTCACGCTCAGGAGATAACCCAGCACAGCCTACAATATCATGGCTCTCAACTTTGCCTGGGACTGTTTTAAAGGATATTGATGTCTAGAGTCCCAGAGACTCTGAGTTTGTTGCTCAGGAGTGAGGCCTGGTACATCCCATTTCTGTTAAGTGCTCCAGGTTGAGAACCATGTGTTAAGGATATAGTTTTGAGGAAGCAGAAGGGACTGAGTGATGGAACGTTCTAGCAAGCAGAGAGTACAGGATGAAGTAGAAATGTTATTTATGGTCTAGGGCCTGTCTAGGGCCTGGTCTAGGGAGTAAAGGGTCTGACTTTACATAAAAGAAAGTATCTATGTTTTGAGAACCAAATGTGATCTCAGCTAGTTTCCACTGGACAGACGTCACTATCCCCTAACTGACAGTTGTAATTGGCACTGTGGAAGGCCGATAGTTGAAGGGTAAAAGAAAAGTTGCAAAACCGCTTTCTAGTCTTGATTTGAAAAAGAAAACGGCCCATCCCAGAACATACTTAGAGGATTTTTCTGAGACCCACTGAGATTTGGGGAGACAAGGGCACAGGGAACATACAGAGCACACGGGCAGACTGCAGGTCAGCCCACAGACCTGACGGTAGCCTCATGGCCTGGGGCTGTGCGGGAGGCCCTGGAGCAGGCCCTTTGCTTAGTTGCCCTCTATGCCTCTCATTCATAAATTTGGCTACAAGGTTTTTTAATACATTTACATTTCCTGCCAGTATCACCTTTTGGGACTAATGAATTCCATAAGTTTATAACCTGCTGTGTGAAGCAGATTTCCTTTCATTTGCCCTAAACTTTACTTCACTCTGTTTTAAAGAGTGCCCTCCTTGTCCCCAAAAGAAAAAGTAAACAGGATTATAAAATGAGGACAGATGGGCTGAAGTAAGCAGGGAGAAAAAGAGTTAGGTGTTACAAGGAACCACAGACGACCTTAAATCTGTAGTATAGCTTTAAAAGGCAAACGTGGCTGGAATGCTTGCCCAGAACTGAGCAGAGCACACAGCCAGACAATGGCTCCATTGTTCTCAGCCCTACTTAGCTCCTTCCAGGAGCTCTGCTTGCTTTTGGGGGCTCCATGCTGAAATGAAAGGGAGAAATTAAAAGTTTAGCAGATATCAATAAAACCGATTAAAATGCTGAGAGTGGAATTCAGAAGAAAAATGTTAACAATGAAGATTTTCCAAGTTAGGATATGAGTCCAATTATCTATGATGCTATAGATACAATGGAAAATAGTTGTTCTACATTTGAATTACAACACAAAGAGAAAGGGTCAAAATATAGGCGTTAGTTTCACCACAAGAAAGCCCCTCCTGACACTGTGTGTGATGACGAGAAACAATGTATTTTTTAGTTCATATTTCCAAAATGATTGGGGGGTGTATCCTGCTTTTGGACCTGCCTCAACCGATTAGAAAGGCAGCATCAGAGTTATTTACTCACAGGAGGAGGGGTAAGGATGGACTAGATGAACAGTGTGAGAAACAGACAAGGATAATGGATTTATGATCAAAATATTAATACATGTAATTTTAAAGGCTATAAGCAAGCAACAAATATTTCAAAAACCCATGAATTTAGTAGGCTAAATAACAAAGTATCTGTTGTATTTTTTCTTCTAAGGCCACAGTACGGCAGTTGATTATAGGAAAGTCTTGTGTTTCAGTGGGAAATAGGGCAAAGGTTACATGCAGCAGGATTCCAGTCCTGCGGAGCTTGCAGAACCTAAGTTAGGCTCATAAAACTACTCATTAAAATGCTCTGTTCTGAAGCGAAAGCAAATAAATGAGCTCAGGGAAAAGAGCCACAGAAATCGTCTAGAAATATTTCCATGAAAGACTATGAAAATAATCTTCCCCAGTCATAAGAAACGTGTAACTATTGCTTATACAAATAGCCCACACTTAAAAGATATTTAAATACCTTCCCTGCAATGCTGGTTTTGACCTTCTGCCAAGAGCTACTTAGTTGTTTTTTTTTTAAATTTTTCTGAATAGACTGTATGATGAGCAAAAAACGTAAAAAGGCACACACACCAGATCATTTTTAAACAGCAGTAGAAAGCAGTTTAGTTATCTGCTCTTCCTAGTCCCTTGCACCTCGGCCCTGAATTCTGGGTAAAACCGAGCAAATTTACAAGTTAGTTTTACACTGATTTATAACTCCTATCTGAGATTACAGACATGAAAACTGAAAAGACATGTTGAAAATGTATTGGGCTAAGCTCCTCTACACTTCGCTGTCTTACAACACCAAAAGAACACACTGAAGAGTTTTAAATGAGTAACAGTAGTGGCATACCGGCAAAGGAACGACCGCCAAGAGGACTCGTATGAAGGCAGTCAGCCCCAAAGCCATTCAGACAGACCATGCTTGCACAACGGCTGGCTGGTCTCTAAAGCCTCAAGCCAAAAGCAACACCAACAGTCAGCAGCGCCCATCACTTATGGAAGGAACTGGACCTCTGGATGCTGATTACGTGCGGGGGTGCTCAGACGCCCATCTGACTTGAAACGTCCGTTCAGTGACACTGCGCGCCCTGCCTGAGTTCCCAGAGGGCAGCCTAGTGGCATCTCACTCCGCCAAGTCACTAACCCGAGTGAGGCAAGCTTGAAGAAAACACATTGCTCCGGAAAGAAGCGCAAATATCAAGCGAGTCATGTGGTCTGAATTCACGGCCGACTACTCTGTCTGTGGCTTTTCCTCACACCATCTCCACAGTCTGCTGGGATCACGATGAGGGATCTGAGAGGGAGTAAATATGAATGTGGAAATTTTGTCCGCTACTTATTTTAATGTAAAAAAAAGCTACCGATGGCAATAATCAGTTTTTACTTATACAACTAATTTTAACTTATGAAAAGCAGTTTGGAGCTTGCTTTGGAGAAACAATGAATTACACTGAGAGAGATTCCTTCTAAAAGCAAGGCAGGCTTGCAGTGGGCCCCCTGCCAGCCTTCACTGTTGCAGGAAGGTTTTGCTGTCATTGGGGCTGTTGCTGTTTCAGTCTAGCGGAGGAGGGAGCTGGCTGAGAGTCTTCCAGAGATGTGGCTAAAATAAAAACAGAGCTCTTTTACAAAGCTAAACGAACTTGCACTTCCTGTGAGATAGCCTAGATACTTGATAAACACATCTTGGCCAACAGCTTGTGTCTGTACAGTGAGCTATAAAGAGAGTATTTCCTAATCCATCTAGTTTAAACAAAATAATCACTACTATTTTTCCCACTGGCTTCTAAAGGGCCTTATTCAGGAATAATGATTTCTTTTCTTTAGTAGACATTAAAACCAGCATTGTTCTTTCTACAGTGGTAGTTTACATTTTTACTTACACACACACAGACACACACACACACACATTCTTGCACAAGTTAGCAAGATTTAAAGCCTCTCGTTTTTTACCCTTGAAGCCCCAGAAGGAAAACCGTGATTCCTGTGCCAAAGAACACAGTCATTCATTATTTTTTCTTTCTTTCACCCTGTACAGCCTCCCTAAAGGATTAGAAGCAGACTGGGATGTGGGGTACAGAGGGAGCAGGAGAGAGAGGGGTGGGAGGGAGAAGAATGTCTTTCAATAGCCTCCACCACATGATTCAACACAGCAGGGACCTTGTGCTTCAGACTCTTTCCTTCCTTCTAAGCCTTGCATGTAGCCTATTTCTACTGAAGCAGGCAGTGTCCCTGTATCTGGATAGAACTTGAAGAAGTGGAAACTAATAAACAGCCTTTCTGAGAGTGAGGGTCGATGGGCAGGTCTAAAGAAATGACGACAACTCTATCTTTAAAGGTTAAAAAAATCGCATGCTGAAATAATGTCAGTCTTATAAGTTGCAAAATTAATACAAATAATTCCTGTATGCACTTCACCTGATTACTCACATGTTAACATGTTGCCAGTCCTAGATCACACTTGGCGCTTGGTTGCTACATTTCTTTATTGTTGCTGCCTGCCATCAAGTTAATTCCACTCACAGGGACTCCTTACGAGAGAACAAAACTGCCTGATGTGGCTTCCTGGGCTATGTGGTCTTTATGGGAGCAGATCACCAGGAGTGTCTGGCAGGTCTGACCATTAGGTTAAGGGCTGAGTGCTTATTCATTGCGCTACTTGTGCTTCTTGTGTCTCTTTAGTTCTCCTTTAGTTTGCAACAATTCCTCGGTCTTTCATGATCTTGATATATTTGAACAGCACTAACCAGTTATTTTGTAATGCCCCCAGTTTGGTTTGTCTGACGTTTCCTTATTTTTAAACTCAGGTCATACTTTTTTTTTTTTTCAAGAAAATGACATAAATGATTTGTGCTTTCAAGTGCATCATATCAGGAGACATCAATAGTGATGATGCTAACTTTGATCACTTGGTGAAGGTGGACTCCACCAGGTTTCTCCACTGTGAAGTTAATAAGTATCTTGTGGGATGATACTCTGAAGCTATGTAAGTGTTCTGTTTCTTATCATACTTTCCCCTACTAATTTTAGCATCATTGAAGATTCCTTCCAGAAACAGTTATCACTGTGTTGTTCTGCAAATGATTCTTTTATTTCCACCTTTGATTCTAAATTTATTAACTACAATTCATTTGTAACGGTAAGTTTTCCCTTAGTCCTCATTTCACTATTTATTCAGTTATTTCTTTATGTATGATTTTCTCTGTGGGTTATGACTCATTACTCTCACTGTTTACTATGTTATTCAAACTCCCAAATTTAGTCATGGGAAGCCTTCTTCAAGTTGGCTGCTGTTATCTCTTTTATATGTCTCCAGCATTTTTTTAAGTACTTACTTTCCTGCACCATGAGATACTCTAGGCTGACCTATACTTTCTTTGCTTCAGCCCTGGAATAAGTAATTTCTCCAGAGAAGTCCATTTCCTTTAACTGCAGAAAGGTATAAAGTAATCCTGTGTGTGTGTTTTTTTTGTGTGTGTGGGAATCAGAGTGAATAAATAACTCTTCTAGGAATAAAAGATCTCAGCATATGGGTAGAAGGAAACAATGGCCCTGGACTTCCAGGGTCGTCTTTGGGTAATGTTTTCAACAACCATAAACTTCAGTACAATATAATGGCTTTCCCAGTACCCCTTAAGCTGGAAGTCCTTCTTAGATACTGACCTTGAATGCACAATATTGATTGTTTTAGCCCAATTAAGAAATTAACATAAAATTTGAGATATTTACAGATCTCTCATTATCAATAAAATCCTGACCAAGCGTTTACTCTGTTTTGCAAACTGTAACCTGGCTTCAAAGAGTAAATCTTACACCGCAATATTTAATTTTTCTCCAATTGTTTTGTAAGTCAAAAGTAAACAATGATTAAAACTTTTAAGTGGTTAAATGCTGAGTAATCTGTTAAGTATGATACTTATAGGAAAATTTAATTTACAGTTCATAATTTAATTCCCAACTAGACATTATCATTATTGTTTTAATTAGTATTGGCTTCAGTTTCCCTAAATGTTTACACATTTGTTTGTCCTTGTTCTCTAGGCATCATTTTCCTTCTTCCTAATGAACATTTTTAAGAGGTCTTTTTGTGAGCATCTATTGGTTGTAAACTCTGTTTCTGTTGCCTGAAAATGACCTTACTTTTATATACTTTAATTAGGTATACAATTCTAAGTTGATGGCAGTTTTCTCTATACTTTGAGGATTATCCCAATTACTTCTGATTTCCATTGTTGCTACTGTTAAGGAAAAGTCTTGTTGTTCCGTTGTAGTTGATCTGTCTTTTTACCTTTATTTGCTTTTAAGATTGTCTTTGATGTTCTGCAATTTCATTAAAAGGTGTATCTGCATGTTATTTGTGATGCTCGTAGATCTGAATTCAAGACTTTCATCAATTCTGGAGAAAATGTTGCTATTTTCTCATTTTCTTCTAGAATGAAGATGAATGTATCTTAGGTTTTCTTATCCTCTCTTTCACATCTCAGATATTTCCCCCATCTCTCTGTTTCTTTATGCTGTATTCTGGATAATCTACTCAATTGTCTCTACATTGTACTGGAAGCCCTGGCGGCATAGTGGTTAATTGCTACATCTGCTAACTAAAAGGTTGGCCGTTCAAATCCACCAGGTGCTCCTTGGAAACTCTATGGGGCAGTTCTACTCTGTCCTGTAGGGTTACTAGGAGTTGGAATCAACTTGATGGCAGTGGTTTTATACATTGTACTGGACTGTCCTGCTCACAAGCACTGATGGTGTACATGCCTTCCCAATTCTGTGCTCTTTGGTAGCTTGAAATCATCCAGTGTTTACACCACTGGAACTGGCAAATGCTGCAAAGTAGGGCTTTTTTTCCTGGAAAGCTGATAATTAAACATTTATCAGTACTCACAACTGTATGTAATGCATTTTACTGAGTCTCCAGATGTCTAATCTATTTGTATGGTTTTAATTTCAGTGATGGCACTTTTGTTTTTCATAGACATTCATCTGGGGCTAATATATGTTCTCTTTTAAATATATATAGTACTCTTCTTATTGGTGATTTTTTAAAGTTCTTTAAACATAGCACAAAATCTTTTCTGCCATTTGTTATTTCTCTTGACTCATTCATTATGTCTTCTAAATGCTGAATTATATATTCATGTTCAGCTAAGCTTTATGTGAATCACATAATGTGTGAGTTGAGGGTGCGTCTCTCCAGAGAGTGAATGTACTTCTACAGGCTCCCAGTCTGAGTCCACTGTAAGTTAACCTCTCTGCTTTGTTTCTGCCTGGACCACACAAATGTGAACCTCCAGTGACATGACAGGAGACCTATAAAATGGATTCCCGAAAAGGTGACTTTTATGTTGCTTCTCTTTTCTGGCAAAGTAGGTTTTTCTTGTTCTCCCTATTCACCGAAGGTATTGTTCTTTGAGGGTCCTGGCTTATTGCAGGGGTCTTGGCTCCGATTTCCCAACTTCTTCCGGCCAAGGCCTTTTCTTTTGTCTACCTAAGACAATGCAGACAGAGTGCTCTTGTGCACAGGGATGACAAATGCCTCAAGGACATCTGTGGTTTTGTCACTGGCACACCTTCAGCCTTCCAGCTCTCTGTTTACATCTGTGCTCCAGGGATTTCTCTTACTCCCATGTGATCTCAGTCAGGAGTTTAAAAGAATGTTTGTCACATGTCCTCAATATCTGAAGATGTTTTGAAGTCTAAAATACCTGCTAGAAATCAAAGTCCATGTGTTTTTAAAGGTCCTTTACCTAAACTTACTATATTCTAGAATACTAAAGGTTTGAAAGCTCTGACCTTTACTTAGTCTTTTCTTTGTCTTCAAAGAATTCTGTAGCAAAAATGTTTCACATGCCACCCCTTGACACACACATATCAACACACTTTTGTGCCAAGTACCTACTATGTGTCAGGCACTATCAAGTATTTCAGAATAGCTACCGATCCATACAAAACATTTTAAAAAATATGATCAAGTAGACGGACAGGTTGATACTAAAAGAAATTTACATCTTAACTGCAAGCATTGGCCAAATTTTATTTCTGTTCCATTTACTATGATATCTAGTTTCCACTGATGCCAATAATAATAATATTGTCTACTGCTTAATGTAACTGCAGTATGCTACAATTTTCAATTTTTTTTAATTTGCATAATTTGTTTTCAGTATTAGACCAACTTTGTGGCATAGACAGACTTATTACTGCATTTTCCAGAAATTAAGAGAAAAGCTGGATAATTTTTTTAGGGACATAAAATGTAAGTTAAAGAGGCAGAACTAAAATTCTGGTTTCCAAGCTCCAAGCACAAACCAATCAGAAACAAACAGGACACTTTCCTGTCTAGAGACAAGATGGGGAAGAAGGGGCCACAGCGGCACAGTGGTTAAAAGCATGGCTGCTAACCAAAACATTGGCAAATCAAATCTACTGGCTGTTCTTTGGAAATCCTATGGCGGCGCTCCTCGTCTGTCTTACAAGCTCCCTATGAGTCAAAACTGACTCAACAGCAGTAGGTTTGGTTTTCTTGGTTTATGAGGAAGAAAATCTGTTGGAAAAGAAGACTGTGATTGAGACAGGGAGCCATATGGATAGCTGGGGGCTCCTTTGCATGTATTTTAAACTTTTTTTCTCAACACTGATTACAAAAATGAATGAAAGCTCTTAAGAAAATTTCCAGTTTCCTGAATGCTTCTAATATCTGCCCTATTATTTTCTGTCTTTAAGTCTTCATTATTAGTAAAATAAGAACAATAGAGGCGTAAATGTTAGAACTGTTGTGAAAAATGAGTACAAATTAGATTAAAAATGATCATAGTCAAATCAACATATTCTGAAGAATGCAGATGTGTGTATAAATTATGAGAGCTGGGTTTCAGTGAGTATCAAGGACTTCTACGGGTATGGAATGAAAGGGAGAGTCCTCCAGGCAGGAGATATAAGCATGAAGGTGCAGAGGTGGGAAAGCTCATGGTGCACCCATGGAATGGAGAGTGTAGCTCCTGGGTAATGGAGCATCACAGGCGTGTGCAGCTGGGGGAATTCGGCACAAGTGGAGGAGAAATGTCTTGAGACAGGGATGAGTGAAGACACATCTCAGAGAGCCTCTCCCACTGTGTTAACTGAGGAACAACAGAAAGCTTTTATGGAAGTGAAATAATCAGATCTCTAGAGTTTGTGTGTGTGCGTGCACTCCTGTGCACGTTTACTCTGCTGAAGAGGATTTTTTAGACTGTTTGGCCTACATTTACTTTTTCTTCATTTAATGTCCCCAAAGAGCCTGGGTTACCCAAAGTTCAGAGGACAGAAGGTGCAAATGGACCTTCCAGAGTGATGCAAGAACAAAAATACTGGAAGCTAGAGGTTCAGGGTGTTAACTGTCCAGGGCTGTGTCTTCTAAGGGCACACCAGAACGCCTAAGTGAAGGAGGCATGATTCTTTCCTTAGCACCACAACTTCGCAAGCTGAGTCATGTGGTATATCTACATCTAGAGGCATATCCCAGACAGCTTCAAAAGACACACAAGTTCTGGTTAAAATAATAGAGGGCTTAGCAAGTATGCTAGGTTGCTCTGTGGCTGAATTTCAGTAGAGTGTTATGTTGGAGTTACTTGGGAAACTTCAGCTCTAGTAAGTCCTGCAACATAGGCCTTTGGACTGGACTGGTATATGCTGAAGTCCTGCTCATCCCCTCCCTTATCTTTTTATTTCCAATAAATACTCATGTAAAAAAGAAAAATGTTCACATTAAAAATAGCCAACTAAAAAATACCGGGACTTTACTGAAATGATTTTTCTATCTTGAAAGCAACAACAATTTTAAGATGCAACTTTTCCGACCTTATAGGCAAATCCTTGCAAACCAATAAACTGGAACACTTTGTGAATTCTTATTCTCCTAGTAGATTTGTAGCGACAGCTTTAGGGTCAAAAGTACATTCCTGTTTTAAGTGGCCTACATGGGATCATCCAGTGGAATGGTCCAGTATTACACACACAGCTGTACTCCGAGAAGTAATTTTAGATGTCAGGATAATGTATGTTGGAGCTGTGCAAAACCACAATTCACCAGTGGATCGCAATGCCTTTTGGCAAACTTCTGTTTATTCTATTAGTCTCCTCTGGCTGTACGACGATCTGGGAAGCAGAGGGATTGGAATTTGTCACTTAAGCCATTCATCTCAGCTGCCAAAAGATGGGCACGTTCTGCTTACCTCTAGCATTAAAGCTGGGCAGAGATCCATGTACCATCCTCTAAAAATTTGGTAACTATAGCTCTGAATGAGGACATCCTATCTCAGCAATACAGTCTGAAGAAAACTTCACAACTCTCAGATGGTTTAGATGGTTCCTGTTCTCCTTAGCTGGTTAGAAGAAGTGTGTTTTGCTTTTACCTATACATAATGTAAAACGGTGTCTTGAAATGGTATACTAGAGTTTTAAAATTCTCTATGGCACAAAATTAAAAATGGTGAACTTGTTTTCCTGAAAACACATAAAAACTCCTGAGCTGAGCCCTGATGTATCAAGTTTCAGCCTGAAGAATTTTCTCTGAGCTGATGGTTTATGCTGAAAATGCTGACAGATGTTGAACAGCCTCAGCAAGACAATCTTTAAGGGAGTCCTGAGCAATGGGCCATGGGGCTGCTTTGAAAGTACCAAATTCTTGTTGCTAAACAAGTTTGCTTAAACAGACAAACAAAAAACCAGCATTTGTTATATTAAGTTTTTAATAAAGATTCAGAGAAAGTCATTAATGACTCTCTAGCTGGGACACAAGAAACTTTTTTTGATTTATCTTTCTAACGGCTCAGATAAGAGCAAAACTTCTGGAATCAGCATAAGGCAGACGTGTAAATTAAAAAAAATGCTGCAGGCAAGTCCCTGGAAGCTACAGAATCTACATGGCAAATATCTGATATGTTTCTGGTGGTCATTTTTCTTTGCTGGGACACTAAAATGTGAGTCAGGGCATTAGAAACAACACAGATCTGAGCAGAAACAATTGAGTGTTCATAAATGTTCTTTGGGGATTGCAGGCATTCCCAGGTGAATAATAATTAAAGAATGTCAGTGGATGCAAAAGAATTTTCAGCCGTAAGAGGGGAGGAAGGGTGAATAGTACTTTTGTCCCCATGAGACTTGGAATTCAGACAGGATCCATTTTGAATAATTCCCTTTTAGCCTGCCTACGTTTTCTGATGTTATTTCCGTTAAGAATGAGAGAACAATCTCCTTTCTCCCTGTGTCCTGAACTGTTTAGCAGTGTTACGTTACTACAGCTGTCAGGTTATGCAGAGATGAGTTCCCTGCTGACATAAAAAGATTTTATGAATTGTGTCCTGTGAAAAAAGGAACAAAAACCTTTATAAAGTAAGGATAGAGTATGTAAGAACCCAAGCCTTTTTCTTCTCTCGCAGTCTTTGGCATACTCCAGGCTTTGACATTCTAAGAGACTGACAAACATATTTCACTCTACTGCTATGCCTGGGGAACTGTTTTTAACATTAATTTTTCTCCAAAGCAAAGTGCTTCCTTTCTTTCTCTCTAATTTAACTAGACTGATAGTTAAACAATATCCTAAAAATCTGAATGCTTCATGAATAGTCATGTGGCAAAGAATGTTGGCTTGGCATGGAGAAAAAAATTCTAGATCTTTAATTCATCAGCATATTAAGTCATTAACAGGAGGGATATTCCCATCTAGCAGAAACATACTTACAAACAAGATAAAAAGGAAGGGCATGAAAATTGTGAGAGAAATCAAAATGTTATTACTGTACCAAAAAACCACGAAGAACTAAGATTACAAGACAACTACCACTAATCACCTAGAAGAAAAAAATAATCTATATAGCTTATATCTTCCTGTTGGAAAAAATGACAGAGTGCCTACTAGCTTTGGAATGTTTGTACAGTTTGAAAAAAGAGTCACTCTTTTTATTTTTAGAAAGCTACTTATGTCAATTTTTATGGCTAACACTGTATAAAATGGGAAATCCAGGACACTTAATTCTGCTCATAAGGAATCTGTACATGGATCAAGAGGGAGTTGTGCCAATAGAACAAGGGGACACTACATGGTTTAAAGTCAGGAATAGTGTGTGTCAGGGTTGTATCCTTTCACCATAACTTTTTAATCTGTATGCTAAACAAATAATCTGAGAAGCTGGATTATATGAAGAAGAAAGAGGCATCAGCATTGGAGGATGACTCATTAACAACCTGCATTACACAGATGACACTACCTTACTTCGTGGAAGTGAAGAAGATTTCAAACACTTACAGACGAAGATCAAGGACCACAGCCTTCAGTACAGATTGCATCTCAACATCAAGAAAACAAAAATCCCCACAACTGGCCGGTAAGTAACATCAGTATAAATGGAGAAAGGATTGAGGTTGTCAAGGATTTCATTTTCCTTCAGTCCACAATCAATGGCCACAGAAGCAGCAGTCAAGAAATCAAAAGATGCTCTCTTTAAAGTATTCAAAAGTAAAGATGTCACCTTGAAGACCAAAGTGCAACTGACCCAAACCATGGTATTTTCAAATGCATCATACGTATGTGACAGCTGGGCAATGAACAAAGAAGACAGAAGAAGGATTAATGCCTTTGAATTGTGGTGTTGGAGAAGAATGTTGAATGTACCATGGACTGCCCAAAGACCAAACAGATCTGTTCTGGAAGAAGTACAACCAGAGTGCTCCTTGGAGGCAAAGATGGTGAGACTGCATCTTATATACTTTGGACATGTTGTCAGGAGGGATCAGTTCCTGGAGAAGGACATTGTGCTTGGTGGAGTGGAGGGTCAGCAAAAAAGAGGAAGACCCTTGGTGAGATGGACTGACACAGTGGTCACAACAATAGGCTTATGCATAAAAACGATTGTGGACATGGCACAGGACTGGGCAGTGTTTTGTTCTGTTGTACACAGGGTCACTGTGAGTCAGAACTGACTCAACAGCACCTAACAACATCCCA
Source organism: Heterohyrax brucei (assembly GCA_028571685.1). Taxonomy (NCBI): domain Eukaryota; kingdom Metazoa; phylum Chordata; class Mammalia; order Hyracoidea; family Procaviidae; genus Heterohyrax; species Heterohyrax brucei. The sequence goes on from CM053140.1 coordinate 204,867,126, forward strand.
CATGTACTCCATATACCACTCATCTGCCTTTTATTGTGCTGCAGTGGCTTGCATGTTGCTGTAACACTGGAAACTACACCACTGATAATTCAAATACCAGCATGGTCAACCACAATGAACAAGTTTTGGTGGAGTTTCCAGACTACAACAGACTGGGAAGAAGGACCTGGTAACATACTTCTGAAACAACTTGCCAAGGAAAACTTTATGGACAGCAGCAGAACGTTGTTTGATATAGTACCGCAAGATGAGCCCTTCAGGTTAGAAGGCATTCAAAATACTACTGGAGAAGAGTTGCCTCCTCAAAGTAGAGTCAACCTTAGCAATGTGCATAGAATAAAGCTTTTGGGAATTTTATTTGCTGATGTGGTATGACACAAAATGAGAAGAAACAGCTGTAAATATTCATTAATAATCAGAAGGGAGGATATACAAAGTATGAATCAAGGAAATCTGTAAGTTGTCAAAAATGAAATGGAACACTTGAAGACTGATATCCTAGGCATTAGTGAGCTGACATGGATTGGTATTGGCTGTTTTGAATTGGACAGTGATATGACTGTACTATGCTGGGAATGACAAACTGAACAGCAACAGTGTCAGAACGAACATTTTAAAATCAACTCTGAAATACAGTGCTGTCAGTGATAGGATGATATCCATATGCCTTCAAGGAAGACTAGTCAATATAACTGTTATTCAAATTTACACACCAACCAATGATGCCAAGTGAAGAAACTGAAGATTTTTACCAAATTATACAGTATGAAATTGATCAAACATGCAATCAAAATGCATTGATAATTACTGATCACTGGAATGTGAAAGGTGGAAACAAAGAAGAAGGATCAGTAGTTGGAAAACATGTCCTTAGTGATAGAAATGACTGGAGATTGCATGACAGAATTTTGCAAGACTAATGACAGTCATTGGAAATATTCTTGTTTCAGTAATATAGTCAGTGGCAACCATATTTTTAAGTAAATGAGTTTTCTACATCTGATTGCCAATGGTTCCCCCTCCAGCAAGGTATTTTCTTATGTACTGCTGTGCCAATGTATTTTTTTAAATGCTGCAGTTAAAAAAAACACACACACACAACTCAACAGACTGTGTTTAAAGAAAATAACTTGTGGGGGAAGGACATGGCTGGCAAACAAATGTAGAAGGTGAACATTATTTATGTAAAAATAGGGTATACATGTGGAACTCACTGGATGGAATACACAGGAATCAAATCAACTACATCTTTCAGAAGAGATGACGAAGAAGCTCAATACTGCTCGTCAGAACAAGGCCAGAGACTGACTGTGGAAAAGACAATCAACTGCTCATATTTAATTCAAGGTGAAGCTGAAGAAAATTAAAATGTCCATGACAGCCAAAATATGTTTAGAGACCATTTGAAAAGGGAACTTCCAGAACTTCGAGCCAGATTCAGAAGAGGACATGCAATGATATCACTGCTGATGTCAGATGGATCCTGACTCAAAGTAAAGAATACCAGAAAGGTGTTTACTTGTGGTTTATTGACTGTGCAGAGGCATGTAACTGTGTAGACCGTAACTAATTATGAAAAACATTGTGAAGAACAGGACTCCAGAACACTTAATTGTGCTCATACAGAAACTGCACATAGACTAAGCGGCCAATTGTTCAAACAGAACAAGGTGATAGAGCATGGTTTAAAATCAAGAAAGGTATGTGTCAGCGTTGTATCCTTTCATCATAGTTATTCAATCTGTATGCTGAGCATACAACACAAGAAGCTGGATTATATGAAGAAGAATGCAACCTCAGGACTGGAGGAATACTCAGTAATAACCTGTGATATGCAGATGACACAACCTTGCTTGCTGAAAGTGACGTGGGCTTCAAGCACTTATGGATGAAGATCAAAGACTATAACCTTCAGTATGGATTACACCTCAACATAAAGAAAACAAAAATCCTCACAAATGGACCAGTAAACAACATTTTGATCAACAGAGAGGATATGACATGCATAGGGCAGAAAGGAGGAATGTGCTGTCACTGGGAGAGGAGAGCAGTAGGAGCTGCACATAGGTGGGCATGCGAATTTAAACTGGAATGTAGACTTTCACTCAGTCACAATAAATAAACTGAAAAGAAAAAACAAAGAATACTCTTTGGCCAAAATGACCCACACAACATGTGGGTTCTTTAGAGGATTGGTGAACACTGTCTTTGTTTCTGTCCTAGTGAACTCAACTCAGTGGATGAAAGTTGGGGAATTTCTTTCAGCTTAATTTATAAAACAGACATCTGGCAATGACACATTACCTTGATATGAAATTCAGAATGTTTTATAATGAATTTCATGTTAAAATGAGCTAAAACGGATGGTCACTAGGTCCAACACTGCATCACACTACAATCCAGGCCAAGCCAAGTGCCGTCGAGTCGGACAATCCAGGAGACAAGATAAAAAATGGCCACTTAGGGAAAGTAGGAAGGGAAAATGATACCACCGACTGTGAAAGCTATCTGTGCACCAGTGAAGGACTGAACTTGTATACTAACACTGCCAGCAGCAGGCACCTACTGAGAACTTCTAAGCGCCACAGACTGAAGTAAGTGCTCTACTGATTTTATTTTTTTCATCTAATCATGAAAATAATCTTTGAGGGGTATGCACTATTGTCCCCAGTTTTCACATGAGGAAACTGAGACAGAAACAGTTTCAGTAATGTGTCTAGTCAGCGGAAAAGCCAGAATTCCAAATGTTCCATATGTTCAGAATACTTTAAGTGGGTGATCAAGTATGTGGTGGAAGAACAAGCGTTCAAGAATCCTAGAGAAATGTAATGCAAAAAGTGATACTCCCAAGTATCTCTCTGGGGAGCAGGAACAACCTGACATTGGGAGTGGTGGTTATTAAAAGGCGACCCTGAATGTCTCCTGTTTGGGCCTCCTTAAGTGATGTAAGTTACACCTTTTACTTACTGCCATGGACTGATTTGTGTTCCCCAGAAAATACGTGTAGAAATTTGGTGAGGCCATGATTATTGGTACTGTGTGATGTTCCTAAATGTCGGAAATCTTGCCTCTGTGACATTACTGAGGGTGGATGATGGGGGAAGGGAGGAGAGTTGTGTTGGTGGGCAGGACTCAGTGTGTGAGATTGTGTTGTGCCTTGAGGTAGTCTCCTGAGATATAAAGGAAAGAAGTTAGCAGAGAGACTGGGGGACTTCATAACACCAAGAAGCTGTGGGAAAGCTGAGCGTGTCCTTTAGAAAGGACTGGGGTCCCTGCGTCTCTGAAGGTTCCAGTCTGGGGAAGATTGATGACAAAGACCTTCCAGATAAAGCAAAGAAAGCCTTCCCCTGGAGCGCACACCCTGAATTCAGACTTGTGGTCTACTGGATTGTGTAAGAATAAAATTTCTCTTTTTGAAGCCATTTACTTGTGGTATTTTTGTTAAATCCGCACTAGCAGACTAAGACATTTACTGGCAAGGCTATTGGGAAAATGGCCCTTGAAAGGGTTGGTGGCACTACTTTAGAATTTGAATTTACCATTTCTCAGTTACGTGAAATTAGATAAATTATTCAGTCTCTGCATACCTTAGTCTCTTACATCAAATGGAAGTAAAACTTACTCATACAGATTTATTTTGAAAACTGAATGGCATTTTTAAAAGTACCAGTACAAAGCCTGATACAGGGATTAAGCAAAGGCTAGTTCCTTCCTCCTTTCTGTACCTAAATAAGTTTTACTAAAATTTTCATGTTAAAAAAATTGTCCCTAAGTTTTCTTCCAGCTTTTTCAGTTAGTGGGTTTCATGATTTTGTTACTTTTCTTGTTTGCATTGGGTGGGAAACCCTGGTGGTGTGGTGGTGAAGAGCTAACTATGAGGTTGGTGGTGTGAATCTACCACGTGCTCCTTGGAAACCCCATGGAGCAGTTCTACTCTGTCCTGTAGAGTCAGTATGAGTCAGAATTGACTCCACGGCAGTGGGTACATATGGATGTGTGATAAACCTTGGTGGAATATTTTAAAGAACAGGGCAGAGGAATCAGAAGATAAAAACCTGAGTCCTGGCTGTACCATTTATCCACAGAATATTTGCATAGGTTAACAGTTTGTAAAGATTCCATTTCCTTTGTAGGTGGATCTATCCTGGATTCAAGATATTACTTTTCTTTGGTGTTTTGTCATTTGACCATGACATGCCTAGGTACACATTTGTTTATCATTCTTTGAAAATATTCTTTGGAATTTGTTGGGTTTCCTGATTATGAGGATTTGTGTAGTTCAACAATTTTAGAAAATTTTCTGTGTGTCTACCGGACTGTCTCTCTCCTCATCCTCCCATGTCTCCGAAATGTGTTTCTAGTACACAGAATTGGCTCAGTCATAATCCTTGATTCACAAAATACTCTCATCATCTATGGATTAATTTTAATTAGGTGTTTATATTTTTAATTAGTTGCTTTTATAACTTAATAAACCACAAAAAGCAAGCTGTGCTGTCAAGTTGATTCAACTCATAGCGACCCTCAGGGACAGAGCAGAACTGCCCCACAGCGACTCCAAGGAGGACCTAGTGAGTTTGAACTCCTGAAATTATGGTCAGCAGCCATAGCTCTTAACGACTATGCCACAAAGGTTTCCTACAGCTTAATAAGCACTTGTGAATTCTTTGCCAAAAAACAAAAGCTAGGGCTCTTTCAATAACCTGTACCTTACTCGTATATCACCTTCCACTGACTCACCCCCTGCGTCTTCCCACCCAAGGAAACCAGCAATGATAACAACTGTCATTACTTCCGTTGTTTTACTGCATCTATACGTAGTCTTAGAGATCTATTTTTAATTTTATAAAAATAATTTAATGTCTTTTTCAGTTATATGGCTAACTCATGCCACTGTAGTTTCCTTGCTCAGATGCTGTCTAATTCTCCAATTTGTGAACATACTACAATTTATTCACTTAGCCTTCCACTTATGACCCATTTGGTTGATTCCAGGTTTTCACTGTTACAAACAGTGCTGCTATGAACATTCTGCTCTGACTTCTTTGAATATTGCCTCTTCCTCATTCTTTCTATTATCTCCTTCTAGAACTATATTTAGATATATGTTAGACCTTCTCAAGATATGACCTTTATTGTTTTCTTTCTGGGCTTATTCTGGTCATTTATTCATTCTACTATACATCCTTCAACTCATCAGTTCTTCATTCATTCTACATCTAATCTGCACCACAGATTTTTTTTAATGCAGTGACTGTATTTCATTTTGAGAAGCTACCCCCCCATAAGCATGATCTTTCTTGCTCAAATTTACAAGTTTCCCTTTTGTTTCTTAAATATATTAAACATTCTAATTTCATTTCTGTGCCTGAAAGTTCCGTTATCTTATCTTTTGAAGTCTGATTTGCTATCTGCTGTTTCTCCTGGCTCTCTGCAGTGGCTTCTTTCCTTGTGCTCCTTGTGAGCTGTTCATTTTTCTTGGAACTCTATCTGAGGGAATTACTTAAGGCCTGGGTTGAACTTGCATTTTTCCAGAAAGGATTTATGTTTGCTTCTGTTAATTTTCTTTGGGTTTCTACTAATCAGGGAGAATAGAATTCTGTACTCAAGTTTTTTTTTATTATATACATGTAGTATAATTTCAGACCTCATAGTCACATGAGGGCAAGCTGATATCCGTGTACTCTAAAGACAGACACTCTACCCCTTTCCATTTAGTGTGAAGGTCAATGCAAGATAACTTCCTCTGTATCTTTCTAAACACTGGGTTTATTTCTAGTACACCCTTAGATTAAGGGGAGAGAATTCTGTAGTACCAGTCTCAGAACTGGGGTGTCCTAAGCTTTACCAGCTGTTTCCCAGGTGTTCTTCCGCCATCATAATGCAGACTCAAGATTTCCAGTTTGTGTGAAACCATTATGATGAAAGCCATTTCTTGCAGTCACTTTCCTCCCAGGTTGTCTCCTACTCTCATTTCACTTTCTGGCCTCTGTGGATTCTGTCCCTTCTTTCCATTTGGCAATGCATTTAAAAACATATTTCATATATTTTATTCTGCATTTTAACTGTAATTGGGAGTGTTAGCTGGGGTATCTTGTCTGTCATTCTGTTGAAAGTAGAAATCAAACTGTTCCCATTTCAACATTTAGCTCCCGTTGCAACAGCTTCTTTCCTTCCAGCCCTACATCCTTGTATATTTGCTCACTCTTAGTATAAACACCCTTACAACAACACAAAGATAATCCCATGTTTAAAATTCTTCAGTGATGCCAGAGGACTTTCAGCATAAAGTAAACTCCCATCCATGGCATACAAAGTCCAGAAAGATCTGTCATCCGTCTGCTACCCCATCCCCATCCTGCCTCAGCTTCCTCAGTACATCTTCATATACACCTGCCACAGTCACAGCCATCTGCCTTCACTGTCCTCCCACAGTCCACTATTACTTTTCTCAACCTTTACATATACTGCTTCTCTACTTACATCTACTCCCCTTCCTCTGGCATTCTCCCAGCTTCTTATTAATATCCCTGGAGTTACTACTTCTTCAAAGCACTTTCTGATCCACCTCTTTGCTTCTCAAGAAAACATACTTAGGTCCTTCTCATCTCTGCTTCTTAATATAACTATTATAGCAGTTACCACGTGAAAAACAAAAAGTAAACACAAATATGCTGCTGTCGAGTCAATTGTGACTCATGGCAACCCCATGTGCTACAGAGCAGAATGTCTCCATAGCATTTTCTTGGCTGTAATTTTTACAGAAGTAGATTGCCAGGCCTTTCTTCTGTGGTACCACTGGGTAGGTTCAAACCTCCAACCTTTAGGTTAAGACTCAAGTGTAAGCTGTGCCAACCAGAGCCAAGTGCTGTTGAGTCGGATCCAACTCCTGGCGACCGACCTCCTTTGTCACTGCAGGTGACAAAAATTGATTTTCTTTTCAGTCTTCGTATTAGACTAGGGCTCGTTGAGAACAGAGACTATTCCATGCTGCATACGTAGCACTGAACACAGTGCCTGATACATACATGGAAGGCACTAACTGAATGTCTGTAAACGAATAAGTGAATCAAGTGGGCACAATTACATTTAAGAATTTGGTAAACTTGGGGAAAAAGACTTCCAATGGTTAACACTGTCTGTGTGTGTGTGTGGGGGGGGGGGGCACAGGTGTGGGTGATAGTGTGTGGGATTTAGATTAACCATGCTTTATAATTAGCATAATTTCATGACTTTCATCAATAGAGAAAACCAAGAGGTAACTTTCCATTCACTCTGTCCTAAGTTTTGAGATGCTGATACAACCTTAACTGCCTCTGAAGCCAAATTAATAAGGAGAAAAGGAAGAGACGTTAGTTCACAAAGGAAGACCTTCATTCACAATGGTCTGAGAACTGTTTCTCTATTATTTTCTCTAGCACAATCAATTTCTCTTTCTGAAGGGAACTCAAATGAGAAATCACGATACAGCTGAGAAAGTAGTTTTGAAAAACATTTTAAAATATGATGAAACCGAAGCTGTCTTTCTGATTCCTTTCTATAAAATTGCAGAGATAATTGTTAGGGTCTCAGGCTCACGTCTTTGAATAGTTTGGAAAGGGATTCTTATTTTCTTTATGAACACAATTATGTTGTTTGCTTTTCTGATGTCATTTTTTTTCCCCTCAAAATTTAAACCACCATCCATTAACACTTTGAAGCAATTTCCTAGTCTGAAGACAGTGAGCTTAGTCTCATCATGAAGACACTGCGAGGAAGGAAGACACACTGCAGAGATTCCCTCTGACCAGCCAGAAGCATGAAGATTTGACTGTGGTTCAGCCTATGGCGCCATCAGTTGGGCTCCAAGTCAAAAGCTGTGGAAGGAGGTGATTAGCAGGAACTTGCAACCGCCCAGCTGGCAACAACAGACTTCTTATAGCTGCTGGGAAAGCGAGTAGGAAGAGATTCAGAAATATTCTCTAAAATAATGCTTCTCCTTTAGAATGGATGCTTATAATTACAGACCTATTTTCAAGGACAAAATGTTAACTTTTATGAACACTCACAGTGATGCATTCTAAGGTGTCAATGTTTAATTGCAGAGTTCAGCCACTAGCAAGGAAAATCATTACATCTTCCGATTCAATCAGAAGATAAGAGCAGAAGGCAATACAACACCTTCTAGCCAACTCACACGGGTGAAAGGGGAACCTGCCCTGGGCATAGCGACCACCAACAATTCTTGGCAAAAAAAGGTGCAACTCTCCACTCCATTAACTGTAGCAGAAATTAAACCAGGGGGAGGCATTTTGCCAAAGCAATGAAAATATAATTACAAAGGTCACATTCTGAGGCTAGAGTTCTCCGAATCTCTGGCCAGGCTGTTGATTTCTTAAAGTTGAGTGTTAAATGGAAAGAAATTGGCTACATTTGAGCTGCTAGATTTGGCCATAGAGATGTGATCATTTACAGATGAAGGCGAAGGAGCCCCAAAGAGAAGACTGTGTTCCAAATTGACCAGCTGAAGGAAAGTTTATATTTAAAAAAAAATAATCACTTGGTCAGTGGCTCATGGGGAAAGAATTCTTAAGCTTTCTTCAGGGAAACCCCAGTAAATAACATGTATAATAAAATGGAGATGGTGCTGTCTGTTTTGTTGGGCCATCCAGTCCACATACTAAACCATTTGGCAGGAGAAAAGGAATGTTCTGAACACGATTCTCTCTGGGAAACCCCAGAACAGCAAAGGCTACTGTGGCTTCCTTACAATTTTACAGAATATTCTGTATCTGAGACTCACATGTGAAATAAAAACTTGGAAGAAATATGGGAAAAAAATCTGCTTTTTGTTATAAGGTTGAGGATTTTCAGTCGGTTGCTTCCATGATTCACACAGCATTTCTCCCCTCTGAAACACAAAACCACGTATCATAAAAAACAACACTGGCTAGAGTTAATTCTTCCTGCCTTGTCCCTAGGAGAATCAACTGCTGTGTGTGCCCCACATGACATACATGAGAAGTGAATGAAAGTTCTCAGCCTGCATCAATTTACTGGAATGTGGTGTAAATCATATACTTTAAAAGGGATCTGGAACGCTACTTTTTTTTTTTTTTAATGTGGGTTTAACTGACATAATCTGTAACAGTTTCAGTTCCTCTCTTTTTAATTAGCAAAAGCTTTTGGAATTTTGTTGTTGTTGGTTTCTAAGAACATTGTGCAAGAAAAAAAGGTTGAGCAAAATAAAATGTACTCTAAATGACCAAAGAAAGTCTGATCTGTCGGGGACAGGAATGGTCCGAGATTCACTATTCCCCAACCTCCTACCCAGAATGCTTTGTTTGAGCCACACAGTGTCTAATCAGCAAGTCTTTAGATTATTTTATGTTAATTAAAATTATGGTTAGTTTCAGAGGCTAATGTATACATGTACATGTGGCTTCAAAGGTTTCCCAAATTACTGGTTGAACCCCTTTGCCTGGGGCAAGCCTGATCTGTGATAAAACTGACCACATTAAACCCAGTTTATGACAATGAAGTTTTTTTTTTAACTCAATGGGCAAAATGCATTGTGCAGATTTCTAAAAAACAAACAAACAAAAGCCTCATTTTAAAATATTCTTTCAGGCTGCCCCCTGAAAAATTAAAAATAAAAAGGAAAATTGTAAAAAGAACAAAGGAACTAGCTCATATCAGAAAAAAACAGCATTGCAGATTAGTCGGTGGCAATGGATTAAGATAGAACAAGATTGTGACAGATTGTGACTTGTACAATTTTCTTGTTTTTTTTTACTATAAAAATATTTCAATATATTGATTTAGTGAGAAGAAATCCTACAGAAAAAAAAAAGATCAATGAAAAGTGGTTAATACAATTTATTCTCTACTGTGGGTTGCCCAGAGTATAAACATTGCAGTGAGTGCTCAATGTTTGTCAATTACTGTAAAAAAGTGGCCAGTATAAACCTTGCTGGTAATGGCTGCAGAGAGACTGTGGGTGGGAGCTAGGAAGGAGACAGATCTTCAAGACTCAAGCAAAAAGAAGTTGGGAACAGAAATGGAGAGAGATTCTCCTGTGGAGGAGAGGCAATCAATCCACAACTTATAATACAAGAGAATGTGTCCACCTACATTTGATTCTGGTCATGTATTAAATTCTCAGGATAAATTTAACCCAAATAATTTGGATGAGACATACTCTTTATTTGCTTCCTCATTATCTACTCCTTGGCTCAGGACCTTACCATGTCTCTTCTTGATTTACAAGAGTTTCCTGGCTGATACCACATGATCCAGCTATCTCACTCCTAGCAATATATCCTAGAGAAGAACCATTACACGAATAGACAAATGCCAACCTACGTTCATTGCAGCATCACTCACAACAGTAAGCAATGGAAACAACCTAGATCCTTATCAACAGACAAATGCATAAATAAACTATGGCACATAAACACAATGGAATTTTATGCAATGATAAAGAACAATAATGAATCTGTGGAACATCTCATAACATGGAGGGCATTATACTGAGTGAAATAAGTTAATCACAAAAGGACAAATATTGTATGAAACTGATATTATACAAAAAAACCTCATGGAAAGGTTTACACACAGAAAGAAACAATCTTTGACAGTTACTAGGAAAAGGAGGGGAGAGGAGGGAAAATCACTAAATAGACAATAGAAAAGTGGTAACTCTGGTGAAGGGTAAGACAGCACCCAACAGTGGGGAAGTCAACACAACTTGACCAAGGCAAGATCATGGAAGATTCATAGACACATAGATAAATCCAAACTCCCTGAGAGACCAAATTACTGGGCTTAGGGCTGACTATAGTCTCAAAAGACATATTGCTCAATTAGTATAACACAGTTTGTAAACAAAATGCTCTACATTCTGAATGGGGCGTAGTATCTGATATCTTAGAAGCTTGTGAACAGCCATCTAAGATATTACACTGGTCCCACCCCAGATGAAGTAAAGGAAGGTGAAGAAAACCAAACACACAAGATTAGTTCTGAGTGCTAATGGACCTCAAGTACTACAGCCTCCATCAGACTGAGTCCCGCGCTGGCTACCACTGCTGACTGCTCTGACAGGGATCACAAAAGGTGGTTCCCAGTAGAAGCGGAAAAAAGTGTGGAACAAAGTTCTAGCTCACTAGTTAGACTAACTTACTAGTCTGACAGACTAGAGAAACCCTCAGATTACAGCTCTCAGATACCATTTTAACTCAGTACTGGAGTCATACTTGAGGTTTATTTAGCCAAAGATTGGACAGGCCCATAAAACAAAATGAGACTAAATGGGCACACCAGCCCAGGGCAAGGATGAGAAGGGTGGAGGTGACATGAAAGCTAGTAATGTGGAACCCAGAACTGAGAAGGCACATGGTGTTGACACATTGCAGGGTTGGCAACCAATGTCACAAAACAGTGTGTATATCAGTTGTTTAATGAGAAACTAATTTGATGTGTAAACTTTCATCTAAAACAAAAAGAAAAAGAAACTCCTGACTGGTCTCCTGGCTTGCATTAAATTCATCTTCACACTGCTGCTAGACTAAACAATCTGAAACCTCACGCTGACCTTTCATAGCTTCTCAATAGCAGCAGGGTGAAGTACATTATCCTGGGTGACCTGATCCCCTGCCTGCTGTCTGGACACATGCCCCGCCCTGCCACTCCTGACCTCAGTGTGTCAAGTGTCCCAGCATGTGATGCCTTTCCCACCCATCCCCCAGGCTACTAGGCACTCCTATATGAGCTGAGAAACCATGAACATACCTTTGATCATACTCTATTGTAATTTTCTGTTAGGTAGTGAGCTTGTTAAGGACAAAAATCATGTATTAGTCATCTCTGTAGTTCTAGCACCTAAACCAAAAAACAAAACAAAAGAACAAACTTGTTGCTGTTGACTCAAACAGCACTATAGGACATAGAAGAAATACTCCAATAGGATTTCCAAGGAGAAGCTGTTGGATTCAAACTGCAGAACTTCTGATTAGCAGCCAGGCTCTTAACTTCACGACCAGGGCTCCCTGCAGTTACTTAATATTGAACTGACCCAATGTGAAGTATGAGAACAAGTAAGTGATATCAAATTCCAACAAACAGGACAGGCAGGAGTGATGAAAGAAGGCTGGCTCTAGGCTACCCTCACTTACCAGACTGGGCAATTACCTAGGAAAACCTGGGCAGATACACTGGCCTCCCAAAGTGATGGAAGATTCAGGAAACTGTTGCCCCTAAATGTGGCTGAACACTCAGTGTTTGTTTCACCTCCAGTGCTTTGACCCCTAAGTACAGCATGGCAACAACCTACTGCAAACAACAAGACTTTGCTGGTACAGAAGTCCTGCAAAGCTTGGACACCACTAGTTCCTGGCCTAGTGACTAACTCTCCATTTCTCATAACAGGGCAAGTGTGCTTGACAGAGATGAAGTTGTTACAGCAATATGAGCTAATGTAAATGTTCTAGAAACAGATTAGTGGGAAAATACACAGAAATACATTAAGCAGTTTGGGTATACATTTTTAAGAAAAGCGTTTTATCGCTTTTCTCTCAATGGAGAAAGTACAAGAAACCAATACTGCCAGAAGTCATCAAAGAAATTTGGTTAGAGACAGACTCTAAAATAACCCTAAGATGGAAGAACCTTTTACTCATTGAAAAGGAAAAATTTAACATACCAAATTTGACCAAATATTTCACAATCAGAGATTGCCCCCAACTCCCCTTCAAAAGTAATCAAACTTTATTTTCCATTTGGAAAACCAAAGATCCACAAACATCACGGGCAAACTTGGCAAAGCACAAAGTATGGAAATCTCCAATGAGAGAAAATGTGACTACAGCTTTTAAAAATTAAAAAAATAATTGCAAAAAGTTTGGAAAATTGAAAACAAACAAAAACCTTTATACTCACACAGATAGACTTTCCATTACTTGCATATGTCAAGTTCAGATTCATTTTCATTCTGGAATTAGAACTAAAAGGAAGTAGTTGTCATATGATATCTAACAAGTTTGCAAACTTGACACCATGCAATTATGCCAGTAGCACTGGACACACAACTTGGTAAGGTTTCATAACCTTGGTGTATCACTGTCTCATAGCTGTGTTTATATCAATATGTGGTGGTGTCTTGCTGAGTGGCATTCATTACTGTTGCTGCATGTTGTGTGCCACTGCGAGAATGTCAGAATGTGAATTAGAGCAAGGAAGAAAATATTAAATTTCTTGTTAAACTTGGCAAGAGTGGAAGTGAAATCAGGCACATGTTGGTTCAAGTTTATGGGGATAATGCTATGAAGAAAATGGCAGGTACAAATGGATTAAATGTTTTTCCAAGGGGAGAGGAAGCATCACTGATGAAGGGACATCAGAGTAGCCAGTAACTAGCAGGACTGATGAAAACATTGCAAAAATTTGTCCAACTATGCGTCAAAATCATTGGCTGACTGTTAGAAGCATAGCAGACTAAGTAAACATTGACAGAGAAACAGGAAAATCTTGGCATGAGAAAGGTGTGTGCAAAAATAGTCCCAAAGGAGCTCACTCATGAACAAAAGCAAAGGAGAGTCGAAGTTTGCCAAGACCTTTTGGAGAGGCAAGACAATGTTTTCAACCATGTTATTATTGGTGGTGAAACATGGGTGTACCAATATGACACTGAAACAAAGCTTCAAAGTGCACAAAGGAAATCAGCGAATTCTCCACTGTCAGTCCAAATCAAGAGTCCAAATGATGTTGCTAAACTTTTTTGATATCAGAGGGATTATTCATTATAAATTTGTAACAACTGGACAAACAGCCAAGTTTACTATTTGGAAGTGTTGAAAATACTGTGTGAAAAAGTTAGATGAAAATGACTGGAATGTTTCTCCAGCAACTCATGGCTCTTGGATCACAGTGCATCAGCTCACACAGCACTGTCTGTGAGGGAGTTTTTAATTGGTAAATGGGGAGTTTTTAACCAATAAACAAATAACTGTATTGGAACATCCTAACTACTCAGCTGATGTGGCACCCAGTGACTTTTTTCTTTACCTGAAGATAAAGCAAATATTGAAAGGAAGACATTTTGATGACATTCAGGACATCAAGGGTAACACAATGACAGTTTTGATGGCCATTCCAGAAAGAGTTGCAAAATTGCTTTGAAGGGTAGACTAGGAGCTAGTGTTAGTGCTCCCCAAAGGCACTTTTTGTGGGATGAGTTCGTGAACTTAATTGTCAGACCTTGTACACTCAGGCTCATCAAGAAAACTCCCCAAAGATTTTCAGAGCTCCATAACACAAAGGTACAAAGAGAAGGGTAATGACTTCCCTGAGCAAACAAACAGACAAAAGAGAGTGAGTTGGCTATGCATTCTCAGGGCAGACACCTGGCAGTGCCTACTGTGGCTACGTGCCATGAAGAAATGTCTTAGACCTCTCTCGGCCATCCCTCTAACTGTGAGACTTCCAACAGTCCTTTACAAGGAAGAACTGAATGACTCCCCACAATGGGAGTCAGAGCTTGAATGGAATCCATCCACAAGCTCCCTGCCCTACAGGCAAAAAGATTTGCTACTATTGACAGGGACTTGGGAGGGTGTGATTAGAAAGCTGAATTTCAGGTTTCAGAAAACCCAGACTTAGGCATGATTCTTAACCATCACACCAACCCGCCTCAGTGAAATCAAAGGCTATGGGTTTAAAATCTTCTTTGGTGGTGGCAGAAGAGAAGTACAGTTTGTTAGCTTATACTATGCTGCTTTCAGTACTTACAGCAATAATTTCAAGACTTTAGAGGTCAACAGAATCACTTTAGTAGTTTGTTTAAAATGCATATTCCTTACCTCTATCCTCAGATATTCTAATTTAGAAGACTCACAGTAGTCTGGGGCCTGTATTTTCAACTTACACCTTGAAGAATTCTGATGCACATGAGATAAGGCACTTTGAGCAAACTGAGACTAGCGGCTGGTCAGAGTCCTCTTGTCTGTATTGCAAGTGTGTTCTGCATTGAACACTGATGTCACAACATGGCAACAGGTAGTTTTAAAAGACTGAAGAAGGGCATTTAATCAAACAAATTCAGCAACTGCAGTACTGAGCAAAAATTACATTTTCTTTTTTTCAATTCTTTTCAAAAATCTTTAAAATGCTAATGTGTTCTTTGTCTCATTAAAAAACTATGCAACCAACTCCTTTGATCAAGTCTTCCTCATTTTCTTTTAAACAGGCTGAATATATGTGGCTACTACAGTGCTTTTATATAAAAACATATAAATACAGAGGACTCTTGAAGATGGTAATGCTTTAGCAGACAGGTGTATCAGAGTATTAGGAGTGCTCAGGACAGACTTGAGCAAAGAAGTGGTATCATGAACATACTATGAATGTAAAAACCATGCAGTAGCTCACTAACAGCTCGACTGATGTTGTATTAGGGCATTACCAAACAGTAAGTTCTTGGAAAGCAAAGCTACCAGTAGGTCTAGAATCAGAGAAATTTGGCAAAGCTTAAAAGAACATACAGGCATAAACAATAACAATAATACTGAATACAGCCAATACCTTTTGAGAAGTTAGTTTCTGGCAGTGTATTAACTCATTTAGTCTTTGAGAGGAAAGAATTATCATCAAGGACCTTTTAACAAATGAAGAGAGGCTCAAAGCAACTTGAGCAAAGTCACCCAGTTATTACATGGCAGAGCTGGGATTTGGGCTCAGACTGGCACTTTTAAACTCTGCATTTCTTTGTCTTATATAATCAGTCGGAAGGTTTGCAGAAAAGAAACTATCACAGAAGCAGTGGCTGGGCAGGGGAGCGGGGAACACTGAAATAAAAACTAAGCTGGCAGGTGTTATGGATTGAGTTATGTACCCCAAATATGTGCTGTAAATCATAACCTCTGTGCCTGTGTTATAATGCTGTTTGGGAATGGGTTATCTTTGTTATACTAATTATGCAGGATTAGGGTACATTTTAGGCCAGTATCTTCAGATATAAAAGAGATTTAAACAAGCAAGCAGAACAGAAGTGGGGAAGACACCTGCCCGGTCACGTATAGTTTGCACAGGGGTAGAAGCTCAGAAGAGACAAAAGCCATCTTTCAAAGCTGACAGAGAGAAGAAAACTTTCCCAGACCCAGCACCCTGAATTCAGACTTCTAGTTTACTAAACTGTGAGAAAATAGATTTCTGTTTGTTGAAGCCCACTCATGGTATTTGTATTATAAGAGCACTAGATAACTAAGACAGTAGGGTAGGAAGTGCTATACTCCTCTCCTTCTACAGAGAAAGGAGAAAAAAAAAAAAAAGGCAGAAAATGACAGTGTTCTCCTTGTTGAAAAGTTGGTGAACAGCCAGGAGATCATGACAGTGGGATGAAGACTTGCAGAACAGTAGGAAGACATGGACACTTTTTTCTCTTGATGTTCAGCAGCTGGCAAGAGACAGCAGCATTTCTGCTGAAGAGACTGGCCTCTGGTTCTGCAGTGAGCACAGCTCTTTGTTGAGCAGTATGTTGTCTGCCTGCCCCAGTAAGTTGAGGGACTATTCAAAGGACAAAAGCAAAGTGTGTCTCTCTGTTTCATTTGTCTTGGAAGTTACTAGGGGACAGTGCTTGGCACAGTCTGGAGGCCTATAAGGTGAACAAATGAGCCCATAGTAGCCCGGAGCAATGCAGAGTTATAGAGATGCCAATGTGAAAACCCCAGATAATTTCTTTGGGGAAACTTAAAGACATCCAGGTCTATTTAATTTAGAAAGCCAAATGCATATTCAAGGCAAAAAATGTGCCCAGAAAAACCTGAGGTAATTCTAAACTTCCTTCTCAGGTGGATCTCCCCCAGCTCAGTGTAAACTTAGTTCAGGATTGCCTTAGTATAGAGACAGTCTGCAAACACTGCAAGTCCCCTCATCCTGCCCAATAGTTTTTCCTTTATTTGTTTCTGCAAAAATAGTTGGAAAAAAAATCACTAAGCTAAAATCCTTCAACAATTAAAAAAAGGAAAGGAGAAAGGAAGAGAAAAAAAGAAAGAAAATCTAGCTAACCCTGAAGAAGAGGGAGAACCCAAGTTCTAGAACTACCATACATTATCATTAAAGTATTCCATTTTCAATTAAAAGATCACAAGACATACAGAGAAACTGATAAGGATAATAC
This sequence comes from Heterohyrax brucei, assembly GCA_028571685.1. NCBI lineage: Eukaryota > Metazoa > Chordata > Mammalia > Hyracoidea > Procaviidae > Heterohyrax > Heterohyrax brucei. The sequence goes on from CM053140.1 coordinate 204,884,278, forward strand.
ACCCAAAAGAACAAAATAGGCCAACAGGACCATCTTTGAGGAAGACTAGATGTCTTCCTACTAGATATGTATTTTAAAACAACTGTTTTAAATACACCCGAAGAACTAAAGGAAAATATGGACAAAGAACTATACATGCTCTCCTCATTTATTGACATGGTTAGGTTCCAAAGGTCAGATCATTATGTGAAATCAGTGTTATCCCAAAGTGGAGGATCACTACTTTATTACACAACTGCCAAATTATATCATTATGTAACTGTCAAGTTATATCACTACAAAACTGCCAAACTACTGAGACTCACTGCCCGGCCAAAATGACACATAACCTTAACCATCAAATCTTGCATTACTCTTGACTCAAATCATGGTATTCATTTATGCCAGATATATATCATTAATGTGCAAAACAGTCAGAAAGAAGATTTTCTACTATTGCTGTAAATGTGAAATGTTGGATAATGAGATAGTTGGTAAGAAGAAGATATAAAGGGAATCAAGAAAACAGTTAATGAACAACATGAGCATATTAACAGAAAAACAAAGTCACAGTACACACAGAATCTATAAAAATGAAAGCAAAGAAAATAAAATCCACAAGCAAAAGGATCATTCCTTTCAGTTTCACAGAAAAAAGACAGAAGAAGCTTCAACACCCTGCTCTCGGTAATGGACAGAACATCTAAAAAGCAATGCAACAAAGATATAGAGGCTTTGAAGGTCAAAATCAAACAACTTAACCTCACAGATATACAAAAACACTTCACCTAACAGAAGTAAAGTACACATTCTTTGTGAATGCACATGAAACATTCTCCAGAGTAGACCACATTTTAGGCCACAAAAACATGGACGCTGAATAACATCTTGCTTAGACACAATAGAAGAAATCAAAGAATGAATCAAAAATTCAAAAAATTCTTAGAACCATACCAAAACCTTTGGGACATAGCAGCGGAAATGCTCACATGATTTAGTTTATAGCAATAAACATACACATGAAGAAAGAAATCAAAATGTTTACCTTACAACTCAAACAAATACAAGCCAAGCTAAGCCAAGTGCTGTCAAGTCAGATCGAACTGTAAAAGAAGCCCACAGCTACCAGAGGAAAGAAAATAATAATGATCAGAGCAGAAATAAAAGAAACAGAGAACAGAAAAACAACAGAAGAATCAACAAGACCAAAAGTTAATTCTTTCAAAAGATAATAAAGTCCACAAATCATATGCCGAACTCACAAAAGAGTAACAGGAGAAGCAAATAACTCAAATAAGAAATCAGATGTGGGACATCACAAGAAATCCAACTAATGTAAAAAGGATCATAACAGGATACCATGAAAAATTGGTCTCCAACAAAATTGGAAACCTACAGGAGACGGAAAAATTTCTAGAAACACACTGCTTACTTAAACTAACACAAACTGCAATAGAAAATCTGAACAGACCTATAACAAGAGATTGAAGAGGTAATGAAAAAAATTCCCCACCAAAAAAATAAATAAATAAAGAGCCGAGGCCTGGATGACTTCACTGAAGAATTCTACCACATATTAAGAGAAGAGCTTATACCACTACTACTCAAATGATTTCAAGACATAGAAAAGTGAAAATGAAAAAACACTCCCAATTTTATTCTGTGATATCAAAGGCAAGCAAAGACATCACAAAAAAGAAAATTACAGACCAATATCTCGCATGAATACAGATGCAAACATGATCAACAAAATTCTAGTCAACAGAATTCTGCATTGTATAAAATAAGAATAATACTACACTATGACTAAGTGGGATTCATACTAGGTATGCACGAATGGTTCAACACTAGAAATTCAATAATTGTAAGCCACCACATAAATAGAACAAAAGGAAAGAATCACATGATCATCTCATTCCATGCAGAAAAGGCATTTGATAAAGTCCAGTACCTATTCCTGATAAAAATCCTCAATAAAATTGAAAATGAAGTGAAATTCTGCAGCATACTATAGGGCATCTACATAAAACCAGTAAAGAAGTACAACCAGAGTGCTCCTTGGAAGTAAAGATGGCAAGACTGTGTCTTACACACTCAGGAAGGATCAGTCTCAAGAGAAGGACATCATGCTTGGTAGACAGGAGGATTAGCCAGAAAGAGGAAGACGCCTCGATGAGATGGACTGACACAATGGCCACAACAATGGGCTGAAGTATAAAAACTATTGTGGACATGATGCAAGATTGGGCAGTGTCTTGCTTGGCTGTTCACAGGGTTGCTATGTTGGAACCAACTTGATGGCACCTAATAACAACAACATCACAAAACCAACAGCCAACATTGTTGTCAATGGAGAAAGACTGAAAGCATTCCCCTTGAGAACAAAGCAAGACAAAGAAGCCCTTTATTACCACTCCAATTTAACACTGTGCTAGAAGTTCTAGCTAGGGCAATAAGGTAAGAAAAAGAAATAAAGGGCATCCAAATTGGACAAGAAGAAGTAAAGCTCAAACTAAACTCATTGTCATTGAGTTGATTCTAACTCATAGTGACGTTACAGGACAGAGCAGAACTGTCCCATAGGGTGTCCAAGGAGTGGCTGGTAGATTTGAACTGCTGACCTTTTGGTTAGCAGATGTAGGACTACCCATTATGCCAGGGCTCCAAGAAGATGCAAAACTACTGCTATTTGCAGATGATATGATTCTACACATAAAGAATCCCAAAGATTCACTACAGGAACTAATAGAAAGATTCAACATAGTAGCAGGATATAAGAACAGCATGTAAAGCTCAGTTAAATTCCTATACTATCAACATAGATAAACTTAGAAAAGAAAATGAGGAAAGCAATACCATTTGTAGTAGCCTCTAAAAAGATAAAATATTTAGGAATAATTCTAACCAGGGAAGTAAAAGACCTATATAAAGAATGCTACAAAACACTACTGCTAGAAACTAATACAGACCTACATAAATGGAAAAACATACCATGCTCATAAATATGAAAGCACAACATTGTGAAAATGTCAATCCTACCCCAAATGATATAGAGTTATAATGCAAACCCTACCCAAATACCAACAGCATTCTTTACTGAGATGGAAAAACTAATCACTGACTTCATATGGAAAGGAAAGAGGCCTCAGATAAGCAAAGCATTACAGAAGAAACAAACAAAGCAAAGGGCCTCACACTATCTAAGAACCTGCTATACAGCCATGGTAGTCAAAACAGTCTGGTATTGAGTATAATGAATGGTAAATTGACCAATGGAACAGAATTGTTAACTCAGATGTAAATCCATCTATTTTTGGTCAGTTGATCTTTGACAAATGACCAAAGTACATTAAATAGAGAAAGAAAGATTTTTTAACAAATGATGCTGGCAAAACTGGATGTCTATCTGTTAAAAAAAAGAAAGAAAAAGAAGCAGGACCCTTACTTTACAGCATATACAAAATTGAACACAAAGTGCATCAAAAATTTAAATAGAAAAGCTACAATGATCAAGATTACGGAAGAAAAAAGTAGGGACAGTGGGTGGAGCCAAAATGGAGGACTAGACACATGCCTCCTTGATTCCCTTTGAGAACTAAGGCCTAGAATAATAAGTGAACAGAGCAGTGTGGACATTCTGGCAGCCTCAGGATTTGGCAGAGTGTTGTGAGACTGGACTGAGTGACATGGAAGGGGAAACTACCTTTGTCAGAGGCAAGGCAGTGGCACATGGGGTCCTTCTTCTGCTGATGCATCATTTGAGGGGATTTCAGGTATGGACTCTTTCGTTCCCATCTGGGAGTTGGGGTCTGGGTCTGCCAAGCCTCTGTGTCTGGCACATTAATCTGCTGAACTGCACGGCTTAAAGGAACAGTGTACACTGTAGCAGAGAGACTGTGATTGGGACACCCACATCTTGACAGCCCAGCTGCAGACGGAGAGTGTCAGTGCTCCTCCCCCTTCTCTTCTCTGTGTTGCACCATAGGTTCTGCTGATTCATGGGAGGAAGGGAGGCTCAGGTGGGACACTATCTTGGTCAGCTGAGAGGCGGAGTCAGCCCCACCCGAGATCTCAGCAGGGGCTAATTCTCATGCTAAGCAACAACACCAGTCTGGAAAATGCTTCTCCAGCTGAGACGATCCTATCTAGGGATCACTGTGGGGCCTGGTGGCTGAGGGCAGCAGTGCCCCAACTCCTCTCTTCTTTAACCCATATCATAACATCTGCAGTTGGCTACAAGGCACCATGGTCATTGGCCAATGGGTGAGGCCTTCCACCTCTGAGGGCCTGGCTGCTCTAAGCAGCAGCTGCATAGTGCCTCTCTCAGCAGTAAGGCAGTTTTTAAAATAAGACGAGCTGGAGAACGTAGCAAATGAGTGAGTTGGTGGCATTTCTGCCCCCCTTCACTGAACCACATCATAGTACTGGCTAGCAGCCCCCCAAAGACTCCATAAGTAGGGTACAATTTGTGACAGCCAGGAGGTCGTGCCTGATAATCCTGAAGGCATGGCTGTTTTCAGTATCTGCTAGACTATATCCCACTCAGCAAAAAAAGCAGTTTTTAAGTTAAATGCATCTAGAGAGCACAGCAGTCCCAAGCAGCCAAATGTGGTGTCATCCTTCTTTCCTCCCTTCCCTGAGCTACACCATAGGCTTGACTGACTTAATGATAGAGAGTTGCCAACAAGTAGCTTGCCATCTTTAGCATCCAGGAGATGGGTTCTGCCACCCCTGAGAGCCCAGCTGGGCCTAGTCACTAGAAAACACAGAGGCGGCTGGTGACCAAACCTAGTGGTGCCTGTATTCCCCTCTTAGAACTACACCACAGCTCCTGCTGGCACACTAGAGAAACTGAACAACTTGATGGCACAAACACAACAATTAATACCTAACCATTGAAAGAAGCAGACCACCATAACTCTGGAAAACTCTCAAAATAAACAGAAAACTTCCCAGATGAAGAATCCTTTCTGAAATTATTGGAGGTAGAATACAAAAGACTTATGTATAGAGCCCTCTGAGACATTAAATAAAGTGCAAGAGAACAAAATGAAAAATTAAATAAGCTATATGAACTGCTGGAACATCAGTGATCTGAAATCCAGCAGATCAATCATAAACCTACAGATTTAGACAATTCAGTGCAAAGCCAAAAGAGCAGGATTGAGGAGAGAGAAGGCAGACTTAGTGAGCTTGAAGATAAAGCAGCTGACTTCAGCATTTATGAAGAGAATTCAGAGAAAGGAAAAAAGAAAAATGAAGCAGCATTAAGAAACATGTGAGACTCTATTAAGAAGAATAATCTACAAATTACTGGAGTTCCTGAACAGGGAAGGATAGCTGAAAATACAGAGAATTGTTGAAGAGTTCCTGACAGAAAACTTCTCTGAAATTATGAAAGAAGAAAATACAGATCTCAAAAATGCTTATCAAATGCCAGAAAAACTAGAACCAAAAAGAAAGACACAGAGACCTAACTATAATCAACCTTAATAAAATGAATCACAAAGAGAGACTCCTAAAGGCAGCAAGACTTAAAACAAAACTAACATACAAAAGGGAGCCCTCCAGGCTTTTATCTGACTTCTTGGCAGAAACCATGTTGGCAAGAAGGCAGTGGGATGACACATTCAAAGCCTGAAGAAGAGAATGCAGAGGTAGCTTAAAGGAGAAAAACTTTCAAGCAAAAATTATATACCCTGCAAAACTGTCTCTCAAATATGAAGGAGAAATTAAGACTTTCTCAGATAAACAGAAGCTTAGAGACTTTGTAAAAACCAAACCAAAATTACAAGAAACACTGACACTCTTTGTTTAGAGAAACAAAAGCAACAAATGTATACTTGAGGATGTAATACAGGACACAACATTGAGAATCCTATTCAGCTAGGGCAGTCACAAAGCTCAATCAAAGCTAACAGATTAAAAGAAGGGAACCAGTGATCTTAACATGAAAAGTATGACATCATCGTAACATAAAGAGGGATGTATAACAGTAGTTATAACCCTTTCAGATGGAGAGGAAGTTAAGGAGATACACAGAAGTTAAAGATTAGTTTAAACTTAGAACATTAAGGGGGAACAAAGGGGTAGCCACAAAGCAAACTAACAATACTACAAATCAAAACAAGAAACATAATACAGAAGTCTAAACAAGCCCAAAACCAGCACAGACATATGAAAAGTAAACCCATAAAACAACACAACCCAGAAAAAATCTTAAGAGAAACAAAGAAAACATCAACAACACAAAAATAAAGGCATCAAAATGACAGCATTGAACATATACTTATGAATATCACACTGAATGTAAATGGACTAAATGCTCCAAGACAGAGGCAGAGAGTGACAACCTGGATCAAAAGACATGACCCATCTATATGTTGCTTATAAGAAACACACTTTAAACTCAAAGATATGAAACTGAAAATCAAAGAATGGAAGAATACATACCATGCTAACAACACACAAAGAGAAGCAGGAGTAGTAATACTAATCTCAGATAAAATAGATTTTAAAGTAAAATCCACGATTGTGGACAAAGGTGGTCACTGTTCAATGCTGAAAGGTTCAATACATACGCAGGACATAATATTAAATATTTATACACCCAATACTACAGTATCTAAATATGTTGAAAAACACTAGCAACGTTGAAAAATGAGATGTATCACTCCACAATAATAGCAGGAGACTTCAACAGTCCATTTTCAGTAATGGATAGATCATCCAGAAAAAAACTCAGTAAAGATACAGAAGATCTTGTTGCAAAAATCAACCAAATAGACCTCGTTGACACCTACAAAACTTCTTACCCAGCAACAGATAAGTACACCTTCTTTCCCAATGCACATGGAACATTCTCCAGAACAGACCACGTAGTAGGACTTAAAGCAAGTCTCAACAAAATCCAAACCATTAAATTACTGCAAAGCATCTTCTCAGACCATAAAGCCATAAAAGTGGAAATCAACAGCATAAAAAACATAGGTAGAAATCTGAACTCATGGAAGCTGAACAACACCTTGCTCAAAAATCCATAGGTTATAGAAAAAATCAAGGATGCAATAAACACATTTATAGAACCAAACAAGAAGGAATACACAACCTACCAGAACCTATGGGATATAGCAAAAACAGTGCTCAGAGGTGAATTTATCTCTATAAATGCATACACCCTGAATGAAGAAAGGGCCCACATCAAAGAATTAACCCTACAACTAGAACAAGTAGAAAGAGAGCAACAAAGGTAACCCTCAGACACCAGAAGAAAACAGACAATGAAGATGAGAGCAGAAATAAATGAATTAGAGAATAGAAGAACAATTGAAAACAAAACCAAAAGCTGGTTCTTTGAAAAGATCAACAAAAGTGATAAACCACTGGCTAAACTTACAAAAGAAAACAGAAGAGGAAACAAATAACCTGAATAAGAAATTAGATGGGAAGTGTCACAACAGACCCAACTGAAATCAAAAGTATTATAAGAGAATGCTACAAAAGACTGCACTCTAACACATTTGAAAACCTAGAGGAAATCGAAAAATTTCTACATTCACACCACTTACCAAAACTATCACAAGGAGATTTAGAACAACTTAATAAACCCATCACAAAGGAAGAGGTTTAAAAAGTCATCTAAAAACTACTAACGAAAAAAAGTCCTGGCTCAGATGGCTTCACCAGAGAATTCTATGAAACTTTTAGAGAGGAGTTAATTCTAATACTACTGAGGCTATTTCACAGCATAGAAAGGGACAGAATACTCCCAAATTCACTCTATAAAGCCAGCATAACCCTGATTCCCAAACCAAACAAAGATCCCACCAACAAAAAAAGAGAAAATTATAGACCAGTATCACTCATGAACCTAGATGTAAAAATCTTCAACAAAATCCTAGCCAATAGAATTCAACAACAATATCAAAGAAATAAGTCATCATGACCAAGTGGGATTCATACCAGGTATGAAGGCTGGTTTAACATCAGAAACACAATGTGATCAATCACATAAATAACTCAAAGGATAAGCATTGCCTGATTTTGTCAATTGATGCAGAAAAGGCATTTAACAAAGTCCAATACCCATTCATGCTAAAAACTCTTAGCAAGATAAGAATAAAGGGGAAATTCCTCAACGCAATAAGGGGCATCTATGCAAAGCCAACCACCAACATCATCCTGGATGGAGAGAGACTCAAAGAACTCCCCCTGAGAACAGGAACTAGACAAGGATTCCCACTCTCATCTCTTTTATTCAACATTGTGCTAGAGGTTCTAAACAGAGCAATTAGACAAGACAAAAAAATAAAAGGTATCCACTTTGGCAAAGAAAATGTAAAAATCTCCCTATCTGCAGATGACACGATCGTATACACAGAGTATCCTAAAGAATCCATAAGTAAATTATTGGAACTAATAGAAGAGTTCAGCAAAGTATCAGGAAATAAGATAAGCATAAATAAATTGGTAGGATTCCCTTACATCAACAAAGAGAACATCAAAGAGGAAATCACCAAATCAATACCATTTACTATAACCCCCAAGAAGATAAAACGCCTAGGAACAAATCTAACCAGAGAAACAACAGACCTATATAGAGAGAATTACAAGCTCTTACTGCCAGAAACAGAAACTTATATAAAGAGATACCCACCTTGCTCATGGATAGGAAGATTTAACATTCTGAAAATGTCTATTTTACCCAAAGTGATTGAGGTATACAGTGCAGTCCCCAAACAAATTCCAAGGTCATTTTTTAATGAGACAGAGAAGAAAACCACCAACTTTGTTTGGAAAGGGAAGAAACCCCGGATAAGTAAAGCACTACTGAAGAAGAAGAACATAGTGGGAGGCCTCACACAACCTGATCTTAGAACCTATTACACTGCCATGGTAGTTAAAACAGCCTGGAACTGGTACAAAAACAGACATACAGACCAATGGAACAGAATGGAGACACCAGAAATATCACCATCTTGTTATGAACAGTTAGCATTTGACAAAGGCCCAAAGATCATAAACTGGGGTAAAAACAGTCTCTTGAACAAATGGTGTTGGCAAAATTGGATATTCACCTGCAAAAAACTGAAACAGGACTCCTATCTCACACTTTAACACAAAACCTAACTCAAAATGTATCAATGACCTAAATATAAAACCTAAAACCACAAAGGTCATGCAAGAAAAAATAGGGTCAACACTGGAAGTTTTAATACATGGCTTAGAAAGACTTTAAAATCTGATATAGTACAAACAGAAGAGGAAATAGATAAATGGGATCTACTAGGAGTCAGACAATTTTGCTCATCCAAAGACTTTATCAAGAGAGTTAAAAGACTACCTACAGAACGGGGAAAAAATATCTGGCAACTATATGTTGGACCAACGTCTGATCTCCATAATCTACAAGGCACTGCAAACTATCAACAAGAAAAAGGTAAATAACCCAAATAAGCAATGGGCAAAGGAGATGAGCACACACTTCACTAAGGAAGGCATCTAGGTAGCCAAAAGACACATGAGAAATGCTCACGATCACTAGCTATTAGAGAAATTCAAATCAAAGCTACAACAAGATGCTATCTCACCTCAACAAGGTTGGTCATAATCCAAAAAACCACAAAACAACAAATGCTGGAAGGGCTGCAGAAACACTGGAATTCTCCTACACTGGTGGTGAGATTGCAACATGGAACAACCTCTTTGGAAAGCAATTTAGCACTTCCTTAAACAGCTAGAAATAGAAATATCATTTGATCCAGTAATCCCACTGCTTGGAATATATCCTACAGAAACAAAGACTGTCACCCGAATAGATACATGTATATGAATGTTTATTGAAGCATTGTCCACAACAGCAAAAGGATGGAATCAACCCAGATGCCCATCAATAGAAATGGAACATTATGCAATAGTAAAGAACAATGATGATTTTAGGGAGCATCTCATACCGTGGTTTCAACTGGAAGACATTATGCTGAGTGAAATCAGTCAGCAGCAAAAGGACAACTGTATGATAGCCTGCTATAAGGACTTAAAAACAGACTTGTACACAGAAGAAAAGACTCTGATGGCTGCAAGGGTGTGGAAGGAGGGAGAAGTTTGGACATAGAATAGATAGTTGATAGAAATTTGGTTGGGTGAAAGCAGTGACATCAGACAGTAGAGAGTAGATCAATTTCACTGGACTTCCCCATAAACTGAAAGGTTTTCTAAACTCAACCTAATATTTCAAAGGATAGAGTAGCAAGGACAGGGTCTAGGGACAATGTATTCAGGGGACAGTGAGGCCAACTGGCATAACCAATCTATTGCTAAGAGAGTCTTCTGAACGCCATATTGGTGAGTGGTGTGCAGGGTCTTAAAAGGTAGCAAGCTGCCATCTGAGGTACAACAAATGGTTCCAACTGTTCCAGAACAGATGCTTACTGAGAAAAACAAAGATAAGAAGAAAGAAGAGCCCAGGACACAGAAGGGCCCACATGAATGGGGAACTATATCAACATGAGACCGGAAGAGCCAGATGGTGCTCAGCCACCAGCAGAGGCCATGATGGTGGACACAGTGTAGACAGTCCCTGAGGCAACATGAGAAAAAGAGGTGTGGAGCCCAAGAACTCTACTAAAAGACCTGAACTGACGGTTCAACAGCCTGGAGGGTCCCCTGGGAACATGGTCCCTCAACCTGCTGCTGTCCCTGACTGGAAACCAGTGAGGAGTCAACTCTTCAGACAAGAATAGACTGGGCTTGAGGACACAGTGTGACAGTATGGTGTGCGTACTTTATGGTTCTATGCATTTACAGGAGGCTGTCGTACTGGTCTCTTTCTAGATGGGAAAGAAGATGGTGGAGAGATGAGGACAGATGCTTATTAAGAGAACACTAGATATATAGAATGAAAAAGAGGAGTGTGCCGTCACTGGGTAGGGAGAGCAGAAGAAGCTGAAGATAGCTGGGCATGCAAAACTGATTTGGATTGTATACTTTCACATAATCACAATCAAAACAAAAGGAAAAGAAAATACAGACAGTACTAATACACTATTGTAAAGAGAATGCAAACCGTAAGGAATCGTGTACAAATAGCAGAACATAAACCAGTTGACTAGGAGCTTCTGAAAATTAAACATTTATGCTCGTCAAACAACTTCACCAGAAGAGTAAGAGGAGAATTTACAGACTTGTAAAAACTTTATAACCATGACATATATGACAAGGGTCTAATCTCTAAAATCTATATAATACTTCAACACCTCAGGAACAAAAAAGACAAATAATTCAATTTAAAATTGGGTGAAGGATGTGAAAAGACACTTCATCAAAGATATTCAGTTTGCTGACAGATATATGAACAAACTGTTTGCAATCATTAGCCATTAGAGAAATCTGAATCAAAATTGCACAACACCGTTTCACCGTGACATTACTGGTACAACTTAAAAAAAAACAGAAAATAACAAATGCTGGAGAGGCTGTGGGGAGATTAGAACACTTTATGCATTGCTGGAGGGAATGCACAACGCTTCAATCACTATGGAAGAAAACAATATTACACCTCCTTAAAAAGCTAGAAATAAAAATATCACAGGAACCAGCAATTCTACTCCGAGGAATACATCCTAGAGAAACAAGAGACGACCCATGAATAGCCATATGCACATCGATGTTGACAGCAGCACTATGCACAATAGCAAAAAGATGAAAACAACCTAAATCTCCATCAACAGGTGAATGGATTAGCAAATTATGGTTCTAATCTCCCCACAGCCTCTCCAGCATTTGTTATTTTCTGTTTTTTTTAAGTTGTACCAGTAATGTCAGGGTGAAATGGTGTCGTGCAATTTTGATTCACATTTCTCTAATGGCTAATTATGGTACACACACACAATGGAATAGAACAGAGCAATAAAGAACAATGATTAATCCATGAAACATCTCACAACACGCATGAATCTGGATGGCACTATGCTGAATGAAATAAGCCAATCACAAAAGGACACATATTTAATGAGACCACTATCATAAAATGTAGAGAAAAAGTTTACATATAGAAAAAAAAATCCTTAACTACCATGAGGGAGGGAAATGGAAATCAGTAACTAGGTGGTAGACAAAGCTAGCTACAGCTGCTAGCCAAAAAGCTGGCAGTTCAACTCCACTAGATGCTCCTTGGAAATTCTGTAGAACAGTTCTACTCCATCCTGTAGGGTTACTATGAGCTGAAATTGACTCAATGACTGTGTGTCTACTAAGCAATAATAGACCACATGAACCACATGAGCTTGAGCCCAGAAGAAATAGATGGTACCTTGGCTACCACCACTGACTGATCCTACAGATACAACAATAGAGGAAGAAGCTACAGGAGTCCCGGAGACTACAGCCCCCAGACACCCTGTTAACTCATAACTGATGCCACTCCCCAAGTCCATTTTTCAGTCAAAGAGCAGATAGGCTTATAAAACAAATAACAATGGACTTGAGGAATGTGCTTTAATTCAATCAAGTGTAGGTGACATAATGGGCAGCAGTTGACCAAAAGCAAAGGTGAAATGGCAGGAAGGGACAGAAAACTTAAACAAATGTACGTGGGAACCTGTGGGTAAAGGAACAGGGAGAGAGTGCTGACACATTGCAGGGATTGCAACCAATATCATGAAAAAAAACTGTGTACAAATTTTTGCATGAGAAACTAATTTGCACTGAGATGCTCACCTAACACACATGTGCACGCACACACACACACAAGACAAAAATGTCAATTTTTTTTTCCCATAAATCATGAAAGCAAGAAGGGAATGGATGATATAGTCAAAGCACTGAGAGACAAATACACAAGAATCCTGTAGCAGGTGAAACTTTCCTTCAAAGATGAAGTGAAATTAAGACACTCTATAATATACAAAAACTTAAGTTTTTTTACTACCAGGCTTGCCCTAAAAGAAGTGCTAAAGGGAGCCCTCCAATTTGAAATGTGAGGACACTAGATAGTAATTCAAAGTTGTATGGACAAATAAAGACCTACAGAAAATTCAGTTTCGAAGGAAAATTTTTAAAACCCAGTTTTGCTGTATTTTTTAGTTTGTATTTATTTTGTATATATAACATATATGCTATATATCTCAACACAGTATAAAAGACAAATTTGCTGCTAGGTGTCAGGGCATTGGTTCCAACTTACGTCAACCCTATGTACAACAGTAAGAAATATTGTCCAGTCCTGGCTCTATCATTAAAAGTGTTACTAGGTTTGAGCCCATTGTTGCGGCCACTGTGTCAATACATCTGTTGACGGTCTTCCTCTTTTCTGCTGAACCTCTACTTGATGACTCAAGATGTCCTTCTTGGGGGACTGGTCCCTTTTGATAACATGTCAAAAATATTTGAAACAGAGTCATGTCATTCTTGCTTCTAAGGAGCATTCTGGTTGTAATTCTTTCAAGACAGTTTGCTCATTCTTCTGGCAGTTTCCAGGACATTCAATATTCTTCATCAGCACCATAATTCAAAGGCATCATTTCTACTTTCTCATTCCTTGTCCAGTTTTCATACGTATATGAGGTGAGTGAAAACGCCATGGCTTGGGTCAGGCACACATTAGTCATCAAAGTGACATCTTTGCTTTTTAACACTTGAGAAAGTCTTTGGCAGCACATTTGCTTAATACCTGTTTCCATGGGTGTTGACTACAGATCCAAGCAAAATGAATTCTTTGACAACTTCAATATTTTCTCCATTTATCACAATGCTGCTTATTAGTCTGGTTGTGAGGGTTTTTCTTTTCTTTAAGTTAAGGTGTAATCCACACTGAAGGTTGTAGTCTTTGATTTTCAAAAGCAAGTTCTTCAAGCTCACTTCACTTTCCACAAGCAAGTTGTTACCGAGTCTACAAATCCTGATTCGGCATTCTTATTCATATAGTCCAGCTTCTTAGATTATTTGCTCAACATACAGACTGAAAGTATGCTGAAAGGATACAATCTTGATGAAAAACTGTCGTGATTTTAAACCACATGAAATCCCCTTGTTCTGTTCAAACAGCTACCTCTTGAACTATGTACAGATTCCTCATGAGCACAAGTCAATGTTCTAAAATTTCTTATTCTTCTCAATGTTATCCCTAATTTGTTATGATCCACAAAGTGGATCATACCTTTGCATAGTCAATAAAACACAGGCAAACATCTTTGTGGTGTCCTCTGCTTTCAGCCAAGATCCATCTGACATCAGCTATGATATTCCTTGTTCTGCACCCTCTATTTCACTTGGTTGGCCTAGTACATTGTCTTTTGAATTTCTTGGCAAAATGTGTGAGTACTGCCAGTGTTACATCCATCTCACTGGCATTCTGTCAATTCCCAGAGCCCTGTTTTTCATAAATGCCTTCAGTGCATCTTGGACCTCTTCCTTCAGTACCATCAGTTCTTGATCAAATGCTACCTCCTTAAATGGTTAACATCAACCAGTTCTTTTTGGTACTGTGACTGTGTATTCTTTCCATCTTCTCACATTGTTCAATATTTTGCCCACAGAATCCTTCAATATTACAACTCAAGGCCTGCAAGTTGTCTTCAGGTCTTTTGGCTTGAGAAATGCCATGTGTTCTTCTCTTTTGCTTTCTAACACTAGGTCTTTGTACATTTCATTGTAGTACTTCGTCTTCTTACACTATTCTCTGAAATCTTCTGTTCAACCCTTTTACTTCATCATTTCTTCTATCCATGTTAGCTACTCTACATTCAAGAGCAAGTTGTAGAGTCTCTTCTGACACACATTTTGTTCTGTTTTTTTACTACTTGTCTTTTGAATAATGTTTTGCTTTCTTCTAGTATCATGTTCTTGATGTCACTTCACAACTCGCCTGGTCTTTCGTCATTAGTGTTCACTGTGTTAACTCTATTCTTGAGAATGTCCCTAAATTCAAGTGGGATATACTCAAAATCATCTTTTGATTCTCATGGACTAGTTTTAGTTTTCTTCAGCTTCCACTTGAACTTGCATATGAACCAATGCTGGTCTATTCTGCAGTCAGCTCTGTACTTGTTCTGACTATGATATCGAGCTTCTCCTTAGTTTCTTTTCACGGCTATGTTGATTGGATTCCTGGGTACTTCATTTCATGAGGTACGCATGTATAATTGCCATTCATGTTGTTGAAAAATGGAATTTTCAATGAATAGTTTGTTGGTCTTACAAAATTCTATCATGTCATCTCTGCCATGCTTTCTATCACTGCAGTCATATTTTCCAACTACTAATCCTTCTTCATTCCCAACTTTCACACTGCAGTCACCAGTAATTATCAATATATTCTGATTTGCGTGTTTCAGACTGCTGAAGTTGTAAAACTTTTCAATTTCTTAATCCTTGGCATTTGTGGTTGGTGTGTAAATTTGAATAATAAATGTATTAACTTGGTCTTCTTTGTAAGTATATTTAGCTGAAAGTATAAATACTAAATATTATAAATACATGATACATGATACATGCATAGAGACGTAATTCGCAACAATCAGTAATACAAAGGGGGAACACTATAAGTTACAGAGTTTTTGTATGTTACTGAAGTTAAATTGGTGTTGATGTAAACTAGGTTGTCTTACATTTCGGAAAATAATCCCCACTTAGCTATAAGAAAATTATTTTTAACATGTATATAAAAGGAAGTAACATGATTCACCAAAAACAAGCTCAACTCAACTTAACAAAAAGGGAACAATTCAAGGGCACAAGGGACAAAAGACACTTAGTAAACAAATAGCAAAATGGCAGAAGTAAGCCCTGTGTTGATAATTACCCTAACTGTGAATAGACGGAACTCTCTAATTAACAGTTACAGATTGGCGGACTAGATTTAAAAAAATGACCCAATTATATGTTTTCTACAAGAGATTCTTTTTATTTATTTTGGAAGATTCATTTGAAATCAAAAGATACAAATAGGTTGAAAGTGAAATGTTGGAGAAAAAAATATTCCCCACTACAAAACCAAAAGAGAACCATGGTTTCTATGCTAAGATCAACCAAAATAAACTTTAAATCAAAAGCTGTTAATTAAGAGACAAATAAGATCATTATATAATGATAAAAGGATCAATTTATCAAGAAGAGATAACACTTGTAGTATAAACACCTAATGTCAGAGTCATAAAATACATTTAGTAAACACTGATAGAAGTGAAAGGAGAAGCAGAGAGTTCTATAGTAAAAGGTGCATAGTTTAACACACCACTTTCAACCAGACAGAAGATTCAAAAGGAAATAGGGTATGTGAGTACACTACAACACAATTAGACCTCACACACACTTAACAGAATGCTCTGCCCAGCTACAGTGGGATACAATTTCTTCTCCAATCCACATGGATCATTCTCCAGGACAGACTTTATGTTAGGTTATAAAACAAGTCTCATTAAATTTAAAAATATTTAAATTATTCAAAATATTTTCTCCAACCGTGGAATAAATGTAGAAAGCAATAACAGAATAAAGACTGAAAATCCCACATCCCCCCCCAAAAGCCCAAATTAAACATACTTTCCATCTTTTGCTGGGTTCTCTAGAGGAGTAAATCCAGTAAAGTGTCTGTGTGTGTGTGTGTGTGTGAAGAGAAAGATTTACATCACGGAAATGGATCACATGATTGTGGAGGCTTGAACTTCCCAAGTCTGTGGGTCAGGACAGAGGTGTCTCCTAATGTCAATAAATGAATTCAGCATTTTATTAAGCCTAGCCCTGAATCAAAAACCAGACCAAACTCATTGCCATCAACTCATAATAACCCTACAGAACAAAGTAGAACAGCTCCATAGGGTTTCTAAGGTGCAGCTGGTGGATTTCAACTGCCAACCTTTGGTTAGCAGCCATAGCTTGTAACCACTATCGCAGCAGGGCTCCTTAGCCCTGAAGAATGAGGTTATAAAACAGTCTGGTAACAGAAATTTTAACATATGTGGAATAATTGGTCATAGTAATTTCAGGAAACTAATAATGCTGACTAGCAACTTCTCGTGACACAGTGTGTCATCTGTTCATGTATTCCCCTGCTATCTGTTCTTTGCACTCTCACCTACTTTCTCCCTTGAAATGCTATGTCTAAATTTGCAATTTCTGACTCAGCTTCTATCATTTATATTGATTCTTTTTTTCCCAATAGATTATGGACCTCATTTTTTAACTGATATTAAAATATTTCCATCTTACCTATTATGTGTCAAGTTGTAGAGATAAAATAAGCTATCAAAATCATAGGAAGTTCTTGCTTTCATGGGGTTTGAAGCACAGTTAAGCAGACAGAAAACAACAGCAGACAATAACAAACAGATAAAAACAAACCAATCGCAGACTATAAAAATAATTGTAATGTAAAATCTTGTTTTCTGCTAAATTTGGTACAAAAATTTTAAAAACTACTTTAGCACTATTTGGGAGGCCTACAAATGCACCTTGCATGCAGTCACCACCCATCTGTCAGTGGAAGTCTGAGTGTTGCTATGATGGTAAACACAGTCCAGCAGAGTTTCCAGACTAAAAGTGACTAGGAAGAACAGTCTGGCAACCTACTTCTAAAAAATGTGCCCAGGAGAATCCTATGGATCACAAGAGTCCAAATCCCAACCGATCACGGGGATTCTGCATTCCTTTGTGCACTGGTTCACCATTAGTTGGGGGCTGATTCAACAGCAGCTAACAATTGTGTATGTGTTAAGCAGCTGTAATAACCACCTTATTAAAGACTTATTTCTAAGCTTTAAGCACCATGTAATCTTATAGGATCCAAGCTGAAACTCAGATGTCCACCACTCACTGATGTTTGTATTCTACAAATGTATACAATATGTAAACTTTTTGCTTTCATAATTCATCATGATTAGAACCCTCACAGCACTTCACAGGAACTGCAAATGTAAAATTATTGACAGCCTTTATAAAGCTTGGGGTCTACCAATGATTTAATTTAGTCACATTTGAAGAAAACAAAAGTTTCAAAGTTTATGCTGCTGTGCTTGAGAAAATTCTACCTTGAAGTGAGTCAAACAAATTGATGCTAGTAGCTTTAGCTTTGGTTTCCCCTCTCTTGGCTATTTGGCTTTTTTTTTTTTTTTAATTGTGATTAAGTGACAGTATACAGTCCAAATCAATTTTGCATGCCAACATTTCTGCAGCTCCTTCTGCTCTACTTGCCTGGTGACAGCACTCTCCCCTTTTCGTTCTATACTTATTGTATCCTCCCAACAATCTCCTGTCCCCTCCTCTACACCCTCTTCTCTCCCATCTAGAAAGAGACCAGTAGGACAGCATCCTATAAATGCATAGAACCATAAAATACACAAACCATATGGTCACACTTTATCCCTGAGACTCATCCATTTTTGTCCAAAGAGTTGACCTCAGTAGTGTTTTCTGGTCAGGGCAGAAGCACGTCTAGGAACCATGCTCCCAGAGGATCCCCCAGGCTGTTGGACCATAAACTGTGATCTTTTGGTAGAGTTCTTGAGCTGCCCTACACTATTTCTTCTGTTGTCATAGTAACAACATTGTGTGCCCCATCATGGCTGTCTTGGGTGGTGGCCAGGCACCATCTGCCTCTTCTGGTCACATGTTGATAGAGTCTACCATTCACATGGGTCCTTCATTCTCCTGAGCTCTTTTTCCCTCCTGTTTCTGTCGTCCTCAGTGATCATCCCCTCTGAATGAGTTGGGACCAGCTGGTGTACCTCAGATGGCAGCTTGCTAGCTTTTAAGAACCCAGACACCATTCACCAATACGGACTGCAGAAGTTCCTTAGCAATAGGTTAGTTATGCCAATTATCCTCACTGTCCCTCAAGAGCATGGTCTCCAGACCCCACCCCTTCCACTCTATTCTTGCAGTAGTAGATTGAGAAGTTTTCAGTTTATGATGAAGTCCGGTGAAGTTGATCTACTTTCTGTTGTGTGCTGTCACTGATTTTACCTGACCAAATTTCTATCAACTATCTAATCTACGACCAACCTCTCCCTCCCTCTTTTCCCTTGTAGCTGTCAGAGTCTTTTCTTCTGTGCACAAGTCTATTTTTAAGTCCTTCTAGAAGGGGGTCCCACAGAGTATTTGTCCCTGTGCCGCTGACTTATTTCACTCAGCATGATGTCTTCCAATTGAAACCAGGTTATGAGATGCTTCCTAAAATCATCATTGTTGTTTATCATAACAGCATTCCACTGAGTATATGTGCCATAGATTGTTTATCCATTCATGTGCCCTAACCTGTTAGTGTGACAGCCTTTGTTTCTGTAGGACATATTTTGAGCAGTAGGATTACTGGGTCAAATAGTATTTCTATTTCTAGCTGTTTAAGGAAGTGCCAAATTGCTTTCCAAAGATGTTGGACCATTTTGCAATCCCAACAGCAATCTAGGAGAGTTCCAGTCTCTCCACAGCCTCTCTATCTTTTGTTGTTTTGTGTTTTTTGGATCATGGCCAACCATGTTGGGGTGAGATGGTATCTCATCATAGTTTTCATTTGGATTTCTCTGATAGGTAATTATCATAAGCATTTTCTCATGTGTCTTTTGGCTGCCTGGATGTCCTCTTTGGTGAAGTGTCTGTCCATCTACTTTGCCTATTACTTAATTGGGTTATTTACCTTTTTCTTGTTGATATTTTGCACTACCCTGTAGATTATGGAGATCATACATTGATCTGACATGTAGTTGTCAAATATTTCTTCCCATTCTGTAGGTGGCCTTTTAACTCTCTTGATAAAGTCTTTGGATGAGCAAGAGTGTTTAACTCTTAGTAGTTTCCATTTATCTATTTTCTCTTCTGTTGATCATGCTTTGTCAGATTTTGAAGTCTGCCTAAGCTGTGTACTAAAGCTTCCATTGTTGACCCTATATTTTTCTTGTATGATTCTTACCATTTTAGGTTTGGTATTTAGGTCTTTGATCATCAGTTAGTTTTTGTGTAAGGTGTGAGATATGGGTCTTGTTTCAATTTTTTGCAGATAGATATCCAATTTTGCCAACATTTGTTAAATAGAGTGGTTTTACCCAAGTTTAAAATCTTAGGGCCTTTGTTGCATATCAACTGTTCATAAAAGGATGGTGGCATTCTGGAGCCTCAACTCCGTTCCGTTGGTCTATCTGTTTCTATTTGTACCAGTATCAGGCCATTTTGACTACTGTGACAGTGTAATAGGTTCTGAAGTTGGGTAGTGTTAGGTCTCCCACTGTGTTCCTCCTCCTCAGTAGTGCTTTACTTATCTGGGGTTTCTTCCCTTTCCAAATAAAGTTGGTGATTTGTTTTTCCATCTCATTAAAAAAAGACACTGGAATTTGTATTTGGATTGCATTGTATACATAGATTGCTTTGGGTAAAATAGACATTTTCACAATGTTAAGTCTTCCTATCCATGAGCAGGGTACCTTTCTCCATTTATGTAACTCTTTTTTGATTTCTTGTAGTAAGGTCTTGTAGTTTTGTCTGTATAGGTCTCTTATTTCTCTAGTTAGATTTCTTCCCAAGGAGGCTACGGGGTACAGCCAAGAGAGGGCAGGGGTGGAGCCAAATTGGCAGTCTAGACACACGTCTCCTCAATTTCCTCTGAGAACTCAGGCCTGGATTGATAATTCAGTAGAACACTCTGGACACTCAAGGAGCCCTAGGATACAGCATAGGGTTGTCAGATTGTACTACATGCCACTAAATGGGAAACTACCTTTCTATGATGAGACAGAGCACGCTGAGCCTGGCCCCTGCTGACTTACTGCTTGGGTAGAGTGCAGGTACTGACGCTTTTTTCTTTTTTTTGTTATCTGGGAGGTGGGGAATGGCATGAACCAGCAAATATGCTGAACAGCAGTGCTAAAGTAAACAGCAGATAGCGTAGCAGAGAGGCAGTGCATGGAATAGCCACATTTTGAGAGCCTAGCTCCTGACTGAGGGCAGCACTGCCTCCCACCCACTCTTTTCTGAGCTGCATTTTACAGTGGGAAGGGCAGCTTGGCTGGGACGCCATATTTGTCAGTTGCGAGGCAGAGTCACCCAACCAGAGGCCTTAGCAGGAGATAATTCCCAAGCTGAGAAGCAGTACCACTCTGGAAAGGGCTTTCCCAGCAAAGAGGCTGTATTTAGCACAGTGTTACCTTATGGGTAGGATCAGGCTGAGGATGGCAGCAAGGCCATAACCCCTCCCTACTTTGAACTACATCATAGCATTTGGGGACAGCTGAAGAAGTGCTTCCACAGTCAGCCAGAAGGCAGGGCCTGTCACACCTGGTGGCCTGACTGCTTTTGGGCAGCTGTCAGATAGCTCCTAAATTTTGAAAATAAGACTGCCTGGAGAAATAACTGCTGAGCAGCCTGATCATATCTCTTCCAGCCTTTACTGGCCCACATCATAGTCCCCAGTGACTCCATAAGTAGGGCACCATCTTCACCAGATAGGAGGCAGAGCTTGCCACCCTAGAGTCCACTGGGGCCAGTCCCTACAGTATACAGAAGTGGCTGGTGACCAGTATGTCTCAGCTTCTATTTAGGTAATACCAGAGAAACTAACAGCTTCTAGATGGCCTGAAGGCAACAAACCATCTCTGACCATTTAAAGAAACAGTTCATCATGGCTCCAGAAAACTCCCAAAATAAAGAATTGAAAACTCCCCAGATGAAGAAGGCTTTCTGAAACTATTAGAAATCAAGAACAAAAGAATCATATATAGAATCCTCCTAGAGATTAAACAAAATGCAGCAGAACAAAATGAAAAATTAAGCAAGTTATTTGAACTGATGGAACATGAACGATCTGAAATTCAACTGATCAGTACAAAATTATGGAATTAGACAATTCAGTCTGAAGCCAAAAGAACAGAACTGAAGAGATGGAAGTCAGACTTAGTGACTGTGAAGACAGGACAACTGACACAAGCATTTATGAGGAGAAATCAGAGAAAAGAAGTAAAAAAAATGAAGAAGCATTAAGAAATATGCGAAACTCTATCAAGAGGAATAATCTATGAATAACTGAGGTTCCTGAACAGGGAAGGATAGCTGAAAACACAAAGAGTATTGGTGTTGAGTTGCTGGCAGAAAATTTCCCTGAAATTATGAAAGAGAACATAGATATCCAAGACATGTATCAAATGCCAAAAAAACCAGAGCCCAAAAGAAAGACGTCAAGACATACTATAATCAAGCTTAATAAAATGAAACATAAAGAAAGGCTCTTAAAGGCAGTGAAGCTCAAAGCAAAGCTAACATTCAGAGAGAAACCCTGTAGGCTTTCATGTGACTTCTTGGCAGAAATGATGTTGGCTAGGAGGCAGTGGGATGCACATTCAAAGCCTTGAAGGAGATAAACTTCCAACCAAGAATTATATACCCCACAAAACTCTCTCTCAGATAGGAAGATGAAATTAAGACATTTGCAGATAAACAGAAGCTTAGAGACCGTAAAAACCAAACCCAAACTACAAGAAACACTGAAAGAAGCTCTTTCCTTAGAAAAACAAAATCATTAAGTTTATATTTAAGGAGGCAGTGCAGGACACAGCATTCAGAAACCTACTCAGGGAAGTCATAAAATTCAGTCAAAGCTACAATATTAAAAGAAGGGAATCAGTGATCATGTCACGAAAACTATGATACTATTACACTAAAAAGAGGGATATACTACTGTGGATTTATCCCTAGGTATTTTATCTTCTTGGGGGCTATAGTAAATGGTATTGATTTGGTGATTTCTTCTTTGATGATCTCTTTGTTGGTATAAAGGAATCCTACTGACTTACTTAAGTTTATCTTATATCTTGATACTTTGCTGAATTCTTTGGTTAGTTCTAGTAGTTTACTTATGGATTCTTTAGGATTCTCTACATATACAATCATATCATCTGCAAATAGGGAGATTTTTACTTCTTCTTTGCTGATGAAGCAGCACTTTATTTCTTTGTCGTGTCTAATTGCTCTGGCTAGAACCTCTACTACAATGTTGAACAGAATTGGTGAGAGTGGGCATCCTTGCCTAATTCCTGTTCTCAAGGGGATTTCTTTCAGTCTCTCCATTTAGGATGATGTTGGCAGTTGGCTTTGTGTTGATGCCCTTTGTTACACTGAGGAATTTCCCCTCTATACCTATTTTGCTTAGAGTTTTTAGCATGAATGTGTGTTGGACTTTGTGAAATGACTTTTCTGGATCAATTTACAAAACCAGGTGATTCTTAACCTTTGAGTTATTTATGCGGTTGATCACATTAATTGTTTTTCTGATGTTGAACCAGCCTTCATACCTGGTATGAATCCCACTTGGTCATGATGACTTACTTTTTTGACATGTTGTTGAATTCTGTTGGCTAGGATTTTATTGAAGATTTTTGCATCTAGGTTCATGAGTGACATTGGTTTGTAATTTTCTTTTTTTGTGGGATCTTACCCTGACTTTGGTATCAGGGTTATTCTGGCTTCATAGAACGAATTTGGGAGTATTCTGTCCCTTTCTATGCTGTGAAAAACTCTCAGTAGTATTGGAGTTAACTATTCTCTAAAAGTTTGGTAGAATTCTCTGGTCAAGCCATCTGAGCCAGGACTTTTTATGGTTGGTAAGTTTTTGATGACTTTTTCAATCTCTTCCTTTGTGAT
The DNA here is from genome assembly GCA_028571685.1 of Heterohyrax brucei. Lineage (NCBI taxonomy): Eukaryota > Metazoa > Chordata > Mammalia > Hyracoidea > Procaviidae > Heterohyrax > Heterohyrax brucei. The sequence continues at coordinate 204,907,873 of CM053140.1, forward strand.
GGGTTTACAAGTTGTTCTACTTCTCCTTGTGATAATTTTGGTAGGTGATGTGAACATAGAAATTTTTCCATTTCCTCTAGGTTTTCAAATGTGTTAGAGTGCAGTCGTTTGTAGTATTCTGTTATGATACTTTTGATTTCAGTTGGGTCTCTTGTGACATCTCCCATCTAATTTCTTATTCAGGTTATTTGTTTACTCTCCTGTTTTTCTTTTGCAAGTTTAACCAGTGGTTTATCCATTTTGTTGATCTTTTCAAAGAACCACCTTTTGGTTTTGTTAATTTTTTCAATTGTTCTTTTATTCTCTAATTCATTTAGTTCTGCTCTAATCTTCATTATATGTTTTCTTCTGGAGCCTGAAGGTTACCTTTGTTGCTCTCTTTTGACTTGTTCTAGTCATAGAGTAAATTCTTTGATTTGGGTTCTTTCTTCATTACAGATGTGTGCATTTATAGAGTACTGCTTTTGCCATATCCCACAGGTTGTAGTAGGATGTGTTCTCATTTTCATTCGATTCCATACATTTCTTTATTTTGTCCTTGATATCTTCTGTAACTCATGGGTTTTGAGCTAGGTGCTGTTCAGTTTCCATGAGTTCAAATTTCTACCTATGTTTTTTTCTGGTATTGATCTCAACTTTTATGGCTTTATGGTCCAAGAAGATGCTTGCAATAATCCAGTGGTTTGGATTTTGTTGAAACTTGCTTCATGTCCTAACACATGGTCTATTCTGGAGAATGTTCCACATGCACTGGAGAAGAAGGTGTACTCATCTGTTGATGGTGCTCTGTACATGCTGATGAGGTCTAGTTCATTAATTGCTGCAATAAGCTCTTCTGTATCTTTACTGAGCTTTTTTTTCTAGATGATTTGTCCATTCCTGAAAACGGAGTGTTGAAGTCTCCAACTATTACCATGGAGTAATCTATCTGATTTTTCAATGTTTCACTGTTTGTTTGATGTATTTAGATGTTATGGTGTTGGGTGCAGAAATATTTAAGATTGTTATGTTCTCCTTATGTACTGAACCTTGCAGCATGAAATAGTGACCATCCTTGTCCATGATGGTGGATTTTACATTAAAGTATATTTTATCTGACAGTATTGCCACTCCTGCTCTTCACTGTATGTTGTTGTCTTGGTATATATTTTTCCATCCTTTAATTTTAAGCTTCTGCTTATCTTCAAGTCTAAGGTGTGCTCTTGTAAGCAACATATAGATGGGTCATATCTTTTCACCAGGATGTCACCAGCTGTCCCTTTATTGGAGCATTCAGTGTAATTATTGATAGGTATGTGTTTAGTGTTGTCATTTTGATGCATTTATTTCCGTGTTGCTAATGTTTTGTATGTTGGTCTAAATATTCTGTTCTCAGTCATTCTTCTTTATGGGTTGACTTTTCATCTTTTTCACTGTTGCTTTTGTGTTTGTTGAGACTCCTGTATTATATTTCTTGTTTTGATATGTCACACTGTTATTTTGCTTCATGGCTATTGTTATGATTTCCCTTTCTAGTCTACATTTAAACCAGACTTTTTAACTTCTGCATATCTTTTTAATTTCCTCTCCATCTGCAAGGGTTATAACTACTGTAATATATCCCTCTTTTTAGTGTGATGATGTCATAGTTTTCATGATATGATCACTGGTTCCCTGTTTGTTTGAGCTTTGTGACTTCTCTAATTGAGTAGGATTCTGGATGTTGTGTCCTGCATTGCCTCCTTACATATACATTTAATGTTTTTGGTTTTCTAAGCAAAGAACTTCTTTCAGTATTTCTTGTAGTTTTGGTTCGGTTTTTACAAAGTCTCTAAACTTCTGCTTACCTGTTAATGTCTTAATTTCATCTTGCTCTTTGAGAGACAGTTTTGGAGGATATATAATTCTTGGTTGGAAGTTTTCCTCCTTCAGGAATTGAATGTGTCATCCTACTGCCTCCTGGCCAACACTATTTCTGCTGAGAAGTCAGACGAAAGCCTACAGGGTTTCTCTCTGAATGTTAGCTTTGCTTTAAGCCTTGCTGCCTTTAAGAGCCTGTGTTTGTTTCATTTTATTAAGGTTGAGTATGATATGTCTTGGTGTCTTTCTTTAGGGTATAGTATTTGTGGTGTTCAATATGCATGCTGGAAATCCATGCTCTCTTTCATAATTTCAGGGAAGTTTTTGTTGAAAAACTCTATAATAATACTCTCTGTGTTTTCAGCTTCCCTCCCTCTTCAGGAACTCCAATTAATCACAGATTATTCCTCTTAATAAAGCCTTACATTTTTCTTAATTTTTTTGTGTGTTTGTTATTTCTTTTCTCTGATTTCTCCTTATACATAGTGGTATCAGTTGCTCTGTCCTTAAGCTCACTAACTTTACCTTGCAACTCCTCAATTCTGCTCTTTTGGGTTTGGATTGAATTGTGTAATTCTGTAATTTCATTACTGATCTGCTGGATTTCAGATGATTGATGTTGCATCAGTTGAAATAGCTTGCTTAATTTCTCATTTTGTTCTGCTGTTTTGTTTAATTTCTGGGAGGACTCTCTATATAATTGTTTTGTACTTGACCTCTGATAGTTTCAGAAAGGCTTCTTAATCTGGAAAGGTTTTCACTCTTTATTTTGGGAGTTTTCTGGAGCCATGGTGGACTGCTTCTTTAAATGGTTAGCTGTGGACTGTTGCCTTCGTATCATCTAGCTGTTTGGTTTGTCTGGTGTTTCCTCAGCAGGAAGTGAGGTGTAGTCCTAAGAGGGGAGTTGGTTACCAGGTGCCCCTCTGTACTCTAATGATTAGCCACAGGTGGACTCTCTGGGACTGCAGGCTCTGTCTCCTAGCTGGCAAAGACCCCCCAGTCTGTGCCCTACTTTTGTGGATATTGGGCAGCCGTCAGCTTATCCTAAGATGTGGATCAGTGAAGGGTGTAGGAGATGCTGTGACTACTCACCTTTCAGTTCTCCAGGTGATCTTATTTTAAAAGGTAATGGAGGAGCTGTCCAACAGCTGCTGAAATCAATCAGGCCCTCAGGTGTGGCAGGTCCTGCCTTCTGGCTGACAACAAAAGCACCTCATAGGCTATCCCCAGATACTATGACGTGGTTCAATGTAGCGAGGAGTTACGGCTTTGCTGGTGTCCTCTGCCAGGTCCTACCCATAACTCTAGAGGCTCCACTGTCATAAACCCAGCCCCGCTTCTAGGTGTGAATATTGGCCCCAACTAAGACCTCTAGGTGGGTGACTCTGTCCCCCAGCTGACAAAGATGGCATCCTGCCTGAGCTGCCTTTCCTTTCATAAAACAGCAGAACCTATGGCACAGCTCAGAAATGAGAGAGTGGAGAGGCAGTGGTGTCCTTAGGCAGCAGCTGGGCTGTCAATATGTGGCTATCCCATACACAGCCTCTCTGTTACAATATACACTGTTTACTGAAGCACTGAAGTTCAGCATATTAGCTGGCTCACACCCAGTCCCCACACCCTGGATAACAAAGAAGATATCAGCATTTGCACTTTTCCCAAATGGTGAGTCAGCTGAAGTAGGACTCAGAGGGCTATGTCTCCTGTTAGAGAGACATAGTTTCCTGTATACTGGTGTATAGTTGAATCTGACAATCCTATGCCAGATCCTAGGGCTCCCTGGATGTCCATGCTGATCTGTTCAATTATCAACCCAGACCTTAGCTCTCAGAGAGAAATGGGGAGATGTGTGTGTAGTCCATCATCTTGGCCATGCCCCTCCTCCATTTGGCTTTTTAATCTTGATTGGCAGACAATACTATGAGTTTGAATCAAATCAATGGCAGTAGGTTTTGTTTTGGTTTCAGGCAGACAAGACACTCCATACCATAGTCAAGAAAGCTTTCTATTTTACAATTGATGGGTTCAGTTTTGGGGTCATGTGGAAAGGAAAGAATGACGATACTTAGGTTAAAACATTACAAAAGGTTTCCTGATAAAGATTCAGATTTCTTACTTAGTCTATTTTTATATCTTGTTCTAAGGCACAAATATAGAAATATTTTAACTTCTTTCTGTTTTCATGGAATTTCAGTTTTGAAAAAAGCTGTTTGTGGAAACACATGATAGTCACCCATAATTATAAAAACTGTTTTTTTCTTATTTAATGAAAGACATGTGCTCACATAAAAGTACTGGTAAAGGCAGTTCTTTGTAAATAGTCCCAGCACTTGACCCTGAACCCCATGCCCAAATATGCATCTCCAAGCATGAAAAAGTTTATTGTCATTTTCATATTTCCTAAGGCAGAACAGCAAATCAAGGCTAGGGAATAATATTTTTTGTATGAAATAGAAACTGCTAAAGAATGATGGGAAGTGAGGCTATATGCTGTCTGTTTACAGTGTGATCAGTTTCAGGTTTTTCAACAAATCCTAAGTGAGCTAGATTCAGTTAATGAAAGTCATACATTCAAATCTTCATAAGTTGTGGTGTAGTGAGATCTTGCATGTTTATTTCATCAACCACACAACTATTAACACATTGGGCCAGATACTTCTTTGTTGTGGGGGACTGTCTCATACAGATTGTAGGATGTTGAGCAAAATCCTTGGCTTCTACCCACTAGATGCCAAGAGTAGACAATTAAAACTATGTTCAGACATTGCCCCTGGGGAACAAAACTGCCTATGGATGAGAATTACTGATCTAAGAAAAAACAGTATTTAATTTTCAGTTTATTACTTGATGGGATAGATGCAGTGATAGAAGGATTTTAACAAGCTTACACTTATTTTTAAAGTTCTGTTTTGTTCTTCCCATCAAAATAGACTCTTTTAGCCCCAACCATGAAACATCTCCAATTCTCCTCTTTGAAAGTTACTGTTATATAAAAAAGAAAATTTGTGAGACTAATGGCTAACTACCTCAGAGAAGAAAATAGAAATATCTCAGTTAGAAATTTTCTTCAATTAAAACTTGAGTAATATTAATACTTTATCATGAAGGCTATGTCTCTTCATTATGCAAGTTTGGTCTTCAGAGTAGACTCAAATTCCCAAACTCTTGGTTAGCAGCTGAGTGCATCAACTGCTTGCACCATACTGAGTCATTTAAGTGGCTTACTTTGTGTTTTGTTCTAGGATACATGCCTGCCTGATGTACCCAATCAGGTTGCTTAATTTTAATATCTAGGAGTACTGCTGCTGTGAATTATTATTACCAATTACATTAAAGCATAAGCTCTACTAGCCATCTTATACTTGTCTACAAGGTGTCTCATACTCATTCAGTCTACTTCTATGCACTGCTTCCTCCCACACTTTGCATGTAAATTTTTTCCTTATTGGATTTATAAATTGTAAACAGTAATACTTGAGTGCAGTAAGAAACAAATTAATATACACAGTTCTAAAGAAGACAGTTAAAGAGTAATAGAGGATCAGTTAAAAATATTCCCTTACTCTTCTTCTAAGTCATTTCCTACACTTTTCTCAGTGTATGTTCTCTTTCTCTCTCACTCCTCTTTCTGGAACTGGAGCTACTCTTGGACATCACCTTTCATCTAAATAATAGCCCTATAAAATAAAACATTAGCACTTATGAGGAAAGTGTTCCTTAGAACACTCATCTAAATGGAAATAAAAGGCTGACATCTGTCCAAAAACAAAAATGAGAAGGCAGGGAGGGGCAGGAAAATTGCAGCAACAAAAATGAGGAACTCAGGGTGAAAATGGCAGAAGAGTGAGACACTGCATGGGTTGCAACCAATGTTACAGAACAATCTGTATATAAATTATTGAATATGAAGCAAATTTTTTTCTGAATTTGTAAACACCCCACCCCCAAAACCAAACTGACTACCTTTGAGTCAGTTCCAACTCATAGCGACCCTATAGGACAGAGAGGCAGTGTCCCATAGAAATTCCGAGGAGTGCCTGGCAGATTTGAACTGCTGACCTTTTCGTTAGCAGATGTAGCACTTAACCACTATACCATGAGAGTTTCCTAAACGTTCACCTAAAGCACAATAAAATGCTAAAAAAAAAAAAAGTAGGTTATTCAGTGAGGGAAGTGAATATATTTGCACTGACAGAGAAAGGAAAAGAAGTTAACAAAATCTAAATAATTGTTATATAAATAACCATAATAAAGAGGATTATAGAGCTTTTCCAAGTTACTCAGATAGTAACTTCCACTGTTTTTTTAATATTCTTTCTCATTGTTTAATCTCTTCCTTTTATGTTATATATTTCTCTATATAGTATTCAGTTTTCATCATTTTGTATTTCTATTTCTTTTTAACTATCTTCCGTTGAAGTATTTTCCTCTGGTACTTATTTTTGTGTTTTAAAACTTCTTTGAAAATGTTACCCCAAAAAAGTATAGAAAGTGGGAGAATGACACAGAAGCAAAAATGAAATCAGACGATACTATTAACATTTTGGTGTATATTATTCCAGAATGTATATGTGCCAACATATAAGCATCACCCTATATAAAATTTTTAAATAAAAATGGAATTATGTAACACATGACACATCATGTTTTTCCCCACCTAGCATGAGAACTTTGATCATAACTTTTATTTCTTTAATTTGCTACACAGCATTCTGTTGAACCAATCATCTGTGATGAATATTAATGCCATCTTTAGACACTGATTATTACGAGCAATAATTCAGAATTATCTCTGAACACATACATCTGCACAATTATTACATTATTTGATAAAGATAAATCTTTATGAGTGTAGCTGTTGGGCCAAAAGGCTTGCACCTAACTAAGGCATTTGATATACATCACCAAATTGGTCTCTGTGTGTATACTCTCTCACCTGCACACAAGGACAGCCTCTACATTACTACTTACCATGTCCATTCTTTCTCATCATTCATAAGGTACATGTATGTACAAGATCCAACGATGAAGTCTGCAAACTTAATTGTTCTAAGTGCTACATACCTCACTGCAGAGTATTACTGCAGTCAACTTCCAAGTAATCCCCTTAGAAAGCTATGTGCTAATGCCAGCACCTAGCCCACCCTTCAAAGCAGTTTTGGAACTCTTTCGGGAATGGCCATTTTTCACTGTGGCAAGTACACAAAACTTAACTGTATAATTGTCTAAGAGGGAGTGTTTATCCAGTAAACAAATAACTGTATTGGAACACCCTTTCTACTAACATGATCTACCTTGCAATGACTTATTTTCTTTACTTGAAAATAAAGGAAATATTGGAAATGAAGACACGTTTATGACACTTATGACATCAAGGGTAATATGACGACAGAACTGATGGCCATTCCAGAAAAAGAGTCCCTAAATTGATTTGAAGGGTAGATTAGGCGCTGGTGTTGGTGCATAGTGTCCCAAGGTGAGTACTTCAAAGGTAACTATAGTAATATTCAGCAGTGAGGTACATGGCACTTTTTCTAGGATGAGTTCATGAACTTAATGGCAGTCCTCATATGTACATGTGTTTATATATTTCTCATTACTCCTGAAATATATTATGTACACATACACAATGCTCCTCAGTGACACAAATCATTAAGTGCTCCACTACTAGCTGAAAGGCTGTCAGTTTGAAACCAATCAAAGGTGTCTCGGAGGTCAGGCCTAGCAATCAGCTTGTGCAAGGTCAAAGCCTTGGAAACCCTGGGAGCAGTTCTATTGTGCACACATGCCAACTTGACTGAAACCAACAACAATAATTAAAAACAACTGCTAAAACAACATACAGTTGCTGTTGACTTGACTCCAACTCACAGTGACTCCAGGTATATCAGAAAAGAAGAGTAGAACTGTGCTGCACAGGACTTTCAATGGCTAATTTTTTGGAAACAGATTGTCACATCTTTCTTTCGAGGTGCCTCTAGGTGAACTAGGACATCATTCTTTGGCTCGGCAGTGTGTTAATCATTTGCACCACTAGGACTCACTCCTAGTCTTGTTGTTGTCATGGGCTACTGAGTAGATTCCAATTCATAGGAATCTTAGAGGAAAGTAGAACTGCCCCACAGGGTTTCCAAGAAGCAACTGGTAGATTCAAATGGCCAACCTTTTGATTAGTAGCCTGCTCTTAACCATTGCATCACCAGGGCTCCACTCCTATTCTAGAAGATCAAAAATGATGTCTGGTGGTTTCAATTTACAATTCCTGGTTGTGAATGAAATCGAAACTCTTTTTCATGTTAGTCTTCTTTTAATAAATGTTCTACTGATATCTTTGATTGTCCTCTCCCCCAACAAAGGTAAATTTTTTTCTTTTTAATTGCCTGAAATAAAACAATTATATTTTGAGGACATTCAATGTTTGTATGCCACATATGTTGTAAATACTTTGCTGGTTTGTCAAGTGCCTTTTAACTATTTACTGTCTTTTGTCCCAAACAAAGGAGTCCATGAATAGTGCAAAGAGTGAATGTGTATGGCTGCCAACCAAAAGTTTATATTTTCTAATAGCCACAGGTTCTTTAGAGGAAAGCCTCATGATTTGATTCAGGGAAACCTATCATTAAAAACTATGGAGTAAATCTTACAAATCAATGTTATTTCTTCCAGTAGCCATATCCTTTTCATCTTCTTTTTTTTTTTGTCTAAAAGAGGATTTTGAACTCTCATAGCTGTAGTGATTTTGTATGGTTTCTCTGTGTAACAGTTAAAAAACATATCAGGATAAATTGATAAAATATCTACTTTTAGAAAAGAACACATTCTATAAAGGCCTGAATTTTATTTATTTATTTATTTATTATGATTGAATGAAAATGTACATTCCCATATAAATTTTCATGCTCACCTATATGTGGCTCCCATTGCTCTCCCTGCCCAGCGACAACACACTCTTCCTTTCTGCTTCATACATATCCTACCCCCCAACAGTCTCCTATCCCCTCCTCTCTGCCCATTCCCCTTCCTCCAGTAAGAGGTCAGTGCAGGATGACATCCTGTAGATGCATAGAACCATAAAGTGCCCATAAGATATGGTCACTCTGCGTTGCCAAGTCCAATCCATTGTTGTCTGAAGAGCTGACCTTCATATGGACAGGGGCAGCACCAGGGCCAGAGGCCACACTCCCAGGGGAATCCCAAAGCCCCTGAACCATCAATTGCGGTCTTTTAATGGAGATCTCTATTTACTCTTATGTTGCCAGTGAGACTCAATTTTGTGAGCTCTATTGCGGCTATCACTGGTGGTGGCCAGGCACCATCCGGTTCCGCAGGTGACAAGTCGATGCAGAGATCCACTCACGTGGGTCCCTCTGTCTTTTCAATTTTCTTTCCCCCATGTCATTTTGATCCTCGGTGATCATCCATTCCTGCTGAGTTAGGACAATCTGCTGTACCTTCAGATGGCAGCTTGGCAGTTTTTAAGACCCCGGATGCCACTTACCAATGTGGGTGCAGACAGCCCTCATTAGCAAAGTGCTAGTTGTGCCAATTGGCCTCAATTTTCCCTGAGAGCATGGTCCCCAGCCCCCTGCCCCAGCTACTCTGTCCTTGCAATATTGGGTTAAGATGGGAGGAGTACTCAAGTTGTGTTGAAGTCCAGTTAATATTGATTGTGTGCTGTCACCAATTTCACCCAACCAAATTTCTATCAACTATCTAATCTAAACCATCCCCCCTCGCCCACCCACCCTCTCTACCTTTGCAGGCATCAAAGAGTCTTTTCTTCTATGCATGAGTCTGTTTTTAAGTTCTTACTGTAGGGGTCTCATACAATATTTGTCCTTTTGTCCCTGACTACTTTTACTCAGCATAATGTCCTCCAGTTGAAACAGGTTATGTTTCCTGAAATCATCGTTGTTCTTTATCACTGCATAGTGTTCCACTGAGTATACATACAATAGTTTACCTATCCATTCCTCTGTTGTTGGGCATCTGGGTTCATTCCAACTTTTTGTTCTTGTGGACTGTGCTGCAATGAACATTCGTGTGCATGTATCAGTTGGTGTGAATGGCCTTGATCTGTAGGATGTATTCCAAGCAGTGGAATTACTGAGTCAAATGGTATGTCTATATTCAGTTTTTTAAGGGAGTGCTAGATTGCTTTCCAAAGAAGTTGCACCATTTTGCAATCCTACCAACTGTGTAGGAGAGTTCCAATCTCTCCACAGCCTCTCCAGCATTTGTTGTTTTGCAGTTTTTGGACCATGGCCAAACTTGTCGGGGTGAGAGGTATCTCATTGTTGTTTTAATTTGAATTTCTTTAATAGCTAACAATTGTGAGCATGTCCGCATGTGTTTTTTGGCTGCTTGGATCTCCTCTTTGGAGAAGTGTCTGTCCCTCTCCTTTGCACATTGCTTAACTGGAAGATTTATATTTTTCTTATTGATATTTTGTAATACCTTATAGATTATTGAGATCAGGCGTCGGTCTGACATAGAGCTGCCAAATACTTTTCCCATTCTGTAGGTGGCCTTTTAATTCTATTAATAAAGTCTTTGGATGAGCAAAAGGTGTTTGATTCTTAATAGTTGCCATTTATCTATTCTCTGTTGATTGTGGTTTGTTTGACAGATTTTGAAGTCTGTCTACGTTGTGTTTGAAAACTTCCATTGTTTCCACTTTTTTTTGGATGAGCTTTATTGTTTTAGATTTAATATTTAGGTCTTTTATCCAGTTGGAATTGGTTTTTGTATAAGGTGTAACTTATCGTTCTTGTTTCAGTTTATTGCAGAAGGATATCCAATTTTGCCAGCATCATTTGTTGAAGAGATTGTTCTTACCCCAGTTTAATGTCTTAGGGCCTTTGTGGAATATCAACTGTTCATAGGCAGATGGTGTCATCTCTGGGGTCTCAATTCTGTTCCATTGATCTGTCTGTTACTGTATGAGTATCAGGCTGTTTTGACTACTGTGGCAGTGTAATAGGTTCTAAAGTTGAGTAATGAGGCCTCCCAGTGTGGTCTTTGTCTTTAGTAATGCTTTTCTTATCTGGGGCTTCTTCCATTTTCACACAAACTTGGTAGTTTGTTTCTCCATCTCATTAAAAAATGTCACTGGAACTTGTATTGGGATTGTATTATATAAGTAGATTGCTTTGGGTAAAACGGACATTTTCACAACGTTAAGTCTTCCCTATCCTTGAGCAGGGTAGGTTTCTCCATTTATATAATTCTTTCTTAGTTTCTTGTAGTAAGGGCTTGTAGTTCTCTTTGCAAAGTTCTGCTATTTCTCTGGTTAGATTTGTCTTCTTAAGGGCTATAGTAAATGGTACTGACTTGGTGATTTCTTCCTTGATAATATGGTTGTTGGTATAACAGAATCCTACTGATTTACTTACGTTTATCTTCTATCCTGAGACTTTGCTTAACTCTTCTATCAGTTTGAGTAGTTTCCTAATGGATTCCTTGGGATTCTCTGTGTATACAATCATATCATCTGCAAATAGGGAGATTTGACTTCTTGCTTGCCAGTGCAGATGCCCTTTATTCCATGGTCTTGTCTAATTGCTCTGGCTAGAACTTCTAGTACAATGTTGAATAGGACAGGTGAGAGTGGGCATCCTTGTCTAGTTCCTGTTCTCAAGGGAAACTGTTTCAGTCTCTCTCCACTCAGGATGATGTAGGCAGTTGGCTTTGTATAAATGGCCCTTATTGCATTGAGGAATTGGCCGTCTATTGCTATTTTGCTGAGAGTTTTTAGCCATGAATGGGTGTTGGACTTTATCAAATGCTTTTCTGCATCAATTGACAAGATCAGGTGGTTCTTGTCTTTTGTGATATTTATGTGGTTAATCACATTAATTATTTTTCTGATGTTGAACCAGCCTTGCATCCCTGGTATGAGTCCAACTTGGTCATGATGCATTATTTTTTGGATACGTTGTTGTATTCTATTGCCAAGAATTTTGTTGAAGACTTTTGCATCTAGATTCATGAGTGATATTGGTCTGTAGTTGTCCTTTTTGGTTGAGACTCTAGCCTGGCTTTGGTACCAGGGTTATGCTGGCTTCATAGAATTAGTTTGGGACTACTCCACCCCTTTCTATACTGTAAAATAGTCTCAGTAGTATTGGAGATAATTCTTCTCTAAAAGCTTGGTAGAATTCTGCAGTGAAGCCATCTGAGCCTGGGCTTTTTTTGGTTGGCAGTCTTTTGATGACTTTTTCAATCTCTTCCTTTGTGATGGGTTTATTAAGTTGTTCTGCTTTATCTTGTGATAATTTTAGTAGGTGATATGAATCAAGGAATTTGTCCATTTCCCTCAGATTTTCAAATTTGTTAAGAGTACAGTCTCATAGTATTCAGATATGATATTTTTTATTTTTGTTAGATCTGTTGTGACAACTCCCCACTCATTTCTTATTTAGGTTATTTGTTTCCTTTCCTCTTTTTCTTTAGTAAGTTTAGCCAGTGATTTGTCAATTTTGTTGATCTTTTCAAAAAACCAGCTTTTGGTCTTTTCAATTTTGTTTGATTGTTCATCTATTCTCTTAATTCATTTAGTTCTGCTCTACTGTTTATGATCTGTTTCCTTCTGGTGTCTCAGGGGTTCCTCTGTTGTTTTCTCTCTACTTGTCCTAGCTGTCAGGTTAGTTCTTTGATTTGGTTTCTTTCTCCCTTCCAGATATGTGCATTTATGGGGATAATCTGACCTCTGAGCACTGCTTTGGCTGTATCCCATAGGGTCTGTTAGGAAGTGTTTTCATTCTCATTGGAAACCATAAATTCCTTTTTTTTTTTTATCCTTGGTTTCTTCTATAACTCATGATTTTTTGAGCAAGATGTTCAGTTTTCATGAGTTCCACTTGGTATCTATGTTTTTTCTGCTATTGACTTTGACTTTTATGGCTTTATGATCTGAGAAGATGTTTTGCATTAATTCAATTGTATGGATTTTGTTGAAAATTGCTTTATGTCCTAACACGTGGTCTATTCTGGAGAATGTTTCATGTGCACTGGAGAAGAAGGTGTAGTTGTCCAGTGATGGGTAGAAAGTTCTGTAGGTCAGTGAGGTCTAGTTGGTTAATTGTGGCAATAAGGTCTTCTGTGTCTTTACTGAGGTTTTTTCTAGATGATCTGTCCAATATTAAGAGTGGAGTGTTGAAGTCTCCTGCTATTATTGTGGAATGATCTACCTCCTTTTTGAGAGTAGTCAGTGTTATTCTACGTACTTAGGTGTTCTAATATTAGCTGTATAAATATTTAATATTGTTAAGTCCTGCTTGTGTATTGAACCTTTCAGCAATAGTGCCCATCCTTGTCTACAGTGGTGGATTTCACATTAAAATAATTTTATCTGAGATTAGAATGGCCACACCTGCTCTTCTTTGTTCATTGTTAGCTTGATATATATTTATCCATCCTTTAATTTTCAGTTTGTTCCTATCTTTAAGTCTAAGGTGAGTGTATTGTAGGTAACAAATGGATGGGTCATGTCTTTTGATCCAAGATGTCACTCGATGTCCTTTTACAGGAGTGTTCATTCGATTCACATTCAATGTAATTATTGATAGTTATATATATGTTCAGTGCTGCTATTGTGATATGTTTATTTTTATGTTGATATTTTTTCTGTTGTTCTTATTAATCTGTTCTGAGACATTCTTCTTCGTGGGTTGATTTTTCACCTTTTTCAGGGTTGGTTTTGTGGTTGTGGAGACTCCTGTATTACATTTCTTGATATGGTATATTGTATCTTTATTGTGCTGCCCCTATGATCCTGCTTTATAAACTATGTATAAATCTAATTTTCATTTCTACAAGTCTTGTCAATGTCCTCACCATCTGGAAGTACATCTCTCTGTAGTACATCTCTCTTTTTAATATGACATCATACTTTTCATGATACAATCACTTGAGTATTTCTTTGACTATTATAACTTTGATCGAGTTTGCGGCCTTCCCTAACTGAGTAGGATTCTGGATGATGTGTCCCCCCAAAATATAAAGTTAGTGGTTTTGTTCTGCTAAGGCAAAGCCAAGAGATTCTTTCAGTATTTCTTGTAGCTTTGGTTTGATTTTCACAAAGTCTCTAAGTTTCTGTTTATCTGTGAATCTTAATTTCATTTTCATATTTGAAAGGTAGTTTTGCAGGACATATAATTCTTGGTTGGAAATTCTTTTCCTTCAAGGCTTTGAATATGTCATGCCACTGTCTCCATGCCAGCATTGATTCTGCTGAGAAATCTCATGAAACCCTACAGGGTTTCCCTCTGAATGTTAGCTTTGCTTTGAATCTTTCTGCCTTTAAGAGTTTCTGCTTATGTTTCATTTTGTTAAGCTTGATTAGAATAAGTCTTGGAGCCTTTCTTTTGAGATCTGTATGGAGTGGTGTTTGATATGCATCTTGGATATCTATATTCTCTTCCTTCATAATTTCTGGGACTTTTCTGTCAGCAGCACAACAACAATACTCTGTGTTCTCAGTTGCCTCGTTGTGTTCAGGGACTCCAGTTAATCGTAGGTTGTTCCTCTTAATAGAGTCCCACATGTTTCTTAATGCTTCTTCATTTTTCTTTCTTTTTTCTGATTTCTCCTCATAGATGTTGGAGTCAGTAGCTGTTTTCCAAGTCAGAAAGTCTCTTTTTCATTTGTTTCATTCTGTTTTCTTGGCTTTGAATTGAAGCATCTATGTCTTTGATTTTGTTCTTGATCTGCTGGATTTCAGAGTATTGGCGTTCCATCAGATTGAACAGCTTGCTTAATTTTTTATTTTGTTCTGCTGCATTTTGTATAAGGTTCAGGAGGGCTCTCTGTATAATCCTTTTGTATTCACTTCCCAATAATTTCAAAAAAGTTTCTTCATCCGTAAAGCTTTTTGGTCTTTTCATTTGGGGGCCTTGGGTGATTTCCTGGTTATGGATTTCTCTAGAATCTGTTGCTTTGGGGGCTTTATGTGAGTCAACAAAGGCTGGGAGAGAAGCTGTAAGGATAGACCACAGTTGTTTCTCTAGGCCATCTTAAAATGAAAGGTAAAAAGTATCTGACCACTTCCCAAGTCAGACAGGCCTACAGGTGTACAGGTCTCTCCTCCCAACTGGCAAAGTAAGCACCTCTGTATCAAACCCCAGATGTTATGAACTAGTTCAAAATATAGCAAGGCTACTGCCCTGTTGGCCTCCACTGACAGGCCACAGCTGTAGGCAACTCTGTGCAAAATACTGCTTTTCTGCCAGCAAAGTGTTCTCCTGAGGGCAGGTGCTGTCTCCCAGCCTAGGAATTAGGTCTCACTGATGCTTCCGTGTCCAGGATGGTGTCCCGCATATGTCCACCAGCGCTTACATACAAATTACACTACTACAGAGGCAGAGAGAGAGGCCAAAGGTGCCGAGATGCACAGAGTCCACAGCCTCTGTTGCTGGACCCCAGCCAAAAGAGATACTGTGTAAGCTACTGCTTTTCTGCCAGAGAAGTACTCTCCTGCAGGCAGGTGTCGCTTCCCTGGCTAAGAATTTGGTCCAGCTGAGGTCTCTACATTCAACATGGCATCCTGCACAAGCTCGCCACCACTTCTGCACGAACTACAGCATGGCAGAGGTGGAAAGAGAGGCCAAAGGTGGTGAGATGCACAGAGTCCTAAGCTGGGCTTTCAAAATATGGCAGTTTCACCTGCCAATCTCGCCAGTAGTGCATCTGAGACTACCTGCTGTCAAGACCCAGCTCCACCAGCTGGCCAAGACAGAGAAAAAACTCAAAATGGAAGTTACCTTTGGTCCATGCAAGCCAGCACTCGCTGAGAGTGGGGTCATTGAAAGAGACATGTTTTTGTGTTCAGTGGCATGAAGTCCAACTTAACAGCCTGATGCCGTGTCCTACAGCTCATTAGGTGACCAGAAGGCTCCACTTAATTACCAATTCACGTCTTGGTTTCCAGAGAGATTTAGGGAGATGTGTGTCTAGTCTGCCATCTTGATTCTGCCCCCAAAGGCTTGAATTTTAAGACAAACTTTATGAAAGTATAATGTCTAAAATCATACTTGGTGGAAAATATTTACTAAAGAGAGGCAAAATTTTTTCGGGGGGGTGGTGGTGTTAGAGCAATTCCATTAAAGATACCATAGCACACATAAAAATGGCATGCCTATAATACTGTCAGAGAAAGCATGTCAACACAGCTATAATGTCTTAAATATGATTTCCCATTAACTAGAGAGAAGTCACTTCTTTCTGGACAGAAGGAATAAAAAATATAAATAAACACCCTTTAGAAGTGCCTGCACTATCACCCACTATAAGCTTTGTGAGAGCAAATCAATTTTTGCTTTGTAGAAGATAATCAATGAATTTGGGAATGTAATATAGATTCCAACTCTCTTCTCAAAGTAGTCCATCTCCAACTGAATTGTCTCTTCCTCCAAGTGGTTAAAATTAAAATCAGGGATCCCAAAAGTAGACACTAACAATGCTCTTTTAAAGGGCTGGTTTGCCAAAAAAAGAAATAAAGGTTTATTGATGTAATGACTGAGACAGATAGTTCATTTTTATATACACATGGAACTAAAGTAAGACTTTGAGGCTAATGAGTTTTCATGTTTTCATTTAACTTGAATGATATCCTACTGGGTTATACATAAACATAGTGAGCCAGAAGAGTTCTCCTTAAATTCTACGGAAATAAATACATTTGATAAAACTGTCTATAAAAATCAGGGAGATCACATAAGCTTAACTGAGCTGACTGTATCTAAACTGCTCAGAGCTTTCCAGACTTTCAGTCATGCATTTTAAATACAGTATTAGAGAGAAAATGAACATCATGTCATTGTACTCTCTGCTCCCCTCATCTACCATGGTTATAACACTCATTCTGAATAAGACATTTCCAGGTTTTGAGGATGGGCTTTCAGTGAATTTCTACACTCTGTAAAATGTGTGCAAAGCAGCAAGTAAGAAATGAGGGTTTGGTTTAAGAAGGTGTAACAAATGATGAAGGATTTGACATTTGTGATCTTCAGTGCCTTAAGGATGGATGAGGCATGAAAATTAAGTTCACAAACTCATCCTTCAAAAAGTGCTACATATCTCACTGTTGAATATTACTACAGTCAAACCTTCAAAGTACTCCCCTTGGGAAGCTATGCACCAACACCAGCACCCAGTCCACCATTCAGAGCAATTTTGTAACTCCTTTTCTGGAATGGCCATCAGAGCTGTTGTCATATTATCTTTGATGTCTTCAAAGTCATCAAAATGTCTTCCTTTCAATATTTCCGTTATCTTTGGGTAAAGAAAAAAATCATTGGAGGCTGTATGAGGTGAGTAGGGAGGGAGTTTCAATACAGTATTTCTTTACTGGCTAAAAATTCCCTCACAGACGATTATACAATTAAGTTCATGAACTTGCCACCACGCCACTGTGCGCAATGGTCATTCCAGAAAGAGTTCCAAAACTGCTTTGAAGGGCGGACTAGGCACTGGCATTGGTGCATAGCTTCCCGAGGGGAATACTTTGAAGGTGATAGTAGTGACATTCAGCAATGAGGTATGTAGAACTTAGAACAATTAACTTCGCAGACTTAATTGTCAGAACTTGCATAACTCTTCTGAATATCTATTACTTAATACATCAATTTTTAATACTTTGCTTCACTTGCTATATACTTTGTTCTCTCTTTGTATACTATATATGTATAATATGTACTTACATATGTATATGAGTATATACACATTATTTTTCCTGAATCATTTGAGAGTAAGTTGCAGACATCATGTCCCTTTTCTTCTAAATACTTCAGTGTGTATTTCCTAAGAACTGCAGTATAAGTATCAAAATTTGGAAGTTCAACACTGATACAATATTATTTTCTAATCCACAGTCTATCCTCAACTTTTATTCATTTTCCCAAAAATGTCTTTTGCATCTAGTTTTCCCCCAAGATCGAATCTAGAACTAGGCAATGCACTTAGTTGCCATTATCTCTTTAGTGGTACCAAACCAAACCATTTACTACTGAGCTGATTTTGGCTCATGGTGACCCCATGTGTGGCACAGAAGAACAGTGCTCTATACATATACTTTGATGTCACTTAATTTCACAACTATCTTTGCAAACGACTTTAAATGAATTCAGTGGGTCACTAACATGAGTACTACAAGTAATGAACTACTTTTCCCACTAATGGCAGGTGACGATGTTTACTAGCTTTGCTAAATATGTCAGGAGATATTTAAACAAAGTATTTTTTTAAACTTTTTTTATCATTGTGTTTTAGATGAAGGCATGCAGAAAAAATTAGTTTTTCATTAAACACTTAACACACATACTGTTTTTTGACATTGGTTGCCAACTTGTAAACACTTTCCTTTTTCAACTCTGGGTTCCCCATTATGCTTTCCTGTCCCCTCCTGCCTTCTAGTCCTTGTCCTTGGGCTGGTGTGCCCATATAGTCTCATTTTGCTTTATGGGCCTGTCTAATAGCTGGCTAAAGAGTGACTCACAGGAGTGCTTCATTACTGAGCTCAAAGAGAATCTGGAGGCCATCATCGAAGATGTCTCTGGTCTCTGTCAAATCAGTACGTGTGGTCTTTTTTTGCCAGTTAGAATTCTGGTCTACATTTGTTTCCACCTCTACCAAGGACCCTCTATCGTGATCTCTCTGAAAGCAGTCAGCAGTTATAGCCAGGTACTCTCTAATTGTGCTGGACTCAGTCTGATGGAGGGTGTGGTAGTTAGTCCTTGGACTAATCTTTCCTTTTGCAGTTTTGGTTTTCTTCATTCTCCTGTGCTCCAGGTGGGGTGGACCAGTGGAATCTTTTACATCGTCATGCAAAAGTTTTCAAGATCCCAGGTGCTACTCAGCAAAGTAGGATGCAGGACATTTTATTTATTAACCATGTTCTGCCAGTTGAGCTAGATGTCCCCTGATACCATGTTTCCCAGGATTTAACCCCAGTAACCTGATCCCTCAGGGAGTTTGAATGGAGCTTCCATGACCTTAAACAGGTATTTTTTAAGTTTATAAAAACAGGTATTTAAATTTGGCTTTCCTTTCCTTCTCTGTGTAAATATTAAGGTCCTCTAATATGTATAAAATTATTTCATTTAACCTAAACTAGAAGACAATAAAGAATTAGCCAGGCCAAAGTTATTTTAAAAATTTGTCTTGGCATATTTCTGTTCCGTTTCACCTTCTCAAGTGCTCCTTCTCATCAATCAGTGTAGTGATTTTATCACTGCTGGGGAAATAAAAGAATCCTTGAGTTTAAAAAGATTGAAATCAAGTGAAGTGACAGAAGATCTCTTTTTCAAAGGTAACAAGGGATTCATAAAAGAAGAGGTTAAATGTAGCTTTTCTCTATAACTTAATTTTTAAAACACTCAGTTCTAAGTCTAGTATTCTTTCTAGTTTTTATTTCTGTTCCTATACCATCATTAAAAAATCTGAGAGCTCTTATATATTTTTCTCTACCATTAATTTTCTTAATTTATCATTTAAGATGTTTAACCAAAACTGAAAGCCTCTAGTAAAAACCAAACCCATTGCCATCAAGTCAGTTCTGACTCCAGGCAACCCTATAAGACAGAGAAGAACTGCCCCATCGAGTTCCCAAAGAGTGCCTAGTGGATTCAAACTTCTGACCTTTGGGTTAGCAGCCATAGCACTTAACCACACCATCAGGGTCTCCAAAGTCTCTAATAGAGAAATAAAATGAAAAGTTTATTAAATTTCTAGAAGCCTCCAGAACATAGCAATAGAGGACATCAAATTAAAGGGAGAAATAAAATGACTTCTTTCTAGAGGAAAATGAGAATTACTTTTTAACCTGAAGCCCTCAGGTCTGAAAAGAACATTCTGATTCACATTTGTATTTAAAAGACAAAGCCCAAACCAACCATTCCTGATGTAATATATGTTCAGTTATATCCACAAACTAACCTGCAAGTCCTGGAATCCTGTCTTTCTAATGAGAACCTAATCTGGACTGCATGGTCCAGTGAGACCCATCTTGGGAAGAAATGGACTCCACCCTGAGTGACTGAGGATGTCACCATGCCGACAGAAAAACATTTTCAAAGGGAAAAATAAATAATGGCACTGGAAGGGAAATTTTTCTGAGCAACTATGGTCTCCTTACAAAAGGAAAATTTGCTTCTTAAGGAAAAATGACAAAATATAAGGAGAAATGTCAATGTTGGTATTTTGTTCCATCAAGTGCTCATAATGTAAATTTAAACTCGCATCAGTTGTAGAAGCTTGTTTTCATGGAGCTTAGAAATTAGCACCCAAACCAGAAGCATAGAAGTGTATCAATTTAGCTGTCATTGATAAAAAAATGAATAATAGGGCCATTATGACACCACAAAATGTGTGTGAGTATGTGTGTGTGCCTACACCAACGTGTGTATTACAATTAATATATGTGGAAAAATGAATTTATTTCATCCTGATCACTTAAAGACACATTAATTCAACAGTGTTCACTTTCCTTGAATCTGGAATAAAATAATAAAATTCCTTGTACTAAACCGACAATTAGCTTTTGCAAATCTAAAATGAGTCACCTTTTGTATCTGGCTCACGTATATGGCAGGCAACCAGTCAGTATGCGGTCTTGGGGACAATGGAGAGCAAGCATTCCAGCAATACAGGGAAGAAAGAATCTCAGGTTCTCCTTTGGAAGGCTCCAGATCTATACTCTAGAGACAGCATAGCTTGTTTCCAGTGCTTTCCATTTTCTCTGAAATTCTAAGCTAAAGGAAAATAGCATGCAGATGTGCTGTTTGTGATTTGAGGGAGCTCTTTTGTACCAGAGTCCACGGTGAATATAATGATCACAATTTTTCGTACTTATTAAATACTGTATTAGCATTATATTTGTGCCCACACTTTCACTTACTGACAACATAAACAGTTAAAAATAAGGCATTCCACCCCCTGCCATTGAGTCAGGTCCACCTCATAGCCACCCTAGAGGTCAGAGTAGAACTGTCCCATAAAGTTTCTGAGGAGTGTCTGGTGGATTTGAACTGCCAACCATTTGGTTAGCAGATGTGGCACTTAACCCATTACGCCACCAGGGTTTCCAAAAATAAGACATAAGTATAATTAACATCAGCACCTCCAACGTACTCACTCATTGATGAAAAAAACGGAACAGCCAGCAGTTGTTCCTCTGGTGCCCTTAACTAACAGAGCAGGTGACTGCAGGTGTTCTAGATCCTGGAAGGCCTTCAGCACCATCCTAATTCCACTGCCACTGAGTCAATTCTGACTCATAGCAACCCTATAGACAGAGTAGAACTGCTGGTGGATTTGAACTGCTGACCTTCATGTTAGCAGTTGTAGCATTCAACCATTATGCCACAGGGATTCCACAGCACCATCCTAGATGTGCCCTCAACAAGCAACACTTTAGAACTGTTTAGTTTTGTTGCGTGTTCTATTACAAGTAGTTGAAAACCAATAAAAAGTCTATTAAAATTGAACATTTTATTACTCAGAAGGACTTTACCAAGCAAGATACAAAAAAATGGATGACTACTATTATAGAGAAGTGTCTTCTTTGGGGAATTTCACAAATTCTTTGAAGTTATCAGCAAATCACTAATGAAAAAGACAAACCACAAACACTTCTTGAGAGTGGCCTACGGGTTAGTAGTTCCCCAAAATGTCAGTAACTGGCCCTGATCGCTTATGTGCTGAGTCTATTGGTGCACTCCCAACTAACCCAGTGCTCTTAAAGAGCAAACAAAAGCAGTGGCACCTGACATCAGGCAGAGACCCAATGTGATAGAAGAGACCAGGATTAGACATATTTACTGCTCAAGAATTAAAACATACTATATGGTACAAGAACTAAAAGATAGGCTTTCATAATTTGTCCAAATTTTTTTCTGACAGAGGTAATATTGGAAAAATTCTTTACTTTGTAGAAGAAATCTTTAATCAATTTTTTAAGTTACCTATTGTTTTAAGAAAATACTATAAATGAGCTGAGTTTATCTCTTTTTCCTTCACAAATGCTTATCTTGTGCTGTTCTTATATTATTTTAATGTTATTAAATATTATTACTTGGGTTATAAACAGTTATATCAAGATATATATTTATGAAATGACTCATTTTCAATACCAACCAACAATTGATTCAACTTATTCCATAATAGCACACTGCATCAAATTAAACTGCAAAAGATTTCCCACATTTGTTTTACATTCTATATGTATGGCTTATGAATAGCAATTTTGATGAATTCCAGCTGGTTTAAATATTTAGGCCTACCCATACATAACAGCATCTTTTCAATTCTTATTGTATTGAAAAAGACCTATTTTAAGTGGGCCACCTTGTAGGATGAAGCACTAATATTTCTCCACAGAAAACTTGAGAAACAAAGTAAAAATTCCTGCCAAACTTACAACAATCTTTCTTGACTAAGTGACCTAGTCCTAATTTTTTGGAAAAGTTGAATTTAAAAATTTAAACCAACTAGGAAATTTGTGAACTGCTAAATTGCATGTTCACCTAACAGTGTTAAAATAATCTGCATCATTTGGATGTGTTGCCTGGTTTCTCATATCTATCATACACATTTGTGTCTGCCCCTCCATTTCCTGTACGCTCAAACTTCAAGTCAGCTGGAATACATCAAGGGCACAGAAACCAAGTCAAAAGTTGACCCCACCTTCCTCTGTCCATTTTAAGGCACGTTCAAAGTCAGCGCACTGATCTAGCTCAGTTTTGCCAACAAAGCCAGCCATCCTTCTATTTAAGACTCCAATGTGGGGTTTTCATAACTGCACATTAACATAAGAGCTTTGATTTTGGTCAAAAACTTCAACTGCACAGAGCTGCATGAGACTGTTGAAGTCTTTCCACAGAAGATTATTAAATCTTCATAACCTTTGCTCTGTGTCACTCTCTCCCCTCTCGGAACTGCCCCAACCCTGAACACCACATGCTTCCCTTCCAAAAGCCCAGAACAGAAGAGCCATTATGGTAGTCCAAATACATGTTTCTGCATCCTCAACAGTCGTGCATGTAACAGATGCAGTCCCTTTAACACGCACAGGCACACTCTTGAGAAGATACGTGCAGGACAGCAGGGGTCTGGGAGACAGAGAAGTAGCAATAAGAAAACCAAGAACTTACTTTGTTGTTCCCCTGTGCATATAGCGGCAAGGAAGAAAAAAAAGACAAACAAATAAATGCAAGAAATGTGTTAAACACGATTTATTTTTTAATTATGAGGTCTTTTCCTATTGGAGCAAAATCAAAACAAGTAACTTTGTCACTGCTGTCCCATGTACACATATAAGACATCTAGACCTATAGATAATTCAAAGACTTTATGGCACTTGGCTTACTATGCTAAATGCAGTCCTCCATCTGCAGGAAAATAAACTTTTGACAGAGATTCCTCCCTCTTCTTTCTACTCAGAATACTTGGGTATGGAACCTGGCCAAAAAGAATAGGTTTGAATTGGTACTAAGTGAGCTGTTAGCATGAAAGGCAAAGCATTCAGTATGTCTCCATGCCCTTCCCCAACAGCCCCTCCTCCAACATGCCAAGTGGTGGAAAATTTCATCAGCCAGTGCATTTTTAAACAAACACTACATCCTTGGTTTCAGAAAAAGGTGGGTGGGGGGGGGAAGGGAAAAGGGAGAAGAAGAAAGAAGTGGGTGGTTCTGGGGAGACAGGACAAGCAGACTAAGTTAGACCCCCATCTGTGCTGTTCTCTTATTTTGTAAATTATGAGTTTTGTGTTGGGCTGGCATGGGAAGCAAACACAGTATATCGGGGGATGCTGCCAAAATAAACACTGGTCCACATTCAAGAAAACGGGTCTAGAAAGGTTAGTCATAAAAATGTGGTTGTTTCTAAAAGCAACACTGGATAGAGACACAGAGAGCAACGGCAGTCGGAGGGCAAATGGCTCTCTTGTTTCAAACTGGAGCTGTAAGAATGTGATTTATATCAAACAATTTAACTCGCATATGGCTTAAAAGAAACATGACAGTGATTCATTACTCCGAGGGCAATCCAAGTCCTCGCGAGGTCAGACCCTGTGGGGGAGACGTAATGGGATGTAGGCAGGGAATAGATCTCAGCTCGTCTCACAAGGGGCCCAGGAGGGTTTTCTCACAGAGGTGGAACTGAGCAGAGCTGTTGCTAAAGCACATGCATCTGTGGAGGAGGCTAGAAGAGGGGAGTAACGGCTGCCTGGAGATCCACATTCAGTTTTCACTTTAGGATGTGGAGGAAGGAAATAGTACATACAGATGTTTCTGGAGAGTTGTGAGGCAGTGAGCCCTGGAAAGTGTGTGTTTTGAAAAGCAATGCTAATTGGTGACTAGATATGCCTAAACCGGAGATCATCTCAGACATCATATTTACTGAAGAAAACAAATTCAAAGACACTAATAAAGTAGTGTAGAAAAGCTTCTTGGCAATGTGAGTTGTCATAGGTTTTACTGTTACCAGCTTATCTGAGGCATGAATAAAGACACGAGAATGAACAAAGGTAAAAGGAGAGTCTATGCTAAAGTATGTGCCAACTTTTCAGTTAGGCGATAAAGATCCCAACTGGGAATTTTACAGGACTAAAAGCCTATTTTAGAGCATAATGGGAACTCTGGCTCTCAAAGAAATGCAACACTGCTGAAAAATACATCAGACAGACAGAGTTTATCACATTCCACAAAGGTCCAGCTTTTGATCTATTAAGTAAGTTTCAGGAGCTCAACTGAGTGTTTTTACACACTAGGGAACAACTGGCTCTCACACTCAGTGGCAGATAGTTCTGTCTGTATGGCAACGGTGGTATCACAAAGGGTAGGAAGGCGTAAGCCTTACACAAGAAAAAACAACCCGAGGACAAGGTCTAGCGTGCCATTTCTTGTTTAGTTCAGTTGTTTCCCAACTGTCTATTCTGAGAGAGTCTTAACGGCCATGAATGGTGAAATTAAAATTCCTTATATTTTCATTCACTGTTCTGCTGTGTGGCAGCCATTTATTTATGTTTAAACCTCTGAAAGTGCTTCCACTGAAGAAAACAAAGACTCTTCTGAGCCAGCCTGTAGCTGCTCTAAGTTGTATGCGAAGCTCAGCTGAATGCTAGGAATAAAGTCATACCTAGCAGAGCCAAACACTGACTGTTTTAAAGCTTGCATCATCATACTGCTGAAGAAATTAATTTCAGTGACCGTCACCATATTAATAAACAAGCATGGAAGTCTATGGCCACTCCTTTGATCCCCTTAGAATGATACAGACCCACTTTACTCCGTAACTTGCCACAGAAGAAAACCTCACTTTCAGAGTCTATCCAAGAGGAATTTCTGAAGCACCGAATGGACTTCATTCTAAGATGTTCTCGGTCTCCAAGGCCGTCCTATTCATTGCAGCTGGACGAGTTCTGAGTTCCGAGGAACAGTGACACCACAGAGTTTCACTTTGTACTGTCATTTTTAACCTTAGAGGAACACCACCCAAACGATACCTAACAGAAACTTCTTAAAATTTTCTGAGGTGCTCCTACTGAGTCACTGAATTACCAATATGCCCCAATTGAACTTGCATCAAGTTTATTTCCAGGGCATGCCTGGATCCATAGCTGTTTTCTTCAGCTAGCCAGCAGGCCAGTTGTGAATTCCAACTTCTCCTGACAGCCTCTCTGGCCTCACTCAGGGCTGAAGAGAATCTGAGGCTAGCCTGTCTCTCAGCCAGCATCCCCCTACGCACTCCCTTTCAACAGCTCCGCTTCCTCAGCCAGCAGACGGGAAGTTCTTCCTCACATGCCCTGAGTCCCACTGGTCGGCTCCAAAGAAAAAGGAACTACTCAACTGGGTACTGTAGTTTCAAGAACACATAAATTACTTTGAATAATAATCAGAAAGGCTACAAGTGTTAAACACATTTAACATGCTGTAGGCACCCTAGGTGTGGTATGCAAAAGCCTTCATTTACTCTAACCAAGTCACTCTGAAGAGGGTGCTATTTATTTTGAGCTTAGAGAAGTTGCCCAAGCCACACAGTTAATAAATGGTAGGGCTGGGATTAGAATGTGGGTGGATCTGACTTTCAGCCTATCTCATTTCACTGCACCCAAGCTTTCAAATATTGTAATTCTTTAATGTTATATATAATTTATGTCATATTGTAAAGCAATGGAACTGTGTCAGAAAACTAGTCTTTAGATATTGATTTGTACTTACATTTATAGAAAAGCTTTATGCACGTGTCAGTAAAA
Source organism: Heterohyrax brucei (assembly GCA_028571685.1). Lineage (NCBI taxonomy): Eukaryota > Metazoa > Chordata > Mammalia > Hyracoidea > Procaviidae > Heterohyrax > Heterohyrax brucei. The sequence goes on from CM053140.1 coordinate 204,933,962, forward strand.
TAATTTTTTTAATGTTTTTAAAACTGTAGCCTCTAGCTACACTGCATACTTTTGTACTGTATCTCAGTATTATCAGTGAAAGTAATGTTAATTTCAATAGATACAACTTTAAAACTGTATAAACCTTATATATTTACTTAGCAATGCAAAAATAGGTTTAAAAAAAGACAGCGAAAAACAAAACAAAACAAAAAAACCCTCTGACTACAGTGATCATATAGGATACAGCAGAACTACCCACAGGATTTCCAAGGCGGTGATCCTTACAGGAGCGGCTGCCGCATTTTCTCCCATGGTTAGCAGCTCAGTGCTTAACCATGCCCAACCAGGGTTCCTCCAAAACTTTATGGTGGTTATAATTTCAAGTTCATGGCCAAAGGAAACAGAAGTAAAGTAATGGTATTGTTGTTTTTAAAATACTGTAGCTGCTCAGAAATACCAGACAAGTTGTAGAATGCTAAATTGGTGGCTCAGAAGTATGATGTGTGAATACACAGTGGCGTAGTAAGAAAAGTAATCCATTTCCATTTTATGGTCACACATTACTGCTCAGAAAAATGAAGCGAATGAAGGTACTTAGAAAATGTGTATGGGAAAATAGAAGAAAACAAAGAAATACTGTTGGGCTGTTGCATTTTGCAGGTACCCACTGTAGCTCGTATTGTATTTATCTGCATTTCTCTCTTTCAATGGACTTGGAACTCCTACAAAGTAAGAATTATATATTGAAAAATATTTGAATCTTTACAGTCTACTATAATAGTGATAGATGATGAAAAAGAAGTGAGGGAGAAAAAGGGGGCAAAAGCAAGGTAAAGAAAAAACCAATGGTAGCAAACCACAAGAGAAATGACTTAAAAGACAAAAGAACCAGTGTGGGAGAACATTCTGATATGAGTGACATACAAACATTCCATCATGTGAATGTGATGAAACAAAATATGGTGGAGGGGTTATAAAATTGTATAGACATTCTAGCTTAGTAGAAAATTAAAAGGTTTACTCAAAATACCATTACATTCAGGCTTGTGTGCAGGCTATCCATCTAAATGAAGTCAACTTTACACAATTAAAAAAAAAATACACAGAAAAATTTTCCAGTCAAAATAGAGGTATCTTGTGCCCAAACAATACCTTCTGACTCTAGGCTCATGTGTGTCACATAAATGTTTAATTATGAAGGGGTAGCAACTGACATTTGATGTCAGCTTGAGGCTTACTGGTATAAAAGCAAAATGACACATGATTCCGAAGTCCTAAGGATTTACTTAGGTAGAGACATATCTGTTACTAGGTATTTGACTTCTTTGTGAAATGTTTCTAAACTGGGAATAACTGCACCTAACAGTATTCTCCTTCCCAGAAGAAATCTTTAGGTAAGCACTCTGCTTAAACTGATTCCAGTCAATAGCTGTCCTTTAAACATCTGAAAGCAAAGCAATCATGTAATATGACCTGTAGAATTGTATGGTACACAAGAAATATAGTTTATGTTAAAAAGTAAGAAAAAAATGACATTGATGGCACACTACCAAGTTTAACTTCCTGTCTTTTCTTTGGTATGTACTAAAAAAACAAACAAACAAACAAATGAAAAACCTTTGTCTTGATCTTTGAAAAGCAAATGTACAACATACATATTTATAAACAAATAAAAATGATATGAAAAGAATCAAAACAGATTATGTAACACTTCTGCAGATTTGCTTAGAACTGAGTATTCTGACTAAAACCCAGTGAACATTTCTTTGAGTGTCGTCTTCATGCAGAGCTATGGACACAGGAAAATCCAGATTTATGAAGACAGTTCACCAGGGAGTGGGGAATGCTGCTTTTCTATGACATTTTCCCTCCCTGTAAAATTGACGCATTACATACAGGCACACCTTATGGCACTGGACTTCCCAGATACCACATTTTTACAGCCTGCAGGTTTGTGACAACCTTGTATTGAGCAAGCCTATTGAATTCATTTTTCCAACAGCATGCGCTCACTTCATATCTGTGTGTCATATTTTGGTAATTCTCACAATATTTCAAATTTTTCATTATTATTACATCTGTTTTGGCTATCTGTGACCAGTGATATTTCATATTTCTATTGTAACTTTTTTGATGTGCCATGAATCAAATGTTTCATGTGTTCTGACCACTCTGCATACTGGCTGCTCACTCCCTCATCTCTCTCCCTTCCTCAGATCTCCTTATTCCCAGAGACACAATAATATTAAACTTAGGCCAGTTAATAACTTTACAGTGGCCCGTAAGTATTCAAGTGAAAGGAAGAGTAGTACCATCTCTTATTTTAAATCAAAAGTTAAAAATCAGTAAGCTTAGTGAGGAAAGTATGTCAAAAGCCAAGAAAGGCTGATAGCTAGGTCTTTCGTGCCACAAAAATTAGCAAGCTGTGAATACAAAGGTAAAGTTCTCGAAGAAAATTAAAAGTGCTACTCCAGTGAACATGTGAATGCTAAGAAAGTGAGACAGTCTTATCACTGATATGGAAAAAATTGCAGTAGTCTGAATAGAATATCAGACCAGCCACAATCTTCCTTTAAGCTAAAGACTAATCAAGAGCAAAGCTCTAACTCTCTTCAGTTCTCTGAAGGATGAGAGAAGTGATGAAGTTGAGGAGGAAAAGTTTGAAACTCAGCAAAGCCTGGCTCATAGGGTTTAAGGAAAGAAGTCATCTCCATAACATTAAAAGTGAAGGTGAAGCAGCAAGGGCTGATGTAGAAGCTACAGCAAGTTATCCAGAAGATCTAAATAACTAATGAACATTAAACAACAGATTTGCAGTGCAGATGAAACAGTCTTAATTTTGGAAGAAGATGCCCTCTAGAACTTTCATTGCTAAAGAGGAAAAGTCAATGTTTGGCTTCAAAGCTACAAAGGATGGCTGACTCTCCTGTTAGGGATTAATGCTGTTGATGACTTTAAGTTGAAGCCAATGTTGATTTATCATTCTGAAAATCCTAAAGTCCTTAAGAATTATGCCACATCTATTCTGTCTGTGGTCTACAAATAGAACAACAAAGCACATCTGCATACAGTGTGGTTTACTGAATATTTTAAGCTCACTGTTGAGACTGACGGCTCAGAAAAAAAGATTCCTTTCTAGAAAATTACTGTTCATTGACAAAGCACCTGGTCACCCAAAAGCTCTGATGGAGATGTGTCGTTGTTGTTGTTAGCTGTCCTTAAGTCAGTTCCAACTCACAGTGACCCTGTGTAAAATAGAACGAAACACTGCCCGATCTTAGACCATCCACACATTGGTTGTTATAATCAAACCCATTGTTGTAGCCATTGCGTCAATCTATTTCACCGAGTGTCTTCTTTGTTGCTGATCCTCTGCTGTATCAAGCATGATGTGCTTTTCTAGGGACTGATCTCTCCTGGTAACATGTCGAAAGTATGTGAGATAACATCCTTCCATCCTTGCTTCTAAGGAATGTTATGGTTGTATTTCTTCCAAGACAGATGGATCTTTCGGCAGTCTACAGTATATTCATGCATACCATGGGAATATATGATTAATGTTGTTTTCATGCCTGCTAACACAACATCTATTCTGCAGCCTGCAGATTGAGTAATTTCGAATTTCAAGTCTCATTATTTAAGAAATACATTTTGTAAGGCCATAGCTGCAATAAATAGAGATTCCTCTGACAGATCTGGGCAAAGTAAATTGAAAATCTGCAAAGGGTTCATCATTCTAGATGACATTAAGAACACTGTGATTCATGAGTGGAAGTCAAAATACCAACATTTACAGGAATTTGGAAGTAGTTGATTCCTACCCTTATGGATGACTGTGAAGGGTTCAAGACTTCAGGGGAGGGATTCAACACTTGGGTAACTGCAGATGTGGTGAATATAGCAAAGGAGCCAGAATTAGAAGTGGAGCCTGAAGATGTGAATTGCTACAATCTCTTGATGAATACCTTACTGAATGAGGAATGGGTTCTTATGGATGAGAAAAGAAAGTGGTGTCTTGAGATGGAACTATCACTGGTGATGATGCTGTGAACATTGTTGAAAGGACATCAAAGGATCCAGAATATTACATAAACTTAGTTGATAAGGCAAGCTTTGAGAGCACTGACTCCAGTTCTGAAAGAAGTTCTACTGTGGAGTAAAATGCTATCAAACCACATCATATGCTACAGGGAAATCCTTCATAAAAGGAAAAGTCAATTGAAGCAGCATACTTTATTGCTGTCTTATTTTAAGAAATGACTGTAGTCAGCATAACCTTCAGCAACCACCCCCCTGACCAGTCAGTGGGCATCAATATTGAGGCAAGATCCTTCACCAGCAAAAGATTAGGACTCACTAAAGGTTCTGTATGATGGCTAGCATTTCTTGCCAATGAAATATCTTTTACTTGAGGTATGCACGATTTTTAGACATAATGTTATTGCACACTACAACTGCAACACAGTGTAATCATACCTTTTATATGTACTGGAAAATAAAAAAAATTGTGTGACTGTTTATTGTGATATTTGCTTTATTGGAGTGATCTGTAACAGAACCTAATATTTCTGAGGTATGCCTGTAATTTCTCTAAATACTAAACTTGTTCCATATATTTAAAATAGGTTTAATTTATAAAATCATAGCAATAATGAAGATACGGATAAGTGAAAAGAAAGATTCTATATTATACATATGTAATCAAGTAAATTTGGAAGATGGAAAATAAATTTAGTAATTTATGATTTCATTAGGCTGTGTTTAATATTAACATTGTTCCCTCCCTCTCCTACTTGTTAATGAAACAAGTTCTATGACAGTAACTATGTAATAATTACTGTAAACAAAAATAGAGGGTTTACTCAGGCCCATCCTGTTGGGTACTTTTCTGCCACTATCTTATTTAACCTGAGCAACACTACTCTATAAGGCAGGGACTGTTGTTATCTTGGAAACCCTGATGGTATACTGGTTAAGTGCTATGGCTGCTAACCAAAAGACTGGCATCTCAAATCCAACAGGTGTTCCTTGAAAACCCTATGGGGCAGTTCTACTGAGTCCTGTAGGGTCACCATGAGTTGGAACTGACTCAGTGGCAGTGCATTTAGTGGACCGTTACCTTCATTTTGGGAAAGAGAAGTCTGAAATACAAACAGACTAGGCAATCTGTCCAAGATCCCACAGCCTGTACTTGAGATCCAGGTAGTCTGACACTAAGGAGCTCTGGTTGCACCGTAGTTATGTGCTTGGCTGCTAGCTGGAAGTTTGGAGATTCCAAGTTACCAGCCACTCCATGGGAGAAAGATAGGGCAGTCTGCTTCTGTAAAGATTAATGCCTTGGTAAACCCTATGAGGCAGCTCTACTCTGTCCTATAGGATTGCTGTGAGTCAGAACTAATTCAATTGCATTGTTGCAGTGGATTAGTTTGACAGAGAGCCTACGCTTGAACCCACACACCATACTGCTTCTCGCAATGTAGCTATGGCAACCTTTTTAAAAATGTAAATCTTACCATGCTGTTTTCCGGCTCAAAACCCTTTAGTGGCTTCCTATCTCACTCAGAATAAAACCAAGATGCTTACCATTTCTTTCAAGTGGCTCCTAACCAGCCTTCTTGGAAACTACCTATCACTTTTCTCCCCTTTCACTGTGTTCCAGAAAAACTGACCTCCCTGCTATCCTCTAAGACTTTGTGCAAGCTTTTCATTTGTTCTTCCTCCGCCAAGAATCTTCTCCTTCCCTGTGTTACTATGTAATGCTAAGTCAGTGCTGACTCTCAGCAACCTTTTAGGACAGGGTAGAACTGCTCCACAGAGCTTCCAAGACTGTAATCATTAAAGAAGCAGACTGCCACATCTTTCTCTGACAGAGCAACTGGTGGGTGAATCTCTGACTTTTTTGTTAGCAGATCAGCTCTTAACTACTGTGCTACTGGGGCTCCCTGAGTAGTCAATTCAAATATCAGCTCTTCAAAGGGAACCTCTCTGATCACATTTATAAAACAACATTCCCTCACACTCCTCACTGTCTCTGTCCATGGCTTTTCATCTTTTTTTAGTTGGGGGGGGAGTACAACTTAGCATTACCTCTTATAAAGTCACACAATTAATGGCTATTTGTCCACTCATTTATCACCTGCACTATGAGGGGAGACTGTACTGCTCACTGTTACATCACTAGTGCCTGGCACAGTGCCTGGCAAACAGCACATTCTCCAGAGGCTTTTGTGGAGCAAGTGAATTCAAAAGTAAGTGTATGTGCATTTTAAAATATGTACGGATGTGACTCAACGGCACTTGGCAATATTGTACAATTCTACACTCTACCATCAATGGACAGGGAAGTGTAATAGGTAATGATAACACAGCTGATGGCAAAGATAAAAGTATTACTCTGATTTTTAAGTTACGTGTCATATGTAGTCTTTATTGTGGTACATGTCAATGTAAATATGTAAGCACACAATAGGAGAAAAACTGGGTAATAATTATGAAAATTATGCATAGGTACTTCCATACATGGGTATCAACAGCAAAAGTATTAACTCCCATTTGTAGAGCCTAGAGTATGTGAAAGATTCATTGTTTTAGGCACTAACCAGGCAGGTCTAGGTTGGGAAATATTTAAGAAGTCTATAAGTGAGCGACAGTGACAGAAATGAGGGGATTCCTTAGGCACAAATCCTTAGTCCTTTGCTCCTGGAACTCTTTTAAATTCCAGTCTAACCCCAAGGATGTGGTCAGGTTTGAAATGCCTCCAGAGACAGATGCATCAAGTATCCTATACCACACTTGTCTCAGACTTTCTCTTGAAAGAACTCTATCCCAAGTTGTGGCCTAGAAAGGATCAACTCAGGCATGATCAGATCCACAACCAAGCAAGTACTGCGAGGGTCAAGCCAGACTAAATTACAAAGGCTCAGCTTCAGGACTTGCGTTGCTGGGGAGAACCTGGATAGTACAAGTTCTTGGGGAGGAACCACTCATGAGCTGAGTCGGCTTAATGGTGTATATATGCTTGTAGGGTGTTTCTTCTCAAGTTTAAATTGAGATCAGTCTGTGTAATATTACATTTTCCAAAGAACACAAAGAGAAGGTCATTTATTAATCTAAATTAGAAAAGTGTTTCTAAGACACTTGAAGTATATTAATAAAGGTAAGTGGGGATATGTATATTTTTGTTCTTTCACACACAAGATGATATTAACCAGAGTTTGAATATACATATAACTATGGATAAAGGTGATATGGACACAAAAAAAGGAGACGTATTTTTATAGAAATAAGTACAGTTTTAAGAATGTGAAATATCAGTGCTATCATGATTGATGGTATGTATACCATAACTACATGGAGAGTGTTATGAACTGCTTGTCTTAATATTGTAACAACTGTGAGATAGCATACAAAGGGGAAAAAAAAGAGCTCTCTTTTGTTCTGATATCACATATATTATGTTTCATGTCAAAGCATGATATTATATCTTTAACAAGTCTACTGTTTATTTCTTAAGCAGAAATGTAACAGAGAAAAAGAAATGTAAACAAAGAATCCATTAAAACTGCCAAATTAGCTAAGTTAATAGGTCACTTATTTGTCCAGAATATGGTATGTGGAAGTAATGCATTTCTTTAAATATGGTTAATAATAATTTAAAATTAAGAGATATATTCAACTTACTAAAGATTTGTCAGGATAGACCCCAGCTCTCAGAAGAGATGCCTTCCAGCTGTCTACATCCTCCTGTGAGTCACATGCCAGTTCAAGGAAGCGATAGTCTTTGTAGACATTTCTGGAATAAAAAGAGAAAACCATGTTTTTAGTTTTGAAGCCAATTCAAGCAGGCTGCCATATCTTTTCCCTGAAGGGCTGCTGGTGGGTTTGAACCACCCACCTTTCATTTAGCAGCTGAGTGTCAGACCATTGTGTCACAGCGCTCCTTAAAGAGTTATTCAACAAGTACAAACAAAGAAATAGAAATATCAGATGAGGTGAAATTAAAAACACTAATAAGAATAAGCCATTTAAAGGCACTAAGTAGGATAAAAAGAATTATTTTATGAAGTGCTAGGAAGACCCAAAGTACTCATAAACCTGACTACACCAAACAACATAGTAAACAACAACAGTAACAAAAGGCTACTAAAAATCTAAGCTACAACTTGATAAAATACAATTTAAACTGAAATTTTAACATAACTCTTTTCAAATTAGACAAAAGAAGTGGAAAAAAACTTGAAAACATACAGAGGAAATAAATCATTTCAATACTGTTTTTTCAGTACTCACAAAACATTGACAAAATCAGCTATACATTTAGACCTGTGCACACCCTCACACACCCCCATACAATACCAACATTAGAGAGATTTTATAAGGCACACTTTGAGGCCACCCCTCCTAGAAAAATCAGAAATGAATTTCTAAAAACAGACCACTAAAAAATACTTAAGAAACACACTCCTAGATAACTTTTGCATCACAGGAAAAACCAAAATCAAAATCATACACTACTTAGAAAGTAATAAAAATATAAAAACACTTCATAGGCAAGTAATGGATTACCGCAAAGGCTATATTCATAGGAAATTTATGACCTTAGTTAAATATGTTTGCCATTTATAGAAAAAAGGAAAAAATTCTCAATATTCATTTAGAGAAATTATAAAAAGATAACAAAAATCAAAATAACCAAGAAGAGGGAATTAATATAGCTAAAAGCCCATACTAATGCTACAGGAAAAAACAGTATAAAAGATAAGGGCATATGGAAGTACTTTCCCCTTATAAACAGATAAAACCATTTACAATCCTAATCAAGGGAGAAAACAAGAAACAACAAGCATATAGAAGATTATTAACGAGTAAGCATACATAATCACAACATACAGAGAAGATTAAAAAATTAAAAATCAAGGATTATTAAAAAACTAAGAATCCAGAGGAAATTCATAATTTCCTTAAAAATAGAAATTCCTGCAATTAAGGAAGGACTTGACAATCCAAGTGGATTTCAAAACAACTTCTAGAATGAATATAGAAAGTTTTGCTTAAAAGAAGCTAGCATTAGCTACAAGACAAACATACAAAATTTAATGTTTTTTTCTCAATATCAACAATAATTTAGAAATGGTAAAATATTCTATTCACGTTAGGCACAAAAACCTATAAAATACAGAAGACTAAATTTTAGAAAACATGAAAATTGTAAAATCTTATTAAATAGAAACAGCATCTTAATAAATGGAAAGCCATACCTGAATGAGTTGATTTGATAATGCTGTACTACCAGGGTCTTACAAAGTGATTAGTACTAGTAGGTATTCAAGTAATATTTATTTATATACAAGTGAATAATGAATCACAGTTAACCCATAAAAATATTGCCTATCATCTTTAAAATACTTTTGCTAATTTTATAATTTAAAAGCAAATCTTCATCAATGCTTTAATTTTTAGTCACCAAGGAGATTGCACATCTTTATATGTTTATAGAAATGATCTTCTTTCATAATAACTTCACGGTATTTTGGGGGGTAGTACTATTGCAGTGGCTTCTCACTGTTTAAAAATCTGCATTTGTCTGACATATCTTTGACTCTCATTTTTATCCATTTATTTTACATTTTTAAAAAGAAATATATATTAGAAATACCAATAGTATAGCAAGAGTTTTTAAGTCCAATACGAAAATCACCACCTGTGATTCTAAATCATGTCTAATCATAGCTGTATGCTTAGTTTTATCATTTTGACAAATTTTTTTTACAAAATGCTCTTCATGGTTACTTTTGTTTATGCCATTAGAAATGAGCTGCCTGCCTCTTTCTTGTCTATTTTTCTCAGGGTATTCTGGCTTGGCTTTTCATTTCTACAGGTGATTTGATGAAACTTTTCAAATCATTGTTGAACTCATGTTTTTGTATATATGAAGCTTAGAAACAAAATAATAACTTCTTGCTTCTTGAAAAATTCAGAAGCTTTTAATTTCTGCTGCTTCATTTCATGGTATTTGCTAATCTACCTAGAAATATTCTTCCAAATTATTTCTCAATTATTGCTTTCACATAAATGATTATTTAGATGAAACCCTCTATGTTTTAGTCCCGTCAGTGCTAATCATTGGGCATTTCCCATTTAGATTTTTTCATTTGTACAGTTTTACTTTGAGTCATTCTTTGAATTGGTTTTACACCAAAGCGGCTTGCATCCTGGATTTCTCAGTGTGATCTCCATATTTTTCAGGTGGATATAGCTGAGTCCAAACACTTTTTTGATCTCAGAGTTACTCTTAAACATGTACCAGTCACTGGTAGTGTTTCAATTCAGTTTGCTCCTCAATAGATCTTGCAAATAGTTAATTGTGATCACTATTTTTCAGTGCTTTTTAGATTTCCCATCTCTGCTGTATATGACTGTTTAGATGCAACAGTGGATCAACAACAAGAAACCCCCCCCCACTGCCATGAGTGGATTCTGACTCATAGCAACCCTACAGGACAGAGTTTAACTGCCCCATAGAGATTCTAAAGAGCACCTGGTGGATTTGAACTGCCAAACTTTTGGTTAGCAGCTGTAGCACTTAAGCACTATACCACTGGGGTTTCTGCAGCAATGGATGGAGTGGAGAAAAGATTCCTAACTGTTTATCTTCTTAAAGTAAAATCATTACATTTAATCTGTAGTGTTGCTAATAGAGATGTTTAACAAATAAGGAAACTGAAGTTCAGGGAGATTGTGACTTTCATAGCTAATAAACGGCAACATCTGTGCTCACCGCAGTGTTTGGCATATGACCTCTATGAAACAAATATTTGTTAAATGAATAAACAGTTGAATTAACTTGCATTATATGTACTTTTGAAGCCATCTTTATAATTTTTGACTGACTCTTTTTCCAGAAAACCTAAAATACAAAAGATTGAAGGGACAAACCACAACAAGAAGAATGAGTAGTTTAAATTCAGAGTGATATTTTTAAAGGGAATACATTATCTCCATATGTACACTTATTACTAGAACTTTTGAAAGGTCATTATCTTTGCAACAGAGAAGAAAGGGTGATAAACTATCTTAACAAAACAAAATTTTATCAGTTTTTAATTACCCTAGGTTTCCACTTGGAGGCAATTCCACTTAACAGTTTATCAGAAGACACCAGTCCCTGGACAGGACATCACACTTGGTACAGTAGAGGGACAGCAAAATAGAGGAAGACCTTTAACAAGATAGATTAAAACAGTGACTCCAAATAGGCTTAAACCTAACAATGATTAAGACAATGGCAGAGGACCAGGGAGTGTTTCCTTCTGTTGTACACAGGGTTGCCTGAGCTGCAATCAACTCAATGGCACTCAACAATGATGGTCACTGAACAGGGTGGGTACTCTTTCAGATACCTAAGTATGGGGAAGGCAAGGCTGGACAAATGCCATGGAAGTTCTTGGCCAGCTGGCAAGCCAGAACAATAGAGAGGGTGCAGACTTTCCAATTCTCTAAGCAGATCTGAAGAATTCAGTTTTGGCCTATTCTCATTGACCTTTCTCCAGAGTATTTTCTTTCAGGGGCTCTTCACATGGAAAATCTTGGTTTGCTTTCCCCCCTCAAAGGATAGCCAAATTCTTGAGAGGGAAAATAATTATCTGGTTGAAACATTAGAAGAGGGTCAAAGGCTTCTGGTGGCTTTGGCACTTTATTTTTACCCATTTTTGAAGGCTTCATTTTAGGCTGTCTAGAAATCCAAGGAGAGTTGGATACAGGTCTAAAGCACGAAACTGTGCAAATTTACTGGAAATCTTTATAAACTCTGTGCATGCAGCTCCCAAGTTGTCACCTATGGTGTCACTGTATAGATAACCTGCAACAACTTGTACTGACTGGACTTTGTGTGTGTGTGTGTGTGTTTAGTCTATTTCAGCTGCAGTCATGCAGTTATGAGCTTCTGAATGATTTCACTATGAAACTAATCTGGCTGATGTGTTTCAAAGTTTGAAGAAGTGAAAGTCATTTCAATGCTAAAAAGAAGCCTTAGAAATCTTATCCTATAGGTAAAAGATTGTTAAGTGTTACAGTGAAGAGAACCCCACCATATGATGAACTTATGTTTTAATTACATGTATAATCTTCATTTATATGTTCTAGCAGTACTTTTTGGAGTTAAACACATGACATTTAATCCTCCTACCTTATGACAACACTTCATATATCTGAGACCAGATATTATGAGTTCCCCGAGTCTACTAGTCTCCTAGCCAATACTCCTGTCAATTTTTTTCAAATGTTTTCATACGAACAGGTTTCTGGATAACCCAGCATCCTTCTTGTCCTCCCATGAATTTGTTCATTCATGAAAGGATCAGAAAATGAGATTCCAGGAACTGAACACAGATTTTTCAGGTACAATGTCACCAACCAAAGAGTTTGATGGAATTTTTGCCTGGTTTTTGGAAAGTAAATTTTTACTAAAATAAACTAATTTTTATTAGCTTGGCATGCCAAGTTGAGCAGCAAGCAGAATATACTAAAAATCTCAAGCTACTGAATCAGACATGTTGCTGCTGTTGTTAGGTACCATCAACCAAGTCTATTTTGACTCATATCAACCCCTTTGTGACACTACAGAACTGCCTCATGGGGTTTCCTATGCTGTATGTTTTACTAGCGCAGATTGACAGGTCTGGGTGGGTTCAAACTGCCAGCCTTTCACATGTTTCTTACTGCTTCTTCATTTTTCTTGTTTTTTTCCTCCGAATTTTCCCCATAAATGCTGGTGTCAGTAGCTCTGTCTTCCACGTCAGAAAGGCTACTTTCTATTTGCTCAATTCTGTTCTCTTGGCTTTGAATTGAATTTTCTAACTCTTTAATTTTTTTATTGATCTGTAGGATTTCAGAATGCTGGTGTACCATCAGTTTGAACAGCTTGCTGAACTTTTCATTTTGCTCTGCTGCCTTTTGTATAATGTCTAGGAGGGTTCTCTATATAATTCTTGTGTACTCAACCTCTGAAAGTTTCAGAAAGGCTTCTTCATCTGGGAAGTTCTTTTGTTCTTTTAGGAGCTTTCTGGAGCCATGGGTGGGTTTTTCTTTAAGTGTCTGGCCAGAGTTTGTTGCTTTTTGGGCATCTAGAGGTTGCTTAGTTTCTCTGGCATTGCCGTAATAGGAGCTGAGGCACAGTCTGAGAAGAAAGTTGATCACCAGTCACCTCTATGTACTCCAATGACTGGGCCCAGTGGAATCTCTGGGAAAGTGCTCCCTGGGCTATCACTGCCTCCCAGCCTGGGAATTGGGCCCTGCTGAGGCCTCTGTTTGTGTAACTCTGCCTCCCGGTCAAACAAGATGGCATCCTGCCCTTTGTGAAACAGTCAAATCAATGGCAGGGGTTCGGAAAGAGAGGGTGGAGGGGCCATGGTGCTCTAAGTCCAGAGCCAGGCTCTCAAAGTGTGGCTACGCTGCCTGCTGATCATGTCAGCAGTGTAGCTGAGCTTTGCTGCCAGTTAAGTTCAACCGCTGCTGCTGGCTAACAAAAAGAAAAATAAAGTTAAAAACGTTAGTTACCTTCAGCCTATGACAGCTGGCCACTCAGCAAGGGCAGGTGTCAGTGAAAGAGAAGTTTCCCGTTCAGTGGCATGTAGTCCAAGTTGACAGCTCTATGCTGTGTCCTAGGGCTCACTGGGTTTCCAGAAGGCTCTGTGTAATTATCAAGCCAGGCCTTAGTTTTCAGAGGGAATTAAGGAAATGTATATCTAGTCTGCCATTTTGACTCCACGCCTCAAACTGCCAGCCTTTTAATTAGCAGCCAAGAACTTAACCACTGCACCACCAGGGCTCCTTTATTTAAACATTCCTGGATGAAACCCAACCTGTTACATTTATTGTCTTATGTAACATTGTGTAAGTCACCACTTCTGAGTCTCGTTTAAAAAACCAAAACCAAACCCACTGCCATCGAGGCAATTCTGACTCACAGTGACTCAATAGGACAGAGTAGAATTGCCCCACTGAGTTTCCAAGGAGCTCCTCATAGATGTGAACTGCTGAGTTTTTGGTTAGCAGACGTAGCACTTAAACGCTATGCCACCAGGGTTTTCAGTCTCAAGTTAACTCATCTATAAAATGGGAATAACAATAGTATCTACCTCAGCCTACAGTGAGGGTTAGATTAGGTTTTATGTGTGAAGATCTTTCTTAACACAATGTTTAGCATAAGGAAAAATAAACAAAATAGAAAAATTGTCATAATGCATTATTATCAATGTCTTTAGTTCCACTGCATTTTATCTCCTATAAAACTAGACATCTCCTATACTGCATGCAGTATAGGATCTTTTAGTAAATTTATGTAATAGATCTTTTAATAAATTTACATAACAGTAAATTTTTACACTTAGCACTACTAAATTTCATTTGGTAGTTCTATTAACTGACACCCACTGGGTACCAACAGTAACACTTCAGATGTAGTTATAAATCCATCATATGTGTACTATCAAGTCATATTTCTGTATTTTTCCTCATGGATACTCTAAAAGACTTTGTCAAGGTCTAAGTACAGTATTTATATTTAATTCTATCAAAAATAAAGTTTGGTTTAACTTGTTTTTCAAGATTCAAAGCAAGTTCCTATTGATTACTGATTTCCCTTCTAAACAAGTATAAAATTTATTTTATAATTCATGATAAATGCATACAGCAGAACATTGATGAGTTTGTCATCAAACAAAATTTCCATTTTGTTTCTTGGAATAATGACCTTCACTCCAGATTTTTAATTGATCCACTGATCCTACTATGTCTACAAACTCATCATTACTCCTTATTTCTCACTTCTATGTATGCCCTCTTTACCACTGTAACCACTGCCTTGCAAACCTCAATTCCCTTTCCTCCAACATTTAATTTGCCTAATAAAACTACAATCTGATTATTTCCTTACTCAGAGTTCCTGTACCTAAGTTGCTAAATAATGCAAGAGACAAACCACACAATTATGCTGACTATACCCACTTTGAATTTATGACTACAAATATAGGCACTGTCTTAGTCATTTAGTGCTGCTATAACAAACATAACACAAGTGGATGGCTTTGAAAAGAGACATTTTATTCTATCAAAGGCCAGTAAGCTACAAGTCCAGATTAAGGTCATCAGTTCTAGGGGAAGTCTTTCTCTTTTGGCTCTGGAGGAAGGTCCTTCTTGTCAATCTTCCATTGGCCTTGGAGCTTCTGAGGCACAGGGACTGTGGACCCTTTCCAAAGAATGCACTCTGCTCCCAGTACTGCTTCTTGGTGGTATGTGATCCCCAACTCTCTGCTTGCTTCCTTTTCTTTTATATCCCAAAAGGTTGCCTCAAGGTACAACACAGTCTTACACATTGAGTCCTGCCTCACCAACACAGCTGTTGCCCATCTACCCTCATTAACGTCACAGAGGCAAGGTTTACAATATAGACGAATCTGGGCCTAGCCAAACTGCTACACACATTTCTGGGGTACATAATTCAATCCATGACAGTCACTCAACTTTTCTAGACATCCTTACTACACTTTTATACCAGATGATTATTTCCCACTGTACTAGATGATTAATTTAATATATTTCTTTCCTCAGATCTTTAGTAAGTCCTTCCCCAGTCATACGGAGATGACAATGATATGTTATACTTCATTGTGAAAATACATGCAATCACACAAGAACTTTCTTCTGTCTACCAAACCCACCAGCATAAATGCATCGGCAAACAGACGGCCTTTTCTTTGTACAGTTGAAAGGTCAATCCATCAACTTCTCTGGGCCTCATCTCTTGTAACATCCTCCCATTCTCCCTTGGAGAATTTTCTATGAAGCTTACTATCTATGGAGTACTTGCGTTCAGTACCAGGCATGAGCTGACTGCTCACAAATGTCACACTTATCCTCTAAGCTCCAGTGGCCACCTTGATAGTTCTACTTTCACCACCTTATTCTCAAAGCTTTTCTTCCTGCCAATGGCCCTCATGTTACTAGAAGACAATCATGCCAGATGCCTGGATTTTATTCTTGACATCTTTCTCCCTATCTCATTTCCTATCAGTCATTTCTGTCACTGTAGCCCCCAAATACACCTCCTTTATTCCATCTCCACTGCCTCCACGCTCGTGCAAGACATTATTGCCTCTCACCTCGCTCACTGCAAACCCCCTACCTGGTCCCTGCCTCACTTACCCCACTGGTACTTCCACTGCTCTGCAGACAAATGAACTGTATTGTTGCCCTTCAATGACTGCACTGAAATAAAGACTAACATTTTTATACATCCTACGGGGCCATAAACTACCTGATCCCTAAGACTTACTCACCAGACTCTATCTGTAGCATAGGCATATCAAACTCTTTCCTTTCTCAGTTTCTTGGCATATGCTGTCTTTTGCTGGTTAATCTGTACACCTTCTTCTAGTATTAGTTTTAACAATTTTTTACCTTCCACAATCGATAGGTCAATCCATTATAAGTTTAAATAACAAATATTTCCTATCAGACCCCTTGGAAACCTTGGTGGCATAGTGGTTGAGTGCTACAGCTGCTAACGAAAAGGTTGGCAGTTCAAATCCACCAGGTACTCCTTGGAAACTTCGTAGCAAGCTGTACTGTGTCCCACAGGGCTGCTACGAGCTAGCATTCACTCAGGGGCAATGGGTAGCAACAAACTTTGGTTTGTTTTTGGTTATCAGTCCCCTTACTATACCGTAAAGTCCTTAAGAGTCCAGCCAAGTGCCGTTGAGTCGGATCTGATTCATGGCGACCCTAAGAGTAGGCACCACATTTATCATGTTCATAGAACCAAATACAGTGCCCACCATGTAATTTGGAATTACTAAATGAATGACGGATTGAAGCAATTACTGGTAATTGTATTAGCTTAGGATTATTTATTTTCTTTAAAATATTTTTTCCTCATCTTTGTTTATCATGCTTTCAGATCAATATAGCAATTTAAATTGTAGGCTGGTTGTTGCCTAGGGACTCCAAGTATCATGATTCATTTCCAAAGGGACAAGTTTATCTGACCTAAGTTGGTTTGATACTCTATTCATGGCATTTCCTTTTCTTACACAGTGAAAGCAAAAAATAAATGAATAAATATTTACAATAAAATTTAAAATTTGTAAGAAAATTATTTTTAACTTTCAGAGTATTGCAAAACACAGTTACTGTAAGTGCAACTGCAGAGTCAGCTGAGTCACCACTGATCTGATCTTCTCTGGCTGCCCATGGTCACGGTGCCAGGTCTACGTCAGCATTAATCACAGTCATGATGAAGGAGCTTAAAATGTGAGTTTTTTCTACAACTGCAGGGGTCTTATTTATGATTGAAAAAGTCAGAAGAAAGGGAGATCACAATTTAAACGGATGGAAATTCTCACAACATAGACTATTTAATTCCTAAATATTCCTCCCCACACCAAACTGTGAAAGTCATCCAGTGTTACCTAAATAAAGGAGGTATCTAAATAGAAAAGTTGGTAGTGATTAGTCAGTAACATCAATATCTCTGGTCTCTTGGAGGGACTTTGGCTCCTGGCCACTTTTCCTCAGCCTACATTGTTTCTTACCCTCAAGGGGAAAAGGACTGATTTAACTGGTGAGTTATAAATTGAGCAAGCTTGTGCCCACAGGACACACGCAATTCTCTCCTGTCCCAAGATGTTCTGCTGAGCTCTGCCTGGTGGTAGAGGCCTGTGGTTATTCAGCTGAGGCTGTGATTACTGGGAGGCAAAGCATCAGCAAGAAATTCTGTCACATATCTAGAGTCCATTTGTTTCAAGCATTATCTTTTTGTTTGCTGTGTACTGCTTCTAAAAACAAAAGGGAAAAAGAATCTCAAAAGGAGAAGAGGAGAGTATGATTTATTGCTGCCTAAAACTCCAACAGTGACGGATAGCTTTGAAGGGCACATGATGGTTTTGGTTTCAGTTGGATTAAAGAGGAAGTGACAGAAGGCTTCTGAGTGAAAATGCCCAGTAGGCAGTTGGAGATGTGTCTCAGGATAATAAGTAATTACCATATTACATGTGGCTGCAATGCTGGGTGCCATGTGAATTTGTTTATTTTATTTTAATACAGCTTATTAGCTTTGTTAAGGATTTTCCCATAGGAGGATAAGCCAAATAGCCACAGGTCATGTGTCTACTTGAGCATAACCAATAGTAGGCAAATTAGCCAAAATCACAATATTGTTAAAAAAAAAAAAATTGTTGCAATCCAAATTTCATTTTGCCCAAAGCAATGAAAGGCTTTAGAAGAGAATAAAAAGCAACTGGTGAAGAAAGCAGAGAGGGAACCACAATTATTCTCAGTCGGTCTTGTTTATTAGGTCAGAAGCAGTTGTGGTAACGACTTGCTTAAGCTCAGCATTTCTAAAGTTTGAAGAATAAATAGAGACCAGCTATGAGTCCACGTGTGCAATGCCTTATCACATGCTAGAGGAAAGGGTTGCCCATTCTACATCTAGTCTGGCTTTTTCCCCTCAGCATTTATTGGTGTATTTGAGAAGCACTCTATGTGAGATCTTTCATTTGAGAAGTTAACACATTAAAAAGAAAAGTCTACAGCACAAGATTTATGAAAAGCTATCAACTTGGAGGAAATGGTATCTGATTCTAGAAGGTACTGTGGATCAAGGAGCCAAAAGCAATAATCATGAGATAATATGGACAATTATTGATTCATGTTAGCCTCCAAACACCTAGAGTGAGTTAGATGAGAATTCACAGAGCCTGGGTTTGAAGTGAGCATATCTGCAGGCTGAGATGCCATTAAAGAGTACAGGGTGACAGAAAACTTCAAAAGGATGAATGGTACCTTCAGAATCATGGTGTCAATCATGGCTTCAGAGACTAGCTCTCCAAACGATAAGCATTTTAAGTTATTTAAAAAATTGTCATCTCCTGACAGTGTTGTTATTTTAAATCTTGGCAATGGTCTGTCAGGAGTCAGTTCTTTGAACTCATTTTGGAAAGTTTTACCTAAGTGACTGTATAGGACTGTGCAGATACAGTAATTCTGGCTTATCAAAGAGATCAGTCAGCTTTGCCATCCTGCTGGTTTGAGGCAAGCGATTCCAGAGGCAGGAAAGAGAGAATTCCACTACCATCAAGGAAGAACAGGTAAGAAGCAGCATATCCTTTGGATCCAGAATCCCTGTACTGAGAAGCTCCTAGGAGCAGGAGACAGAGAGAGAAAGGTGTAATCCTACAGACACTGTGAAGTTGTAGCAGGAGAGATCTAGGAGGAAAGAAAGGTAAGAGAGACCCAGCAGCAGGAGGTGGACAGTGGGCTTCCCAGCCCATGGAGAGAGACAGCTGAGTGCCCGGAGCCAGGGAGAGGCATGCCTGAGAGCAGAGTCATGCCTGTGAACACGGCTGGCAAGAGGATGTCCTGATAGAAGAAGTGTATTTTATCCATTCCTGCCCCTGAACTGTAGCTCATTACTTCCTAAATTGGAAGCATCGTCCATGAGGTCAATATGGCTGGCCACTGCAATGAACTACTGACAGCAAAGTAGAGAATGCCATTGGAAGGGTCATTGGTGTCAGAACTGCTAAAGATGGTGATAAGAGGAGCTGTGTCTGACCTCCATCTCATAGGAATCAGCCTTGTGCTGGTGGTTTGCATTCTCTTTCCCCCTTGGGAAGTTAGAGGCAGTCAGATAGCACCCCCATGCCACTTTTATATATGATAAAACAGGTTTTCACACCCCTGTTCAGCCAGAGGCTTCAAAAAGATGTCCTAGGTGCACCAGGGCCTCCGGGTTGCTCCATCAGTCAAGTTACCTGAGACAGGCTCCAAGGTGGGGAGCTGTGCCTTCCTGTCCCTCCAGGCAATCAGTGTCACCTCCATCCTGGCTCTGGGGCACCTCGCTATGTCCCTTCAGTGGCACCAGGAGGAGGGTAAGCAGTGCCCAATCTAATATACAGAATTGTTTCTGGCCTCAAATGTGTTAAATACATCAATACCCTTTTGCAAAAGGTTTGCAAATACCTGGTCAGTGACTGGCTTGGTGAAGCCACTTTAGGTGCACATGTACATTCCAGCACAATGACATAAAACTTGCTCTTCAAGAAAAATAAATTAGGTTCTCAATTGAAAGAACAAAAAAATCCCAGCACTTCAATGGCAACCCTGGTCTTGCACGGAAGAGTAAACTGAAACAGATAGATGAGGAGGGTGACAGTTATGCGTGAGGGCCCCATGACAAGACCTTTCATCCTTTCAAGGTAAAAATATAAACAACCTCAGAGCTGGTTTACACAAAATCGTGGGTGAAAGTAATGCTCTAATAAAAATAGTTGAGATTTTGAGGTACATCTCCAGTTTTAAAGTTTCTATTAAGGAAATTTCTATGTGTTTCCATACAAGATAATTTAATTATGCATCTGACTACATATAATTCTGTATAATGATTCTTATGGTATTGACTGATTGATTAATCTGATCAATGAACATTTACTGAGACAATATTCTGTGCCAGGCATTGTGCTGGGCCCCAAGGAAGACAAGGTGATTGAGAGAAGCAAAGGCCCTGATCTCGTAATGTTTATGTTCCAGCATCAAGTACAAAAAGGATGGTGAATGGAACAGCAAGGCATTGTGTTAATGTAGACTACACTATCAAAGTGTTGAATAGTCTTCTAGTATCTCAAATGACATTTCTCTCTTCCCCCAAAGGCTAACCAAAACTAAAAACAGACATCTGTTTTATTCCAGCAAGTTTCATCTTTTTAACAATTACTCAAAAGACTGAAAATAATTCATAACCCAGATAAAGGGAATCTTTACAAAGCTCCAAGCAGCTTTTAAAAATTGTTGCTTAAACATGCACACTACAAAGGAGTTTCTGACCAGACAGCTATTTCAGAGAACAATGATTTCATGTTTTAAGACTAACTTTAAAATTGAGATGTCTTTGCCTTCCAGGAAAATTTACCATCTGTTGAGATTATTTCACTTCTCTTTCTTTCACATACTACTGGATTTAATTTTAAGGAGAGAGAGGGAAAAAAAGATATAAAAGAAAAAATTGCATGCAATACAAAACAAAACCTATTGCAAAACAAGTAACTGCAGAGTTCTAACCACAGGAAACAAAATGCAACATCAAACCTTCTTTAAGAACTTAGCCAAAGAAGGAGATAACATAACACTTTCCTACTGAAATGTCTTCCTTTCCTTGCTAAGCTTAGAAAATGAGCCCCTTAAATTTCAATATAATCAGTGTTAAATTGCTTTTCTACAAAAGTGAACACTTTCGAGGAATAGCTAACAAGGTTTCAGGATGAAGCACTAAAAAATCAGTCACAGATGAAGAACACAAGCTACCCTGCAACCTTTTCCCTTGCACAGGTCAGACCCTGCCAGTCTACGGTTCCATATGCATGAGGTTAAAGATGAAGGGAAGAACCTTTCAGATGAAATCAGCACTATCAACAGCACTATCAACATCCAAATAGAGGTGGGTGCATCAGCGAGGATGCTGGGAAGAGCCTCCATGGGGCTAACAAGGATATGCATGAGGTTAAAGGTGAAGGGAAGAACCTTTCAGATGAAATCAGCACTATCAACATCACTATGTAACCCTCTTTCATTTTAGTCATTGCCACTGCGAAAAAAAATAAAATAAGAGGAAACCGACAGTGCGGCATAAAGTGATATGAATAAGAATTTTCTAATGATTCCAACAAGCTGCTGCTAATCAGTTCTCCCTCAGGGACTAGTGAGGATCGGAGGTGGTTTAACCTTAGAAGGAAGAAGTCACAGAGTAAAACAGGTGCTGACCAACTATGCTGTTGGAGCTCAGCAGGCATAAATACATTTCTGATCAAAAATGAAATCTCAAGCCTGATACAGGCCCGTGAGCTGTCCAGGTTCCTTGGCTGAAGGACTGTACTTTTCTTCTATCTCCATATGAAGGACATGTGTGAATTTCCTGTGTGGGTAGTTTCCAGACAAGAAAAGGAAATTACATCCACACACAAGGAGTGTGAGACTACCTCCAAGTAGAACCTAACATCCTAGTGGTCTTGCAAAACATGCTTCCTGGGAAAGTCAGAATGACACTTTAGTATGTGGAGTAGGCAAACAGATCTATCCCACCAAGGATAATCTCATTCCCTATCAAAACTCTTACCAGCCAGTTAAGTTCCCAGCAGTTTCATTCTTTTGAGTCTTGAAGGCTTTTGGTCTCCACGAAAATCAGTATGATGTCATGGAAAGAACACAGACTTTGGAGTTGGAAACGTACATTCAAACCCTGGCGACTGCTAATTATTTAACTTTGGGTCAGATTACTTAAGCTCTCAGAGGCTTGACCTCTTTACGAATCATTGGGGATAGTACTAAGAGGCTTGTTATAAAGATTTGAAATGATATATGTAAGATATTTATTATGGTGGCAGTGTTTACACTTAAAATGCAAATCTTCCTGATGAAAGTTATTAGCTCACAGGGCCTGATTTCCTAGATGATATAACTAACTGAGAAAAGAAGACTGAGGAAGAGGTGGACAGAATGACCAGGAAGGATGAGCAGAGGACAAGACCAAGCACAAACTTTAGCTCCTGCCCAGCTCTGCCCCAGGATAACATTGAGATAAACAATCCGGGAAGCATGTATGATAGATACGTACCTTGCAAATATATTTTAGATGAGGTCTAGCCTACATATGGAATATGACAACTCTTGGTCCCTTTCAGTGCCAGCCTTATCAAAAAGTACATGTTACATTTTTCATAATTTCGAGTTTCAGTGACTCTCTTTGTAAAATTTTATAGTTGTTATTTTTGTTCCTTCATAATATTATCTTGGAAATCTTTCTGAATGGCTTTCTAAAGGTTTAATAAAATAAATAATTTAATAAAAGTGGATTGAAAAGCATCATACACATACTCAATATTGTTTTTTTGATATCCTCACAGAACATACAGTCACCATTAGATAAATGTTGACTGAAGCTTAACACTGAGTTAAAAATCCAGTAAGCCCCAGGATATTCAGTAGCATTATTAGGCAAGGTGAGGCAAAGATGGTGAACTAGTCAGATGCTTCCTATAATCCCTCTTACAACAAAAACCAAAAAAGCAAATCTACTGCCATCAAGTCAATTCTGACTCATAGGGACCCTGTAGAGGTAGAACTGTCCCACAGTATTTCCAAGGAGTACTTGATGGGTTTGAACTGTTGACCTTTTGGATAGCAGACACAGCATTTAATCATTATGCCATCAGGGATTCCACTGCTGGAACACAGACCTGAAAAAGCAAATGAATCCATTATGTATGACATTCTAAGGGCCCTCAACATCAAAAGCAGTGTGGCAGGAGAGGGAGAGAAGGTTCAGAATCAGTGATGAGTGGCCACACCTGACTCAGTGTGAATCAGCACCCTACAGGCTAGATCCACTGCCATGAACACAGTGAGACAAGCAGTAGTGCTGAAAACATATTTTTCATATCCAGAGAGACCTTGGAGGAGAGTAATCTGCTGGCTCACCTAAACAGGGAACTCAGGGCAGAAACAGATCCTTTGCCTATACATAGGCATAAGCAGTCCATGGACTTTGAATGCCTTTCACTCCCACATAGTCCTATGTGGGTCCACTATAATAGTGCAGACATTCATTAGCACTGTACAACAGGGTATATACCAGAAGGCTAATATTAGGGTGTCATTATATGATGGAAAGGCAAGCTCCTGACAATTGACATTGAGCTGACAATTAAGCAAGGTCCTCACTTACCACAGCAAGGACCTGAGTACTGGTGGCTCCACCCACATCACCTAGTCACCTTTGACACAGGGATCCAAGAATAAGTGATGCCTCCCACTGATTTTGCAAATTCCTAAATTTCTGTTTATATAGGAATGTCCTAATTCCACCATCGTATTTGAGAGACAATTTTGCTGCATATATAATTCTTGGGTGTCACTTTTTTCTCTCAAAACTTTGTATGTCATCCCATTGCCTTCTTGCCAGTCAATCGCATCATGCACCCAGTCTGGCTGCAAAACATACACACTAATGTGCTCTTGGGAACAGGGAAATGTTTTCCTTATGGACATTCAAGAGTGGATTATAGCCTCTTGCTTGCTCAGTGAGTACAGTCAGATACCTGAGCCTGCAATAATCACCCCTGCCCATCTAGGACCCTAGGTAAGAGTTAGTGCTACACACTTGCTGATCAACTACCTGGACATGTAAGCTGAATCCACACAAGGAAAGTAAGTGGACTGCTGGGTTCACATACCTTGTAACATCTCCAACAATCAGGTGATAGGATGTTAGAAGTTTAAAGGTGCCAAGAAATAAGCTCACACAATCAGCTTATTTGGGCATTTCAAAAAAAAAAAAAAAAAGAAAACAAGAAGCTAGGATATAATAGACAAACATAAAATAAATAAATACAGAAACTTACTCATGGCTTGGAAAAAACAGTCAAGATCAAATCACATAAAGAGGCAGATCATGATGATCTGCGAAAGCTCCCAAGACTAAGAATCAAAAAATTTTCCAGACGAAGAGAACTTCTTGTAATTACTGGGTGCCGAAATCAAAAGTTTAACATACAGAGCTCCTCAAGAGATCAGGGAGGAAATCAGGCAAAATGCCAAGCAAGCCAAGAACGACATGGCCACAGCAATTGAGGAACTTAAGAAGTTTAGAGTAGGGCATAATGAGAACTTGAGCAGGCTGCAAGAACCCCTGGAGAAAAAACAAACAGAAATCCAGTAGATTAAAAATAAAATTTGAAAATCAGGCAACTCAATAGAAAATCAAAGGAGCAGAATTGAGACAGTGGAAGTCAGAATTAGTGAGACTGAAGATAAAATGCTGGACACAAACAAATTTGAGGAAAAATAAGATAAAAGAATAAAAAAGGGAAGAAACCCTAAGAATTACATGGGAGTCTATCAAGAGAAATAATCTATGGGTGACTAAAGTACCACAAAATATCAATACAATGATTCAAGATTTGTAGGTGGAAAATTAACCTAATATGAAAGATGAGAAGATATCTACCCAAGATGTTCACTGAACTCCACACAAGGTAGATCCCAAACGAAAGTCACAAAAGCACATTATAATCAAATTTGCCCAAACCAATGATAAAGAAAGAATTTTAGGAGCGGCAAGGGATAGATGAAAAATAAAAAGACTCAATTAAGGCTAAGCTTAGACTACTCAGTAGAAACCAAATAGGCAAAAAAGACAACGGAATAACATATACAAAGTCTTGAAGGAAAATATTCCCAGCCAAGAATTATATATCCAGCAAAACAGTCCTGAATATGCTGGTGAGATGAGGACATGTCCAGATAAACAGAAATTTAGGAATTTGTAAAAACAAACCAAAATCAATTTATCTTAATAACTGCACACATCCAAAAAGAAGGATCCAAATCACAGAATTAACCCTATAACTCGAACAAGTAGAAAGAGAACAACATAAGAACCCCTCAAGCGCCAGAAAAAAAGACAATAAAAATTGGAGTAGAACTAAATGAATTAGGGAATAGAAAAACAACTGAAAGAGTTAACAAAAACAAAAGCTGGGTTTTTTGAAAAGATCAATAAATCAATAGACCATTGGTCAAACTGACAAAAGAAAAACAGAAGAGGAAGCAAATAACTTGAATGAGAAATGAGATGGTCAATGTCACAACAGACTCAACTGAAATAAAAAGAATCATAACAGAATACTATGAAAAATTGTAGTCTAGTAGCTTTGAAACCCTAGAAGAAATGGACAAATTTCTAGAAAAACACTGCTTCCTAAAACTAACACAAGCAAAAGTAGACCAACTTTATAAACCTATCACAAAGGGAGAGGTTGAAAAGCAATTTAAAAACTCCCAGTCAAAAAAGTCCTGGCCCAGACAGCTTAATTGGAAAATACTACCAAATGTTCAGAGAACAGCTAACACTAATTCTCCTAAAGGTATTCCAGAGCATACAAAAAGATGGCACACTCCCAGATTCATTCTCTGAAACTAGCATAACCCTGATACCAAAATCAGGTAAAGACATCACAATAAAAGAAAATTACAAGCCAACATTTCTCACCAACTTAGATGCACAAATGATCAACAAAATAATAGCCAGTACAATTCAATAATGTATCAAAAAAAAAAAAAAAAAGAAAAGAAAAATTCACCATAACCAAGTAGGATTCACACCAGGGATTCAGGGATAGTTCAATCTTAGAAAAATAATTAATGCAGTCAACTACATAAATAAAACAAAAGATGATGGTAGTGATATTCAGCAATAAGGTATGTAGCACTTTTTCTAAGATGAGTTTGCAAAGTCAATTGACAGTCTTTGTATTATCAGAAGACTACATCTGCATGAGACCAGGAGAAACAGATGGTTCCTGGCCACCACCAATGACCTCCCTGACAGGGACCACAACACAAGAGTCCCTGACATAGCAGGAGAAAAATCGGGGTGTACATCTAGAAGTATACTAAGACACCAGGCTTGATGGTCCAATGTCCTGGAGGGTACCCTGAGGACATGGCCCCTGGACTCTGCCAGCCGAGAGCTGAAACCAGTACCAAAGCCAACTCTCTGGACAAAGAGTGGACATACAGTAATGCAGGTGAAGTGTGCGCTTCTTAGCTTAAATATATACGTGCAGCTGTAGGAGTACATCCTGTCCAGAGGTGAGATAGGAAGGTGGAGAGGAGGGTGACAGGAGTTCACCAAATGAGTATGGCAAGTACTAGGTGGAAACGAGGAATGCACCATCACAGGGTAGGCAGAGCAGCTAGAGTTGTACAGTGGTGTCTCTGCAGGGTTTCACATGCAAATTAACTTGAATTGTAAACTTTCACTTAAAATGAAATAAAATATTTTTTAAAAACGAGAAAAATCACAAAGGAATCCTTTGGTTAGAAAGTGAATATCACCATATAACAACCCAAGAACAGAACACAGGATGGAGGAACCAGAAATCAAATCTGACACAGAAATTACAAAAATAAATTGATACTAAGTTGTCATTATGTAAAAGATGACAACACTATAATAAAAAACAGGGATTAAAAGATGTAGTTATAGATCTTACATATAAAGAAGAAATCAAATCAAAATAAAGAAATAAAACACTGTTTAAACTTAAAAAATAGGGGTAAATATTAAGGTAACCACAGAGGAAACTAATAATCCTACACATCAAAACAGGGAACAAGAAAAAACAGAGACTTAGAAAATACAAAACTAATAACAATTAAAAAGATGAAAAGAAAATATATAAAGAAAAATGACTCAGCATAACAAATTAAGTGGAACAAATAAATTGTCAACAGCTCACAAAAAAAGCCATCAAAACGATAGCACTAAACTCATACATATCAATAAATACACTGAATGTAAATGGATTAAACGCACAAATAAAGAGACGGAGAGTGGCAGAACTGATACCAAAACCCACAACCTGTCTGGTCTATATCAAAACACAAACAAACTAAAACTTAAAGGATGGAAAAAAATGTATCAAGCAAACAACTTGCAAAAAACAGCAGGAGTAACAATGTTAATTTCTCACTAAGTAGTCTTCAAAATAAAATCAACTACAATGGATAAAGATGCACACCATATAATGATTAAAGGGTCAATACACCTAGGAGGACATAATTGTATTAAATATTTACATACCCAATACCAGGGCTCCTAAATACATAAAACAAAATCTATCAGCACAGAAAACAGAAATAGCTCTACACTAATAGCAGAGGACTTTTAATACAACACTTTTAGTGAAAGACAGAACATCCAGAAAGAAGCTCAACAAAGACTCACATGATCTAAATGCTACAATCCACCAACCTGACATCACCGATACATACAGAACACTCCACCCAACAGCAGCCAAGTATACTTTCCTTTCCAAGGTACAGGGACCATTCTCCAGTGAAGACCACATATTAGACTGTAAATCAAGACTTAACAGAATCTAAAGCATCAAAATGTTACAAAACATCTTTTTCATCCACAAAGCCATAAAAATAGAAGTCAATAATAGAAAAAGCAAGGAAAAAAAATTAAATACATGGAAATCAAACAACTCCTTGCTCAAAAACTACTGGGTTATAGAAGAAACTAAGGATGGAATAAATAAATTCATATAATTAGATGAGAATAGAAACACATCCTACCAGATCTTTGGGATGCAGCAAAATCAGGGCTAAGAGTTCAAGTTACAGCAATACGCACACATATCCATAAAGAAGAAAGAAACAAAGTCAAGGCATTAACCCTGCAACATGAATAGGTAGAAAGACAGTACCAAAAGAAGCCCTTGAAAACTAGAAGAAAGCAAATAATAAAAATTAGAGCAGAACTTCATAAAACAGAGAATAGGAAAAAAAGTGAAAGAGTTAACAAGACCAAAAGCTGGTTCTCAGAAAAGATAAAAAAAACTGATAAATCATTGGCCTGATAAACTGACGAAAGACAAAAGAAAACTGACAAACAGGAGAGGCAGTAAATACCCCAAATAAGAAATGAGATGGGCAATATCACACCAGATCCAAGTGAAATTAAAGGTATCATAAAAGAATACTACGAAAAATTGTACTACAACAAATTTGAAAATCCAGAGGAAATGGACAAATTTCTGGAAACACTACTTACCAAAACTAATGCAAACAGAAGTAGAACAAATAAATACACTTTTAAGACAAGAAGAGATAGAAAAGGTAATTTAAAAACTCCCAGCAAAAAACAAAACAAAAAGCTTGGCCCTAATAGCTGCACTGGAGAATTCTATCAAACTTTCAAAAACGAGTTAGCACTACTATTGCTAAAGGTATTTCAGAACACAGAAAAGGGTGGAATGCTCCCAACTCATTCTATGATGCTGGTATTTCCCTGATACCCGAACCGCATAAAAACATCACCAAAAGAGAAAACTACAAACCAATACCTGTCATGAATTTAGGCTCAAAAATCTTCCACAACATTCTAGCCCATAGAATTCAACAACGTATCAAAAAAAAACTATTCACCATGACCAAGTGGGATTCATACCAAGTACACAGGGATGGTTCAAGATTAGAAAAACAATCAAGATAATCAATCACATACATAAAACAAAGAACCACATGATTTTATCAATTGATCCACAAATGGCATTTGACAAAGTCCAATAATCATTTATGTTAAAAACTCTCAGCAAAATAGGAATAGGAGAGAAATTCCTCGACATAATACAGGGCATCTGTACAAAACCAATAGTCAACATCATCCCAGAAGGAGAAAGTCTGAAAGCATTCTTTCTGAGAACGGGAACCAGACTAGGATGGCCTTTGTCACTACTTTTATTCAACACTGTGCTGGAAGTCTTAGCCAGAGCAATTGGGCAAGAATAAATAAAAGATATCCAAATTGGTAAGGAAGAGGTAAAAGTATCTCTGTGTGCAGATGATTTAATCTTATACACAGAAAACTCTACAGAATCCACAAAAAACAAAACAAAACAACTACTGGAACTAATAGAGGAGTTCCGCAAAGTATCAGGATACAAGATAAACATCCAAAGTCAGTAGGACTTTTACATCTCTGTTTAGATTTATTCTTAGGTATTTTATCTTCTTAGGGGATACTGTAAACGGCATTGATTTGATGATTTCCTCTTTGTTGTTGTAAAGGAGTCCTACTGACTTTGGATGTTACGTCTTCCTTACCAAAATACAAACCCCAGAAGAGAAAAGAGATAACTGAAAGCTCCTAAAAACCAAACACTTGTGCTCAGCCAAAGACTTCACCCAAAGAGTAAAATGACAAACTACAGATTGGGAAAATTTTTGGGCTACAACAAATCTGATCAGTGCCTAATTACCAAAATCTGTAAGATACCGCAAAAAATCAACAACAAAAAGATAAATACCCAATTAAAAAACAGGCATTTCAGCAAAGACGACATTCAGGTGGCTAACAGATACAAGGGGAAATGCTCACAATCATTAGGCCATTAGAGAAAGGCAAATCAAAACTACAATGAGATACCACATCACACCAACAAAGCTGTTAATATAAAAAATACAAAATAATAAATGTTGGAGTGTCTGTTGTGAGACTGGAACATTTATACAGTATTGGTGGGAATGTAAAATGGTATAGCCACTTTGGAAATTGATTTGGCATTTCCTTCAAAAGCGACAAATAGAAATACCATATGATCCAGTAATTCCACTCCTTGGGATATGTCCTAGAGAAATAAGGGCTGTCACATGAATAGATACAGGCACACCAGTGTTTACTGTAGCACTGTCCATAATAACAAAAAGTTGTAAACAACCTAGGTATCCATCAGTGAATGAATGGATAAACAGACTATGATACATTCACATAATCGTATACTAGGCAATGATAAAGTGCAAGGATGAATTTGTGAAATATCTCATAACACGGAGGAATCTGGAAGCCATTATGATGAGTGAATCAGTCATGAAAGGACAAATATTTTATGAGACCACTGTTATAAGAACTCAAGCAAAATGTTTAAACACAAAGAAAACATTCTTTGATAGTTACACGGGTAGGGAGGGATAGCGAGCAGTATTTACTAACTAGATAAAAACCCACTGCTGTCAAGTCAGTTTTGGCTCACAACCACCCTTCAGGTATACAAGAATTATTTTGGGTGAAGGCAAGGACAACACGCAATACAGAAGTCAGCAAAACTGTATTAAACTGAAATCTAAAAAGTTTCCTGAATACAACCAAACACTTGGAGGGACAGAGTAGAAGGGGCATGAATCTGCAGATCATGGTCCCAGGGGACTTCTCGGTCAACTGACATAACAAAGTTCATTAAGAAAAAGTTCTGCATCTCACTTTGCTGACTGGTGTCCAGGGTCTTAAAAGTTAGCCAGCGGTCATCTTAGAAGCACCAACACAGCTGGAACAAAGGAGAGGGAAGAATACCAAAGGCAAAGAAAATACAAACTCAAGAGACAGAAAAGGCCACAAAAACCAGAGGCTACCTCAGCACGAGACAGGAAGAACTAGATGTTGCCCAGCTGCGATCAATGACCGCCCTGTGAGGGAACAAAAAAAGAGTCCCCGCTGGAGCAGGACAAAGTAGGGTGCAGAATTCAAACTCTAGCCAAAAGACCAGACTTGATGGTGTGACTGAGACTAGAAGGACCCTAGAAGACACGGCCTCTGGACTCTCTGTTAGCTGAGAACTAAAACTATTCCCAAAGTCAATTCTTCAACCAAAGGTTAGACTGGACTTTAAGACACAAAATGATACTGGCGAAGAATGAGCTTTTTGGCTTAAGTAGACACATAAGACTGCATGGGCAGCTCCTGTCCAGAGGAGAAATGAGAAGGCAAAGAAATAAGGCACAGAAAAGAGGAGTGTGCTGTCACAGTGCGGAGACAACTGTGGTCACATATAATGTGTGTAAATTTTGGTATGACAAACTGACTTGAATTGTAAACTTTCACTGAAAGCACAACAAAATATAAAGAATCTTTTTTTTGCTTTTAAAGGAAGCACTTTCAAAATTTGTTCACTCATTCATTCCTGGATATCTATTATATGTCAGGCACTGCTCTAGGCGTTAAAGAGATGCTGTACCATACGTGTTGCTGTCAGGTTGATCCTGACTCATAGCAACCCTAGAGGACACGGTAGAACTGCCCCACGTGGTTTCCAAAGAGCATCAGGTGGGTCTGGAGCACCGACCTCTTGGTTAGCAGCCACTGTTCTTAACCACTACGCCACCAGGGTTTCCAAAGACAGTAAGTTTGGTTTTTTTTTTTTTTTCCTGAGAATGATAGAAAAAACTGAAGGAATTTGAACAGAAATGTGATAGGATCTGATTTAGTTATTTTGAAAGCTCTGTGGTTTCTGAATGAAGAGCACACTACAGTAACGGCAGAACTAGACCAATGAGGAGGCTGCTGCCGCAGGCCAGGCCAGAGATGATCAATCTGAGAGACGGAGGGAGTGAAGACAGGTTGGATTCTAGGTACACATCCAACAAAGAGCGAGAACCATTTTCTGAAGAGCTGGCTATGGGAAGCGAGGGAAAGAAATCAACGGTTACTCCTAAGTTTCTGTCATCAGCAATGTGGAGACTGGAGGAGGAGGAAATCCGGGTGGGGATGAGTTCAGCTTTAAACTGGAGTTAGGAAGAAGGCTGTGTATAGATTTGAAGCCCAGGAGAAAGATATATACATTTGAGATCATCAGCATATATAGAGAGCTAGGGTACTCTTTCAATATTTTTACATGATGACGCTGGTGACTGATAGGTTTAAGATGTCACTTTAAATCAAGATTGATAATATCTGTCACTGAAAAACCAAACTAACCCATTGCGACTGAGCATCTGATTCTGACTCATAGTAATCCTATAGGGCAGAGTAGAACTGCCCCATAGGGTTTCTGAGACTGTAAATTTTTATGGAAGTAGACCACCATTTTCTTGTCCTCCGGGGTTGCTGGTGGGTTTGAATTGCTGACCCTTCTGTCAGCAACCAAGCTTCTTAACTACCATGTCACCGGCATTCCTAATACACTGGTACATTGTGTACATGTGGAGCCATGAAAGACTGGTTATACAGGTTTACAGTCCAAATCCATTTAATTTTTCTGTGCTTGTGTATTTCAAAAGAAGTAGTTTTTACTATAAACGCTTGTGTATCAAGAAAAATTCTAAATACTCCTAACTTTTCTTCTTTCCATCATAAAATTATTATTTAAAGGTTTTTCATAAATAAATTGCAGCCTCCAAAGGTGATGAAGCATCAATCTTTTTCTCAACACCCACACTTATTCACCTCCAATGCTGAAAGGAGGAAAATGACTTGTAGGCTGGCACAATTATGTTTATAGAACCAGAATGCTGGTGAAAATAAGCAAAGCAAATTTCAGCAACACAGAAAAACTGGCCTAACTCTCCAGGTTAAGCACAGGGAGTCTGATCTCACATCCAAGGAAATGTCATAGTGATAACAGCGACCACCAGACAAAGAACATTTTAGCCTCCTAATTGAATCAGTCTCTACGGTCTGTTAGGGTTCTCTCTGCAGCACATGTTGGGGTTTACAGTGGGAACGTGGCTGAACTTTTAAAGGCAGTAGAGTCAACAGCACAATGGGATACAAGCTGAGTTTATACACTTGTGCCATGAGCAAAACGCTGATGCTCCCAGGTCTAACTGAAGGCAGATGAAACACAGGTGTTTACAAGGAAGAGAGCTAGTGAGCCACAGACACCTGTCCTTTCCTCATGGCCTGCCAAAGAGTAAGTAATGAACACCTCCCTGACAACAACTGTGCTTGTTACCTACTGGAAAACACTTGCAGCAGTACCCAGCCCTACAAGATGCCTATAAATCATGAGTTGCAATAAAAATATAGCATTAGTAATTACAAAAATACATATATATATATATACCAGGACTACTGATCTTGTACAGAGAAAAGAGCTATTTAATGCCTGTAAGAGCAAGAGACTACAGAGTGCTTTTGTAAGCATCAGGTTGTTTTAATTCTATGGTACCTTGGAAAGAATACACTAAACGAATAAGCTCTGGATCAACTCTAGGCTTTACCTCATCAGTAATCCATACAAGAAAGAGAAAGCTGAAAATACATCAGAAAAGGCAAAGAGGTCTTCCATGCAATCAACCTCAGAGCTCAGAGACGTTTTCCTTGAGAAATTGCTAAATTTTGATGTGGTCATAAATTTCTTGGGAAGTGTCTACATTATGTCTGAAGTTAATGAAGATGATAAAGTCTCTCACTTGACAGTAAAGCAGTGTGGTCTGTATTTTTTTTTTTTTTTACCCAAAGGGTCATTCCTCATTCTGTCAAAACCTTGTTGCTGTGGAGTCAGTTTTGACTTACAGTAACCCTACAGGACAAGGTAGAACTGTCCTATAGGGTCTCTAAGGAACAGCTAGTGGATTGGAAATGCTGATGTTTTAGTTTGCAGCCACAGCTCTTAATCACTGTGCCACCAGGGCTCCTTCCTCATGCTAGTAGTTTACCATTTCATGGTGTGTATGTGTATGGGCAGCTCCTGTCCAGAGGCAGGATAAGGCAGCAAGAAGAGACAGGAGCTCGTTGAATGGCCATAAGAAACCCTGGGGCGGAAAGGGGGAGCCTGCTGTCACACTGGGGATTGCAGCTAATGGCACATAATGATATATGCATCAATTTTTGTATTAGAAATTAACTTGAGCTGCAAACTTCCACCTAAAGCACAATAAAAAGTTTGTGTCTCAATTATACAGTGATTTATATTTGTTAATAAAATTTGCAGTAAAACTTTGCTAATAAAAGCTTAAATATAGAATCATTCATTGGTTATTCTTTAGTGTCACATATATTTAGCCCCCCAAAACCATAGAGTAATGAGGCATGCTTTCCTCTTAAAGAAATCATCTTGCCTTTTCTGTCTTTCAGTTCTCACACCCTTTATTATAATTTACATGAGCTTAACTAATACGAAAGTGAGATTTCTGATTTCTATAAATCAACAGTAATAAAAGTATTGTCTGAGGGCTTTGGAGGTCTTTAGAAATCTGTAAAGATAGTTCCCAAGGTCAAAGATATTTTCATAACAATGCTAATTTACTTTTTAGACTTTTATTCTCTTACAAGTACACAGTGGATTTTTCCAGAAATGATATGACATTTGATAATGCTGTCACTCAAATGGCTGGCTAACGGAAGGTGAGCTTGTACAATCTGTTTTCTACAATTTTCAGAAACAGACTATATATTTCCAGAGATTAACTCATTTGTCCTCAGTGCTTAAAAAAAAAATTATTTTATTACATTTTTTCTAAAAGTCTATACAGCAAATTAGAGTCCCATTTAACAATTTTTATGCTTATTGTTCCACGACACTGGTTACATATTTTGCAAGGTGTCAGCATTCTCCTTATTTCCATTTTGGTTGTTATGTTTGCATTAATCTAGCTTCCCTGACACCCTCATTGTTTGATCTTTGCTTTAGGGTAAATACTGAATATTTGGTCTCAGATAGTTTATTTATTGATTTATGTTAAAAACACATTACTCATGAGTGATGCTGATTAATGAGCTGCTTCGTTATTTAATGGAAAGGTAGTCTTCAGCATGGTTTCAGTTCCAGGTTTGAAGGGTATCTCAGGTGGTTCTTCTGGCCTCTACTGGTTCAGTAAGTCTGGCTTTTGTAAGACATCGAGTTTTGTTCCATATTTTTCTCTCATTCTATCTGGAACCATTTATTGTGTCCGTAGTCAAAATGGTCCGTAGTGGGCACCATTTAGCTCTTCTGGCCTCAGGATAGGTAAGGTTGTGGTTCAGGTAGGACATTAATTCTGTAGTTTCCCATTTATGTCTTTGGTTTCTTTCTATCTCTTCTGTTCCAGATGAACAGAGACCAATAGCTGTATTGTAGATGACTACTCAAGCTTTTCAGACCTGCAGTGCTACTCACTGAACTAAGATTCAGAACATAAACATCAAGAACTATAGGATGCCAACTGACTGAACTGGCCCACAAGACTACTGTCTTAAGCCTTCAAACACAGTAGGTCAATCCCATGAGGTGTCTTGCTATGCTTGGGTAGTGTTGTAACTGTGCTCCTCCTATGTTTATTACATGTATGCACATACATACAGCACAAATATGTATATGTTATACCTACAGATATGCCTACATGTACACAAAATAACGTATCTTTCTATATATATGTATGCATTCTCATCTACCTATGTAGCCACACATATGTTTTTTTGGTTGATATTGCTGTTGTTGCAAAATACTATGTTATATATATAAAAAACCAAACCCACTGATGTTGAATTGATTCCAACACATAGTAAACCTATGAGACAGAGTAGAACTGCCCCCACAGAGTTTCCAAGGTATGCCTCATGGATTCAAACCACCAACCTTCTGGTTAGCAGATGTAGCACTTAGCCACTACACCAACAGGGTAAGTTTAAACACTGATGAAGGTCAAAGGCCACAGCCTTCAGGATGGATTGCATCTCAACATCAAGAAAACAAAAATCCTCACAACTGGACCAGTAAGGAAACTCATGATAACTGGAGAAAGGATAGAAGTTGTCAAGGATTTCATTTTACTTGGTTTCACAAGTGATTTTCTGAAGAAAAGGTCTTGTGTAATAGGATTATAAACTAAACTAGCTGCTTTTATCAGAAGATGAAATTTTTACTTCTCAGGATTGACTGACAGACAACTTTAGTTTATGGCACAGATGATCTAAAAAATATATGCAAGGGGCCTGTCACTTCAAGGAAAACAACTGATGTTATTTGCAGTCAATGATAAAATCTGGCTTTATAATTTTGGAAAACCTACTTTAATTTTATGCATCTGATGTGTGCCCTTTATGTTTGCTTGGCCTCCCCTCCCACCTCACAGGTATTTTTGTTAGTCTGCTATGTGACTTTTTTTTTGAACAGCAACATGTGGAAGAAGATTGGCATGGCAGCACTTACGAGGGTGCCTTGTGGGGGTGGGAGGGAGTGGCAGAAAAATGAATGCGGAAGGCATGGGTTGTCTGCGCAAAAATACAGCATACCTGCCACCACAGACTTCATAGCTTCTCCTTTTCTAACAAGGTTTGTGGTTATATTGGTGAATGTGTGTGTGTGTGTGTGAGAGAGAGAGAGAGAGAGAGAGAAAAAGAGAGAGAGAGAGTGCGTGAGTGTATGGGTTTTAAATGTTGTGTAATGAATTCTGTGACTATCTGGAAGGTCTGTATAAATCAGTGAGTCAGTATTTTCCAGATGACAAATGCATGATATTATAAAATTACCTGTAAGGAAAAGGTCCATTGAAAGAACAAGACAGACTAATAAATGACTGAAACTGACTTGTCAAGTTTGGTTAAGTATTAAAGAAGACCATTGACAATTATCTCAAAGGTTATTAAAACACTCTTTCCTTTCCAACTGCATATCAAAGCATGAAAAGATCCTCTTTGCAAATCAAAACAGATTGAAGTAACAGTACAAAAGACTGAAAGCAGGAGGAGATTTGAGAATCCAGCTGCCTTCCAGACTTTAAGGAGATTAAAAAATTGTGAAAACAATGCCACTGTTGTCACTAATTCTAAAAAGTGTTTTTCATAAAATAGTACTACTAATATGAAGTGAGTCTATTACTTAGAGGAACAAAGAGAGTCAGAAACAGGAGAACGAAACGAATAACTGCTTCCTTTGCTGTGAGACCAGAAGAACTAGGTGGTGCTGGGCTACCATTACTGCACATTTTGATCAAAGATTCTAAAACACAATCCTGATCAGAGAGGAGAAAACAGAGAACAGAAGTAAAATTCTCGTGAAATTCAGACTTTCTAGAGCCATGGTGGCTGGATGAGCCCCTGAAACTACTGCCCTGAGATGATCTTTAAATCTTAAACCAAAAATATCCACCCCTACCCAAAGTCTTCTTAAAACCAAACAGCAGTTTGGTTGACCCAAATATCTGCTTTCAGCATTGTGTTCTTTTGAGAACTATTTAATTGATGACAGTAACTTGAAAGATTAGATAGGAAACTTAGGGGGCAGTGACTTTATGTTAACCGG
Source organism: Heterohyrax brucei (assembly GCA_028571685.1). NCBI lineage: Eukaryota > Metazoa > Chordata > Mammalia > Hyracoidea > Procaviidae > Heterohyrax > Heterohyrax brucei. The sequence goes on from CM053140.1 coordinate 204,971,554, forward strand.
GGAAGAACTCAGAAAGGAAGGGTGAGAATGATTGTACAACTTGAAGAATGTAATCAATGTCACTGAATCTTATGTGTAGAAATTGTTGAATTGGTGTATATCTGCAGTGCATATTGACAACAAAAATAAATTAAAAAATAAAAAAAGGTTAAAAAGTCTCAGTTATATTTTCAACATTGGCTCTAATCAGCCATGAGTTAGAAAATATTTAACTGGCTTTCTGGGAAAAAAGCCATGGTTCAAAACATTTGCCAATTTCCACAGTGTAAATGCTCTCACTATGTCAAACTTCAAGCAACAATATCATGTCAAAGAACTCACAAAATTCCTGATGTAATTCACATAATATAAACAAAAGTTCATGGAGGCCCTTAATCAATTTTAAGAGTGGAAAGGGTCCTGGGACCAAAAAGTTTGAGAACCAGTGATATATGTTTTTTATGCCCAGTTTATTTTTTTTATTTTAATTTTTATTTCCATAGCTGAGTGAAAATGTACATTCCCATATAAATTTACATGCTCACCTATGTGCAGCTTCCACTGCTCTCCCTGTCCAGTGTCTGCACACTATTCCTCTCTGTTCCATACATGTCTCATCCTCCCAACAGCCTCCTTTCCTCTCCTCTCCGTCCACTCCCCTTCCTCCAGCCAGAGGTCAGCAGGATGATATCCTATAGATGTATAGAACCAGAAAGTGCTTCCAATATATGGTCACTCTGCATTGCCAAGTCCAATCCATTCCTGTCCAAAGAGTGGACTTTTGTTATAATTTATGGGAAAGGGCAGCATCAGGGCCGGGGGCCATGCTCTCAGAGGAACCCCAAAACCGCTGGACCATCAATTGAGGTCTTTTAGTGGAGATCTCATGATGCACCTCTTTATTCTTGTGTTGCCAGTGAGACTCCTCTCTGTGAGCTCCATCGTGGCTATCGCTGGTGGTGGCCGGGCTGCCCAGTTTATTTTTCAAAACAGCAAGCCAATCATCAAGAAACAGAAATACTTTATTGTAGCATACTGAGCAACCAAGCTGTAAGTATTTATTTACTAAAGTAAATCATTCTACAATAGTAAAAAGTATACAGGCTAATACCTAGTATTACAACATATATCACTCACATATTTGCTTATGAAAGAATTTAGAGAAGTATAGATTTAACATACAACAAAAGCAAAGCCAGATACAGTGTTTGAACAGTCAAAACTATTTTTGCAATTGTATTTTTAAAATAATTGTTCTTTATAAACTGGCTTATAATCTCAGTAACTAAAACCAAACCCACTGCTGTCAAGTCGACTCCAACTCATAGTGACCCTACAGACAGAGTATACCTGCTCCACAGAGTTTCCAAGGAGTGCCTGACAGATGTGAACGGTGGACCTTTTGGTTAGCAGACATATCTCCTAAATACTACACTGCCAGAGTTTCCTATGAGCTCAGTCCTTCCTTAAAGTCTAAGAAATAAACATAGTCAGTTTCAAAGTTAGAAAAAATGTAAGGTGGGGGGAACTTGCTACACTTAGGCTCTGCAAATATTTTCTTTTATGAAACCATGCATCTGCTCAGAGTTAGTTGCGAAGTGTGACTAACGTTTTCTACCAAGGCATGTGCCGTGTCAGCTCCCTCCACTGTGGCTGTATGTTAATTAAAATTACACATGCCGGTAAATAGGTTCCCTGTGAAATGCAGCAAACTGAAGTAGGATAATACAAGCTACACTCAAGGCATGTAATTCAACTCTTTCTAATATTTTCTCTCAGCAGGTACAGTCAGTCAGTAAAGACATTCTTTATGAGCAAGTTGGTTCCACACGAAATCAACTGAGGAAAAGTAAAAACATAGTGCACATGGAACGCTAAGTCACAAAAAGCATCCCTGATTTGTAAATGAACTTGATACTATAAAAAGCCAGGTTTATACATCTTCAGGTGTCCACATGTTACTTTGGTTTACAAGCTTTTTTTTTCCCCCCAAGTACAAGATTCCTAGACAAGAGGAATTATTGCTTTAGTAATAAGTCAGGACTGTATATAGTAACATTGGAAATAACAGAAAACACCATGTCTTCCATGGATACATTGGTCAACTGTAACTGGATTTAAATGGCAACAAATGTGAATAATAAACTCCTTTGGGCATTCTGAGGAGAAACCCTGGTGGCACAGTGGATAAGTGCTACATCTGCCAACCAGAAAGTTGGCAGTTGAACCCTGCCAGGAACTCCTTGGAAACTCTATGGGGCTGTTCTACTCTGATGTATAAAGGTCGCTATGAGTTACAGTCGACTCAATGGCACTAGGTTTGTTTTTTTTCGGGGGGAGAGGGCATTTTAAAATTTATTCCACTATTTGATATAAGGTTTTTATTTTTACCTTTAACATGCAGGCTGTTTTACAATATTCTACAGGTCATCTCTAAAACTTTGATTATTTTAATACTAAGACAAAAACCTTAATTTTCTTTAATTTTTTTTTCTTCAGAGGCCTGTAAGACTGACAAATAAATTTGGGTGTTTAGAAATTTCCTTCAGGCTAGACCCAGCTAGGGAAATTTTCACACCCCTGCTTACTCATTTCTTAGAAGTGTCCTTCCCCTGGCTGCTGACTGAAATACACGAACATCTGGCCCCACTGCTGGCCTTGGCTTGTGTGGTGCGGAGGGCACGTATCATCACAAGATAGCCATAACACTGGCCTGAAGGAAGGAAGCTGGAAAGCACCACTCACTTTGATTCCATGCTTACTATAATTTACCTGAATGTAAATTCATTTTTTTTCAAATAAAAGTCTGAGACAAGGCAGTTATCGTGAATCCAGCTCTTCGATTTAAAGTGACTAATTAGCATTCAAAAAAGAAGGCTGTATTTTTAATAAAACTAGCCAAGCCAAGCCAAGTGCCGTCGAGTCGGCTGAACTAGGACATGTTTAAAAGCTATCAGGTCATTTGTATCAATATCTTTTAAGATGGAATGATGAGCTGTCTGACTTTCTCTTGCAAATAACTACTAGGGTGCCTCATTTAAGGACCAGCTTAGAACCAATCCTCTCTTTTTCTGTACCATTTTTGCAGCCAGCAGTAGCGCCCACATCATTAATGAGCGGCAGCTGGGCTGTTTTACGGCTCCCGAATGGAGGCACACTTCTGCCCCAAGCCACTAGTGTCTGTCTGAAGGAGATGCCCGGAGTAGGGAATCGCCCATCAGCAAACAGTTGTTCCAGGAAATGGGTGGGGAGTAGGCAAAATGTTTTTTCTGAGATCCTAGAGAAAAGTAAACTTTCTGTGAAGGACATAACTTCTTTTTGTTCTTGAATGTTACACAGCCGTGTTGGGCTCACTCATCAAGATGGTCCTGGGACAGGAACCTCTTGAACATGAAAGCCACACACACTTTGACGAAAAATCCCCACTGGTCCTACTAATGGCTTAAGATATGACTCCAGTTTCAATCTTTTGGAAGAAAGGAATTGAATCTAAATTGCTGATTTTATCCTATCAATCTCTTTGTTTGAAATCTCCAAAGGCTCCTGAGGAAGGCAACACATAATTCTCAGAAAAATAGATATGGACTACACACAGGTGTCTTATACATGAAGACTTCTCTCAAAGCCTTTTAATGATGTCTGAAAACGATGAAAAGCACAAACTTGCTGTTTTGCTCCCTCAGAAAAGGCAGAAGCACTCATCCAAGTAGAGCATCACACTCTTATTTCATTTCACAGATTAAACTGAAAACCAATAAGAGAATTTAAATTGATTCAAGTCACAAATATTTCATACCCAAGCAATTGTGTATCTTTTCATGAGAATTTATCTTAGATGTGAAATCAACTGTTGCAGACTTAGTTCACAAAACTATTAGTAAACTATATTAGATTTGTATCTTGGTACAATTGGTGAATCAAATAAATCAAACGAGCAGAGAGTTCTGGTTCTCTAATTCACCTTTGTCCAGGTTCCTTCTTAAAAGATTTTACCCTCTCTTCTCCAGTTCAGCTGAAAGCAAAACCCACTGCTGTTGTGTCAATTCCAACTCCTAGCGACACTACAGGACAGAGTAGAACTGTTTTACACAGTTTCCAAGGAGCACCGGATGGATTTGAATTGCTGACCCTTTGATTAGCAGATGTAGCACTTAAACACTACACTATCCGGCGCTTTCTAACGATGCTATTTCAAAATGATAAAGATGCTCATAAAGGGAGAAAATAGAGTAGTGAGAATTGGGAAACTATTGCGACACGCAGAATCAGAACCATATGACAACTAAGATCTCTGCTTTGAGAGACAGGGCCAAAGAAGGGAGAAACAGCAAAACTAAAATTCTCTGATTCAAAGATTTGGATTCAACAACTTTCAGGATATATTATATTAAACTGTTCTTACATTAAACTGCTAGAAGTGCATTCCTATCCAATTCCTAGATAGGGAATGTGAGGGAAATAAACATACTGCTAGATAGTAAACTTGCAATCAATACCTCTGCAAAATCCTCAAATTTATGTCTCATCCATGTGAGCTAAATAGTTCTGTTGTTATTGTTAGGTGCTGTTAAGTTGGTCCTGACTCATAGTGACCCTATACACAACAGGATGAAACAATACCTGGCACTATGCTATCCTCACAGTTGTTGCCATGTTTGAGCCCACTGTTGCAGTCACTGAGTCAGTCCATCTTGTTGAGGGTCTTACTCTTTTTCGTGGTTTTCTATTTTATGAAGCATGATGTTCATTTCCAGGGACTGATCCCTCCTGATAACATGCCCAAAGTATGTGAGATGTAGTCTTGCCATGCTTGCCTCTCTGGATCATTCTGGTTGTACTTTCTCCAAGACAGACTTTTTTGTTCTTCTGGAAGTCCATGGTATATTCAATATTCCTTGTTAACAACATAATTCAAAGGCAACAATTATTCTTTGGTCTTCCTTATCCATTATTCAGCAGTTGAACACTTACAAAGTTACTGAAAATACCATGGCTTAGCTTATGAGCACATTAGTCCTCAAAGTGACACTGTTGCTTTCAATAATTTAAAGAGGCCTTTTGTGGCGGATTTTCCCAATACAACGAGTCTTCTAACTTTCTGACTACTGATTCCATGGCACTATGTGATGTAACTCAAAATGAGAAGAAACAGCTGTAAACACCCATTAATAAGTGGAACCTAGAATGTATGAACTATGAATCTTGGAAAATTGGAAATCACCAAAAAATGAAATGGAATGCATAAACATTGATATCCCAGGTGTTAGTGGAAACTGGCTATTTTGAATTGGAGAATCATGTGGTCTACTATGCCGAGAATGTTCAAAAAGAACATTTCAAAATCTATTCTTAAGTACAGTGCTGTCAGTGATCTCCTACAAGGAAGACCAGTTAATATGACAATTCTTTCAAATTATGCACCCATTACTAAGGAAAAGCTGAACAAATTGAAGATTTTTACCAACTTCTGCAGTCTGAAATTGACTGAATGTGCAATCAAGATGCATTGATAATTACTGGAGATTGGAATGTGAAAGTTAGAAACAAAGAAGGATCTGTAGTTGGAAAATATGGCCTTGGTGATTGATATAATGCTGAGATTTCATGACTGAGTTTTGCAGGACTAACAACTTCTTAACTGCAAATACTTCTTTTCACCAACATAAGCTGCCACTATAATATAAACCACACCAGTGGAAAGCACAGGTTTCAAATCCACTTCACGTGTCGAAAGAGATGACGGAAAAGTTCAATATCATAAGTCAGAACAAGGCCAGGGGCTGGTTGTGGCACAGACAACCAAATGCTCAAATGCAAGTTGAAGCCAAAATTGAAGAAAATTAGGAAAAGTCCACAAGAGTAAAAGTACAACCTCGAGTATATCCCACCTGAGTTTAGAGTTCATCTCAAGAATAAATTTAACACCTTAAGCAATAATGACTGAAGATCAGATGAGCTATGAAATGACATCAAGGATAACATACATGAAGAAAGTAAGAGGTCTTTCAAAAGACAGAAGAGAAAGAAAAAACTTAACTGGTTGTCAGAAGAGACTCTAAAACATACTCTTCAATGTTGAGTAGCTAAAGCAGAAGGAAGAAGTGATAGGGTAAAAGAGCTTAACACAACCTTTCAGAAGTTGGCTTAAGAAGACAAAGTAAAGTATTACGAGTATGTGTACAAAGATCTAGGGATAGAAAACCAAAAGGAAAGGATATGTTTAGCATTTCTCAAGATAAAAGAGGAAACTCTGTTAGTGTAGTATTTAAGTGCTACATCTGCAAACCAAAATGTTGCTGTTGTTGTTACATTTCATCAAGTTGGTTGTGACTCACAGTAACCCTATGCACCACAGAACGAAACACTGCCTGGTCTTGCACCATGTCCACAATGTTTTTATGATTAATCCCATTGTTGTGGCCACTGTGTCAATCTATCTCATCAAGGGTCTTCCTCTTTTTTGCTGATTCTCTACTCTACCAAGTATGATGTCCTTCTCCGGGGACTGATCCTTCCTGACAACATGTCCAAAGTATGTAAGACATAGTCTTGCCATCTTTGCTTTCAAGGAGAACTCAGGTTGTACTTCTTCCAGAAAAGATCTGTTTGTTTTTTGGGCAGTCCAAGAAACATTCAACATTCTTCTCCAACACCCAATTTAAGGGCACCAGTTCTTCTGTTTCCTTTGTTCACTGTCCAGCTTTCATATGCATATAATGTGATTGAAAATACCATGACATGGATCAGGTGCACTTTAGTCTTCTTTACTTTTCAATACTTTAAAGAGATCCTTTGCAGCAGTTTTCCCAAAACAAGGCAGCTTTTGATTTCTTAACTGCTGCTTCCATGGGCGTTGATTGTGGACCCAAGTAAAATGAAATCACCAACAACCTCAGTCCTTTCTCCATGTATCACAATGTTGCCTCCATTTGAGGATTTTTGTTTTCTTGATGCTGAGGTGCAATCCATACTGCAGGCTGTGGTCCTTGATCTTCATCAGTAAGTGTTTGAAATCTTCACTTCCAGCAAGTAAGACAGTGTGGTCGGAGTAATGCAAGTTGTTAATGAGCCATCCTCCAATCCTGATGCCTCATTCTTCTTCATATAGTCTAGCTTCTCAGATCATTTGCTTGGCATACAGATTGAAAAGGTATGGTGAAATGATACAACCCTGATGCATACCTTTCCTGACTTTAACTATGCAGTGTCCCCTTGCTCTGTTTGCACGACTGCCTCTTGATTCATACACAATTCCTTAAGAGAACAATTAAGTATTAATGGAATTCCCATTCTCAGCATTGTTAGCTATAATTTACTATGATCCACACAGTCAAATGCCTTTGCATAGTCAAAGAAACACAGGTAAACATCTTTCTGGTATTCTCTGCTTTCAGCCAAGAACCATCTGACATTATCAGTGATATCTCTGGTTCAATGTTCTCTTCAAAATCCGGCTAGAATTTCTAGCAGCTCTTTGTCAACGTACTGTTGCAGTTGCTTCTGAAAGATCTTGAGCAAAATTTGAGTTGCATGTGATACTAACAACACGGTTTAGCAATTTCCGCATTCATTTGGATCACCTTTCTTTGGAATGGGCATAAATATGGATCTCCTCCAGTCAGTTGGCCAGGTAGCTGTTCTCCAAATCTCTTGACATAGATGACTGAGCACTTACAGTGCTGCATCTGTTTACTGAAATATCTCAATTGACATTCCATAAATTCCTGGAGCCTTGTTTTTTGCCAATGCCTTCAATGCAGCTTCAGCTTCTTCCTTCAGTACCATCAGTTCTTGATCATATGCTATCTCTTCATATGGCTGAACATTGGCCAGTTCTTTCTGGTATAACGACTCTGTGCATTTGTTCCATTTCTTTTGATGCTCCCTGAGTCATCTAATATTTTTCTTGTAGAATCCTTCACAAAGTATGTCCAAAGTGTGTAAGACACAGTCTTACCATGTTTGCTTCCAAGGAGCACTCTGGTTGTACCTCTTCCTGAACAGACCTCTTTGTTCTTTGGACAGTTCAAGGAACATTCAACATTCATCCCCAACACCACAATTCAAGGACACTGATTCTTCTGTTTCACTGTCCAGCTTAAACTTGAAGCCTGAATTTTTTCTTTAGGTCTTTCAGCTTGACAAATACAGAGCATGTTCTCTCTTTTAGTTTTCCATCTCCAGCTCTTTGCACATGTCATTATAATACTTGGTTTCATCTTCTCAAGATGCTCTTTGAAATCTTCTGTTTAGGTCTTCTACTTAGACATTCCTTCCTTTTGCTTTAGCTGCTTGATATTCAAGAGCAAGTTTTAGAGTGTCTTCTGACATCCAATTTGGTCTTTTGTTTCTTTTCTGTCTTTTTAATGACCTCTTGCTCTGTTCATGGATGATATCTTTGACATCATTCTACATTTTGTCTCGTCTTCAGTCATTAGTGGTCAACACATCAAATCTGTTCTTGTGGACTTGTTCTAGTTTTCTTCAGTTTCAATTTAAATTCACATATTAGCGACTGATGACCTGTGCCACAGTCAGCACCTGAGCTTGTTTTGACTGGTGATATGGAGCTTTTCCGTCATGTTTTTCCACAGATACAGTCTATTTGGTTCCTGGGTATCCCATCCGGTGAGTTGCCATTCCTGTTGGTTAAAAAGGGTATTTGCAATGAAGAAGTTGTTAGTCTTGCAAAATTCTGTCATGTAATCTCCGGCATTATTTTTATCCAGCCAAATGCCGTTGAGTCGAGCAAGGCCATATTTTCCAACTACCGATCCTTCTTTCTTTCCAAATTTTGTATACCAGTCACCAGTAATTACCAGTGCCGCGTGATTGCATGTTTGATCAATTTCAGACTGCAGAAGCTGGTAAAAATCTTCAATCTCTTCATCTTTGGCCTTAGTGAGTGGTGTGTAAATTTGAATAATAGTCATATTAACTGGGCTTCCTTGTAGACTTATGGATATTATCCTATCACTAACAGTACTGTACTTCAGAGAGATCTTGAAATGTTCTTTCTGATGATGAATGCAACACTGTTCCTCTTCAAGTCTTCATTCCCAGCATAGTAGACCCTACTATTGTCTGATTCAAAATGCCCCATACTGGTCCATGTTAGTTCACTAATGCCTAGGACATCACTGTTTATATGCTCCCTTTCATTTTTGATGATTTCCGATTTTCCTAGATTCATTATTCCATGTTCTGAATATTAGTGGATGTTTGCAGCTGTTTCTTCTCATTTTGAATCATTCCACATCAGCAAATGAAGATCCTGAAGGCTTCACTTCACCCACAACATTAAGGTTCCCTCTACTTTGAGGGAGGCAGCTCTTCCCCAAGTTGTCTTCTGAGTGCCTTCCAATGTGGGGGCTCATTTTGCGGCACTACATCTGACAGTGTTCCATTTCTATTCACAAGGTTTTCCCTGGTTAACTCTTTTCAGAAGTAGATTTCTGGGTCCTTCTTCCTAGTCTGTCTCAGTCTGGAAGCTCAGTTGAAACCTGCCTGCCACAGGTAACCCTGTTGGTACCTAAATATCAGTGGCACGGCTTCCAGCATTACTGCAACAAGCAAGCCTCCACTGACAGACAACTGGGGGCTGCTCACTGTGTCTTTGCCCTCCTTACCTGATGCTGTTCCCCTCCTTACCTCATCCTATTACCCTCCCTACCTGATGCTGTTACCGTCCTTTCCTGATGCTGTTACCAAAATGTTAGCAGTTCAAATCCACCAGGTGCTCCCTAGAAACTCAATGGAGCAGTTTTACTCTGTCTTATAGGATAGCCATGAGTTGGAATAGATTTGACCGCAGTGGAGTTTTTGGGGGTTGTGGGGGAAGGTTTTTAAGCTGAAAGAACTGAATTAGAAATTCAAGCCTTGAATTGTAATACTGAAGAATTCCATGGTGAAAATACTAAACAATGCAGGGAACATTGAAAGAAGACAAAAGGAATACACAGAGTCACTATACCAAAAAGAATTGTTAGCATTCAGCTTTTTCAAGTGGTAGCATGTGATTAGGAACCAATGATACTGAAGGTTCAGTCAAAGCTACACTGAAGGCAAGAAACAAGGCTTCAGGAACTGAAGGAATAACAGCTGAGGTGTTTTAACAAATGGATGAAGCATTGGAAGTGCTCACTCATCTAAGCTAAGAAATTTGGAAGACAGATGTCTGGCCAACTGACTGGAAGAGGTCCATATTTATGCCTATTTTCAAGAAAGATGATCCAATTGAATGTAGAAATTATTGAACAATATCATTAATATCACATGTAAGTAAAATTTTGCTAATGATCATACAAAAGTGGCTGCAGCAGTATACTGACAAAGAACTTCCAGAAATTCAGGCTGGATTCAGAAGAGGACATGGAACCAAGGATAGATATCATTGCTATGTCAGATGGAACTCAGCTGAAAGCAGAGAATAGCGGAAAGATGCAAAGGTATTTGACTGTGTGGATCATAACAAATTATGGAGAATGGGAATTACAGAACACTTAATTGTGCTCATGAGGAATTTGTTCATGGATCAATAGGCAGTTGTTTGATAAGAACAAAAGGATATTGCATGGTTTAAAGTCAGGAATGCTGTGTGTCAGGGTTGTATCCTTTCACCATACCTATTCAGTTAGTATGCTGAGCAAATGATCCAAGAAACTGGACTGTGTGAAGAAGAATGGGGCATCTGGACTGGAGAAAGGCTCAGGAACAACATGCATCATGCAAATGACACAACCTTGCTTGGATTACACCTCAACATCAAGAAAACAAAAATCTTCACAAATGGAAAATAAGCAACATCATGATAAATGGAGAGAAGACAGGTTGTCACGGATTTAATTTTATTTGGATTTACAAACAAAACCCATGGTAGCAACAGTTACAAAATCAAAAGACACACTGTGTTGGGAAGATCTGCTGCAAAAGAATTCTTTAAAGTATTGAAAAGCAAAGATGTCACCTTGAAGATTAAGGTACACATGACCCAATTCATGGTATTGTCAATCACATCATATGTATATGAAAGCTGGACAATGAATAAAGAAGACAGAAGAACTGACGTCTTTTAAATGAGGTGTTGGAGAAGAATTTTGATTGCCAAAACAATGAACAGGTCTGTGTTAGAAGCTCAACCAGAGTGCTCCTTGGAAACAAGGATGGCAAGATTACATCTCACATACTTTGGCCATGTTGTCAGGAGGGATCAGTCCCTGGAGAAGGACATCAATCTTGGTAAAGTAGAGATCAGTGAAAAATCAACTGGGATGCACTGACACAGTGGCTTCAACACGAGCTGAAATATAAAAACAACTGCGGGCATGGCAGAGAATGAGGCAGCATTTCATTCTGTTGTATGTAGGATAACCATGAGCTGGAACCAATCTGATGGTGCCTAATGACAACAACAAGCTCTACGAGTGTTGATTCTGGATCCAAATAAAATAAAATCCTTGATAGCCTCAATCTTTTCTTCATTTATCATGATGTTGCTTACTGTCCAGTTGTGAAGATTTTGGTTTTCTTGATGTTGAGGAATAATTTGTACTGAAAGTTGCTGTCTTTGATATTCATCAGTAAGTGTTTCAAGTTCTCTTCACATTCAGCAAGCAAGGCTGTGTTATCTGTATAATGCAGGTTACTAATGAGTCTTTCTCTAATCCTGATGCCCATTCTTCATATAGTCCAACTCCCTGAATTATCTGCTTAGCAAACAGACTGATTAGCTATGGTGACAGGATGCAACCCTGACACAGCGCATTCCTGGCTGTTTCAGTCATCTGGTACTGCTCTAACACAAGTACCACAAAGTAGATGGCTTTAAAGAATGAAAAGCCTATTCTTACACAGTCCTCTAGGGTACAAGTCAAAATTCAGGGTGTCCACTTCATGAGAAGGCTTTCCCTCTTTGTCAATTCCAGAGGAAGGTCTTTGTGTCACATTACTCTTTGCTTGGTACAACCTCAGATCTAACAGACATGCTGTACTCCTGGTGGGGCTTTCTTGATGGCATGAGGTTCCAAACTCTGCCTAATTCTCTTTCCTTTTATCTCTTGTAGGGTGAAAGGATAAAAGGGTGCAAGCCACACTCCAGGGAAACTCCCTTAGTGAGGGTATTATAGTCCCACCCTAATCCTCTTTTAACATAATCCTATCTCTTACTCACAGGCAGATTGGGATTTACAACATAGGAAAATCACAAAATAGTGGGCAATCACACAACACTGGTAATCACAGCCGTGAAAAATTTTTATACATAGTTTTTTGGGGACACAATCCATGACTTTAAACCATGTAGTATCTCTTTGTCCTTTTGATCCATGTATAGATTTCTCATGGACACAGTGAAGTGTTCTGGAACTCCCATTCTCCTCAACATTATTCATAGTTTCCAATGATCCAACCAGTGAAAAGCTTTAGATAGTCAATAAGACACAGATAAACATCTCTCTGGTATTCTCTACTTTCAGTCAGGATCCATCTGACATCAGTAATGACACTCCTGGTTTCTCTTCCTTTTCTAAATCTGGCTTAAGTTTTTTCTAGTAACCTATTGTTTTGCTGATGCAGATGCCTTTGAATGATCTTCAGCACAATTTTTCTTGCTTGTGATATTAACGATACTATTCGATAACTTCCACATTTGGTTGGATCACTTTCCTTGGTAACTGTCTTAGTCAGCTAGGCTGCTCTAACAGAAATACCACAGAGTGGATGGCTTTAACAAAGAAAGATTTATTCTTGTACAGTCCGGTAGGTTGCAAGTCCATATTCAGGGTGTCCGCTCCAGGGAAAGACTTTCCCCTTGTCGGCTCTGGAGGAAAGTCCGGTATTGCATCAGTCTTTGTCCAGGGAGCGTCCTCACGCAAGAACCTCTGGTCTGAAGGACACGCTCTGCTCCCGGTGCTGCTTGCTTGATGGTAGCGAGGTTCTCAAATTGTCCTTTGTTTCTTTTTCCTTTTATTCCTTGCAAGCTAAAAGCATTAAGGGTGGGGCAAGCTATACTCCAGGGAAACTTCCCCCACAGCAGGAATTCACAGCCCCACCCTAATCCTTTAACATACAGGTTAGCAAAACCACACAATGGAGGACAGTCCCAAGATACTGGGAACAATATCCCAGCCATGTGGCCTCACACATTTTTGGGGGGACACAATTCCAACCATGACATCCCACCCTTTGACAACCCAAAAATCACATCACAAAACATTTAACACATTCATCTCACCATAGCAAAATTATGTCCATCCATATAATGGAAGTCTTAAATCAGTTCCAAGTCCAAAATACAAAAACTCTTCTACGTCTGTGAAACTTAGAAGGCATTAACAGGCAACAGGCAAGTCAACAGAACACATTACATTAGCTCTCAAAGCTTTGGAAATACTCTTACATTTTCTGAGACATTCTACACAACAGCAATGCTCTCCAAACTCTACGTATCAGCCACACTCTCTGGTTTCTGAGTGAAGACCTCCAGCCCCGTGCTACAACTCTGCCTTCAAGGCCCACTTGGACAGAAACTCTGTCCCATCGGCTTTAGGAGCACCCTAAGCCCAACTGAGTGGCAATTCCACCCTTATGAACACAGCACACCATGGTTCCACCCTTTCAAACCCCTGAGGTCATGGCCATACCTCTTGAGACTGAGGCAGCTCAGCTTCTCACGCTATTTGTCTCTTCAGCTTCAGCTTCCTATGGCCGCATGGCCTGGGCCTCAGGCCCACATCTGCCCTGCCGGGCAGGGATGTCATGGTTGGAATTGTGTCCCCCCAAAAATGTGTGAGGCCACGTGGCTGGGATATGGTTCCCAGTATCTTGGGACTGTCCTCCATTGTGTGGTTTTGCTAACCTGTATGTTAAAGGATTAGGGTGGGGCTGTGAATTCCTGCTGTGGGGGAAGTTTCCCTGGAGTATGGCTTGCCCCACCCTTAATGCTTTTAGCTTGCAAGGAATAAAAGGAAAAAGAGACAAAGGACAATTTGAGAACCTCGCTACCATCAAGCAAGCAGCACCGGGAGCAGAGCGCGTCCTTCAGACCAGAGGTTCTTGTGTGAGGACGCTCCCTGGACAATGACTGATGCAATACCGGACTTTCCTCCAGAGCCGACAAGGGGAAAGTCTTTCCCTGGAGCGGACACCCTGAATATGGACTTGCAACCTACCGGACTGTACAAGAATAAATCTTTCTTTGTTAAAGCCATCCACTCTGTGGTATTTCTGTTAGAGCAGCCTAACTGACTAGAACAGAATATTCGATAACTTCCACATTTGGTTGGATCACTTTCCTTGGTAACAGACATAAATGTGGATCTCTTTCAGTCAGTTAACCAGGTAGCTGCTTCCAAATTTCTTCACATAGGCAAGCAAGCATTTCTAGCACTTGCTGAAACATTTCAGTTGTTATTCTATCATTTTCTAGGGTCTTGTTTTTTGTCAATACCTGCAGTGAGTGCAGCTTGAACTTTTTACGTCTGTTCCATTGATTCCTGATCATATGTTACCTCCTGAAATGGTTGAAAGCTGACCAATTTCTTTTGGTGTATTGACTCTGTGTATTCCTTTTATCTTATTTTGATGCTTCCTATGTCATTTACTATTTTCCTATATCATTTACTATTTCTTCAGTATTGCAACTCAAGGCTTGAATATCTTCTTTATTTCTTTCAGCTTGAGAAAGCTAAGTATGTTCTTTCCTTTTGGTTTCCTTTTGGTATTTGCATGCGTCATTGTAACACTTTGTCTTCTTGAGCCAGCCTTTGAAGTCTGTTCAGCTCTTTTACTTCATCATTTCTTCCTTCTGCTTTAGCTACAAATGTTCAAGAGTGTTTTAGTCTCTTTTGACATCCATTTAAGTTTGTTATCTTCCTCCTGTATTTTTAAAGACCTTTTACTTTCTTCATGTTTGATGTCCCTGATGTCATTCCACAACTTGTGTGTTTTTTAGTCATTAGTGTTCAGCGCATCAAATCTGTTCTTGAGATGGTCTCTAAATTTGGGAGTGATATACTCAAGGCTGTACTTTGCCTCTGATGCACTTGTTCTAATTTTCTTCAGTTTCATGCAGACCTTGTGTCATGGACTGTATTGTGTCCTCCAAAAAACCGTGTATAGCAAATTGGCTAGGCTAAGATTCCCAGTATTGTGTGGTTGTTCTCTGCTTTGTGATTTTTCTTAAATTGTAAATCCTAATCTCTGCCTGTGGTTAATAGAGGAGGTTTGGATAGTGTTAAATAGGATTAGGTGGGAATACAAGACCTTTACTAAGGTCACCTCCCTGTACAGGGAGTCTCCCTGGAACGAGGCTTGCAATCTTTTACCCTACCAGAGAAAATACGTAAAGGAAGCAAACAGTGAAATGACGACCTCATACCACCAAGAAAGCAGTGGTGTCAGCAGAGCACATCCTTTGGACCTGAGGTTGCTATGCTGAGATGCTCCCAGACCAAGGGAAGACTGATATCTTTCTCTCTCTTCCTCCAGAGCCAAAAAAGAAAACCTTTACCTGGAGCTGATGCCCTGAATTGGGACTTGTAACCTATCAGACTATAAGAGAATAAACTTTTTTTTTGTTAAAACCATTCACTTCTGGCATTTCTGTTACAGCAGGATTAAATGATTAAGACAACTTGCATATGAGTAATTGACTGTCTGATCCACAGCTGGCTCCTGGCCTTGTTCAGATTGATAATACTGAGCTTCTCCATCATATCTTTACACAAATGTAGTTACTGGATTCCTGTGTATTCCATCTGGTAAAGTATTATCTCTGTTTATGTTAGTGAAAAAAGGTATCACAATGAAAGAGCTGTTGGTCTTACAAAATACAATCACGTGACCTCTAGCACAGTTTCTATAACCAAGACATATTTTTAAACTATTGATTTCTTTTTCTTTTTCACAATTTTTGCATTCCAGTTACCAGTAATGATCAGTACATTGCTGATTGCACATTTGACCAACATTAGCATCCATTGGTAAAAATATTTAATTTCTTCATGATTGGTCTCAGTGGTTGGTACCTAAATTTGAGTAATAGTAGTAGTAACTGGTCTTCCCTTTAGGTATATGGATATTATCCTATCACTGACAGCACTGTATTTAAGGACAGAGCTTGAAATGTTCTTTTTACCAATGAATCTGCGCAGAGCCGTTCCACTTCAAGCTGTCATTCATGGCAAAGAACATCATACGATTAGACAGGCCCACAGATCAAAATGACACTAAATAGATATACCAGTCCAGACGGCAAAGATGAGAAGGAAGGAGAGGACAGGAAAGCTGGTATTGGGGAACACAAGGTAAAGAAAGGAGAGTGTTGATATGCTGTCGGGTTGGCAACTGATGTCACAAAACAATTTGCACATTAACTACTTAATGAGAAACTGATTTGTTCTGCAAACTTTCACCTAAAGCACAATTAAAAAAAAAAAAATCAGTTTGAGGATGAAAACTCTCTGACTGTCAAGTGACTTATCCAGTTCACTGTACCTTTCCTATATTTTGGGGAGGACATAAAAGGTTTGATTTTCCCTTATGCTTTATTCTCAGTATCAAAAAGAAAAAAAAATTCCATTAGATATGAGGCCGCCTGCCATCGGATGCATTGTTCAGAGGGCAGCCCACAAAAACTGGAGCTGATCAGGTGTCAGTGATGCTGTTGTAAGAAATCTAATATATAATACAGCCATAAAGGTATATGAGTGGAAAACTAAACTCCAATTCCTTTCCAGCTAATGAGTGGAAAAATACACACTCAACAATGAGAATAAAGAGCTATTCTTTTCAGAATGCCTAAAGAGCATACATTTGCTATACCGCAGTATTATTTGACATTTACTGAGTGTTGACAATGTACTTGGGACTCAGTGGAACAGTGAAACATCCTACCATCATTTTCTGTAGGAGTAGGGTTGGGGAGGAGAGGAGGGGAGTTGGAACATTTGGTAATGCTGAAAAACCATATCCTGAACTGAAACTAGAAAGCAGTGTCCAAGAAACAATGTCTTATTTTATAAGAAAACAAAGCTCTGCAACCTTGACCTGCACTCAGAAAACATCATGTGACTGCCTTACACACCCCCCCTGGACAGAAACAGATCTCCTCTGGCTACCAGAGCTGACATACCTTGAATCAAATGGGCCTAAGCATGACCTTAACACTGCAGGTCTGCCAGGGAGTGCAAAGACTGACACAGTGCATCCATTCTTTACAAATGTTTCCTCCAGAGAAAATCTGGCATTTTTAGCAAAATCAGATGGAACAAAAACCTGGGGGGAACATTTCAATCCTTGATCAACCACAAAGAAGTTCAGGAATCTTTTAACTGAGATTTTCAAAATGATTTCATATGCAAAGCACTTGAAGACAGTATTGGAACGAATCAGTCTCCTCAGGTGTCCGTAACACTCACCCTCAAGGGCATGGAGGAGGGCTCAGGAAAGCATATTCTCACCTAGAGTTCACGGAGGGTAAATCAGTCTGTGTGTTAAACACTGTCCTCCAGCACTGATGTCACTGCTACTAGTAAACAAGCCCTTCCATTTATAAAAATCTTAGCACTAAAACACTGTTTAGTATGGCTCAGAAATCTGGTCACCAGCCTCCCAGAGATCATGTTAATTCATCAGGACAGTGGAGGCTTTTAAAAGGATGCTAAATGTATCAATTCACACACAGCTGATGATTGGGGAGTACAGAATAACTGTTTTAAATTTTATAGTGGTAAGCTGAAATAGCAACTGAATGAGCTCTTTGGAATAATGCTCTGCTATAGGAACTAATGGCTGAAGCAGTTTTTCAGGAACTGTGGCAAGGGTACTGGTTAGTTCTGAAGTGGGGCTTGGAAAACAAGACCAAAAACATTACATTGAAATTTATAAAACCCGACAGCAAACTGAAACACCTACACGAGCAATTAAAAATTTCTTCATTTCTGTTCTTTTAGGAATAGTTCCAATTTAAGTTAGAGGTGGAACTGCTGTTACTTAGTTAATATCTAAACTATGGTATCAGAAACACCCTTGGATCATGAGACATCAGACCTGAGTTCTAATTCCGGCACTGTCATTAACTGCTTTTGTGACACAATGAAGGCATTTAACTGTTAGGACACATCAGCTCCTTAATATGTGCGGCGAGGAGGACAGAGAAGGTCATCTGTAACTGAATCCTCAAAAGCTGTGATACTTAATACTCATATTACTCCTTACTTCCAATGTTCACATAGAAACTCCTATCCCCAAGCCAGTGTATGTCACATGGTACTGCTGAATGGACTGATTCAAAACACAGAGATGATGAATATAAAGTAGTGGAAGCATCTACAAAATCTTTTCTAAATTAACCAAGGAAAAATTCATTTAAAGATTGGGAAAGAAAACAGTTGCTTTTCTTACGTGATTTTGTCTCAAAAGGAAAAAGAAACAAAAACAGGAAGATAACCTTAGAATCCATGTAAGTGGTAAAAAGAATACGATTTAAGTACAGTTGATAGAAGTATTTTAAGCATACTAGCTTTTGATAGATATGCAGTTATCCCACTATGTAGAATATAAAAATACACAAACTAATATGCATAAGGCCAGTTCAGTCTTCTCTATTAAAAAAAAAAGAAATGGTCTTATTTTTCTTGCTAACAACTTGCCTTTGAAAGGAGCATCTTCTTATCCAAAAGAGATTGATGATAGATATATCAAAGTGCCATTTCCACCCATTTGTTTTGACTAACATGAAGTCTGACAATTTTGTTTGCAATCTTGCCACTGTGTGCTTAGTTGGCAGCACTGTACAACTTAGTATGGTTTCATAACCCTGGTATACCAGTGTCTCACAGCTGTGTTCATGTCAAAGTGTGGTGGTGTCCTGCTGAGTGGTATTCATTATTGTTGTTGCACATTTTTGTGTGCCATCACAAGAATGTCAGAGCTTGAATTAGAGCAATGAACAAACATTCAATTTCCTGTTACATTTGGTATAAGAGTGGATAGATTTTTTTTCCTTTATAGCTCAAGAGATTGCCTCAAGGCACAAAAAAATCTTACACATTGAATCCAGCTCTACCAGCACAACTGCTGCCCCTACAGCCTCACTAATATCATAAAGGCAGGAATTCCAACATGGAGGAACATCACACAATACCAGGAATTATGGCACAGATAAATTGTTACAGATTTTTTAGGGAACACATTCAATCCATGACAACTTGGTAAGAGTGGAAGTGAAATCAGGGACATGTTAGTCCAAATTTACAGGGATAATGCTCTGAAGACAGTGGCAGTGTACAAATGGATTAAACATTTTTCTGAGGCAAGAGAAAGCATTATAGATGAAGAGAGGTCAAGGCGGCCAATAACGAGCAGAACTGAAGAAAACATTGCAAAGATTCACCGAATTGTGAATTGACTGTGAGAAGCACAGCATACCAAGTAAACACTGATAGAGAAACAGTTACAAAACTCTTAACTGAAACTCTTGGCATGAGAAAGGTGTGTGCAAAAATGGTCCCAAAGGGCTCACAAAGTTGAGTCTCAGTGGAAACATGAGAATAAAAAGGGGTGCACCCTGACAACTCCACTAAAAGACCACAATTGATGGTCTGAGGGCCTTGGCATTCCCCTGGGAACATGGCCCTTAGTCCTATCCATAAATCTATACTGAGGTAAACCCTTCATACAGGAATAGATTGGACTCAGTGACACAGAATGACCATATTGTGTGTGCACTTTATGGTTCTATGCATCTATAGGATGTCATCTTACTGACCTCTTACCAGAGGGTAGTGGAGAGAGTACACAGAAGGGGATGGGAGATTGTTAAGAGGATATAACATGTATAGAAAATAAAGGAGGAGTGTGCTGTCACTGAGCAAGGAGAGAAGTAGGAGCTTCACATAGGTAGATATGCAACTTTAAACTGGATTATACACTTTCACTCAATCACAATATATAAATAAAATACTAAAAAAGTAGGAGAGGAGTCACGATGGTGGACTAAACACATATCTCACTAAATCCCTCTGGAAACCAAGGCCTGAACTGATAATAAAACAGAGCCTTCTGAACATCCAGTGAGTCCTAGGACATGGCATAGGGCTGTCTATTTGGTCTACATACCACTGAGTGGGAAACTTCTCTTTCACTGGCCCCTGCCCTTGATGAGTGCCGGCTCTTGCAGACTGAAGGTAAATTCCCTTTTTAACTTTTTCTTTTTTTTCTGTATTAGCCAGTCGGAGGGGCTGAAGTTTGACTAGCAGCAAGGCTCAGGTGCACTGCTGATGAGGTTGAAGAGCAGAGTTGCCAGATTTTGAGAACATAGCCTTAGAATCTATGCAGCTTGGCAGCTCTGACTTCTCTCTCTTGGAATCTCTGAATCCCTGCCATTGAATAGCCTTTTCTGAGGCAAGCTGGGGAGCTTGTGTGGCATGCTATTTTGATTTATTAGGAGGTGGATTTTCCTATATGGAGGCCTCAGCTGGACCTAATTCCCAGGCTGGGAGGCAGTGCCTGCCTGGAGAGCACTTTTCAGACAGTAAAGCAGTCTTTGATAAAGAGGTGCTTACTTTGCCAGCTGGGAAGAGAGACTTGCAAACTTGAAAGCCTGACTAATTTTGGAAGCTGACAGATACCTTTCACCTTTCAACAGAGAAATAACTGCAGTGCATCCGGACTTCATCTCTTCCAGCCTTTACTGTCTCACATTATAGGGTCAGCTGATGGCTTCCCAGTGACTCTATAAGTGGGGCTGTGTCTTTTCCAATCAGGAGGTGGAGCCTGCTACCCCAGAGATTCCACTGAGCCCAGTCACTGGAGTATACAGTGGTGTCTGCTGATCAACTTCCTTTTCAGACTGAGCTTTAGATCCTATTAAGGTAGCACTGGAGAAACACAACAACCTCCAGATGCCCCAGAAGCAACAAACTTTGGACTGGAACATTAGGAAGAATTCATCTAAGGCTTCAGAAGGCCCACAAAAGAAAGATACAAAGAACTTTCCAGATGAAGAAGCCTTTCTGAAACCATCAGAGGTTGAGTACAAAATGATTACATATAGAGCCCTCCTTGACCTTATACAAAATGCAGCAGAGCAAAATGAAAAATTAACTAAGTTGTGATGAAACACCAGTACTCTGAAATCCAACAGATCAATAACAAAATCAAAGACATATACAATTCAGTTCAAAGCCAAGAAAACAGAATTTAACAAATAGAAGATAGACTTTTGGACTTGGAAGACAGAGCTACTGACTCCAGCATGAGGAGAAATCAGAAAAAAGAAACAAGAAAAATGAAGAAGCTTTAAGAAGCATGTGGGACTCTATTAAGAGGAACAATCTACAATTAATTGGAGTTCCTGAACAGGAAGGGACACCTGAGAACACAGAGAGTATTGTCGGTGAGCTGCTGACAGAAAACTTCCCAGAAATTATGAAAGAAGAGAATATAGATATCTAAGATGCATACTGAACGACATTCTATGTAGATCCCAAAAGAAAGACTCCAAGATATATTATAATCAACCTTAACAAACTGAAACAACAGCAAGACTCAAAGCAAAACTAACATTGAGAGGGAAACCCTGTAAGCTTTTGTCTGATTTTTCAGCAGAAATGATGCTGCCATAGAGACAATGGGATGACCCATTCAAAGCCTTGAAGGAGAAGAACTTCCAACCAAGTACTATATATTCCAGAAGACTATCTTTCAAATATGAAAATGAAATCAGATAAACAGAATCTCAGAGACTTTGTAAAAATCAAACCAAAGCTACAGGAAATATTGAAAGAAGCTCTTGGCTTAGAAGAACAAAACCATTAATTTTACATTTTAGGCAGAAATATAGGACACATCATCCAGAAACCTACTCAGTTAGAAAAGGCTCCAAATGCAATCAAGGCTGTAATATTAAAAGAAGTGATCCAGTGATCATATCATGAAAACTACGATGTCATCATATTAAAAAAAGGGATGCACTACAGTCATTATAGTCCTTCCAGATGGAGAGGAATAAGATTTGTAGTAGTTAAAATTGGGTTTAAACATACACTATTAAGGGGGATCACAGGGACAGCTGCAAAGGACAATAAAGATGCAACATATCAAATCAAGAAACATAATACAGGAGTCTCAACAATCACAAAACCAACACTGAAAAAGGTGAAAACTCAATTCATAAAGAAGAATGTCCCAGAACAGAATAATAAGAACAGAGAAAACATCAACACATAAATAAACATATCGCAATGACAGCACTAAACACACACCTATCAATAATTACACTGAATGTGAACGGACTGAATGCTCCAGTAAAGAGACAAAGACTGATACCATGGATCAAAAGACATGACTCATCTATATGTTGCTTACAAGAAACTCATCTTAGATTTACATATATGAACAAACTGAAAATTAAAGGATGGAAGAATATATGTTGAGCTAACAACATACAAAGAAGAGCAGGTGTGGCAATACTAATCTCAGATGAAATAGAATTTAAGGTAAAATCCATCATCGTGGACAAGGATGGACACTATTTATTCATGAAAGTTTCAATACACAAGCAGGACTTAATGATATTAAATATTTATGCACCCAATGCTACAGCATATAAATACATCAAAGACACTGACTAGATATATCGAATACACTGAGTAAACTCAAAAATGAGTGTAGTCCCACAATAATAGTGGGAGACTTCAGCACTCCACTCTCAATACTGGACAGATCGTCTAGAAAAAAGATTAATAAAAACAGATCTTATTGCCACAATTAGCCAACTACCTCTCATTCACATATATAGAACTTTTTATCCATCAGCAGACAACTATACCTTCTTTTCCAGTGCACATGGAATATTTTCCAGAATAGACCATGTGTTAGGACATAACACAATTCTCAACAAAATCTATATCATTGAATTAATGCAAAGCATCTTCTCAGACCACAAAGCCATTAAAGTAGGAATCAATAACAGAAAAAAACATAGAAAGTGGAACACATGCAAACTGAACAACATCTTGCTCAAAAAGCCATGGATTATAGAAGAAATCAAGAATGAAATAAAGAAATTTATGGATTCCAATGAGAATGAAAACATTTCTTACTAGAACCTATGGGATACAACCAAAGGAGTGCTCAGAGATCAGTTTATCTCTATAAATGTACACATCCAGAAGCAAGAAGAACCCAAACCAAAGATCTAACCCTACAGCTTGAATAAGCAGAGAGAGAGAAACAGAGGAACCCCTCAGGCACCAGAAGGAAGCTGATCATAAAGATCAGAGCAGAACTGAATGAATTAGAGAACAGAAGAACAATTGAAAAGACCAAAAGCAGGATTTTTGAAAAGATCAGCAAAATTGACAAACCATTGGCTAAATGTACTAAAGAAAAACAGGAAAGGAAACAAATAACCCAAATAAGAAATGAGAGGGGAGTTGTGACACAGATCCATCAGAAATCAAAAATACCCAAATAGAATACTATGAAAGGCTGTACTCTAACAAATTTGAAAACCTAGAAGAAATGGACAAATGCTTAGATTCATAACACCTACCAAAATTATCACGAGGTGAAGCAGAACAACTTAACAAACCCATCACAGAGGAAGAGATTGAAAAAGTCATCCAAAACTACCAACCAAAACAAAAACCTGGCCCAGATGGCTTCACCACAGAATTCTACCAAGCTTTCAGGAGAGTTATCTCCAATACTACTGTGACTATTTCACAGCACAGAAAGGGATGGAATGCTCCCAAATTCATTGTATGAAGCCAGCATAACCCTGATACCATAGCCAGGGAAAGATCCAACCCAAAAGGAACACTACAGACCAATATCACTCATGAATCTAGATATAAACATTTTTAACAAAATTCTTGCTACATTGTGTAGTAAAACTTCCATTGTTGTTCCTACCTTTTCTTGAAATTCTTGCCAATAGAATACAACAGCATATCAAAAAAATAATTCATCATGACCAAGTTGGATTCACATCAGGGATGCAAGGCTACTAGAACATCAGAAAAACAATTAATATGATCAACCACATAAATAACACAAAAGACAAGAATGACCTGATCTTGTCTATTGATGCAGAAAAGGCATTTAATAGAGTCCAACACTCATTCATGCTAAAAACTCTCAGCAAAACAGCAATAGATGGCAAATTCCTCAATGCAATAAGGGCCATTTATACAAAGCCAACTGCCTGCATCATCCTAAATGGAGACAGACTGAAACAGTTTCCCTTGAGAACGAGAACTAGACAAGGATGCCCACTCTCACCTCTCCTATTCAACACAGTACTAGAAGTTCTAGCCAGAGCAATTAGACAAAACCAAAAAATAAAGGGCATCTACATTGGCAAAGAGGAAGTAAAAATGTCCCTATTTGCAGATGATACGATTGTATAAACAGAGAATCCTAAAGAATCCATAAGTAGGCTACTCAAACTGATGGAAGAGTTCAGCAATGTCTCAGGATACAAGATAAACATAAGTAAATCAATAGGACTCCTTTATATCAACAATGAGATTATTAAACAAGGAATCACTAAATCAATACCATTTACTATAGCTCTCATGAAATAAAATACCAAGGAATAAATCTAACCAGAGAAATAACAGAACTTCACAAAGAGAAGTACACGACCTTACTACAAGAAACTAAGTGAGACTTATATAAATGGAGAAACCTACTCTGTTCATGGATAGGAAGACTTAACATTGTGAAAATGGCTATTTTACCTAGAGCACTTTACTTATATAATGCAGTCCCAATACAAATTCCCATAACATTTCTTAATGAGATGGAGAAACAAATCACCAAATTTCTTTGGAAAGGGAAGCCCCCACATAAGCACTACTGAAGAAGAACACACTGGGAGGCCTCTCACTACTCGACCTTAGCACCTCTTACACTGCCACAGTTGTCAAAACAGCCTGGTACTGGTACAAAAAGAGACAGACAGATCAATGGAAGAGAATTGAGACCCCAGAGATGACACCATCCTCCTATGAACAGCTGAGATTCGACAAACGCCCTAAGACATTAAACTAGGGTAAAACCAATCTCTTCAACAAATGGTGCTGGCAAAATTGGATATCCATCTGCAATGAATTGAAACAAGACCCATATCTCACACATTATACAAAAACCAACTGAAACTGGATAAAAGACCTAAATATCAAATCTAAAATGATAAAGGTCATCCAAGAAAAATTAGGATCAACAGTGGAAGTTTTAATACACAATACAGACAGACTTCAAAATCTGACAAACAAACTACAAACAACAGAAGACAAAATAGATACACGGGAACTACTAAGAATCAAACACTTCTGCTCATCCAAAGACTTTATCAATAAAATTAAAAGACCACTTACAGAATGAGAAAAAATATTTGGGAACTACATGTCAGACCAATGTCTGATCTCCATAATCAATAAAGTACTACAAAATATCAATTACGGAAAGATAAATAGTCCACTTAAGCGATGGCTGAAGGAAATAGACACACATGTCTCTAAAGAGGAGATCCAGGCAGCCAAAAAACACATGCAAACATGCTCGCAATCATTACCTATTAAACAAATTCAAATCAAAACCACAATGAGATACCATCTCACCCCAACAATTTGGGCCATGATCCAAAAAATGCACAACAACAAATGCTGGAGAGGCTGTGGAGAAATTGGAATTCTCCTACACTGTTGGTGGGATTGCAAAATGGTGCAAACTCTTTGGAAAACAATCTGGCGCTTCCTTAAAAAGCTAGAAATAGATGTATCATTTTACTCAGTAATTCCACTGCTTTGAATATACCCTATAGAATCAAGACCATTCACATCAACTTATACATGCACAAGAATGTTTATTGCAGCACAGTCCACAATAGCAAAATGATGGAATCAACCCAGATGCCCAACAACTCAGGAATGGATAGGTAAACTATGGTACATATACTCAATGGAATACTATGTAATGATAAAGAACAATGATGATTTTAGGATGCATCTCATAACCTAGTTTCAATTAGAGGAAATTACGCTGAGTGAAAGCAGTCAGTGACAAAAGGACAAATACTGTATAAGACTCCTACGACAAGAACTTAAAAATAGACTCATGCATAGAAGAAAGGACTCGTTGATGGCTGCAAGTGTAAGGAGGAAGGGAGGGAGAGAGTGAGGTACTGACAGAAAGTTGGTTGGGTAAAATCCGTGACAGCACACATCAGGAAGATCAATTTTAACTGGACTTCAACATGACATGATTACTCCTCCCATCTTAACCCAATATTGCAAAGACAGAGTAGCTGGGTGGGGGTCTGGGGACCACACTCTCAGGGGCTATCAAGGCCAGTTGGCATAACTAGCATTTCGCTAAGAGAGTCTTTTGCTCCCCAAATTGGTGAGTGGCATCTGGGGTCTTAAAAGCTGCCAAGCTGCCATCTGAGGGTACAGCAAATGGTCCCAACTCAGCAGGAACAGATGATCTCCAAGGACCAAAATGACATGAGTCAAAAAGAACCCAGAAGACAGAGAAATCAACGTGAGCAGGTGACTACACCAATATGTGACCAGAAGAACCGGATGGTGCCTGGCCACCAGTAGTGGTAGCTGTGATGGGGTTCACAAAGTTGAGTCTCACTGGCAATATGAAAATAAAAAGGGGTGCACCCTGAGATCTCCACTAAAAGACCACAATTGATGGTCCAGGGGCCTCGGGGTTCCCCTGGGAGCATGGCCCCTGGCCCTGATGTTGCCCCTGTCCATAAATCATAATGGAGGTCAACTCTTCAGACAGAAATGGGTTGGACTTGGTGATATAGAGTGACCACATCATACGTGCAGTTTATGGTTCTATGCATCCATAGAATGTCATCCAGCTGAACTCTTACTGGATGCGGGGGAGAAGGTGGAGAGGAGGAGATTGTTAGAAGGATATGACATGTACAGAATGGAGAGGAGAAGTGTGCTGTCACCGGACAGGGAGAGCAGTGGGAGCTGCTCATTGGCGTATGTAACTTTATACGGGGTAGTATATTTTCACTCAATCACAATAAAAGATAAATAAATAAAATTTCAAAAAAAAAAAAAAAAGGTCCCAAAGGAGCTCAGTGATAAACAAAAGTGAAGGAGAGTTAAAATTTGCCACGACCTTTGGGAGAGGCAAGAAGATGTTCTGGGCCATGTTATTACTGGTGGCGAAACATGACTGTACCAATATGACCCTGAAACAAAGCACACAATGAAAGTCAGCCAATTCTCCAAGACCAAAAGAAGTTCTAGCTATCCAAATGAAGACTCACAATGATGTTGCTAATGTTTTTTGATATCAGAGGGATTTTTCATTATGAATTTGTACCAACCAGACAAAGAGTTAACCAAGTTAACGATTGGAAGTGCTGAAAAGCCTGCGTGAAAAAGCTACACAAAAATGACCTGAACTTATTGCCAAGAATTCATGGCTCTTGCATCACGACAATGCACCAGCTCACATGGTACTGTCTGTGAGGGAGTTTTAGACAGTAAACAAATGATTATATTGGAACAGCCTCCCTATTCACCTGATCTGGCCCCCCAATGACTATTTTCTTTACCGTAGGATAAAGAAAATACTTTGATGACATTCAGGATTTCAAGGGTAATCTGAGGACAGCTCTGATGGCCATTCCAAAATAAGAGTTCCAAAATTGCTTTAAAGGGTAGACTAGGCACTGGCATCAGTGTATAGCTTCCCAAGTGGAGTATTTCAAAGGTAACAGTAGTGATATTCAACAATGCTGTATGCAGCACTTTTTCTAGGATGAGCTCATGAACTTAACTGTCAGACCTCATACCATGAGCCCCAGGCTAGTCTTCTTCCACGTCCACAGTTGTTATAATCCTCAGCACAACGAACCCCAAATGGGACACATAAAAGAAAACACATAAAAGAAGCCCAGGTAGGACACATAAAAGAAAACACAAGCATCAGAACATCATCCTCACCACTGGGGACAGTCAGGAACAGTGTTTTGTGTTTCTACTATCCAATGGCAACAAGAGACCACTTCATTACAATAAAAATGGCAGAAATGAAAAATTTTAAACTTTCGTACAAGACATGTTGAATTGCAGGAAAAAATTATTGTAAATGACTAAGCTCTCTCCAAAATGAAAGAAATCTATTAAGGACCCCCAGTGAGGATACACATCTTTTATGACTTTTGTCACCAACTAGAACTGGTTCTAAACCAAAAGGCTTGGATTTTAAAAGCCATAAAGGACAAGAACAAATCTTGTGATTTAGATGAGAGTTAAAAACCAAAAAATCCAGTATGACTCTCCAAAGAATAGACTAGAAAAGCAAAGTAAGTCTACTGCCAAAGAGAGACGACAGGCAAGTATACACAGCCTGGTCACAAATGGACAGCACTAGTGAACTGGAAGATAGAACTAAAGAAATTGCCCAAAATAAGGCACAAAGAGAAATATACAAAAGAGAGTCTTAGAGACACAAAGAACAGAATAAAATAATCTAGTACATGTCTAAAAAGAATTCTAGAAGGAGAGACCATAAAAAAGCCAAAGGAGAAATGGCAGTTTTTCAGACTTTGTGAAAATCATGAATCCTCAGATTCAGGAAGCACAGTGAACCCCAAGTAGGACACATAAAAGAAAATACAAGCATCAGACCATCATACTGAGACTTCAGAACACCAAAAACAAAGAGATCCTAAAATCAACCATTGAGAACAAAAAGATTAATTATAAAAAGAAATAGCAATTAGCATGACAACTGCCTTCTCAAAAGGAGCATGGAAGCCAGAATACAGAGGAATAACAACTTTAAAATGATGGAATAAAGTAATTATCAATATATATTTTAATATTCAGCTACATTATCATTCAACAATAAAAACAAGATAAAGATATATTCAAGAAAACAGGGGGCAGGACCAAGATGGTGGACTAGATATGTGTCTCCTGGATTCCCTCTGAGACCTAAGGCCTGGAATGATAATTGAAGGGAGCAGGTATGGACATCTGGGGAGCCCTAGGATCTTGCAGAGGGTTGCCAGATTGGGCTAGGTAGCAGTAAGTGGAAAGGCAGAGGCATGGTAGGTCCTGCTTCTGCTGATTCATCATTTGGGAGGATTGCAGATAGTGACACCTTTTATGTTATCCAGGAGGTGAGGACTTGGGCATGAGCCTGCTAATACACTGACCTGCAGTGCTTAAGTAAACAGCATATCGTACAGCAGAGAGACTGTGCTTGGGAAAACCACATTTTGAGAGCCCAGCTGCTTATTGAGGGCAACACTGCCCCTCCATTCCTTCTTCTCTGAGCTGTGCCCCAGCAGGAAGGGCAGCTCATGTGGGATGCCATTTTGGTTACCTGATAGGCAGAGTCACACACCCAGAGGTCTCAGTTGCAGTTAATTCTCACCTGGAGTTCCAGTGCTGTCTGGAAAGTGCTTCTCCAGTATAATAGCTGTGTTTAGTACAGTGGTGCCTAGAGTTATGGGTGGGGCCTGGCACAGGCGGCAGCAAGGCTGTAACCCCTCCCTACTTTGAAACACATCATAGCATCCGGGAATGGACTATGAGGTGCTTTTGATGTCAGCTGGAAGGCAGGCATGCCACAGCTGAGGGCCTCACTGATTTTGGCAGCTGTTAGACAACTCCTGATTTAGCAGTAAAGTACCTTTTTAAATTAAGATCTCCTGGAGAAATGATTACTGAGTGGCCAGGCAGCTTTTCCTCCACCCTTCACTGATTCACATCATAGCACCAGCTGATGGCCCCTCAGTGACTCCATAAGTATGGTGTGGTCTTTGCCAGCCAGGAGGTAGAGTCTGTCGCTCTAGAGAGTCCACCTGTCACTAGAGTACACAGAGGTGACTGGTGACCAACTCCCCACTTAGAACTATAGCTCAGCTCCTGCTGAGTTAACACCAGAGAAACAGTACAGCTTCTAGATGGTGCAAAGACAACAAACAATAACTAACCATTTAAAGAATCAGTCCACCATGGCTCCAGAAAACTTTCAGAATAAGGAATCGAAAAACTTCCCAAATGAAGCCTTTCTGAAACTATCAGAGAAAAGAATTATGTATAGAGCCCTCCTAGAGATTAAACAAAATGCAGAAGAATAAAATGAAAAGTTAAAGAAGCTATTTGATGTGAAATCCAGCAAATCAACAATAAAATTACAGAATTAGACAACTCAATCCAAAGCTGAAAGAGTAGAATTGAGATGAAACCAGAGTTAGTGAGCTTGAGGGTACAACAACTGACATCAGCATTTATGAGGAGAAATCAGAGAAAAGAAATAAGAAAAATGAAGAAGTATTAAGAAACACATGGGACTTTACTAAGAGAAACAACCTTTGAATTACTGGAGTTCCTGAGCAGGGAGGGATAGCTGAAAATACAAACAACATTGTTGCTGACAGGAAACGTCCCTGAAATTATGAAAGAAGAGAACACAGATACCCAAGATGCACACTGAATGCCACAAAAACTAACTCCCCAAAGAAAGACACCAAGAGATATTATAATCAAGCTTAATAAAATGAAACATAAAGAGAGGCTCTTAAAGGCAGTGAGGCTTAAAGCAAAGCTAACATTTAGAGAGAAGCCCTCTAGGATTTCATTAGACTTCTCAGCAGAAACGATGTTGGCAAGAAGGCCGTGAGATGACACATTCAAAGCCTTGAAAGAGAAAAACTTTCAACCAAGAATTATATATCCTGCAAAACTGTTTCTCAAATATGAAGGTGAAATTAAGACATTCAGAGATAAACAGAAGTTTAGAGACTTTGTAAAAACCAAACCTCAAACTACAAGAAATACTAAGAAACTCTTTGTTTAGAAAAAGAAAAAACATCAAATGTATACTTAAAGAGGCAAGGCGGGATACAACGTCAATAATCCTATTCAGCTAGGGAAGTCACAAAGCTCAATCGAAATTATAATATTGAAAGAAGGGGATCAGTGATCATAACACAAAAACTAGGACATCAGCACACTAAAAAGAGGGATATATTACAGTAGTTATAACCCTTTCCGATGGAGAGGAAATTAAAAAGATATGCATAAGTTAAAGTCTGGTTTAAACTTAGAATACTAAAAGTCATCATAGAGGTAGCCACCAAGAAAAATAATAGTGCGACATATTGAAACAAGAACCATAATACAGGAGTGTGAACAAACACAAAACCAACACTGAGAAAAGTGAAAAGGCAACCCACAAAGAAGAATGATCCAGAACAGAACATTAAGAGCAATATAGAAAATATCAACACAAAAATAAATGCATAAAATGACAGCACTAAATACATACCTATCAATAATTGCACTGAATGTAAATGAACTAAACACTTCAATAAAGAGACAGCAGTGACATCCTGGATCAAAAGAACTGATCCATCTATATGGTGCTTACAAAAAACACACCTTAGACTCAAAGACACGAATGAACTGAAAATCAAAGAAGGAAAAATACATACCAAGGTAATAACATACAAAGAAAACCAGGAGTAGCAATATTAATCTCAGATAAAATAGATTTTAATGTAAAATCCTGCATCACAGACAAGAATGGTCACTATTTATTACTTAAAGTTTCAACACATAAACAAGGCACAACAATATTAAATATTTATGCACCCAATACCAGAGCACCAAAATACATTGAACAAACACTGACAACATTCAAAACTGAGATAGATCAGCCAACAATCATAGTTGGAGACTTCAAAACTCAACTTTCAGTAATGGACAGATCATCCAGAAAAAAGTTCAGTGAAGAAACAAAAGATGTCTTGTGACAATTAATCAAATAGACCTCATTGACATGTACAGAACTTTTTAGCCATCAACAGATAGATATACTTTCTTCTCCAGTGCACACAGAACATTTTCCACACTAGACCACGCGTTAGGACATAAAGCAAGTCTCAACAAAATCCAAACCATTAAATTACTGCAAAGTATCTTCTCAGATCATAAACCATAAAAGTTGAAATCAACAGCAGCAAAAACATAGGCAGAAATTTGAGCTCATGGAAAATGAACAACATCCTGCTCAAAAATCTATGGGTTATAGAAGAAATCAAGGACACAATAAAAAAAATTTATGGAAACAAATGAGAATGAAAACACTTCCTACCAGAACCTATGGGACATAGCAAAAGCAATGCTCAGAGGTCAATCTATCTCTATAAAGGCACACATCCAGAAGGAAGAAAGGACCCAAACCCAAGAATTAACCCTACAACTTGAACAAATAGGAAGAGAGTAACAGAGGAACCCCTCACACACTAGAAGAAAACAGGTAATAAAGATTAGAGCAGAACTAAATGAATTAGAGAGTAGAAGAACAGTTGAAAAAAATTAAGAAAATCCAGAACTGGTTCTTTAACAAGATCAACAAAATTGATTAACCATTAGGTAAACTTGTAGAAGACAGGAGAGGAAGCAAATAACCTGAATAAAAAATGAGATGGGAGATGTCACACAGACCTAAATGAAATCAAAAGTATCATAACAGAATACTAGAAAAGACTGTACTCTAACAGATTTGAAAATCTAGAATAAATGGACAAATTTCTAGAGTCTATCATGTACCAACATTATCACAAGAAGAAGTAGAACAACTTAATAAACTCATCAGAAAAGATGCAATTGAAAAAGTAATCAAAAAGCTACCAACCAGAAAAATTCTGGCACAGAAAGTGATAGAATACTCCCAAATTCATTCTATGAAGCCAGCATAACCCTGATACTAAAGTCAGGGAAAAATCCCTGAAAAGAAGAAAATTACAGACCAATAACACTCATGAACCTAAATGCAAAAATCCTTCACAAACTTCTAGCCAATAGAATTCAACAACTTTCAAAAACATAATTCATCATGACCAAGCTGGATGCATAACCAGGGATGCAAGACTGATTCAACATGAGAAAAACAATTGATGTGTTCAATCACATAAATAGCACAAAGGCTAAGAATCACCTGATTTTGTCAAATGATGCAGAAAAGGCATTCACAAAGTCTAACATTCATTCATGCTAAAAATTCTCAGCAGACTAGGAATAGAGGAGAAATTCCTCAACACAGTAAGGGGTATCTACGCAAAGTCAAATGCCTACATCATCCTGAATGAAGAGAGACTGAAAGAATTTCCCTTGAAAACAGGAACTAGACAAGGATGGCCACTGTTACCACTTCTACTCAATATTGTACTAGAGTTCTAGCCAGAGCAATCAGACTAGACAAAGAAATAAAGCGCATCTGCATTGGCAAAGAAGTAAAAATCTCCCTTTTTGCAGATGATATGATTGTACATGCAGAGAATCCTACAGAATCTATAAATAAACTACTGGAAATAATAGAATAGTTCAGCAAAATATTAGGATATAAAATAAACATAAGTAAATCATTAGGATTCCTTTATAGCAACAAACAGATCATCAAACAAGAGATTGCCAAATCAATACCATTTCCTATAGCTCCCAAGAAGACAAAATACCTAGGAATAAATTTAGGGAAGAGACGTGTACAGAGAGAACTATAAGACCTTACTGCAAGAGACTAAAAGAGACTTCGATAAATGACGAAACCCTGTTCATAGATAGGAAGACTTAATATTGTGAAAACGTCTAGTTTACCCAAAGTGATTTACGTATACGATGCAATCCCAATACAAATTCCAGTGACATTATTCAATGAGATGGGGAAACAAATCACCAACTTTGGAAAGAGAAGAAACCCCAGATAAGTAAAGCACCACTGAGGAAGAGGAACACAGCAGAAGGCCTCATAGTACCTAAAATTAGAACCTATTACACTGCTCAAGGAAACCCCGGTGGCATAGTGGGTTAAGTGCTATGTCTGCAGACCAAAATTTCAGCAGTTGAAATGTGAGAGGTGCTCCTTGGAAACCCTGTGTGGTAGTTCTTCTCAGACTTCTAGGGTCGCTATGAGTCTGATCCGACTCAGTGGCAGTGGGTTTACACTGCTCAAAATAGCCTAGTACCGGTACAGAGACACATAGACGAATGGAACAGAGTTGAAACCCCAGAGATTCCACCATCTTCTTATGAACAGCTGATATTCAACAAAGGCCCTAAGATTGTAAACTAGAGTAAAAACAAATGGTGCTGGCAAAACTGAATATCCATCTGCAAAACACTGAAACAAGACCTGTATCTCACACTTTACACAAAAACTAACTCAAAATGGATTAAACACCTTAATATCAAACCTAAAACAATAAAGATCACACAAGAAAAAATGGAAGCTTTAATACGCAGCTTAAGCAAACGTCAAAGTCTAACAAAGCACAATCAACAGAAAATACATAAATGGGAACCACGAAGAATCATACACTGCTCATTCAAAGACTTTACCAAGAAAGTTAAAAAACTACCTACAGAATGGGAAAAATATTTGGCAACTTCATGTTGGACCGATGTCTGATCTCTATAATCACCAAGGTACTGCAAAATAGCAAAAATAAAAAGGTAAATAACCCAATTAAGTGATGGGCAAAGGAGATGGACATACACTTCATCAAAGAGGACATCTAGGCAACCAAAAGACACATGAGGAAATGTTCATGATCATTAGCAATCAGCGACATCTAAATCAAAACTACAATGAGATATCACCTCATTGCAGCAACAATGGCCACAATCCTAAAAACACAAAACAAAAAATACTAGAGAGGCTGTGGAGAGATCAGAACTCTCCTGCACTCCTGGTGAGACTGTAACATTTTTCAACTTCCTTGGAAAGCAATCTGGCACTTCCTTAAAAATCTGGAAATAGCCTTACTATTTCTGTTAGAGCAGCCCTAGCCGACTAAAACAGAAGTTGGTACCGTGAGAGTGAGTGAGGCGCTGCTCTAGCAAATACCTAAAATTTGGGAGCCATTTTGAAACTGTGAATGGACAGAAGATTCAGAAGAAATGAAGAAGGTGCAGATGGTGAGAAACAGCAGAAGACTGGTGGTAGCAGCAGCAGCAGCAACAGCGGAAGAAGCAAAACCAGAGGCAGAGCTGGAGCTGACCCATGGAGCGAGAGAGCTGAGTGCCTGCGCACAGTTTTCCTCGCAGAACCGGGTGCCTCTGGGCACTTAAATGGGTGGAGCTGGCCTTGCTGACCCATAGAGTGAGACAGCTGAGTGTCTTCAGGCAGGATGCTTTCCAGCAAGAGTGGGGTGCCTCCAGGCACTTAAATCTGGAGCTACAGAGCTTTGGAACACTTGTCCTGGCAGGGCAGATGTGGGCCTGAGGCCCGGGCCATGCTGCTACAGGAAATGAAGCTGAAGACACAAACAGCCTGAGAGGCTGAGCTGCCTCAGTCTCAAAACGTATGGCCATGACCTCACGGGTTTGAAAGGGTAGAACCATGGTGTCTTGTGTTCATAGGGGTGGAATTGCCACTCGGTTGGGCTTAGGGTGCACCTACAGTCATTGGGGCAGAGTTCCTGTCCAAGTGGGCCTTGAAGACAGAGTTGTAGCATGGGGCTGGAAGTTTCCACTCAAAATCCAGAGAGTGTGGCTAATACCTGGAGTCTGGAGGGCAAGCCCATTGCGTAGAATGTCTCAGAAAATGTCACAGTATTTCCGAAGCTTTGCAGGCTAATGTCATGTGTTCTGCTGACTTGCCTGTTGCCTGTTAATGCCTTCTTTCCCTGCAACTTCTCCCATTTGTAATGGCGTGTCTAACTTGTGCCTATTCTGCCATTGTACCTTTGGAAGTAGATAGCTTGTATTCTAGGTTTCATAGATAAAGGAATTTTTTAATTTTGGACTTGGAACTGATTTAAGACTTCTATCATATGGGATGGACATGATTTGGCTATGATGAGATGAATGTGTTACACGTTTCAACGATGTGATTTTTGGGGTGCCAAAGGGTGGGATATCCTGGATTGAATTGTGTCCCCCCAAAAATATGGTAGCCATGTGGCTGGGCCATGATTCCCAGTATCTTGTGACTGTCCTCCATTTTCTGGTTTTCCTAAACTGTCTATTAAAGGATTAGGGTGGGGCTGCAAATCCCTTCATAGGATTACCTCCCTGCTCCACTGTAAAGGGAGTTTCCCTGGAGTATGGCTTGCCCCACTCTTATTCCTTTCATCCTATGAGAGATAAAAGGACAGAGAAGCAGGCAGAGAACTGGGAACCTCATACCATCAAGAAAGCAGCACCAGGAGAAAAGCATGTCATTCAGACCTCAGGTTCCTGCGCCAGGATGCTCCCTGGACAGAGACTAACGCCATACTGGACTTTCCTCCATAGCCGACAAGGGGAAAGCCTTCCCCTGGAGCGGACACCCTGAATATGGACTTGCAGCCTATTAGACTGTGTAAGAATAGCCTTTCCTTTATTAATGCCATCCACTCTGTGGTATTTCTGTTAGAGCAGCCCTAGCTGACTAAAACATTTACTATTTGATCACATAATCCCACGGCTCTGAGTATCACCAAAGGTTGTCACACAAACAGATATACGCACATGAACGTTTATTGCAGCACAGTCCACAACAGCAAAAAAGATGGACTCAACCTAGATGCCCATCAACAGATGAATAGATAAATGAACTATTCTACATTTACTCCATGGAATACTATGCAATGAAAGAGAACAATAATGATTTTTGGAAGCATCACATAACCTGGTTGCAATTGGAAGACATGTTGAGTGAAATCAGTCAGTGGCAAAAGCACAAGTATTTTATGAGACTCCTGCTATAGGGACTTAAAAATAGACTTATGTACAGAAGAAAAGTCTCTTTGATGGCTACAAGGGTGGGGAAGGAAGGAGAGGGTTGGTCATACATTAGATAGTTGATAGCAATTTGGTTAGGTGAAAGCAGTGACAGCACACACTAAAAAGAAGATCAAATTAACTAGACTTCACCATAAACTGAAAGCTCTTCTAATCTGAACCCAGTATTGCCAAGATAGAGTATCAGGTGGGGGTCTGGGGACCATGCTCTGGGTGACATCAAAGCCAAACGGTATAATTAACTTATTGTTAAGAGAGACTTCTGCCCCCCATACTGGTGAGTTGTGTCCAGGGTCTGAAAACCAGAAAGCTGCCGTCTTAGGTACACCAAATGGTTCCAATGCATGCAGAACAGATGATCACTGAGAACAACAAGGACATTAGGTAAGAAGAGCTCAGAAGACAGTCTCGTCTGAACACGAGACTGTATTAGCATGCGACCAGAAGCACCAGATGGTGCCAATGACAGCCATGATAGAGCACACAATGTTGAATCACTATGGGAACACCAAAAAAAGAGGGTTGCAGCTCAAGAACTCTACTAAAAGACACAATTCACGGTCTGAAGGCCCGGGAGTTCTCCTGGAACACCCCATGAATTCAAACATCCGTGGTTTGAATTCATGGGGAGTTTGAATCCATGCTCCATTGGGAGCATGGCCCCTAGACTTCCTGCTGCCCCTAACCAGAAAACAACTGAGGTCAATTCTTTGGATAAAACTGGACTGGACTCAGGGACATAATGTGACTATATGGTGTGTGTACTTTATGGTTCTATGTATTTATAGGATGCTGTCCTACTGGTCTCTTTCTAGATGGGAGAGAGCAGGATGGAGAAGAGGGAGTAAGGAGATTGTCAGAAAGATACGACACGCATAGAATGAAAAGGTGGAGTGTGTTGTCACCAGGCAAGGAAAGCAGAAGGAGCTGCAGATAGGCAGGCATGCAAAATTAATTTGGATTCTACGCTTTCATTTATCACAATAAAAAAAAAATGAACTCCAAAACGAGCCAATGAGTTGGAATTAACTCACCAGCCACTAACAACACCACCAACTACGAAGTACCTTAGTGTGAAAGATGAATCAAAATAAACACTGGTATTTAAGATGAAAAGAACAGTAACTATAGAGATTGGAGAAACCCTGAGGGCATAGATGACATAGTGGTTAAGAGCTATGGCAGTTAAGCAAAATATCTGCAGTTTGAATTCATGTGTATTTCTTGGAAACTATATGGGGCCATTCTACTGAGGTCAATACAGTTGCTATTAGTCAGAGTCAATTCACAATTTTTTTTTTTTAATTGAGAGTGACCATCACAAAGGAAGAGATTGAAAAAGTCATCCAAAAACTACTAATCAAAACAAAGCCCTTGCCCAGATGGTTTCACTGCAGAATTCTACCAAGTTTTTAGAGGAGAGTTATCTCCAAATCTACTGAGACTATGTCACAGTATAGAAAGGGATGGAATGCTCCCAAATTCATTTTATGAAGCCAGCATAACCCTGGTACTGAAGCCAGGGAAAGACCCAACCAAAAAGGAGAACTACAGACCAACAGCACTCATGAATCTAGATGCAAAAATCTTCAACAAAATTCTTGCCAATAGAACACAACAACATATCAAAAAAATAATCCACCATGACCAAGCTGGATTCATACCAGGGATGCAAGGCTGGCTGAACATTAGAAAAACAGTTAATGTGATCAACCACATAAATAACACAAAAGATGAGAATCACCTGATTTTGTCTATTGATGCAGAAAAGGCATTTGATGAAGTTGAATACCCATTCATGCTAAAAGCTCTCAGTAAAATAGCAATAGATGGCAAATTCCTCAATGCAATAAGGGCCATTTATACAAACCCAACTGTCTGCATCATCCTGAATGGAGAGAGACTGAAACAGTTTCCCCTGAGAACGGGAATTAGACAAGGATGCCCACTCTCACCTCTTCTATTCAACACTGTACTACAAGTTCTGGCCAGAGCAATTAGACAAGACCAATAAATAAAGGGCATTTGCACTGGCAAAGAGGAAGTAAAAATGTCCCTATTTGCAGATGATATGATTGTATACGCAGAGAATCCTAAAGAATCCATAAATAAGCTACTCAAACTGATAGAAGAGTTCAGCAATGTCTCAGGATACAAGATAAACATAAGTAAATCAGTAGGATTCCTTTATACCAACAATGAGATTATTAAACAAGGAATCACTAAATCACTTAACATTGCAAAAATTTCTATTTTACCCAGAGCACTTTATTTATATAATGCCGTCCCAATACAAATTCCCATGACATTTCTTAATGAGATAGAGAAACAAATCACCGAATTTCTTTGGAAAAGGAAGAAGCCCCAGATAAGTAAAGCACTACTGAAGAAGAAGAACACACTGGGAGGCCTCTCACTACTCGACCTTAGAACCTCTTACACTGCCACAGTTGTCAAAACAGCCTGGTACTGGTACAAAAAGAGACAGACAGATCAATGGAAGAGAATTGAGGCCCCAGAGATGACCCCACCCTCCTATGAACGGTTGATATTTGATAAAGGCCTTAAGACATTAAACTAGGGTAAAAGCAATCTCTTCAACAAATGGTGCTGGCAAAATTGGATATACATCTTCAATGAACTGAAACAAGACTCATATCTTACACCTTATACAAAAACCAGCTCAAACTGGATAAAAGACCTAAGTATCAAATCTAAAATGATAAAGCTCATCCAAGAAAAAGTAGGATCAACAATAGAAGTTTTAATACACAACATAGACAAATTTCAAAATCTATCAAACAAACCAGAAACAGCAGAAGAGAAAATAGATAAATGGGAACTACTAAGAATCAAACACTTTTGCTCATCCAAAGACTTTATCAACAGAAATAAAAGACCACCTACAGAATGGGAAAAAAATATTTGGGAACTACATGTCAGACTGATGTCTATCTCCACAATCTAAAAGGTACTACAAAATATCAATAAGAAAAAGATAAATAATCCAATTAAGCAATGGGCAAAGGAGATGGACAGACACTTCTCTAAAGAACAGATCCAGGCAGCCAAAAAACATAGCCAGACATGCTCACAATCATTAGCTATTAAAGAAATCCAAACCAAAACAACGAGATACCATCTCACTCAAACAAGATTGGCCATTATCCAAAAAACACGAAACAACAAATACTGGAGAGGCTGTGGGGAGACTGGAACTTTCCTACACTGTGGGTGGGATTGCAAAATGGTGCAACCTCTGTGGAAAGCAATCTGGCGCTCCCTTAAAAAAATGGATATAGATATACCATCTGACCCAGTAATTCCACTCCTTGGAATATATCCTACAGAATCAAGGCCATTCATACCAACTGGTACATACACATGAATGTTCATCACAGCACAGTCCACAATAGCAAAAAGATGGAATCAACCCAGATGTCCAACAACAGAGAAATGGATAGGTAAACTATAGTATATATACTTAATGGAACACTATGCAGTGATAAAGAACAACGATGATTTTAGGATACATCTCATAACCTGGTTTCAACTAGAGGAAATTACGCTGAGTGAAAGCAGTCAGTGACAAAAGGACAAATACTGTATAAGACTCCTATGACAAGAACTTAAAAATAGACTCATGCATAGAAGAAAGGACTCGTTGATGGCTGCAAGTGTAAGGAGGAAGGGAGGGCAAGGGGGGAGGGTTTAGATAGCTGATAGAAATATTTGATAGTTCAGATAGTTGACAGAAATTTGGTTGGGTGAAATCTGTGACAGCACACATTAGAAAGATCAGTGTTAACTGGACTTCAACATAACATGATTACTCCTCCCATCTTAACTGCATATCACAAAGATAGAGTAGCTGGGACGGGGGGCCAGGGGCTGTGCTCTCAGGGAAAATCACGGCCAGCTGGCACAACTAGCACTTTGCTAATGAGGGCTGTCTGCACCCCACATTGGTGAGTGACATCTGGGGTCTTTCAAGCTGCCAAGCTGCCATCTGAGGTACACCAAATGGTCCCAATTCAGCAGGAATGGATGATCACCAAGGACCAAAATGACGTCGGGGAACGAGAACCCAGAAGACAGAGAGACCCACATGAATGGGTGACTACATCAACCTGTGACCAGAAGAATCAGATGGTGCCTGGCCACTACCAGTTATAGCTGTGATGGAGCTCACATAGTTGAGTCTCATCAGCAACATAAGAATGGAAAGGGGTGCACCCTGAGATCTCCACTAAAAGACCACAGTTGATGGTTCAGGGGCCTCAGGGTTCCCCTGGAAACATGGCCCCTGGCCTTGATGCTGCCCATGTCCATAAATCATAATGGCAGTCAACTCTTTGGAAGGAATGGATTGGACTTAGCAACACAGAGTGACCATATCATGTGTGCACATTATGGTCTTATGCATCTAGAGAATGTCGCCCTGCCAACCTCTTACTGGGGGAAGGGGAATGGGTGGAAAGGAGGGGATAGGAGATTGCTGGGAGGATAAGACATGTATGGAGCGTAGAGGAAAAGCGTGCTATCACTGGGCAGGAAGAGCAGTGGGAGCTGCATTTAAGTGGGCAAGGAAAGTCATGTGAGAATGTATATTTTCACTCAATCATAATAATAAATAAATATAGAGATTGAACAACACAATTAACAAGGTTGATCTCTCAAATTAGTTAATGTGTCTTCTTCTCAAGCACATATGGAATATTTATAAAAATTCACTATGTATTAGGCCATATTCTCTCACCACAATATAATTAAGTTAAAAATCAACAATAAAATAACAGCATTCCATTCCCTATAAAATTTAAAACATACTTCTAAATAACTCATGAGTCAAAGAAGAAACCAAACTGAAGATTAGGAAACAGAATTGAATTATAATAAAAATATTATGTTTCCAAAAATTGGGGTAAGCAGCTAAAACTACCCAGAGGAAGATCTATAGACATATTCATATATAAGAAAAAGAAAAGACAAAATCTGACTGGCTAAGGATCTATATTAGTAAGTTAGCAGAAAGGCCAAGAGAGTAATACAAAGAAAACAAAAAGAAACAAATAGTGAAGAAGAGAGTAGAATTGAAACAGAAATACATATAAGTGATCTTTTAAAAAAACAAAACAAAAAAAAACTTGCCATCAAGCTGATTCCAAGTTATAGTGATCCCACAAGACAGAGTAAAACGGTTCTACAGTTTCCAAGGAGCGCCTGGTGGATTCCAACTGTCAATCTTTTGGTTAGCAGCCATAGCTCTTAACTACTATGCCACCAGGGGTAATATACATACGATAAAGAATGGTGAAAAAAAGAAAAACCAAAAGCTTAAAGCTATTTTTTTTTCCCCAAAATAGAAAAACTCTGGCTAAAGAAGATAAGGCTTACTATTAGCAATGAAAAGGAGTCAAATGTTCAGAAAATGCAGAGATAAAAAAAATAAGGGAATTATGAAAGACTTGATTCTAATATATTTAAAAACACACAGGATAGACAACATCCAAGAACAAATATACCTGTATCCAAATTAATTCATGAAAAAAAGTGAAACCTGAACAAATCTACATGGTACTCACATGGGCTAAAGAGGTTCTACCAAACACTTCATTTAATTAACAGTTTATCTTATTTAAAGTGCTCCAAAGAACAATTAGGGCTTTGTCTTACCTTAATTTATGAAGCCTAACATAACCTTGATACAAAAACCAGGTGGGGTCAGGATAAACATCCAGGCAAGACAATTAAGTGCCAATTTCATTTATGAACACATATAAAGCCTGAATGAAGTATTAGTAAATTTAAAACAGGAACATATAGTAAATAATAAATCACCACAATTTAGCTTTATTTAAGCCCATGGGACCTGGAATGGTTTAACATGCTAACATACTGCATCCCATTAACAGACTAAAGAAGAAAAATATACTCTCCATGGAGGCAAAAAAGACATTTGATAAAATTCAACATCCAATCATGATTTACAAAACAAAACTTTAATAACTAGTTACAAAAGGGATCTGATGTCAGTTAAGTACAAAAAGTACTCTACTACAGAATTTTAAAGCCATTCTCCTCAAGTCTAGGAAAAAGACAAGGGTATCCACTTCTATTCAACATAGTACTGGAGATCCTAGCCTAAACAAAAATAAAGAAATCAAGATTTCAAAGGAAAAGACAATGAAAATATGTCTGTAGGTGAGACATCCATGTCCTCACAGAGGACTCCAAAAGTAACTGAAGAGTTTAATACCCCTGAGAACTCCAGGATTTCAGAAAATTCACAATACTAGAAGCCCAGGGTTTTCTTATTTTAGTGACTTTGGCTTTTTTTAAAGTCCACAATTGTACTTCATCTAAAAAGATGATCTACTGATACTTTTACTTTATACAAAGCTCTTTTATAATCTACACTTTCCAGGGTAATTGAGGATTCAAACTGACTTTGACTTCCTGTC
Organism: Heterohyrax brucei; assembly: GCA_028571685.1. NCBI lineage: Eukaryota > Metazoa > Chordata > Mammalia > Hyracoidea > Procaviidae > Heterohyrax > Heterohyrax brucei. Next base: position 205,014,791 of record CM053140.1, read on the forward strand.
TGGTAGTTGCATTTCCCACCCTCCATCCAGGCAAAAAGGCTGAGCACACTTCTGAGGATTTCTTCAGAGACTGCCAATCCTCCGCTGCCCTGAGGAAGGTACACGACCATTACTAAAGGCAGCCTTAGTACCAGCGGCGCACTACTGCTCTCTCCAGACCCTTTCTTATCCTTTTCACTTCACTGCTTTTTTCAAATCACTCTAAAATAATACCAAGTCTTTTTAAAATCCCATTTTAGTATCTGGTAGTGGAGCTGTATTTAATTTTCTTTCTTCTTGATTCTTTAAGTTCCTTGCTCTTGTGGGTTTTCCAAGTATTTCTGTGTAATGAGTCACTCTGAGCAACTGACTGGGAATGTCGGAAGAAATCATCTTTTGCTGTTCTGACTTACTCTGTGATCAACTCTATGCCAGTCCTTGAACCTAGTCAAGTACCTTTCTTCATTGACAAAGAAAGGTAAAAGAAGGTCTGGAGGAATGTGTTAAAACCAGATTTCACCAACTATTAGTTCATTCTCCTAATAACTAATAAAAATTAACTTTTTACTGTAACATTTCCATTTGAAAAATAAAAAAACTCCTTGTCTAGTGTTAGCCCTTTCCTAATTTTATCTTGTCCTCTTGAAGGCCTGGTGGTATAGTGGATAAGCATATGACTGTTAAACAAAAGGCCAGCAGTTCAAATCTACCAGTCACATCTTGGAAACCCTATAGAGAAGCTTTTCTCTGTCTTACAGGACAGCTATGAGTCAGAATTGACTGGACAGCAACGAGTTTTTGGTTTGTTTTTACCTTATTCTCTGTTACCTCTGCATGTACGCATTTAACTTGACTTCTGAGTTTCGTGAACAACTATGGTGTTCCATAATCATCAGTCCGAAACAAATTTTTGATGTTGTAGGTAAATAGCAGCAAGAAAAGCAAACAGAAATAGTTGAAGGAGAAGGAAGGTTAGACTCAGCAGTCCTGAAGCAAGTTCTACCTCCCCCACATCCTTGTTATGATCTAAAAAGTCAGTTAAGTTTTCTGAGCCTAAATTTTATAAAACAACAACCACAACACCCTATCTTTTTAACTCACAAAGTTATTGCTAATAAAAAAGGGAAACAAAAACAAAGCTAATCACTGTGGACAGTACTTTGAAAAACTGAGAGGTGCTATGTACTATTCACACTAACTTCATAATTTTATCCATTGATGTAAGAATTTAGTCATATATGTATATATGTGAGTGTGTGTATGAAGGTCTCATTTTAAGTGATTTCCCTCCATGCTGAACAGATACTGTATTTTAAAATAGCATTACAATTTTATGTAACTGATTAATTTGTAAGTATATAAACAATAAATTCTGCACAAGGAAGACTTTACAGTAATAAAATGTAGCTTAAGAGTAGAAACATCATGATTTGTGTCCTGGTGAAAAAGCACAGAAATAAACTAACCACTACTCGAAGATTCTTCTTATTCTAAATTTTAAGCCATAACTCATGGTAGAGACCAAAAATACAAATTAAACAAGAGGAAAACTGAAGTGTTAAAAAATTCTGAGGTGCGGCCAAAGGAACTATTTGTAAGTGTGATCTCCGGATCACGTAGGAATTCAAAGGAAAGAGTCTGAAAACAGACATGGCTTCATTTTCTTACCTCTGCTCTGTGTTAAAAAGTGCGAAGATGTGCTTGCTAGACATAAAGCTCTTTTCCACATCCCGAACCTTCAGGTTGTCCAAGGGAAGCATGTATTTCTTTTCTTTTTCCTATTAGAGAGAGAAAAAAAAATTGGCTTTAATAAACGATTTTAAGGCATGCCAAGAGCAACGTATCAACTGAGTTGGCTAAGACCGACTACACAATTGTGACATATCACACATACTTGGAAACCAGCTACCAACAAGTACAATTATTTGAGGTAGGAGACTCCAGTGACTCTCAGCACGTGGATCAGAAGAAAGGTGTGGGGAGTGTACAGGAAGGGCTCTGTGATACAGAAAACACACGGTCTTCCATCCTTTTGCCCCATGTAGGGCCCCTCAGATGTTTTAAAATGTTAGTTTGATATTAAGAATTTAGCCATCTGTTAATATTTAACAAAAATGTTCTGGTCCTAATTCAATGAGAAATGCCAGATGGATTTCATTTCATATTTTATTTGCAGCCTAGGCAGTTTTGATAGCCAGTGCTGGCAAGGGATGGAAACACAAGGACCCCAGTATGAGACGCTTTCTGTGAACTATGATATGGCACAGAAAATACTTCCTTAGTTTGGGTCTAGAATAAAATATGTGTCTAGAAAATATTATTCCATAAAACTGTTGAGCTCCTTGGGATGAAAAGAATCCATTAAAAGTAGACTGATAGAGTAAAACTAAGAAAGCCAGAAGCTGTATAAAGTGGAAACCTGTCGGGAAAGGAACATCCAAATATTTTCAGCTAAACTCAGAGACAGACAAGTGGTAACACTGCACCATGTCAAAGGTGGAAAACTCGTGAGAGCCAGAGAAACAGGACAGGCATTCCGTTTTAGCTCTCAGTTTTCACTGTACTAACTCAAACAAGTTCTCTCATAAAAGTAACATTTTTTGTTTTTCTGGAAGACAACTTATACTGGAGAGATGAGGCCTGAAAATGGAAACAAACTGAATTTGGTAAAACATGTTGTTGTTGCTAGGTGACGTCGAGTCAGTTCCAACCCACAGCGACCCTATGAACAACAGTATGAAACACTACCAGTGAGTATTGTGCCATGCCCACAATCATTTTTAGGCCTAAGCCCGTTGTTGCGGCACTGTATCAACCCATCTTGTCAAGGGTCTTCCTCTTTTTCCCTGACCCCTTACTCTGCCAAACATGATGACCTCTTCCAGGGACTGATCCTTCCTGACAAAATGTCCAAAGTATGTAAGATGCACTCTTGCCATTTTTGCTTTCAAGGAGCACTCAGGTTGTACTTCTTCCAGAAAAGATCTGTTTGTTCTTTTGGCGGTCCATGGTACATTCAACATTCTTCTCTAATACCACAATTCAAAGGCATCAATTCTTTCTCTCTCTTATTTATTAATTGTCCAGCTTTCATATGCATATGAGGTGACTGAAAATACTACTGCTTGGGTCAGGTGCACTTGAATCTTCAAAGTTACATCTTTACTCTTCAATACATTAAAGAGGTCCTTTGCAGCAGATTTTCCCAATGCAATGCATCTTTTAATTTCTTCATTGCTGCTTCCATGGGCATTGATTGTAGACCCAAGTAAAACGAAATCCTTGATAACCTCAATCCTTTCTCCCTTTATGATGATGTTGCTTACTGGTCCAATTCAGAGGATTTTTGTTTTCTTGATGTTGAGATGCAGTCCATACTGAAGGCTGTGGTTCTTAATCTTCATCAGTAAGTGTTCCAAATCTTCTTAACTTCCAGCAAGCAAGGTGCTGTCATCTGTATAAAGCAGGTTGTTAATGAGCCATCCTCCAATTCTGATGCCTCGTTCTTCTTCATATAATCCAGCTTCTCAGATTATTTGCTTGGCATACAGATTGAAAAGGCATGGTGAAAGGATACAACCCTGGCACATTCCTTTCCTGACTTTAAACCATGCAGTGTCCCCTTGTTCTGTTTGCACAACTGCCTCTTGATCCATATGCAGATTCCTTAAGAGCAAAACCAGGTGTTCTGGAATTCCCATTCTCTGCAACATAGCCATAATTTAGTATGATCCACACAGTTGAATGCCTTTACACAGTCAAGGAAACACAGGTAAACATCTTTCTGGTATTTGCTTTCAGCCAAGACCCATCTGACATCAGCGATGATATCACTGGTTTCATGTCTTCTTCTGAATCCAGTTTGAATTTCTGACAGTTCCTTGTCAATGTACGGTTGCAGTCATTTTTGAATGATCTTGAGGAAAATTTTACTTGTGTGTGATATCAACAATACTGTTCAGTAATTTCCACATTTGGTTGAATCACCTTTCTTTGGAATGGACATAAATATGGATCTCCTCCAGTTGGCCAGGTAGCTGTCCTCTAAATTTCTTGACACAGATGAGTGAGCACTTCCAGTGCTGCATCTGTTTGTTGAACTATCTCAACTGATATTCTGTCAACTCCTGGAGCCTTGTTTTTCGCCAATGCCTTCAATACAGCTTCGACTTCTTCCTTCAGTATTATGCTACGTCTTCAAATGGCTGAACACCGACCAGTTCTTTGTGGTATAATGACTCGGTGTATTCCTTCCGTTTTCTTTTGAAGCTACCTGAGTTGTTTAATAATTTCCCTGTAGAACCCTTCACTATCGCAACTCAGGGCTTGAATTTTTTCTTTAATTCTTTCAGCTTGAGAAATGCGAGCATGTTATTTCCTTCCGGTTTTCCATTTCCAGCTCTTTGCATGTGTCATTATAATACATTCTTCTGTCTTCTTGAGTTTCTCTTTGAAATCTTCTATTTAGGTCTTTTATTTCACCATACCTGCCTTTTGCTTTAGCTGCTCAACATTTAAGAGAAAGCTTCACAGTCTCTTCTGACATTCAATTTGGTCTTTTCCTTCTTTCCTGTCTTTTTAATGACATCATGGATGATATCTTTGATGTCATTCCACAATTCATCTGGTCTTTGATCATCAGTGATCAACACATCAAAAATGTTCTTGAGATGGTCTTTGAACTCAGGAGGGATATACTCAAGGTCATACTTTGGCTTTTGTGGACTTGTTCTAATTTTCTTCAGTTTCAGTTTGAATTTGCATATGAGCAATTGATGATCTGTGCCACAGTCAGCACCTGGTCTTGTTCTGACTGCTGATATGGAGCTTTTCTATTGTCTTTTTCCACAGATGTAGTCAATTTGGTTCCTGGTTCCTGTATTTCATCTAGTGAGGTCCATGTGTACAGCTGCCGTTTGTGTTGGTTATAAAAGGTATTTGCAATGAAAAAGTCGTTACTCTTGAAAAATTCTGTCACGCAATCTCCAGCAGTATTTCTATCACCAAGGTCGTATTTTCCAACTACCGATCCTTCTTCTTTGTTTCAAACTTTTGCATTTCAGTCACCAGTAATTATCAATGCATCCTGATTGCATGTTGGATCAATTTCAGACTGCAGAAGGTGGTAAAAATCTGCAACCTCTTCATCTTTGGCCTTAGTGGTTGGTGTGTAAATCGGAATAATATTTGTACTAACTGGCCTTCCTTGTAGGTGTATGGATATTATCCTACCATTGACAGCACTGTACTTTAGGACCGATCTTGAAATGTCCTTTGTGATGATGAATGAAACACTGTGTCTTTTCACATTTTCATTCCCAGCATGGTAGACTACATGATTGTTGGGTTCAAAATGGTCCAAGACAGGTCTATTTCAGGTCACTAATGCCTCGGATTGTCAATGTTTACATATTCCACTTCATTTTTGATGGTTTCCAATTTTCTGAGATTCATACTTCATACATCCATGTCCCAATTATTAATGGATGTTTGCACCTAGCTGTTTCTTCTCATTCTGAGTCATACCACATCAGCAAATGAAGATCCCAGAGGCCTTACTCCATCCATTTCATTAAGGTCAACTCTACTTTGAGGAGGCAACTCTTCTCCAGTTGTCTTCCCAGTACTGTCTAACCTGGGGGCTCACTTTCTGACACAGTATCTGACAGTGTTTGGCTACTATTGATAAGGTTTTCCCTGGCTAGTTCCTTTCAGCAGTAGACTGCTGGGTCCTTCTTCCTAGTCTGTCTTAGTCTAGAAGCTCAGCTGAAACTTGTCTACCATGGTTGACCCTGCTGGTACCTAAATACCAGTGGCATAGCTTCCCGCATCACAGCAACAAGCAACCCCCCACTGACAAACAAGTTGGAGCTCACTGGATGCCAAAGAGTCATTAGAAGCATTTACTTCCATAAACAGTCCAGGGGCAGTATGACCATATTTACAAATGCTTACCAATCAGGATAATAGGAGAGAGTCAAATACCCAGGTGAAGAAACCTAGAAAATATTTATTGCTGCCATCTTGTGGATTCCATCTCATGGCAACTCCATGTTTTACACAGTAAAACTTCTCCAGTGGATTTTCTTGGCAGTAATCTTAACGGAAGCAGATCATCAGCCCCTTTCTCCCACAGTAGCACTCGATGGGAGTTCCCACTGCTAACCTCTAGGTTATCAGTTGAGTGCAAGCTATTTGGACCACCTGGGGACTTCAAATACCTATTGTTGTGTGCCATCAAGTCAATTCCAACTTATGGTGACTCTGCAGGACAGAGGAGAATTGCCTCATAGGGTTTCCTAGGCTGCCATATTTATGGGAGCAAACCACCAGACCTTTTTTCCCACACAGCTACTGGATGGATTTGAACCATTGATTAGACAAGTGTTTAACCACTGTGCCACTAGAAGCCTCCAAACCCAAACCCCTTAGCATCAAGTTGATGCCAACTCATGCGACCCTACAGGGCAGAACAAAACTGCCTTATAGGGTTTCCAAGGAGCAGCTAGTGGATTTGAACTGCTATTTATTTATTTAGGTTAGCAGCATACATCTTAACCACTGTGCCACCAGGGCTTCTTCAAAGACCTATTACCAGGGGGATTTTAACATAAACCAAAGTAAACCCACAGCTGCCAAGTTGATTCCAACTCATGGTGACCCTATAGGACAGAGTAGACCTGTCCCATAGAGTTTTCAAGGAGCACTTGACGGATTTGAACTGCCTCCGTTTTTGTTAGCAGCTGTAGCACTTAACCACCAGGCAAACAGGGTTTCCCATTTTAGCACAGACCTATGGTCTCAGGCTGTGCCTCTGGTGTTTGTGCAGAGACAGAGTAGGACTGGACTCCAGAGGAAAGCATGGAGAATTAATTAGAGACAATTCTAGTAAGCAAACATTAACTTCTATTGAAGGAGTAGAAACTGACTCCATGGCAACAAGTTTGGTTTGTTGTTGATATTTTTTAATAAAAAATGCAAGCATGGTAGAAACAGGCTTGAAATAACTTTTTGTCCTACAGTATACAGAATACTTCCTTGAGATTCTGTGACTAGGCTCAGCAGTACACAGCAGAATTTTTCAGGGCTCCCTAGACAGCTTGTAGGCTCCATGTTGTATGGAGACCTCATATAGAATACTCACAGGGAATAGCACTGATTTTGCCACTTCTTGTTGCTAAATTAAGCAGGATACAGTTAGGCAGAGTATATCAGAATAGCTGTAAAGTGGCACTTTACACAAAATAAGGCAGAGTAAACCAGCTGAAGAAATCTGGCTGGAGAACAAATGGCTGTCTTGACAAATAATGTCTTCAAGGAAAAGAAAAAAACAAAACAGAAACTAAATGGGAATGGGAGAAACAGGATGGAAAAACAAAGCACTAAAAACATACAATGTTTCTCGTATACAAACTAACAATACATTAGCAAACACAAGGGTGTTTCCAAATAGCTAAATACAAATTTAAGTGAATGAAGTATCCTAGTTGAGTCTAGTTTGCTTAAAAGAAATGTCAGACTATTTTAGGACAGAATTTTAATAAGCAAGAGCCTAGATTAAATGAAAATCTATCCAATGCATAATCAAATAAAAATGCTTGAGACCCAGGGAACGTTTGTTTTTTTAAAATTGGACTTTCTTCAATGCCCTAAATTTAAGCAGCTGGATTTTTAGTCTCATGCACCATTCTATTCAACCTTTGAAATTATGGATCTGTCTTTTAATGGAAGATCTGCATTTCATTCTAAAGACGGAACAGAATGTCCTTGGCTTGTCTTCTATAGAAGCGGGCTCCCTTTTGTACTGCATTCTTGAGCATATAGCAAAGACTGGAAATGCAGCACTCGGATATTAAACACTGGGGAAATGCACACAGATGCAGACATGGGAACATAAAAAATACAGTTTCCACTTCCAAAGTACTAAACATCATTTATCCAAAGGTTTTGATGACACATTGCCAGATTATTTAACAGTGTTTGAGACTGACAGTGGAAGAAAAAAGTGGAGATATAGACTGATTTATTTAATTAAAGTTGTAAGTCAAATGGAGAACTAGAGACAGCAGAAACTGTAAGCAGTGAAACAGGATATCATGGGTATTTCTGAAATTCTTGTTCATTTGGGGAAAGCATAGTGCTCTGCTTAAAGAATGTCTTTAATCCAAATTAACCGAAACCAACAACAAAACTGAGGAGAGAAAAGGACACACATAATTAGAATTTCCAAAATAACAGTGAGTCAGAGCACTAGCTTAATTAAGAAATTTGCTAGTACTCTCTGAGAGTTCATTAAACTGTGTAACAATGTTGCTGTTAGGTGCCTGCCAAGCTGATTCTGACTCACAAAGACCTACATTGTTTAATATGGCAATCACCAACCAGGTAACTACTGAGCACCTGAAATGTAGCCAGTTAGATTGTTACGTGCTGTAAATGTAAAGCATACACTGGATTTCAAAGATTTAGTATCAAAAAAGAATGTAAAATAGAGCATTAATAATTTTCATGTGGACTGTATGTTGAAATAATATTTTTCATATATCAGGGTAAAGAAAACATTTTTAAACATAATTTCACCTCTTTTACTCTTTTCAGTATAGTTATTAAAACTATAACAATATATGTGCCTCATCTCACATTTCTATCGAACAATGGTGATCTCCAAGTACTTCCTATCTCTTTCCTCCTTTCCATTCTGCAAAAGATTTTTCCCTTCTGAACACACATGAGGTCACATGGGAGCACAACATGAATTGGAATCAACTGGATGGCAAGGAGTTTGTTGCTTTGACTTGACCTCACCATTTCTACTGTTAAACGTGCTTCTCATCTTCTCAGTCACCCAGTACAAAGCCTCACCATCACTTCTGAATACCATCTTTCTTCATCTCCTTTGTCACACAAAGCTAGGCCACATTATGTCTGAAGTATGTGTCATAGTTTCCTTTGTTTGACACCTTCCCCACCTCCACCCATTAGTCCTGAAGTGGCATCTCACAGACATGTGGTCACAGATGGCTTCCTGTCTGGTCTCCTTACTTCCTAACCCCTCCAATATCTGCAGATGGGTGATTTTCTGAAACTACCTTGTCAAATTCATTACAATCCTTAAAAATTTTCGACACCTATCTCTCCATTACTTACAGAAGAAAATCTACTCAAGTCCACAAAGTAACATTCAAAACATCTACAATTGACCCTGTCCTGATTTTTCAACAATACCTCCTGTATTTCTCCATAAGAAGTCACTCTTTCAACCAGACAGATCTATTTCTAGACCCTGGACATGCCTCTGTATCTTTGGCAACAGTCTTTTCCCAGCTTGAGATACCCTCTCAATGCCTCCCTACAAGTCAGTATTTATTAGAGTTTGACTGAAGTGCTAACTTCTGTGAAAAAAGTTTTCCCAAGCTTGCAAGCCTTGACCTTTCCCACCCACAATGAGTCTCTTTAAGTTTACATAGCAGGTATTGCTTATTCTGTTCATCTTGAATTTAATTTTATATGCGATGTCCTCATCTTATTATTGTATTCCGTTCAAGAATGTTTATGAAGGTTGTTAATTTGGAACTCAGAATGTTCAGCCAATCTGATTGCTCACGTACATTACATTTGTAAAGAAAAACAAAAAGAATATTTTCTGTAATACTTACAAATAAACAAGAAACAAAATTAGGTGTTTTAAATTTTATTGTGAAAAGACATTTTGGAGGAAGCACTTGTAAAATTACAGAGAAACACTTTTAGTAGACATTCAGAAATATGAATATGAATTTCTGCATATTTTCCAAAGGTTCAGAGGCTTATGTCACTAATTCTGAATCCTTCTTTTCTTTACCTTTAATCATAGTACCTTTCCATTTCTCTCCTCAATAGGAAGATCGCTGGAACTGTTTGTAAGCCAGCCATCCATAATGACAGAGATTCTTCACTCAGAGAGAAAGGTAATATGAGAGAGCCAGTATTCTTTCCCTGTAGTAACTTGGCCAGAGTTACAAGAGAAAATCAAAAAAGAAAAAAACACCACATCTGTTGCCATTGAGTCCATTCTGACTCATAGCAACTCTATAGGACAGAGTAGAACTGCCTCACTGGGTTTCCAAGGGTTTCTAAGGAGCAGCTGGTCAATTAGAACTGCTAATCTTTTAGTTAATAGCCATAACTCTTAACCACTGTATCATCAGAGAGGATGCATCTATATGTGAAACAGTGTGGTCTAAGGGGGAATTAACTGAGCATGAGAGATAACAGGCAGAGAACTCAAGGTGGAGGGGTGTGGGAGTTACAGGATAGCCATAGTGTGTGTTCATCCACCTTGAAAGAAAACAAAAGAGTCAGTGAGGGATAAACTACACTACCTGCTGTAGAGGTGAACATAGAAGTTTACACAGCATATATTGTAAATATTTGTTAAATTGACCTGAGAATACCACTTGTTAAGTGAGATATGTGATAGTCACATATGTGTAAAAACTGAACACGAGTTCTATTTAAAAAAAAAAAAAAAAACTGTGTAAGATGCTTCACCAAACACTAAAAAAAGTTTAGGTTGATTATCGTGTTTATTTCTCTTTGTGTCGCTTCCACCTTCTAGGAATGCCTTGTTCTCTGAAAGAAAGTAAATCTTCCCTACCCCTTGCTGTCAAGTTGATGCTGACTCAAGGCAATCCCACGTGTATTACACTAGATCTTATAGAAGTAGATCACCAGGCCTTACTTCTGAGGGGCTAATATTAGGGTAGATTCAAACTGCCAAGATTTGTGACCTTGGACTTTACACCAGATGCCACTTCCTCCATGAAGTCTACTCTGATTACCACGTCACAGACCTCTTTCACCAACAGCTCTCAAACTGTCCACAGATTTTGTTGGCAGTTATTTAGCATGCCATTTCTAATTTTGGTTCAGGTAGCCTCACAATAAGGAGACTTAGTGGTGCAAGAGTTATACATTTGGCTGTTAAAAGAAAGGTGGATGGCTTCAATCCATCATGGCCCTGAAGGAGAAAAGACCTGGCAAGGTGCTTCCATAAACATTACAGGTTAGGAAACCTCTATAGGGAAGTTCTACTCTGTAACCATGGGGCCACTATGAATTGTAGTAAATTTATGTTTATGTCTAGTAGTTATCATGCTGTTATACGCACTCTCCTTAATGAACATCTGACTGAGTACTGATAGTGCATAACAAATAAGATCCCAAAGTGGTATGTCTACCTATAATGTTATGCTAAAAATTCTCTAACCAGCTGTGATATAAAAAACTTCTTTTTAATGCCTCAAATATTGATTTTTAAATGAATTTATAGCTTTTTGCATAGTACCATGTAGTTTGTTCGGTGAAGTTCTACTAACCTAGGCCAATGTACCTGTTGTGACTTATGCAAACTTAATGACTCAAACAAATATACTGTGAAAATTCGATGTATTTCAAAATAATACCAAGAAAAAGCAAACATTTTGATCTTACAAATGAATGCATTTTTTTTTTGAAAAGGGTAAAGCAGAAAAGAGAATAAGTTAGAGAAGAATAAAGAAAAACATGAAGAAGCCAGTAACAACATCAAATTTATTTTTTAAATATGTGATACTGTTATACTTCTTCAGAGGCTTGTTCTAACATTTTAAAATATCAGATCAGAAATAGGTTCCACAACAGAATAAGGGAGATGATTCCATGTTCCTGAGAACAGCCATGCCTCACTGGAACAAGGATGCCTAGTTTTGACTACCCCTCTTCTGACACACATAATAGCATTCCCTGTTCATTCTTTATTATATTTACCATGGTGTATACTATGGATGTGCTGACTGTCCCCTCTCCTACTGAGAAAATGACACGAGTTGTCCTCTCTCAGAGCTGCACATCTATAGGCAATGAGTGGAACATTCCTAATGCACAAATGCACCAACAACATGCATACACTAACCAGATTAACCAGGTGCTCCTAGGGAGAAAACAGGGCAGTAGCCCAGAGTTGAGTCCAACTTGAAAAGACTCCTTATCTAGGGGCTATAAACATTTTTGCAGAATAGTGAAAACACACACAATTTTATTTTTTCTTTGATGTACTATGTTTAGGATATTTTCTGTTTTCAAGCTGGGAGACTGGGGACAATATCTAAGGTTTCTGGGTGGGAAGAGGGGTGGAGAAAAATGTGACATCCCATAAATTAACACAAGCCTTTCATGAGATGAGTGACTGACACAGAGTTATGTAAGCATACACATCCATCACTCACCCCACTCCCACCCCATCCTCTGTGCTGATAATTGCCATTAAGTCAATTCCAACTCATGGTGATCCCATGTGTGCAGAGCACAACTGCTTCATAAGATTTTTAAGGCTGTGACTTTCTGAAGCAGATGGCCAAACCAGTCTTCTGAAGCACCTCTGGGTGACCTCAACCTGCCAACCTTTTGGCTAGTAGAAGATCATTTAACTGTTTATACGACCCAGGGATTCCTGTTACCTGTCACAGTCCAGTCACACTTCTCGACATAGACATTGCACCAACCATGGGACACCTGCTACCCAAGAAAGTCTGTGTTCTGTCACATTCTATATCCAGCTGCATCTTCTTGTTTTTGTATATATATTATTTCTTCCACTAGAAATTCTTCTGTCAGTCCACTTCTCTTGGCCTCAAAATCTTTGACTCACCTAGCTCAGAATTAGTTTGCTCTTTCCCCCCAGAAGTGTGACTGGTTTTATTTTTCTCTTCTTTTCCTTCTCTATTCCAAACTGCTTTTGTTTTACTTTTTTTATCAGTGGAATCATTTTTCAAAAATATTTCTGGTGCCAAAGTGCAATACATGAAAAATTAAAAGGCAGAGCTTCAAGAGACGAAGCGAGGCTGAGGCTATCAGAAAACCTGTCCATTGAGACTTGCTCTGTGGCCTTGCCATCGCCTCTGACAGATCCTCAGGAAATGTGGCTAGCACATCCACGGACTACTAACGTAGGTCTCAGTTCCCAACTGCCTTCCAGAGCTGGGGCTCCATTGCCTGCCCTAATCCTGAGGTGTTGCTACAGGGCCAGGGCCTGCCCTAATGCTGAGTTTGCCTGGAACTTGATGTTTTGTCTCATAGGTCCCCTGCAATTAAGTAGCTCCATCTCATTCCCTTTAACTTTTAAAGGGGCAAACAGACCTCCAAGAACTGTAAGTGCAGTCAACCTAATCCCTCCAGTTCAAACTACCTCTGCCATTCCCCTGCCTACTAGATTAGGCACTTTGATGTGCTCATCTAAAATTTACCCAAGACTGCAGAGCTCTGGAAGCATCAGAAACCTCTGCTATAGCCAGCCATCATACTCGGGCCATCTCTGAGACCCAGCTATAACACCCCCAGATTTCTTCTACCAATTCTTCATACCCTAGTCATAACATGAGCCCTTAACAGCACTTGTGCACTTGGTTTCTACCTTACTACTGTGTACTTTTGTCTTACTTTCTAACAAGGACCAAACGGAAGAAGAAAATGACAGAAAAAGAGAATGAAAAGAGCAGTGGAATAGAGGTCCCTTGCCAGTTAATGGTGCATGAACTTGCCATCTTGGACTACAACCACCAATGAATGCAGACAGGAAGTATAGGAAGGCAGCTTCATGGAGCTCCCAACAGGAAATAGAACACCTGGTAACCAGGTATATATGCTTAGGAACTCCTCACACTTCTACCCTGTATGCCACCCCTACAATTTCCCAAATGGCCACATGGCCCCACTTGGCCAGAGTGATGTCAGCTCACTGACATTTCAGGTCTATCTACCCCAATAGCCCGTTCTGCTGTTTTGCTTTTTTTTTTCCCTCCCCCCCTTCTTCCTTTTCTTTCTCCCTCCCGACTAGCCCTGTGCACTGCCTCCACCCCTTCCTGACAGGCCACACCATGGCACTAGGCAAGAGAGACACTAGCATATAGCTGCCCTGGGTCTACCCTGCACCCACCCACTGGCTCCTGCTGCAATGCTTTTTCATTCCTTTTTCCTTTCTTTCACCCACCTCACCACATATGCCAATCTATTTGTTCAGGTTGTAGAGTAAATGATTTGATTTGGGCCCTTTATCTTTTTTTGATCGATGGATTTATTGCTATGAACTGACCTCTGAGCGTTGTCTTTGCCATGTTTCAAAGGTTTTGGTATGACATGTTTTCATTTGCATTTGATTCTAGGAAGTTTTTTATTCCTTCTTTGATTTCCTTTATTATTTCTTTTTAGGTGAGGTGTTAATACAATTTGTAAGTACTTAATTTTTTAACCCTGCTCTTCCTGTTCCTGATTTCTGCTTTCATGGTGCTGTGGTCAAAGTGAATGCTTTGTATTATTTCAATGTTTTGGATTTTTATTGAGGGTTTTTTTGTGGCCTAAAATGTGGTCTATGCTGGAGAATGTCCCACATGTGTTTAGAAAGCATGTATATTTGCTGCTGCTGAGTATTCTATCTGTGTGGTCTAGTTCCTTCTTTTTGGCCATTAAGATCTTCTGTATCTTTGCTGAGGTTTTTTCTAGATAGTCTGTCTTCTACTGAAAGTGGTGTGTTAAAGTCTCCTACTGTTATTGTGTAACTGTCTATATTTATATTTTCAATGTTGTTACAGTTTATTTTATGCATATTGGAGCCCTTTTGGTGGGTTTGTTGAAACTTTCTAAGGTTGGTTTTCTTGGTGGGTTGCTCCTTTAATCATAATATAATGTCACTCTCCTTATCTTTTATTGTTGACTTTGCCTTAAACTCTCTTTTACCTGAGGTTAATATTGTCATTCCTGCCCTTTTTGATCGCCATTTGCTTGATACACTTTTTCCCACTATTTTATTTTTAATAAATCTACATCTTTGTGTCTAACATGTGTCTCTTGTAGACAATGTATTGATAAGTTCTGTTGTTTTACTCATTCTGCCACTTTCTGTCTCTTTACAGGTGCATTTAAACTAGTTATATTCAATGTGATTATCCACAGGCATAAGTTTATCATGTTGCATTCACGGTCTAAAAGAACATTTCAAGCTTTATCTTGAAGATCAATGCTATGAGTGATAGTATAATAACCACGTGCCTACATGGAAGACCAGTTAATACGACTATTATTCAAACATATGCACCAATCACAAGGAAATTGAAGATTCTTACCAACTTCTGCAGTGTGAGGTTGATGAAACATAGAATCAAGACTCACTGATAATTACTGCTGATGGGAATGCAAAAGTTGGAAACAAAGAAAGAAGAGTAGTTGGAAAACAAGGCCTCAGTGATACAAATGATGCCAGACATCACAGAATAGAATTTGGCAAGACCAATGACTTATTCACTGGGAATACCTTTTTCAACAACATAAATGTTGACTATATACATGGACCTCACGAGATGGAATACAGAGGAACCAAATAAACTACATCTGTTGAAAGAGATGATGGAAAAGCTCAATATTATCCGTCAGAATAAGGCCAGGGGCCAACTGTGGAATAGGCTATCAATTGTTGATATACAACTTCAAAATGAAGCTGAGGAAAATTAAAATGAGTCCATAAGAGCCAAAGTATGACCTCCACTATATTCTACCTGAATTTAGAGACCATGTCAAGGGCAGATTTGATGCAATCATCACTAGTGACTGAAGACCAGATGAGCTGTAAAATGACATTAAGAATATCCTACATGAAGAAAGAGCTTAATGAAAACACAAGAAGGAAAGAAAAGACCAAAATGGATGTCAGAAGAGACTCTGAAACTTTCTCTTGAACACAGAACAGCTAAAGCAAAAAGAAGAAATGATGAAGTAAAAGAGCTGAACGGAGGCTTTCAAAGGGAGGCTCAAGAAGACAAAATAAAGTATTATAATAAATTGTGTAAAGATATAGAGTTAGAAAACCAGAAGGGGAAGAACACACTCAACATTTCCCAAGCAGAAAGAACTGAAGAAAAAAGTCAAGCTTTGAGTTGAAATATTGAAGGAGTCTATGGAAAAAAAAAAATGAAGTGATTTAGGAAGGATCAAAAAAAGATGGAGGAAATACACACAGTCATTGTACCAAAAAGAACTGGCTGATATCCAACCATTTCAGGAGATAGTATATGATCAAGAACCAACGGTACTCAAGAAAGAAGTCCAAGTTACACTAAAGGCCTCAGCAAAAACCAAGGTCCCAGGAATTGATGAAATTCTAACTGAGATGTTTTAAGCACTTACTTGTTTAAGCCAAGAAATTTGGAAGACAGCTGCCCAGCCAATTAACTGAGAAAGATACATATTTGTGCCTATTCCAAAGCAAGGTGATCCAACAGAATGCGTAAATTATCAAACAATATCTTTGAAATTACATGTAAGTAAAATTCTGCTGGAGACCATTCGAAAGTGATTGTAGCAGTACACGGACAGAAAACTGCCAAAATTCAAGCCAGCTTCACAAGAGGATATAGAACAAGAGATACCACTGCTGATGTCAGATGGATCTTGGCTGAAAGCAAAGAGGAGGGTGCTGACAGCACTTCTATCTGGCAAGGGGTTGTGAATACTCTCACACTGCTAGACCAACATCAGGAGGCAGACAGCTCCTGCCTAGTCTGCCTCCAACCACAGCACCAAGCTAGTATACAGTGAAGCAAGCTTGTCCTTCTGGCTGCTGCCCTGCCCCTCACACAAGTTGGTGGGAATTACTGTGCCCATAGATGAATAAGCAGTAAAACATTTGTCCTACCAGACCTGATGTATCAAAACAAAACAAAAAATCAGGACCAAACAAACACATATGTAATCAATAAATAAGGAAAATAATACCTTAATTTCTCAGAAATAGCAGATATTCAAAACATATCAATTAGCATGGCAAGATGGCTTCAGCAAATGAGCAAAATAAAGAATCAGATGAGCTTCTGGTAAAAGGAAAGACATGGAACTACCTGATATGGAATGCATAATGGTTAAGGTGGTGGACTGCAAAGCTAAAAGTTGACGGTTTGAGACCCCTAATAGCTCTGCAGGACAAATATATGGCATAGTCTGCCTCTGTAAAGATAACAGCTTTGGAAACCCCATGGCATCATTATGAGTCTGAATCAATTCAATGGCAGTATGTTTGGTATTGTGAGAGGTTAGGAAAGAAGTCAAGGAAAACAGACAAAACCATGGAAAAAATAGACAAAATCATGGAAACTACAGAGAAAGAAAAAAAAAAAAAAAAACCACAAAAACATAGCCAAAAGCAAGAAGAGCACAGATAAAGCAATAGAAGAATTCAGGCAAAACAATACAAGAACAAAACATCAAAATAAATAACTAGAAATCATATAAAAACTGCAACCAGAAAGCACTAAAAGGCTTTAAGAGCAAATCTGAAGCAATGGCAGACAGAATCAGCAAGACTGAACACAAATCCACAGACATCATATTACCTAAGGAAAACCCAGTGAAAAAGAATGATGAAAAATGAAGCAAATCTAAGAATTATGTTGGATACAACCCAGAGCAAAAATTTACATATGATCAGAGTTCCAGAACATGGGGAGAAATGGAAAACACAGAGATTATTAAAAATTTTCTGGCAGAACACTTCCCAATTATTATGAAAGATGAAAAGCTGATTGTCCCAGAAACTCACTGAATCCCATATAGTATAGACCCAGAAACAATCATCAAGACATATCATAATCACACTTGCCAAAATCAAAGACATAGAAAGAATCCTAAGAGTAGCTTGAAAAAAATTAAAAGTCACTTACAATGGGAATCAATGAGCGAAAGCTCTGATTATTCAGCAGAAACTACACAGGCAAGAGGCAGTGATACAACATATATAAAACCTTGAAAGGTAAAACTACCAACCAGGAATATTATGGGCTGAAAACTCTTAAATATGATGGCTAACTTAGAACATTTCCAGATAAATAGCAATTAAGAGAATGTACAAAAAGCAAATTAAATTTACAAGAAATATTAAAGAGAATCCTTCTGTTAAAAAACTAACATCAGATAACAACTTGAATCCAGGACACAGGAACCATCAGCCAGATACTGAACTAGGTAAAGAACTCTCAAGTAAACACAAAGCTAAAACTAAAAACAGGGAAACAGAGATGTTAATCTGTAAATGATAACAACATCAAAACAATAAAAAATGGAATAAAAGATGTAGGTAGAGAACTTTCACATAGAGAAGAAGTCAAGATGATAGCAAAGATCAGACAGGTCTATAAAGGAAACAGCATGTGAGGAATGTGTTTACAATAACACACGTGAAAAGTGTGTTTCTTAGCTAAATCATGTATATGAAGTCCAATGACTACCACTTACCCAAAAACAAAGACAAGAAAGCAGGAATGGACAAGAAAAAAGGATGCATGGAAAGGGGGTTACCAGGGTGGGGAAGGGGAGGGTGTTGACATATCATAGGATTATAACCAATGTCACAAAACAATTTGTACATAATTATTGAATGATAAACTAAACTGCTCTGTAAACTTTCACCTAAAGCATAACATAAAAAAACTAAAAATAAATTAATAAATTTTCAAAGTATTAAAGACAAAAGGGAGACTTTAAAAATATGGAGAATATGAGAATTCCAGTTCAAAATGCTGTTAAAAACTACAAAACTTGTGTTTAAACCTAGTGAGATGTTATAGCTACAGAAATGTACAGCTACCCATCTTTTTAGATTTTGATTTTGTGTTCTAATCAGAACAGATATTTTGGGTAGTAAACAGCATATGTTAGCTGGAAGGCTGCTAGTAAATAGTGTTGCATTAAGGTTTTTCTTGGGCACTGAAGCAACTGCCCTTGTGTGCTTTTGATGAGCTGTCCTAGTAGGTCTGGGAAAACCCCACAGTTTATACACCATTCACTTAATTGCTGTCCTCCCTGTCTTCAGATGTTTAAAGGAGCTATGCTTGGCATATTTCAACTGGCTAAGGAAAAAACAATCATGTTTGCCATTACCGCAGCTGAAGCACCCAACTCTTTTCTCTGGCTCTTATCTTTCCTTTAAACCCTGGTTCAATATCCATCTCCTTCAGGAAGCCACCTGTCCAGAAAGCCCACTGGAGGATTCTCTCCTCCATTTTCACGGCACTTAGCATAAATTGTCCTGTATTTTCAAATACATTTATATATCCTCAAAATACTGACCATTCCCCATTCCAACTTAAAAACTCATTTTTATAATTTGAAGGTGAGAACATTAAGTATTTTGTTTTCAGTAAATTCTTAAATTTAAATAAATATTCATATATGACAATCTGTGTATAAAGAAAGTAATGGCAAACATGCTAAAGAATAAACTAAAAGTCCTAATGGCTGAGCACAGCAGACTGAGCTCATGCATATATCCCAAGCCTTATTATGATGACAGGCTTGTAGTTGTGTGCCGCTGAGTTATTCCAACTCATGATGGCCCTATAGAATACAGCTCTACTGGGTTTCCTACACTGTAATTTTTATGGGAGCAGACTGCCAGATCTCTCCTCCCACAAAGCTTCTGGTGGGTTCCAACTATAAACCTTTTGGTCAATAACTGACTGTTAAACCACTGTGCCACCAGGGCTCCCCACAGTGACAGTAATGGATAAAAGAATAAAAAGCATATGGATCCACAAGGACAAAGAAAATGGCAGAGGGGAAAAGAGACATTTCAACAAAAATCTTTGAAAGAGAGAAAGCAGACACAGGAGCATTAACTGACCCAGAGCAAAGGAAGGGATTACTGTCCAAACTACTAGGTGTTCTGAACTTTACATTGTGCACAATGTTAAACACAACTTGTTATTATCCACACAACTGAATGCCTTTGCATAAACAATGAAACTCAGGTAAACATATTTCTGGTGTCCTCTGTGTTCAGCCAAGATCCATCTGACATCGGCAATGATACTCTGGTTCAATGTCGACTTCTGAATCCAGCTTGAATTTGTGGCAGTTCCTTGTCAACATACTGTTACCGGAACTTTTGAATGACCTTGAGCAAAATTTTCTTGCATTCATATTAATGATTTTGTTCAGTAATTTCTGTATTCAATTGGATCACTTTTCTTTGGAATGGGCATAAATATGGATCTCTTCCAGTCAGTTGGCCAGGTAGCTGTTTTCTAAATTTCTTGACATAGACAAATGAGCACTTCCAGTGCTGCATCTGTTTGTTGAAATATCTCAGCTGATATTCTGTCAACTCCTGGAGCCTTGTTTTTTGCCAATGCCTTCAATGCAGCTTCAACTTCTTCCTTCAGTACCATCAATTCTTGATCATATGTTACCTCTTCAAATGGCTGAACATTGACCAGGTCTTTCTGGTATAATGACTCTATGTATTCCTTCCATCTTCTTTTGATGCTTCTTTTTAATAATTTCTGTAAAGAACCCTTCACTATAGCAACTCAAGGCTTAAAGTTTTTCTTTGAGTCAGATCCGACTTGACGGCACTTGGCTTGGCTCAATTCTTTCAGCTTGAGAAACACAGAACATGTTCTTCCCTTCTGGGTTTTCATTTCCAGCTCTTTGCATATGTCACTATAAAACTTTCTTTTGTCTTCTTGAGTTGTCCTTAGAAATCTTCTGTTTAGATCTTTTACTTCACCATTCCTTCCTTTTGCTTTAGCTGCTCAGTGTTCAAGAGCAAGTTTCACAGTTTCTTCTCACATCCAGTTTTGTCTTTTCTTTCTTTCCTGTCTTTTTAATGACCTCTTACTCTGTTCATGGATGATGTCTCTGATGTCATTCCACACTTTGTCTAGTCTTCAGTCATTAGTGGTCAACACATCAAATCTGTTCTCGAGATGGTCTTTAAACTCAGGAGGAAAATACTCAAGGTCATACTTTGGCTCTTGTGGACTTGTTCTAGTTTTCTTCAGTTCAGTTTGAATTCACATATTAGCGACTGATGACCTGTGCCACAGTCAGCACCTGGTCTTGTTCTGACTGCTGATATGGAGTTTTTCCATTGTCTTTTTCCACAGATGTAGTTGATTTGGTTCCTGGTTATTGAGTCTGCTGAGGTCCATGTGTACAGTCACCATTTGTGTTGGTTAAAATAGGTATCTGCAATGAAGAAGTCATTAGACTTGCAGAATTCTGTCATGAGATCTCCAGCATTATTTCTGTCACCAAGGCCGCATTTTCCAACTAGCGATCCTTCTTCTTGACTTCCAGCTTTTGCATTCCAGTCACCAGTAATTATCAGTGCATCCTGACTGTGTGTTTGATCGTTTTGAGACTGATGGCAGAAGCTGGTAAAAATCTGCAACCTCTTCATCTTTGGCTTTAGTGGTTGGTGCATAACTTTGAATACTAGTCCCATTAACTGGCCTTCCTTGTATGCATATGGATGTTACTGTATCACTGACAGGACTGTACTTCAGGATAGGTCTTGAAATGTTCTTTTTGATGATGAACACAACACCGTTCCTCTTCAAGTTTTCGTTCCCAGCATGGTAGACCGTGTGGTTGCCAGATTCCAAATGGCCAAGACCAGTCCATTTCAGCTCACTAATGCCTAGGACATCGATGTTTACACGTTCCACTTCATTTTTGGCGATTTCCAATTTTCCGACATTCATACTTCATACATTCCATGTCCTGATTATTAATGGATATTTGCAGCTGTTTCTTCTCATTTTGAGTCATGCCACATCAGCAAATGAAGACCCCGAAGGCTTTACTCCATCCACAACATCAAAGTTGCCTCTACTTTGAGGGAGCAGCTCTTCCCCGGTGATCTTCAGAGTACCGTCCAAGCTGGGGGCCTCACTTTCCGGCACTGTATCTGACAATGCTCTGCTACTATTCATAAGGTCTTCCCTGGCTAATTCTTTTCATAAGCAGACTTTCACGTCCTTCTTCCTAGTTTGTCTTAATCTAGAAGCTCAACTGAAATGTGTCTACCATGAGTGACCCTGCTGGTACCTAAATACCGGTGACATAGCTTCCAGCATCACAGCAACACGTAAGCTTCCCCTGATAGACAGGTGGCAGCTACTCATTCTGTCTTTACTCCTCCTATCAGCTAAGATACTCAGTCAACACAGTCTGCCCAGAACTCTGCAAGAGAGAACAGTCTCCTATCAGCTGAGAGACCCAATCAATGCAACCATCCCAGAACTCTGCAGGGCAGAACAGTCTCCTACCTGCTAAGATATCCAATCAACGCAATCAGCCCAGAACTCTGCAGGGCACAGGACAGTCAAAACTGACTTCCTGCTTAGCCCATAACCCTGAGGGTGGCTCTGGTTTACTGTCTTGGGTCTTAGTTGGCCTCTGTTCTGAGAACTCCACGTATGCTGGGCTCTGCCCCTCATGAGAATGAGCCAGCCTATTACACTTTGTGCAGACAAAGCATTTGATTAGGATATAAGCTAAAAACTGGGTTTTCCCCATTGGGTAGAGTCATGGATGTGACAGCAAACCTATGAAATTCTTTTAAATTGCAGCCCTCCGTGCCTTACCACAGCTGTAGTGAATGATATTGCTGGTTAACGTGGTTGATTTTTGAGACTTCACCCCCTCCCGGTATCCATGAGTTCACAATAGTTTCTGAGAATTGGGTGCTTTGCACAAAATCTCTAGTTCTTATATGACAAAAACCTTTTTAAAATGGCATGTATCTTATATGACAAAAACCTTTGTCATATAAGATACATGCCATTTTAAAAAATGGGTAAAATAACTCTACTAATGGAGTATTTTAATGAAGTCAAAATGTTCTTTTAATTCAGTGTTTTCATCCATGCAGTTTCTTTTTGATTACAACTTGAGCATTAGATATTCCTTGGGAATATCTCTTCTTAGCAGGTCTGCAGTCACTCTCTGTGCTTTCTCCCCTTATTCCCTCTGTAACCCTCTCAAAGCAGGTTCCTGTTCCCACTGCTCCACCAAAACAATGCTTCTTTGGATTGCCAGTTTCCTTTATCTTGGCTAATACAATGGTTACTTTTCTACCACATGATACTGTTTCTTAGAAAGAGTAAATATACTTGACTGCTCTCTACCTTAAAACACATTCTCTTTCTTCCAAAGTGCTACTCTCTCCTGGTTTTTTCTCAATAGCTCTACTTCTCCATTAGTCTCCTTTCACTGGTTCTTCCCCTCTTCTTCTCCAACTCAGTGTTACAGTGTTACTCAGTTTAAGGCCACCTGGGCCCACTGCCTTTCTCTGTCTCATACTCACTCTAGTTGAACTTATCTAGTTTTGTGGATTTAAGAACCATCACCTATACATCACGTTTATATGAGTATCACAATTGTATCTCCAACTCTGAATTCTAGACTTGGATATCTAACTGCCTTTTTCCACAAATAGCCAGATGCATGTTCCACAAAGTAGCCAGAAGAATCTTTAAACCAGATATGCCACTGCACACATCAAGGAGGACTTCTTAGATGAGAGAATAAGAAAAATGATGCATTGCAACATTGGTGTTGCTTTCAAAGAACTGAGATATATTTTTGAGAAGATAATAGATGATACTTCTAGAAAGGCAGTGTGTTTCTGTTCACTTTAGTTTTATTTCACATGCATGTTACTTGTTAACACAGGTAGTTAAACATAAGAGAGAATCGGAAAATTATTATTTTATATAGTCATTAATGTTATGATTGTGAAGAGCAGTTACTCTGAGTAACAAAATAAAAATGGATTAAGCTCAGTTTTAAATGATTCAGTATTTAAACTTAAAGCAAACAAGGAAAGGAAAAGTAGGAGGAAGAGGAAGATGACGCAGGAAAGGTAGGAAAATGGGAGATAAGAAGGAGAGTATATGCTCTGTCATCTAAAGGGAGATAAAGTTCAATATCTGTGTTTCTGTTGTCAGCTCACTTTGGGTCACTCTGGGCATTCACTGGTCTGGCAGTGCCTCTCCTAAATGTCTTTGTCTTTGTTACTGAGGTTTAGATGTGAAAATCCTCATTGCTGCCACTTCCTTGCTGTTAGCAGAAGTCAGACCCTCTCCACCAGCTCCTTGGTGATCTACGAGTGGGCTGAAGCCTGTCTTAATGCTGATATCACCTTTTTCTTCATGACTGTCTCTTCTTTTTCCTTCATATTGTATTCTTACTCTCTTCTGCTACTGAGACATCAATTATGCTGTATCTTTCCTACCAAACCAAAAGTCAAACCCACTGCCATCCAGTCAGTTCCAACTCACAGTGACCCTACAAGCAGAGCAGAACTGCCCCACAGGAGTTCTCAGGCTGTAATCTCTACTGGTGCAGATGGCCACATCTTTCTTCCATGGCTGGTGGGTTTGAACTGCCAACCTGTTAGTTAGGAGGCTAGCACATAACCACTATACCACCAGGGCTCCTCTTGTCTGTCTCCAGGGGTCTCAACTCTTCCATAACTCTGCTCTCTGGAGCCACACGATTCAGCATTTTATCAACCCAGGTTTTAAGAGGAAACAGATTGTTTGCAGCAAAAATTAAACATAGGTTAAATTACACATGTCAGTATGAATTAGACACATATTGTTGAGATATTTTCAAGAACTCTTCTTTTAAATAATTCTCTCTCTTTTTGTCCCTGGAGGAGAGGGAAGTGCTTTCTCATCTATTGCCTCTTTGTTCCCATCAGACTGAGTTTGTTTTCATTTCTCAATTTAAAGGACTGAGTCTGGGTATTATTATCCTTGCTTTGCATACGGTGAAAACCGAAGCACACAGCAAGGAAATCATCTCACAAGGACAGCCAGTGTACGCCCCAGCCATGACTGGTCCTCCCAGGCTCTGAGAGCCAGACCTGTGCTTACTCCTGGCTAGCAGAGGGCATTTAAAAATTGCCGCAATTTTTAAGGTCCGTCCAAATGTTTCATAAGTCAAGGTCATTTGTTTGTACTTAGTTCTGTTGTGCTGTGCATGGGGTCACCATGAGTTGAGGGTGAATTCAGTGGCCACAACAGTAATAACCACATTCTGATTATGTCAGCTTTTTTACGAGAATTTCAGATATGCTTTCCCTAAACCACTGTTACCCAAACTTGATAATGTGCAAACACACTTCAAAGGAAGATGCTTCCTGGATTCTGAGTATAGGCAAATTATTTTTGTTCAAAACATTACTTAGATATATACAGACAGAAAACTTTCTTATATTCAAATATCTGCAAGCATATTGTCTACATACAAAATAGCAAACCAGAATTATATTTCAAATACAAACAGCATCATATCACCAAGAAACTTCTGTTGATCAACATTAATGTGACAGACGATGTTCTTTTATGGTAATTAGCTAGTCCGCAGGAGTGTTTTCTGGCTACCAGCCATAGGTGCTTTTGAGATTGGTTTGCCTGTACTACCCTGTGCTGTGTGGCCCATGGTTCTCCTTTCACTTTTATCCTATACGAATGAAATTTCTATCCAGGGCACTGGGATGTCACAGGAGAAAAGTACACAACTGAAGTAATAAATCAGTTCCTGCTCTTTTCCCATTAGTATACTGCAAATGAAGTACGATCACTTGGCACCAATACAATGTGGGCCCTATAATTGAGCAGCAGTGTTCACTTAGAAAGCAGTATCCTAGACAATTCCTTGTACTAATTTTGTCAAATACCAACATAATCTTTTATTTATTTATTATTCTCGTAAGAGCTCAGCAGCTCTAGGAGTCAGGGAACTTCAACTGGAGAAACTATACCCCAAAGTTGCTACTCGAACACTTGAGGAAGCAGTTAAGCGAGTCTTCAGGTCCAGTCGTGGACTAGGAAGCTGCCTCATGGGAGAATTTAAAGAAACCCCAGGAGTCCCTGGTGGTACAAAGAGTTAACACACTTGGCTGCTACCCTGAAGACTGGAGAGTCAAGTCCACCCTAAGACACTTTAGCAGAAAGACATGGATATCTACTTCTGAAAGGTCCCCGCCTTGAAAGCCTTACCACGCATAATCCTGCTCTGACACACATGCAGCTTCCATGTGCTGGAATAAACAGACGGCACCTTTTTGTTAAGAGGCTACTGGTGCAGGGTCTACAGAGGTACGTACACAGGCCCTATCCTTTGTTTTTGGTGCCCTGCTAGTAAAACAGCAGGACAAATGGAATGAAGGGAAACTTTCTGGTATGTAGCTGAGAGAGACACACAGAAACAACGTAGCAGCAGCCACAGAACCAGGCGTCAAACCTGCAGAAAAAAGCTGCTTCAGTGGCAGTTATAGTTTGATTAGATATAGTCTTGAGTCAAGATACAGTCTTGAGACTGTCACTCTTTTTTTTTTACAACAGAACAGATCTGAAATCAGAGGCAAGTGATTCTTTAATTACGGATTTTTTCAACTTCATAGTCCTTTCAGAACTTGAATTCCCCCCAAGTACTTAATCTATTCTGGACAATCTGCTGTGGGAATGAGGGGCACAACCAAACACCACCACCCCCTCAGCCTGCAGTTCTGTTTCCTCTCTATGTCTATGAACACAGTTCCACAGTCCTGAATTTCTTCTAAACCCTTTTGGAATAAGAAAGCATGGTTTAAATTCACTGATAACATTCTACAGCTTTTCACCCTCTTGGCTCAGTACTGTTTATGTTCATTGTGTGTTTATTGGCTGGGCATACAACTAGCTTCCTATTTTTCCTTTATTTTTCTATAGTTCTTCAGTAGAGAAGTATAAAAAGCTTACAGTTGTAAATCTGTTGAAGAGAGAACACCTACTCTGTTTATGGCAAAGAAGACAAGGTTGGCTAAAAGGCTTGTCATCATGAAAAAGGAGACAGGCATTTATGCGGAGTCCCTGGCTGCATAGCTTTCCACATGATCTTGTTTAATCCTTGTACCCTACGAAGTATGAATTATCACCTCTGTGCAGAAATAAGAAATCAAGTCACTCTCTGGGATTCACATTGCTAGTGTCCAAGAACACACATGAATCCCCAGGTCTTTACCCCAAACCATATAGCCTTTCCCTTGCAGCATGGACCTTCACGGGAGTCTTCTCCCATGTCTCTGAGGAGCCAGGGAAGGTGCCAACTAACCATGCCATCACTACAGAGGACTATTCTGGTTTGGGCAGCTATAATTGTACCTAGATTGTTGTAATAGTTTACCTTCTCATTTCTCCTCATTTTCTTTCTCCCCACCCCCTTCCACTCCAGCCTTTCTCCTGACGTGTCCTTGCTTTCTTTTTACTTCACTCTTTCCCCTGATAGCATTGGGAAGGCTATAATGGAGGATTATAACTGATGAAGAACTCATCCAGTTGTTTTCCTTGTCCACAGCCCTGTTTCCACACATAGATAAATCTGAGCCAGTGGCTGTGCACAGACCACCAACTTGTACATCTAACTCTGCAGCCAAATGTCGTCTGAGTCCAAGGCTGAGTCTCAGAAGGTTGCAGAAAGGGGCTCCTCTTCCCCTTTAGTCTCAGTCTCTGGGAACAGAGGGAGGAGGGCTCTCATACAAGAACAGAGGGCGGAGCCATTGAGCTGGGCATTTCAAACAGATTCTTCTCCTCCCAGAAGGAGCCTCTTGGAATTTTATTAGCATCAACGAGGGAGAAAATTCAGCCCCATGCAAAGATGTTCAGAAAAGCTCACTAATTTGGTTGACACTCAGGCCCTGTGGTTGTTTTTCCTTAGTGCTGCCTGCTGTTGAGAGTTTCTTTGCTGAAATGATAGGTGAGAAAGGGGCAAATTCAGCTTCGATTTTTGTTCGCAACTTGGTGACAAATGATGGAGGAAATTTTAAACCATTCATCTGCTGAGTTCTGGGAATTGTCAAAGGATTTTATCTATGTACTCCTTCCTGACCCTCATTTTCTCAAATAAGTAAAAACTGTTACATTTGTAAACAAAGTACTGGGTATCTTAGCTGGTAGGAGACTGTTCTGCCCTGCAGAGTTCTGGGCTGGCTGCATTGATTGGGTCTCTCAGCTGATAGGAGACTGTTTTCTCTTGCAGAGTTCTGGGCAGACTGTGTTGACTGAGTATCTTAGCTGATAGGAGGAGTAAAGACAGAATGAGTAGCTGCCACCTGTCTATCAGTGGAAGCTTACATGTTGCTGTGATGCTGGAAGCTATGTCACTGGTATTCAGGTACCAGCAGGGTCACTCATGGTAGACACATTTCAGTTGAGCTTCTAGACTAAGACAGATTAGGAAGAAGGACCTGGCATTCTACTTCTGAAAGGAATTAGCCAGGGAGGACCTTATGAATAGTAGCAGAGCATTGTCAGATACAGTGCCGGAAAGTGAGGCCCCCAGCTTGGACGGTACTCTGAAGATCACCGGGGAAGAGCTGCTCCCTCAAAGTAGAGGCAACTTTGATGTTGTGGATGGAGTAAAGCCTTCGGGGTCTTCATTTGCTGATGTGGCATGACTCAAAATGAGAAGAAACAGCTGCAAATATCCATTAATAATCAGGACATGGAATGTATGAAGTATGAATGTCGGAAAATTGGAAATCGCCAAAAATGAAGTGGAACGTGTAAACATCGATGTCCTAGGCATTAGTGAGCTGAAATGGACTGGTCTTGGCCATTTGGAATCTGGCAACCACACGGTCTACCATGCTGGGAACGAAAACTTGAAGTGGAACGGTGTTGTGTTCATCATCAAAAAGAACATTTCAAGACCTATCCTGAAGTACAGTGCTGTCAGTGATACAGTAACATCCATATGCATACAAGGAAGGCCAGTTAATGGGACTAGTATTCAAAGTTATGCACCAACCACTAAAGCCAAAGATGAAGAGGTTGCAGATTTTTACCAGCTTCTGCCATCAGTCTCAAAACGATCAAACACACAGTCAGGATGCACTGATAATTACTGGTGACTGGAATGCAAAAGCTGGAAGTCAAGAAGAAGGATCGCTAGTTGGAAAATGCGGCCTTGGTGACAGAAATAATGCTGGAGATCTCATGACAGAATTCTGCAAGTCTAATGACTTCTTCATTGCAGATACCTATTTTAACCAACACAAATGGTGACTGTACACATGGACCTCAGCAGACTCAATAACCAGGAACCAAATCAACTACATCTGTGGAAAAAGACAATGGAAAAACTCCATATCAGCAGTCAGAACAAGACCAGGTGCTGACTGTGGCACAGGTCATCAGTCGCTAATATGTGAATTCAAACTGAACTGAAGAAAACTAGAACAAGTCCACAAGAGCCAAAGTATGACCTTGAGTATTTTCCTCCTGAGTTTAAAGACCATCTCGAGAACAGATTTGATGTGTTGACCACTAATGACTGAAGACTAGACAAAGTGTGGAATGACATCAGAGACATCATCCATGAACAGAGTAAGAGGTCATTAAAAAGACAGGAAAGAAAGAAAAGACAAAACTGGATGTGAGAAGAAACTGTGAAACTTGCTCTTGAACACTGAGCAGCTAAAGCAAAAGGAAGGAATGGTGAAGTAAAAGATCTAAACAGAAGATTTCTAAGGACAACTCGAGAAGACAAAAGAAAGTTTTATAGTGACATATGCAAAGAGCTGGAAATGAAAATCCAGAAGGGAAGAACATGTTCTGTGTTTCTCAAGCTGAAAGAATTGAGCCAAGCCAAGTGCCGTCGAGTCGGATCAGACTCAAAGAAAAACTTTAAGCCTTGAGTTGCTATAGTGAAGGGTTCTTTACAGAAATTATTAAAAAGAAGCATCAAAAGAAGATGGAAGGAATACATAGAGTCATTATACCAGAAAGAACTGGTCAATGTTCAGCCATTTGAAGAGGTAGCATATGATCAAGAATTGATGGTACTGAAGGAAGAAGTTGAAGCTGCATTGAAGGCATTGGCAAAAAACAAGGCTCCAGGAGTTGACAGAATATCAGCTGATATATTTCAACAAACATGCAGTGCTAGAAGTGCTCACTCATTTATGTCAAGGTATTTGGAGGGCAGCAATCTAAACACATGGTTTAAAGTCAGGGAAGGTGTGCGTCAGGATTGTATCCTGTCACCGTAATTTTTCAGTCTGAATGCCGAGCAAATAATACGAGAAGCTGGATTATATAAAGAAGAAGGAGACATCAGGTTTGGAGGATGGCTCATTAACTAACAACTTGCTTTATGCAGATGACACCACCTTACTTGCTGGAAGTGAAGAAGATTTGAAACACTCACTGATGAAGATCAAGTACCACAGCCTTCAGTATGGATTGCACCTCAACATCAAGAAAACAAAAATTCTCACAACTGGACCAGCAAGCAACATCGTCACAAATGGAGAAAAGATTCAAGCTGTCAGGGATTTGATTTTGCTTGGGTCCACAATCAATGCCCATGGAAGCAGCAGTGAAGAAATCAAAAGATGCATTCCACTGGTAAAATCCACTACAAAGGACCTCTTTAACATATTGAAGAGTAAAGATGTAACCTTGAAGACAAAAGTGCACCTGACCCAAGCCATGGCATTTTCAATTGTGTTATATGCATGTGAAAGCTGGACACAGAACAAAGAAGACAAAAAGAATTGATGCCTTTGAATTGTGGTGTTGGAGAAGAATGTTGCATGTACCATGGACCAACGAAAGAGCAGACCGATTTGTTCTTGAGTGCTCCTTGGAAGTAACGTTGACAAGACTGCATCTGATATACTTGTACATGCTGTCAGGAAGGATCAGTCCTATAGAAGGACATCATGCATGGTCGAGTGGAGGGTCAGAGAAAAAGAGGAAGACCCTTGATGAGACAGACTGACGCAGTGGCTGCAACAACACACTTAGCATAAAAATGACTGTGGACATGGCACAAGGCCAAGCAGTTTTTCATTCAGTTGTTCACAGGGTTGCTACGAGTCCAAACCAACCTGAAGGAATCTTACAATAACAGTGAAGAACTCATAAAACAAACCACTTCAGTAACAGCAGAGTGAACTGTGAAGAAGTGCAAAAGCAAAGGAGAAGACAACATCCTAACAAAGACCAGCAGGATAATACAGTGACATACACATAGAAAAATCAGTACAAACAGGAAAATGAAAGAAGCATCTTGGGTTTTTCCTGGTTTTGTGGTGAGATGAAATAAATTGACATAAGAATCTCACTGCAGGCATGTATGTATGAATATGTGCACACGTGTTTGTGCATGCTGTTGGTTCTTTTGAGTTGATTCTGACTCATAGCAACTCTGTGTACAATAGAACCAAACATTGCCCAGTCCTATGCTGTCTCCACAAGCCCAGTGTTATAGCCACTGTGTCAACCTATCTCACTGAGAGTCTTCACCTTTTTCACTAACCCTCTAGCAAGCATGGTATCTTTCTCCCGGGACTGCTCCTTCCTGACAACATGTCCAAGTATGTGAGATGAAGTCTTATCATCCTTTTCTCCAAAGAGCACTCTGGCTGTACTTATTCCAAGACAGACTTGTTCATTCTCCTGTCAGTATATCATATATTCAATATTCTTCATGACTATCATAGTTCAAAGGCATCAGTCAATTCTTCTGTGGTCTTCTTTCTTCATTGCTCACTTCTTGCATGCATATGAGGTAAATGAAAATACATGGCTTGGGGTGTGCACCCTTAGTCCTCAAAGTAATATCTTCACTTTCCAAAAATTTTTAAGACGTCTGTCTTGGATTGAATTGTGTCCCTCGAAAAATGTGTGTAGCCATGTGGCTGGGCCATGATTCCCAGTGTCTTGTGACTGTCCTCCGTTTTGTGGTTTTCCCATGCTGTGTGTTGAGGGATTGGGGCGAAACTGTGAATCCCTTTGTAGGATCACCTCCCTGCTCCTCTGTGGGGGAAATTTCCCTGAAGTATGGCTTGCTCCACCCTTGGTCCTTTCATCCTGCAAGAGATGGAGGGTGAGAGAGGCGGGCAGAGAATTGGGAACCTCGTACCATCAAGGGAGCTTGTCCTGGACAAAGACTGATGCAATACTGCACTCTTCTCCTGAGCTGACACCTTGACAGCCTTCCCCTGGAGTGGACTTCCAGCCTACCAGACTATGTGGGAATGGATCTTCCTTTGTTGGAGCCATTCACTCTGTGGTATTTCTGTTGGAGCAGCCCTAGCTGACTAAAACAACGTCTTTTGCAGCAGATCTACCCAGTGCAATATGCTGTTTATTTCCAGACTGATGCCTCCATGGGCGTTGTTTGTGAATCCAAGTAAAATGAAATCCTTGACAATGTCAATGCTTGCTCCATTTACCATTATGTTGCTTATTGGTCCAGTTATGAGGATTTCTGTTTTCTTTATGTTGAGGTGTAATCCATAGTGAAAGGTGTAGTCTTTGATCAGTAAGTGCATCAAATTCCTTTGCTTTTATCAAGTTGTTGATGAATCTTCCACAAATCCTTATTGATACAGTCCAGCTTCTGGTATTCCACATGTACATATACATATGTGTGTATATATTTATATGCATACTTATACATATGTATGTATTTTTTGTTATAATTTATCATACTACACAAACATATATAGGCAATAAAAAGGATAGAGCTTATTCCATATTGTGAACTCACTCTCCCCAAATCTTTTTATTAATCACTTGAGTTTTAAAAATCACAAAGCTACGGTTATTATAGACAGGGCAGACCCAACTTGATTATTACAGATAATACTATTGCACCCAGAATAGCAAAAAAGTGTTAACAGTTACACCTAACAGAAAGCAGCCTTAGCCAGGCACATTATTAAGTGTGCTATTCATTATAAGTAAGTGCTACTGGTACATGTGTACACACACACACAAACACACACACACAAGCACACACACATTACATATTTAATATTTAATTGCATTTGATGTGAGTTCTCATTGGCTTTATTAAAATGAATCATTGTAGATTATGTATTTCAATTACTTGTTTCATGTCTGTCTCTCCTACTAGACAATAGTCACTTGAGATCAGGGATATATTTTTAAGTTCTTAAACTCTCAATGCAATAAGCCAAAATACCAGATTCATAGCGACCCTGTAGGAAAGAGTAGACTGCCCCACAGGGTTTCCAAAGCTGCATTCTTTACAGAAGAAGTGCCACATATTTTTCCCAGGGAGCAGCTGGTGAGTTTAAGCCTCTAACATTTCAGTTAACAGCTGAGCACTTATCCACTGAGAACCAAGGTCACTTTGTATACATAATGCCAATAATAATAATAATAACTACCCCCTAAAATCCAAACCCATTGCTGTTGAGATTATTCCCATTGAGTGACACTATAGGAGAGATTAGAACTGTTCTGTAGAGTTTCCAAGGAGCATTTGGCAGATTGGGACTGCTAACCTTTTGGTTAGCAGCCATAACACTTAACCACTACGCCACCAGGGTTTCATCACAAGCCCCTGTAATTTTTGGTTAGAAGAATGGGAATTCAGCATAATGGCTGTTTGACTACATATAGAGTAATTAAACGCCAATGAGTCTGCATAGAGAAGCCCTGGTTAAACCCACAGTAGCTGAAGCCATAGACCGTCAACTGAAAAGCTGGTGGTTCAAAACCACCAGCGCTCCGTGGGGGAAAGATGTGGCAGTCTGCTTCTACTCAGACTGACAGCCTTAGAAACTGTATGGAGGTTCTGTGAGTCAGAATCAAGTCAAGGGCAGATAGTTTGGATTTCTGTGGCTTTTGAGTTTGCATTGTCCTTGACTTCTCAGTTGTGTTTATTTATCAGGTGAGAATGAAGAAGTCATGAAACTCTAATGCTTTAAGTAAAGAAAAGGAGTTCTGGTGGTACAGTGGCTAAGGTGCTTGGCTGCTAACTGAAACAGCAGTGGTTTGAACCCACAAGCCACTCTGTGCAAGAAGGATGTGGAAGCCTGCTTCTGTAAAGGTTATTTACAGCCTTGGAATCCCATAAGCAGCTTTATGCTGTCCTATAAAGTCGGCAAGAGTCAGAATTGACTCAACAGAAATGGAAACTTTTAAAATAATTTATAGCCAAAATCTTGGCCAAATCACATTCCAAAAATACACAAGCTTTCCATGGGAACTGTGTATTGATGAGGAACATTATTCAGGAAAGGGCTACTGTTTACAGGATTCTGAGGTACTGCTTGAACTGATTGGGGACATTGTTTTTCATAGTGGAAAGGGGCAAAAGGAGAGGTCTTTGGTGACAGCTGTTGTTGGAATTAATATATATATATATTTTTCTTATTGAAGACTCTAGAATTGTATTCCTTAAATTATTAAAGAAATGCAGAGTGTTATTTAGAAAATATCTAGGAATAAACCTAATGAGAAGTGCACAGTACTTATACAAAGAAAAGTTATGCTGAAGGATATAAAGCTAAAATAAATGAAGAAATAGAACTTAGACTAAAATCCTAGTATTATAAAGTTGTAAACTCTACCTAAATTGAATAACTATAATAGAATCTGAGGAGAAAAAGAATTCAATACAATTTTGTGAGAGGCAACCTCACAAAATGATTCTAAATTTCATTTGGAAGAATAAACAGGTAAGAGAGGTGATAAAAAAAAAAGGAAAAAGAAAGCCAGTAAGTGGGAAAAATATGTTCTGTTAAATATTAAAACCAACATTTAATGTAAAAATAATAATAAAGTGGTAGACATTGCAAGTCTACTGTGAAAGTCTGCTGGAAGACCAGGGGAACAGACTAGTGGGTAGTGAGAGTGTAACACACATGGGAAATAGGAGACAGCAGCATTACATGTCAGATTCTTGAGTGAAAGATTTTAGAAAAGCTGGTTACCTCTCTCTTATGGTCTGAGCTGTGTGTCCCCCAAAATGTGTGTAGCCATGTGGCTGGGCCATGGTTCCCAATATTTTATGACTGTCCTTCACTTTGTGATTTTCCTATGCTGTGTGTTAGAGGATTAGAGTGGGACTATACATTCCTTCATCAGATCACCTCCCTGTTCCACTGTAAAGGGAGTTTCCCTGGAGTATGGCTTGCAACATCCTTTCTCCTTTCATCCTACAAGAGATAAAAGGAAAAGGAAGCAAGCAGAGAATTGGGAACTTCACCCCAGCAAGAAAGCAGCACTGGGAGTACAGCACATTTTTCAGACCCGAGATTCTTGTGCCGAGAGGCTTCCTGGATAAAGGCTGATGCAAACACAGGGACTTTCCTCCAGAGCCAACAAAGTGGAAAGCCTTTCCCTGGGGTGGACATCCTGAATTTGGACTTGTAGCCTACTGGACTGTGTAAGAATAAACTGTCCTTTCTTAAGGCCATCCACTTTGTGGTATTTCTGTTAGAGCAGCTCTAGCTGATTAAAACACTCTCCCTCTCCCAAAAAACTTTTAGACAGGTCAAAACTCAAAGTGATACACTGCAGGTAATGATTTAGGAATGATTGCAGTTTCTGAAAATCTTTTTATATTTTAACACAAAATCTGAAGTTATAAAAGACTCATGGCTATGAGCCAAAATAATGGACAAAATGGAAAAACAGATGACAAGTTGAAAAAAAGTACCTGCAACATGTATGCCTAAAAGATTATAATCATAACATTCAATGGGCTTTAAGAAAAATCTGTTCAAAAAAAAAACAAAAGAATTAATCTAATAGACAAACAATGAAGAATAATTTTAGCAGTTCTCAGATGATGAAGGAAAGATAAGCGGTCAATATAAGAGAAGACACTGAATCGCACTGATGATCAAAGAAACGCTCATGAAAACTACATGTGTATATATTTGCATATTAGACTGATAACATTCTATATTGACCAGATTTGGGGAAACAGATATTCTTACACATACTTGGTTGGAATATTAATTGGCATAGCGTCTTGGAGGGGGATAACCAAAAAAACCAAACCCATTGTCACTGAGTCAATTCTAACTCACAGCAACCTAGAGGACAGAGTAGAACTGCTCCATAGAATTTCTAAGGAGTGGCTGGTGGACTCAAACTGCCAACCTTTTGGTGAGCAGCCTTAACACTTAACCACTATGCCATTAGGGTTTCCTGAAAGGGGATGGGGTATGAAAATATCTATCAAAATTTAAAATGTGTCTATCCATTCCATTTTGTAACTTTAAGAATACAGCCTAAGGAAATACTTGTACAGGTATACGTATAAGAAATGTCACTTGTTGTATTATTGTTGAAAAACTGAATAAAACTTCAAAGCCTATCAAATGGGGACTAGCTATTATCTTACCCCACCAATAAAAAAAAATTGCCATTGAGTCAATTCTGACTTATAGCAACCCTACAAGACAGAGTAGAACTGTCCCATATAGTTCTAGGGAGGGCCTGATGGATTTGAACTGCTGATTTTCTGGTTAGCTCTTAACCACTACATGACCAGGGTTTTAAAAAATAAAATAAAATTATGTTATACATTAAGCCAAGTGCCGTCAGCCAGCATTCAGAGCTTATTGTTCTGAGAGCTACACCTGCTAACTGAAAAGTTGTCAGTTCAAATCCACCAGGAGCTCCTTGGAAACTCTAGGGAGCAATTCTACTCTGACCTATGGGTTACTATGAATTGGACCCAACTCAATGGCAGTGTTTTGTTTTGTTTTTTTAATTGTTCTGAGGAAACTCTGATGGCATGGTGGTTAAGAGCTACAGCTGCTAACAAAAAGTCAGCAATTCAAATCCACCAGGCACCACTTGGAAACTGTGAGGCAGTTCTACTCTGTCTTACAGGGTTACTATGAGTTGCAATTGACTCAACAGCAACAAGTTTGTTTTTTTTGTTTGTTTGTCGTACTGTTCTAAGCAGAAGCCCTAGTCGCATAGTGACTAACAGTTGGGCTGCTAACTAAAAGGTCAACA
Organism: Heterohyrax brucei; assembly: GCA_028571685.1. Classification (NCBI taxonomy): domain Eukaryota; kingdom Metazoa; phylum Chordata; class Mammalia; order Hyracoidea; family Procaviidae; genus Heterohyrax; species Heterohyrax brucei. Next base: position 205,051,408 of record CM053140.1, read on the forward strand.
GTTTGAATCCACCAGATGCTCCTTGGAAACCTTATGTGACAGTTCTGCTTTGTCCTGTAGTGTTGCTATGAGTCAGAATCAACTCAAGAGCAATGGGATTTTATTGTTTTAAGCATTTTACCAAAACCACAAAGCTGTTTTATTCCAACAGTATTACAAAGTCGGCACTGCTATCATTACAGTTTAAAAAGGCAGAGAATAAAGTACAGAGAGTCTCTGCACCAAACATTACACAGTTGGTGGAAAGAAGAAGCTGGGTTCTAGACTCCTGCTCTCAACTTACTTTTTTGTCTGTACATAAAACACTCTGTAGTCAGTAAAGGGAAGGCCCTGGTCTACTAGGTTATTCACGATCCACTAAATGAGGTAGTTAAAAAAAAATTACATATACAGTTAAAAATAAAACATAACTCTACATTTATGGTGTTATTTTGACTTTAAGTCTAAAATCTGTAGTGTTTTTTATGGACACTGAAGTAAGAAATGGGCACTTGATTCCTTTTGTTTAACATTTTTAATTTACAGTTAACACTGATTGAGGATATTTTAACTTAAAATGAAGATACCTGCTGACCTAGCAATTTCTCTTTTACAAGTTTATTTTGAGGAGATAAATGGATATAAGTATGAATGTGCAATGATGTTTAATGTTTAAAAGTAGTAGTTAGAAACTACAAACAGTGTAAATAACCATCAAAAGAGGGCTGATTAAATAAATCACAAACAATTTACATAGATCATAGTAAATAACGAAATTATAACAAATTGACTAATGTACGTCTGTTTGGTGGAAAGGGTACCAACATATAACTGGACTAAAAGAATCAAGTTGCAGCATGTATAGTATGTTGTTGCTGTCCAGTTAATTCCAATTCAAAACAATTCCAATTCCAATTCCAATTCAAAACAACCCCAGGTGTGCAGGGTAGAACTGCTCCATAGGGTTTTCAGGCTGTAACTTGTCAGAAGCATACAGTCAGCCCTTACTTCTGAGACGCTGCTGGGTAGGTATGAACTGCCAAACTTTGAGGTCAGTGCTTAACCATTTGTGCCACCCAGGGACTCCTAGCATAATTCTATTTATGTTAAACTATATGCATTCATGCATTTACATTCAAAGAGACATAAAGGGTTAATAGTGGTTTTTCTTTGGATGGTGGGATTTTTTTTGCTTTTTAAACTTTCTAATCCTCTTGAATTTTTTTTCATAGAAAGTGTTCTTGCAATGAAGTCATTTTCATTTTGGGAAATGTGGAGCTGACATCTGCTAATGCAAAGGTTAACTGTTTGAATCTGCAAGGCACTCCTTGGAGACTACGGAACAGTTCTACTCTGTCCTACAGGGTTGCTGTAAGAATCCACTTGACAGCGATAGGTTTTTTGATTTGGAGTTGAAAAAGCTTTTATCTTCTCCACAAACAAACAAACAAACACACAAACAAACAAGAGTCCTGTTTTTCTTTCATATTTTTAGTCCTGTCAGTCTATTCTGGCCTCAAAGTAAAGTTTTTAATCCTTTTCTCTTATTGATCTTTACTATTCCAAGTTTCTATGAATGCTGAAACAGAATTTTTGAAATTGCCTGCCAACGTACTACCAGCTTGTTAATGTATTTTTCTGTGAAAATAACGGGATATTTTAGGAAGCAGATATGCCAGGGAGTTTGGGGAGAAAAATGGCTATTTAGTAACAGTTGCTAGTGAAAGAGTTTTGAGCAGAAGCTATAAAAACAAGGAAGAAATTCAGATAAAGTCTTTTTGTTCACATGTGCTGCCAGTGAAAAGAGTAATCTTTACTCAAAGAGAGTGATGATTAAATTGAGGTGACCAGAAGGAAGTACATGCCACCAAGGAAAACAGCTGGTGCAACAGGAGGAGAACACTGGATCAGGAGCCAGAAAACTTGATTTCTTATTCTACCTCTGATCAACACTGTAACTTTGGGCATGTCATGAAAACTCTCTAAACTTCTTTTCTAATGTAAGAGATGGAGGTCAAGATCAGATTGCTGGTGTTCAAACTGAGATGAACATTGTTCTAAGGTCCCTCTGAATGTGCTTCCAGGGCCACCACGGAAGCTGCAGAGCCTAGCGGCAAGAAGGCAGGATCCTGACCTCCCACCCTGCTTTAACTAAAACAACTCCATTTTTATTTACTTTATATCATGGGATTTCATGGAGGATTTTGACCGAAGAGTTCTAATGCAAAAAAAGAGAGGAAAAAGTTGGAAAACCACAACTAGCTGATGTCTGAGGTTCCTTATAGTTTTAAATTTTTATTTTGAAATTAATCTATGCCTCAGAATGTATGTGAACAAGCAGTGGAAATTAGTTTGCCTTAAGAGAATTTCCAAGTCACTGAACATTAATCATGGAGTGTCTCTGATGCTAACATGTGGCAACTTGATTTTTTGTTCCTGGGGGTCAATTTGCCATCTGCCTCATCTTCATCAAAACACTAATTTCAACTTAATCCTCTTTCTTCCTCTCTGGTGGTAAAAGGACCTGGCTCACTCTGAAGTAAAACAAATACACTATGGCTATGCTTTCATATGCAGGGTGGTTTCCATTTGATTAGTATGTAACTCTAACATATTAAAATTAATTCAGCAATTTAGCTCTGTTCTGAAATACACTCGAAGTCTAAGACATGAGTCAAATAAAATTTACTAAGATTCACTAAATGTATTGAAGATTTCCTACATGAGCAAGACAGTGCAAGGTGTGTCCAAATGATAGAAATGTGGTCAAGACTCTACTATCAAGGAAGTCTCTGTTCGCTGGCAAGAGGGGAAATCAGATTTACCTAAGTTCAAGGAATGTAAGGATTTACCAGGCTGGGAGAAGGTCACAAGTGGCTTCAAGAGTCCTGAAGGCTGGGCATGATTTGATAGACGTAGGTATAAATAAAGGTATTTCTGGTGAAGAGAAATTCTGATTTACTTCAACCAGCAATGGGACAGTTGGGAAATGTGTGCTTTACAAAGCTCAATCTGGCATTAAAACAGCACAAATAATACAAGGAAGAGACTAAAAGCAGGGAGGGAAACTGAGCCACTTCAACAGCCAGACAGAAGTAATCAAATGCAGTGACAACAGCGGGAATATCAAGGAAGTGATAGACGGGAGCTACACCTAGAGCCACACCCATCTACAACACTTAATCTCTCAGTTTCCTGCAATGTGGTGCCCAGCATGTCACCACAAACTCTACAACTAGTATTTCAAATACCAGTAGGTTCACCTGTGGCAGATAATTTTTAGTGGAACTTTCAGACTAAGAAAAAGTCTGATGATCTCCTTCCAAAAATTAACCAAAGAAAACGCTAGGGATCACAACCGATTATTGCCCAATATGGTACTGGAAGATGATCCCTTAGGTTGGACCAAAAAAGAAAAGCCACATTCATTACCATCAAGTCAATTCTGACTCATAGAGACCCTATAGGACAGAATAGAACTGCCCCATAATGTTTTCAAGGAGCACCTGGCGGATCTGAGCTGCCAACTTTGGGGTTAGCAGCTGTAGCTCTTAACTACTACACAACCAAGGTTTTCATTAGGTTGGAAGGCACTCAAAATATAATGGCTGCACCAATGGACTCAAGCATACCAAAGACTGTGAAAATAGCACAGAAATGGACAATATTGTGTTGTTACACATAAGACGGCCAAGAATCGGGGCCACCTCAATGACAACTAACAACAGTAATGAAGAGTCTTCCAATAAGGATGTCGTATCTTTGAACTTAAATAAAACAATTTGTGTAAATGACACAGCTTTAATATTTTGAAGTATATCTGATGGCATGATGTGTGGAGAAGAATCTCAGGTAAACAGCTTCTACAGAACCTTCCAAGTGGGGCCCAAAACAATCAGTTGCCGTAACCCACTGTCTTTCACTATTGACAGGCACAGCCTCTTCTTGCTCATCTTGGAAAAAATAAGGGTCAATGATTCCGCCAGACCAAAATCCATACCAAATAGTAACTTTTTGGGGATGAAGTGGATGTTCCTGAGTCTCCAATGGATTCTCATCCCTCCAAATGAGACAGTTTTGTTTGTTAACAAAACCACTCATCCAAAAGTAGGCCTTGATGCTGAAGATGACTTTTCAGCCAAAGGCAAGGTCAACTTTGAATTGCTCCAGAGCTTAGTCACAAACTGTATGGCACAATCCATGGTCACTGGACTTCAGTTCTTGAGTTAAAACAATTTTGTAAGTGTAAAGTTTCAAGTCCAAAAGCAAAATCCACCAAACTGTGGTCAACAAAAGGCCCATTTCTTGTGCTCGGTGAAAAACGATTGGGATGGATTGTCGCACACACTCTGGAATGTGTGGTTTGTCGACATAAGAGTCTTGTCTGATTGGTAATAGACCCGGTGTCTCAAATTTCTTTATAAATGTATTGTTCTCTCAGTGGGACAATTATGAGCATCATAAATCTCATGTAACAGAATGGTGAACAGACACCCATTTTGAAAATAAACTTTAATAATTTCTACACATTGTGGAATCATGTAACTTTTTATGGCTATTTGTCAAGACTTATCAAACAACCATGATAAACATGGCTGCTACAGCTTCACAAATATTCCTGCTGCAAACTGTCAAAAATAGGACATCCTTATTAGAAGACCCTTTACCTAGAGCAGCATTCCAAGGACTCAGAGGATGTCTGGATGTCTGGAAACCCTAGCGGTGCGGTGTCTAAAAGCTACAGCTGCTAACCAAAAGATCAGTAGTTCAAGTCCACCAGATGCTTCTTGGAAACTTTATGGAGCAGTTCCATTCTGTCCTATAGGGTCTCTGAGTCTATGCGGAGTCTAAAGGTAAAAAGAAGAGCACATATTTCAGTAGCCAAAGAAGAAGGCGATGAAAGTGAGGACTATGGTGGCTGTAGCATAAAAGAAGGAAAATTGCTATGTTTGAAAACTATTTACAAGGTAAAATTGATAGGGACTTGGTGATAGATTAGATGTGGAGATGATATTCACTGAGATAGAGGGCAAGAGATGAAGACAAGTTGGGGCTGTGAGCTCCCTTTCAGATATTCTGATGCTAAGCAGTGTCTTGAGACTCCAAGAAGAACTAGAGGAAGGAAAAAAAGAGAATTCTTTACTTCAGATATTTTTGAGGGATAACATGTTTTTAGAAGAAAGTTAGATTTCAATGAATGCAAGAAATTTAAGGATTATGGGTAAAAAATTATAGGATACATGGAAATTTTTCACAGTAGAATGACAGGTATAGAAGATTCAGTGGAAAATATTTATAATGGGATCTGCAGCTGATGTGTGTGTCTAGTGAGTTAGTATAAATGAAGTGAGACAATTAGGTTTTACCGACACACTTGATATAAAAGAACAAGAACTATAAATACATATTTTTCTGGCTCATTTGTATGTGTGTGTACTAGGATTCAATGAATGAATGATTTATATTTTCTGAGATATTTGACCAGTGGAATTTTCTTTTCGCCACATGTTTGAATGTTTAGAGCTCTGTTAATGTTCTATTTAGTTCAAGTGGTTGTATGTTGGTTCTTTGGCGCCATTGTCAATAATAAAATTCAACAAACAAACCCCTAAATATGGCCTTGTTTTTCTCTTTTAAACATATCTAATTCTTAGCCCAAACCAAGATCCAATTTGTTCTTCTTATGTGGGAGACAAGTGTAAGTGACTGACAACAATTAAAACTGCTTCGCTCCACAGTAACTTATTTCTCTACATGGCCTCGCAAATCCTTGCTTTTTTGGTATCTGTATTTACCAGCCTTGGAATATACCTCTGCCCCTTTATCAATCTGCCCCATATACTCATTCCTTTTTAGGGGAGGAGTCACGGAATCTGGAGCTTTAACAAGTTTCCCAAATGATTTTTGAGATTAGGAAAATTGAGAAAAACTGCGAAGCTTCTGTAGGGACCACCAAGAGGAGTCAAGAGAAAAGAAGCCTGTGCAATGTTCCTTCTGTCTGTTTCAACAGGACTAAGTCTGTGCCTAATCTCTTTTCATAGGAAGCTTCCACATTTTTGAAGCAAAGACGCTACACTAAAATATTTGAAAATTATTGTCTTGGATGCCTAGCTGCCACCAATGACTGCCCTGACAAGGATATACAACAGACAGTCCCTGAGACAGTGGGAGAAAAATGGGGTGTAAAACTCGAACTCTATTATGTGATGGTCTGACAGACTGGAACAGCACCGAAAGCAAGGGCCCCTGGACTGCCAGCCCAGAATTGAAACTGTTCCTGAAACCAATTCTTCAGATAAAGACTGGACTGGACTAGGCGGCATAAAATAATGCTGGTCAAGAGTGTGTTTCTTGGCTTTACTAGATGCAGTAGACTAACTGGGTAGCTCACGTCCAGGGGCGAGACAAAGAGGGCACAGGGGGACAGGAATGAGTGGAATGGACACAGGAAATACAGACTGGAATGCAGGAGTGTGCTGACACAGTGTAGGGTGAGCAGCCAGAGTTACACAGCAACGTGTGTGTATGTTTTTATGTGACAAACTGACGCAGATTATAAAATTTTACTTAAATCACAATAAAACTTTTTTTTAATATTGTCTTAGACTAGTACCACTTCTGACATTCCCAGTTTCTTTGCTCATACTCAGTTTAACAATATACTTACAACCATCTTGGAATCCTCCAGTTCCTTGGTAATTAAGAATTGACTAACGTTAATTACTAAGGGCCTACAAGGTAACAGGCTAGGTTCTACGCATTAAGTACACAGCACTGAACGAAACAGTGAAAACCCTTGCCATCATTATACATTTTGGTAATAATAAATAATGAGACAATAAAATAAACAAGTGATTATTTTAGAATATTAGAAAGTGATGATTGTTATGAAGAACAATAAAACATGAAATGAAGAATAGGGAGTATGAGAGGATGTGTATGTAAGTGAATGTGTGTGTGTATGAGAGAGAAAGAAAAAGGCCTCATGAGAAGGTGACCACTGAGGAAAGACCTAAAAGAGGCTAAGGAACAAACAGGGTCTGTATCTGAGATAAAAACATTAGCAGACATAGAAAACCATTAATTCATCTTAGCAGAACGAATGAACAACAACTTAGGAATTCCTTTACCAAGGCAACTCTGCGCTCTTGCAGCCACTTCTTCGCTTCCTGCTGTGGCAGTGGGCACCGCATCCTTTAACTAGAATCTCCACCTAGACTGTGGTACTGAAGCCCTCAACAGCAATTGTTACTGATACCCTAGGAAGAAACTGAGAGTCCAAGAAGGTCTCTGACTTGCCCAGAGTCACAATGCTAAGTAGGGGCAGGCCTAGGTCTTCTAATTTCCAACCCCAAATTCGTTTGGTTGGGAGGATCTTTAATCAGCACACTAGAAATCCAACGAATTCACTTCCCACAGAAATGTTTTTTTGAAGAAATACATGCTCATTTTTCAAGATGTAGCTCAAGTATCATATTGTCTTGTACAGACCCCACCCTCATCTCCTGAACTCTGTCTGTGCTCTATTGTGTCGTGTGTGTGACTTTATCTGGGTACTCGCAACACTTTATTTAACTTATTGGTTCCCTGAGGACAGAAATCAGGTCTTATTCTCTATATGTCTACCTCTTAACAGTGTCTGATACATAATAAAAGTTTAATAAATGTTTGTAAAGCGAGTAAATGATTTAGCGTTTTTAATTGTGAAATGTTTTAGTCTTTGCCTCTGATTATAGGAAGTCAGAGGTTAGAAAGATTAAGAAACACGACATAGCAGTATATTAAAAACTACTGTTGTAAAGACGGCTTGGTTCATTATAGGGTGTCTGTTTCACATTTAACTTACATTATTCCAGACATTTTTCACTGTTTAAAAATAGTGAGAAAAAGAAACAGGCTAGATGCATGAACTGATTAACTTCCTAGGTATTTTCTGTGGCCAATATCCTTAATAATCAGTAAGCTTTCTTCGAACAGCACTATGAGTTCCCACAACTCCACATCATTCAGTAAGAAGAAAAGATGAAGTAAAGAAGAGGAATGAGGCAGGAAAATAAATGAAAAGTATGTGATATAATCCAATCAATTGTCTCATAACCCCAAATCTTCCTAAACCTTATTTCTGGCCCCAAACATACAATAATACTTTCAATTTCCCCAGCAATTCTGAAATAGAACAATATGCATGTGTATAAACAGTTATCATTGAGTCATCTCTGACTCATGACAGCTCTATGTGTGTCAGTAGAACTGTGTTCCACAGAGTTTTCAATGGCTAATGTTTCTAAGTAGGTCTCCAGGCCTTTCTTCCATGGTAGCTCTGGGTAGACGCAATACTGTGACCTTTCAGTTGGCAGACAAGTGCATTAACACAGAACAATACATGTACCTAAAAACAAGAATATTTTTGTATCCTCTATTGCCCTGTTGGAGCCCTAGTGTTACAGTGGCTAAGAGCTTGGCAGCTAACCAGAAGGTCAGCAGTTTGAGTTTACCAGCTAGTCCTTGGAAACCCTATGGGCTAGTTCTACTCTGCCCTATAGGGTCATTATGAGTTGGAATTGACTCAATGGCAAACAGTTTGGTGTTTCTCACACTGTTATTTTATTAACAAAGAACCATCCAGTGTTGTCACTGATGAATATAATCCCTACCAGCTACACTGCAATATTTTGATGTTTACTGCTTTAACATGATATCTCCTCATACTTCAGATCCACATTCCACCTGGCCATCCTGTCCAGTTCAGCTTAGACACACTGGTTTCCCTTCCTGTCTTACTTGGTAAGGTGATCTCCATTTCCTCTACCAGTTAATCTCCTCTGAGAAGCACTGCTGTTTTTGACATCTGTTCCTTTCCCATCTGCCTCTGTGAACTCTGAGATAAAGACGAGGTTTTTAAGAAATGTAAAGCTCATCTGTCAACTTGCTTCCCCCGCCACCTGTCAGAGGCCTCAGGCTTCTCCCATGTGCACTTTTTACCCTACACAGACTGGAAGCGCTAATCACTGTGATCTCTTTGGAGAATTTTTCCCACTCTCCAAATGTTTTCCCTACTAACTCTTTTTTAAATTGTACTTGAGATGAAGGTTTACAGAACAAACTAGCTTCTCACTGAACAGTTAGTACACGTATTGTTTTGTGACATTGGTTAACAAACCTATGACATGTCAACCCTCTCCCTTCTTGATCCCCTCCTGACTTGCAGTCCTTGTCCCTGGGCTGGTATGCCCCTTTAGTCCCATTTTGTTTTATGGACCTGCCTGATCTTTGCCTGAAGAGTGAACCTCAGGAGTGACCTCATTACTAAGCTAAAATGGTGTTTGAGGGCCATACTCTTGGGGTTTCTCCAGTTTCTGTCACTAAGTCTGGTATTTTACTGCGAGTTGCAATTTTGTTCTACATTTTTCTCTATCTACTTTTTGTATATTGTATTTAATCACAATGTATCTGATCACTCCTCATTGTAATCACTTTGCATACAGAGCTGATACCATGACTTCTGCTGTATCAAAAGCCTGGCACTTCAAGAAACTTCTACTGAGTCCTTAAACTCCAAGGTTCAACTTTAGGGTTTAACCTAATCTGGGTGTTTGAAGAGTTATCACAGCTGCTGCAGCTGCCAAGATGGGTATGGTAGCAACTAACTCCACTATTTGATGACCTCATCATATTTGTTCATGTCCTTAAAAATCTTTAGGCTGCATTAATGTAATAAATTCTGGTTTTAAGGTTGTCCTTGAAGACCACCTGGGAGATTTAGTGAGCCAGCCTACTTCAGAATCCTGGTCAAATGAACTATGTTTCACTCACTCTAGGCATTTTACTTGTAATCGAGGGAAAGGTAACTTTATACTGCACTTGTTGAAAATTTTTCCTTCTTGAGAACATTTTCCCAGGGTATTCCATTTTGAGAGTAAAATTAAGGCATGAATTTCCTATATATCCCCTCCCCTAGGGAAAAGAAGGTACCATCTGAACAGCTTTTTCCTTGCCAGGGAACGGGGCTTTCATTTAAAGAAACTGTAGCAGGTTTTCACTGGTTACAGAAAGGGTACAGAAAGATGTCTCCAATGTCAGTTTCTCTGTACCTTCCATCTCCCTCTTACCCTTTTGGCACAGTGGTTAAGAACTACGTCTGCTAACCAAAAAGTCTGCAGTTGGAACACAACAGCCTCTCTTTATGGAACAGTTCCCCTTGGTCCTTAAGGTCATTATGAGTCGGAAATGACTCCACGGCAATGGGTTCTTGTTGTTCTACCCTCTTACCTCACTCCAGTGTGAAGCTTTCCCTGACTGACCTCCCTCTTCCTTCTCCCACAAACTACCAGGCCTATCATACGTGTGTGTGTGTGTGTGTGTGACACACACACACGTGATATATACACACACAAATACAGGTAGCTTTATGGATAGATAGGTACAGACACAAATACTAACATAACACATACATTGTCACTGTTAGAAAATACTAATCACTCTCTATTCATATAGCAGAATCTAATATAGTGACTGATACAATGTATAATTGTCCAGTACAGTGTACAAACTCAAGAAAGATTTATCAAAATGCTTAATTTTTAAGGCCAAAGTAATACACACGTCATAATCGATAGTTCAGAGCATTTAGAGAAACCGATTAAAGCAAGCTTCCTATCCTATCCCTCTCAACTCCCAGGTCTACTTTCTAGATATAATTTCTTTCCACTGTTTCTGTGTTTAGATTTTCCTTTCCATAAACCTACATAATATGCTTACACTTTTACTTCCTGTTTTCACTACTTTAGACAGTAGCTAATGACTTCTCCTACTAAAGAGTGGGTCTTAGCTTAATCACAATACCCCTTACAGCTCTCTTTCCAATGGTTGATAGTTATACAAGTCTACAATCCCCTCATCTGAAGTCACTCAGACCATATATGTTTCAGAATTCATGAAGGTAATACTTTGCCTATGCTGCAATCAGCACCTAGTCTTGTTCTCACTGATGATATTAAGCTTTTCCATTGACTCTTTCCACAGATGTAGTCAATTTGATTCCTGTGTAGTCCATCTGGTGAGGTAAAAAAAAAAAAAAAAAGGTATTTGCAATGAAGAAGCACGGGACTTGCAAAATTCTATCATGAAATCTCCAGCATCATTTCTATCACCAAGGCGGTAATTTCCAACTACCGATTCATCTTTGTTTCTAACTTTCACATTCCAATCATCAGTAATTATCAATGCATCCTCATTGCATGTTTGAGCAAGTTTGGACTGCAGAAGCTGATAAAAATCTTCAGTTTCTTTATCTTTGGCCTTAGTGATTGGTACATTAATTTGAGTAATATTTGTGTTAACTGGTCTTCCTTGTAGGCATATGGATATTATCTTATCACTGACAGCATTATACCTCAGGACAGATCTTGAAATGTCTTTTTAACAATGAATGTAACAACTTTCCTCTTTAAGTTTTCATTCCTTTCATACTAGACCACTGTCTGATTCAAAATGGCTAATTTCAGGCCATTTCAGCTCACTAATACCTAAAATATGGATGTTTATGCATTCCATTTCATTTTTGATGATTTTCCATTTTCCTAGATTTATGCTTTATATATTTCACATTGTAATTATTAATGGATGTTTGCAGCTGTTTCTTCTGATTTTGATACATGCCGCACCAGCAAATGAAGGAACCCAAAGCTTTATTCTATCCACATCATTACGGTCAACTCTACTTGGAGGAGGCAGAACTTCCCCCATTGTCTTTTGAGTGCCTTCCAGTCTGGGGTGCTCGTCTTCTGGCACTATATCTGATTGGTATTCCTCTGCTATTCATAAGGTTTTCACTGGCTAATTCTTTTCAGAAGAAGACTACTGAGTCCTTCTTCCTAGTCTGTCTTGGTCTGGAAGCTCAGCTGAAAACTGTCCCCCATGAGCGACCTTGGTGGTATTTGAATATTGGTGGCATAGCTTCCAGCATCACAGCAACATGCAAGGTCCAACAGTACAATAAACTGACAGATACCTTTTCAATCTGTATGCCAAGCTAATAATCTAAGAAGGTAGACTATATGAAGAAGGAGGCATCAGGAATGCAGGAAGACTTATTAACAGTCTATGTTACTAGATGACACAATCTTGTTTGCTGAAAGTAAAGAGGATTTGAAACACTTACTGATGAAGATCAAAGACCACAGCCTTCAGTATGGGTTGCACCTCAACATCAAGAAAACAAAAATCTTCTGGACCAGTAAGCAAAACGATGACAAATGGAGAAAGGACAGAGGTTGTCCAAGATTTTGTTTCACTTGGTTCTACAATCAATGCTCATGGAAGCAGCAGTCAAGAAATCAAAGCAGGCACTGCACTGGGAAAATCTGCACTCTCAAGCTTGCAAAAAAAACCTCTTTAAAGTGTTGAAAAGATGTCACCTTGAAGACTAATGAGTGCCTGACCTAAGCCACAGTATTTTCAATCACATCATATGTATGTGAAAGCTGGACAATGAATAAGGAAGACAGAAGAACTATTGTGGTGCTGGAGAAGAATTATCAACCTACCACGGACTGCCAAAAGAACAAACACTTCTACTCTGGAAGAAGTACAACCTGTGTGCTCCTTGGAAGCAAGGACGTTGAGACTGCATCTTATATACTTTGGACACGTTGTCAGAAGGCAACAATTCCTGGAGAAGGACATCATGCTTGGTAAAGTAGAGTGTCAGCGAAAAAGTAGAAGACTCTCACGGCGAAGGACTGACACAGTGGCTGCAACAATGGGTTTAAGCATAAAAACAATTGTGGGCATGGTGCAGGACTGGGCAGTGTTTCATTCTGTTGTTTATAAGGTTGCTATGAGTCAGAATCAATTTGAAGGCACCTAATAACAACATCATGCCTAGACTACCAGCTCCCCACAATAATGTTTCTGCAGTAAATATATGAACAGTCACGTTAAAAGGGATACACAAGAATTATAGATAACCTCACATTACTGCACATCAAGTTTTGCTTTAAAAGAAAGACAAAACCTGTCAAAAGTTAAGACAACTTCAGTGTCTTACTGAGAAACACAAGTTCCATCAGTTGCTCCTTGCTGTTACCTAATTTTAATATTGTCAGAATAACATGATACATCATTCTCTCACTTTTCTATTGTACTTTCCTTATATTTTCTTACATACTTACTCCAAACCCAAACTACCCAGTTATTTTGTTTCTGTCAGTCTCAGTGTTATATTGTAACTGAGCCATACAGCTATCTTTGTCTTAATTACTTTGTCATGAATTGAACTCAATCCTCTGAAAAATGTATCAGTTTGACCAGTTCATGATTCTCGGTGGTGTGTGATTTTTCCTGTAAGTTGTGAATCCTGCCTCTGTGGTGTTAATAGAGAACAGATAGCAGCTACGTTAGTGAGGCAGGAGTCGATCTACAAGCTAGGATTGTGTTGAGGCAATCCCTTGGAAAGAAAAGCGAGCAGAGAGACAGGGGGTCTTCATAGCACCAAGGAAGTAGTTTTGGGAATAGAGAGCACCCTTTGTACTCAGGATCCCTATGGAGAGAATAAGTTTTTAGTCTGGGGGTAAAAGGCCAACTAAGAAACACTTCCCCTGAAGCTGACATCTGACTTTGGACTTTAAGCCTACTTTACTGTATATAAATAAATTATCTTTGTAAAAGTCATCAATTTGTGGTATTTCTGTTATAGCAGCATTAGCCAACTAAGACATGCGTTTAAGTAAGAGTCTGGCTAAATAAGCTCCTTTCTTTCACTCTGCTCTGAGTTGATTGCTTACTAAGGCACTCCTCTACAATGGTAAAACCTAATAGTTGTTGTTGTTACTGTTAGATGCTGTTGAACTGAATCCAACTCATGACACGAAGACTGACAAGTGCGCAAACTCATCCTAGGAAATGTGCTACCTACCTCATTGCTGAATATCACTACAGTCACCTCCAAAGTACTCCCCTTGGGAGGCTAGGCACTGAAGCCAGTGCCTACTCCACCCTTCAGAGCAATTTTGGAACTCTTTGTCTGGAATGGCCATAAGAGATGTCACAGTATTTAGCTTTGATGTCCAGAATGTCAACCAAATGTTTTCAATGTTTCCTTTATCTCCAGGTAAAGAAAGACGTCATTGCAGCCAGACAGGTGAGCAGGGAGGGTACCCAGTACAGTTACTCGTTTACTGGCTAAAAAATCCCTCACAGACAACTGTACAATTCAGTTTGCCAACTTGCCACCATGCCACGCTACATATAGACATTCCAGAAAGGTTCCAAAATTGCTCTGAAGGGTAGACTTAGCGGCTGGCATCAGTGCGTAGCTTCCCAAGGTGAGTACGCCGGAGGTGACTGTAGTGATATTCACCAAAGAGGTATGCAGCCCTTAGAACACTTAAGTTTTCAGACTTAATTGTTGGGCCTCATGTATGCCACTTTAACTATTTCTATACAATAGGAAGGAAAAACTGGACTGGACAGAATTTCTGTAATGGAAGAGAGGCCTCTGGTCCATTTACAGCTTTGTCCTGTTGAGTCTTTACCTGCTCTGACATATAAGAAGCTACGAGGAGCATTTTCACTATCTCTAAGGGTAAAAGACTGAACATAATTTGTGGCCCTAACTATAACCACAGAAGGACTGGTGGTGCAATGGTTAGGCACGTGACTGCAAACAAAGGTCCGTGGTTCAAATCCACCAGCCATGCTGGGGAGACAGATGTAACAGGTTGTAAATACTACAGACTAGGAAACTCTAGTGGGTAGTTTGGCTCTATCCTAGAGGGTCACTATGAGTTGTAATCAACTTCATGGTACACAGCAACAACCACAACGAAGTACACGGATTTGCAGGAACCTTACTTGTTTTGGATCTCCAAAAGTAGTGCTGCTATTCCTGAAAGACATACAGTCAGCAGTCAAAAGAGAGCGGATAGGCACTCCCAACCTCCCAAAGAGCTCCCTACCTCTCTAAGGGTCAGGGAACAGCAGCGCTCTACAAGGGTGGGCTTTAGAAGGGCCAGTAAAGTCAAAAGGGCTATCACTATATGGGTGATAGCGCTTATGAACTTGGAATTCCAATTAGAATATTATCTTCTTAGGAAAGATTCCATTTCCAATGGAATAAATAAACAGTGATGCATCATCTCCATTAGTAAAGAGAGATTCTTGTAAAGCTTAGAATTTATGAAAAAATAAAAAATTATGATTTTCCAACAGTCAAGTGAAATTTTAGTGCACACAATCCACTGCTGATGGTACATATCAAGATAATGTATCACACTATAGTGGGAAATATCTATTGGGAACTTGATTTCTTTTGGATTTGAAATCTGGAGCATGAACAAAGGTCAGAAGACACACTCAGTAACTGCTTTATATACATATTCCTCTAATGTTTTATTTCTACATTTGCTCCAAAGCAGCTCTGGTGATTATAGGAATAAAGAGAATCTTACATTTGCCCAAGGGTTTATAGGAATAATTACCAACATAAGGCTTATTTCCAAAATGTAAAGGTACCACCCTTACTTGCTGGAGTGAAGAAGATTTGAAACACTGATGAAAAAATCAAGCACCAAAGCCTTCAGTATGGATTGCACCTCAACATCAAGAAACAAAAGTCCTCACAACTGGACCAGTAAGTAACATCACCACAGATGGAAAAAGGATTGAGGTTGTCAAGGATTTCATTTTACTTGGGTCCACAATCAACACCCATAAAAGCACCAGTCAAGAAATCCAAAGATGCATTGCACTGGGAAAATCTGTCACAAACCACCTCTTCCAAGTATTGAAAAGTAAAGACGTCACCTTGAAGACTATGGTGCACTTGACCCAAGCCATAGTATTTTCAATCACATCATATGCATGTGAAAGCTGGATAATGAACAAAGGAGACAGAAGAATTATTGATGCCTTTGAGTTGTGGTGTTGAAGAAGAATGTTCAAGTACCATCAACCACCGAAAAAGTAAACAGATCTGTTCTGGAGCGCTCTTTGGAAGATTGGCAAGATTGCATCTTACATACTTTGGACATGTTGTCAGGAAGGATCCACCTCTGGAAAAGGACATCGTGCTTGGTAGAGTAGAAGGGCAGCGAAAAACAGGAAGACCTTCAATAAGACGGAATGACACTGTGGCTGCAACAATGGGCAGAAGCATAAAAACAACTGTGGATGTGGCCTAAGGCTGGGCAGTGTTCCATACTGTCGTGCACAGGGTCACCATGAGTCAGAACCGACTCGATGGCGTCTAACAACAACAACAACAATTTATTTCCCCACTTTCCCAATTCATGAAGACACAGTATCAAGCATTGTCTGGGACAGGTCCCAGCACCACAAACTTGCACTGTCCCCAGGGCATGTCACATCGTCTTCCCTGCGTAGATGTTTTCAACAACCCCTGAGGCCTCCAAGAGAGACTGCTCCAAGGTTGTATGCATTGGGCCTTAACTCATAGGTAAGATCAATCCAGTCAAAGAATATGCATGCCTGTATTAGCCTGGGTCCCTTTCCTAAGGTTAGTTCTCCAGATGTAGGATTGGTGCAGCCCCTACTTGCCTGGCTGTTTTGGAAAACAAAACCATCTTGATTTCTCAGGTTATTTTCATAAACCAGTGTCCAAAGACCAAACCAAGTTTCTTGTCCCACAGAGTTAAATGTCATCTACGGGAAAGAAATGTTCACTAAGAGGAATTATTCTGTTTCTCTAACTGGGCCTTGAGTATCTCTGAATAACTTTCACCTTTTGAATTTAGAAGCCAACAAGATTAAGTTTTGGGTTTTAGATATATTTTGATGAGTTGAAACCTCCTGTCTAGTCATTCTAGTATGACTGAAGCATCCATTGCAGATGAGAAGGTCAGGTTCTTGCTTGTTTAAATGGAAGATAGCTTTTTCAGGAACAAAGGGATCAATGCCCCCTGGTCACTGCATCACGTCATCACTGCTGTGGTGGAACACATCTGAGAGAAAGATACTCCAAGGAAGTCAAAGTCCTCTCAAACATTATTACACAATTTTCTCTACACGTTTTCAGAGATGAATGGTATAAGATGTGTGAATTTTCTAAGGGAATTACACTGTTAATTACAGAAGCCATTCTGTAATATAATTATTCAATACAATATTAAGAGGTTTGGATGAGCTTTAGAAGTCAGCATCTTATTTTAGCACTAAATACCCAAACTACTGTATCCAAGTTTGGCATCTCATGTTTTAAATCTTCTACATTTTTGTTACTTGGGTCCCCCCCCCCCCCCATCAATATATCCTCCACTAGAAGCTGGGAAAGGAAAGGAAGAGTAAACTTCAGTCCAGTGTTCTTCTCTTCTTACACATGTCCCCCCACTCTACCTTTCTCAGGTCGCAGTATTATTTCATTCTTCCTACTGAGCAGAACAACTGATTTATTTTATATTGTGATTAAGTGAAAGTATATAATCCAAATCAGTTTTGCATGCCCACCTACTTGTAGCTCCCTCTGCTCTCCCCACCAGGTGACAGCACACTCCTGTTTTCTACTCTATATATCTAGCATCCTGTAAACAAGCATCTGTCCTCACTCTCCCCCCCTTCTCACCCCTCTGTAAAAAGACCAGTAGGACAGCCTCCTATAAATGCATACAACCATAAAGTGCACACATCATAGGGTCACACTGTGTCCTGGAGTCCAGTCCATTTTGGTCTTAAGAGTTGATCTCATAACAGGTTTCTGGTTAGGGACAGCAGCAGGTCTAGGGGTCATGTTCCCAGAGGATCCTCCAGGCTGTTGTACCATCAATTCAGGTCTTTTAATAGAGTTTTTGGGCTGCATACCTTTTTTTCTTGTGTTGCCCCAGGGACTTTACATTGCGTCCTCCATCACTGCTGTCTTTGGTGGTAGCTGGGCATCATTTGATCATTTGGATCTTCTGGTCTCATGTTGATACAGTCTTCCATTCATATGGGTCCTTCTGCCTCCTGAGCTCTTCTTGCCTTGAATCTTTGTTGTTCTTGGTAATCAGCTGTTCCACAGGGGTTGAGACCATTTGGTGTATCTCAGATGGTAGCTTGCTGCCTTTTAAGACTCCAGACACCACTCACCGATATGAGCTGCAGAAGACTTTCTTAGCAATAGACCAGTTAAGCCAGTTGGCCTCAATGTCTCCAGAATACATGGTCCACAGACCCCCATCCTTGCTACTCTAGCCTCTGAAATATTAGGTTAAGTTTAGAAAATCTTTCAGTTTGTGGTGAAGTCAAGTTAAGTTGATCCACTTCTGCTGTGTGCTGTCACTGCTTTCACCTAACCAAATTTATAATTGACTATCTAATCAATGACCAACCTCTTCCCTCCCTCCCCACCCCTGAAGCCAATTAATGAGTTTTCTCTTATGTGCATAAATCTATTTTTAAGTCCTTAGAGCAGGGGTCTGGTAGAATATTTGTCCTTTTGTCACTGATTGATTTCACTCAGCCTGTCTTCCAGTTGAAACCAGGTTATCAGATGCTACCCCAAATCATTATTGTTCTTTATCATTGCATAGTTATATATCCATTCATCTGCTAATGAGCATCTAGGTTGCTTCCATCTTCTTACTATTGTGGGCAGTGCTGCAATAAACATTTCATGTGCATATATCTGTTTGTGTGACTGCCTTTATTTCTATAGGATATGTTACGAGCAGTAGGATTACTGGATCAAGTGGTATATCTGTTTTGAGCTTTTTAAGGAAGTGTCAAATTCCTTTCCAAAGAGGTTGTACCATTTTGCAATCCCACTAACAGTGCAGGAGAATTCCAGTCTCTCCACAGCCTCTGTAGCATTTGTTGTTTTGTGTGTTTTGGATTATGCCAACCTTGTTGGGGTGAGATCATATCTTGTAGTTTTGATTTGGATTTCTCTAACAGCTAATGATTGTGAGCATTCCCTCATGTGTTTTTGGCTGCCCGGATGTCCTCTTTGGTGGAATGTCTGCCTATCTCCTTTGTCCATAGCTTAATTGGGTTTTTTACCTTTTTCTTGTTGATATTTTGCTGTACCTTGTAGACTGTGGAAATCAGACATCAGTCCAATATACAGTTGCCAAATACTTTTCCCATTCTGTAGGTAGTCTTTTAACTGTCTTGATAAAGTCTTTAGATGAGCAAAAGGTTTGTTTCTTAGTAGCTCCCAATTACCTGTTTTCTGTTCTATTGTTTGTGCTTTGTCAGATTTTGAAGTCTGTCTAAGCGATATATTAGAATTTCCTATTTTTTTCTTGCATGATCTTTATTGCTTCAAGTTTCATATTTAGGTCTTTCATCCATTTTGAGCTAGATTTGGGGAAGGTGTGAGTTTTTTTCAGATGGATATCCAATTTTGCCAACACTATTTGTTAAAGAGATCATTTTTACTCCAGTTTACGGGTAAGAGAATGATGGTATTTCTGGAGTCTCAATTCTGTTCCATTGGTCTACACATTTCCTTTTGCACTGGGACCAAGCTATTTTTTATCTTTTATTATGAGTGAAAATGTACATCCCCGTATGAATTTACATGTCCACCTATATGCAGCTTCCACTGCTCTCCCTGGTGGTGACAGCACACTGTTCCTCTCTGCTCCATACATGTCTCATCCTCCCAGCAGTCTCCCTTCCCCTCCTCTACACTCATTCCCCTTCCTCCAACCAGAGATCACCAGGGTGATATCCTACAGATGCACAGAACCATAAAGTGCATCCAGTATGTGGTCACTCTGCATCACCAAGTCCAATCCTTTCGTAGGACCAAGCTGTTTTGACAATCATGGCAGTGTAATAGGTTCTAAGGTTGGACAGTGTGAAGCCTCCCACTGTGTTCTTCTTTAGTAGTGCTTTATTTATCCAGGATTTCTTCTGTTTCCAAACAAAGTTGGCAATTTGTTTCTCCATCTCATTAAAAAATGACACTGGAATTTGTATTGGGATTGCACTGTATACGTAGATCACTTCAGGTAAAATAGACTTTTTCACAACATTAAATATTCCGATCTATGAACAGGATAGGTTTCTCCACTTACTTGTCTTTTGGTTTCTTGCAGTAAGGGCTTATAATTCTCTCTGTATAGGTCTCTCATTTCTCTGGTTAGATTTACTAGGTAAATTTACTAGGTACTTTATTTTTTGTGGGGCTATAGTTAAAGTTATTGATTTGGTGATTTCCTATTTGATGTTCTTTTTGTCGGTGTAAAGGAATCCTGCTGATTTACTTATGTTTGTCTTATATCCTGATACCTTGCCGAATGCTTCCATTAGTTCCAGCAGTTTAGCTGTGGATGCTTTAGGATTCTCCATGTATATGACCGTATCATCTGCAAACAGGGAGATTTTTACTTCATCTTTGTTGATGCAGATGCCTTTTATTTTTTTTGTCTTGCCTAATGTTGAATAGAAGTGGTGACAGTGGGCTTTCTTGTCTAGTTCCAGTTCCCAGGTAGAAGTCTTTCACTCTCTTTCTGTTCAAGATAATGTAGGCAGTTGGTTTTGCATACATGCCCTTTACTGAATCAGGGAATTTCCCCTCTATTCCTATTTTTCTGAGAGTTTTAACATGAACGGGTGTTGGGATTTGTTCAGTATCTTTTCTGCATCAGTTGACAAAATCAGGCAATTCTTATCCTTTGAGTTATTTATGTGGTTGATCACATTTATTTTTTTTCTGAACCAGTCTTGCGTCCCTGATATGAATCCAACTTGGTCATGTGAGATATATATATATGTATGTATGTATGTTGTTGAATACTGTTGGCTAGGATTCTGTTGACAATTTTGGTATCTAGGTTCATGAGTGGTATTGGTCCGTAATTTTCCATTTTTGTGGAGTCTTTTCGTAGCTTTGGTGTCAGGGTTATGGTGGCTTCATAGAACAAATTTGAGAGTATTTCATCATTTTCTATACTGTGAAATAGCCTCAGTAGTATTGGAATTAACTCTTCCCTAAAATCTTGGTGGAAATTTTGGTTACATAGTGGGTTAAGTGTTATGTCGGCTAACCAAAGGGTCGGCAGTTCAAATCTGCCAGGCATTCCTTGGAAATTCTACGGGGGCAGTTCTACCCTGACCTTTAGAGTCACTGTGAGTTTGACTCAACTCAGTGACAGTGGGTTTGGTTTGGGTTTTTAAAAACTTAATAGAATTCACCAGTGAAGCCATCTGGGACAGCACTTTTTTTTTGGTTGGTAGCTTTTTGGTTATTTTTTCAATCTCTTCTTTTCTGACCTGTTTATGAAGTTGTTTTGCTTCTCCTTGTGATAATTTTGGTGGCTGATGTGAATCCAGAAATTTGTCCATTCCCTCTAGGTTTTCAAATCTGTTTGAGTACAGTCTTTTGTAGTATTCTGCTAGAATATTTTTTATTTTGATTGGGTTTGTTATGACATCTCCCATTTCATTTCTTATTCAGGTTGTTTCATCTCCTGTTTCTCTTTTGTAAGTTTAGCTAATGGCTTATCAACATTGTTGATCTTTTCAAAGAACCAGCTTTTGGTTTTGTTAATTTTTACAATTATTCTTCTATTCTCTAATTCATTTAGGTCAGCTCTAGTCTTTATTATCTCTTTTCTTCTGGTGCTGAAGGGATTCCTTTGTTTCTCTCTTTCTACTTGTTCAAGTTGTAGCTTTAATTTTTTAGTTTCGGCCCTTTCTTCATTCCAGATGTGTGCATTTATAGAGATAAACTGATCTCTGAGCAATGCTTTTGCTGGATCCCTTAGGTTCTGGCAGAATGTGTTTTCATTCTCATTTGAATCCATACATTTCTGTATTGCATCTTTGATTTCTTCTATAACTCATGGATTTTTGAGCAAGGTATTGTTTAGTTTCCATTAGTTTAGATTTATACCTATGTTTTGTCTGCTATTAATTTCAACTTTCATGGCTTTATGGTCAAAGAACATGTTTTGCAATAATTGAAAGAACTGTATTTTGAGACTTGCTTTGTGTCTATTCTAGAGAATGTTTTCCATGTGCATTGGAAAAGAAGGTGTACTTATCTGTTGTTAGGTAAAAAGTTCTGTCTATGTCGATGTGGTTTAGTTGGTTGATTCTCACAAGACCTTCTATATCTTTATTGAGCTTTTTCATGGATGATCTGCCCATTACTGAAAGTGGAGTGTTGAAGTCCCCTGCTATTATGGTGGAGTGATCTATCTCATTTTTTAATGTTGTCAGTGTTTGCTGGATATATCTGGATGCTCTGGTATTGGGTGCATAAATATTTAATATTGTTATATCCTGTTTATGTATTGAACCTTTCAGTAATAGTGACCATCCTTATCCATGATGGTGGACCTTACATTAAAATCTATTTTATCTGACACCAGTATTACCACTCCTGCTCTTCTTTGTATGTTGTTAGTTTGGTATGTATTCTTCCAACCTTTGATTATCAGTTAGTTTATATCTTTAAGTTTAACATGTGTGTCTTATAAGCAGCATATAGATGGATCGTGTTTTTTGATCCAGGCTGTCACTTTCCGCCTCTTTACTGGAGCATTCAGTCCATTTACATTCAG
The DNA here is from genome assembly GCA_028571685.1 of Heterohyrax brucei. Lineage (NCBI taxonomy): Eukaryota > Metazoa > Chordata > Mammalia > Hyracoidea > Procaviidae > Heterohyrax > Heterohyrax brucei. The sequence goes on from CM053140.1 coordinate 205,073,898, forward strand.
TGTAATTATTGATAGGTATGTGTTCAGTGCTGTCATTTTGATGAGTTTATTGTTGTGTTTTAATGGTTTCTTTGTTTCTCTTAATACTCTGATATGGTTTGTTTTTATTTATGGATTTACTTTTTGTCCATTTCAGGGTTAGTTTTGTGTTTGCTGAGACTCCTGTATTATATTTCTTGTATTCATATGTCACATTGTTGGTTTGCTTTGCAGCTACCCTTTTTATCCCCCTTAATATTCTAAGTTTAAACCAATCTTTAACTTCTGTATATCTTCCTAATTTCCTCTCCATCTAAAAGGGTTATAGCTACTGTAATATATCTCTCTTTATAGTGTGATGGTGTCATCATTTTTGTGTTAAGACCAGGGGTTGCTTTAATATTTTAGCTTTGATTTGAGTTTTGTGACTTCCCTAGCTGAATAGGATTCTAGCTGCTGTGTCCTGCATTACATCCTTAAGTATACATTTGTTGTTTTTGTTTTTCTAAACAAAGAGCTTCTTTCAGTATTCCTTGTAGTTTTGGCTTGGTTTTTACAAAGTCTCTTTAATTTCTCCTTCATATGTGAGAGATGATTTTGCAGGATATATAATTCTTGGTTAGAAGTTTTTCTCCTTCAAGCCTTTGCATGTGTCATCCTACTGCATTCTTGCCAACAAGGTTTCTTCTGAGAAGTCAGATAAAAACCTACAGGGCTTCCCTTTGTGTGTTAGTTTTATTTTAAGTCTTGCTGCCTTTAAGAGCCTCTCTTTCTGTTTCATTTTATTAAGCTTGATTATAATATGCCTTAGTGTCTTTCACTTGGGGTCTAGTTTTGGTGGCACTTGATAAGTGTCTTGGATGTCTATGTTCTCTTCTTTCATAGTTTCAGATAAGTTTTCTGTCAGGAACTCTTCAACAATTCTCTGTACGTTCAGCTATCCTTGTCTGTTCAGCAACTCTAAATATTCGTGGATTATTTCTCTTGATAGACTCCCACATGTTTCTGAACACTTCTTCATTTTTCTCATTTCTTTTCTCTGAATTCTCTTCACAGATGCTGTTGTCAGTTGCTTTGGCTTCAGGCTCACTAAGTCTGTCTTCCAACTACACAATCCTGCTTTTTTTGGCTTTGCATTGAGTTGTCTGAATCTGTAATTTTATTACTGATCTGCTGGATTTCAGATCTTTGATGTTCTAGCAGTTCATACAGCAGTTCATTTTGTTCTGCTGCATTTTGTTTAATCTCTAGGAGGGCTCTATACATAATTCTTTTGTATTCTACTTCCAATAATTTCAGAAAAGCTTTCTCATATGGGAAGTTTTTTTGTTTATTTGGGGAGTTTTCCAGAGTCATGGTGGTCTGCTTCTTTAAATGGTTAAATACTGATTGTTGCCTTCACGCCACTGAGAAGCAGTTCAGTTTCCCTAGCACTACACCAACAGAACTGTAGTGTAGTTCTAAGAGGGGAATATGGGCACCGCTAGTTTGGGTGGCCAGCTACCTCTGTGTTCTCTAATGGCTGAGCTCAGCTGGGCTCTTAGGGGTGGTAAGCCCCACCTCCTGGCTGCTAAAGGTGGTGACTCTCTATTGTTACATCAGTCAAGCCTATGGTCTAGCTTGGGAAAGGGAAAAGGATGCCACCACACCTGCCTGCCTGGGAATGCTTTGCTCTCTACATGCGTTTAACTTAAAAACTCCATTTTTGCTGAGAGGTGCACAGCCCAGAAGGCAATGAGAACAGCTGCACCTTCAGGATTGGCAGGCCCCCGCTCCTGGCTGGCAGAGACAGTGCCCCACTTATCGAGTCCCTGGTGGGCCATCAGCCAATGCTATGATGTGGCTCAGTGGCAGGTTGTGGAATTGCTGCCAACCCACTCAGCCACTAGTCACTGCTGCACTCTCTAGCTGGTCTCATTTTAAAAGCTCCCTTTCTGCCGAGAGAAGCACTGTCCAGCAGTTGTGAAGAATGGTGTTGTCCAGCAGGTGTCAAAAGCAGCAGGGCCGTCGGGGTGGCAGGCTTCACATCCTCACTGACAAACAGTGGTGCCTTGTAGGTTGTCTGTAGACACTATGACATGGCTCAAAGATGGGACGTGTTAGGGCCCTGCTGCCTGGGCTGCCATGCTCCACTATGATCCCTAGATAGGATCATCTCGAAAACAGCCTTTCTGCTGGGGAAGCACTGTCCAGACAGGCACTGATGCTCAGTGTGAGATCTAGCCTCAGCTGAGCCCTCAGGCACAGATGTCTCCACCACTCAGCTGACCAAGATGGTGTTCCACCTGAGCTGCCCTTCCTACCATAAGTCAGCAGGATCTATGGCACAGCTTAGAGATGAGAGTAGAGAGGGGCACTGGCATCCTTAGTCAGCAGCTGGGCTTCCAAGATGTATCTGTCACAAGCCCAGTCTCTCTGCTGCATTGTATGCTGTTCACTTAAGCACTGCAGCTTAGTGCATTAGCGTGCCAGCCTCACAGGCTCAGCAGACCCAGTCCCAGTCTCCTGGATAACAAAGAAGGCACTTGTACCTGCAATCCCCTCAAATGATGTCAGTAGAAGCAGGACTCAGTGTGCCACTGTCTTGCTTCCGATAGACATTGTTTCCCCTTTCCTGTCACTCAGCTCAATCTCACAACCCTACACCAGATCCTGGGGCTCACAGAATATCCACTGTGGTCTGCTCACTTATTATTCTAAGGCTGAGTTCTCAGAGGGAATCAGGAAGACATGTGTCTAGTCCACCATCTTGGCCCACTCACAGCTGATCTTTAATTATCAATAAATACTAACTAATTCAGCAATCTATCTATAGCTACAGTGTTATGCATCTACTTTTTAATTTATATCTTAGCTTGTTCCTTGACATTTTTGAAGGTTGTTAATCATAGTATGCAATGATTAAGGTACTACAAAACCCTGAAAAGCTTCTGACTTATCACAAATTATGAGCAGTATAGCTTTAGTGGTAAAGAATATTAACCATATTTCAATTCTTTGTGTGTGTGTGTGTGCATATATTCACATGCATGTATTATATATGTATGCGCATGCTGTGATGTATGTGTATTTGTGCAATGAACATCTTTTTTGTTAATGATGATATTTAAATAATTCAAATTATATATTACTCAACTAGGAGAACTTTTCAGCTTTATTTTTCTCTTTAAGAGTTATAATGAGCTTCCAAGACATTTTGGAATAGATTTTGTAGATATTCAGATACAAATTATAAATTCAAATTGCAGACTAGTGAAAAAGTTACGAATCTGTGCATTAGCTTTAATTTAGAATAATCCCCCTGGTATAAAGATGCTATATGCATCTAACAGCTTTTGCTTTCTAATGATTCCTTTGGCAGTTAATATAATAGGAAGGACAGATCCATAATCCAGAAAAACTTTCTCCTAAATGAGTTGATAAGATTTTCTTTAAAATAAAACTTATAGTCATACCAATGTTTTTGTTTAAACTTTTAAAAACATGGTTGCAAAATAATTTCTAGAGATATTCAATCTCTTGCAAGCCAATATGCTTCTTTAAACAGTGTTTGTTTGTTTATTGTGATTGAATGAAAGTTTACAATTCAGTTTAAACTGCATGCCTGCCTATGTGCAGCTCCTACTGCTCTCCTTGCCCAGTGACAGCACACTCTCCCGTCCTGTTCTATACATGTCATATCCTCGTAACAACCTCCTGTCCCCTCTTCCCCACCCGCTCCATTACCCTCTAGTAGGACAACATCCTATAGATGCATAGAACAATAAAGTACACACATGATACGGTCACTCCGTGTCACCGACTCCAATCTATTCTTGTCCGAGGAGTTGACCTCAGTAATGAGTTAAGGACAGGGGCAGCATCAGGACTAGGGGCCATGTTCCCAGGGGAATCCTGAGGCCTTCACATCATCAATTGTGACCTTTTACTGGTGTTCTCAGGGTGTGCCTCTTTTTATTCCCGTGTTGCCACTGAGACTCAACTTTGTGAGCACCATCACAGCTGTCACTGGTGGTGGCCAGGTACCATCTGGTTCTTCTGGTCACATGTGGATGTAGTCACCCATTCATGTTGGTCTTTCTGTCTTCTGGTTCTCTTTTGTCATTTTGGTCCTTGGGAATCACCTGCTCCTGCTGAGCTGGGACCATTTGGTATACTTCAGATGGCAGCCTGCTAGCTTTCAAGACCCAAACAATGTTTTTTTAAATTGATCTGTAAAATGCCTCAGCTTTTTACTGAAGTATCCAGACATATACAGTTCACAGAATTTTCACAAACCGAATACTCACATGTAACCAACACTCAGATCAAGAAGTAGCATATCGCCATTCCTCCAGACATCCCATCATACCCTTTTCTAATGGTGACTTTTACTCAAAGACGTAGAAGCTATTTCTACGAAAGGTAATTTCCGAGGCAGGTCTAAAGCGAAGGAAGATTAGGCAGTCATTTCCAGTTCTGTTGGCCCAATACATGCTGGTCTTGTGTGCAAGGAGCTCCCTCTAAAAGTCATCCCTGCCCTGTCTGACACCTCCTGCCATCAAGGAGAAAGGAATTAGTGGAAAGAACAGTGTGTAGAAAGAGAATGCAGAGTACCAGACTTGGTGGGCCCCAAACCCACTTCTTGAGATTTAGATTTTCTGCCTTGAAGCAACTATGTGATCTTGGGTAATTTAATTTACCTTCCTAAGTCTTGTTGTTAGGTGCCGTCAAGTCAGTTCCAACGCATGATGACCCTATGCACAACAGAATGAAACACTGCCTGCTCTTGCATTATGTCCACAATTGTTTTTATGTTTAAGCCCATTGTGGTGGCCATTGTGTCAGTCCATCTTGTTGAGGGTCTTCCTCTTTTTTGCTGACCCTCCACTGTACCAAGCGTGATGTCCTTCTCCAGGCACTGATCCTTCCTGACTACATGTCCAAAGTATGTAAGATACCGTCTCACCATCTTTGCTTCCAAGGAGTGCTCTGCCTGTACTTCTTCTAGAAGAGATGCCTGGCCTTAGTTTCCTTTATCTACCAAAAGAGAATGTTTGACATTCATATGTAACATGAAATACTCAGCAAATGTAATGCTCATGAATGAACAGACAATTGCGGACAGTGTTGAGAGAAATCTTATTGGAAAGAGGAGATACCCGAATTTTTCTAAAAAGCTACTTTGTATCATGTAAAATGTCTTCAGTGGCTGCAAACCAGTAAAACATGCACATTGCACATGGGCTTCTATTTAAGAGCTTCAAAGCTTCTGGCAACTGGCTGACATGAGTGACTGTTGGGAAGACATCCTCCACGAGTGATGTTAGCTGCAACACGCTGTCTCAAGCTCAGGTGCAACTGATATCAAGGACTGAGCAACCTTCCAACACCTCGCAAGGACACAGAAACCACTATGAAAACAAGCAGGAAATTTCACAGTTGCCTTCTTTCCTGTGCCTCTTTACCATGACGCAAATATCTTCTCTGCACTTTCTGTTCTCTGAGTGGAATCATCAGACTTTTTCAAGGTCACATTAGAAGAAGCCTGGCAACATCTCTGCTGGATGACCTGAACTAGTTGGATAAAAACACAAGTGATGCCTATTAGCCTCAAGTCCCTCCTTTGCTACAATTCATCACACAGAACAGTAGAAAACTTGAGCAATTTGATCTCCATTACGTAAAAAGACTACAAGCCCTTCAACCCCCTCCTCCATCCTTACAAGGCAGACAGAATTACACTCCAGGTTCCATTTTCTTTTTGACTTTCACCTGTTCCTTGAAAAGCCATGTCTTCACATTTTATCTCTGACCTTATTTCCCTTTCTGCAGCAGGGAAACTAGATATAAACTCAAGCTTTAGTGATCAATATATTCTTTTGAATGTGTAGTCTTCATAGGTCCAGGTTTTTCCTTTTTTTTTAATTCATCTAACTTATTATTAAGAAAAAATACTTTAAACTAGACATTGCATGTCAGACTCAGATCTGTAACTTTCTCCAGTTACGTTCAGTTCACAAGAGATACTTACAGATGTAATAAAACATATGAAAAGCATATTCTAACTGCTTGCTATTTTAGGAAAAAGAAAAAAATGCTTTCAGACAGTAATCAATTTCGTTGTGGTGGAGATTTCTGCAAAATGTATTAAGAAGTTCACGCCTGTGGAAATGGTCCCTGCACATATTCTGGAATGTCTCCCAGACTATGAGACCTTTTCCAGACATCTAGGATGGACTTTAGCATGACAGAGATCCTGCTCCGAGCCTTGAAAAAAACTGCAGAAGGAAAACTTTTGTAGATTCAGTTTCAGCTGGATTTTGTTTCTTAGACAGCCAAGTTGCCTAGGTTATGGAAAATACTAGTCATTATGGAGTGACGATAATCTGCCTGCTCCTCTGAATCTTTTTTTCTGTATCTTAACAAGGCATTGGATAAACAGCAATGCTATTTGGCTTTTAAGGGTCTTCATGAGTAGATTCTATCCTGTCCAAGATAATGAAAGTACTAGAGGGTATTACGATAATATTTTTTTAAGTTTGGAAATAATGAGATGTTTCTCTGCTCACTCAACTGCCCTTATGTAACAACAGCAATCTTAAATTAAAATTTTGCTAAAGTGTTTGCTGAAAGGGTGGTTGAAATCAGTGAACCTAAAAAGCACCATTTAATCATCTCTTTATCCCATTTAATTCTAAACTCTTCATTTGCAAGTGTCTTTTGCTGTGGCTAGGAATAAAATTTGAATATAGATACTGATGTCAGTAAATCTTAAAGAACATGCAGATGTGTCTCAGAGCCTCTGGCTTGCCAAAGACATATGCTTTCCACTTTCTACTCTCTCTGAAGAGTGTAACTGGTTTTTCAACATCTTTTACCTTCTGCAAATCTAATTTATCTTACAATGAAATACACAATGAATGAAATGAGTAGGTGTTTCTAGTAGTTTGTTTCACAGTGAATCTTGATGCCCTTTAGGGTTTTCGATTTGTTCAGATGTAACTGTATAGTTTATTATCCTTGTACTGGCTTAATGTTCCTTTTATGCTCTTCAGGCATCTCAAGTTCCAGTCGAGCTCCATTCAGTTTCCTAATCCCTACAGCTCCTGGTGTAAAAATGCTGTGTTACTCCATTCTTCATGTTCAGTCCTGTTTGCAAGAACCGCCCCTCCTTTCTTTGTGTAGAATTCAAAGGGTTGAGGAAATACATTCTCATGCTCTCACTGTTACATACAAAACATATTAGAAGCCTTTCGCAAGAGAAGTGGTTTTCAGAAGGCACTAACTTAGGAGTGTGAAGACCTGAATCATGCTTCCAACTTTGCCATTTGTAAGCAGGAAAATGAGCAACTCACCAAACTTCACCAAACCTCAGTTTTCTCACTCGCAAAATGGGACTAACACCTGTTTTGCCTAGCTCACAGCTTTGTTACAAAGATCAAAGGTAAAAACTTACGTCAAAATACTTGCAAGTTAACATCTGTAAAGAGTTTAGGTGTTTGCTGTTAAGTGTTAGCTACAATACTTTTTAATTATAAAAAGAATCATCATCATTATTATTATTAGAGCTGCAAATCACAAATAAGGAATAACTGGCAACTGTCACTTTGACGGCTGTATAATAAAAAAACAAACCCACTGCCGTCCGAACAATTCTGACTCACAGTGGCGCTTCGGGACACAGTAGACATGCTCCATGAGATTTCTAAGGTTGCAGCCTTCACAGACGCAGACTCCCATCTTCCTCCCGCAGTGGCTGGTGGGTTCAAACTGCTGACCTTGCTTTTTCAGTTAGCAGCTGAACATTTTAACCACGGTGCTGCCAGTTCTCCCTGGTTGTCTAATACCATTTCCTAAATTTGTGCAGTTTAAGAATTCTAGGTTTAGAAGTCCACTCAGTTATTTAAACTGGAACATCAATAACTGATGTGACAAAACAATACTTAGAACCCGCAGCCTGGGAAATTCGAGGCTGGAAAACCTCTGGACTGCTTGAAATGCCCTATAACGCTACATGGCTTGCTACTTCCCTGCACAAACCAGATCTTTCTGGAGCTGCAGCTGTGGCCTGGCTGGCCCAGGCTGAAGCAATCCCAAACAGGGGCCTATGTAACTGTGAAGGAGGGGCTTTCTGAGAAGTAGCCAAGTCTCCTCCCTGTTCCAGTGTCACTATTAACAACCACCCAGGTCTCTCTCAACCAGTCAGACACCAACCAGTCCAGTCCATATAAAGCGACTCCCGAGCTGCACTGATGGCTTATGGCAAGAGAGAGATGTGTCACACACAAGAATCTGATCCAGCACTAGGCAAAGCTGCAAAACAATCAAATGTCACCGGTGGGCCCTTCCCTCTGTTCTCCTTCTCTTCCTGTTAGGTCTCCTAAAACCAGATGTTTCTGAGAAACTGTTTTAACAGATTTCTGGGGTGCATGTAATTGAGGTGACCTACATAGGATATTTGCTCTTACATGTCCTTCTGAACCTTGAGCTTTGAAACTAAAATCTTACCTTTGAGTCAAATACAATGGTCTAGATAAACCAGTAAGGCTGTTTTGCCGTGGGCATTGTGTTCTTTTGAAGAATTTAGCCAGTTTCTAGAAATTGAGACTCCAAACGTTAGACTAGGGGTTATATTTGAGGCAAATCAGTAATATTTTAATTGTTATTCAAGATAATGCTGTACAAAAATTCTTTCCGACCACAAATGTATCAGTTCTGTTCCAACCCTTTTTCCCATAGCAATGCTGATAAGATTTGATACAAAAGTGTTTCAAGGTTTTCTCATCTTTGGGGCAATTTTTATTCTCTAGTGAAACATCTGCTAACCAAAATGTCAGCAGTTTGGATTCACCAGGAGCTTCTTGGAAACTCTATACAACAGTTCTATTCTGTCCTAGAGGGTCACTGTGAGTTGGAATGGACTCGACAGCAGTGGGTTTTGTTTTTGTGGTTGCTAAAATGTTACCCTAATTTGAAAACTGTGTATTCAATAAACTTCAATCAATTTCTATTACTAGCTTAATATGATTCTTGTTTTGACACTTCCTATCTGCCTGGGTCCATGCAATTCAACACATTTCCTTTTCCTCTGGATCCCAAGTCTTCACTGCTTCTGAATACTTTTATGAAACAGACGAACACGCAAAAATGACAGCAAAATAAAATGCAGAAGTGCTGTGAATCTACAGCATGACTGGAAAATTTTACATCATTACTTCTAAGAGCCTGCATCTGACAGTATAAGGAGGCAGAGGGTATATGAAGGAGATCTTCCTTGGACTAGCTTAAAACAACAACAAAAAACTGCAGACAAGCCAGCAAAACACAGTGATACTAAATAACAATATTTGGAGACTAACTTTGGAAAAGCAGGTCCTTAAACTCTGCTGTGCCCACTTTGTAGCCACCAGCACTTTTGGCCCCTTTTCTCCTCAGACTTTGAGAAGTTGCGATTTGTTATCAAGCCACTCCCAGTCATCATTCTCACTTCATTTCTGAACTTAGTCTATCTTTGTATTAAATAAAGAGTAAGATCTTTGGACAAGCAGGAATTTTTCACTCTGCACAAAAATTTAGTAAATGTTGCAGCAGAATTCTGAATGAAAATAAATGTAGTTTTTCCTTTTTAAAAAGAAATATTTACTTACAGGAAAGCATAGTTTCTTAACATCTTCAGAAAAGTCTGAATCTAATACAAAGTTGAAATCCAGTGCTAAGATGCTATTACATATCTCTGTAAGCAACCAAAATGCGTTAAGAAGTGTAATTTTTTAATTCTAGAAGTCTTCCTCTGAACCTTGAATTTCTGAATAGTAAAGTTGAAACTGTTTTCAAAACCGGGGACGAAGGACTACTAAAGGTTATCTAAGACAATCTTTGCCATCTAAGCTTTAATTAAAAACAAAATACTCTACATAAAAAACTCAACTCCCAAGTTTTAAATTATAAAAAATAAAAGCACTACAAATCTAGGGCCAAATCCAAATTTTGCCCATCTGACTGCTGTACCCCTTGGGGTCAAACCTCATGTCCTAGTCACTCACCTTTGCATCCCGAGAACCTGGCACAGAATGCATACTTAATAAATACCACCTGAGTAAATATAAGAAATGGAAGTTTAAAAATATATTCAAATAAAGTCCCATCAAAATTATCTAAGATGAGACTAGTAGATCCATGGAGAGCATCAGTTAGTGCAGAAGTATCCCAAATGACCCCCTTAACCTGCATCACGGTTTCAGCCAAAAAATACAAGGGGACTGCTGATCTGCTTATTGCTCGGAAGTGACTTTTGGGTGTTATCCACACAACAGTCATCAAATCAGTATCACAGCATGGTACTGCGACCCTAGGCAGTGGAAGAGACACTAAAGACATGCTGGCCAAATACTTCTGCTTTCCTTGACAGAAAACGGAAGGCAGACAACTATTCCTTCTGATTCCATGCCATAGTTGAGGGGGAATAACAAGTGTCAGGACCTGCGGGCCAGCAGGCCTGCTGCTGCTTGGCAAGCACTGCTACAGCACTGTGTGCTGATGGAAGAAACAAGATGCTACAAGGAGCATCTCGCAGACAAACAGAAGTGTGATAATGCTCGAAGAGAAATTCGGAGAAGGGAATGATGTTTCGCTTTGGGGGGCTTTGGGAGGCTTTATAAAGGATGTGACATTTCAGGCAGATCTTAAGGTTTGAATATAAATGCTCCTAGCAGAAAACTGGCTCAGGGAAGATACTTCAGGTCAACAGTGCTCAAAAGACGGATAGTCCTCTAAGGATTCAGAAAAACCTTTCCAGGGGGTCGACAAGGTCAAAGCTACTTTGATGATAACTGAGGTACTATGTTGCCTTTTTCACTATTGTGACGCTTGCACTGATGGATGGCACACGAAACTCCCGACGCCTCAGGACACATTAAGGTAGCGACGGCAATTGTACTAGTAGTTGTGCTCTTCAATGCCAAGCATGTACCAAATAAAAAAAAACCAAAATCCTCATTTACTTGATGAAGAGTAGAAATTATTAACTTTACTGAATCTTGACCCTGCAGAAGATGTCTTTTAAATATTCATTGTGAAGAAACTAAGCCTCCTGGGTGGCACAAATGGTGGAGCACACTACTTAACCTAAAGGTTGGTGGTCCAAATCCAGCCAGTGGCACTGCAAACCAAAGGTCTGATACTGTGCTTTGGTAAAGGTCACAGCCAAGAAAATGCTACGGAGCAGTTCTACTTGTAACACATGGGTCACCATGAGTTGGAATCAACATGACAGTAACAAATTTGTTTTGTTTTTGGTAATGAAACTGTACATGCACGTAAAACTCTTCTGCTGCACATTCAGTTATGATAGCCGTTCTGAGGAAAAGCATATTTGTGATGTTTGAGCTATGCTCTCTTTATGGAACACCATTTTCACTTGAAAGAATGACAAAGTTCAGGAATGCACAGTGCATCCCTATAGGGCATAGGAGAACTGTCCCATAGGGTTTCCATGGAGTGGCTGGTGGATTCAAACTACTGACTTTATGGTTAACACCTGTAGCTCTTAACCACTGGAGTAAATATTTGGAAGATCTATATGGAATTCACACACTGAATACTTTCCAAATGACTAACACGTGATATTACAAAATCATAGACACATAAAAGGCACACTAAAAGTACAAATGAGACAGACCAATGGATTATAATGTATCAGAGTATAAAAAAATTCACTGATCAAAGTTTTAGATTCTACATCACAACTACCACTTGCTGACTGTTGGTGTAGTATAAATGGAGCATTAATCAAAGGACACAATTATCTGAAAAGGTTATTAAAATATTCATTCCTTTTCTAAGCACAGATTCGTTAGAGGCTAACTTTTTTCCTCTTTTTCCACCAAAATAGCACACCACATCAGACTGCATGCAGAAGCAAATATGAGAATCCAGCTGTCTTCTATTAAGCAAGACATGAAAAAGATCTGCAAAAATGCAAAACTCTGCCATTTTTCTAATATATTTTGCTTTAATAAAGGTGCTTTTCATACAACCACAGTATTTAAATTAACACGTAATGGGTTTATTATTGCTATTTTGTATGACTCAATAAGTAGTTTTTAAATTCTCAACTTTAATTTCTGATATGGTATATAATTAACATAAACAAAGGCTCTTTGGGGTTTTTAATATCTTTTTCTTAGTTTAAAGGGCTTCTGAGACTAAACAGTTCGAGAACCACTGTTCCATTTACCGGAAATAGCTTATATAAAGTCAAAGTGCATGCAAGGGAAGTGAAGCAAGCTCCTGAAGTAGAAACAGGCAGGGGTTGCTCTGAGGAAGTGGTTTGGGATGACGGCCAGGTGAAAGGTAAAAACGGGACAGATTATAAAAGAAACTGTAAGCCTTACCAGAAAGTTTGAATGAAAAGTTTGACTGCTTTCAAACTTTTAGGACTATAACTCATGAACAGAAATACATTTTGCATCATGAAACAATACCTTAACACATTAATATTTATATATTTACTTTTGATGAAGCAAGTTTTATATACCAATACACTTAGAAAACACAATGTGCTGTTATGTTTTCCACTACCTCAATCAAAAACAGATTGCAATTCACTAATCTGCATTCACTACTAATTAACATCTTACAACTGGTGATGTATAATGTGCTGCTCTATGTAACAGTCAAGGGGCAGCAACTGTTTTACACAGAAAAGGGACATGATCACATCTCTGTTTCCAGAATCAAGAGTATAGTGTAGAGGGTGGAACATTCAGGATATTGTTGTTATTATCTAGCATCTTACCAAGAAAATGGTTGCAACATGTCCTGAGCAGAGAATGGATGAGGGGATTAACAGGCTTTAAGGACAAGTTGGGTGTAGTGCTTGTAATACACCAAGGACATATCCACAATGACTCTACGTTCATAATTTGGGAGAACTGTGTGGCTGCTGAGGCCACTAACTAAGGTAGAAGATGCAAGACAGCACCAGGTTTGCAGGACATTGAGGTAGGGGTGTAAACAAGCAAACTGAGTTTGGGTGAGATTTGGTGAGCTGGGTTTCAGAAGCTTGCAAGATACTCAAGCATAGGTCCCCAGTGAGGGCAGATAAACCTGATTCTACGAAAACAGAAAGAAATCAAGCTTTAAAACACTCAAATAACTGATGTTAGGTTGTGACACTGACATTTGGGGCACTGTGTTAGTCTTTCAAGTTCTGTATTCACACTCTTAGGTATGTTGTCTTTGAGCAAAAATAATACACTGTTTAAGTCGGTTTATGTGAAACGACTAAGGCCCTGTAAGACAGTCTTGTTAAAAACAACAGGGAAAAACATATACACCAACTTTAAGTTTGAAAACAAATTCATAAAGCTCACTATATTATGAGGGTTTCTCAACACAGCTCAATTACACAAAAGAAAGGCTGCACATATGGTCCTCGTCAAGTCACGCCGGAGCACGAGAGATGCTGCACACAACGAAGGAAATCTTTTCATGACTGCAAAACCTCGGCATGCAGAAGGATGTAAACACTTTGTGAGCTAGATGTAAGAGAGTACTCTATTCATTTTCAATTTGTTTTATTTTGCTTTTTGTACAGATACAAGGATAAAGGGAAAAAATGACCGTATCGTATGAATGGAGAAATACTAAATTCACAAGCATTTAAAATTTAGGGCAAAGCCATTAATCCAATTAGTTTCTTCCTAAACTTCTCATGTCACACTTACACACTTAAACGTGTGTTTAGTGCCAACAGAATTCTCTGTATAGTGCATTTTGCTGGAAATATCTCAAAAGCCCTTTTGAGCCTGAAAATGTCACATCTAGAAAACTGGAAATCAAGAATCACACTGGTTAAGTAACCTTGTAAACATAACACACTGGATTAATACCCAATTCAGTAATCAAATGAGAGTTGATTTATTACATCACACAGCCTGGTAACCAGGAATTGTACACATCTTACTTTGGTACTAAGCGCTAGACCACATTATTTATTTATTTATTCATTCATTTCTTTTTAGAAAATACTATTTTTAATAAAATAATGGGACTAAACTTCTTTGTTAACAAGATGTGGTAAATTCTCTTGTATTAAACAATGACAACAATACAGAAAACCTCAAAAAACACCCTGTGGCAGGGTATTAGAGAAGAAAGACAGATTAAAAATGTGATAAATACTTTGGGAAGTAACACAAGAGTCAGCCTCACAAAGGAAATCTGGTTGTTTACCATAATAATCACAAATCCCCAAACCAGAATTATTTAGTGTTAAACACATACGAATGTCTGGGATTAGATGCCACAGAAACAACTTACTGCGGCTGCTGCTCAAGTGTTGTTTCCTAATAACCTGCTTGGGCCGTCTGGTGACCAAAAAGCCACCCGCGACCCAGGCCTGTCATCACGATGTTTATGCTTCAGTTTTCGTGACCAAAAGTGCCTGAGTGCACCAATGAAATCCAGCGCTGAGTCTCAGCTGATACAGCACTTGAGGGCTCACAGTAATCTAAATACAGGGTCTGGAGAAGGCAGCTTGTGGCTCAGCCTTTGGGGAACATGAGGTACCTTAATTACGCAACAGCAGATAGCAGATCAGAGTAGAGATTAAAGAGATCTTCCAGCGCATCCTTTGTCCTGAGCCCAATACTTAATCATAGCCAAAGAGTATGCAGAACTTTAAATTACAAGTTTAACTTCCCGTTTTGTAACATTTAATGATCAGTTCATCCCAGCAGGCTGCAGGTTGCACGGTTATTGCGTCTACTCAGGTGTGTTCTGGTTTGTGCAACAGATAATTTCTAAAACTGTAAGGGCAGAGTGAATTATAGTTTTATAACTCTATTAATATTTCCTTCAATGACAAATGTCATCATTTTGGAGTAAATGCCTTAGGTCTTTTATTTTCCTCACTGTCAGTCAGTCTTCTCTCAAACAGTGAATGGTCATTCAACATTAAAATGTACCAGGTGACAAAACCAGTTACAAGGGCTTGGTAGATCAGTCTTCTGTAAAGTAAAAAAGTTTATGATGTAAATAATAAGCTCATTTCACTTCTTACAGTTGTGGTTTTCTTAGTTATATTTCTTACAACCCTGTGATATTTTGGAGATATGTAGTTCATTTCACTCAGTATTTATAGAAGTGTTTCAGGCTCTCTGCTAAATCTTAGAACAAGACACATATATAAAACGTTAATTATGGAAAAGTGTGAAATACGCCATATAAAAAGTAGATACGTGGTTCAGAGGTAGAATATTTGAAAGAGCAATTAACCAATTCCTTCAAAGACACAATCTACTAAATACTCACACAAGGAAAAACAGATACATATTAAAGAAACTGAATCAATAATTAATTGCCTTCTAAAAAATAAACTAGGCCCAGATGGTTTCACTGATAAATTCTACCACATTTAAGGAAGAAATGATGTCAGTTCTCTACAATGTCTTCCAGAAAATGGAAGCAGAGAGAACACTTCCTAACTTAATCTGTGAAGCCAGCATTCCTACAACAAAGCTGATAAATGCATTATTAAACAGAAAACAGTAACAACAAAAAAGACAATCTAATACCACTTGTGAACAAATATACAGTTTCTCAACAAAATATTACCTATAAAAAGAATTTGACACCACAGCCAAGTGGGATTTATTGCAGGTATGCAAGGCTCATTTAACATTAGAAATTTCAATTAATGTCCTACATCACAGCAACAGGTTAAAGAAGAAAAACAATATGACCGTACTAAATAGCTGCAGAAAAAGCATTTGGCAAAATGCAATACTTGTTCATGGCAAAAACTCCCAGAAAACTAAGAATAAAAAGGAACTCGACAAAAATTATCTACAAAATACCTATAGCTGACATCAGACTTACTTGGGGAGAAACTAAATGCTTTCCCTTTAAGATAAGGAACAAGGCAAGAATGCTCCCTCTCACCATCCCTTTTCAACATTATACTGGAAGTTCTAGCTAATAAAATATGACAGGAAAAAGAAATAAAAGGTATACAGATCGAGATGGCAGAAATAAAACTGTTTGCAAATTATACCATTATCTTTGCAGGAAATCCCAAAAGATTTGACAAAATAACTCCTGGAACTAATAAGCAATTATAGCTAGCTTTCAGGACAATATATAAAAGTCAAATGTTCAGGACAATATACAAAATTACAGCTAGGTTTCAGGATAATATATAAAAGTCAAAAGTTTTCATATATATTAGTAATGAAAATTTGGAATTTGAAATGAAAAGCATGCCACTATTCATATTAGCACCAAACATTAAAAATACTAAGATCTAAACTAACAAACTGTACACAAGATCTACACGAGGAAAATGACAAAAGTAGGATTAAAAGAATCAAAGAAGATCTAAATAAACAGAAATATCCCATACTAATGGATGGGTAGACTCAGTATTGCTAAGATGTCAGTTCTTCCAATTTGATTTATAGATTCGCACAAGCCCAGTGAAAATCCTAGCAAGTTGATCTGAGATTAGCACCAAAACTGATTCTAAAGTTTATATGGAAAGTCTCAAGGCCCCAAATAGCCACCATAATACTGAAGAAAAATAGATGGAGCACACTGACACCGCCTGACTTCAAGACTTATTATCAAGCTACAGTGATCAAGGCAGAGTGGGACTGGTTAAAAGGCAAATATTTATAGAACAGAATACAGTACAGAAATGTTAACTGTGTGCTGTTGAGCTGATTCTGGCTCACAGCAACCCACAGGGCAAAACAGAACTGCCCTATAGTGTTTCCAAAGCTGTAAATCCGTACAGAAGCAAACTGCCATGTCTTTTTCCCACTGAGCACCTAGTGGGTTCGAACTGCCAAACTTTCACTTAGCAGCCGAGTACTTAAGCCCCACACGACCACGGCTCCAGAGTCCTGATATAGATCCACATAAATACAATCCACTAATCTTTGACAAAGGAGCAGACACAGCTCAACAGGGAACAGATGCTCTTTTCAACAAACTATTCTGGAACAACTGGACATCCACATCCAAAAAAAAAAAGAGAATCTAGGCACAGACTTTACACTTTGGAGAAAATTAATTCAAAATGAATCACAGAATCATAGACACAAAACTACAGAATCTCCATACCCGGTGACTTTGGGTTTGGGGGATGTCTTTTTAGATACAACACTAAAAAAAAATGAAGCATTACAGAAAAACTTGATATGCCAGACTTCATTTAAAAAAAAAAAAGAAAAAACTTCTGCTCTGTGAAAGGTGATGTTAACAAAATGAAACGAAAAGTGACAGATAGGGAGAAAATATTTGCAAACACATATCTGATAAAGAACTTGTATCCAAGATACTCAAAGGACTCTTAAAACTTACCAATAAGGCATACAAGCAACCCAATTAAAGTGGGCAAAAGATCTGAACAGACACCATAGCAAAGAAGATAATCAGACAGAAAACAAGCATGTGAAAAGATGCTCAACTTCGTAAGTCATTAGGGAACCGCCAATCAAAACAATAATAAGGTACCAAGTGGCTAAAATTCAGAATGCTGGCAATACCAAATGCTAACAAGGATATTCGGCAAAAGGAACTCTCATTTACTGCTGAGGGGAACAGAAAATGCACTTCAGGAGTCAGTCT
Organism: Heterohyrax brucei; assembly: GCA_028571685.1. Taxonomy (NCBI): domain Eukaryota; kingdom Metazoa; phylum Chordata; class Mammalia; order Hyracoidea; family Procaviidae; genus Heterohyrax; species Heterohyrax brucei. The sequence continues at coordinate 205,091,493 of CM053140.1, forward strand.
GGAAGTTTCTTACAAGCTCAGCATAGTTGTACCATCACAGCCTGTAATAAGCCCTTGTACATTTGTCTAAGTCAGGTGAAAAAGCTCACATTTACGCAAAAACCTGCATGCACAGCATGTTTGTAACAGCTTTATACACAACTGCCCCAAACTAGAGACAATCAAGAAGCTCTTCAATAGCAGAATGGATAAACTGGCACATCCATGAAATGGAATACTATTCAGCAATAAAAAGAAATAAGCTATCAAACTACAAAAGATACAGAGGAACCTTAACAGAAAAGGAAGCCTGGTGATGCAGTGATTAAGGGCTGGAGTGTTCACTGAAAGGCTGCAGGTCTGAACCCACTAAGCTCCTTGTGAGAAAGATGTGGTAATTGGCCCCAGAATTGTAAGGATGAAAGCCCTGGAAACTCTATGGGGTCCTCCTGTGGCTAAGAGCTCAGCTGCCAACCCCAAAGTTAGCAGTTTAAACCCACCAGCTGCTCCTTGGAAACCCTGTGGGACAGCTCTACTCAGTCCTACAGAATGGCTACGAGTTAGAATGGATTTGACAGCAATTTGTTTTTCTTTTTTTGGTGTAGGGTTACTATGAGTCAGAATTGACTCAATGACAGTGAAAGAAAATTTGAAAAGGCTACAAACCCTGTAATTCCAAATATATGACATTCTGGACAAGGTAAAGCTGTAGTGACTGTGGAAAGGTCTGTGGTTGTCAGAGATTTAGAGCTGAGAGGTAAGAAAGATGAATGGGTAAAGCACCAGGGATTTTTAAGGTGGTGAAACTATGCTGAAGGCTATCACAATGGTGGATATAAGACACTATGCATTTGTCAAAACCCACAGAACTGTACAACATAAAGAATGAACTGACATACAATATGAGCTTTACTTAATACGTCAATATCAGTTCATCGGTTATAGCATATGTACAACATTAATGCAGGATGTTAAAAATACAGAGGGCTCTGAGAGGGCACAGGGATATAAGAGAACTATTTGTACTATCCATTCAATTTTTCTGTAAACCTAAAACTGCTCTAAAAATAAAGCCTATAAGTTTTTTGAAAAAGTAGATGCACAGTTCAGAAGCAGAACATTTAAAACAGATTAACTCTTGTGAGAAGAGGAAAAGTGAGTTCAAGAACTCAGTGACAATAGCAAAGACTTCCGGAAGAAGCTTTGAAAGGTGAATTGGAGTTTGGTTATTCATGTGATAAAGGATATTCCATACTGACAGAATAAGAAATTCAGCTCTAAAGTTGAGTCGATAGTTCTACATTTACAATACATTAGAAAAGGAATTATTCTACAGAGGAGTGTGGAGACATAATGAGAAGCACACCCACTTTACAGATAAGAATCCTGTTTCACTAGTGACACCACTTTCAGTGTCTAACAGGCAGACGACCTTCCAGACGACCGGTGTTTTCAGTTCCCCTCCATCTTTCATCAGATGAGTAACTCCCGGGAAGCTGTTTAACCCACTTGTGTGTCAGTCTACTCATGTGTGAGATAATATTTTTGCTTCAAAACGTAATGGCTAGTTTACTTGTGTAATATGCTGAAACCAGTGCCCGGCCCATGGTCAGCACCATGGAAGCGTGAGACACTATCAGTATCATTATTGCTATTATTAATTGCTAACTGTGACTTGGAGCAAGTCATTTTACCTTCCTGAGCTTCAGTTTGGGTAACTGTCATATACTATGATAAAGCATCTGCCTTGAGGAGTTGAGGTAGAAATTAGTGAACAAGACCAACCATCAACAGTAACTGCTATTCTGGATATTATACTATACTATAATAATGTATACTGGCGCTGCTACCTGTGATAGCATTTAACCTTCCTGGCCTTTAATTCAGTTTCCTCAGGTCTCCAAAGGGTTGTAAAGAGGGACCAAAAAATGGATAGATTTTTTTTTTTTGAAGTATACAAAGAGACAAGATAAAGCCATAATATTTGGAGAAAGAAAGTGAATTTGCCTATTTAATCATATAGCACAAATAAATTTTAAACTGTTTGAATAAAGTTCCAGGTAACCTAAATCAAAATTATTTCCTAGGGTCCAGAATCATACCTGTTACAAGGAAATGGGAGAACTGAAGAGCAGTGCAGTAGCCATAGAAAAACAAAACTTGGTATAACCTGAGTTTTGTTCTATGGAAAGAAAAGGGAAGAAGGAGAAATGGTCTTCCAGAAATGCCTGCTAAAAGATGCCTGATGAAAACTGTTGTTGTGGGACAAGAAGATACATGCAAACCTAAAAATGAGTAAGAACCTAAAACCAAGCAACCCACAAGGGGTCTGATATACAAGCTTACAACAATTAAGTTTGTAAACTTGCCACCGTGTGCTTACGCTGGCAGCACTGTAAACAACTATATAAAGTTTCATAATCTTGGTATATCCACGTCTCACAGCTGTGTTCATGTTGACATGTGGCGGTGTCTTGCTGAGTGGCATTCATTATCACTGCTGCGTGTATTGTGTACCGTTATAAGAATGTGGGAGCTTGAATTAGAGCAATGAGCAAACATTCAATTTCTTGTTAAACTTGGCAAGAGTGGAAGTGAAATCAAGGACATGTTACGTCAGCCCAAGTCTGCCGGGATAATGCCGTGTAGAAAATGGCAGTGTATAAATGGTTTAAACCTTTTTCTGAGGGAAGAGAAAGTGTCACTGGTCAAGAGAGGTCCGGGTGGCCAGTAACGAGCATCACTGACGAAAACATTGTAATAATTAGTTGAATTTTTAGCTGACTGTGAGAAGCACAGCAGACCAAGTAAACATCACTAGAGAAACAGTAGGGGAAATCTTAACTGAAAATCCTGGCATGAGAAAGGTCTGTGCAAAACTGGTCCTGAACGAGCTCACTGATAAACAAAAGCAAAAGAGAATCAAAGTTTGCCAAGACCTTTGGGAGAGGTGGGATGATGTTTGGGGTCGTGTTATCACCAGTGTTGAAACATGGGTGTACCGTTACGAACCTGAAACAAAGTGTCAAAGTGCACAATGGAAGTCAGACAATTCTCCATGACCAAAATAGGTCTGTCAGTTCAAATCAAGACTCACAACGATGTTGCTAATTTTTTTTTTTTTTTTTAATATCAGAGGGGTTATTCATTATGAATTTGTACCCAGTGGATAGTTAACCAAGTTTACAATTTGAAGTGCTGAAACGGCTGTGTGTACTGTACGGCAAGACCCTCCCTATTCACCTCATCTGGCCCCCAATGACTTTTTCTTTACCCAAAGGTAAAGGAAATATTGAAAGGAAGACATTTGGATGACATTCAGAACATTAAGGGTAATACGATGACTGCTCTGATGGCCATTCCAGAGAGTTCCAAAATAGCTTTAAAGGGTAGATGAGGCACTGGCATCAGTGCATAGCTTCCCAAGGGGAGTACTCCAAAGGTGACCACAGTGATCCTCAGCAGTGAGGCATGTAGCACTTTTTCTAGGATGAGCTCACAAACTTACTTGTCAGGCCTCATCTGTCCAGCCATTTACTAAGGACCCCTGAGCATAGAGCTTACCATAGTAAAAGAAATGAAGAGAAAAATATGACATCCTATCTATTCCCAAGGAATTATATGATCTTATTAGACAAATCAAATCTACACATTGGAAAAAAAAATTTTAGGGGTGAAGCACACCTGGCAATTACAGTAGTTACTTAGAGGGATGGAGGAAGAAGGGTGCTGTAGAGAGTTGTGGAGGGGATCTTGACTATGATTGTTTGTGGGGGGGATGTTGATGCTATGACGCTAAGGCTTTATTACAGTGGGGACTTATTTCTACTACGTGTATATTTAAAATGCCCCACAGTAAAAATTAATTTAAAATAAGCAGAAAGATAATAATGACTGTCATAGGGTTCATACAACATGTAGGTGGCCACCCTGGGAGAGGGCCACCTGAGTCTGCTGTAGGGAAAGCAGGCAGGAGGAGAATGGAATTAGCTGTCATGCCAGGAGGATTCTGATGCAGAGAAAGGAAGCAAAGGCAACATGTTCAAACTTGAGATCAGACCGCAGAGAGAACAGTGATACGAAGTTGCTATGTCCCCTGGGGGTGGGGTGATGCTCTGACACTGGAAAGGAGAAGGACAGGTAGGCAAGACATGAGGGCAGTTTTCTAAAGTAAGTTTCTCTCGATCTTAGGGTACTTGGCTGACAGAAGTAGCTCCTCATCTAGTGAAGACAGCCAGGATTGGAAAGCTTCAGAGTTTCTAGAAATAAACCCTACAGAGCTAGGGAATGAACCTCAGGGCTGTGAAGCTTTGGAAATCATGTGTAATACTTTGAAAATGTGTATAATACTCCAAGGAAAGGGCCCGTGACTCTTACCATGTTCTAACATGGGTAAATGGGCCCCCAAACTCTAAGAACTGATTCTAAGATGGCAAAGACTGGTCCAAACACTTTTATCAAGGACAGATTCTGACTCCTTCAGCTGGGTGGACCATCACTACAGGGTAAGAAGCTCCTTGAAGAAACAGGAGGTAACTATCCTCATATCAGAAAAGGCAGACAGCTGTATCCTGGACCTCCCAGGGATGGCCTACACGCCTGTTATAATTCCATGTCATCTTCAAAAGGTGGACAGGCACTGGCCTAAATCATTTGCCAGTAATAAGAAGAAAATTTGTGGTTTTACCTGCAGTTGGTACCACCTTAAGAGAACAGAAACCGTACTTTATCATAGCAAAATTCATGAAAAATCCAACACAAGGTCAGTGACAGGGTCCACGGTCCCTAACTTCTGCTCATCTCTTAGGTCATGCTGTCTTTCTGGTTTATACCTCTATATTTCTTGGAATCTGTAACCGACATTTAACTCTTACACATGTTGCATTTTAAGGTAAACTTGCTTGTAAGTAACAATAACTTCAAAAGTCTATAGTCTTTACTCCTTTCTGCATCGTAAGAGCCCAAAAGACATTTTGTAGGCTCCCACACTGGAATTTCTTCCCAGAAAGTGAGTTAAAATATTTCTGTTTCTTCCCATTTCTGCTGTGATTTCTGATTAACACCTTTTAGATTTCTTGCTTCTCACATTTTTGCCCCTTTTCCTTACAAATGAGTTTCATTAAACAGAAGACAACTATAAAATGACATAAAATTCAACAACCGTTTGCAATAAAACTACTTAAAACCAAAGCACGGTTTTTTAGTTGAGGATGTGCCAAATTCCTTAGAAAGAAAAAAAACAAAATATAACTTATTAGATGTTTCTACAAGTTTATTATGACTGTGGAACTAATGAGCAAACCCTTCTACATAATTTTATTTCAATTTCCAAACCTTTATTAATTTGATTAAATATTTTGTAGCCTGTAACTACGAAGTTGTGTTTGCAATGCATTTGCAACAGAATCTCACAAAATGTCTGAACAATTACAAAATTCTGAAAGAATGATTCCTAAGTGCCTAAGTGCACAAACACATTAAAATTCAGGCCAGGTTGCTATATAATTTGGAATAGTGTGACCGTGCGTGTGTCCCTTAGAGACCCTTTGGAATTTGGCTCCTATTTCAGCCTTTCCCCTGCCAAGCATATAGAATGAATTAGATGAAGCCCTGTTACAGCACACTCCACCCACAATGGTGTCCAAGAGAGCTGGATGTCTTACACAGAGAGCTGAACCTTAATGTGAAAATGGTTGTTCTCAAAATTAAGTTTCACTTCCCTATTTCACGTACTCACCCCTTCTTCTCTTCACTCCAAATTTACTTCCCAGTGTGAGAATAAAATTGGCGCAAATGTAAACAGGAAGCTTAAAGTAAACAGTCTAAACGCATATTTGTAGTCTGTAATTTCAGGTATTCACACGCTAACAAGGCCTTTTGATCATACTGCTGATGGAGGCCATCAGGCATTTCCTTCAATTTTTAGCTGTTTTCCCAGAGTGCACTGGAGCCCTGAGGCAGAGCCCAACTTGCTTTGTCTGAGAACTCCATGTGTATCGCTAAGTTCTCCAGCCTCCATTTTATGCTCTTTCCCATTTTTTACCATTTCTGTTTTTAATCCAGTAAAAACAAAACATCAAAAACCAAACTGCTTGCCATTGAGTTGATTCCAACTCATAGCAACCCTATAAGACAGAGTAGAACTGCCCCAAGGGTTTCCATAGGGCAGATAGTGGATTGAAATTGCTGACCTTTCTGTTAGTAACTGCAGCTCTTAACCACTGTGCCACCAGGGCTCCTGGATTCCAGTAGTAATGGATTAATGACGTGAAATATTAACACACCTTCCAACTCAGAGATTGTCATGACATTGCTGCTCTATGGCTGCTAAAAATATAACCTCTTTTCTCTGATCTTAAGAATCATATATATACATGTATATGTGTGTGTGTGTGTGTGTGTGTGTATATGTGTGTATATATATATATATATATATATATATATAGGGTCGCCATGAGTTGGATCCAACTCAATGGCACTTGGCTTGGCAAGGTCTAACAATTAAGTCTGTGAACTTAATTGTTCTAAGTGCTACATACCTCATTGCTGAATATTACTACAGTCACCTTCAACATACTCCCCTTAGGAAGCTATGCACTGATGCCAGCACCTAGTCCACCTTTCAAAGCAATTTGGGGACTCTTTCTGTAATGGCCATTTTGCATTGTGGCAAGTTTGAGAACTTAACTGTATAGTTATTTGTGAGGGAGTTTTTAGCCAGTAAACAAATAAATGTATTGGAACACCCTCTCTACTCAGATAATCTGGCTCCCGGTGATTTCTTTTCTTTACCCAAAGATAAAGGAAATATTGAAAGGAAGACATTTGGATGACATTCAGGACATCAATGATAACATAATGACAGTTCTCATGGCCATTCCAGAGAAAGAATTCCAAAATTATTTCGAAGGGTGGACTAGGCATGGGCATTGGTACACAGTTTCCCAATATGAGTACTTCAAACATAGCCATAGTGATATTCAGCAATGAAGTATGTAGCACTTTTTCTAATGTAAGTTCAATAACTTAATTGCCAGTCCTTGTATGTATCTCCAAGCTGCAGAATAAATCCATGCAAGATTTACTTATGTTTCTTTCTCATTAAGTGACTATGAGCTCCTAGAGGCCAAAATTAACTGTGCATTCCCAGAATGCAAAATTAACTGTGCGTGTTCCAGAACACTCTGCATTCCAGGCAATATATGAGTCTCTCTGGATTCAGCAATGAACAACAGAGATACAGCTACTGGCCTTCTGCGTCTTACATTAGGGAGTACATGCACAAATGAGTAACACACTCATAAATTAGAAGAGGTCCTGGTTGCACAATGTTTAAGCATTCAACCGTTAACCAAAAGGTTGACGACCTGTATCCACCAAATGGTTCCACAGGGGAAAGACCTGCTAGAGATCTGCTCCCATAAAGATTACAACCTAGAAAACTCTGTTTCCACTCTGTCATATGGGTCACTATGAGTCAGAATCCACTTCATGGCACCGAGCAACAACAAAAACAATGATCAATTACAAGTATTCCATGAGAAAAAAAGAGCATGCCATGAGATACAATGACAAGGGAAGGCTGTTTAAACTTGAAGGGAAAGTGAGAGAAGGCATCTCTGAAAGAGTCACCTTTATGTTGACTTTTAACACTTTAAGAATTGAGGCAGGTGGAAGGAACAGCTTTCCTGGCAAATGGACTAACATGTTTGAGGGTCCTAAAGTAGGAAAGCACTTCGGCTCTAACAGAGCTGGTGTGGACACAATGCACTCCCTTAATGTGTATGTACATGAAGGGTGGGTATGCTGGCGTAAGGACAACGCAAAAAGGCAGGACAAGGCCAGGTTGTGGGGTCACATGAGTGGCTCTATACTGAATCCTAAGGGCAACCATGGCTACTGGCAGGTTTCCAGCAGAATAACAAGATTTGATTTATGCTTTTTAAAAGATCACTCCAGAAATTACATGTAAGAAAGCAGAAGGAAAGAATGGGGGCAGGAGACAGTGAGAGAATAATTGCAGTAGTCTAGATGAGCAGGAATGATGGAGTAAACAAGTCTACTGAACAGAACAAGAAAGCAGGCTTAGAGAAGCAAAACAATTAATCAGAGGTGAGAGGATTACTAAGTGCGTGAGTCAAGAACACAGATTTTTTAGTTATTGTGGTGGCTGTTTCACTGTTGTTTATAGAGCATACTTTAGGAATTTCCATTATATTTCTGATTCTTTAGTGAGAAAGTGTTTAAATGCATCTACCAAATAACTAGCCATAATTTTAAGCAAATGATGCTTTGCTGTTCTAAGAAATGAAAGATTTTATCATCTACCAGACTGAGCCAAAATCTGTTAAAAATAAAGTTCGCAACATTTCACTGCATTTAGATTTTGAAGACCAGAATCACTGTACATTCCTAAAACTTCCAGAAAAATAATTCAACAGTATTCATTTATCAAGTCTTAAGTCCAACATCAAAATTTAATATACATTAATTTACTTGTTTCTTTTTTAAATTTCAGATAATATAGACTATTTTTAACATCACAAAATTATATATCCATGGGGTATATAATGCCAGTATATTTAGTTTTCCCAGAAATTATTTGAGTTTGAAACAAAAGTCAGATAGCAAACATGTTTCCACTGAGTAGGATGTAGAGACAATACGGAGAATAGGCACGGTGTAGAGATGGAGCCACCTGTGCACACATACTTAAGCAAGTGATCTTCCATCCCTGTCCCTCCATCATCCATCACTTCCCCCAAACACTCAGCATCAGGAACAAGATAATGCCTTCACCTACCCGGTTCCCTCTGGGAAAGGAACTGAGAAAATGGACTGATTCCTGTTTTCATGGAAATTATTTCCTGTCATTATGATATTAAAATTAGGCTGTAAATTACATAACTATCTACAAAATTGGAATACTAGATAATCAACATGCATTCTGAAAATGAAGCACTAATACTGCTCTAATAGTGAAATTTTATGACAGAAATCCATCATCAACTGAAGAAGCATTGAGAATTAAGGTCCTAAATCCAGCAGTGGGTTTGGAATCCTACCTAAAATGGGATAAAGGTTTTGGGATTCAAAATGTCTTACTCTTATTTTTACTTCTTAAATAAAATAGAACTCCAATCTACAGCTTCTGTGCCTAATGAGGTTCATATTCTCATTTCAAGGGAAAGTCTCTAAAGACTGCCCATACTGGATAGCGGGACAGGCACACAGGGCAGAAGGCCTCATATACTCTACTAATGAGTATTTATAAGCAGGCTCATTACAACTTAACCACATCTTTAGTCTCATTCTTACACAGAGACAAAAGAAAAGCAAGTCCGTAAGAAAGCCATTTCATTACAAATTAGTTCATTTTATTGTTGGATTTGGTTATCTTCTTTTTGACGAACTATTTCCTGCAATTTAAGGGAACAAATATGTCATGTTACTCCACTGTTGCTCCTCATGGGGTCACCGTAGTCAGAACTGACTTCATGCAACTTGTGTGTGGAAGGCGCTGGTGGCGGTGATCCTGGTGGCGGTAATACCAGCGGCAGCTATCATTTAAGATACATATCGTGGTTGGAAACCAACTTGCAAAAGTTCTTGTTGGGAGCAATTCTGTCCTCTAATTTCTTACATCCCAACAATGTCAGGTTCTAAATTAATTTCACGGAGACAAAGTCAATATTATTACTCCAATTCTAATGCCTTACCCAGGGAGTTAAACATTACGAATGTTTAGATGCTTGTAGGATCTCTAGGAGTTGGAGCTGACTCAACAGCAATGGGGAAACCCTTTTCTTTGCACTAGCTTCCCTGCCTGGTCTTGAACTTCTGAAAAAAAAGTTCACAAATACTCTTATACTGCCTCTTAGACAGACTTTACTTCCCATCTTAAAGACCTTCTCCACAGCAGAAAATTTAATGTTGCTCAATTCTAACAGAAAAAAGTTCTAGTTCATGACAACCAGTAACTCAGGAAAATCAACAATCATTCCTGAAAAGTCTTGCATATCATCTTCAAATGAAATGCATAATGTTCTGGCAACACCCACTGATAACAGCTATAAGGCAGAGTGATTCTTCAGTGCTTAAAAGGTTAATTAAAAAACAAAAACACAGAAAACATACACAGTTGTGATTGGCCTAGCTTTGCTATTTGGTTTCAGTCACACAAGATGAATTCTTTCAAATAGGCTTAGTTTATTTTTGAGGAAAAAAAAATCTTGTCTTCAGACAGGATGTGGAGGAGGAGCTAAGGGGTGATGTTTTACACATGCACATCTGGACACAGTCCAATTATTGCCCTTAAACATTCCCCCAGTTGTTTTCATTTTGCTCCATGCTTTGGCATTCATAAATTTGTGAGATTAATTATATGTCAGCAGTCTGCAGGCCTGGAGCTGGGCATTGCTTTAATAGCAATACCACTACAAGACAACCCTGTGGAGAAATACATCCATATTTTTTAAAAGGAAAGCACAGCTACATATTTCATTTCTGTTTAATATTGTGGCACTGACATTGTACATAAAGAAGGTAGTGTAATCTTTCAGAAAGTTGCCCTCTAGAAAGATTTATATAAACTCAAATGTTTTTAAGCTTAAGAAAGGACCCATAAAGAGGTACACTGGAGCATTGGAGGCTGGGCATTTGTGCTCCCTGCTTTCATCTGATCATCTTGGGGGAGTGTCAACAGAATGCCTTTCTTGCCAACAATTAAACTCATCTTTGCCACACACACAAAAAACAACTTGTCTTAGGGATGGTGGAAAAGCATCTTTGTTTTAAACTAGATTTTGAGAGCTCTCATATGCTTTGAAAACTACCATATGAAAAGGGAAACTTAAAATCACTTTCCCTGATGTTTGAACCAAACAATCTAGATTATGAGCTCACTGAAGGCAGTACTTTGTTCCCCAGAGCCAGCACGTGTAAGTGCTCAGTAAATGCTAGTTCATAACGAGATGTTTTTAAAGTGTTGGTAACCAAAAAATCATTGAAGACGGTGGAGTAGTGAAATGCTTCATAGCATTCCTGTTACAACAAAGGCCCAGTGAATCAAATGAAGTGGATATAGATGAAAACTCAGGAATAGTAAGCATCAAAGACAAAACCAGGGAATCAGACAGAGCATCAAGGGGAAGGAGAGACAACACAAAAACAGCAGAAATGGAGAATTTTGGATTGTTGGCATCCTACTCCTGATGAGCATGGAAATATTGAAATAAAGCAAGCAGCATTCCCAACCAAAACCCCTACCATCTGGTGTAGCCTAACAGCAGCACCTTTACACACACATCCAGAGCAAGACAGGAATTTCTTCCATCTATGAAACTAAGTGGATGCACCCCACCCACAGCACCGAACCCAGCTCCCCCTGTCGAAGGCATGTGGGCCCGCGACGCACCTGTTCTTGGCCATCATCCTACCTACTGGGTAGCTGCAGTCCAGTAGCTCCCACCACTGTCCTGCCCCTTAAGCTAGGAGCCCATGATCAGGAGGTACCTGACCCTTTGTTCAGTCACTGTCACTGAGAGCCCACAGTTCAGTACATTCCTACCTTTCCCTTCAGTCACAAGCTAGCCAAGCTTTCAATGCATGGTTATACTGAGACAAAGCAAGGAGCATTCCTAGCTAAAACTCCTACTGTCTGGTGCAGCCAACCAGAAGTGATTCTGGACTCATGGCCAGAGCCAGGCAATGGTGCACCCTGCTTTGCAGAAGTCGAGTGCATGTACATCACTTGACCACACTCATCCTAGCCCTTGATGCTGGAGGTTCACAGGCTCATGGGACACCCTCAGTTTCCTTCCCATTCTACCTCGCCACTCACAAGGGCAGTTTGGCAGCACTCACTATCACCCTGCTACCTCCCTAAGCCAGGAACCCACAGTTTGGAGATGTACACCCCTTTACTTAACTACCTACACCAGTCTACACTCTGGCAGCCTGCGTGGTAACCCTGCTAGCTGACTCTGCAAACAGCAGAGATACTAAAACAAAGCAAACAGCATTGCCAGTAAAAATGCCATAACCTGGCATAGCCAAGCAGGAATAGCACTGCACTCATAACCAGAGCTGGATAAGAGTACTTCTTGCTCTACTCGCACCTACCATTGCCCTGTTACATGAACCTGTACAATATAGCTATATTGAGACAATGCTTGCAGCATTTCCACCTGAATCTCCATTAGCTGATGCAGTCAAGTAAGAGTGAATATGCCTTCTGGCCAGAGCCAAACACTTGTGCCAAAATCTCAAGCACAGGCAGTACTGCCAACTCACTATAGCTACTTATTCTGGGGTCTGAAGATTGGCTGCATAATCTCCCTGACATCACAGTCTGGTAGACAGAGGCACATCCTGCAACTAGGCTCTCATAGACAGGCAACAACCTCCCTGCTTTATCCCGTGCATCACCCCCTCTGACAGCTGGAGACTGGTGCCTGCTCCAAACACTCCCATATAGCCCTTCCTACCTGTGAGTGTCAGTGAGTTTCCACACAACACACCTGGTGATAGACAACCTGGGCACCCTTGGCTCTGATCACCAGAGAGAAAGCAAAGCACATATGCAGTATCCAACTCAGTAACCATGGAGAATGCCCCCTGCACCTACAGGCCAGTAACCAGCTGGACAGACACACCACTTTACCAGAAATGGCACTTACATTCTCAGTGACCCTGCAAGACCAACATAAAGAGATCTGCACTCACACACTTAGTAGCTGCTCCACCTACCTGGAGACTGGAAGCAAAAAGCTTCAAAATGGCTAGCTAAGTGAAAAGAACAGTATACATACACAGCCTACCCAGATATATGAAAACATAATAATACCAACCAAATAATCAAGAACATAGAATACAAACATACAATAAATAAATAAATATTTTAATCTCTTGATGTCTCAGAGAAAAGATACTATAATATAAAGCCATACAAGGAAGCATGACAGGATGGTATAGGCAAGTGATCTAGAATAAGAAAAAGCAACAGAAAGATGAAATAAAGAATTCAAAAGACTAAATATACAAGACTCTCCAAGCAATCAAATAAAACAGACAAAAGCAAATTAAAAACAGACAAAATGAAGGGGGGGAGAAAAGAGCAGATGAAATCAAGGGAAGCACAAACCAAAAGAATAATTCAAGAAAATAATACAAGAATAAAACAATGTAATAGGCAACTAGAAACCTTACAAAAATATCAACTACAAATCCAAAAGATTAGCAACAGAATCTCAGAAATATACAACTCAACAGAACAATATAGGAACAGAACTGAAAGTAGACAGGATTAGCAAAAATGAAGAGAAATACTTTTATAGCAATTTGAGAAAAAAAAAAATCAGTAAAAAGAAAGTTATTCAACCAAGAAGCTCAATGAACCCTTGCAGCATAGACCTGAAAACTAAGTCACCAAGATATACCACAACCAAACCTGTCAAAACCAAAGAGAAGGAAAGAATCCTCAGAGTAATTAGAGAACAAATGAAAAGTCACCTACAAATGAGAACTATTAAGAGTAAGCTTTGATTACTCAGCAGAAACCATGTAGGCAAGAAAGCAATGGGATGACATATATAAAACTTTGAAGGAAAAAATTTGCCATCCAAGAATTATATAGCCAGTAAAATTGTATCTCAAATATTATGGCAAAATTATAACATTTCCAGACAAACATAAGATTTGTAAAAAACAGACCAAATTCAGAAGAAGCATTAAAGGGAGTCCTTTGGATAGAGAATGAACATTAGGCAGCATTCTGAGATTCAGACCCAGGAAAGATCAGCCAGACACCAACCCAGATAGAGAATACTTAAAAATAAAACAAAGCTAAAAGACTGAAAACAGGGAACCAGATACATCAATATGTAAATGAGAACAATGTTAAAAAAAAATAAAAGAGGGAATAAACAATATAGTTACAGAACTTTCTTCTGGAGAGAAAGTCAATATGATATCAAGAAATAAAAGACCATTTTAAAATTAGAAACATAAAGGTAAATTTCAAGGTAACCACAAAGAAAGTTAACAACCTGATCATTAATGTTGTGTGTCAATTTGGCTGGGCCAAGATTCTCAGCGTTTCAGCAGCTATGTTAAAGCTTGGCAGTCATATCACGATGAGATCACTTCCATGATGAGATTTGATCCAACGTGATTATCTCCATGATGGGATTTGTTGTGAGTAGCCCATCAGTTAAGAAGGAGTTTCTTTGGGGGGTGTGGCTTGCACTGACTATAGGTGGACTCTCTGACAAGGTTCACAGGCTTTTGCTTGCTCTAGATGCTGTAGCTGGCTCATGTTTGTTTTACCTCTGGTTCTTTGGACTTGAGCAAGCAGCTTACCTGTCATTTTGCCTGTCAACCTTAGAACTTGCTGATCTTCACAGCCTGTGAACCAGAGTCTTACTGCCTGATCTGCCAAACTTGGGTTTGCCAGCTTCTTTAGCTACATCAATCACAAGAAGCCTGTATCCTAACCTATGGACTTGGGAGAGTACAGCCTCTACAACCACATAAACTGTTTCCTTAATACAATCTCTCTCTCTCTATACGTTTGTATGCTTTACTAGTTTTGCTTCTGTAGAGAACCCAAATACACAAACTTACCCATAAAAAAGAAAAAGAAAAACATGCAGACTCACTAAACACAACACCAGATATAACAAAATAAATTAAAGCAACATCCACAAAAAAACCTCAGCATAGAAAATTAAGAAGCACAAAGAAAGTATCAACACGAGACACACCATAGACATGATGACATAAACAAACTAAAAGTCAAAGGATAAATATATATAGCATGCAAACAATGAATGAAAAGTAGCAGGGGTGGCAATGTTAATCTTTGGTTGTCTCTGAGGGAGTTTTTAGCCAGTAAACAAATAACTATATGGAACACCCTCCCTACTTACCTGATCTGGCCCCCAGTGACTTTTTTCTTTATCCAAAGATAAAGGAAACATTCAAAGGAAGACATTTGGATGACATTCAGGACATCAAGGGTAACACGATGACAGCTCTGATGGCCATTCCAAAAAAACAGTTCCAAAATTGCTTTGAAGGGTAGACTAGACACTGGCCTCAGTGCATAGCTTCCCAAAGCGGGGTACTTCACAGGTGACCATACTGATATTCAGCAATGAGGTATGTAGTACTTTTCCTGGGATGAGTTCACAAACTTAATTGTAAGACTAAATGTAAGCAATGCTTACATATCAATATAGACAATGCAGCTCACAAAGGCCATAGTCAAGGTGACTTCTAGGCTCTAAGGTTACAGACCATAGACTAGGTGACATCTATGTCAACTGGCATAACACAGTGCAAAAAGACGAAGTTCTGCACCTGACTTTGGTGAGCAGCATCTGGGATCATAAGGCGTGTGAACTGTCATCTAAGATACAACTTCTGGTCTTTTACCATCTGGAGCAAAATGAAATCAAGAAAATCCAAGACCCAGAGGAGCAGTTATAGCTCAAAGGACTAACGTATCGCACGAACCACAACCTACACAAGCCTGAGGCCAGTAGAACTAGATGGTATCTGACTACCACTGACTGGGATTCACAATAGAGTGTCCCAGACAAAGCAGGTGAAAAACTGCAGAACACTATATCAAATTCATAAAAAAGACCAGACTTACCAGTCCGATAAGAGACTAGTGGAGTCCCTGATACTAGGGCCTCAGACACCTTTCTGAACAGAAACTGAACCCATCACTGGCAGCTCCTCAATTATAAGGCAGCATGGGCCAAAAAGCAGAGGTGAGAAGGCAGGAAGGGGTAGTTACTCAGGATGAGGATACGGGGACCTGGGATGGAAGCGGGGGCAGAGGAAGCATGCTGCAGGGACGGGGCCAAAGTCACGGAACACTTAGTGTACGAGCTACCAGATGCGAAGTCAATTTGCTAGTTAAGCAGTCACCTTATGCACAAGTAAAAATTAAAAAAAAAAAAAAAGAATTTTTAACAAAATACATTCTCCTAATCCCACCACTCAAATACTGGGTCATTTCTACTCATTTTGGAATATTCCCTTCTATTAGTCACACTTTTGTGAAGTACAAGAGTTGCAATCAGTTAGCAGACAACTTTAAGGTTAATATATAACACTTTTTTCTAAGTTACGACTTTTTCGTCATTATTTATTGTTTTCTCATTTGCATAATACTCCTGTATCATAATTGTCTTTAATATTACTATATTCTAAGACATTTTAGTAACTGATAATCTGTTGCTTTTATGGACAGCAATGGAATGACTATCTTAAAGGGATTTTTCTTTTATCATAAATTATTTCTTTAGGATAAATTCTCAGGGGTGGTATTGTCGAGTCAATGAGTACAAGCACTTTTATAGTTTTTGCCATTTTCTAAGTATACCAGTTTCATCACAGTCTTGCCAACAGTGGATTTTTAAAAAAATTATAAATGTAATGAGTGCAAATTAGTAAACTGATATTATTTTGATTGGAATGTTTTATGTTTATCTGTTTACCATTTAAGGTCCCTTAAATGCAAATAATAGCACTTGTTTTCTGGCATAAAGGCTGGTGGTTCAAGCCCACCTAGTGGTACTGCAAAAGAAGCCCTGACAATATGCTTCCAGAAAGGCCACTGCTGTTGTTAGGTGCTGTCAAGTCAACTGGAACTCATGGCAGCCCCATGCGACCCAGTGAACTGCTCCCATGACGTTTTCTAGGCTGTAATTGCTACAGGAGCAGATTACCACATCATTCTTCCACAGAGCTGCTGAGTAGATTCCAACCACCAGGCTTCTGGCGGGCAGCTGAGTACTTAACTGTTACATCATGGCTCTTTCTATAAAGATTACAGCCAAGGAAACTCCATGAAGTGGTTCTCCTGTTTAATACACAGGGTTGCCATGATGGGAAGTGAGGAGACAGCAATGACTCTACTTACCATTTAAGTGTGTTATTAATACCTTGTCTAAATTATTAATAAATCTATTAACGACCTTTCTAAATACAAAACCAAACCAAATCCACTGCTGTCGAATCACATTAATCTTTATTTACAGTTATGTAAATGTTTTCCCAATCCATTGCTCCTATGTTTACATTTTGTCATTGTTTCTATATAGACATTTAAAATTTTTCAATTTTGCCTGTTGCCCTAAACCAGAGGAAGTTAATGGTTCCCTACAGATCTAATAAAACTAAGTTGTTTTCTATCAAAAAGAAGTTAGTAGCCAGATAATCTATTCCTTTTTAATGTAATCTTGCATTATCTACAAAATGAAGAAACATGTATCAGGTGCTGTAACTTTTCACAATACCACACGCCAAAATTTAAATTATTTTTAGATAAGAGATAAGTAAATGTCCATGCATATACATCACTTAGCAGAGTTTTCTGGAACAAAATTAGTTAACATTACTAAGCGAAGGAAACTGGTGGCTTCTTCTCTAATTTTCCACAAAACTATACTGTCATTGGAAAAGTGTGCAGGTTTTCCAATCAGGGATCAAATCAATGCTCTAATACCCTACAGAAAAAGGGACCATGAAATCTTTTTATACTCTCTATTTCTTTGAGTATCCTGTATGGTGGGAGGGTTTACCTAAATCAAACCATAAACCAGCAATAAACTGATAGTTACATACTCAATAAGATGCACTACAGCGAATGCATTGGATCTTCCTGATCTCAGACTGTTTATATGTCAGGATGTTTTCTATGTAGATACATACTAAGGCTGAATTCCATAGCTAAATTGCAGATGTCATTTGAAAAGAAAAATCACCGTTTCTTTTAGCCTCAGCTTTTTTTCTGTAAAAGGAGGTGAATACTTCACAAGGTGATCATGAGAATGAAATGAATGAGATTGTGTCAAAGAGCAGCCAGCAAATCATAAAGCACAAACAAGTGTTGAGTCTATGAAACACTATTAACCATTTTATAATCTACTTCTGGTTCTGTATTAAAAACTCAACAAATAAATTTTAGTAGTCCATGCCTTACATAAATTAGAATTTACTAATCTAGAGATGAACTGGAAATATGGTAACAAGTGTACATTGGATGGTGGCACACTAACTGTAGATTCAAACCACTGCTGTATATACTATAGACAGAAAGTATAATTAACTGCTTGGAATGTTACTTTCCTCATGTGTAACCTGGTAACAACACCTACTCTGAGGGAGACTGTGAAGATGAAATGAGACACGAGAAGTACTTTTCACACAATGGTCATTCAGAACGTGCTGGTTTTAGGAGATGGGGAGAGAGGAGATGGGGAGAGTGCTAACATGTCACAGGAGTGGCAGCCACTGTCACAAAGCAATGTGTGTGCTGATCTTTTAATGAGAGGCTCATTTCCTCTGTAACCTTTGTCAGAAACACTACGTATTTAAAAAAGAACTTGCTAGATTTATCTAAATAATTATTAAGTGCAGATTCAAAAACACACAAACAAAAAAAAAAACACGGCCATCAAGTCAATTCCTACTCATAGTGACCCCGTAGGACAGAGTAGAACTATCCCATGGGGTTAGAAAGGAGTACCTGATGGATTGGAACTACTGACCTTTTGGTTAGCAGCCTTAGCTTTTAACCACTACGCCAGATTTCTAAAAACACATTGGAAAAAGAAGTCCAGAATTAAATAAGCTCTCAATTAGTCCAAAAGCAAATGATTAAGCATACCGTTATTAAAACACATATATATTACATATTTTTGTATACACATTTTTCTTACAAAGTTCATGTATGTTAATTAAAAATCAAAATAAACCATAGCAAACAACTTGCCCCTTTCTTTTCAAGTGATGTCTTGAATTCAGCCACTATAATATCATTTGAATAGACTAAAACTTCAAATTGCTTTAATAATAATATAATAATGGTTAATACCTAGATGATTCTTTAACTTTTCAAAGCACAGTCACATCTATTATTTTATTTTGGCTTCCAGAAAAACATATTAAAGGACTGATATCATCTTAAATTCTGTATCTTGACTTTAAAAACTGTAGGACAGAGTAGAAGTGCCCCAGAGAATTTCCATGAAGCAGCTAGTAGATTCAAGCCACCACCCTTTTGGTTAGCAGCTGAACTCTTAACCACTGTGCTGCCAAGGCTCCTTAAAAACTACTGGAGTATCAAACCAAGACCTATCAGGACTAACTAGAAAATCTTTGGGAGCATCAACGAACAAGTACTACTTTACCACACATAAATCAAAGGCTACAACTGACAATCAATTAGGTACTGCTGGGTTACAGCTTCTGAAGGCTGCCTACATTCCCTGGCTTGTTGCACTTACCTCCACATCTTCAAAGACAGCAGCACAGTGTCGTCTTTCCTCTCTGGTCTCTGCTTATATCTTCTTAACTCTAGCTCCACTGCCTCCTTCTTAAAGGGACCCTGTGACGGACTACACTGGGCCCACCAGGTAATCAAGAGTAACTTCCTCACTTCAAGATCCTTATCTCAATGAGAAATCATACCTGCAAAATCTCTTTTGCAATATGAAGTGATTTATTCATAGGTTGTGGGTATTAAAATGTGGGTATCTCTTTGGGCCATAATTCAGCCTACCACAGTCACATCAACACCAATCTTGATATAATGTGGGAAGGAACCATACAAAAGGTTCATACAGAAATAAATCATTAGGGGTTGACTACCATAAACTTTATTTTCTACCTATTCTCAACCTCGAGCACACCTGCTTATTTCAGCTGGATGTATCTGAGTTTTACTCAGGATGACAACACACATCACGTCTGATAGAGCTAATATAGTAAAACGTCACCGTAGTCGTGGTGGCGGGTATATAGGGAGTAGCCATAAAATCCTTCTGATTTTTTTGTTTGGAAGTTTTCATAACGAGATGTCAGGAGAAAAAGGGTACTGCAGCTCCCACCTCCTTCAGGAAATTCTCTTCTTCACTGTTAGTTCTTCACAGCGTACCCTACCTCTGGTCTCTTATGTGCACCTGTTATCTCCATCACTGGTGGCTTTACACAGTACCAGCTGTGTAATGTCACCGAAATAAAGTATATGAAGGGCTGTTTCCATATGACACTACTAGGGCTTCAGAAAATGAAGACTGCACCTTACATTTTTACTCTGTTTTTCCATGGCACAATCTATACCCATAGTAAGTATTCAATATTAATAAATAAGTCATTACCAATAGTTTTTGAGTCACTAAGACATATTTCCCTGCTATGTCAGTTTACTTATAATCACTTTTAAAAATCAGAGGTGAAAATCAAAGTATACACATAAGGAATAAAAGAAAATTGTTTGTAAATAAAAATAATTCCATTTGGGCAGAGGCCTAGGGCCAGGGAGAGGCATGCCTGTGAGCACAGCTGGGGAGAGGCGGTCCAGGTGGAAGCACTGTGTCCCACGTATTCCTGAGCCTGACCTGTAATCTGTTCCTTCCCTGATAAACCCACAGCTGTGAGCACAGTCTGTGAGTGCTGTGTGACCACTATAATGAATTATCAAAGGTGAGGAGAGTGTCTTGACAGGGATGGTTAGGGTCAGAATGCATAAAAATGGCAGAGAGGAGAGGCATGTTTGACCTCTGCCTCATAATAATTAACCCTGGACTGTTAATCTTGATTCTGCTTCCCTTTCAAGAAGTTAAAGGAGCTTAGAGATGTCCCTGCACCATTGGAATAGGAGCTGTCAGAAAAAGACAGACTGGGAAGAAAGGCCTGTTGGAAAGAGCACTGCAAGATGAATCCCTTAAGACGGCAGAGGCACGCAGAACACACAGTGGCCATGACAGTGGACTCAAGCATGCCAGTGTTCATGACAGACGGCACAGGACCGAGCAGCATCTTGTTCTGCTGTGTGTGGAGTCACCACGAGTAGCTGGCCTGATGGCAACTAACAACAATCCAAAAGGACACTGAACTCACCGTTGTCAACTCGATTTCTGACTCATAGCAACGTTATAGAGCAGAGTAGAGGTGCCCCACAGAGTTTCCAAGGAGCACCTGGTGGATTCAAACTGCAGGCCTTTGGGTTAGCAGCCATAGCACTTAACTACTATAGCACCAGGGTTTCCACTAACAATAACAGTATGTGGTTTTTGTTATCCTTCCAAAAGTGAGAATATATTTGTGCTTATCCAGTCATATTCTTCCACTTTGTCTCATACGTGAGCAATGGCAATAATCTGGAACACAACTGACCAAAGTAAGAAGAGAGCCTGTGGCAATAAACAGGCTGTTGTTATGAATATAATTTCCTGATACTTGCCTTATTAGAACACTGCATGCTTTAAGGAACTGAATTTACTCTAGACCTCAATATATATGGAAGGTAATTACTTTCAAAATTCAGTAACTCCACAATTTATTGGTTAATCCACTAGTCACATATTTTTTCTTGAAAGTTATAAAAGCTAAATGCTATATTTCTGAACCATAACATTCTATTCTATTCAGGAAACGACTGCTAATATTCACAATGAATGCTCATTGTACGCTGCTCATAGGGTTGCTGTGAGTCAGAAGCAACTCAGTGGCGGTGAGTTCTGTTTGGGGTTAGTGGTAGAGAAGAAACCTGAAACATAGCGACATCTTCCACTCATTTATAAAAGCATAAAATAAACAAAAAATAAAGTTAATCTATTTGCAAATCTACATACCATTCTTAGCACCTTGGGCCTACTAATGCTTTGTCACTAAACACCACTTTTACCCCACCTTTAGCATTCTTTCTTTGATATAACGTAAATTAACAAGTATTTTAAACAGTCAGCAAAGGAAACATTAAGCATGGCACTAACTATAAGTGTAACACTAAAGCATTTGTTCAAAAATGTCAGCCAAGGAAGATACATCACCATGGTGTGACTTGTCAGTCCCTCCTAAACCAAACAGCAAAAATCGAAGGTTGGTGTCCAAGTCACAAATGCTGCCAAGTAGTCAACACAAGTATAAAAAGGGGTGCACCCTGAGATCTCCACTAAAAGACCACAATTGATGGTCCAGGGGCCTCAGAATTCTCCTGGGAGCAGGGCCCATGGCCCTGATGCTGCCCCTGTCTGTAAATCATAATAAAGGTCAACTTTTCAGACAGCATTGGATTGGACTTGGTGACGCAGAGTGAACATACTGTGTGGGCACTTTATGGTTCTAGGCTTCTATAAGAGGTTGTCCTGTTGACCTCGTACGGGAGGAAGGGGAATGGGTGGAGAGGAGAGGATAGGAGACTTGGGAAGAGAAGACACATACGAAGCAGAGAGGAAGAGTGTGCTGTCACCATGCAGGGAGAGCAGTGGAAGTTGCATGTAGGCCAGTATGCAAATTTATATGGGAACATACATTTTCATTCAATCATAATAATAATAAAAAAAGGAAAAAAAACAAAAAAACAAATGTTGCCAAGGAGAAAAAAGTGTTTTGGGTCTCAAATCTTCTCCAGTCGCTTACGGACACATTTATTTCAAAACAGAGCATATTCACTTGACAGTGGGCCCACAGTTAAGGGAGAAAAGTCTCAAGACCTTGTATCTAAAACTTAAACTTGTGCTCCATTAATTTGTATTTCCTGAGCTGATGGAAATATAGAAGCTATTCTATAGTTAATCATCAAATTGGCTTAAGTTTCAACTATAGTATTTATAAGAAATATTCTCTAATACTGAAAGTGTAATAATACCCCTTCATTTCCCAGACAGCATATTTTATAAAAGTTGCATCCTATCAAATGTTTCTAGTCAGTGAAATTAACAGAACTAGTTCTTCTCATAACACAGGGCTATGACATGTCTTGTCTCCTCAGAGATTTTAATTTCATTGTTTTAGATGCTCATTTCCTCTTAGGTGTGTGGCTCTGGACACTGTCGTGCTGGCTTGGTTTTGATTATAGGATCCTGAAGACTTAGCTGGAGATAGTGCCAGTTAAGAATGAAGAAGGTTTTATAGTCATCTTATAAATATAAAATTATAGGCCTAGAAAAATTAACAAATTATAAATCTTTGAAAGCCAAACACGATGGTTTTAAAAAGCACTTTAATGCTTTTAATTCCAAGTAAATCTAACCATAGTTTTACTAGCTTCTTAACTTATTCTGAAATCATTCCTTCGAATAAGATTTTTCTCTGGTTAGCTTCAGGATTTAAAGCTCTCTTCTGGGACTAAGTCTGTACTTTCAATTGGACATCCAAAGCTGAAATAATTATTTTCCCTATCACCACTACAACTGTACCTTCTCCTGAACTCCTCATTTGGTTATTGATTCTACCATTCTGCCCACTAGCTTTAGCAAAATCTTGAGATCACCCCTGACTGTTCTCTCTCAGCTCCCACATCTATCCGCTCACTCAAAGTCTATTGACTCCACCAATCTGACAAACCTCTTCCTTCTCCTTCTGTTTGGTTTCACTGTCAGAGCCTCAGTGCTAGCATCACCATCTTTTACACAACAGTCAATTCTTGAATAGTCTCTCTGTCTCCCTTTTTCCTCCTTTCAAATAATCCTCCACAACCCTACCAGGACAACACCTCTAAAATGTCTGATGACATAAAATCTCAACTTATAGCTGTGGCTCACAATCCTTGTATCCTTTAGCATAGGTGACAAATACAATTACCCAAAGATATTTTGTGTGTATGTGTTTGGCGTTTCTCTATTTATTTACATCTGTCTGAATAAATGGCATCAAGATGACTGAATAAAGATTCATTAGGTCACTTTAACAAACACTTTTTATTACTGTCATTAGCTGAGCCCTTTTGTTTAATGTTGAAATCAGTACGTTTTCAAAAGCACGTTTGCCTCTCCTCGGTCACCACCCAGAAGAAGCTCGTACCCAGCTCTTGGAGAGAAGTGGTAAACCATATGCAGCTACTCTACTCAACCACTTCACAGGGAAAATACAAGTAAGTAAGAATTTCAGGTAGAATACACTTTACATCTGCTTCCCTTCCTTCCACATAGCCAGAGTGTTCCAAAATGTGAGTTCCTACTCTGGATACCTTATTCATGTATTCTACTTATATGCTGCTATCATATGACATCAACTTCACTTTTCAAATACAATGTCATAAATTACTCAATAGAATGATTTTAATGACCAGAGAGAAACCATTCTGTTTTTCATATGTTCCCAGGGATCAAAATAATTGAATTTAAATGGTGATTTAAAAAAAAATAATACAGACTATGCTGGGGGAAAAGAGTCAGTATTAACGGTTAATTCACACCAGGTACAAACTCTCCTCTGTTTGAAATTATGTGCCTTTTTTTCACAGCTTCCTTTGGACTCATTATGGCAATTAGAAGTATGTCCTTTGAGGCACAAAACTAATCAATCTCTATTTCTCTAAGTTATGTCAAAAAGAAACAGAAATACCAGACCAGGATATAGAAAGAGGTTGTGAGTTCAATGACAGACATAAGTTAAAACACCAGACTGATGAAAAACAACATCACTATTTGATTCCATGATGCACAATGACTACATTCTCCAAAAAAGTAGAACTACCAACTCAGTCACCTTTTTTTCTGATTTTATTCTAGTGTAAAAGGAAGACAGAGTTGATATAGTTCCTAGAAAAGGTCAATGGCATCTCCCTTCTTCACGAACAGGTTTAATAAAAGATGGAATGAACCATTCTTCTTTAAACCTGGATTCTCCAAGAATTCCCCTTAGAGTGCAGAGGCATACTAGAGGAGCTTAGACATGGCTAGCACTCATTCAAATATTCCCTATTTCTTCCAGCCAAGAAAACAAAACAGACAAATCACAAGATTGGATAATCAAGAAAACCAAGCCTACTACTACTGTTGAGTAAATTTCAACTTATGGTGATCCTATATTCTACAGAGTAGAACTGCTCTAGGCTGTAATCGTTACAGAAACAGTTTACCAGGCCTTTCCTCCAGGGAGGAACTGGGATGATTCCAACCACCAACCTTGATTAGTGGCCCACTGAAAACCACTTGTGCCACTCAGAGACCTTCAACATTGTGAGATCACTTTCATAAATTCTAAACCACTTATCCCACGATGTCTGTTTTTAGAAGATAATTATAGTAATGGTGATGGTAACAACAATTAACACTGAAGAGTTTCTTATATTCCAATTGCTATGCTATGAGCTTATGTACATATTTAATTGTATTTTCAATTACATTAGATACGAAATTGAAGAGGCTTTAAGTCTTCCTGTCAATAAATGACAGCTTGGCTTCAGAATCCACACCACTTACCTCTACCCTCCCTGTTTAGTTGTTAAGAGCCTCAGTCCCACACACCTGTGTTCAAATATTACTTCTGCCATTTGGGACCTGAAGGAAGATAGTTGACAACTCAAGACTGTTTCCTCTTCCATCAACAGAAATAGTAGCAGTGGCTCTCCACTTGAAAAATTTATTGTAAGGATATGAAAAAGAAGAATGCGTTTTATGTATTTTAGTGTTCAATATGTACACACTGAAAACATAAGCAGAACAAAACCAAAAATCTTTCCAGTTTCTTTTCATATAATATTCTTCCACTGCCTAATTCTTCTCCTCTGAAATATTTATAGAGAAGCTAGTTTGTTTTCTCTGCATAGGACTTCTAGCTCCTTCCAAATTTGCTTCCTAAACATATTTAGTAAAAACACACTGAATTTATAAACAAAGCTGCAAGGGATTTCTTTACACACTGTCAAGCCTAATGCTTTACTGTTAAGTTTTACTCTCAGTTTTTTGATGCCATTGAAAGAAAAAGTCAAAAATTCTTCAAAAGAGGAAAAAGAAACAAAATTGTAGATCTTTAATTTAAATACCACAATAAACCATTTCACAGTTACAGACACTGAGGTTCACATAAATAGCAGCATAGCCCAACATCACTCAGCCAGTAGTTAAGTGCTACTGCTGTTAACCAAAAGGTTGGCGGTTCAAATCCACCAGGCGCTCCTTGGAAACTATGGGGCAGTTCTACCCTGTCTTTAGGGTCGCTATACATTAGAATAAACTCAACTGCGTGGGTTTGGTTTTGGTTTGGTAAGTCTATAGTCACTAACACACACTTTATAGTTAGTCAGGCTTATTCATGAAGTTTTCTCTCAAAGCACAAAATCTTTCTAAAGTTTCTTCCTATCCTCAAGTTAGTAACTTGAATTAACTAGAATATTAATAAGAACAACTGATCAAGACTCAGTGGCATTAGCGTCATATTTAGAAAATTTACAAGACTAAAACATGGGTGACAGCCCAGCTATTTGAAAACTGAATACCCTTAGGCAAAAGTGGTGTTTCCTGAGACCTGAAGCTCAGAAGAGTTGAAGAAAAGATTATGTAATTCTTCATGATTCCATTAAGATAACACAATAAATATTTTTCAAGTTTTTCTTCTGAAACAGAGCTATCACCTATATGTAGCTAGGAGAACTGGGCTCAGAGTAACAAGGAGCTCAAGGAGCAAATAAAACAGAATTCAGGAAACCCTGGAGGCACAGAGTGGTTAAGTGCTACAGCTGCTAACCAGAAGGCTGGCAGTTCAAACCTTCCAGGCACCATGGAAACTCCACGGGGCAGTTCTACACTGTCTATAGGGTCGCTATGAGTCGGAATCAACTCACTGGCAGTGGGTTTGGTTTTGAACATTTCAAGTAAGGGGAGTGCCTGACCTCCACTCATTCAAGTTGAAAGAGAACTGGAAAAGACCCTTCTTATTTAAAAGTATCTAGAGTTGGGAAAATGCAGCTCAACACAGAATTTCACCCCAGACAGAGAAAATGTAGAAACAAGGAAAGTTCTGTCTTGTAACACGAATTTCATGGGGATAATAACCGAGCAAGATAAAGTATGCTAAAACCTTCTTAGTTAAGTAAAACCTAAACTACGTGAATCACCATTTGAAAGAAAAAAGCCAAAGCCTACCACTATTTTCATCATCTCAAATGCTTTTTAATATTCAGTTGTAAACATTTTTGACATTAGGCTTCTGTAAATTTCAACTCAAAAGAACCAGCCAAGCCAAGTGCCTTCGAGTCAAGTTCATCCCAAAATGAATGCTGAGTTCCAGCTCTTGGAGCAAAAGTATAAACTCACCACCAGGTTCATCCTCCTATGGTTACTGCAGTGTGGCCTGCAGAACTTAATATGTATATTTAATTTTGGAATGTCTACAGGTTCTCATCAAAGCAGGTCTCTACAACAAGTAACAAGACTGTGTAAGTGGCATGTGAACACCAGCCCCCCAGACCTTCGTACTGACTGTCTCACATGGAGCTGGTGGGGTCCACCTTGCAAACCTAACGTCTGCATTAAGACTTCCTGTGTGGAAATGTGCTGTGCATTTAATACTTCCATTGAGGCAAAGAAGGCTACAACAGGAAGTGAGTACTTTCAACTAAGCCAGCTCTCAGAGCTCCCATACACTTCAACTGCTTTGTGGAGACAAGCCAGGGCATTTGTTGCTCATGAGCAATTCTAATCGCTCCAGTGCCCTGTGGTAATCCAGAAACATACTTGGAGTTGTTCCAGAAAGCTGTTCTCAATCAGGCAATTGTCTTGATAATAGAACAAATGCATACTAAGCTCTGTTTAAAGTATCCATCTTACCATTACTGCTAAATCTTTTGTTAAAATACACAAGCTTCCCTTCTATCTTGTGTCAGCATATAGCGGAAGAAACACTGAATCTTAACGACAAAATGGAAGGTGTGCTTCCAAAGTTTTACACTGCAATGTAATTATGCTTTCAAGAAAAGACTGGAAAAATGACATGGAGACCATATTGAATAACTATTAATCAGAAAAAAATTCATTATTTCAACAAATATTGCACAGTTAATTATGATACAGGTGGCTAAAATTACAAGAAGAAGCTTGTTTTGTTCTGAAATAGTAGCAAAGCCATGCTGATGCTCCGGAAAACGTCTCTGAAGTCCAAAGAATATAATTGCTCCTGGAGACGATGTGTTCATGTTTTCCCCATGTAGCCTTTTCTTGAAGAAACCAAACCCTCAAAACATCAGGAATTCATCTTTACTCTACAGGAACCGGCACTTAAAAAATCTCCCTGGGGTACAGTGAGTTATCAAGACTGGGTTTAAAACCTTCTAAGTCTCCATTTCAAGTTCATATGAGATATTCTGGAACAGTGTGGACTAAATAACTGAAGCTGGGCTTGAATTCTCAGTGCACTGTGTTTGATAAATTCTTTGAAGGTCAACTATATGCCTGATTGTCTCAAGTAAATAAGCGAAGACCTCAATGTGTAGAATAATCATGAAGTTTTCTTTGCTAGCAATGTGCTATTTTCAGTTTGAAATTCAGCAAGAACCCAACCCTTTGGACAGGTTTTGGTGATCCTTCCAGTCTCTGCGCTCCACTGTTTGCCACTTTTGGTTTATAAACAGCAAGGACAGGGAGGGCAGCAGGAATTCAAATGAATACGCTCAATTTATAGCAGCTCTCATAAAAACTGAAGAGATCAAAGTAACTAACAAAAAAAGATGTGGGGAGAGGAAGGGAACTGTAATTATTAGGAATTCAGCAAACATTTACCGAGCACGCACTGTGTTCTAGGAACCCTGCGTATTAGATAGGAGGGACACAAAGGCAGAGTCAAGTCCACATTCCCAGCCTGCAAGGGATTCATGTCCAATTCTAACTTGATAACTGCTGGTAGAGATAACAGTTTGTAGCACACATTCCTGGAATTAAAAGAAAGATTTTAAATTCCGTATATACAAAGTATCCGCAAATATCTATATATAAAATGACCACTGTGATGGCAGATGTAGCCGTATTAAAACATATGTAAATCCTATGTCATGACCTACTTCAGTGCTGATGTACATATCAAGATTAAACATATATGTTGAATAGGGAAGAAGAAAGGATAAGAAATCTCAAGAAGTGATCCCCAGACATTTTGTGTGAGAGCTGATGACTTAGTTCAGTAACGGCCGTTACCATAATTAGTCGGCCAATTAACTACAACCTCTGGCTGCCCTTGATTAACATTTGTCTCATTCCACATATGTGTATTAAGCACTGCTCTGTGCAGTATTCTGGCTGCAGAGGATGTGATCAATAAAGACTGAGTCCCTACCCTTAAGGAGCTTGCAGTTCACGTAGAAGACACACTTGTAATCAACAGTAAACTCAGGGTAAGTAAGAACAAGATGCAGTGGAATCCCTGAAGACAGATCCTCTGACTGAACTGGCCAGGGGGAGATAAGAAAGGTTGCCTTCAAGAAATCTTTCTCTTAAGCTTCATGCTGCAAACACCTAGCACAGTGTCTGGCACATAAAATACAACTGATAAAAGCTTGTGGAATGAGTAACTGTTCTAAGGAATGTGGAGAATTCAAAGACTATATAATAACATCCTGACTCTGGGCAGCTTTAAAATCTGAAAAGAAAATTTACATATATATAATCTTGCTGCTAGGACATATTTATATTTATTTTTATTTATATTATATACATAATTAATATTAAAAAGAAGTTTTAATAAGTAAAAGTGCTATAGGCTTATATGTAATATTTGCTTTAAGAATACAGAAGAGAGAGGTATTACTTTGGGCTGCAGATGGTTACGGAAAATTTCTTAGAAGAGGTAAGAAATGAGATGCACCTTGAAGGGCTGCTGTGACTTCAAGAGGTGGTGGAAGGATGGAAGGAATCCTGCAGGGAATTCCTAGCTGAAAGTCCATGAGGAGACTAGACTGGCTAGAGATTTGGGGTAGGGCAATAGAGACCTAAAGCCCTAGTGACACACTGGTTAAGCACTTGACTGCTAAACAAAAGGTCAGTAGTTCAAATCCACCAGCCACCCTGTGGGAGAAAGATGACATAGTTTGATTCTGGAAAGATCATAACCTTGGCAACCCCATGGGGCAGTTCTGCTCTGCCCGACAGTGTCACTAACCATAGGTCGCACTCAATGGCAATAGATAATAGTGAACAACCGTAAAACTGCAAAAGTACAGTGGGGCTTAATGTAAGAGATTTTAAACCTCAAGGCTGAAGAGTTTAAACTGTCCTGTAAAGAAGGGTAATCCCCCTCCCTACCCCATTACTAATAGGAAATCAATACAAGTTTGGGGGTAATGTGATTACCATAAAAACTGCATTTTTTCTTCTTCTTTTGGCATTTTAAACATGTAGAGTATCTTCAGTCCCTTAAAGGTATATGTTGTGTACCATCAAGTCAACTTCAAACCATGGCAACCTTATACAAGGTCTAGCAATTAAGTTCATGAACTCATCATACAAGGTCTGGCAATTAAGTTCACAAACTCACCCTAGAAGAAGTGCTACATACCTCATTGCTGAATTCACTACGTTCACCTTTGAAGCACTCCTCTTGGGAAGTTACGCACCAATGCCAGTGCCTAGTCCAGCCTTCAAAGCAATTTTGGAGCTCTTTTTCTGGCATGGCCATCAGAACTGTCATCGTATTACCCTGATGTCCTGAAGGCATCCAAATGTCTTCCTTTCCAAATTTCCTTTATCTTCAGAAAAAAGTCCCTGGGGGCCAGATCAGGTGAGTAGGGAGGGTGTTTCAATACAGCTTTGTTTACTGGCTAAAAACTCACTCAAAGACAGCGCCATGTCAGCTGGGGCACTGTTGTGATGCAAAAGCCATGAGTTGTTGGCAAGAAGTTCAGGTCTTCTTCGTTTAACTTTTTCACATAGCCTTTTCACCACTTCCAAATAGTAAACTTGGTTAACGGTTTGTCCAGTTGGTACAAATTTATAACAATCCCTCTGATCTTTTCACCACTTCCAAATAGTAGACTTGGTTAACGGTTTGTCCAGTTGCTACAAATTTATAACAATCCCTCTGATATTAATAAGGGTTAGCAACATCGTTTTGACTCTTTTTTTTTTGGACAAATGGAACTTTTTTGATTGTAGAGAATTGGCTCACTTCTAGTGTGCAATTTGATGCTTTGTTTCAGGGTCACAGTGGTATACCCATGTTTCATCACCAGTGATAAAAAGACCTAAAACATCGTCTTACCTCTGCAAAAGATCTTGGCAAACTTCATCTCTCCTTTGCCTTTGTTCATGGGTGAGCTTCTTTGGGACCATTTTTGTACTCACCTTTTTCATGCTAAGATCTTCAGTTAAGATTTTCCTGTTTCTCTATTCATGTTTAGTTGGTCTGCTGTGTTTCTCACAGTTAACAGATGATTTTTGACACATAATCTGACAAATTTTTTCAATGTTTTCATCAGTTTTGCTTGCTACTAGCTGACTACTACCTGACCACTCTTCACAGAGACACTTTCTTTCCCCTCAGAAAAACATTTAATTCATTTGTACTGTCATTTTCTTTATGGCATTATCCCCATAAACTTGGACTAATATGTCCCTGATTTTACTTCCACCCTTGCCAAGTTTAACAAGAAATTAATGTTTGCTCATTGTTCTAATTTAAGCTCTGACATTCTCGTGATGGCACACAAAAACATGCAACAACAATAACGAATGTCACTCAGCAAGACACTGCCACACATCAATATGAACACAGCTGTGAGACACTGATATGCTAAGGTTATGAAACTTTACTGAGTTTGTTTGTATGGTGCTGCCAATGTAAGTGAACAGTAGCAATTTCATGAACTTAACTGTCAGACCTCGTAGGGTAGAGGAGAACTATCTCATAGCATTTCCTAGAATGTAATATTTCAGGGAACAGATTGCTAGGTCTTTTTTCCAATAGAGTCACTAGGTAGGTTCAAAGCACTGAACTTTTTGTTTAACCACTGTTCTACCACTGTTCCTTTAAAGACATGCATTCTTACTTGTTTCTTCTGAAACACATGGTAATTTTGACCTTTCATTTTTTCATATTTTTTAAAAAAAGCTTTTTATTTGAGTTAATTTTAGACATACTGAAGAGCTGGAAAAATAACAGAGCTTCTGCAAACTTTTTTGAAAGATTAATCTAGTTAAGGTTCAGTGAAGTCTTCACACTCATATAACCAGACTTACTAAGATTGCTTCTTTGGACAGACTGAACATGAACAACTGTTGAAACTAGATATAGAGTATACATGATAAATGTAATTAAAATGACAAAGTTGCATTCATGTCAAACTTTCAGCTTCAAGAAAAGGAGTTACATGTACCATCAACAAAAACATGCATGCTCTGAGATTCGAATGAAAGCACAACAGAATTTTTTCAGTGTGGCTCATCCACTTCCCACCACCATGACAGTTACTAATCCTGGTGCTTTGGGAGAAAGTGCCCTTTCTGGTCACATCCCCACCATGTTCCTCACACACTGCCTCCAGTCCCTCCCACCCTCCCAACTCCCCACCAAGAAAGTAGCTGTGGTTTGAGTAACTGGGCACCCTTGCTAAAAGGTAAACAGGAGTTAGCACCCAGGCTGTTCCCAAAGGGTCAGACTCTTCACTCTTGTCTGAGTCCTTCTTACACGTGACTGCAATGTAATAAGATGCAAAAGTTCAGGTATACACACTAGGATAGAAAAGGCTGTCTTTGTTGGTCTCATCACCTCAGGAGAAATGGCTGCACCACACAGGTGGTCTGGCCCAGCTGGCCAAAGTTTTTGCACTGGGATCTGGGGCCAAATCCCCAGCAAAGAATGAGGTGTTAGTTTGCTTTTCTTTGCCATGATTCCTTCTTCAGAAACCACAAGGGGCGCAGTGCTGTGGTCCCACTAAGACTGGGTATTTCCAGACCTCTGACTGTAACACCAAGGAGCAGTACCTGCAAGCTAACACAACCTTCAGTACTGCCTGTTGCCTTAACTTGCCATCACATTGGCACATAGCAGGGTCTGCAGAAAAAGAAAAACAAAAAAGGGCCAGTTCTCCCTCCTCTTCCCTTTATCACTGTAAGAGAAGTGGAGATCTCCCTCTGACCTGTTTCCCACTACATCTTTTCTTATTTGAAAAAGCTAAGTGGATAATCAAACAGGATACCTGTTTGAATGAACTGGCAGAATCATACCAAATATTTACTAACCTAATCATCTAAGAAAAGGATACATGCTTCTGGATCAACAGAATATTCAAAAGATTTGACAGGTCTCCCTTTTCAAAATGTCTTCTGCACCTATTACTCAGGTCACCTTACACGAAGTTCTGGAAACAATGAACAGAATGAAACTCTCACGTAACGATCTGAGTATAGGTTAAGAAAATTTGAGGTAAATTATTCTGGAAAACCTGACAGCACTTCTTCACTTGTAAGGAAGAATCTGTGAGAAATGTTAATTATAAGACAAAACTGGAGTGGCTAAAAAATATGTTACACCATAGTGTGACACTTTACTATAGGGTAACGCATTAATTCATAAGGAACTCTGGTGGCACACAGTAATTAAGCATTCAGCTGTTAATCAAAAGGTTGGTGGTTTGAATCTACCAGCCATTCCATGGGAAGAAGACATGTCAGTCTGCTTCTCTAAAGATCTGAAGCCTTGGAAACTCTTATTAGTGACAGACTACCCAATTAGCAAAGTATGCACGGGTTTTCTTGTTCTTATTTAACCAATCTGCAGTGCGCAATTTCATCTGTGGAAAAAGCCTATGTAAAATTGTGCCTATAGATTAGTAAGTAAACGTAAGTAAGTCTGTGTGTTACTCACTTCCTGATTAACCTGTTCCTATCTGTGGGGCAGTTCTGCTGTATCCCGTAAGTTCACTATGAATCAGGGTCGACCCAACGGCACACAAGAATACACTTACATCATTCAAAATTTTTAAAAAAAAAAGCATTCAAGAAAAAAACTGTCTTTCTACCCTGACTGGAGTTATTTCTTAAAGCAAGAGAAATACATGAGAAAGCCATCTCTTCTGTTAGTCTTGTGTTTATTTGTGTTTCTGGGTTATTGTCACCATGACAACATCTTATATCAAGCTACCAAATATTATTCAGAGGATCAGAACTTACTGCCAAATGTTTGGAAATAAGCTCTAATGTATATTATTTGACCAAAGATGATGCTTTTTGAACATACAAATCATGAATTCATCTCAAAGATGATAATCAAGCATCAACAGATATGTCACTGTATTCTACAGTAAAACCTGCAAACTCTGGAACCTATATTAGGTGGAAACTGTAAGAGAAGGAAAACGCAAATGTTTTCCACTGACATTAGAAAGCAAAGGAAAGGATTAAGACTTGCACCCTGTCAAAGGGAGCAAACCTGCAAAACCCAGAGAAACAAGGTAATTCCACTGAGTTCCAGTTCTCACAGTTTTCCCTGTACTAAGTTTTAAGTATTTCTGTTATATACAATGCCATGTAAGTAAAAGTATAGGTTAGGTATTGCTTTTCATTGACAACGACACTACACATTGCTGTTTCTGCTATAAAAATATTTACTAACATTTAAGTCCATCTCCAGTATACATTTATTGGGTGAACACTTTGAAGTATATAAAAAAACAAGAACTTAAAATAATGGAGGCAGGAAGAAGTAATTTTCATCCCTTAGCAAATACACTTTAGCCAAAATATTGCCTTAGAGAATATACTTCTAGAAAATACGATAACTAATCATCTAAGCCAAATGGATCAATTCCACTGTTAAAAGGTAATCACTGAGAGAAAATCTACAACCTATCATGGTGATATATTCTGCAGTCTAACAGCAGTCACTTCCATGGAGTTCTTCCTTTTGTTCAATCTAAGTCTCTGGTAGCAATTTATATTAATTTACTCTGTTTACATTCCCTTGGAAGATGAAGCACTGCTGAACATCCTTCTTCACTGAAATCTAATTTACTTTACGGCAGTTGATTTTAAGCTTCTTCCGCAGTCAAAACAACACCTATTTCCGTAACCTCCCCCATGCACTGCCAGCTTCCAACCCTGAATCCTGTCAGTTGCTCAGTGATGGGATCCTTCTCAAGTTTTCTGTACCTCTCTTAAACTACAGATGTTAAAAAGGAACCATACCACTTTATACCCAACCAGTGCCAAGCAGAGGGTAAGCAGACCCTTTAAAAATATAATTTGTTGTTCCTTCAGTGAAAGCTTACACAGAAATTTAGTTTCCTTCTTTTAACGATTTCTACACAAATTGTTCAGCAACATTACATTTTTCACAACGTGTTAGCATTCTCTTTAGTTGGTTCTGGCTGTTTCATTTCCAGCACTCTAGTCTCCCTGCTCCCTCATCTTCTCATCTTTGCCTTACAGCACGGTTGATCGCTAAACTTTACTCTGGAAACCCTGGTGGAGCAGTGGTTAAGTGCTACGGCTGCTAACCAAAAGGTTGGCAGTCCAAATCCACCAGGTGCTCCTTGGAAACTCTAGGGAAGTTCTACTCTGACCTACAGGGTCGCTATGAGTAGGAACTGACTCAACGGTAGTGGGTTTGGTTTTGGTTTTAAGCTTTATTCTTGAGTCTTTTTCCCTTCTCTCCATTCTGGCAATATTCAACAGCAATTTATCTTGTATCCTTGTTATTTCATTTGAATATTGTAAACTTTTCTTATTCTTACTAAGAGTCCTATGATATTGAAATTAAGTTGAGAAAAAGGATCATAATAACAGCCAGGTCTTGGTTTTTCTACTTAGCCCTGTCGTTTTGACTTGTTTCTACTGAATTGTGTTCTATTTAGTGTGTGTGCAAATATACATGTAACAAGTTATTTGTATTTCAACACTATGCATGTGTATAATTCACTGACATTAGCTATGTTTGTCACATTGTTTACCCATCATTATTATATATTTTTATCCATTATTATCCATTTCCGAATACAGAAGCACACTGCATTCTATTTTGCACTCATCATTTGTCTAAATAGCAAGTGCCACTTTGTATTTAAGTTCATACAGGAGGTTAACACCACTGTCTAATTTAGTGTCATCCAAAGACGAATGAACTTATTTTAAAGTCTGTCATCAAAATCAGTGAAGAAATGAGTAAACAATCCAGTCCTCAAACCAAGGTTAATAAATTCAAATTGTTTAACAGTGTGTTTCAGCCAACTAACACAGTAATTTTATGATATTAAAAAAAATGTAATTCATATATTATACCAGACTAACAACTTTATATATTCCCTTAGTGAAAATCTATTATGGGCATTAAGTACCATTTTGCATTTATTTTATGGAGACACGCCGGGGTTCAGCAACACAGGGAGCAAAGGAAGTTTCTGCTGCAAATTAACAGTGAGGCCAGGAAGAAAACAGTTTCTTCACATTGTATCCTTCATCTCAACTAACGAACAAGACATCTATTTCTAATATCTATTCTGATTTTAACAAATTCAACTTAACACTGAATCTTATCCAGTTTTGGAAACTAAATGAACTTGTTTACAGTATATGGCTAACTTCCTAAGGACGGCCAGTGAAACAAATTTAGTTTTCTGTGGGCAGGCTACACTCACGGTGGCAGTCCTGGGCAGTAACAGAGTGTGAAATGAACTCACTGTAGCAGAAACAGTGACAGCCACTTTGTGATGGAAACTTATTGTCAAGTAAAAGCCCTTCTTCTAAAGAGACTACTGAAAAACATGAGCCAAGGAGGGCAGCTGAGAATCTGTGTTGAATGTAACAGGTCACGCTCGTTCTTGCCCACAGGTGCCTTTTCTCCCTACCATCACTTTTTTGCATAGCTTAACACTGAACAGAAAGTTAAAAGGGGAAGAAATTAGTAAACAGTGCTGATGGGTTTCAAGTTGCAAGATAATTTTCCAAAGAAAGCATGTCCTCTTTAAATGTCTAGGCTTATTCACCACTCTAATTTTGTGCCATATTGACAAGAACGTGCTCATACATGCAAACCAATAGGCAAAACAACCCTATGTTTAAAGCCTGATCTGAGCACAAAGGAAAGAACCATTAGAACAAGATCTCCGACGTGTTTTTATCAACACCAAGATTAGTCATACAATAGGCTATGATTTTAGCACCTAATTCATCAAGCCAGAATGCTTGTACTGGTGGTACACATAGTAGGTGGTCAGGGAATCTTTTACTTAATTTTAAGTTCTTTGTTTAGAATATCAATATTTTTTCTTCATGAATAAAATTTTATATATTTTGGCTCTATAAATAAACCTCACAAAAATTTTATGTATATACTGTATACATAGATTTCTAATTTGGACTTAAAGTTTTATCACCAGTTAGCTTCTATTCACTGGGAACATTTTTTTTCCCAAGCGGCAGAAACCAGCAGTCTTCTGCCTAGCTTTCCAGGCCCTCAGCCTTCAGTCCTGCCGTCTTTACACAGCCGTGCTCGCCCCTCACTGCCGCTGCACACATGCTGCTCTGGACAGGCCATCCTGGATATTCTCCAGGCCTGCCTCTTCCATTGTGTATGCCTTTGTTCCTATTCTTCCCCTAACAGGACTGGTCTCCTTTCCTCCATATAGCCTTTCACAGCCTATTCATTTTCAAGGTCTACCTTCTTGACCAAGAAGGCCACACTGGTAGAAGCAAAATACCTTCGTTATGCCCACTCAGATATCACCTGGGTCCTGAGGACTGCCCTCACCTCCGCCTACTCTTCACCTCACACTGTGTCCAGCCCACTGGCCTCCAAACACACTCTTGCCTCAGGGCCAATGTAAATGCTCTTTCTTTCATCTGAAAGGCTCTTTCTCCAGCCACCTGCCTGTTCATTCCCTTACACCTCACAGATATTTTATCAGACATCACCTTTCTTAACTTCCCTGTTTAATATTACACTCCTTCCCAGGATTCTCTATTTCCTTTCTTTGAGTTACTTTTTTCCATTACACTGGATTACAAGTGTTATTAGGGCGGAAAATATTGACTGTTGCATATCCCCTATGCCTAGAACAGTATCTGCCATGTACTATGTAATTCAAAATATCTGCTGAAGAAATCAAGTGAATTTACTACACAGTAGCTATTCAACAAGTTGCTTGATAAGTAAAATAATAAAGTGAATTTGATGAAAGTTAACTGTGTCCTACATGTTTGATGGAAATGCTGGTGCTGGTGCTGGTGCTGGTGCTGGTGGCTAGGAGCTATGGCTGCCGACTTTGGTTAGCAGTTCAAATCTACCGAGTGCTCCTTGGAAACCGCCATGAGGGCAGTCCTATTCTGTCCAACAAGGTCGCTAGGAATTGGAATCAACTCAACAGCAATTTTTTTTCCTTTGAAGTGTTTGATAAGCATTATCAAACATTATCCTCACAATGATCCATGGGTAAGGGTCTATATTACCCCAACTTTATATATGTTAAGATATAATACAAACAGATCCTGTAAATTATCTGAAGTTAAGCAACTAGTGAGAGGCAGTGTTGGGACTTAAGATCAATGCTTTTTGAACTTTTTATGTCCTTTAAAAATCCACCGTAAAAGACCTCTCTAAAGTGTTAAAAAGCAAGTATGTTCCTTTAAGTACTAAGGAGCACCTGAATCAAGTCACAGTATTTTCAGTCACCTTATACGTGTGTGAGAAACCCCGGTGGTGTAGTGGTTAAGTACTACATCTGCTAACCAAAACATCTGCAGCTCCAATCTGCCAGGTGCTTCTTGGAAACTCTATAGTGCAGTTCTTCTCTGGCTTATATGGCCACTATGAGTCAGAATCAACTGGATGGCAGTGGGTTTGGGGTTTATATGTACGTGAGGACACCCTGGTGACATAGTGGTTAAATGCTATTGCTGCTAACGGAATCTACCAGGAGCTCCTAAGAAATTCTATGGGGTAGTTCTACTTTGTCCTGTAGGGTTTCTGTGAATCGGAGTCGACTCAGTGGCAAAGGTTTGGTTTTTTTAGTTTATAAGTATGTGAAAGCTGGAATTTTATTCATATGGTACCTCTCTAACAGAAACACCAAGAGTGGATGGCTTTAACAAAGCAAAAATTATCCTTACATAGTCCAGTAGGCTACAGGTTTGAGTTCTGGGCATCAGCTCCAGGGGAAGTCTTTCCCTCTTTGCTGGCTCTGGAGGAAGGCCCTTTGCTCAGGGAGCCTCTTGGCACAGGAACACCAGGTCTGAAGGATGTTCTGTACTCCTAGTGTTGCTTTCTCGGTAGTATGAGGTTCCCAACTCTCTGCCTGCTTCCCTTCCCTTTCCCTCTTGTAGGATAAATGGAGGTACAAGCCACATTCCAGGGGAACTCCCTTTACAATGGAGTAGGGAACTGACCTTAGGAAGGGTGTTACAATCCCACCCTAATCCTCTTTAACATAATTCCCTCTATTAACCACTAGCAGAGATTAGGATTTACAGCATGGGGAAAACACAAAAATGGAGGGCAATCACACAATACTGGGAATCATGGCCCAGCCAAATTGCTACACACATTTTTCCAGGGACACAATTCTATTCATGACAGTGACAATGAATAAGGAAAGCCAAACAAGAATTGATGCCTTTGGATTAGGTGAGTGTTGGTAAGAACACTGAATACACCATGGACTGCCAGAAGAAAGAACAGGTCTGTCTTGGAAGAACTACAGCTACAGTGCTCTTTGGAAGTAAAGATGGTGAAACTTCATCTCACGTACTTTGGGCATATTATCATGAGGGACTACCTGCAGAGAAGGACATCACGCTTAGAGGGTCAGCAAAAATGAGGAAGACCTTCAACAAGATAGACCGGCCCAGAGGCTGCTACAATGGGTTCAGACGTAGCAAGGATTATTAAAACGGCACCGAACTGGGAAGCACATCAGCTCTTCTTCAGTCTTCCTCATTCATCATCTAGCTATCACACACATGTGAGACAACTGAAAATATAATAGCTTGGGTCAGGGCCACCTTAGTCCTCAGAGTGACTTAATGAGTTTTGCAATAGATTTACCAAATGTTACATATCATTTGATTTCTTGATTGTTGCTTCTGTGGGCATTGATTGTGGATCCAAGTAAAATGAAACCCTTGACAAATGTGTATTTATCAAAAAGACTGAAATTATTACTTTTGAACAATCATTTCTGCTCCTTAAGTCATCCCAGGCAAATGCCCTAAAGGCACAACTTTTGTGTTACTTATACCTGTATCGCTCTAGCACACAATCTTTATCATGGAAGGATCCTGATACATGTTTATGACACGAATGAGTGAATGAAAGAACAAATGAATGAAATGACTAAGAGTTTATTTTTATATTTCCTTTGAAAGGTGGTGCTTTCCAAGGACACAAGGCCCCTTGGCTTGGATACAGGCTTAGACAAATTATGTATTAGCTGTTAAGTACAGCCAGCTAAAAGTTTTCCAACTGGAAGTTGAAATAGTAAAAAAAAGCACCATGATAAATAACTCTTAGTTACTCAGCCTTCCCTTTCTACAAGTAGCAGAGAAATCAAGCTACAGAAGAAAAAGTTTTCATCCCACTTAAGTATATAATCAACTTAATTATATAATATTCTTAGCTTCACAGCTTTATAAAAGCACAAAGCCTTGGAATTCAGAAAGTCATGTCTATTATTGCTAAACATGGGTATGTAATATTTGGTTGCATTTGCTAAAGGAAAAAAATCACAATTTGAAGGCTTGGTCTTTATAGTTCAAATGTTAAAACTTACCTTTTTTCTCTATTTTTATCTTAATCAAGTTTATCTTAGTTTTGTCTTAATCAAGTTTATTCCTCTTTAAATGCCAGCCTCAGAACACATTTAAATCACATGAGGGTCAAAAACCAGATAACTAAAAAAGAACCTCCAGGACATTCTTCTGAAAAAAACAAACAACAAAAAACAGTTCAATCTTTTTCCTCCCATCTACTCTACCCATACCCCTTTTCCAGAAAGGAGTTTTGAAGAGCTAGATTAAAATACTATATTAAGACTCCTCTAGCCCTAGAAGGATGATCTAAAACCAACAAAATGAAAGGGTTCCTGTTTGCTTCCCTCTCCTCCTTCCTAAAATAATGTCTGTCTACCAAAGACTAGAACAAGACTTTCACATTGATTCCAAGTGAAGCAAGTGTTAGAGCTATGCACGATTGCACATCAACAGGAAGCACAATTACTCATCCATTCCGCTGAGATATCTAAGACTAGGAGACTCCACACATTTTCTCTCTTCTTAAAGGATCCTACGGGAGA
Source organism: Heterohyrax brucei (assembly GCA_028571685.1). Classification (NCBI taxonomy): domain Eukaryota; kingdom Metazoa; phylum Chordata; class Mammalia; order Hyracoidea; family Procaviidae; genus Heterohyrax; species Heterohyrax brucei. The sequence goes on from CM053140.1 coordinate 205,132,486, forward strand.
GGATTAAACTTTGAAAATTCCAAAATACATTTACGATATGGGAGTTAAAAATTTAATCCCTTTGCCATTCCCTTTAGTTTGAAACAGCTTGTTTATCTTCTTCTTGCTAGCACAAAATGCGCTGCAGAAATGGAAACCAGATTTTTGTATGTCGTGAAGTTCATGTGGTTTCCACATTTCTCCTGGCAGTGGTTTCCCAGCAGACATTCATCTAAAAAATTCCTCCTTGAGTGATTTTTAAAATAAAACGGCATTTGTGGCATTTTGTAGCACATTCTAAGCACACTCTCAAATGCACTATAAATGGACTACGCATTCTCCACTGCAGTTTGAAGTTTTTATAATGGTAAATAAAGATGTTAAAAATGTAATCTAGGAAGGTGATTGTTAGTAGCCTTCATTCTTTCTTATTTAGAAGAAATCCTTTTTCTTTGACTCTTTATATTCAGGAAAATAGCAGAATGGCCCCAATTCCACTTGGAACTCCACTGTGGGGCATACATAGAAATGACAGTCATGGTCCCTGCCCTGGGGAAGCATATAATCTAGCTAAGTGACACATAAATACCATAATAAGTCAGACAATAAGTTAAGGAGAATAATAAATAAATAAGGAGAATAATAATAAATAAATGGGAAAAACGAAATAAACAGATAACAAGATCTACAGTATGGGTTGTATGGAAACACTGGCTACACAGTATTCCTAGGAGCCATGAGAAAGTTAGTTTTAGCCTAAAACAGTGTGATCAATTTCAGGTTCCTACTGTTCTCTGTCATACCTTTTGAAGGCATATAATGTTAAAACAAACAAACAAACAAACAAAAGCCATGGGTTCACTCCTTTCCTCCTTGGGTGCTTGAAGATGGACTGTTATCACTGTAACTATCACAGACCAGGAATTTATGACCAACCAACTACTTCAGAGAGACAAATGGTCATCAATGTCTTTTACCCTGGGAGATGATGTGCCTAACATAGACGTTTGCAGAAAACTAGCCCACATGCCCAAGACACCAGGTGTCAACTTTGAGTTTGGATTCAGAATCCATTTCGGTGGTGGTAAGACAACTGGCTTTGACATGATTTACCATTCTTTGGATTATGGGAAGAAAAATGAATGCAAACAGAGACTTGTAAGGCATGGCCTTTATGAAAAGAGAAAGACCTCATGAAAAGAGTGAAAGGAACACAAGAACAGAATCTAGAAAGTTAAAGGGACTGCATAGGCCAGTGCTGTGCCAGCAAAAAGGAGTAAAGATTCTACAGGATTAATAAACCATAAGAACCAAAAGGAAAAAATAAGAGGCACTGGCTAATAGAAGAATTATTTTAAAGTTCACATGAAAGTAAAAAAGCAATTTAATTTAGTTTGGGAGCTGTTTTTAACTGATGAATGGATAAGGTTAAATTCACTTGATCTTAAATCTGAGAAGAAGCAAAATCTTATTGAACAGTCTAATAAATATGTTTACAGTAGCTCAATGCTCCATGTTATAAAGAAGAAAGAAATAGGAATAACAGAAATAGGAGGAGTTACAAAATGGAAATAGGAAGAGAGAGATGACCAGGAAGAATTAGGGGTTAGAGAGAAAGGGGAACAGATAGTACAGAGCCTCTCACTGGGGAGAGGAGAAGTGGAGAAGGGGAAAAGTTGAAGACAGCAAACAAATAAAAATTAATTAACCTTTTTGATTGAATGCCTTTTGATCACTTGATGGAGATGTAGTGTGGGTAGTTAACATATCATTGTTCTTTGACTAAATCACTAGTTTAATTAACATTTTCCATTCCTCCCATTTTTTTACACATTCAGGGGCACAGTGGTTATCAAGGGCAGAGACAATATCTTCTATAGCGCCATGACTACCTTTTCCAAGAAAATGTTACAATATTTGACTAAACTGTTTGGAAACCCTGCTGGCATAGTGGCTAAGTGCTATATCTGTCAACCAAAAGGTCAGCAATTCAAATCCACCAGGTGCTTCCTAGAAACTCTATGAGGCGGTTCTGTTTTGTTTATAGGGCCACCATGAGGTGGAATCCACTCAACAGCAGTGGGTTTGGTGTGGGGTTGGGTTGCCACATGAGCTACTGCAAGATGTTTTCAAGTGTCTTGATTTATCTTAAGCATATATTCAGACCTCCCAACCACCTCTGATATAGGTAGCCTTCCACTATTTGACTACAAGAAAATAACACAGCTGAACTTGAAGTCCATCAACATTGGTGCTCCTTCTCTTATACCTCAGTTGCACTTCAGAAAGCCAATGTTGAATTTAATATCAGAGGAGTGGAATTTGTCAAGACAGTGAAAATTTTGAAATCAAATATAATAAATTAAATCTGTACAAACAGAAAATCATCAAAGTCTTCTGCTCTACGGTCTGAAAGACTTGACTTTAGTGTTTTCACTGTTAATTAAAAACCCCTATTTCATAAAACATTGATGACCAAAGGAACTTTTACTATGAAAATTAACCTATGCACTTGGAACAGTTTTGAACATGGTCTTTCCAGTTTATAACAGGATGCACATATATATAAAAAATTCAGTGCAACTTTCCAGTACTGAATGTGAAGGCACGTGTGTTGTAGGAATGGTAGTCTGCAGTGGAGAACTTCATGTATTTGGAATACTCTGAGTGGACATACACAGGACAGAGGCACTGAAAATGATACAGCAGTGCAGCAGAAGTGACATTCATCTAAACAAGTCTACTTCTACAACACAGAATTGAAACAAAATCAAACCAAACATCAATAAAATAAATCTGGAGCTGGCATTAATTCCAACAGGATTCAACCCAATCAGTACTAGCATTACTGGGCAATCAATACCAATTGTTTTCTGATCTGATGGCAAAGATGGAACTAGAATTAAGGTTGATTTACAGAACACATATGGCAAAATGTACTGGAAAATCAACTCCCACTAGCTTTCCTGTTATTTGTTAAAGGTAAAAAATAATGAGGGATTCAACTTTTCAAAAGTTACCCCATTGAAATGCAGTACTGAAAAATTCACTATGATCCAAATCATACACAGTCATACACAAGTTGCCTCCAATACTGCAAGAAGGCACAGAATTCCAGAAAAGCCAAAAGACTCCTCCTAGACCCCTTATCCTGTCTCTCCTTTTCTCTTTTCACAAATCTTGAAGAAAACTTCCCTACAGGGCTTCTCAGTAATAACTCCAGTGGGCCCGGAAAATACTTCCACAGGGATGCTGAACTCTGAGTGCCTACTTCCAATGGTTCACAAGCACACTGACCAGGCGGCACCTGAGGCCACCCCAAACATTTCCAATGAAACCAAAATCTCTGAGAAAATTACTTAAAAATCTACTAGTACTACAGCAAAACAAGCTATCATTTCAAAAGGAATCATAATCCATTCTGCCCAATGAAATCCAAGGCGAGTTCTTTTCTTGCAAAAACTAAGGTGAAATGGAAAGAAAGTAAATTGTACCAAAGGAAAACATTTGGTTACGGAGCATAAGACTGAGGGGAAGTACCTCTTTCCCAAACAAAAGGGAACCAGCAGCACACAGTGTGTATACTATTTTTAAATGCAGTCAGTGACAACTCTATAAGTGCAGAAGTCAATCCTTTTAAAACGCTGCATTTGAAAACTTACACAGGTATTTCCCACCGACTACTCCCTTGCTGGAAACATGGTGGTGCAGTGGTTAAGTGTTATGCCTGACTAAAAGGTCAGCAGTTCAAATCCACCAGGAGCTCCTTGGAAACTCTATGGGGCAGCTCTACTCCATCCTATAGGCTGGCTATGAGTCTGCATGGACTCAACGACAGTGGGTTTATTCCCTTGTTAACCTCTGACTGTTGCTGTAAAGCTCTGAGAGGAATAATTAAAAAAAAAAGACTGAAATGCACACCTACTATTTTAATGTTAAAAATGTAACTTTAAAAAGGGAAGATAATGTTGATAAGTCATGTTGAGATTCTACTTTTTTCTTTTAATGAATACATACATACACTATAAACACAGATATATTAAATATATATACACAAGGCACACACACACTTGTTTCACAGACATACAATTTATTTACACAATAAGAACAAAACACCTTGAAGAACACTCAGCAATATTTGTTGCTGTTCAGACTTTGGGGTCATGCATTCAGTTTTGAATCCGAGTCAGTAACTAAGCAGCTGGGATCCTTGGTGTATGCTCACAGCAGGCCTAACTCTGGACTACACCCTGTTCTAACCTATCCTTACACATTAACCCATTTAATTCTCACAAAAAACCTATTTTACATATAAGGGACATTGGAACATGTAAATAACTTGCCTGAATTGTATAATAATTAATAGAGAAACCAAGATTCAAAACCAGTCAGCCTAGCTCCAGCTTCATACCACAGGCCTCCTTCGTCTTCAGCTTCTTTATCTGCAAAAGCAAAGAAAGCCTACCATTCAGTGTTCTTGGGTTAAACTATAAATATGTGAGAAATACTAGCACGAGGTCTAGCTTCAGAGAAAGTACTTAAATTTAAAAAAAAAAAAAAAGCATTGTTGTTGATGTTAGGGGCCATCCAGTCAGTTCCAGCTCACAGAACGTGTACGTACACCACAATGAAACAGCGCCCGGTCCCGCGCCTTCCTCACGCTCAGTGCTGTTTGGACCCATTAAAGCAGCCACTCTGTCAACCTATCTTGTTGGGAGCGTTTCTCTTCTTCGCTAAAGCCTCTACCTTATCAAGCACGGTGAACTCTTCCAGGGACTGATCTCTGCTGATAACACGTCCAAAGCATGTGAAATGAAGTGTCACCATCCTCGCTTCTAAGAATTACAAGGCAGGTTTTTTCTTCTTCCGACAGTCCATGGTGTAATCAATGTTCTTTGCCAGCATCATAATTCAAAGGCATCAATTTTTTATCTGGTCTTCCTTGTTCATATGCATATGGGGGTAAATGAAAATATCATGGCCTGGTTTAGGCATATGTTAATCCTCAAAGTGACATTTTTGCTTCGAAATACTTTAAAGAGGTCTTTTGCAGCAGATTTGCCCAATAAAATGCATTCTTTGGTTTCCTGACTGCTCTTTCCAAGAATAGTGATTGAGGATCCAAGTAAAATGAAATGCTTGATAACTGCAATCTGTTCTGTTTATCATGATGCTATTTATTGGTACAGTTGTACTTTTGTTTTCTTTATGTTAAGGTGTAATCCACATTGAAGGATGTAGTCTTTGATTTTCATTAGCAAGTGGCTCAAGTCCTCTTCACTTTCAACAAACAAGTTATGTCATCTGCATACCACAGGTTGTTAATGAGTCTTTCCCCAATTCTGATGCTGTGTTCTTTTCATGTAGGACAGTTTATTGGATTATTTACTTAGCATGCAGAATGAATGGGTATGGTGACAGGTTAAAAACTCGACACACTCCTTTTCTGATCTTAAACTACTCAGTGTCCCCTTGTCCTGTCCGAACAACTGCTACTGGTCTAAGTACAGGTTTCTCGTGAGTACAATTAAGTATTGTGGAATGTCCATTCTCCACAGTGTTATGCACAGTTTGTCATGATCCATACGATAGAGTAGCTTTGCTTAGTCAATGATACACAGGTAAACGTTTTTCTGGTATGCTCTGCTTTCAGCCAAGACCCATCGACATCAGCAATGATAACCCTTATTTCACATCTTTTTCTGAATCTAACTTGAAGTTATGGCAGTTCACTGTTGATGTACTGCTGCAATCAATTTTGAGTTATCAGCAAAATTTTTCTTGTGTGCGATCTTAATAACAATGTTCAATAATTTCCACATTCTGTTGGACCACCCTGTGGAATGGGCACAGTTTATGGATCTCTCTAGTCAGTTCGCGAGGTAATTGTCTTCCAAATTTCTTGGCACAGATAAGTGCTTTCGGTGTTGCATCTGTCTGTTGAAACATCTCAACTGGTAATTCCAACAATTCCTAGAGCCTTGTTTTTTGCCCATGCTAGTACAGCCTGGATTTCTTCTTTCAGTATCACTGGTTCTTGATCTTATGCTGCCTGAATGTAGACTAATTCTTTTTGGTTCAGCGACTCTGTTGATCCCTTCCACCTTATTTTGATGCTTTCTGTTTCTTTCAGTGTTTTGCCCACAGAATTATTCAGTATTGTAATTTGAGGCCTAAATTATTTTCAGTTCTTTAAGCTTGAAAAATGCTGAGCATGTTCTCCCACTTCAGTTTTTCAACTCTAGGTCTTTGCACATTTCACTATAATACTTTGATATCTTCTGTTCAGCTCTTTTACTTTATCATTTCTTTCACTCACTTTAGCTATTTTATATTCAAGAGAAAGTTTCAGGATCTCTTCTGACATCCAATTTGGCCTGTTCTTTCTTTCCTGTACTTTTCAAGACGTTTTGCTTTCTATATGTATGATGGCCTTGATGTCATCTTACAGTTTACCTGGTTTTCAGCCATTAGTGTTCAACGCTTCAGATTTGTTCTTCATATGGTCTTTAAACACAGGTGAAATATACTCAAGATCATATTCTGGTTCTTATGTGTTTGTTTTAATTTTCTTCTACTTCAATTTGAACTGGAGTATGAGCAACTGATTATCTCTTCCCAAAGTTAGCCCTGGCCTTGTCCTGACTAAGGATACTATGCCTCTTCATCATCTCTTACCATAAATGTAGCAAATGCAATTCCTGTGCATTCCCTATGGTGTGGTCCATGTGTAAACTAGCTGTTCATGTTGTTGAAAAAAGGTATTTGTAATAAATAAGTCACTGGTCTTATATAATTGTATAATGCCTTCTCTGGTGTCATTTTTATCATGTAGGCCAAAATTTCCCACTATTTGAACTTCTTTGTTTCCATCTTTCACATTACAATCACTAGTAATTATCAATGCATCTTGACTGCATGTTTGATCAATTTCAAATTACAGAAGTATGTAAAACTCTTCAGTTTCCTCTTCTATGGCCTTAATGATTGGTATATAAATTTGTACACCAGCTATTCCAGCTAACTGAAATGTCTCAGGGTTATCTTACCACCAAATAGGAATCCCTGGGTGGTGCAAATAATTTGTTCTTGGCTACTAACTGAGAGGTTAGGGTTCAAGTCCACCCAGAGGGGCCTTGGAAGAAAGGCCTGGTGGTGTACTTCTGAAAAATCAACCAGCAACTGATTTGTTTCCTTCCTATAGTTCAGTAATTATTTACTCTTGCCTATTGATATACCAGGAACCCTGGTGGCACAGTGGTTACTTATTTGGCTGCTAACCAAAAGGTTGGCAGTTACACTCCACCAACTGCTTCTTCTCTGTCCTATAAGACCACTATGAGTTAGAATGGACTTGACAGCAGTGGGTTTTTTATTTATATACGAAAGGAATCCTGGTTGCACAATGGTGAAGCGCTCAGCTGCTAACCCAGCTGCTGTATGTGAGAAAGACTTGCTCCCATGAAGATTCCAGCCTTGGAAACCTCTACTCTGTCACATGGAGTGGCCATGAGGCAGAATCAACTCAGTGACACCCAGCAGTGACAGTGTTCCTGTGCCTGTCACAATACAAGGGAGAGGGCATGTGACCAGTCATAAGATCTACTTCTGGCTCACAGAGACCTCACACCTATTCACAGTCTCAGGAATGTTAATGTGTGACTGGCATTGATTCGGTAATGGCTCAATGACTGTAAAGTTATTAAATACCTGAAATATCATGGCCCTAGAAAGCACAGTTTAGACACAACAAAGACTTGCCTTTGTGGAACTAACATTATTTAACATGCTTATTTCAAAAGTTATTGACCAAACTGATTTTTCAAATCCACAGATAGTTTGGGGTAACTACTAAATCTGCAGTGTTTTAAAACATCACAGAAAGGAAACAGTGCTTCACTCAGTTATCATTCCTAAGCTTGGCAAATGTTTATAACTTTGAATTTCTCAAGTTGAAACCAGGGCTGAGACTTGCTTCAGTTAGGAATAATTCAACTATATATAAGTGACAGGGTTGTTAGTGTTCACAACAAAAATATTTTGTGATAGTTCAGATATACAAATTTCAGACAGTATTCATATAGCTTTGTGTTATTTTCTTACAATGTTAGTAGTACATAGGCATTAGAAAAGTTTGAACATTGGAGAAATATGTAAAGAAAAAGTTAATCATCTTCCACTCTAACAGCCTAGCCCTTTCAGCCCAGCTTCCTCAAAACCAAATTAATGCTTAAGATGTGGTGTGATGCCTTATATATGGTGCTCATTAAACAGCTTCTTTAGGAAACCCTGGTGGCATAACGGTTAAGTGGCAATCGAAAGGTCGGCAGTTTGAATCTGCTGGGTACTCCTTGGAAACTCTGCGGGGCAATTCTGCTCTGTCCTGTAGGGTCACTATGAGTCAGCATTGGTTTGATAGCAGTGGGTTTTGGGTACAGGTTACAAAATCCTTTCACATACAGTGTGTGAGTTCCTTAGAATAATTGTATGGGAGGTACTGATCATGAAACCAAGGTATTGTTGATGAAGACAAGTTCAGTATGTTACTTTGTAGAATCATAGTGAGTGGCGGAATTCAGCTTTTTTCTAGTTTAAATGCTTTTGTTTAGAAGCATGTGGTCAGCCCACAGAGACTTTTTTTCCCCCTACTGAATTCTTATAGCACTTAATTTCCTGTGATTGGTTTGGCAGTTAATCATATCTACTGCCGTCTAGTAGCTTTGTACTAAACTCTTACTTTTCTATTTAGTATATCATATATTTCAATTTTTCTTCTCAAATAATGTATAAGCTAGTTGAAGGGAAGACTTTATATTTTGTTTTACTAGCTGTAGCAGGGTATTCAGTAAACTGTTGAAGGAATGAGTAAAAGCTACATTACAGTATGCTGGTGGTATCTGATCAAACGTTTATTATGGTAACTATTCAAGAATTAATGTTATCTCATTTTTCATCTTAAATGGAAAACAGGACAATTTTCACATTTATATATTTGTTGTACAGTTGCATATAAGGTGGCACTGTTCTTTTCATAATCACTCTGAACATGGGGCCAGCTGTATCTCCTTGCTTATTTCTGGCCTTTTCGTCTCTTGGAAATATCCTGTGTAGCTACTGGTCATGTAATCTTGTGTGAAAAGCAGAATCTAACCAAGTTATGGTATTTCCTTTTTTGCTGTTTTCTCTTTTCCAGTTTGTAGCTGAGATAAAAATCGAGTTAATCTCGGTTCATTTGCAAATTAGCAAAGATAGCCCCACTTAGCTCTGCTTATGCTGTGTGGATTAGCACTTTTTTTACTGGAAAGAATGCAGTCCCCTAATCAACAACATTACCTATTTTGTTAGGGCCTAGAATGACTAGAAGAACTGTAGGAAAGCTCTCTTCTCCCTTTGCCCTGACTCAAATGACTGCCTTCTTCAGATCATTGCAAGGGAAATGGCTTTTTAAGCAAAGACGCCAACATCAGATGCTGTAACATAGAGGGAGATATCCCAAAAGAGTTAGCAGATTTTACCTTAATGATCTGAAAAAGAAATTAAAGTGGAATAGCTGTATATCATAAACTTAATGCAACAGGATTTCACATTCTTAAAGCTTGCAAAAGGCAAAAATTATGAGCCAAGCCAAGCCAAGCCAAGCCAAGCCAAGATGAGAGTTGATTTTAAAATGTACCTTTGCTAATGCGTCTTTTATTTTGCATGTCTCTAGAATTTCTATTGCTGAGTCTATTTAGAAATCAGCCCCTAACTAAAAGCAGTATATATTTTATAAACATTCTTTCCTCAAATCAGTTGAGAAAGATACTGTTGGGTCTTTGAGTTTTACTAACCACTGTCTCGCACAGCTGCTGTTTTGATATTTCTGTAACATAATACATCCAGAAGACAAACTCCAAAATCTCTTAACTGTATTAAATACCAGTCACGTGAAGGAAAATACCTGATTTATGACTCCAGTAAAATTTGAAGCACTGGTTTAAGATCTTTAGAGGAAGGCAGAGCAAAGTGACTTTAAATGAGAGCATACTAGGAATGCAGTAAGCTGTCTGCTGCAGCCCTCAAAAGCTGATCAGCATCATCTGAATGCTATGTGCTATGAACTCCCCTTGAATTCCATGCTGTAATCAGACTTTAAAATGAGCACTGGCTCCCTTGGACAACAGAAACATGATGTCCTCCAGTTACTGACAATTTTAGAATGTTGACTCCTGATGTCTTTTGGCATCACTAATATTTTTTCCCTCCGTGCTACTCTGGAATGAACATGAATGATATCAAGAGAAAAATAAATTGGTATGTGTGTCACATAAAGACCCAGAAACCACTTTTTTTCAGGGGTAGAGAAAGAAAGCGTCCTTTCTGGAGCTATGGGAACAAGCAGCACATATTGGCTGCAAGCAAATATGTGTGTGAAGGGAAGCTTTGCTCAGAACACCTACAATGATGTGGTGGGTGATTTTAGAAGCTCCAAGTCTTTAAATGATTAGAGGTGTGCTTGCATAATACTTGCAACATTTGTCTTTTTTGTAGGATTTATTGCACTCTGGTATATGCAAGGAAGCCCTAATGGCATAGTGGTTAACTGCTGTATCTGCTAACCAAAAGATCAGCAGTTTGAATCCACCAGGTGCACCTCGGAAACTCTGTGGAGCAGTTCTACTCTGTCCTATAGGGCCACTATGAGTTGGAATCAACTTTGACTGCAGTAGGTTTGGTTTTTCAAGGGTTTGGTATATGTAAGAGGAGAAATACAAGGTACTTGAATATTTAAAAGGGTTTGTTCCAACAGACACCTGTTTAGTTGTGTATATTGCAGACACTTGAACTGGCTTCTTAATTCTGTTCAGTCTCTAGAGAACGTCTTCAGTTTTCCAGGGACATGTGAGACCATGTATAAATACTTTGAGTTATACCGACATAGGAATTTGCATTATTTTACATACAAAGTAAAACAATTACCATGTAAATGGGTACATGTTGAAATATTATTTAAATATTGCAAATGAGTATTAATCATGCATCTTTATAAGCACTTATATTATTTGAGTGCTAATCAACAAAATATGGCTTCAGTTTCCCGTGTAGAATCAGATTATATAACTTTAGTGACATTCAGGACTACGATGTGCAAAAAAAGCTTTAGGTAAATAAAAATGTTCCATTTTAAAGATTTGCTTTGGGTACTTAATACTTTGTTTTATTTGAGCACTTATTCTGAGGAAGAACTTGTGCTGGTATTTCTCATGTGTGATATAATTAAGCCCAACAACCCTGAAATGTAGGATTTCCTCTCTGTTTATATGTGAAGAAGCTGAGTCTGTCAGTTTGTCGAACTATAGGCGTACATCTTTCTGTGACACTGGAAGATATGACTGTTTTAGTCAGCTAGGGCTGCTCTAACAGAAATACCACAGAGTGGACGGCTTTAACAAAGGAAGGTTTATTCTTACACAGTCTGGTAGGCTGCAAGTCCATATTCAGGGTGTCCGCTCCAGGGGAAGGCTTTCCCCTTGTCAGCTCAGGAGGAAAGTCCGGTATGGCACCAGTCTTTGTCCAGGGAGCGTCTTGGCGCAGGAACCTCAGGTCTGAAGAACACACTCTTCTCCCGATGCTGCTTTCTTGATGGTGTGAGGTTCCCAATTCTCTGCTTGCTTCTCTTTCCTTTAATCTCTTGTAGCATGAAAAAAATTAAGGGTGGGATGGGCCATACTCCAGGGAAACTCCCTTTATAGTGGAGCAGGGAGGTGATCCTATGAAGGGATTTACAGTCCCACCCTAATCCTTTAACATACAGCACAGGAAAACCACAAAATGGAGGACAGTCAAAATGGGAATTATGGTACAGCCACATGGCTCCACCTATTTTTGGGGGGACACAATTCAATCCACCGGTATTTGAAATACCAGTGACAGCACCCATAGTGAACAGATCTCAGTGGAGCTTCCAGACTAACAGAGACGTGGAAGAAGCACCTGACAATCTATTCATTAAAGAAAATGAAATTAAGTCTTAGGAACAGCCATTGTCTGGTTACAGTGCCCAGAAGATAAGCTCCTCAGATTGGATGGCACTCAAAAGATGTCTCTTCAAAAGGAATTCAACCTTAATGATGTGGATGTAGTCAAATTTGGGGAACCAAAGGAGACAGTCACACATGCTAAGGGGAACACAACTCATAGCTGTTTCTGTGGGAAAAAAAATCAGTAAAAATAAAGGTAGATTTGAGTCCCTTGAATAAATCATCATAAAATCTCTATTTGGTGTAGGTAGGAACACTTGAAAAGGTGAGCTGGTGCTGTTTTGTGTAACTTCAAGTTGATTCTAACTTACAGTGACCCTATGGGACAGAGTAGAACTGCCTCAAAGGATTTCTTAGGCTGTAATCTTTAAGAGAACAGAGCACCAGATCTTTTCTCTCAGGGGCCAACGGTGGGTTTGAATCACATGCTTTTGGGTTAACAACCAAGCATTGTAACACCATAGCTAGTTTCTGACAAAGGACAAGATGTATGGAATAACATGAAATCATGGATCAGCTTGATCAGAACCATCTTTCACGGTTTCAGGGCAGGATTAAAACAGCTTCACAATTTGTGTACAGAAACAAGCTTACACCAATCCTATAAGACAGAGCAGAACTGCCCCATACGGTTTCCAATGCTATAATCTTTCCAGAAACAGACTGCCATATCTTTCTCCCAAAGAGTGCCTGGGTTCAAATCCCTAACCTTGTGGTTAGCAGCTGGAGCATTTATCTACATAGACCCTTAAAAAAGGACAGAGTTGGTATCTACACAGAGTAAGACTATTAGAATATATTTAGTCACATTTACATCTTTCCAATATTACGCAAGTAAGGATGGGAAAAAAGGGGGAGTGTGTGTTTGAGTCATACTGGCCTTACCTACCAACACAAGTTAGGAAGCAGAAGTGCAGTGATATAAAGTTTCACTGATGATTTTCTGTGTTTCACTGATGAGTTAAATCTCTCTGTGAATGAGGTGCCTAGTGCTAATCTCTTTGTTCCTTCTTAAACTGCATATAATTTATTTTTATTTAATCTTCTTCACAAGGTAACCAGAGCTTGTCATGACTTTTGAACCCCTTAACCCATTGCCATGGAGTTCATTCTGATTCATAGTGACCCTACAGGACACAGTAGAACTGCCACATGTGGTTTCAAACTGGTGCCTGGTTGATTCAAATGGCCAAACTTTTGCTCTGGTTAGTGCTATTGTCACCAGGGTTTCACCTTAAAAAACAAAAACAAATCTATGACCATCAAGTCGGGTCCGACTCACAGTGACCATAGAGGTCAGAGGAGAACAGCCCCACAGAGTTTCCAAGCAGTGCCTGGCGGATTTCAACTGCCAACCTTTCAGTCAGCAGACGTAGTACTTAACCTACTGTGCCACCAGGGTTTCTGGGATTCACCTTAGTGGTACTTTAATTCAAGAGAATCCACTGCATGAAAAAGCAAGTGCTTTAAGCTAGTTCTCACTTGAAGCTCTTTGAAATAATCAAGCCAATGTATCTGAAAGAGGTATAAGTTTTTTTGCCTTCTAAAATGTATTACAGAAGACTAGTAGAAATGAAATGTTTGGGCTGTAATTCCTTAGAGAATGGTAACTTTCTTAGTTTGATTGTTCCAAATTAACTTTGGAAGCTATCTAGGCATCTTGTTACATTTTGAACTCTGGAAGAACAATTATTCAAGCTTTTGTCCCAGGCAACCCTTGAGTCAGAATTCTGTGGTGTGAGAGTCAGAGAACTGTATATTCTGAATATTCAACAGCACATACAATTGAAAATAGAACAATAGGAGAAGAACAGTAGATTCCAATGGGCTGATATCTTATAACTTTTGGTTAAGCAGTACGTGGCAAATTTCGACACACCTACTTAACCAAAGATAAAACTAAGCAGTGGAATACCACGGAAACAAAACAAAAGTATTCAGATAGACCATTGTGAATCAGTGCTCTGTCTAGCAGCACTGGTCTACCAGGGAAAATTAGTTAGAAGACCAGACTCGTTACTTCATACTAGATGCTTGAAATGAACACTTTAAAGTTTCTGTAGGTCAAACTACAGCACTGCATCCAGAGATCCAGCCCAAATAGCTGAGGGAAACTAGGAAGGCCACATGTGGAACTAATTACTCACGTAGCGGCCATGACAAAGAACATTTCTCCAGACTTTTCATGGGGGCTTCACTTTCAGGAAGTTGCCATAATTACTGTTCAAGTCTAGGGCAGCCTGCAAGCCGCTGACAGATACAGGAGACGAGGAGGAGGAGGGAAAGGGGGAAAAATGAACTTATCTGCCCTTTTTGACGAGTGAAATACCAGAAAACAAAGTGCCACAGGAACTAAAAAAAAGTTTCCAAAGGAGCCCTGACTCCCAGTGTTTGACTTTCTGTTTACTTTTTTTAATCTACTCTCTACCTTCCAATTACCTTCCTCGCCTGGATCGGACAGCAAATTTGTACCTCTACGCTAACTCACTTTCAGTCGGCCACAGCAGAACTGTACATCTTGACTCTTTTTTTTTTTTTTTTTTTTTTACAGCTTTTCCATACTGGGGCCCACTTCCTGCCCAGTTGAGGAAAAAAATCTGGCCTGAAGATGAAATGACTGCTTAACATTACACTAAAACATCTGGTACCATTTTATGCACAGACCCACGTCTGAGAGCAGCGATTCTAGCGGTCTCTCCAGCGGCACAGCGCATACCCAAACCTCCCCAGGGTGACATCATCCCATATATGGACTCTCCAGCCCAGCCCTCCCCCTTTTCCTGGTCCTAAATTCATTGCCAGTTCCCCAGTCTGCAGCAAATGTGCCACGTCAAGACTGGAAATCACAGCCTTCAGTGTCTCAGGCAGTGCAGAGGGTTCAGGGGGGAAAGCTGAACGTGGCCCCCGATTCAGGAAGAGAAGCTTTGCCCCAAGACCAGGAGAGGATCTGAAGTCAACAGATGGAAGCTTCTGGAGCTCCTGCTCCGTCGCCCCAGTGTTCAGACTACCTGTTCAGGACAATGCCGTTGTACAGTAGTCTGCACATTGGTTAGACTGGGCAAGGCACAGCAACGCCGCTGACTGCTGGGGACAAAATGTGCTGCTTCCGAGGAGAAGACAGTTGTTGGCTCTTCTTCCGAATCTCATATCCAGTGTTTTTCTTCACAGGTCTTGCACACTAGGGACCAAGAAACCCTCGGGGGCACTTCAGAGAAAAGACTGCTCAAGGGAAGACCTACAGGTAAGGCCTTCTTGACTGCTCCCCAGGTGTGTATCCAATGACATGTGTTAAGATGCCAGAGAAATGGAGGTACATACATGATGGATAGTGGGATTTAATTTTAAAAGAACAAATGCATGATTCACTGTGATTTATGTTTTGTTATCTGGTTTTTGAAGATTCAGCATTTAAATACTTCCTTTAAAGTAAAAGTTTTCCTACCTTAAAATGAAATAGGACAGAAATCACTCCAGACACTTAAGAATAATTTAACAAGGATAGTTTTGAAATAATGATTCAGAGACTTAAACTTACGTGAAGGCAAGCTGTAGGTATAACTTTCACTGCCCCAGGGGTGAATCCATTTTGTGCCGAAGTTAAGAATACTTGCTATTTTTTAAAGGCCAAATGGATAGTGCTTCCCTGAAAATTTACTTTTATAATATAAATAACAGTAATAATCTATCTAACAATAAGGAGAGCCTGTCTAGTTTTTGCCAAGCAGACAATAATTTGGGGCTTGCCCACAAACTATAGCCAACCCAGACCTCATGGAGTCTGCAACCAAGTACATCCGGGAACAGAACCATCTATCTTTCTGTATCACAATACATATCTCTATATTACAGTAAAAATAAAATCTAAGAATGGTAGATAATTCTTGGTCAGCTGAGCCCATCTGACTATATTTTATAGTTGTTATATTTCTCCGGGCATTTAAAATGATAAGTCACTTTGTCTAGAATCCCACTGATAAAAAAGGAATTTGTAAATGAAGGCAGAAGTTTTCTTTGGTCTGTTTCCAGCAGTCCAGGAGGTGAAGGAGGGTGGGAAGGGGGAGGACGGTGGGAGGGAGGAAAACCCTCAAGCTGAATGAAATCCCAATAGAGAAAATAATAAAGAAAGTCTGGGTTGCAATATGATCTGCACTGAACCTTGATGGTGGATTCCTTAAAGAAAGTTCTGGAAAAATGGAACCTACTTACTCCTAAATTCCCTCAGTCTACATTTATTTCTACCCTCAAATGATTCTATGAAATGAAAATACCTTTTGTAGGCTTTTTGTGAAAAGTGAATAGAATTTCTTTTGTCTTTCTTTAAACTCTTCAGTGCTACAATGCTTTCTGAACAAACGCTACAAATTATACATTTCGCAACAATTCAAAAATTGTGAAGTTCTATTCTGCAAACATTTTAGTACAAAAATTTCTCCAAGTTCTCTCTTGTTAAAAAATTTTTATTTTAAAAATTACCCTCTGATCATCTCAATACTGGTGTATAGAACATAACCTTTTACATCAATTCATCATTTTTAGGTAAAATGTAGAAAGTAAGGAAAATTTAGCAGTCCAAATGACTTAAGTGATAAAGTCAACCTTTTAAAAAAATGTAGTTGTTACTTGGTGACTTCTATATTAATCATTAAAAAAAAAAAAACAATATTTTTTAAAAGCACTTTGGCTGGCGTACAATTTCTTTAATGAACTTTTTTTTTTAAACTCTCAGATAACTTAGGTGAGATTACATTTTTAAGAAATATATTTTTACTAACTGATACAATTGCTAAAGAAGAAAGATGAGCTTTATAGGAATTGGGCAATGTTTTATTAAGGCTTCTCAAATTTTCTGTTTTTTTGCTCTTTTGGAACAGCTGAGTTTCATAACTTGTTTTCAATTAATGTATATTTAGTTTAAATTTCTTCAAATTAAATGGCCCTTTACTTCAAAGAAACTAACCCTAGCGGTTTCTCCCCTCTTTTCCCCTCTCACTTTCAGTCTGGGGACAGAGGGACACAGGCTGTTTTTGGCAAGCGCACAGCTGTAGAAGTCTAAGAATTGTTTTGTAAAGCAGTGGCCAAGGAGTCCCCACACATGATTGGCGAAGCACAAGTCCTGCTATACAAACCCATTTCTGATGCAAAAAATACAAAAATACACTGCTTATCTTTGAACTAAAGACTAAAAGTAAAGCTCACTGTATAAACCTTTGCTGAATGAAGTCGGGATGCTCATTTATGTGCGGGTATGTGTGCCAACATTTAGGTGCACACAGCAAAAAACAACCTTATCTGTTTCCACATAATTAGAATAATGTTTAATTTTATCTTGATACTAATTTATAAGGAAATACACAAATATTTTAGGGATCATGGAATCTGTTCCAGAGGGAACTAACCAACAATGAACATCCTCAGCTAAAACTACCCCGGGATATGATGGTAAGTGTGAGTATTAAAATTAAACATTGTATATCACCATAAAGAGAATGTTGTTTATAGGGCCTGTCCTAATCACACTACAGAAATTTAGCTATTTTGTTTGTTTGTTTTGTTTTAGGGTATGAGTGATTATAGGTACCAGGGTAAAAGGAGAATTTTTACTGCCACTTAAGAGAAAGAAAGTTCAAAGCCTTAGCTTCAACACAATCATTTCTTAATTCGAAGAGGATCATCACCAGTTACTCACATTTTTTAATCTATTACTGTTTCTAAGCCATAGATCTCATAATCAAAGGATATTTGTTTACAACAGACAAAATCTCACACTGATTGCTTTCCTGCGATTAGTCAATACGTGTAACATCCTTCCTGCTGGGCATTCGGGCTATTAGCCCAGATAATGTGTTTATGTTTTTAAAAGACCAAAATATACCATCTACTACTGCTTCTCACCTAGAGACCACCCAAGTATTTAAGTCAGTGGGAAAATATTTAGGCATAAATGCCTAATGAAAGAATCTTTTTTCCTATTCTTTTGATTGAAATCTCAAACTGTTACACGATATTTTAAAACAGTAATAATACTTGGTAATGTAAAAAAAAAAAAAAATCACCTATCCATTAAGGATCCATCCTCACTAGAGTAGCCCAAGCTTTTAGTTATCCCACAAGAGGGCTGTTCTTTAAAAACAATCTACTTTCCTTTTCGCTAAACAGAAAAGCTCACCCAGCATAATAATTTTCAAGTAATAACTAAGAGACCATCACTCAGAAATCCTGACTTAAAATAACAAAAAGGTCAAGCTTTAACCTGAGAGGAGACAGGAAATTCCTGAATTAAGACTGAAACTTGAATTCAAATCCGATTCTTTTTTGGTGATTTGCAAGTGATGTAGATAGATTTACCCATTTTTCTGAGATCTCTTATTAAGAATATTTATCAGTTTTAGTAAACAGGGACAAGGAGGTAAATTAAGAAAAAATCACCACGTCATGACTTTTTAAGTTTCTTGACTGCAATCAATGACAGCCTGTTTCCTGGTAAAGCTTTGGTTTAACTTTGTGGGAGAGGATTTAGAAATAATCATTTTCTTGAATTTCTCTTTCCTAACAAATTAAAAAAAGAGAGAGAAGAAACAGAACACAATAGCCATATCAATAGTTACATGATATGATAATAAACAACTTTTTATTTTTTATCTAGTATTTTTAAGTGATAGTATATTCACCCTATAGTTTGGGAGATAGAGGTAGCATCTTAAATATCTTTCATCCTTTCATCTTTTTAACAAATTTAGGTACAAGTTCAACATAATTATGAAGTGTGTATATGCCACATACCTACTACTATAATGTTTTACGAATACATCAGATGCATAAATTGTCACCAAAGCACTATAAGTAGAGCAATCATTTTTTAGCAAGATTTCTTTCCCCCTTAAAAAGAGTTACAGATTCTCAGGTTCAAAATTTTTGGATATCTTGGTTTAATAAAACTGTTCTATAGTAAAAGAATAATATATGAACTCACAAATATTTCTTTTTATTTTTTCAGGTTGCATGCATCATTCCTTTAATTGAGAGAGTTAATTGGATCAAATTATATATGGGAGAGAAAGGGAAAACTATACAGAATTACAGTAATGTCTAATTTTCCTCAATATACTCATTGTGAGTGAATCACTGTATAGTAATAGCAACAATAACAAAATAATATTTTAAGGTACTTGTTTTTGCAAACTCTGACCTTGTAATTATTTAAGGAGCAGCCACATTTACTGATGTTTTTGATTCTATCAAGGGGGGGCAGTTCATCTATTTGGAAGTGATGGCCAAAACAGAATCAGAGATTTACATTTTTTAAATTAAATAAATGAACAGAAAATTGCACTTATTAACTCTTCATTAAAACTGTACCAAATATAATCACTGCATAATAGTTCATCTTTGTAGAAAGCTGTAGTTTGTTCACAGTCTTTAAAAACTATTTTGCTCTCCAAAAGCTTCTACTTGCCACTTATCCCAGAATTTTACAATGAAAAGTGAATAACGAGCTATTTGTTTCTGTTGAAGTTCTTAGAAAAAATTCTTAATATATACTGCTTGGACAATTAAGGTTTTTTTGCTGCTGCTTTTTTTTTTTTTAAAAGAACTTCCATTTACTGGGATTTTGACTATCTGGATATTTTGTTTTTAGAAGGGCAAGGGAATTTGTTAAATACTTCTATGCATATGAACTGATCATTTTTATTAAAATAGCCAGTAAAATTTACTCTTTGTTTACCAGAATTAGAATTCATGCCTGTATATTTAACACTATTAACTCTTTTTTATATAAATCATAAGGAAATTTTCTCAAGGTTTTTATTTTCAGTTACTCAATGAAATTTCCTTTTCCGTGTTTAGTGTACTAGTCTGTAACTCTATTCCACTAACAATGCCTAAAACACATTCTGAGCATCCCTACGGGTGATCTTACAGTTTATAGCCTTTGATGCAAACACAGTCCTGTAGTTATCTTAGAGGTATGTAAATTATGCCAACTTCTTTTTGTTGTGTTTTTGTATTTATACTTAGAAACTTTGCATTCAAATGCAAATAAGTATTTTAAATAAGTCACTGCTGTTTAATAAAGTATTGGTAAAAATGTATCTCTCCATGCCAAACCTCATTACAAAAGCACCCCAGTGGACGTCTGCGGGCTGGGCTGCCAGATACATTAGGCTCATTATTTTGGAAATGGCGGCCATTACCATGTAGGCGACATTTCTTTTTCATAGGTTATGGTGCTTATCCCCTACAAGAAACACGTATAAACACAGTCTTTATCTTTAACTTCAGCATTAAAATATGCAGAGGTCACGCAAAGAGGAAAAACATCTGGTTCAATTACTCTGAACTCTGACTGCATGTGAGCCAGTAATGATATGAACTGGATTTAATAATAAACCTTGCATTTAATCCTTCCCCCCCCCCCTTAAAATTTGAATGTGAGCTTTCTGTTATGCCAGTCATCATGTTAGCACATTTGGAACAAATGTATAAATGCACTTTCTGAATAAAGCCAAAAGTCTAACTTGTTTTTAGTTCTATAATGTTTTAACGTTTAATTCAACTGTGTGTTTTTCTTCCTTTCCCCTTGCCCTCCAAAATCACGAAATCTGGATAACAGACTGATTGTATCTGCCCATGAGCAAAGGAAACCTGAAGGAACCAGGGGCCTGGCTGGACGGAGTTGTCATGTGTCTGCCTGTCTACACTTGCTGTGCAGAACATCCGCTCACCTGTACAGCAGGCACAGACAGGCAGTCACATGACAACCCAGCCTGAATGACAACCAGCCATTGAAAGAGCAGCCCTCACACCATAGCATCTACACCAAGAGCTACAACCACAATGGGGGGACGGGGGCCGGGGGTTTTCATCTGTTGGCTTAATACTTTAACGCGTATGTATTATTATTATTTTATCATTTATTTTGATTCAAATATTGAAACCCACCAAAACTAAAGTGAGTGGTGCCTATGAAATACAATAAAACCCATTTCTAAAAATGTTCCTGTGCTTTCTATAGTTCTCTTTTCCTAATTGTTGTCAGTAAATCACTACCCTTGAACTTGACTATACACAGCTTTGCAGCACCCCATAATTGATGTAACAAAAAACAATGAAACAATGTAACTTTGTTCTGATGCTTGACAAAGAATAACAAAGCTATGGTGAGTTTTCTACATCATGACTTTCTCTTTAAAAAAGATCATACATTTGAATTGATAAGCTCTGCCAGGCCAAGTAAAATATTAGGGAAAGAGTAGTTTCACTATAGCTTCCATGTATATTAAAATGAACGCTTTGACCTTTTTCATATACTGACAGCTATAACTGAAACACTGATATTTTGAAGTGTCATGATATAGACTAATTTATAAACATGTCATTGTTTAGCTAAAAGAGGAGCTTAGATTACAGTTCCCAAAGTGAAATTCACCAGGCAATCCATTCCCTGCAAATGCATGCAGGCATGCACGCTCCCATTCACACTAAGCTTGCACACTCTTGAGGGTGTCAGAGAATTCACTATTTTCAAAAGAATAAGAAGAAAGATTAATAAATATGCAGTGACTATTTTGTTGTATCTTCTGGGGAAATGTCAAAACTTCAGCTTACTATAAACCAGACTGAAATGAATAAGCCTCCTTTTTGTATGTGAATATTTCAAGACTTGAAGGTGAAACGTGGGGAGGGGGGAGGTTAAAATTAGAAATTTGTCAATTCTGACTTGATTTAAAATGGTTTCACTTTGAAACTTAAAATTAATATTCATCTTCTTTGGAAAGATTCTGGTCAAGCTCAGAACACTGTTAACACAAAGCTACCCGAAACTATTTTTGAAAAATTAATAATTAAACATTTTAAGTACACATTTTAGACTAAAGCAAGCAAACTATTTTAATTCAGGGATTTCATTTTTACAAATGAAAGTTTCAGTCTTAAGGCTAAGAGCCTTATGAGTCCAGAACTTCTATGATTTTGTGATATTTTACCCAAACCAGACACTACAGTTTCTTTTAAAAAAAGAAACTGAGTGATGGAGGGTACTACGAAGTAAAAATACAATTACACATCTTGCATTTAACAGTCTGGCCTTATAGAAATAGGTCATCTGCAAAAATAAACTTCTGCAAAACACACTGTACAATGCAGGTTTGTACCTTAAAAAGAAGTCTGCTGGCTAGCATATAAGGTCTTAGACCAGACTTCACAAAATGCAAACCATAAACAGGAAGATAATGTAAAAATGCCTCATAGAAGATACACATAGTGCCACCAAATGTAAAATACTCTGCATAGCCTCCACCAGGGCTGCCTACAGGTGCAGACACAGGGAATCCCTCTACTGGAGGCGGTGAGGCAGTCCCATGACAGAGCTGACAGCACTCAGGGTGACACATGGCCATGTCAGAGTGTGAAGAAGACTACTCTAAACACCAGACTCCAAAGGGACTCCTAGAAGGGAAGCTGAGTTGTCTCCCAGGAGTCACTTCAGAAGGAATTTTCAAATATTTTTCCCTTAAAATCTGAGGTTAACATTTCTTTCCCCTTAGCTTTCAAAAACACGTGAAAAGTTTAAAAAAAAACATTCATTAGATGAGGCGTATTTTAAAAAATTTTACTCTTCACAGGAAGAATAATGTAAAGTATAATATTCTTAAACTTTTGATTAGGACAAATAGTATATAGAGGGAGTGGGTTAAGAGTTATAAGTATTTTTAATAAATTTGAAAGAGCATGCATTGTAATACTGTATTTTTTCTAAAAATTATAAATCTTTGGATAATTTTGGAATGTAAAAATCCTTGAATGAAATAATCCCATATTTAAAAGCATAACATAAGACAGTTTACATACATGAAAAGTGCACAGCTAAGTACATGAGGATTTTTTAGTAACACAAACAAATTGGGGTTTAATATTTATTAGGGCTTTTTTGTAAAAGCACCTCAGTTTTGACAACTAAAACAACTCAACAAGGAATGTGACCAGTATCCACAGTACTGATCCTGTGACCTCCTCCATAAACGGTAGAATGCCGATCTAGCAGGAAATACTGGGACTCTTAAATTCTAAGTGAAAATGGAAAGAGAGCTGAAGATTTGTATAACTTCTAGATCTCAAAACTTTGGCCATTCAGATATACCGCCTTCATTTTGTTTACTAGTACTTCAAAGTTATATCTGTCATCTGTTACAGCTACACAATAAAAGTAATACTAATTAATATCCATCCATACAAGTAAATTAGGAACCCCTGGTGGAACAGTGGTTAAAGTGTATGCTTTTTGCTAAAAGGCAAGATGCTAAAAGGCTAGGGGTTTGAACTAGACTTTTGGTGAGAGAAATAGGTGGCAGTCAGCTTCCATAAACATTTGCAGCCTTGGAAACCCTATGTGATAGTTCTACTCTGTCCTGTAGGGTCACTGTGAGTCAGAATCAACTTGAAGGCAGTGTGTTTTGGTACAAGGAATTATATAATCTCCTTAGGAAGTTATCCAAACACTTCAACCCACAAAATGAGGTCTGTAATTTTATAAGAGCCCAAAGAATGTCCTCATTTCAATGCACAGTTGGGATTTTCTTCAACAATGAAAAGGTAGCACATTTCCACTGGCAATGCTTCTGTTTGCACTACCCTATTTTCCTACGGGAGCCCGGATGGTGCAGCAGCTAAGAGCCTGGCTGTTACTCAAAAGATCAGCAGTTGGAATCCACCAGCCTCCCTTTGGAAATCTCACTGGACATTTCTACTCTGTCCTAGAGGGTATTATGTTGTTGTTAGGTGCTGTCGTACCAAGCATGGTATCCCTCTCCAGGAACTGATCCTTCCTGACAACATGTCCAAAGTATGTAAGATGCAGTTTTGCCATCTTTTCTTCCAAGGAGCACTCTGATAGTACTTCTTCCAGAAGAGATCTGTTTGTTCTTTTGGGTATTAATGAGTTGGAATCAAATCAATGGCAACAAGTCTTTTCCTATGTGAATCCCCACTACGATTTTAGTTCAAATCCACCAGGTGCTCCTTGAGTACTCTCGGGGTCAGTTCTACCCTGGCCCCTAGGGTCACCATGAGTTGGATCTGACTCGATGGCAGTTGGCTAGCAGACTAAATATATAGAAATCACTACTCATCTCTCAGTTATTTGTACTGTGGTGGTTTTCATGTAGATGCTAGCCAGGCCATCAATATTTCAAATAACAGAAAGGTCAGCTATGGTAGACAGATTTCAGAGGGGCTTCCAGACTAAGACTACAAAGAAGGACCTAGAGATCCACTTTTTAAAAAACAGCCAGTGACAACATGAAAAAAAAGGGAGTCCACTCTAAGAATTCCACTAAAAGACTAAGCTGATGGTCCAAAGGTCTGGGAGTTTCCCTGGGAGCATGGCCCCTGGACCAGATGCTGCCCCTGATCATAGATCATTAGTGAGGTCAACTCTTCCGACAGGAATGGATTGGACTCGGGGACACAGAGTGACCACATCATATGTGCACTTTATGGTTCTGTGCATCTATAGGATGTCGTCCTACTGGAATCTTACTAGAGGAGAGAGGAGAGGGTGTAGAAGAGGGGATAAGAGATTGTTTAGAGGTTATGACATGTATAGAACAGAAAGAATGAGTGTGCTGTCACCGGGCAAGGAGAGAAGAAGGAGCTGCAGATAGGCAGGCATGCAAATTTAAACTGGATTGTACACTTCCACTCAATCACAAAAAAAAAAAAAAAAAAAAAGGCTGTCACTGGAACAAAACATGGGGACAATACATGGTTTCAATCAGGAAAGGTGTGGGTCAGGGTTGTGTTACTCAACCATATGTATTCAATCTATATGCTGAGAAAATAGTGTGAGTACCTCAACTAAGTGAAGAACTGGGCACTAGGACTGGTGGAGGACTCATAACAACCTGTGATATGCAAAAGACACAACCCTGTTTACTCAAAGTGGAAGGGACTTGAGGTACTTATCCATGAAGACCAAAGACAATAGTCTAAGGTGCAGACTGCACCTCAACATAAAGAAAACAAAAATTTTCACAACTGGACCAATAGGCAACATCATAATAAATGGAAAATAGATTGGAGTTGCCAAGGATTCCATTTTACTTGGATTCATCATCAATGCCCATGGAAGGAATAGTCCCAGAATCACAGGACGCATTACACTAGGCAACTCTGCTACTAAAGACCTCTTTAAAGTGTTAAAAAAAAACACATAGATGTCAGTTTGAGAACTGTCAAGAACGGAACTGTGTCCCCCCAAAAAATGCATGTAGAAATTTGGATAGACCACGATTCCCAGTATTATGTGCTGTTCCTACATGTTGTAAATTCTACCTCTATAATGTTAATGAGGCAGGATTAGAAGTAACTATGTTAATAAAGCAGGGCTCAATGTACAAGATTAAGCTGTATCTTGAATCAATCATTTTTGAGATACAAAGAGGCATCTACTTTTTTGTGACAAAGAAAACTTCTAGTTGTTAAAGCCATCCACTTGTAGTATTTCTGTTATAGCAGCACTAGACGACTAAGACAAAAACCAAGATTGAAAAAGCTATGGTATTTTTGATCACCTCAAATGCATTTGAAAGCTGGACAGTGAATAAGAACGATGGAAAAATAACTGAGGACTCTGAATTAGGGGGAAACACTGGTGATGTAGTGGTTAAGTACTATGCCTGCTAACCAGAAGGTCAGTTCAAATCTCCCAGGTGCTCCTTGGAAACTCTATTGGTCTATACTCTGTCAATAGAGTCGCTGAGTCAGAACCAAATTGATTACCCCGGTTTTTTTTTTTTTTAAATTAATTAGGGTATTGCCAAAGAATACTGAATATACCCCAGACTGCCAGAAGAACAAACAAATCTGTCTTAGAAGTACAGCCAGAACGCTCCTTGGACATGTAGATGACAATACAGGCTGAGTTCTCTAGAGAAGTGAAACCAGTGAAGTGTATATCTATTTATGTATATTATAAAAAAGTACTTGATATGGAATAAACTGTGTACCCAGAGACATGTGGCAACTCGGCTACTCCATGATTCCCAGTATTATGTGACTGTCCACGGTTTTGTCATCTGATGTGATTTTCCTATCGCTATTACATTAATGAGGTAGAACTAACAGCAGTTATGCAAATAGGGTAAGACTCAGCCTGCAAGATTAGGCTGTGTTTAAAACTAATCTCTTTTGAGATATAAAAGATATAAGTGACTAGAGAGACAGGGAGACCTCCTACTACCAAAAAACAAGGGCCAGGAAAATAGTAATTCCTTTGGACCCAGGGACCCTGCAGTAAGGAATTCCTTGACTGGCTAAGACTGATGACAAAGAGCCAGACGGAAAGAAAACTTTTCCCTGGAGCTGACACCCTGAATATGGACTTCTAGCCTATCAGACTGAGATAATGTGATAGAATTTGGTACTTAGAGTGGGGTGCTGCTCTAATAGATACCTAAAACGTGAAAGCAATTTTGAAACTGAATGAACACAGAACACCGAAAGAAATGGGGAGAACTGTCATACTGGAAACTGCACAGTCTGCACAAAGCAGCAACAGAGAATGACAGTAGCAAAACAAGGAGACTAGTGCGTGATAATCCTGGAGCCAATCCACAGAATGAGAGAGCTGAATTCTTTTGGGCAGAGGGCTTCCGGGCAAAGCAGAGAGCCTCCAGGCACTTAATGGTGGAGCTAGGCTTTTGGCCCACGGATGAAGAGAGCTGAGTGCCTTCTGGGAGAAGCTTACTGGTGGACTGGGGTGCCCCCAGGCACTTACAATGGAGCTACAGAGCTTTGGGACACTTGTCCCAGCAAGGCAGATGCAGGCAGAGAATTCCAGGGAGCTATGACGCCAAGCAACCAGAAAGCAGAAGCTGAAGAGACAAGGAACACAGGATGCAGACCTGCCTCCGTCTCCAAAGGTGGAGCTGCTGCTCCACTTGGATGGCATAGGAGAACAGGGCTGTCCAAAGCTTAGGGAGCAGAATTGCCATTCCAATGGGCCTAGACAGTGGAGGTGAAGCCTAGGGCCAAAGCATCTCCACCCAATCAGAGTCTGAAGAGCATGGTCAGTAACCAGAGTCTGAAGGGCAAGGCAACTCTACAACTGGCTTCAGAAAAAGGGATTACTTTTAAGCCTTGAGGGCTCACATAATGTGTTCTGCTGACTTGGCTTGGTGCCTACTATCTCTTCTTCTCCTCTAATTTCTCTCATTTGTAATGAAAATGTCTAGCTTGTGCCTGTTCTACTCTGGTACTTTGGAAGTAAATAACTTATATTTTAGATTTCATAGATGAAGAACAATTTTCGGATTTTAGACTCAGAGTTGATTTAAGACTTTTGATCTGATCCGATGGGATGAATGTGTTTCACATGTGGCAAGGACATGAATTCTGGGGGCTAAAGGGGAGAATATTATAGGCTGAATTTTGTCCCCCCAAAATGTTTGTTGACTTAGCTAATCCATGACTCGCAGTACCGTGTGACTGTCCACCATTCCGACATTTGATATGACTTTCCTATGTGTTGTAAATCCCATCTCTGTGATGTTAAAGAGGTGGGATTAGTGGCAGTTATGCTAATGCATCTACAAAATTGGGTTGTATTTTAAGCCAGTCTCCTTTGAGATATAAAAGACAGATGCCAGGAGAGAGACAGAGGGACCTTGTACCCTCAAGAAAAAAGAAGCACATCCTTTGGACCTGGGGAACTAGGCAGTGTGCTACGGCTGTTAACTAAAAGATAGGCAGTTTGAATCCTCCAGGTGCTCCTTGGGAACTCCATGGAGCAGTTCTCCTCTGTCCTATAGCGCCACTATGGGCCAGAATCGACTCGACAGCAGTAGGTTTGGGTTCTTTTGGACCTAGGGTCCCTGCACTGAGAAGCTTCGTGGCTGGAGAAGGTTGATGAGAAAGGTCTTTCCCCAGAGCCGGCAGATAAGGCCAGAGTTTTCCTGGAACTGGCATCCTGCAGTTAGACTTCTAGCCTACTAGACTGAGAGGAAATGCATTTATCTTTGTTACAGTCATTCACTTGCATTTCTGTTACAACTGTACTAGCTAACTAAGACATGGACCAATATGCAACATCATGATAAACGGAGAGAAAACTGAAGTTTTCAAGGATTTCATTTTACCTGATTTTACAGTTAATATCCATGGAACCTACAGCCAAGAAATCAAATGCCCATCCCACTAGGGCAAATATGCTACAAAAGAACTCTTTAAGGCATTGAAAAGCAAAGGTGTCACTTTGAGCACTAAGGCACACCTGACACAAAAAATGGTAGTTTCAGTCCTGTCATACGCATGAGAAAGCTGGACAATGAATAAGTAAGACTCAAGAACTGATGACCCTGAATTACTGTGTTGGCAAAGAAAGTTGAATATGCCATGGACAAAAGAACCAACAAATGTGTCTTGGAAGAAGTACAGCCAGAATGCTCCTTGGAGTGAAGGATGGGAGATTTCATCTTATATACTTTGAACATGTTAAAAGGAGGCATCGGTCCCTGGAGAAAGACATCACAGTTGACAAAGTAGAGGGTCAGCTTAAAAGAGGAGGACCCCCAATGAGATGGGTTGATCCACTGGCTGCAACAATGGGTCTGAACATAACAAAAGTTGTGAGGATGGGGCAGGGAATGGGTTATTATGAGTTGGAACCGACTCAGTGACACCTGACAACTACAACGCAGTTAAGAGCTCGGCTGTGAAGTAAAAGGTCACCAATTCTAATCCACCAGCCACTCTTTGGAAACCCCATGGGGCAGTTCTATTCCATTCTGCACTGTTGCTGTGAGCTGGAATTAAGTTGACAGTAACGGGTCTGGTATATGTTACTACTGTGCATGCATTAGCAGTCCTCTTTCTTCAGAAACATATCATTGTTTTACAAACTTTTCACTGATATTGAAAAAAATAAGGGTGTTTTTTTTTCTCATTAGGTCAGAGTATTCTTCTAAAATTTGTATTTTAAACAAATTTAAACAAAGGCTATCACTTTTGTCCAAGCATCATTTTAAATTATTAAAGTAGAATTATCTACAACCCAAATTCTTTGAAATGACAGTTTCCATTCTAGCTCCACATCCTGATGTTTTCTAGGTTCCTCTCCCAAAATGTGTAAAATATATTCCTATTGTGTGAAAAAAAAGAAAATAAAAAATTGATGTCAAACTTAGGTTAATTGGCATAACAAAGTTTTTTTAAGAAAATGTTCTGCATAACACATTTGATGAGTTGTGTCTGGGGTCCTAAAAGCTAGCAAGTAGCTATCTAAGAAGCATTAATTGGTCCCAATCCAGTTCCAGCAGAGCAGAATTAAAGACCTGAGGAAAATATGAGTCCAAGAGACAGAAAGGGCCACATGCTTGGGCTCTTAAATGCTAACAAGCTGCCATTTATTGAGCATCAGTTGGTCCAAGTCCAATGGAACAGAGTAGAATGAAGGACATCAAAAACAGGAGGAAAATGTGAGCCCAGCAGACAGAAGGGGCCAAATGATCCAAAGACTACACCATCAAGAGACGAGATGAACTAGATGGTGCCTGGCCACCTCCAGTGTCTGCCTTGATAGGCAATACAATGTAGATGCCCTGATGTAGCAGGAGAAAAATGGGAGTGTAGATCTAGAATTCTATTAAAAGATCAGACTTGATAGTCTGACATCTTGGATGGTCCCCTGAGAACATGGCCCCTGGTCTCGCTTCTATCTCAGAGCTGAAACCAACACCAAAAGTAACTCTTCACTCAAAAACTGGACTGGACTATAAGACATGAGGCTGTCGGACCAGCTTCCCTATAGTAAAAAGGTGGGAAGGTGGAAAGGAGTTGATCTAATGAATAAAGGAAGTACAGAGTGGAAAGGAGGAATGTGCTGTCACAGGGTTGGGAAAGCAATTGGAAGTGCATGGGGTGTCTCTAAGGAGTTTTATAGGGCAAATTGACTTTGAGTATAAACTGTCGTTTAATCACAGTAAAATATTATAACAACAACAACAAAGGGCCACATAATCCAAAGACTACATCAGCAAGAGACCAGAAGAACTAGATGGTACTCAACCGCCACCAATGATTGCCTTATCAGGCAACACAACAAAGAGTCCCCAATGAGGTGCAGAACTCAAGTTCTATTAAACAGATCATGCGTGATGGTCCATCAGACTGTAGGGTTCTGGAAGACACAGCCCCTGAACTCCCTGCTAACCCAGAACTAAACCGTACCTGATGCCAACTCTTCAGACAAAGACTGGACTGGGTTATAAGATATAAAGTGATACTGTTGAAAGGCGTGCTTCTTGGCTTAAGTAGATACATGAGACTAACTGGGCAGCTCCTGTTTAAAGGCAAGATGAGAGGAGAAGGACAGGAGCTAGATGGATGGACACAGGAAATACAGGGTGGAGAGGAAAAATGTGCTGTCACAGTGTGGGCACAGCGGCAAGGGTTATGTGGTAACATGTGAGTACATTTTTCTGACAAATTGACTTGGATTGCAAACTTTCACTTAAAGCACAATTTTATATATATAATAAATAACATATGTTATATAATACATATTATGGTATACTAATATAACATAACATAATATAAATGTAAATTAAAAATTGCCATCAAGTCAATTCCAACTCATGGTAACTCCATGTGTTATAGAGTAGCACTGTATTC
The DNA here is from genome assembly GCA_028571685.1 of Heterohyrax brucei. Taxonomy (NCBI): domain Eukaryota; kingdom Metazoa; phylum Chordata; class Mammalia; order Hyracoidea; family Procaviidae; genus Heterohyrax; species Heterohyrax brucei. The sequence goes on from CM053140.1 coordinate 205,163,151, forward strand.
CACAGTATGTTTTTCTTACATAATCTTTACAAAAGAGATCTTCAGGCCTTTGTTCCGTGGCATACTAGGTGGGTTCAAAGTGTCAACCTTTATGTTATTAGCCCAGTGTAAAGAGTCTGCACCAAACAGCAATGCAAAATTAATTTTCTGTTTAAATAATCTCCAATGTAGGGAATCAAATCCATAAAATCAGAAGAAAAAAATAACTCACTAATCTTCAGATTAAGAAAATTTTAACACACGCTATCTGTAATGGTAATTTTTTTTTAATTTTGTTAAGGTACTTGAGACACTGGGACATGATGAGTAGGCCCGGTACCCTTATTTGTTTAGTTGCTCATTCACACCTTCACTTAACCAATATTTATCATCTTCTATCAGCGCTGTATCCGTTGGGTGGAACAGTTGACAAGACAAAGGCTCCTGGTCTCAAGAGGCTCACAGTTTGGCAGAAACTTACACACTCAACCAATACTTAGTAAGGGTAATAAGTTGTCACGGCAGTTTTCACCTTTTGAAAATTCTCTCAAAATTCATTCATACACCCATCCGATACTTTCCACCCACCCACTGCCACAGGTCATGTCCGACTCATAGAGACCCTATAGGTCAGGGGAGAACTGCCCGATAGGCTTAGCAAAGGTAATAAGTTGTCAAGGCAATTTTCACCTTTTGAAAATTCTCTCAAAATTCATTCATTTGCTATAGGCTGCAAAAGAAGAATGTGTTGTCACAGGGTGGGGAGAGCAGCTAGAGTTACAAAGCAGTGTGTATGCAAGTTTTTGTATGACGAATTGACTTGGATTGTCCGTTTTCACTTAAAGCACAATAAAATATTTTTTAGGAATCCATCCATTTCTATCAATTCTCTTTAAGTCACTGTAGCCCAAATTACCGTATCTCTTACCTCTTGTTCTTAGGTACCACTGAGTCAATTTTGCCTCATAGCGATCCTACAAACAACAGAATTAAACACTGTCTGGTCCCATGCTATCCTTAAAATCATTGCTATGCTTGAGGCCATTGTCATGGCAACTCTGTCACTCCATCTTGCTTAGAGTTTTCCTCTCTTTTGCTAACCTACTTTTCCTTTTGCTGTCCTCATCCAGGAATGGTCCCTTCTGATAACATCCAAAATACCTGAGATGAAGTCTTGCCACCTTCACCTCCAAGAAGCACTTTGGCTGTGCTTCTTCCAGAACCAATTTGTTAGTTCTTCTGGAAGTCCACAGTATATTTAATATTCTTCACCAACACTAATTCAAAGGCATCAATTCTTCTTCAGTCTTCTTTATTCCTTGTCTAACTTTCACACACATATGAGGCAACTGAAAATACCACGGCTTTCATCAGGTGCATCTTAGTCCTCAAAGTGATATCTTCACCTCACCCAGTGCAATAACTCCTTTGACTTGTTGACTGCTGCCTTGGGTGCTGATTATGGATCTGAGGAAAATGAAATCCTTGATAATTTCAGTATTTTCTCTGCTTATCAAGATGTTGCTTATTGGTCCAGTTGTGACAATTTATGTTTTCTTTGTGTTGAAGGCTGTACTCTTTGATCTTCAACAGAAAGTACTTCAAGGTTTCTTTGCTCTCAGCAAGCAGTTCTGTCACCTGCATATCACAAGTTGTAAATGAACCTTCCTCCAATCCTGATGCCACATTCTTCTTCAAACAGTCCAGTTTCTCTGTTTATTCAACATACAGACTGATGAAGTATGATGAAAGAACACAATTCTAATACGCACCTTTCTTGATTTTAAACCACACAGCATCTTCTTGTTCTTTTCCAGTGACTGCCACTTGATCCATGTACAGGTTCCACTTCTACCTAAACCATAGCAATAACTTTCAAAGAAGTCCACAATCGAGTTTTGACCTCCTCTAATTTACCCTTCAAAGGGTAAACTCAGTTCTGATCATGTGATTCTTTTAAGATGAAGACAGAATACTTCAGTGTCTTTAGAGGTGACTTTCGTTTTTCAAACGGTTCCAGTCACTCTTGGCCTTAACTCAGTTCTTCAAAATCAACAGGTTCTGCCCTGTCTCAGAACATCAGCACAAACCTTCTTGGATGACCCAATTTAAAGCCTCCCTATCCAGGACCTCTATTCCAGGCACTAAGTAAAACATGCTATCAGTTTTATTTTCTTCATGAACTCTAATTAGCATCTGATAGGTTTTCTTGTTTGTTCACATGTTCTCTTCATTAGAACATGTCTTTCAGGAGGTCAAGTACCATGAATTCTTTGCTGACCACTTCACTGTACAGCACCGGGTACACAGCAGGTGCTCAGTAAATATTTGTCAAAAAAATGTTTGGGCAATTAACCGCATAGCAGTAACACTTAGCAGCTGGCCTGCATTGCTCTTTCTCTTTAGACTCAGCCTTCATCTCTGAAATGGAGAATGTAAATAAAAAACAAACTTAGCTCAGTGTCTGGCACACTATAAATAAAAAATGCCTACATTATGCTGATAATTATCTGCACTGTCAAGAGCATTCAGATTCAGAGCTGACCTTCATTAACTGAAGCAGGTGTAAGGAACAGGGGAAATGCTGTTTATGATCATAATTACAGTCTAACAAGGGAACATCTTCTTAAGTGGAAAAGCATTTGGTTTAGTTGAGCATCTTGGATGTGCAAATATGATCCTGCAGTGGTGTGTGAACTACATGAGCTGTTTTGTATAATAGAGTGAGAAGCACCTTCAGTTTGGGACAATCCAGATGGAAAACAGCAAGAGGAGAGACTAAAGGAGGAAGAAGAGAAGCCAAAATGCTGCTGTTGGGCTGAGCCAGTACAGGGCTAAAGCTTCCAGGAACACACAAGTAGGGTGGACACTGGCTGAAACTAGGTACATGGGAACCTAACATTCCATTTGAATTTGTTTGTACTGCCGTATTCCTTCTTCCAGATCCTTAGTAAAGTACTAATAGTCCTATGTTATTATTTTGGTAGAAATCAAAGGTACTAAGTACCGTCCATTAGAGATCACAAAGAGATATGAGTGGACACATGCAACTGCATATTTATGCTCTGTCCTCACTCCACAAACAGCTGCCCCTAGACCACACAGGCACAGAAGTCGGCACATAAGCAGGATGCACAACAAAGGATAAGCCCAAGACAGGGTCCATGCACTTTCTGGAAGTGCTCTCCAGGTTGTGTGTATAGAAAATTCCAGAATTTGGGATACCTCTGAAAAGACATTCAAGCCTGGGAAAATACCCTTGATGATAAGTTGTAAACCATCTAACCCTATGAAAGATAGCGTATTTCTTCATACGTTGCAAGAAGCCCTAACCTTGGAGTGATCTTAGAGAATAGCATACAGTCGAGTAGAGAAATTATATCTAGCATAACCACACTGTTATTATAAAGAGTTCTAGAGGATAACATGTATAAATTTAGCAATGCCTAGGACACATTAGTAATGTTTCTACTAAGCTCACCTATGGGTAGTACAGTGATGAAGAGCCAATACAGCAGTTTGAATCTACTAGGAGCTCCTTGGAAACATCTTCAGCAGTTCTATTCTGCCCTATAAGGTCACTATGAGTCAGAATCAACTCAATGACAAAGGGATCAGTACCCTTACAAATAAATTATTTGTTTTATTGAACACTGGTTCAAAATGTTCAGTCACAGCTGTTAGAAACCAAAAACAAACAAACAAAGAAAACCCAGTGCTATCAAGTTGATTCTGACTCACAGTGACCATACAGGTCAGAGTAGAACTACCCCATAGAGTTTCCAAGGAGCACCTGGCAGGTTTGAACTGGTGACTTTTTAGTTAGCAGACACAGCACTTAACCATTATGCTACCAGGGTTTCCAACAGATCTTATAGAGTTGGTTCACAAATCTATCCAAAATTCAGCAGTAGCACGATTATTACAACTGTGCCAACTCTAGATTAAAATTATTACAGAGCGTTATCATGCTGTTTTCCTGGAAATGACACCACATAATTTAATTATCATCAACTCAACTCCTGGGTGAGGTGTGCGAGACCACGGGCTAAAGAGGAGATGACATGAAAATTCTCACCAAAGTCACAGAATCTGAGTTCCTTCTTACTATCTGAACCCTACCATTCTCTACTGAAAAACCCTAGATCTCACATATTTTATCTTACAACAGGAAATGAGAAAAGTGAGGAAATCAAAAGACATGTGTCACGGATTGAATTTTGCCTCCTCCCAAAAATGTGTGTAATAATTGGCTAGGCCAGTGATTCCCAGCATTGTGTGACTACCCTCCATTTTGTGATTTTCTTATGCTGTAAATCATAATCTCTGTCTACGGTTAACAGACTGGATTTCTCTTAAAGAAGATTAGGGTGGGACTTTTAACCCTTTCCTAAGATCACCTCCCTGCTCCAATGTAAAGAGCGTTTCCCTGGAGCGTGGCTTGCCCTACCTTTTATCCTTTAATCCTACGAGAAATAAAAGGGAAGGGAAGCAGAGAGTTGGGAAACTCATACCATTAAGAAAGCAGCACCAGGAGTAGCGTGCATCTTGCAGAACTGAGGTTCCTGTCCCTGACCAAAGACTGATGCAAGCCAAGGACCTTCCTCCAAAGCTGACAAATAGGGAAAGCCCAGCCTGGAGCAGACATCCTGAATTTGTAGCCTACTGGACTGTGTAAGAATAATTTTCTTTGTTAAGCCTTCCACTTGTGGTATCAGATGTTAGAGCAGTACCAGATGACTAAAACAACATGTGAGCCAGGTATTAGCATTTTGAAAATTCCCAGTAGTACATCTTGAACAGAATTGTTAATCGGTAACTTCAGTGTCACTTCTTTCCCATCTGTAGCTACCCTCAACTTGAGTCTCTTTATCACCACCTGCCTAGCACAAAGCACCGTTACCTCTTGGCCTGGACACTGCTACAATCTCCTAGCTAGTCTCCCTTCTGTGTTTGCTACTCTCACTCCCACTACAAATATTTTCCACCCCATACACCATTCTAAGCAAACAGACTGATCTTGCTAAAACATAAATCCAATCCTGCCACACCTTGTCTGAACACACCAGTGGTTTCCCATTACAAAGTAAAACCTAGGAAAGCCTCGAACCTGTGTAGGCAGAAACCTGTCAAAGAAGGAAAATGTAAATATTTTCCACTAACAGCAATACAAAAGTGGCAAGACGGTACCCTGCCAAAGATGGAAAACTTGCGAGACTGGAAATACAATGCAGTCTTGTGAACTTTCAGCTTTCACAGGTTTCACTGTACTTGGAATAAAATCTCAATCATAGCTGTCAAGGCCCCACTTACGTCCCTCTGATTTTATCTTCTACGTCTCTCCACCACTGATCACTACATTCCAGCCACAGTCTTCTCACTGTTTCCCACTGGGGTTTCATACTTACTGGATTTTGTACCTAGAATGTTCTTCCACAACACCTTCTGCACAGTGTATCATTCCAGGCTTAGTTCAAACTTCACTTCCTCCCAGTCACCCAATTTAAAAGACCCTCCCTCATCACTGTGTAGCTCATTGCCATATTTACTTTTTGCTGAGAACTAAAATTGTATTACTGTTTGTCTTATTTATGACCACTAGCTAGTTTCATAAGAGCTGCAATCATGTCTGTCTTTACCTTGTTAAGATGATCTAAACTGAGAAAACAAACTTTTCCTAAAGTTGCCTCACCTAAATCATTCCAATTTATTGTACAGATGATTCCAGCAGTAACTACCTCGGAGTCTTCAGGCCTAACAGCAACACCCAAGACTGGTCAAGGCTGAGGTGTCTGGAAATGATGTTAATAAACCCTCTGCAGGACCAGGTTAGCTTGGACAACTCCAAGCACCTCTGAGATCCTTACCTACCTACCTATATGGTTCTTTGAGGAAAAACTTGCTCCAAGGCAGTACACTCTGGAGCCAGACAGTCTGAGTTTAAACTCCTTTGTCATCAGCTAGCTATGTAACTATTGGAAGTTACTTATCATCACCAGCACTCAATGTTCTACAACAATAAACTGAGTCTTATAAAAAATGATTTGTCAAATGGAGTTTTTAGCTTTCCGACTCGACAGCACTTGGCTTGGCATCTGAAAAACAGGGATCATGATATTTTCTATACTTAGCATTGTAGTGGAGATAAAAAGAGTTATTTAACATGCGTAAAACACTAGCAAGTACTATTATGATTTCTCAGCAAAAATCTTTTGCTTTCTCTAAAATAACTGGGAGATACTAAAAGTATTGAAGTGTACATAAATGATCTTCTGAATTCTTAGAGACAAAATGTAGCTTCAAAGGACAGGAACACCAAGGAAGAGGAAGTATTTACTGATTTTTTTCTTTTTTTTTTTAAATCTAGGGAGGCAGTTCGGGGCTCTTGAAGCTGTAGTCTTTAAACACTAGAGCTTCCTATAGAAAAGCAAATATCTAAGCAGGCAGCACAGAAAAGAACCATTTCTAACCCTCAGACTAATGCAATGATCAATTTCTACTAGTGACTGAGGTCATTGAAACACATGACATAAAAAGTGAAACATAAACTTTTTAAAGGACATTTTCTTTAGACATCAGTACAGTATTAGATTTGCCTTACTGAAGAAAACGTAGTGGCAACTGATCATCCAATATTTATTGAACACATAAACCATTTAGGAAGCAAAAATGAAACTTTTCCTTCAACAAACTGTAAGACATGAAATTTTTCCTTCAAGAACCAACACAGAAACCATGTGGTGCTTTCAGAAGGTATCAAACCAAGACAGGAAAGACTTTTAACCCAGAACCACATGCTTTCACTGGCAAACAAAATCAGAACAATATCACCTGTTAAGTAGTTTTGCTATCACAAAGTATTTTTATCTAAATGTCTTCATGCTACATTATAAGCTCCAAAAACTGCTTGGGTAGACCACAGTTACAAAAACTTCCAAAACTCAGTTTAATTTCTATCCATGCACTCTCAAGTTCAGCAGTACCACTTTTCTAACACTGTAATGACACCACAAGGCAGGATGCTTTATTCACTTTTCAAAAATCAGGTTTAATGGGGTAGCAAGTCACAGGACTGAAATTGTTAACATCCAACATGAACCAAAAATCTAAAACCAAACCCACTGCCATCGAGTCGGGTCCAACTCATAGTGACGCTATAGTCCAGCGTAGAACTGCTCCTTAGAGTTTCCAAGGAGCACCTGGCAGATTTGAACTGCTGACCTTCTGGCTAGCAGATGTAGCACTTAACCCCCATGCCACCAGGGTTTCCACATGAAGTAGAAAGCCACAATTATCATAATTTGAGGTTTTTCATTGATCTCAAACTCTTAAAGAAAAAAAAATTGTATAAACAATTCTCTGATATTCACTTGAAGAACAGTGATTTGGACATTTTCAAAGTGTATCATTTGATATAGATGTCATAGCAACAACCCCAAAAGGCGTTTTTCAGTCTACATTGTTACTAATTTCATTGGTACTGTGTTTTAGTGCTTGGTCCTCTTCAGTAATTTAGTGAACACTTCTTTCATCATACCAGTACTTTACATTATTATAAACAAAGGAAACATCCAACCACTGAATATTAACTCCATTTCTTCAGGTAAACAAACACAATAACAAAGAAACAAACAGGAAGAGAAATGTGAGAAGAACATGGTAAAATTAAAAATCTATCAAGAAAAAATAATGCTTCTTCAAATGAATCATACTGAAAGAGAACCACCAGCACCTCAAATTTGTATATTACAATAATAACAAGTAATTTTAAAGTCAAAACACTTTAATAAGAACATTCTGACATTCTCTGTAGCTTACCTCATCATCTTTATACCAGGACAAGCTTTCGGCAGTAAGGACGAACCAGTATCCCTTTGAGCCTCCCTTCATGATGCCAATGTTGCTGATGGTAAGCCAGCCCTTGCGAATCACCTATAAAGGAGCACAAACCAGCAGAGACATTTAGTTTACTGTAAGTCACCATGCACATAGGTCTTGAATGAATACAAGTTAAAAACAAAATACAAGTTACAGTCAGAACTGCACTGTTCCCTCAAACTCAACTTCTATTAAGCTATTCACGATAATTCATCTTCCAAAAGTCCAGATGACCATAGGGACGTCTCTTCTGCCAATGAATACAATAAAAATCAGGAACTTACATCAATGGTAGAAGCAAAGTCACCACATGCTTGTGCCAGGCCTACTTACGGTTTGTTGCTACAATTAAAAACATACTTACTTGGCTGACTGAATGAAAAACAGTGGACTCTCTATAGCCACTGCTTCTCCTCCCCTGCCAACCAACGAGCCCATTTGTTTGCTGGGCTTGCACCTCATCTGGATTTCTACCAGAGACTAGTCAGTAAAGGTCAAAAAGAAGAAATGCAGCCCAATCAATAAGCTTCTTGTTACTAGTTTCTAAATAAAGGTAAGTAAGGGGAAAAGCCAAAACACTAAGTCAAAATGAAAAGTACAGAGTTTTATTAATGGTTTTGATTTATCCATCTACTTCTTGTTGTTATCTGTCATGCCACAAAACATGTAGCATTTTCATAAAACCTGTAATAAGTAGATTTTCAATTACAAAAGATAACCTGAGTTAGAGACTTGGCAGAAATTATTTCTAAATAGAATGTAAGTAAAAATGTATTATTTTGTTATAGTTGTTATAAACTTAAGTTCTGTATTCTGTATGACATCGTTTACCTTCTCCTGCATGCCAATTATTTTTGTTACCATCTCATTGCTGTCAAGTCATTTCTGACTCACAGTGACCCTACAGAACTCAGTAGAACTGCCTCATTGAGTTTCCCAAGAGAATGTGGTGGATTTGAACTGCTGACCTTTAATTGAGCAGCCATAACTCTTAATCACTATACCACTAGGGTTTCCTTTGTTGCCAGAGAACCAGAAAATTATGATATAGAATTGTATGCTGTCACAAACATGTCACAAACCATCCAATATCTAAATCATTCAACAGCCTAGAAATCCTGAAATATTTAAAAATTACTTATTAATGAATTAAAACAAAACACTGCTGTCAAGTTGATTCTAACTCGTAACAGCACTATAAGACAGAGGAGAACCATCCCATAGGGTTTTCAACAAGCAGCTGGTAGGTCGGAACTGCTGACCTGGTTAGCAGACATAGTTCACCGAAGCTTTCAACCACTGTACAACCAGTGCTCCTATTGATGAAAAAATGAATCTCAAAACCTAAATTAAGATGAAAATACCATAGTAACAGTTCGTTTTTCTACTGTGACCATCTTTTATAGTTGGCAGATCAATCCTGGGGAAAATTTTGAAAGAAACCAAAGTTGTCATTATACAACTTCTAAGCCTCTCTCCCCACTTCGACTCTCTGCTACCTTCCATTTTCTATCTCCACACTTGCTTGGTGTTCATTCTCCTATTTAATCCTCTATAGGTTTTACAAACTCCTGGATAGTTCCCCATTCAGACCTAGACTAGGGCAATTCTAGCCATTGTTCAAAAGTACCCTCTGGTTCAGAAAGAAAGAAACCATGCTTCAACTAGCTATATCATAATCATTGAGGTGTTTTCTAAAAATACAGATTTTGATGGCTACATGTGACTGTTAAGCCCTTGAAATGCGGCTAATTAGAACTGAGGGGCAATGTAAGTGTAAAATGCACAACAGATTACATGTTGAAATGAAGAGGACATGGAACCAGGGATATCATTGCTTATGTCAGATGGATCTTGGCTGAAAGCAGAGAATACCAGAAAGATGTTGACTTGTTTTCGTTGACTTGTGTTTCATTAACTATGGAAAGGCACTCAACTGTGTGGATCACACTAAACTATGGCTAACACTGCAGAGAATGGGAATTCCAGAACACTTAATTGTGCTCTTAAGGAATCTCTGTATCGATCGAGAGGTAGTCATGCAAACAGAACAAGGGGACACTACATGGCTTAAAGTCAGGAAAGGTGTGCATCAGCGTTGCATCTTTTCACCATATCTTTTCAATCTGTATGCTGAGCAAATAATCTGAGAAGCTGGATTATATAAAGAAGAACAAGGCACCAGGATTGGAAGATGACTGTTAACAACCTGCTTTACGCAGATGACACAACTTTACTTCCTAAAAGTGAAGAAGATTTGAGAAACTTACTGACAAAGATCAAGGACTACAGTCCTCAGTATGGATTGCATCTCAACATCAAAAAAACAAAAATCCACACAACTGGACCAGTAAGCAAATTCATCATAAATGGAGAAAGGATTGATTTAAGACACAACCTAATTTTACAGATTGAGTCTTGTCTCTTTAACATAATTGCCTCTAATCCTGCCTCATTAACATAATAGCAGTAGGATTTACAACACATAGGAAAATCACACCAGATGACAAAATAGTAGACAATCACACAATACTGGGAAACATGGCTGTGGTGGTCAGGATTATGTCAACTTGGCTACTACATATTTGGCTGCTGTATTAAGTGGCAGGGCAGGGTTTGTGGTGGCTCCCTGCCCCTCGGCTCTCATCTCGCGACCTTTGACTATGGCGGCTGGTCGCTCATGTGGCCAGGAGCTCCAGCTCTCTTCTTACAGCGTCTGGTTCCGGGACTTGAACTAGCAGCTGTTGGACTCATCAGTCCTTACAGTCGGCACTTGAGAGTCCTGCTCCCTGACCTGCCGATCCTGGGTTCGGCAGCCTCTGCCGCTCTTGCTCCCTGACCTGCTGATCCTGGTTTTGCCAGCCTCTGTCACTTTGTCTTGCCACCAGCTTGGGATCCACTGACCTACACAACCGGTGATCTAGAACTCTGGTCTCTGACTTGATGACTTTGGGTTCCTCAGCTTTTGTGGCCACGTGAGGCTTATGCCAGAGCGTGGGACATTCAGTTTCTGTGATTACGTGAGCTGTTTCCTATATCTGTATCTATCTATCTATCTATCTATCTATATTATAAATCTTTCCTTGTACCTACACGTGTTACTGGTTTTGCTTCCCTGGAAAACCCAGACTAAGACAATGGCCTAGCCAAGTTGACATACATTTTGGGGGAAGACAATTCAATTCTTAACATTCTACCCTCTGTCCCCCCACCAAATTCATGTCCTTGCCACAGGTAAAACACATTCATCCCATCATATGTTAGCAAAAGTCTTAAATCAACTCCAAGTTCAAAATCTAAAACTTCCTCTTCATCTATGAAATACAGAATATAACATATTTGCTTCCAAAATACAATGGTGGAATAGCCACAGTTACATATTTTCTTTAAAAATAGAAGCAACTGGAAGGAAAAAAAGGATAACAGTTATAAAGGAAGTAAGGAGAACACATTACATTAATTCTCAAGCCTTGAAAATAATCCTCTGATCTCTGAGACCACTTAGGAAATGGCCCTGTCCTCCATTCTCTAGGCATTGGCCACACTCTCCAGATTCTGAGTGGAGGTCTCGTGGTCTTGGGCTTAAGCTCTGCTTTCTAAACCTAATGGAATGGAAATTCTGTTCACTTAGTTTTGGGTGTCCCCATTCTTCTAGTCCATTTGAATGGCTACTCCACATTTTGAGATCCCAGAGGCCATGGTCCTACTCTTTGAGATCACGGTAGAACTGCTTCCTGTGCTCCTTGTTTCTTCAGCTTCTGCTTCCTGTTTCCTCAGCCTCTTTGCTTTTGGGGGCATCATTGCCCACATCTGCCTTGCTTGGACAAGTGGTTCCAAAGCTCTTAAGCTTCATTGATAAGTGCCCAGAGGCCCCCAACTTGACCAGGAAACTTCTGTTGGAAGGCACTCAGCTCTCTTGTTCTGCAGGTTGGCAAGCCTGGCTCCATCAGTAAGTGTTCAGAGGCACCCATTCTGCCACAAAGCCTTCTGCCAAAGGAACTCAGCTCTCTGGTTCCATGAGTTGGCTCCAACACCATCTTATGCTGGTCTCCTGATTCACCTGCTGTGTCCACAGTCTACGCTGTCTCTGGCATATCAGGTGTACTCATTTCCTTCTCAGTTCTCACTAGAATTGTTTTTGATGTCCATAATTCTACCAACAATGTCTTTGAGGAAATCTAGACTTTTACTATTAGGCACTTTAAAACTCTTCCGGAGGTGGGACCAATATGGGATGACAGAGTAGTCAGACACTTCCTTTAACTCCTGTTAACAACAAAAACTCAAAATAACAAATAAGTCCATTACATATGTCATTCTAGGAGCCCAGAACACCAAAGAGAAAGCTGAGAAATCAGACTGAACAATGGTGAAGGGAGAGTAGGATTTGCCAGACCTGACTGTCCAGGAAATGGTTGCAGCCAGTGTGGTGACCAGAGCATGGTGGTTGCAGATGTCCTGCCCAGAAGAAGAAATCGACCGAAGAATCCACTAGCACCCACAGAAACAGTGACAATAACACCACGAGATCACTAAAAGTTAAATCTTTGGTGTAACCTTCCATGTAAGGATCTAAATTTTTCCCTTTGGATAAACTTTGCTCCTCTTCCCAGTACTTCCCCTTTCTTCTTGGCACTGTGCCCAGTTTTGGTGTCTGATGTTTTAACTGAGCTGAAAAGTGGATTCCTTAAGCCTGCCCTGAGCCATTCTCTGGGACTCAGACTGTGAACAATTTAATACACAAAGGAAAGGAAAAAAAAAACGTTGACTCCTCTGTGCTGTAAATTCAAGAGACTCTTCCTTCACCTAGATTCAGACATAAGAAGACAAGCCATCCTCATAGACAATCAGAGACAGTTGTTAGTCTGCTTCCTTTCACAGTAGTTGCAGCCAGATACCCGTGCCTATACCAATCATCCCTGCTAATCAAGGATAGCAGGCAAGAGCCTGCATCATACACTTAGTGAATGACTACCTGGATACTTGAGCTGAATCCACACAAGAAAAGTAAACAGACTCTTGGGTTTGCAAGTCTAGAAACAGCTCTAACCATCTAGTGAGAGGACAGTAGAGCTTCAAAGGCAACACTAACCAACTATCACATATGACCAGCCTATGTGGACATTTGAAAAGAACATAAAAAGTTAGAACACCGTAGGAAAACTTGACATAAATAAATAGAACTTACTGACGGCTCAGAGGCAACAGTAAACTTCAAATTACTTGAAGGGCCAGACCACACTGGCTTTAGAAATCTCCCAAAACAAAGATTCAAATTTCCAGAGGAAGAGAACTTCCTGGAATTATCAGAGGCAGACTGCAAAAGATTAATATTTAGAGATCTTCAAGACATGAGCAAGGAGATGAGGCAAAATGTAGCAAAGCATAAGGACAAATTGAACAGGCTGCAAAAAAGCTTAGAGCACCAAGAATTAGAAATTTGGGAAATAATAAAATCACAGACTTAGTCAACTCAATAGTCAAAGGAGCAGCACTGAGGAAATAATAGAAGGCCAAATTAATGAGACTGAAGATAAAAGCACATGACATCAGCATATTTTAGAAAAACATCAGATAATGGAATTTAAAACAATTAAGACACAGTAAGAATTCTGTGGGACTTTATCAAAAGGAATAAACTATGCATGACCGGAGTACCCAGAAGAGAAGAAAATGGCAGAAAATACAGAGAGAACTGTCAAAGATTTGTTGGCAAAAACTTCTCTGATACCATGAAAGATGAGAAGGTATGTACCCAAAATGCTCATCAAAATCCAAGCAGTGTAGATCCCAAAAGACCAACATCAAGACATATTTTATAATCAAACTAGCCAAAACTAACAATAAGGAGATAATTTTAAAAGTGGCTAGAACTAAACAAAAAACAATCTATAAAGGAATATCAATACGACTATGCTCAGACTGTTCAGCAGAAATCACACAGGCCATAAAGCAATGGGAGGATGTATATATATAAAACCTTGAAGGAAAATGATTGGCAGTCAAGGATTACATATCCATCAAGTGTTCCTGAAGTACGATGACAAAATAAGGACATTTCCAGATAAAAAGAAATTTAGGAAATTTGAGAACCAAACAAAAATTTCAATACTAAAGAGAGTACTTGGGTTAGAAAAATCAGTAACTTCAGGCAGCAAATCAAGAGCAGAACACAAAACAGACGAACTGGATATCAATCTAATAAAGGAATCACAAAAATAAAGGCAAAACACTAAAAACAAGGAAACAGAGATGTTGTTATATAAATATTATAAGAAAAAGGGGGAACTTAAAAGAAAAGGTAGGGGGCAGAGTCAAGAAGGCAGACTAGACACTCATCACCTTAATCCCTCTAAAAATGAAGGCCTGGATTGATAAACAAACAGAGCTTTCTGGACACTCAGTGAGCCCTAGGACAAAGCATAGGGCTGTCACTTTGGACTACATGCCACTGAATGAGAAACTTCATCTCTTTCACTGACCCCCACCCTTGTTAAGTGGCCAGCCGGCTCTCACAGATTGAAGGCAACCAACATTTTGGGTGGGGGATGGGTTTAACTGGTAGCATAGCTCAAATACACTGCTGAAGTGATCAGCAGATGGAACAGCCACATTTTGAGAGCCTGGCTCCAGACTCAGAGCACTACAGCCCCTTCACCCTCTCTTTCTGGACCTCTACCATAGATTCAGCGATTTCGCAGTGAGTGGGACAGCTTGTCTAGGACATTATCTTGTTTGACTCCAAAGCAGAGTTACCCAAACAGAGGCCTCAGCAGGGCCCAATTCCCAGGCTGGGGGCAGTGCCAGCCCAGGGAGTGCTGTGCTAGCAGAAAAGTTGTATTTAGAAAGCTGTGTTTAGGAAAGTGTAGCCTTACTGGTGGGGCCCTGCAGGGGATGACAGCAGGGCAGTAGCCAATCTGTACCTTGATCTATATCACAGTATCTGGGGATGTCTGTAGAGGTGCCTTTATTACCATCCAGAAGGAGGGACTTGTGCACCTGACAGCCTGACTGATTTTGGAAGCTGTCAGATAGGTTTTAACTTTCAAACTAAGTGCGCCCAGAGAAATAACTGTGGTGCAGCCCAACGGCATCTCTCCCAGCCTTTACTGACCCACAGCATGGGCTCAGCTGACAGACCCTCACGACTCCATAAGTAAGGCTGTGTCTTTGCCGGACGGGAGGTGCTATCCCAGAGATTCTACTGGGTCCAGTCACTGGAGTACATAAAAGTGGCTGGTGATCAACTTCCTTCCCAGAACTGCACCTCAGCTCTTGTTATGCCAACACCAGAGAAACTAAACAGCCTCTTGATGTCCTGAAAGCAACAAATCTTGGCCAAGCATTTAAAGAAAAATCCACGCATTGCCCCAGAAAACTTCAAAACACAAAGAACCAAAAAACTTCCTGGATGAGGAAGCCTTCCTGAAACTATCAGAGGCTGAATACAAAAGCATTATCTATTCAGCACTCCTGGACATTATACAAAACACAGCAGAGCAAAAGGAAAACCTAAGCAAGTTGTCATAACTGATGGAACACCAGCATTTTGAAATCCAATAGATCAATAACAAAATTATAGAATTAAACAATTCAATTCAAAACCTAAAGAGCAGAATTCAACAACTGGAAATTAGACTTATGGACTTTGAAGACAGAGCTACTGACACCAGCATTTAGGAGGAGAAATCAGAGAAAAGAAACAACAAAAATGAAGAAGTATTATGAAACACATGAGATTCTATCAAGATGAATAATCTGCGATTAATTCGAGTTCCTGAACAGGGAGGGATACCTGAAACTACAGAGAGCATTGTTGTTGAGCTCCTGACAGAAAACTTTCCTGAAATCATGAAATAAGAGAACACAGACATCCAAAATGTGTATTCAATGCCACAAGGGACAGAAACTAAAAGAAAGACACCACACCAACACACATTATAATCGAGCTTAACAAAACGAAACATAAGGAGAAGCTCTTAAAGGTAGTGAGACTCAAAGCAAAGCTAACATTCAGAGGGAAACCCTGTAGGCTTTCATCTCACTTCTTAGCAGAAACAATGCTGGCATGGAGGCAGTGCGATGACGTATTCAAAGCCTGGAAGGACAAAACTTTCAAACCAAGAATTACACATCCTGCAAAACTTTCTTTAAAATATGAAGATGAAATTAAGACATTCACAGATGAACAGAAACTTAGAGACTTTGTAAAAACTAAGCCAAAACTACAAGAAATACTGAAAGAAGTTCTTAGCTTAGAAAAACAAAGCTATTCACTCTAAAATTTAGGAGACAATGCAGGACACAACATTGAGAAACCTACTCAGTTAGGGAA
The DNA here is from genome assembly GCA_028571685.1 of Heterohyrax brucei. NCBI lineage: Eukaryota > Metazoa > Chordata > Mammalia > Hyracoidea > Procaviidae > Heterohyrax > Heterohyrax brucei. The sequence goes on from CM053140.1 coordinate 205,179,343, forward strand.
GGCACAAAACTCAATAAAAACTATAATATTAAAAGAAGTGAACCAGTGATAATATCATGAAACCTGTGATACCATCACATAAAAGGAAGGGTATATTGCAGTAGTTATAGTCTTTACAGATGGAGAAGAAGTTAACAAGATATGTAGAACTTAAAATTGGGTTTAAACTTAGATTATTAAGGGGGATTATAGGGGTAGCTGCAAAGCACAATAAAGACGCAGCATATCAAAACAAGAAATGTAATACAGCAGTCTCAGCAAACACAAAACCAACACTGAAAAGGGGGAAAAAATCAACACATAAATAAGACTGTCCCAGAACAGAATAGTAAGAAAAACATACAAAACATCAATAACACAAAAATGAATGCATCAAAATGATGGCACTAAACACATATCTTTCAATAATTACACTGAATGTAAACAGACTGGATGCTCCAATGAAGAGACAACAAGTGACATCATGGATCAAAAGACACAACCCGTCTATGTGTTGCTTACAAGAAAAATGCCTAAGACTCAAAGATACAAACAAACTGACAATCAAAGGATGGAAAAATATACCAAGGCAACAACATACAAAGAAGAGCAGGAGTGGCAATTCTAATCTCAGATAAAATAGACTTTAATGTAAGATCCACCACTGCAGACAACGATGGTCACTATTTCTTGCTGAAAGTTTCAATACATAAGCAGGACATAACAATATTAAATACTGATGCACCCAATATCAGAGCATTTAATATATTGAACAAACACTGACAACACTGAAAAATGAGACATAACTCCACAACAGTGGGAGACATCAACACTCCAGTTTCAATAATGGACAGATCATCTAGAAAAAAGCTCAGTAAAGACACAGGAGATATTATTGCGACAATTAACCAACTAGACCTAATGACATATACAGTACTTTTTATCTATCAAAAGATAACTATGCCTTCTTCTACAGTGCACATGGAACATTTTCTAGAAGAGACCATGTGTTAGGACATAAAGCAAATATCAACAAAATTCAAACAAACAAACAAAAATTCAAACCATTAAATTACTGCAAAGCATGCATTCAGATTATAAAGCCGTGAAAGTTGAAATTAATAGCAGAAAAAGCATACGTAGAAATTGGAACTCATGGAAACTGAACATCATCTTGCTCAAAAAGCCATGGGTTATACTAGAAAACAAGGATGAAATAAAGAAATTTATGGATTCAAATGAGAATGAAAATACTTCCTACCAGAACCAAAGGGATACAGCCAAAGCAGTGCTCAGCAGTCAATTTATCTCTATAAATGCACACATCCAGAAGGAAGAAAAGACTCATACTAAAGAATTAACCCTACAGCTTGAACAAGAAGAAAGACAGCAACAGAAGAACCCCGCAGGGACCAGAAGAAAACAGATCATAAAGATTAGAGCAGAACTAAATGAATTAGGGAATAGAAAAACAATTGAAAAAATTGGTTTTTTCAAAAGATCAACAAAATTGACAAACCATTGGCTAAACTTGCTAAAGAAAAGCAGGACAGGAAACAATCTGAATAAGAGATGAGATGGGAGATGTCACAACAGATCCAACAGAATAAAAAGTATTACAACAGAATACTATAAAAGACTGTACTCTAACACATTCGAAAACCTGGGACAAATTGACAAACTCCTAGATTCATATCACTTACTAAAATTATCACAAGTAGAACAATTTAATAAATCCATCACAAAGAAAGAGATTGAAAACGTCATCAACACATCACCAACCAAAAGAAGCCCTAGCCCAGATGGCTTCACTGCAGAACTCTATCAAGCTTTCAGAGAAGAGTTTACCTCAATACTACTGAGACTATTTCACAGCATGGAAAGTGATAGAATACTCCCAAATTCATTCTATGAAGCCAGCATAACCCTGATACCAAAGCCAGAGAAAGCTCCAACAAAAAGGAGAACAAGAAATCAGTCTCACTCAAGAACCTAGATGCAAAAATCTTCAACAAAATCGTTGCTAATGGAATTCAACAACATACCAAAAAATAGTTCACCAAAACCAAGTTTGATTCATACCAAGTATGCAAGGCTGATCCAACATCAGAAAAACAATGAATGTGCTCAACCACATAAATAACACAAAAGATAAGAATTGCCTGATGTTGTTAATTGATGCAGAAAAGGCATTTGACAAAGCCCAACACCCATTAATCCATTCATGGTAAAAACTCTCAGCAAAATAGGTATAGAAGGTAAATTCCTCAGTGAAATAAGGGCCATCTATGCAAAGCCAACTGTCCACATCATCCCGAATGAAGAGAGAGTGAAAGAATTCCCCTTGAGAACAGGAACTAGACAAAGATGCCTACTCTCATGTATCCTACTCAACACTGTACTAGAAGTTATGGCCAAGCAATTAGACAACACAAAGAAATAAAAGGCATCCACATTGGCAAAGAAGAAGTAAAAATCTCCACAATTACAGATGATATCATTCTATACAGAGAATCCTAAAGAATCCATACGTAAACTAGTCAAAGTGATAGAAGAGTTCAACAAAGTATCAGGATACAAGATAAACATATGTAATCAGTAGGATTTCTTTCTACCAACAAAGAGATCATCAAAGAAAAAATCACCAAATCAATTTCATTTACTAGAGCCCCCAAGAAAATAAAATCCCTAGGAATAAATCTAAATAAAGAAATAAGAGACCTATACAAAGAGAACTACAGGACCTTACTGCTAGAAACTAAGAGAGAAATACATAAGTGGAGAAACCTACCCTGCTCATGGTTAGGAAGACTTAACATTGTTAAAATGTCTATTTTACTCAAAGAAATCTACATATACAATGTAATCCCAATTCAAATTCCAGTGACATTTTTCAACAAGATGGAGAAACAAATCATCAACTTTGTTGGGAAAGGGAAGAAACCTCGGATAAGCAAAGCGCTACTGAAGAAGAAGAACATGCTAGAAGACCTTTCACTACCTGACTTTAGAACATATTATACTGCCACAGTAGTCAAAGCAGCCTGGTACTGGTAGAAAAAGAGACACATAGACCAATGGAACCAAGCTGAGACTCCAGAGATGCCACCATCCTCCTGTAAACAGTTGATATTCAACAAAGGCCCTAAGATTATAAACTGGGGTAAAAACAGTCTTTTTAACAAAAGATGCTGGCAAAATTGGATATCCATCTGCAAAATATTGAAACAAGGCTAGTATCAAACACATTTTACAAAAAAAAACTCAAACTAGATAAAAGACCTAAATATCAACTTAAAATAATAAAGATCATGCAAGAAAAAAATAAGATCAACAACAGAAGTTTTAATACACAGTTTAGACTTCAAAATCTGACACACAAAGCATGATCAACAGAAGAGAAAATAGATAAATGGAACTACTAATCAAACACACAAACTAGAATCAATCACTTTTGCTCATCCAAAGACTTTATCATAAGAATTAAAAGACCACCTACAGAATAGGAAAAAATATTTGGCAACTGTATGTCAAACTGACGTCTGATCTCCAGTGATCTACAGGGTACTGCAAAATATCAATGAGAAAAGGATAAGTAACCCAATTAATCATTGAGCAAAGGACATGGGACAGACACTTCACTAAAGAGGATACCCAGGCAGCTAAAAGACATGCAGAAATTGCTCATGATCATTAGCTAACAAAGAAATCCAAGTCCAAAGTATGATGAGATACCACCTCACCTGGTTGGGCATGATCCAAACAGCACAAAATAACAAACGCTGGAGAGGCTGTGGAGAAACTGGAACGCTCCTACACTGCTGGTGGGATTGCCAAATGGTATAACTTCTTTGGAAAGTGCCATGGATTGAATTGTGTCCCCACAAAAATAGGTGTAGCCATGTGGCTGGGCCATGATTTGCTGTATTCTATGATTGTCCTCCATTTTGTGATTTTGCTGTGTTGTATGTTAAAGGATTAGGGTGGGACTGTAAATCCTTTCAGAAGATCACTTCCTTGCTCCACTGTAAAGGGAGTTTCCCTGGAGTGTGGCTTGTCCCACCCTTAATCTTTTCATTTTAACAAGAGACAAAAGGAAAGGGAAACTAGCAGAGAATTGGGAGCCTCATATGATCAAGAAAGCAGCACCAGGAGACGAGCACATCCTTCAGACTTGAAGTTCCTGTGCTGAGACACTCCCTGGACAAACACTGATACAATACCGGATTTTCCTCCAGAGTCGACAAAAGGGAAAGTCTTCGCCTGGAATAGACATCCTAAATTTGGACTTGTAGCCTACTGGACTGTGTAAGAATAAACTTTCCTTTGTTAAAGCCATCTACTCTGTGGTATTTCTGTTAGAGCACCACTAGCTGACTAAAAGAGAAAGCAATCTGGCACTTCCTTAAACTGCTGGAAATAGATGCACCATTTGACCCAGTAATCCCACTGCTTGGAATATATCCTACAGAAGCAAGGAGAGTCACATAAATGGATACATGCACACGAATGTTTATTGCAGCATAGTCCACGACAGCAAAATGATGGAATCAATCCAATGCCCAACAACAGATGAATGGATAAACAAACTATGGTATATATATACTCAGTGGAATGCTATGCAATGATAAAGAACAATGATTACTTTAGGATGTTGAGTGAACTCAGTTAGCAGCACATGGACAAATATTGTATGAGACCGCCTAGTATAAGAACTTAAAAACAGACTCATGTGCAAAAGAAAAGACTCTTTGACAGCCGCAAGGCAGAGCAGGGAAGGAGATGGTTGGTTATAGGTTGAATAGTTGATTGAAATTTGGTTGGGTGAAAGCAGTGATAGCACACATTAGAAAGAAGATCAATTTAATTGGACTTCAATGTAACCTAGGATCTCTTCTAATATGGCCAGGATAGGGTAGCAGAGGTGGGGGTCTGGGGACCATACTCTCAGGGGACATCAAGGATAATTGGCATAACTAGCCTATTGCTAAGAAAGTTTTCCACACCCCATGTAGGTGAATGGCATCTGGGGCCTTAAAAGCCAGCAAGCTGCCATCGGAGGTACACCAAATGGTCTGAGCTCAGCTGGAATTGGTGATCACCAAGGACAACAGTGACATGATGGAAAAGAAGTCCAGAAGACAGAGAGACTTGCATGAATGGGTGTCTATATCAACATGTAACCAGAAGAATCAGATGGTGCCTGGCAACCACCACTGACAGCCATGATGGGGCTCACAATGCTGAGTCCCAGTGGCAACACGAGAAAAAAAGGGGTACACTCTGAGATCTCCACTAAAAGACCACAATTGATGGTCAATGTCCTGAGAGTTCACCTGGGAGGGTGGTCCCTAGACCTGATGCTTACCCAATCATTCATCATCAGTGAGCTCAACTCTTCAGATAGGAATGGAATGGATTCAGGGACACAGAGTGACCATATCATGTATCTACTTTATAGCTCTATGCATCTACAGGATGTCATCCTACGGCATCTTACTAGAGGTGAGTAGAGTGGGTACAGAGGAGGGGCAAGAGATTGTTAAGAGGATATAACATGTATGGAACAGAAAGGAGGAGTGTGCTGTCAGTGGGTAAGGAGGACAGAGGGAGCTGCAGATACGCTGGCATGCAAATTTGAATTGTATTGTAAACTTTTACTCAGTCATAATTTAAAAAAAATGTAATCATACAGCTTTCATACAGAGAGAAAATCAAAATGATATAAAGTAGTTAAGGACTGTTTTAAATTTAGAAAACTAGGGGGTAAATATTAAGGCAATTACAAAGGAAGCTATCAATCCTATGCATCAGAATAAATACCAAGAAAAACATGATGTCTCCACAAATACAAAGACACCAACATTGGTGAAAAGAAACCACACAAAGAAAAAAGACTTAGCACAGAAAATCAAATGGAACAAAGGAACTGCCTACAATGCACAAAAAAGACATCAAAATGACAACACTGAACTCATATCTATCAATAATCACATTGAATATAAATGAATGAAATGATTCAAGAAAAAGACAGAGTGGCCAACTGGAGAGAAACACACGACAAATCTATATGCTGGCTACAGGACAGGCCTTAGATTCAAACACATGAACAAACTAGCCCTCAAAGGATAGAAAAAATATATATCAACCTAGAACCATTCAAAAAAGAATAGGAATGGCAATATTAATCTCCAATAAAACAGACTTTACAGGAGACTATAACACATCATCTTAGTGGAAGACAGTGCATCCCGAAAAAAAACTCAATAAAGACATGGATGATCTAAGTGCCACAACCAAGCAATCTGACCTTACAGAAATATACAGATTCTCCACCCAAAAGCAGCCAACTATACTTCTTGTCCAACACACATGAAAATTCTCCAGAAATGACCACATATTAGGCCACAATCAAATTCTTAAGAAAATTCGAAGTACTGAAACACTATAGACCACCTTTTCAGAACATAAAGCCATAAAAGTAGAGATCAATAACAAAAAAAGAAAGAAAAAAGTCAAACACATGGAGACTGAATAAGACCTTGCTCAAAAAGAACTGGGTTATGGAAGAAATCAAGGATGGAATAAAGAAACTCATAACATCAAGTGAGAATGCAAACACAATCTACCAGAATCTACGGCACACAGCAAAAGCAGTGCTCAAAGGTCAATTTACCTCAATAAATGCACACACCAAAAAAGAAGAAAAAGCCCAAATCTAAAAAGTATCCCTACAACTCAAACAGGTAGAAAGAGAGTAGCAAAAGAACCCCTCAGCCCCAGAAGAAACCAAATAACAAAAACCAGAGCAGTACTAAATGAATCGGGGAAGAGAAAAATGATTAAAAGGGATAAAGAGAGCAAAGACTGGTTTTTTGAAAAGATCAACCAAATTGATAAGCCACTAGCCAAATCGACAAAAAAACATGTCTATTCTACCCAAGGCACTCTATAGACACAAAGCAATCCTAATTCAAATTCCAATGGTATTTTTTAGAGGTGGAGCCAAGAGATTAGACACACATATCAATTCCCTCTGCGAGCTAAGACCCAGAATAACTGAACGGAGTAGTGGACATCTGGGTGCCCCGTGGACTTGGCATAGTATTGTCAGATTTTACTAGGCACCATTATCGGACTAAACTACCCCTCTAAAAGAAGACCCAGCAGCCACTGACCCCTGCTCCTGCTGACTCATTGTATCAGAGAACTGTGGGTACAGATGCCTTTGTTATCTGGTAAGCAAGGACTGGGCATGAACTGACAAATTTGCTGAACTGTGATGCTTAAGTAAACAGTGTATATAGCACACCAGTGAGACAGTCTGTGGGATAGCCACATATTGAGAACCCAGCTGCTAATTAAGGCCACCACTGCCCCTCTACTCTCTGTTTTCTAAGTTGCAATCTAGACTGCTGTTTCACAGTAGGAAGGGCAGCTCAGCTAGGATGCCATCTTGGTTGGCTGGGAGGTGGAGTCACTTAGCTGAGGCTGATTCTCAAGTGGAGCAGTGGCCTGTCTGGCAAGTGCTTCTCCAGCAGAAAAGCAGCATTTGAGAAAATTTCTGTCTAGATTCACAGGTGGGGCCTGGCAGACAACAGCTGGAAGGCTCTATCACCTCCCCACTTTGTACTACATCACAGTATCTGGGGACAGCCTATGAGGTACTCTCATTGTCACCTGGAAGGCGGGGACTGCCACACCTGAGAGCCTGACAGTTTTTATCAGCAGTTGGACAGCTCCCTGCTTATAAATAAGACCCAGAGATTTGACTGTTGACAGGCCCAGCAGCTTCTCCCCTGTCCTTCACTGACCCACATCATAGGGTACACTGATGGCCCCCCAGTAGGGCATCATCTTTGCCAAGCAAGAGGTAGAGACTGCCACCCCTGAGAGTCCACCTGGAGCCAGTCACTAGAGTACATACAGACGGCTGGTGATGAACTCCCCTCTTACAACTACACCTCAGTCCCTGTTGAGGTAACACCAGAGAAACCAAACAGCTTCCAGATGGCATGTAGACAACAGACCTTAGCTAACCATTTAAAAAAGCAGTCCAGAAAACTCCCAAAAGAATCAAAAAACTTTCCAGATGACAAATTCTTTCTGAAATTATTGGAGGTCAAGTACAAAAGAATTATATATACAGTCCTAGAGATTAAAAAAAATGCAGCAGAACAAAATGAAAAACTAAGTAAGCTATGTGAACTGATGGTACATTGATGATCTGAAATCCAGCAGGTCAATAACAAAATTACAGAGTTAGACAATTCAGTCCAAAGTCAAAAGAGTAGAATTGAGGAGACGGAAGTCAGACTTAGTGACCTGGAGGATAGAGCAACTGACACCAGCATTTATGAGGAGAAATCAGATAAAAGAAATAAGAAAAATGAAGAACTAAGAAACATGTAGGACTCTATTAAGAGGAATAATCTATGAATAATTGGAATTGCTGACCAAGGAGGGACAGATGAAAATACAGAGAGTTGCTGTAGAGTTCTGATAGAAAACTTCCCTGAAACTGTGAAAGAAGACATAGATATCGAAGACATGTATCTAATGCCACAAAAAAGACACCAAAAGAAAGACACCAACACATATTGTAATCAAGCTTCATAAAATGAAACATAAACAGACAACTCTAAAGGAAATGAGGCTCAAAGTAAAGCTAACATTCAGAGGGTAACCCTTTAGGCTTTCGTATGACTTCTCTGCAAAAACAATGTTGGCTAGAAATCAGTGGGGTGGCACATTCAAAGCCCTGATAGAGAAAAACCTCCAATGAAGGATGATATATATCCTGCAAAATTGTCTCTCAAACATGATGGTGAAATTAAGACATTTGTAGATAAACAGAAGTTTAGAGACTCTGTAAAAAAACAAAACAAAACTACAAGAAATACTGAAATATTCTCTTTGCTTAGAAAAACAAAAACATTAAGTACACACAAGAAGGCAATATATGACACAGCATCCAGAACCTCTTTCATTCAGGGAAGTCAATAAGCTCAATCAAAACTACATTATTAAAAGAAGAGAACCAGCAATCATAACACAAAATCTGTGATATCACCACACTAAAAAGAGGGAAATATTACAGTAGGTGTAATTTTTCCAGATGGAGAGGAAATTAAAAAGATATGAAGAAGTTAAAATCTGGTTTAAACTTAGAATAATAAGAGCAAAACATCAAAACAAGAAGCATAACACAGGAGTCTCAACAAACACAAAACCAACAATAAAAAAGATAAAAAGCAACCCATAAAGAAGAATGACCCAGAACAGACTATTAAGAAAAATTATTAAGAAAACATCCAAAACTGAATGCATCAAAATGACAGCACTAAACACATACCTATCAATAATCACACTGAATGTAAACAGACTGAATGCTCCAATGAAGAGACAATGAGTGACATCATGGATCAAAAGACACAACCCGTCTATGTGTTGCTTACAAGAAAAATGCCTAAGACTCAAAGATATAAACAAACTGACAATGAAAGGATGGAAAAATATACCAAGGCAACAACATACAAAGAAGAGCAGGAGTGGCAATTCTAATCTCAGATAAAATAGACTTTAATGTAAAATCCATCATTGTGGACAAAGACGGTCACTATTTCTTGCTGAAAGTTTCAATACATAAGCAGGACATAACAATATTAAATATTGGTGCACCCAATACCAGAATATCTAAACATATTGAACAAACAGTGACAACATTGAAAAATGAGACAGATCACTCCACAATAATAGTTGGAGATTTCAACATTCCACTTTCAGTAATGGACAGATCATCTAGAAAAAAGCTCAGTAAAGATATAGAAGATCTAATTGCAACAATCGACCAAATAGACTTGATCGACATATACAGAGCTTTTCACTCATCAACATACACCTTCTTCTCCAATGCACACAGAACATTCTCCAGAACAGACCACATGTTATGACATAAAATAAGTCTCCACAAAACCCAAACCACTGAATTATTGCAAAGCATCTTCTTGGACCACAAAGCATTAAGGTTGAAATTAACAGCAGAAAAATCACAGGTAGAAATTCCAACTCATGGAACCAGAACAACACCTTGCTCAAAAAGCCACAGGTTATAGACAAAAATCAAGGAGAAAACAAAGAAATTTATGGAATCAAATGAGAATGAAAACACATCCTACCAGAACATATATATAGGATACAGCCAAAGTAGTGCTCAGAGGTCAATTTAGCTCTATAAATGTACACATCCAGAATGAAAGGCCCAAACTAAAGCCTGAACAAGTAGAAACAGAGCAACAGAGGAACACCTCAGGCACCAACTTCCAATGGAATTTTTTCAATGAGATGGAAAAAACAAATTATCAACTTCATATGGAAAGAGAAGATGTCCCAGACAAAGTAAAACATTACTGAAGAAGAACAACAAAGTGAGAGGCCTCACACTACCTGACTTTAGAACCTATTACACTTTCACAGTAGTCAAAACAGCTGGTACTGGTACAAGAACAGGCACATAGACCAATGGGACAGAACTGAGGATCCAGATATAACATCATCCATCTATTAGCAGCTGATTATTTGAAAAAGGCCTAAATTTCATAAACTGGGGAAAAGAAAGTCTCTTTAACAGTGGTGTTGGCATAACCGATATCCATTTGCTAAAAAAAAAAAAGAAAGAAAAGAAACAAAACCCATGTCTGACGTTCTGCACAAAAACTAACTCAAAATGGATCAAACACCTAAATATCAAATCCAAAACAATAAATATCATGGATGAAAAAATATGGACAATGCATAAGCAGACTACAAAATACTACTAACAATGGACAAACACTAGAAGACAAAATAGACAACTGGGAACTCCTAAAAATCAAATACTTACTTATCCAAAGACTTCACCAAAAGAGGAAAAAGATAACCTACAGACTGGGAAACAAAATTTGGTTACCATGATTCCAACCAACATTTTGGAGAGCCTGTGGAGAGACTGAACTCTTCCACACTGCTGATGGGAATCTAAAATGGAACTATTACTTTGGAAATCCATTTGGCACTTTCTTAAAAAGCTAGAAATACTACACGATCCAGCAGTCCCACTTCTTGGAATATATCCTAGAGAACTAAAGGCTGTCATGTGAATAGACAGCTGCATTCCAACATTTATTGCAGCACTGTCCATGATAACAAAAATATGGAATCAACCTAAGTGCCCATCAACACACGAATATTTAAACAAACTGTAGTGTATTCACATAATGGAATATCATGCAATGACAAAGAACAACCACGATTTGGGGAAACATATGATAACATGGAGTTGCCTGAAAGCCATTACGCTGAGTGAAATTAGTCATTTGTAAAAGGACAAATATTGTATGAGATGACTATTATAAAGACTTAAGATTTACTCTCAGAAGAAAATTATCTTTCATGGTTACAAGGGTGGGAAGGATGGAGGGGGTATTCATAGACTAGATAGTAGATAGGAATTAGGTTAGGTGAACGGAATGGCAGCATGCAGTATAAGGAAAGTTGCACAGCTGGACTGTACTAAAAGGTAAAAGGATTCCTAAACACAACTCAACATTTTGAAGGACACGGGCTTGGGGATCATGATTTCAGGGGACATCTGTCAATTGCATAACTAACTTTTTTTAAAGAAATTGTTTCATATCCCACTTTGGTGAGGGGCATCTGGGGTCTTGTAAGGTAGCAAGCAGCCATCTAATTACCATAAATTGGTCCTAATCCACTTGGAGCAGTGGAAAATGAAAGACATCAAAGACTTGAGGAAAACATGAACCCAGGAAACAGAAGGCCCATATGATCTAGAGACTATATCAGCATGAGATCAGAAGAACTAGACAGTGCCCAGCCACCACCAATGACTGCACTGACAGGGAACACAACATACAAAGTCTGACAGTTAAGTCCCAAATGTAATTGTTATAAGTGTTACATATCTCATTGCTGAATATTACCTCGGTCACCTTTGAAGTGTTCCCCTTAGGAAGCGATGCACTGACACCAGCGCCTAGTCTACCCTTCAAAGCAATTTTGGAACTCTTTCTGGAATGGCTATTATGTACAGTGGCAAGTAGCAAGTTTGTGAATTTAACTCTATAGTTGTCTGTGAGGGAGATTTTAGCCAGTAAACAAACAATTATATTGGAACACCCTCCCTACTCACCTGATCTGACCCCCAACAACTTTTTTCTTTACTTGAAGATAAAGGAAGACATTTGGATGACATTCAAGGCATCAACAGTAATACAATAACAGCTCTCATGGCTATTTCAGAGAAACAGTTCCAAAATTGCTTTGAAGGGTAGACTAAGTGCTGGTACCGGTGCATAGCTTCCCCAGGGGAGTACTTCATAACTGATCCCTAACCAGCAGTATCAGGATTGTCTAGGAACTTTTAGAAAGGTAAATTCTCTGCAGAGTGTTGAACTGGAATGAACTGGTTAAAACAAAGGAGGGAAATAGAAAAAGGCAGACACTTAGGGAAAATGACCAGAAGACTTAGGGTAAAAACCAAGAGGGAATTAGTAGAAAGAAAACAAAGGAAAGCAGGTGGGGAAGAGAAGACAAAGACTAAATAAAATCTGAAAAAGACAGCCAAAAGAAATGGGATTGGTTGGAGAGTCCTCTCAGAGAGAAAGATATAAGATAAAATGTTTATTTTATATTCAAATTTAAAATTAAGCCAAAATAAAGCCATCAAAATTCAATACAATAAACATTTGTGCCTCTTAGTGTTTGAATATCAAATTCTGTTTTGAGTACTGGAGTACAAGAGCTAGCAAGCCCATAATTACACGAGGAAAAAGGACCATAAGAGCTGAAAGGGCATGTTCTCATTAGTAAGACTGGTGACAAATCATTTTTTTTTTTAATTTACTACCATAAATATTACTCAAGCTTCTTTAGCCAAATACAGAAGCTTTGAAAGCAACGGGAAGACCAGCAGTGGAGGGACTGGTGCAGCCCAGATCCTGCTGCTGGTGGTGAGCCTACCCAAAGAGGACGCATTCTAGTTAGCTCCTCCAGGTCTTAAGAAGGAAGGCCTTGTTAGGGTTGACAAAACTTGTAAATAATTGGTAAGTCCAGACCCCAACATCTGGTCAGTACCTGGGCACATAAAAATAAGACACATACAAGGAGTAAAATTATAGGGAGAAAAAAGTACATGTAAAAATCCTCTGGTATAGCCAAAGCCTTGGGCCTTTAACTTCGTTTATGAAGCAAGACATTCTGACCTTGGACTTGCTTATGGTAGAGCATGCAAGGTTGTTTCTGCTATACAACTAGCTTTTGACTATTTCAGCCTAGTGGAAGTTGCAAGCCATAGACCATTTGATATTTTGACCCTGGTCGATTATAAATGCTCATCCACAGGCTTTTTTCATAGGTAACGGACTGCTTCTACAAAGTAGGACTTCACCCACCACAGAGCTTTGGCTCTACCTGGGCAAATGCTATGTGTGTAGGGGGACAATGGAAGGACCATGCAGAGGCACAGGCCAGGCCAGTCTCCCCACAGGCGGGAGGGGACTATGTTTGCAAGCCATAGGCATCCTCAGAATACAGGATGCTCCTCCTGAAATTTGGTAGGCAGAGATTTTCTAAGCAGATGCAATAGATTCAACTACAAGGAAAAGAGTCTATCTATATATAGGCCTACTAAACCTCAAGAGGTGAAACTGCATTTTCACTCTTCTCCTGTAAGACAGCTGAGGTCCACACATACCACAGAGCATTCGTGAGGTTCCAACTTTAATCCATTAGGGCCAGGCCTAAGTAGGTAAGGCTAGATCAGCCATTCCCTGTGCCATTCTGAGCAAAGGGCAGACAGAGAGGAGGGAGCTGTGGGAACCTAACTTAGCGCACTGTTTATTTAGTGATCCAAGAGTCAACCCCCAACACACAAGTTGGCTCTGGGTTAATTACAGAGGAGTAAGAAAGTCTCCTCAAAAGGTCAAGGCTTTTTAAACCAAGAAATTATGCAACAATAGGCAGAAAGGGAAACATAAAGGCAAAATGAAAGCAAAAAGTTATGAGTTTTGAACATGCTACATGGGAAAAGACCCATTACCTGACTGCTACAGAGTCAATTCCACCTGAGAGCAGCCCTATAAGCAGAGTAGAACTGCTCCATAGAGTTTGCAAGTAGCAGCTAGTAGATCTGAATAGCTGACCTTGTGGTTAGCAGTTGTAGCCATTAACTACTATGCCACCAGGGTTTCCATGGGAAAGAAAGGTAACTTAAGTTAAGACACAGCAACCGGGGCCACCACTGCAAATCCCCAAACTGTGTTAAGACAGCATTGTTTCTAGCATCCTCCTCTTAGTCTAATGTATATGGATGGCTTTCCCCCGTAGTAAATGCATAAGTTTATGGGCTCACAAGCTACTTTAGGAACTGGCAGCCTGATAGGGGTGAACGAGGAAGGTTTTCTCTGTCTACCCTTCACTCAGATACCCCTGAATATCTGCTAAGGCTGGCAGCCACACTTACCAAAAGGGTCTGGGAACATAATGCTGCTGGGAAAAGGGCTTTAATGACTCGGGAACGAATGACTAAAACTGAATTTGGTTGATGTGGAGTAAACACTGAGATTATCTTTTGTGTTCCACTCTGCTGAAGTGAGGAACACCACAGGCTACTTCAGTTTGGGAAAATTCCAGCAGGAACAGCCATTATTATGGAAGACAGCTTAGGCTGCAGCTGCTGGAGGAGTCCCAACTTCAACTGGGCAAGAGACTCTGGCTGCGATTAAGAGAGTAAGAACTGGGGGGTGACTTTAATGTGACATTAAACTTTAACTCCACGAGTATCTCAGACTTTGCAAACTCCTTTGAGGATGTATTCTTTGGACTTTTAATTCCAGAAACTTCTTAGTAAGAGGAGGTTCATATTCACAGTAAGGACATTTCTATTTTATTAGCATTTTATTACTGACTTTTAGCCATACCCTTGGTTAACCATCAAATTAATGACTAAGCCAAATAGAATAAAAGGGGGAGAAAATCTACAGCATACTGCTGAGGGGTGCGATAGAGACACCCACCTGTTGCTCTCTCACTCATTTCTACCCAGCAGCGAAATGGCTTCTCAGACTGGTAAACGTGGAAAGGATAATCAGACAGGTACCATCCAGGGCCTTTCTCCCTCCTTCCTCCCACAGAGGTTACACACTCTACCAGAGGAAGCAGAGGGCCTATGCCTGTAGTACTGAAAGGTGAGATCAATTTAGGAAGATGTTCATATGGTCCTTCTTACCTAAGAAGCTCATTAATTAAGTCAGTCAACAGATACTTACTGATGGCCCACGATGCATCAACTACCAGTCTGTCAATGGAGGCTTGGCGTGTTGCTGTGATGCAGAACAGGTTGCATCACAGCTTGCAGACTAGGATGGACTAGGAAGAAAGGTCTGGCATCTACTTCTAAACCTCAGCCACTGAAAACCCTATGGACCACAACAGATGAATCCACAATGATCATGGAGACGATGCAGAACAGACAACTTTTTGTTCTGTTGTGCATGGGGTTGCTATGAGTTGAGGGCTGACATGCAACAGCTAACAACAATGTGATGGGTCAGATACTGTATCAGATGTATGAGATTCAAGGGCAGACAACGCAGACTCAGTTTCTCTGCCTCTATAATCACAAACGAAGTCCTTCACAATGAGATCCAAGTGTGTCTTCGCAGTTGCCTGATATAACATAAAAACTAGAATTTCATATATGATTAACTTACACCTGAGCTAACAAGTCTCATGGTCTGACTGAGATAGGTAAAAATGCTATGAAAACAAGAAAATAATATAAAGGTTATATAAAGGATTTAAAGAATAATCCATTTAAGACAGAAAATAATGCAATATTTGAGAAAAGATTTTTGTTTGCTTTGTTTTCAAGACTCTACAAAAACAGTGTGTCCCTAGTATGAATAAACTGCCCAAATGACATTTGTATGTTTGGATGTTCCCTCAAGGTTTTAACTTTCTAGGAAATTGAAGCACATAAGTATCTAAAACAGACAAAGTTAAGAATTCAATCCGACTCAGAAAGAAGTCAATGTGACTCCATTTCCAGGAACTCAAGGATAATGACAATAGCTAACATTTACTAAGCACTTAACTCCATGCCAAACAAGGTACCAAGAGCCTCACACTTACTGTTTGTTTGAATCCACATAATAATCGGAGGGAGGCAATATTATTTTCCCTATGTTACAGATTAGGAGACCTCAATCGGGCTCCTGTCTTAGCTGCCACGCACATGCTTGAACCTACTCTTACAGGAGGTTAAGCGCTGCTTGGCACTTTGCTCCACTTCACACATCACACACTGAGGGTACCAGCTCTTAGCTCCGTTATTGTTGTTGTTAGGTGCCACATAGTCAGTTCAGATTCACAGTGACTGTGTGCACCACAGAATGAAACAATGCCGGTCCACCATCCTCACAATTGCTGCTATGCATCAGCCTATTGTTGTAGTCACCATGTCAGTCCGTATCACTGACAGTCTTTCTATTTTTAGCTGACCCTGAACTTTGCCAAGCATGACATCTTTCTCCAGGGACAACCCCTCCTGATAATTCATCCAAAGTATGTGAGATGTAATTTCACCATCCTTACTTCTAAGGAGCATTTTCACTGTACTTCCTCTTAGTTCTAGAATGAAATAAAATCTCTCTGACGGCCTGATTTCAGAGGCACAGTCCCTAACCTACAAGACACTTAAGGATATTGCCTGCAGTAGCATTTCTTATAGCAGGCAATTAGAAACAACTTATTTGTCAAACTGGTTAACAGAGTCCAATTGAATCTAATGATGTTAAACTAAACTGAGCAAAAAAAAAAAACCTAACGTATGATACAAGAAAACATTTTATGAGTACTAATACTGAGTAGGACTCTAGAGGCAGGCTGTCTGAGGTTGACTCCCAGCTACAGTACTTGTCAGGTATGTGATCTGAGGTGAGTCTTTCAACCTCTCCTCTCTTGGCTTCAATTTAGTCATAGGCCAACCAGTCACTAGAAAAATCATCATGTCTGGTAAAGTAGAACACCACTGAAAAGGAGGGAAAACCTCAGTGAGATGGGCTGACTCAACAGCTGCAACAACAGACTCAAACAGAACAACGACCATGGAGATGACTCCAGACCAGGAGACGTTTTGTTCTGTTATATGTAAGGTACTCATGACTTGGAGCTGACAGCAACTAACAACAACAGCAATACGGAAACAGCACTCACATATCACACAGAATAGATATGAGGATCGAATGAGTTAATACATGTAAGGGCTTTGTATCAGTACCTATTATTACTACAGTCTGTGGTGTTATTTCAGTTCTATTTTAACACACACATAGAAAAACAAGACTATCATACACTAACATGTTAACTGTGATTGACTATCAGTGGCAAGATGCACATTTATTTCCTCTTTCAATTTTCCTGTTTTCCACAATGTTCATGTTATTAAACATGTGAGCTGGCATCACATTAGTGCTTGTTTCAAATGTGTGATTTCTTGAGATTGCCTTTAACGGCACTGAACACAGTGGGTGGGAAAACTACAGACACTCACAATCAAGTGATGAAACAGCCCCAAAGCATAATATAAAAAATGATTCTGCAATATTTTCTGGGAAATTACTGTGATGAAAGAAGTTTGACTATCTTAACTGAGGATCTGATTTGACTGAATGAAAACATGTAAACAGTGTGCAACAAAAACTGATTGAAAATAAGTAACCAATATTTAATATTCACAGCAAATATTTCTTTTATTTGAAGTTACAGCTGCCAAAATGAATACAACTTTCTGGTTTCTCCATAAAATACAACTTCTATTTAACAACACTGACATAAGTTTAAAATATAGCTACTTAAATTACATTTTGTAAGTTAAACACAATTCCAAGTTATTGTTGAATGAAATCACCTTCTGAGTACCTATAAAGTCCCCCAGTTTTTTGGAAGGATGACTCAATAACACAAAACCCATCACTACTGAGTTGATTCCAACTCCCAGCCATGCTACAGCACACAGCAGAACTGCTAAATAGGGTTTTCGAGGCTAAGTCTTTCTGGAAGTAGACCATCACATCTTTTCCCTATGAAGTGGCTGGGGAGTTCGAGCCACCAACCCCTGAGTTAGCAGACACGTGCTTAATCCTCTGTACTACCAGGGCTTCTTCCCAGACTCAGAAGGGCTACTTTACGACTTCTCTATCACCTTCTGTTCATTCTGCCCTTTCAAAGCACCTGAAACCTCTTTCCAGTGAGTCTCCTTTCTGGAATACTGGCCCTTGCCCAAATGAGGAATGCATTTTTCATGCCTTGTGGCTCACTAGGCTATTGTGCTAGTTTGATTTTCCAAATGATTCCCAAGGAATTTCTCCCTTCTCCCTGTATCCAAGAATTTGCTCAAATTCCTGTTTGTGTGTTACTTTTCCTATATGGATCGCTATTTCTCAGGAGTTTGCTGAAAGTGAGCTGTTTACATTCAGAATTTACTTACCTAAACTTCTACAAGATCCAGGCCATTAACCATGATGAAAATCAGGACTCTACTTTTTTTCACTTTCTTTCCTGTGTATCTTTTCCATGTGCAGAGCTCCCTTTGAAGTTAATGGGAACCCTCCATGTGGAAGACATTCCAAACGATGTAAAACAGAATGAGAACTAAGCCCGTAATCTATTTCTCACATTCAAGGACACAAACACACACACAAAGGTATAGATATCTCATGATTAGCAAAGTCTGTATAAAATTTGGATATTTTACTAAAAATAATTCAGAACTTCCTTATGAGAGAAAAAATATACCCAAGAAACCTCTACCAACTCATTTAATAGAAAACTAGTAGGGCCCTTGTACATGTTAGACAGCACATGGGAAACACAACAGTAAAAACAACAGCAACAAAAAGGGCATGGTCCTCTACTTTCACGGAGGTTTTAACAAATGGAGAATAGACATTAGCCAAAGAATGATACAGATAAAAATAAAATTACAGTCAGTGCTGCCAAGGAGTGGTTCCATACATAAAGAAAGCTCTGACCTGCCTATAAAAAGCCTTACCTAAAGATTTGTGCACTCCAGCTAAAATTTGAAGGGTATGGTAGAGGAACAAGAATTGGGGTGTGGGCTGGTAAACCAGCACGCTGTCACAAAGAAATCTAGAGTGACCCTCGTGCAAGACAACCCTGGAGAGGAGGCAAACCATGCTTGGCAATGTAATTTATGTGAAGAAATTTGGTATTTATCCTGAGAGGAATGAGAAGCCTCTGAAGTACTTAAAGCATGGCAGCAACATAAGATTTGTATCACAAAAAGTTCCCATCCAGCTCTGCTTTGGTGAAGATATTAAAAGGAGAAAAACAGATGACAGGAGATCACATAGTTGACAACTGCAGAAGTCTAAGCTGTAAACTGAAAATACAACCTTCAGAATACTCCACCTGAAATTGGAGACCATCTCAAGAACAGATCTGACGGACTGAACACCAGTGACTGAAGATCAGATGAGTTGTGGGATGACAAAAAAGGACATCGTGTATGAAAAAAGCAAAATGCCATTAAAAAGATAGGAAAGAAAGAAAAGATCACAATAGATGGCAGAGAGACTCTGAAAGTTGCTCTTCTGTGTAGAGTAGCTAAAGCAAATGGGAAAAATGGTAAAGAACTGAAAGATTTCAAAGGGAGGCTCAAGACTAAACTAAAGCATTATAATGCTATTGTTGTTATGTGCTGTAGAGTTGGTTTCAACTCACAGTGACTCTATGCAAAACAGAATGAAACACTACCCAGTCTTGTGGCATGCCCACAATTGTTTTTATGCTTAAGTCCATTGTTGCAGTCACCACATCAATCCATCTTGTTGAGGGTCTTCCTATTTTTCACTGACCCTTTTGCAAGTATGATGTCGTTCTCCAGGGACTGATCCCTTCTGACAAAATACCCAAAGTATGTAAGACACAGTTTTTCCATCTCTGCTTCCAAGGAGCACACTAGTTGTACTTCTTCTGGAACAGATTTGTTTGTTCTTTTGGAAGTCCATGTTACATTTCAGTAGTCTTTTCTAACACCACAATTCAAAGACATCAATACTTTTGTCTTCCTTATTCACTGTTCAGTTTTCATGTGCATATGACCTGACTGAAAATTCTTGTGTCAGGTGCACTTTAGTCTCCAAGATGACATCTTTACTTTTCAATACCTTGCAGAGGTCCTTTGGAGCAGATTTGCCCAAAGCAATATGTCACTTGATTTCTTGACTGCTGCTTCCATGGGCGTTGTTTGTGGAAACAAATAAAATGAAATCTTGGACAACCTCATTTCTTTCTCCGTTTATCATAATGCTGCTTACTGGTCCAGCTGTGAAGATTTTGGTTTTCTTGATGTTGAGGTGTAATCCATAATGAAGGATGTGGTCTTTGATCTTCATCAGTAAATGTTTCATATCCTCTCTGTTTCCAGCAAGCAGAGTTGTGTCATCTGCATAATGCAGGTTGTTAATGAGTCTTCCTCTGATCCTGATGCCTTGCTCTTTTTCATATAATCCAGCTTCTCAGAAGATTTGCTTAGCATATAGATTGAAAAGGTATAGTGAAAGGATACAACCCTGATGTGCACCTTTCCTGATATTAAAGCATGCAGAGTCCCCTTATTCTGTTCTCATGACTGCCTCCTGATACATGAATAGATTCCCCATGAGTAGAATTAACTATTCTAGAATTCCCATTCTCTGCAATATTACCCACAATTTGTTATTATCCACACAGTCAAATGCCTTTGCATAGTCAATGAAACACAAGTAAACATCTTTCTGATATCCTCTGCCTTTGGCCGAGATCCATCTGATATCAGCAATGACATAAGTGGTTCCATGTCCTCTTCAGAATCTGGTCTGAATTTCTGGCAGTTCTCTGTCAATAAATTGTTACAGACACTTTTGAATAATCTTTACTAAATTTTACTTGCATGTAATATTAATGATATTGTTGGACAAGTTCTGCATTCAGTTAGATTATCTTTCTTGGGAATAGCCATGAATATGGATCTCTTCCAGTTAGCCAGGTAGCTGTCTTCTAAATTTCTTGGCAGAGACCAGTGAGCACTTCCAGCGCTACAGCCATGTGTTGAAACATCTCAATTGATATTCCATCAATTCCTGGAGATTTGTTGTTCACCAATGCCTTCAATATAGTTTCAACTTCTTCCTTTAGTATCATCAGTTCCTGATCAAATGCTACCTCTTGAAATAGCTGAAGGTCAACTAGTTCTTTCTGATATAATAACTCTTTCTATATTCTTTCCATCTTCTTTTGATGCTTTCTGAGTTTTTAATATTTTCCCTGTAGAATCCTTCACTATTATAACTCAAGGCTGGATTTTTTTTTTTTTTTTCATTTTTTTCAGTTTGAGAAATGCAGAACACATTTTTCCCTTTTGGTTTTCTACTTCTAGCTCTTTGCACTTCTCATTATAATATTTTACTTTGTTTCTTGAGACATCCTTTGAAATGTTCTGGTCAGTTCTTTAACTTTGTCATTCTTTCTGCCTCAGCTACTCACCATTCAAGAGCAAGTTTCAAAGTCTCTGGTGACATCTAATTCAATCTTTTCTTTCTTGCCTGTCTTTTTAATGACCTCTTGCTTTCTGCATGAATGATGTCTTTCCACAACTTGTCTGGTCTTTGGTCATTAGTGTTCAGTTTATTAAATCTGTTCTTGAGATGGTGTCTACTCTCAGGTGGGATATACTTAAAGGTTGTACATTGGCTCTTGTGGACATGTTCTAGTTTTCTTCGATTTCAATCCGAACTTGCATATGACCAACTGATTGACTTTGCAGCAGTCAGCACCTGGTCTTGTACTGACTGCTAATATTGAGCTTTTCCACTGTCTTTTCCACAGATACAGTAGATTTGATTTCTGTGTATTCAGTCTGGCAAAGTCCATGTATATAGTTGCCATTCGAATTGGTGAAAAAAAGGTACATGCAGTGAAGGAGTCATTGGACTAGAAAATTCTATCATGTGATCTTGAGTGTCATTTCCATCACCAACATGGTATTTTCCAACTACTGATCCTTCTTCATTTTCAACTTTTGCATTCCAATCACCAGTAATTATCAAAGCATCCTGATTGCACACTGGATCAATTTCAGACTGTAGAAGTTATTAAAACTCTTCAATTCTTCATCTTTGGCCTTAGTGACTGGTGTGTAAATTTGAATAATAGTCTTGCAGACATGTGGATATTATCCTATTATTAACAGCACTGTACTTCACGACAGACCTTGAAATGTACTTTTTGACAATGAATGCAAGACCATTCCTCTTCAAGTTATCATTCCATTTATACTAGATCATATATATGATTGTCTGTTTTAAAATGGCCCAAACCAGCCTATTTCAGCTCACTAGTGTCTAGGGTAGGTATATCTGTGCATTCCATTTCACTTTTTCTGATTTCCAACTTTCCTAGCTTCATACTGTGGATTCCACCTTCCAATTATTAATGGATGCTTGCAGCTGTTCCTTCAGATTTTGCGTCACACCACATTATCAAATGAGGGCCCCGAGGGCTGTACTGCATCTACAGCACTAAGGTCAACTCTACTTTGAGGAGGCAGCTCTTCCTCAGTCGTCTTTTGAGTGCCTTCCAATCAGGGGGGCTCCTTTTCCAGCACTGTATCTAACAATTTTCTGCTGCTATTCATAAGGTATTTCACTGGCTAATTCTCTTAGAAGTAGACTGCTGGATCCTTCTTCTTAGTCTATCTTAGTATGGAAGTTCAGCTGAAACCTGTGTGCAGTGGGTGACTGTGCTGGTATCTGAATACTGGTGGCATAGCTTCTAGCATCACAGCAACATGCAAGTCCCCAGAGTACAACAAACTGACAGACAAGTGTGGGATACGACTTGGTTTAAAGTCAGGACAAGCATGTGTCAGAGTTGTATCCTGTCACTATACTTACTCAACCTGTATGCTCAGCAAATAATCCAAGACCATGTGAAGAAGTATAGAGCATCAGAATGGGAGGACAACTCAATAACAACCTGCATTATACAGATGATACAACCTTCCTTGCTTCAAGAGGACTTGAAACACTGATGGAAACCAAAGACTACAGCCTTCAGTATGGATTTCACCTCAGCATAAAGGAAACAACCCTCTTTAAAGTTGGACAAATCAGCAAATCCTGATAAACAGAGGGAAGACTGAAGTTACCAGGGATTTCATTTTACTTGGATCTACAATCAACAGCTATGGAAGCAGTAGTCAAGAAATCAAAAGATGCACTGAATTGGGCAAATCTGCTGCAAAAGACCTCTTTAAAGCATAAAAATGTAGTTTTAAGGACTAAGGTACACCAGACCCAAGTCAAGCTGCCTTCAATTGCCTCATAGTATATGAAAGATAGGTAATGAATAAAGAAAACCAATGAAGAATTAACATTCTTGAGTTAGCAAAGAATTTTGTTGAGTTAGCACAGTTGTTGACGAAGAATGTTCAATATACCAGGGACTGACAAAAGAAACAGTAGATCTGCCTTGGAAGAAGAACAGGCAGAATGCTCCTGGGAAGCATTAACAAAGTAATAACATGTTATTAGGGGCATGTTATTAGGAAGGATCAGTCCCTGGAGAAGGACATCATGCTTTGTAAAGCAGAGGTTCACTGAAAATCAGAAAGACCCTCAGCAAGATGGACTGACGCAGTGGCTACAGGAATGGGCCCAAACCTAACAATGATCATGAGGATGATGCAGGACCAGGCAGCATTTCAGTCTGCTGTCCACATGGTCATTAGGAGTTGCAAGCAACTCCACAGCACCTAGCAGCAACAGCATTCTGCGGAGACATGCTGGCTGAGAACCCCTACCAAGTACTGTTTCTGCAGCTTGCTGTACGGTGGGAGGAACCAGATGGGAATGGATGCGTGACAGAGCTGAAATTTTCCAATGCAATTCTGATTTCATACGATGAATCGATCCCTTCCCAATATCTTCTACATGCAGAAAAAATCTTCCAGAGAGACTAAAGAAAAAAATTGGCAAATGAAGATATCATATACCTAAAAAGAATCAGTTTTAAAAAAATTGGGGGCCAAAGAAGGAAGCAACAAGACGTAGAGTCATTTAACAATTTGGATTAAAGTGATGGACTGGTTTATCAGTGTGAAGTGATGAGAACTGTAAACAACTTTTAGGGCATGATTTTCTAGGTCACTCTACCAAAAATACAATTACTCTGTAATACGTTTGAGGAAGAGTACTAGTACCTATAGTACTATAAAGCAGACACCCTTAGCACTTATGTAGTAAGTAAATTTTAGCTACCAATCCTTCATATAAAATCCACCACTGTAAATGCAAGTCTTCGAGAGGAAAAAAAATGCATCCACAGATCCAGTGGGAATGCCAGTTTCAAATTTCTTCCTACATGAGGAAATCAGAAACCTTTCTTTCTCACCTTTTGGGTGATTGATTTTCTGTAGATTTTGGCAATGCAGGCTGGTGAGGCTATTAATGTTAATGCATGAACAGCTGAGGGTGACTGAGGATTGCTACCTGCACAAAACCACGGACATACCTTCCTGTCAGCTCAGTTGTCCCCATTTATTTCAGCCCAAGACCCCACGGAACCACTTACTTGCTCCCTTTTCAGTGCTATGCTCTCTCATGTCCCAGCTATTGAGGAAGAGAACATATCTTATAACTTCTGCCTTCCTATATGTCTCAGAACCCTTTCCAGCATTTTGAGAGATTTTCTTGTCAGTATTTATAAGAAGCTCTGATGGCATAAAGTATAAGCGCTCAGAAAACCAAAAGGTTGGCAGTTCAGACCCACCAGTGGCTGAGTGGGAGAAATCTGTTCCTGCAAATATTCCAACCCAGGGATAAGGAAATTCTACTCTGCCCCATAGGGTTGCTATGTGTCAGAATCAAAACACAACACAGTACACAACAAATACAAGGAGAAAGAATAAAAAATCTCATTGAAATATAAGGAAACAACCTCTTCCTTACCCCAACCCAAACACAAGATTGAACTTGTTGGATTCCAACTCACCAAGGACTAAATGTAAGAGCCATCTACGTATCTAAGGAATTGTAGTCATTCTGTTGTTGTTCTAAAACAGAGAGGCCTTAGGCACTGGTGAAGAACTTAAAGTGGACAAGATGGGGCTGAGGAAGAGTTTCCAAAGGTATGTTCTAAGGAACACTTGTTCAGAAAAATATTCCATGAAATAGCTAAATAAGCACGAAGATTTCTGAAACACTACATCCTCTTTTCTCAGGCAATACACATTCCCATAATGTTGAGAAGTCCTAGGGTAAACACATCTCTTAACTTTGTGTAGAATATTACTACTCCAAATTTGCCATTAAACTTTATTTTCATATCTGAAAGTATTCCAAATGTGCTTCAGAAAACACTGTTCATGAAACTAAGAAGACTACCCATGAGAAGAGAAGATCATTAGATATAGAAGAAAGCAGAAGTATCTGTTGAAAGCTTTACACCCCTCCTGCTCTCCATGCTGGACTAGCTTTAGATGGTGTCATGGACTGAGCTGTGCCCCCCTCCCCAATATGTGTTTCATCTCAGTTAGGCCATCCCATGATTGAGTGATTATCTACCATTTGACGGCATTTCCCCGTGTGCTACAAATTCTATTATTATGACTGCAAAAGATAGATAAGTGGCAGTTATATGGATGAGGTCTACAAGATTGGATTTGGCTAGCTACACAATTGGATAGTGTCTTACAGCAATCTCTTTTGAGATATAAAAGAAAGAAACCATAAGAGAGAGACGGGGACCTCATGCCAATAAGAAATCAGTGCCAGGAGCAGAGCTCATCCTTAGGACCTGAGTTCCTGTGCTGAGATGCTCCCAAACCAAAGCAAGACTGATGATGAAGATCTTCCTCCAGAGCCAACAGAAAGAGAAAGCCTTTCCCTGGCAGTGATGCCCTGAATTTGGATTTGTAGCCTACTAGGCTGTGAGAAAAGTAACTTCTCCTTGTTAAAGCCATCCACTTATGATATTTCTGTTACAGCAGAGCTAGATGACCAAGACAGATGGGCACCAAAGGTGAAATGTGAGAAGAGAACACTGGAAGCCGGGACTGGATCAAGAAACATACAGGTCTCAAGAGTGAACGGAAACAGAGGTAGAAAGAGGAAGAAGTGCATGAATCAACTACCAATGGGAAGAGAAGACAGGGCACATGCGAAGGCCTTCTGCAGGTTCTCTCAGGACGATCACACGTGTGTATATGTACTAGAGAGGCCAACACAGAATACAGCCATTCATAAAATGCCAGGCAGTGCGCCACGACAAAGGAACAAGACAATGAACACTTGAGAAGGGGAAATAAACACATGAATGTACTACAGCTTCTGATAAAAGCAAGGCCTAAACTGAAAGAATTTATATTTGATTAACTGCACCAAACCAATTTACCTAGCAAGTGTTAACTTTTCAGAGGCAAAGATAAACTGATTGTAGATATTAGCTAGACACAGAAGATGCCATCAAAGGGATGTTTACTGAGAACTCAGGCTGTGTTCCAGGAGTCCCTAGATACTGCAAATGGTTAAGCACTGGACTATCAACCCAAAGGTACCTCAGAAGACAGGCTTGGTGATCTGCTTCTGAAGTCACGGCCTTGAAAACCCCATGGCGCAGGTCTACCGTGCACACACAGGGTTGTCTTAAGTCAGAAACAACTTGATGGCAACTAACAAGAGCAATAAAAATGTATTATATAAACACTAGGCACTAGAATGTATATTCTAGTTGTAGTGGCAGAAGTTAGGAACACACAAGAAACAGGTAATTATAAAACACATCTCGTGGTCATAAGCACTATGGAGAAAGAATAAAGCAATATGAGAAAGACAGGGAATTCTTACAGCATGTGCTGGTGGGGAAACGGGGTTGAAAAAGGGGAGGCAGTGGCTTTTTAATTTATGTAACTGGGAAATATGTTATAAAAATTTATTTTAGCAGAGACCTGAAGAGCTTAAAAAGTCAATCATACGGATAAGGTTTGGTGTGTGAGGAAGGGGATGGGGAGGAAGGAGTCTGGGCAAGAGGGGACAGTAGGAACATTCCTACTCCCATTGTGTTGATTCTGACTCACAGTACCCCTACAGGACAGAACAGAATTGCCCCATAGGGTTTCCAAGGTTGTAATCTTTATGGAGGGACTGTCACATCTTTATCCTTTGGAGGGACAGATGGTTAAAACAGTTAGGCTTTTAGTTAGCAGCCAGCTCCTGCGATGGAGCTAACAGTCTTAAAATTACAGTGAGTGAGGAGGTAACGGTAGGAGACGTGCTAAGAAAGTAGGAAGGACCAGATCACAGACATTAAAGCCAGTGGAAGGACTAGATTTGACTCTCAGGAGGATGGGAAATGATTAGAGGGGTTTGAGTAGAGAAATGACAAAACGTGACTTATGTTTTCACAGGGACCCTTTGGCTGCTGTGTAGAGAACACACTGCAGCGGAGCAAAAGGCCAAGCAGGGAGGGCAGTTAGATGGCTGCTGTAGTGCCCAGGTGATGGGGCTCAAGGCAAAGGGGTAGCTGTGGAGAGAGTGGGAAGGATGAGCCTTGTCGAGTTTTAAAATTTTCTGGTAGAATTATAAGAATTATATTTTTTAAAAAAGTATTAGTAAAAATACAAGTAAAAATATGGTATTAACAATCCTTGAAGACCATTTCGTTTGCTCAGTGCGCTATACATCAATAGTCTCGCCAAATCTTCTCAAGCTCCCCGTGAGGGCTGCACAGACGGCTCTTCTTCCCAGTCCATCTTTTGGGTATACTGAGCCAGAGAAAGACTAAATTTTGTGTCAAAGTCCTTCAGCTAGCAAGTGACAAGCTGGGGCTCAAATACCTAGGGCTCTGGATCTACACGATTAACCACTGTTCCATATCTGGAGATACTAAAAAGATGGACATTACTACAGAATTTTTTCTCATCAGATAAAAACTGATCTTTGAGTTTTTATCCAGCTAAGTTTTCATAAAATTTGTCTATTAGAAAACAGAAAGACAGTAGAGTGCCAGCATCACTGGGGTGACAGTATTGCTCATATTTATAAGTCACAACTGTACTATTATGTATTGGAAAGGGTCAAGACTTCATAATTGAATTTTAGCTCCATATCGGTTGCATGACCTTGGGGAAAATGCATAGTCTTTTGAGACTGTTCCCAGTAAAAAGCAAATTAGGAGCTCAGGTTCTGATGCCAGATTTATGAGTTTGAACTCTAGCTTTACCACATGAGAGATGTGTCACACTGGACAAGGTACTTAACTTCTCTGCAACTCAGTTACTTCACCCAACCTACTATTACTATCTACGCATCAGCATGTTGTGAGGATTAAGGACAATTATTTATGTAAAAAATGGAATATACTTAGAACAGAGCTTGCCTTTAGTTAATGCTCAACACATATTAGATGTTTTTATCATTAGCCATCAAAATGCTAATATTAAAAAATTGCATGTAAAGTACCTAGAACAGGGCTTATCTTCAGTAAATGCTTAATACATATTATTTTTATTATTAGCCATCAAAATGCAGATAAGATTATATGCTCCACAACACACTGATATAATCATAACAATAATGTCAGCTACTATTATGAGTATGTTTTATTAAAAATCAAGTACGCCAGAGAATGGTAAGTAGAACTATAAATACATTTAGAAGTTACTGGGTAATATAACACTCTAAAAAAAAAGGGTCAATATCTGGTATTAGATCAATAAATGATTAACAATCTGTATTATCCCCATAGATTCTTCTTCTCTGAATACTTACTGTGCTCACTGTCTAAATTTAGCACGTGTCACCCTGTCTTGTATTGCTTGCAATTCCTCCCATTTTCCCAATAAGAGTACAGCTTAGCAGTTGCGAACATGAATTTTCTCGGTTTGGATTTCAAATCTGCCATTTGCTACACCAATGTGAACTTCACATTACTGAACCGAACTAAGGCTTTTTTTCCTCCCATTTATGAACTGGTATTAATAACCCTAAGGGCAAATTGATGCTGTGAGTGGGACGTATTATTAATGCATATAACATACTCAGTAGAATGCTTGGTATCTGGTGTATGTTCAATAAGTGGTAGATAGGCGGTGTGACAGTTATGTCTGCAAACTCATCCTAGAAAACGTGCTGCACACCTCATTACCGCATACCACTACATTGACCTTCAAAGTTCTCCCCTTGGGAAGCTATGCACCAACGCCAGTACAAAGTCCACCCTTCAAAGCAATTTGGGAAGATTTTTTCTGGAATGGCCATCAGAGCTGTCATTGTATTACCTTTAATGTTCTGAATGTCATCCAAATGTCTTCTTTTCAATATTTCCTGTATTTTCAGGTAAAGAAAAAAGTCACTGGGGTTCAGATCAGGTGAGTAGGGAGGGTGTTCCAATACAGTTATTTGTTTACTGGCTGAAAACTTCCTCACAGACAGTGCTGCATGAGCTGACGCACTGTCATGATACAAGAGCCATGAGTTGTTGGTACAAAGTTCAGGTTGTTTTCATATAATTTTTCATGCAGCCTTTTCAGCACTTTCAAATAGTAAACTTGGTTAACTGTTTGTCCATTTGGTACAAATTTGTAATGAACAATCCCTCTGATATCAAAAAAAGTTTAGAAATATTGTTTTGACTCTTGATTTGGACTGACAGAACTTTTGTGGTTGTAGAGAACTGGCTGACTTTCATTGTGCACTTTGATGCTTTGTTTCAGGGTTGTATTGGTACACCAAAGTTTCATCACCAGTGATAACACAGTCCAAAATATTGTCTTGCCTCTGAAAAAGGCCTTGGCAAACTTTGAGTCTCCTTTGCTTTTGTTCATCGGTGAGCTCCTTTGGGACCATTTTTTGCACACACCTTTCTCATGCCGAGATTGGCAGTTCAGATTTTCCTGTTTATCGATGTTTACTCGGCCTGCTGTGCTCCTGACAGTCAGCTGATGATTTTGATGCTCAAGTCAACAAATTTTTCCTATGCTTTCATCAGTTCTGTCTGTTTCTGGCTGCCCTGACCTCTCTTCATCAGTGACACTTTCTATCCCCTCAGAAAAATGTTTAATCCATTGGTACACTGCCATTTTCTTCATGGCATTATCACCATAAACTTGGACTAACATGTCCCTAATTTCATTTCCACTCCTGCCAAGTTTAATAAGAAATTTAACATGCATTTGTTGCCGTAATTCAGGTCTAACATTCTCACACTGTCATACAAAAACATGCAACAACAAAAATGAACGTCACTCAGCAAAGCACTGCCACATGTTGACATGAACATAGCTGTGAGACACTGGTATACCAAGGTTATGAAACCTTACTGAGTTGTTTGTACAGTGCTGCCAATGTTAGTGCATGGTGGCAAGTTTATGAACTTAAATGTCAGACCTTGTATTGTCAATTAGAGATCAACTGTGCTTTGTACTCCTTCCCATACTTACACCTGCACTAGCACATAGGTTAGTCAATAAAGTATTAGTATGATGTTCTGGAGCCCAAGCAATGCAATAGTTTAAGGGCTTAGCTGCTCACCAGCATAGTTTGAATCTATCAGCTGCTCCCAGATGCAAAAGAGCCTGGGCCACTGAACAAACTGGAGAACAGCACTGCTAGTGTACAGAGCTCAGTAGTGCTAGGGACACAACAGTTAAGTGTTCAGCTGCCAACCAGAAAGGTGAGCAATTCAAATCCAACAAGTGGTTGTTAGAGAAAAATATGGCAATCTGCTCCTGTAAAGATTATAATCTAGGAAACCCTACAGGGCAGTTCTACTCAATCACATGGTGTTGTCACAAGTCAG
This sequence comes from Heterohyrax brucei, assembly GCA_028571685.1. Lineage (NCBI taxonomy): Eukaryota > Metazoa > Chordata > Mammalia > Hyracoidea > Procaviidae > Heterohyrax > Heterohyrax brucei. The sequence goes on from CM053140.1 coordinate 205,210,240, forward strand.
AATCAACTCAAGAGCACCTAACAACAAGTGGCAATGGGGCAGTTCTACTATGCTTTACAGGGTCACGAGGAGTGGAACTCAACCTCATGGCAACCAGTTACAATGGTCCCAAGCCAAGGACACTACCAATTCCTAAGGGGGATTTGTAAAGTATGTCAGGAAAACATTATTGTCACAATGTTTGACAGTGTCACTGGTATCTATTGAGTAGAGGCCTACAATGACAAATGCCACAAAATTTTCAGAACCACCTGCTAGATGAAGAGCTCTCCAATATAAAATGACAACTGCATCTGCTGGAGTCCAACATATAATTCATAATTGAGTGGTTAGCTTGCAATTTTAATAATTTAAATTAGCTTTGTTAGAAGATTAAAATTCACTACATTAAGAATCATGTTTCAGAGTTACATGTAGTAATTTTTGTGGTGCCCTTTTTATGTGGGAAACTTGGGAAGTCATCTTTGGCAAGCCAGAAATAATAACTGTAAGGGTTATATTTAAAATTCAATTTGGTTGTCTCTGTATTATAAAAAATGATGTTCAAAATTAATAAGCAGTTTTAATATGTTCTAGTCTTTCCTTCTGAATGCTAACATCACAGCTCATAGTCATTATTTCATAGATCATTTACATGTCTGGCCATTTAGTTCTAGATTTTAAAATACTAACTCTTAATCAACAGTTATTTGTTAGACACCTATCATGAGCCAGGCTCTGTTAGACCAGGGAATATAGCCATGAAAACATTAACTACTGATCCTGTTCTCAGACGATTTCCAGGTGGAGGAGTGAGACATTAAACAAAATTGGTTCTACGGGAATATAGAGCAGAGGGCTGAAAACAGTGTAGAAGACAAGTGAAGTCCTCCTAAGTAAATGATACTTAGACTCAGACAAGTGAGAAGGTGTTATTCCGGCAAAATAGGAAAACAATTGCTCTAGACACAGGAAAAAGTATACAAAAAGCTCAGTTACAAAAGATCCTGGACACTGGACAAACTGGAGATCAGTGTTTCTGGCACACAGAGCTTAGCAGTGCCTGTGACACAACAATTACATGTTCAGCTGCCAACTAAAAAGGTTGCAAATTCAAATCCAAAAACTTGTTGCTAGAGGAGGATACAGCAATCTGCTCTTGTATACAAGGTCTGACAATTAAGTTCACAAACTCATCCTAGAAAACGTGCTACATACCTCATTGCTGAATATCACTATGGTCACCTTCAAAGTACTCCTTTGGGGAAGTTATGCACCAATACCAGCACCTAGTTCACTCTTCAAAGCAATTTTGGAACTTTTTCTGGAATGGTCATCAGAGCCGTCATCGTATCATAATTGATGTCCCAAAAGTCATCAAAATGTCTTCCTTTCAATATTTCCTTTGTCTTCAGGTCAAGGAAAAAGTAACTGGGGATCAGATCAGGTGAGAAGGGAGACCACTCCAATACAGTTATTTGTTTACCAGCTAAAAGTCCCTCACAGACAACTATACAGTTCAGTTCATGAACTTGCCACTGTGCCACTATGAGCAATGACCATTCCAGAAAGAGTTGAAAATTGCTTTGAAGGGTGTATTCAGTGTCTTTGCATAATTTCCCAAGTAGAGTACTTTGAATGTGGCCATAGTGATATTCAGCAATGAGGTATGTAGCACTCAGAACAATTAAGTTTGAGGACTTATTTGTCAGACTTCGTAGATTACAACCTAGGAAACCCTACAGGGCAGTTCTACTCTATTACCTTGGGTTGCTATGAGTCAGAAGTGATTCAACAGTACCTAACAATAAGTGGCAAGAGAAGGAGCTAAGAAGTAGGTAAGAAATGGACAATAGATGCTAAAGTTTGGAATTCATTCCCAAAGTAAAGCTGTACTTTTGAACAGCTTTAACCAGGGAAGTGGCATGTTCTGACTTTTTTGGTTTGCATCAAAGCAAATCAAAAGAAACCCACATAAAATGTTTCCTTTTTTATAATTTTGGGAAAAAGTCTTAGGGGAAAAAAAAATCCAAGAAGTTTCCTGAATACAACCAACTACTGCAAGCCACAATGTAGCAGGGGATAGTGTCCAAGGACTATGGTTTCAGGGGATATCTAGGCCAACTCACATAACAAAATTTATGAAGAAAACGTTCTGCACACCACTTCAGTGAGTGACATCTGGGGTCTTAAAAGGTGGCAAGTGGCCATCTAAGATGCATCATCTGGTCCCAATTCACTTGGAGCAAAGGAGAATGAATAACACCAAACACATAAGGAAAAGTTGACCCCAAGAGACAAAAAGTGGACATAAATCAGAGTCTCCATCAACTCGAGACCAGAAGAACTAGATGGTGCCTGGCTACCAACAGCGACTGCCTGATGAGGAACACAACCAAGACTCCCTGACAGAGAAGGAAAACAGTGGGGTGCAGAACTAAAATTCATATAAAAAGATCAGACTTAATGACCAGACTGAGACTAGAGGAACCTCAAAAGACATGGCCTTGTTGATTCTCTGTCAACCCCAAACTAAAACCATTCCTGAAGCCAACTCTTCAGACTAGACTGGACTATAAAACATAACGTGATACTTGTGAAGAGTATGCTTCTTAGTTCAAGTAGATAGATACATGAAACTAAATGGGCAGCTAGGGACAGGAGCTGGTTAAATGGACACTGGAAACACAGAGAAAAAGGGGGACTGTACTGTCACATTACAGGGATTGCAGCCAGGGTTATGTAACAGCACGTGTGTAAATTTTTATGCGAGAAATTAACTCGAGCTGTAAACTTTCACCTAAAGCATACTTAAAAAAAAAATAAAGGCTTAAGGGAGAGTGTTGGAACTTCTGGTTAAAGTAAGTCTTTTCAATATTTGTGCACTTTAATTACCTATATTATTCCTGACCTCCTTAATCATAGCTAATTGGAAACTGGCTGTAACTCAAAATACTTTCTGAAGAAACCTAATAAAGTAAAGTATGAAACAGATAAATTCCTGATTTTTACTGAAAACTGAAGAACATACAAGTAACAGGCATTCTGATCTCTAGTGGGAAATGGAGAGGCCCTGGTAAATATCAGTCAGCCAGAGCAGCTATTTTGCTTAATCCTGTAAACTGGTTGCAGATGTTGGCTTAAACAGCCAGGTTTTGCATCTGTAATTTTAAAACTGTCTCATATTTCTAAAACTTGACTCCGCATGCACCGGAAATCAGTGAGATGAATTATGAGTTTCAGGAAGAGGAGAAGCACAAGAAATGACAGAAGTGATGGGAGATAATACTGAAGCAGTGGTTAGCCTGGGAGCACAGGATGAGTAAAGGATGACATGGTTCCTTCCTCCAGGACATGGATCCTGCAACCAGGCATTTGAAAATGAAACCCTGCAAGTGAATGTGGCAAACAAAAGGAAGTCCTTTACAGATAGTTGAGTTCTCAAAAACAAATCCTCCTCTTTCGTCCCTCTCCCCACTTCACAGTAGGTCAACAGGAAGACCAGAGTTGCTGGAAAAGGAAAAGATTTTGACAAAGAAAAAAACTGGTAACACAAATGTATGCTGAAAATTTCTCACCTTTTATAAGAAAATCTTATTTAATACAATGGGGCAGAGTGCAATAAAATGACTTGCTTTTAAACTGTTTGCTTTAGGATAGTGTTTTTTTTAATAAGGAAACCCTGGTGGTATAGCAGTTAAGTGCTACAGCAGCTCCAATAAAAGACTAGCAATTCAAATCCTCTAGGCCCTCCTTGGAAACTATGGAGTCCCACTCTGTCCTACAGGGTCTCTATGAGTCAGCATCGACTTGAAGGCAGTGAGTTTGCTTGTGTTTTTTTTTTTTTAATAACACACTTACAAGTCAACAGAAACTCAAACAAAAACTTACAGAAAGGGCTAGAGACAGTAGAACTTCACAGATAAAGAATTCATACTATATTGCAAACAAAGAACAACCATGGGCACTAGGAAATATTCAAATTGCGATGATGACCATATGTTGTATCTGTTATATTTCTTGGGTTCACTTGTGTTCATGTGCAGGATTTTCAAGCAGTGTACCAGGCGAAGACAACGGCACATGGAGCAATCTGCCCGCAGTGGCTATCTACCATCACCGGCTAAGGGTGTAAATAATCTCGCCAGGAACCAGGACAACAATTTCAGCCAATTATTTGTGGAGGCAAAAGCACAGTGCAAAGCTTCAAGGAACTTAGGTTCAATTATGAAACCAGGATGCTCATTTCCTGGACAGAGGACATTCACCCCCTTAGAACTCAACCTAACAGGATTCCTAAGTGGGGAATGGGCTGGATCCTGTAAGCCATTTTACAACAACTTTACTATGAATTTTAATTCTTTAGCTCAAGTTGTTTACGTTTTGTTTAAGAGATCATCTCTGATACCTTTTACTTTCTGCACATCTAAAATTAGGAAATACAGACCCATACCCATTGCTATTGAGGGATTCCAACTCCTAGTGACCCTACAGGTCAAAGTAGAACTGCCTCATAATGTTTCCAAGGAGTGCCTGGTGGATTTGAACTGCTAACTTTTTGGTTAGCAGTCACAGCACTCAATCCATACACCACCAATACTGCTAGGTAAGTAAATCACGTTGGTCTTTCTAAGTTTTTTTTGTATAAATCTGAGTCCACTATTAGCTATTTTAAACTACTGGAACTACTCCAATTAAATCACAATTTTGTTTTAACTACTCTCAAGAGAAAGACAGCATGATTCCACAGAAGCTATGAGAGATTTGCTCATTACAAACAACCAAAGTCAAGGATGACGGGAGGGGAGGCCTAAAAAAGGGCTGAGAGACTTGGACTCATATCCGTAACTACCAGTATGGGAAATCTGATACCCTAAGATTAGAAGACAGATACTTTTCAGAGGAAAGAAAATAAGATTGCTCTGAAATGGGATTATGTCACTACCAAACAAATTAAAAAAAAAAAAAAAAGTCTAGCAAGATGTGCCAGCAATTCCCACTAATGCCAGGTGTAATGCTCTAATCATGAGGCTGACAAAGCCTTGAAACTCAGACTCATAAAAAAAGAAGTGAGTCCAGGGTGACCCCAAAAATGAGCCTGAGAGTCTGGTTGCCAGGTCCTCCTGCCTGACTGAAACGGTCACCACAAGTCTTCATTTCTATGAACATACCTCTTAAAGACTTTTCAATAGAAATATCTTAAGAATGTAAAGACGTCTCTATATTTTGAGGATACTAGATTAAACATTCTGACTTAGGAAAAATTCTGTAATGCCATTACACTGAGGGTGAAATATTCATGCTTTAGAGGCAAAAATTACAAGTCAAGGTAAATTTGGGACACACTTCTGTTGGGTAGATTTGACTTCAGAATGGGAAGCAATGCACAAAAATAACTAAAGAGCGCTACTGGAAATGCACACAAGAATTCCTCAGTGAAGACCTCGATTTTCACTGTGATTAGTCAACAATGGCATTTGTCCAAAAAGGGCATCCTGGTAGAAATAGGGACCTCATCACCAACAGAAGGTCCCATGGCACCTTTATAGTCAATGAGGCTTTATCATTTGTCCTTTGTTAATCTCAAAATGAAAGGACTAGAGGTCTCTCAGTACAATGAGTTAGGAAATTCCATCCCTGAAGTCTCAGGCAGATCTCAGCCAGGAACTGAAAGACCTCCTGCTCCCACTCCCATTCTGCTTGGTAACTATACTGAGTTTTCTCCCATCCTAAGGCCCTGTGTAACTCTACTCCTTTTACCCTGCCTAACAATTCAGTGTCCTGTTTCATCTAGCAAATGAAGATAATCAGGAATGAAGCACATGGCATTCTTCTTTTTTCCCTACTCTCCCTGACATTTCTCTCTTAGTAGAAATTTTGATCTTTTTTTTAAAGTAAACAGTAACTTTATTGCAAAGGTAAAATATACTAAAATTAAATAACATCAAACTGAACTCAAGGTAAAGCAAACAAATTACCCTCAGTTCTTCTAGAGAAGCAAGGATGGTTAGCAAATCTAATAATTTAAAAATTATATAATTTGTTGAATATGTAAAAGCATGGTCACCTCAATGAAATGTAATGCCAATGGCTGATAAAGAATCTTAGTAACAGAGGAATAAATTTATTCCTTCATCACAATAAATATATTTCAAACCAGAAGCCAACATCAAAAGTAATGGTAATAGATTATGAACTTTCCCATTAAGATAAAAAACAGCTAAGAACACTTATTATTGTTTTACATTGTCCTGAAATGAACAGAGAAGATAAAATTATACAACTAGTTATGCCTTATAAATAAATAAAAAACTACTAAGCTATTGGACAATCTAGCAAACTACACTGATGCAAAATAACTATGCAAAAATCAATAGTTTCACAGAGCAATAATCAGGAGACACAACTTAAAAAAATATTTCATTTCTGCTTACAATCATTTTAACAGGAGGTTTGAATTTATCTATGTTGGGGGGTGGACTAGGATGTTATCATAAACAAAATAACACTCCACTGGCTGGAATGACCAGATGTGAGATAATGTGAATTTCTCCTATACTAATTTATACATTTAATAATACCCAATCAAAATTTAAACAGAACTCCATTTAGAATATGACAAAATTTTAATCTTCAAATGAAAGAATAAGTAACATACAAAAGCAAAACACAACTTTGGAAAAGAAGAGTAATGAAGGGAAAATAGTCCAGCAGATACTAAAAGGTATTAGACAGCAGCAACACTCACTTCACCAAAGAAGACATTCAAGTAGCTAACAGACACATGAAGAAACGTTCACAGTCAATAGCCATTAGAAAAATCCCTATCAAAACTACAATGAGATGCCATCTCACTCCAACATTCCTGGCACTGATCAAAAAAATAGAAAAGAACTAATATTGGAGAGGTTATGGAGAAATTCAAACTCTTATGCACTGGTAGAAATATAAAATAGTACGACCATTATGTAAAACAATATAGTGCTTCTTTAAAAAGCTGAAATGGAAATGTTGTAAGATTCAGTGATCCCACACCCAGAAATATATTCTATAAAAGAGTCCTCACATGAATAGATGTCAGCATACCCGTGTTCATGGCAGCACAGTTTACAACAACAAAATCATGGAAATGACCTGAGCTTATACAACAGATGAATGGATAAAAAAATTATGGTATATACATGCAATGGAATACTGCCAAAAAACAAAGAACAATGATGTGAAATATCTCACAGCATGGATGAATCTAAGGGGCATTATGCTGAGTGAAATAAAGCAATCACAAAAAGACAAATATGATATGAGGACACTATCATAAAAACCCAAGAAAAGGGTTACACACAGAAAAAAACAACCTTTGATGGGTATGAGAGAGGGGAAGGTAGGGAGGAAAGATCATGGACTAGACAACAGATGAGTAATAACTTTCATGAAGGGAAAGATAACTTGCAATATTTGGTAAATCAGCATAACTTGAAAAAGGTAAAGTCATAGAAGTGTCCTAAACAACTCTAAATAACTTGAGGGACCACCTTACTGGGGCTGAAAGCTAGGGACCATGGTCTCAGGGGGCATCTTGGTCAACTGGCATTAACATGGTTCATAAAGAAAATATTCTACATTCTACTTTGAACGTACTTTAAAATCTTGTGAATGGCTATCTAAGATACATCCTTTGGTCCCATCACATTCAGAGCAAGGAAGAATGAAGAAAACCAAAGACACATGGGAAAATACTAGTCTGAAGGACGAACGAATCATATGAATCACATCTTCCACCAAACAGAGACCAGAAGAATCAGATGGTGCCTAGTTGCCACCACCAAACACTATGACAGGGATCATAAATTGAAGGTCCAAGACAGAGGAGGAGAAAAATGTAGAGGAAAACCAAATCAAATTCACTTAAAGAGCAGACTTACTGGTCTGACAGAGAAAAGAATTCCCAAGACTATGGCCCCAAACACCTTTTTAACTTGTAGCTAAAACCACGCCTGAAGTTCACTCTTCAGCCAAAGATCAGACCGGCCTGTAACCCAAACAGGAACATCTGCGAGGATACAAGTATACAAGACCAGATGGGTAACATCTGCCCAAAAGATGAGAGGCAGAGAGGGACAGGAAAACTGGACAAATGTACATGGGAAACCCAGGGTGGAAAGGAAAAGGGGAAGAGTGCTGACACTTTGCGGGGATTGCAACCAATGTCACAATTTGTGTATACTTTCATTATTATTATGATGATTAAACGAAAATATACATTCCCATATAAATTTGCATGTCCATCTATACGCAGCTCCCACTGCTATCCCTGTCCGGTGGCAGCACACTTTCCTCTCCACTCCATACATATCTTATCCTCCAAACAATCTCCTATACCCTCCTCTCCACCCACTCCCCTTCCTTCAGTAAGAGGTCAGCAGGACAACATCCTACAGATGCACAGAACCATAAAGTGCACACATGGTTGCTCTGTGTCACCAAGTCCAATCCATTCCTGTCCGAAGAGTTGACCTCCATTACCAATTATGGACAGGGGCAGCATCAGGGCCAGGGGCCATGCGCCCAGGGGAACCCCAAGGCCCCTGGACCATCACTTGCTATCTGTTAGTGGAGATCTCAGTGTGCACCCCTTTTTATTCTGTGTTGCCAGCAAGACTCAACTTTGTGAGCTCCATCACAGCTATCACTGGTGGTGGCTGGGCACCATCTGGTTCTTCTGGTCACAAGTCGATGTAGTCACCCACTCACATGGGTCTCTCTGTCTTCTGGGTTTTCTTTCCCCCAAGTCATTTTGGTCCTTGGTGATCATCTGTTCCTGCTGAGTTGGGATCATCTGCTTGTGTATACTTTCTTTTAATGAAAAACTAATTTGTGCTGTAAACATTCAGCTAAAATACAAAATAAAGTTTTTTTAAAGCTAGCATTAAAAAATAGTATCACTGTACAAAATTCAACAGATGGATGGACAAGATAAACAACCTAGATACAGACCCAGGTTAAGAGCCTGTCCTTGACACAGATGAGGTCAGGATTCTGCCATATTGTATGAACTAGGGTAAACTACTTAAAGTTTCTAAACTTCAGTAATACCATTTACAAAACAGGAAAATCGTGTAACCTATTTCACATGGTTGTTATAGAACTGCAGGAGCTGATATATGAAACACACTTAGAGAAATACTCAGCACAGAGTCAGCTTTTAAGAAATGCGAGATTTTAATTATGACACTATTATTGTTAACATTACATGATCAAGGAAGCATCACAAACCAAGGTTACAGATCATTCAAACATGTGGAAGTTTACTATCTTAGAATAAAACCCTTAAATAATAGCTGCTAGTTACGGAACTGTTACAATGTGCAAAGCACTGCTTGCTCTGCCCCAGATACAGTGATCACATCCCTTTTGTAAATACAGAAGCTGAAGCACCCAGGTAAGGAACCTGCCCACAGCTGGCAAGTGGCAGAGTCAGACGGTAAAGCTGGAGTCAGACCCTTAACCCTGTAGCCTCTCCAGAGTTAGGGCCTCACCACCTGTGGAGGGCCACGATCAAGGCGAGATGGATTACAGAGCCAGCAACAATGACAGCTTCACAGAACTGCTACAGGTGCACAGGTAAACATCTAGCTATTCAAGGTGTGAACAGTGCCTTCCTAAACATACACACAAAAATCGAAAGGAACAAGAGCAACAAATATTACTACAAATACTTTTGTAAGTTTTACATCAAAAACCTCCTGAGTAAAATTAAACATAAGAAAAATAGTTAACAAATGTGACAAGTCATTACTGTTACTAAAAAATTTGATTCAGTAAGAGTAAAAAAAAATTTCAAAAACAAAATATATAAAGGCATGAATAGATGATGTGCAAAAGAAGAGTACTTAGTGGCCAATAAACATGAAAATATTTCTCATTATTGGGAAGTTGTAGACAAAAACTACTGTGGTTTAGGAGGCTAGAAGTATAGGATCAGCAGAGAAGTAACTTCATTTTCACATCAGTAATTACAAAAATTTATACAAGTGTTAGAAGAAAATATAAGCAAGGTAAATATAAAATATAAAGAAAACACTTCCCTAAATCAAAATGACAGCATTTTCTTTTACAATGCAAAATAAAATTAAAATAAAGTGACAAAAAAAAAAAATCAGGAAATATTTGTACTATATGTAACATACCCCAAATTAATACATACTAGAGTATAAAAATGTCCTAAAAATCAGTAAGAAAAAAAGCACAACAGTCCTCCAAAATGGACAAAGGACACGAGCAAACATTTCATAAGAAATGGAACAGGCAAATGTCTGTTGAATACATGAAAGAATGCTGAGTAAGCTGCAGTAAGTGAAATGCAGACCAAAACAACATAGTACTCTTTCCACTTAATTAGCAAAAAGTATATACAGTATAACCTTCAGCACTGTGTGCACGCATATGAGGACAGAGGTGGAGAGTAGAATTTTTGTCTTCCACGAGGGAGATGTAGTTTTGATCCCTCACCAGTGTGACTCCAGTGTAGTCACCACTCATCTTCGGCGGATGCTTCAGCTGAACAGCTTGCAGGAGAGCTTTCAGACTAAGATAGACTAGAAAGAAGAGCCTGGGGCTCTATTTCTGAAAAGCAGCCAGTGAAAACCCTGAGGATCACACCAGTCCAATCCCACTGTGCACAAAGTTGCCCTGAGTAGCGGCACCTTTGTGAACTCTAAAATTATAACACTTGTTCATCTCTGTTGACTGGTGTCAAGGGCGTATTTACTTTATCTGAATCACTAAACTTTTTCAGGATGAGAATATATTCCTGTATTTTTTGTGTAGTGGTTGAAAATTATGGGTTTAAAATAGTCACACAGATACTTTGTGCTACATAAGCTATACATTTTATATACAGCAAGGAAGTAAGAACTAGAGTAGATCGGAGGACTGACTGACAGGGGCTTTTTTTTTAGGTAACAGTTCAGGTGTCAGTATCTACCCTGATCAACTACACAAAAAGACTCTGGCCAAACACCTAGATGGGATAGCTGGTAAAAGGATGGAAGCACAGCCAAGCTTACCACAGCAAGCTGTTGTAAATGTGGATGTAACACCAAGGAGCTGCAGACCGGGTTGCTTAGTACAGGACGGACTTGGGGGGTGGGGGGGTTGGTCTGTGAGTTTGGTCAGAGAAGGATCCACTCATAGGGAGAAAGGCAGCAACTTTTGGTGTAGACTGAAACAACAACCTTCTACCCAAGAGTCTGTGCAAAAATAAAGTAGAAGCTCCCTGTCCAGAAACACAGTTTAAAAAAAACACAGTTTAAAAAAAAACAAACAAAACGCTGCCATGGAGTCGATTCCAACTCAGAAAGACAGACTCACTATAGGACAGAGTACAACTGTTCCATAAAGTTTCCAAGGAACACCTGATGGATTCGAACTGCCAACCTTCTGATTAACAGTGGTAGCACTTAGCCACTACCGGGTTTCCACGTATAAATCAGTGGAGATTAAAACCATGAAACCCACTTATCCAGGACTAACCAAAATAACTTAATGGCACTGTGCAGAAGTGTAGCCTAGAACTGCATTATCTCAAGAACAGAAAGAATCAGCATTTTCATAGAACAGATTAAATGAGAAGATATCTTTTAAAGCTATGATGTTCTAACTTACAACTCATTAGTTTAATAAACAATAAAGATGAAGCAGCACACTGTACTGCTAAAGCACAGATAAAGTGTTATTACACTAAACCATTCTTTGGGAAGGGAGAGGAATGACACAAAAGAAAACCTTTAAGGGACCAAGGAAAACAAGAGTCTCAGAACTGCTAGTGTTTAGTTTATAAATTTAAGGATTTAAATGTCATGCTAAGTGGTGGCAGGTCCTTCAATTATCTCAACAAGAAGGAAACACAGTAAGAATAATGGGGCTTATTTTACACATAAGCTGTGATAGGGACAAATACTAGAATGTGAAATTCTCAGTGACTTGAATTGCACAAGTTTAGATATAAAAAGCAACCCAATACATCTAATAAAAATTACATTTAAATTTTGTTGCTAATAAAGGAAATAAACACATGTAAGTACTATGTTTTCTAAAAGATGTATTTTTATTATATTGTTGTTAGTTGCCAAAGTGTCACCCCTCAACTAATGGAGACCTTGCACACAACAGAACTCAGTGATTCCATGTCCTGTACCATTACCATGACGGAGCTCAGGTCTGATCTTTGTGATCCATAGTGCTTTCGTCGGCTGCTTTCCAGAAGCAAGATAACCAGGCCTTTCTTCTTACTCTTAGTCTGGAAGCTCCACAGAAACCTGTTTAGCATCACAGCAACATACAAGCCACCACAGACAAACTGGTGGTAGCTGCACACCGGGTCTCCCTCGTGGAAGGCAAAAACTCTACCAATGAATCATACCTTGCTGTAAATTGTCAACTCTTTTTAATTTTGCCAGTTGTATCTTTTAAAAGCAAAAATAATCAGCTATAGCATTCCCAGGGTTTTCATTAAAATTGACTACCCTGAAAATCTGAAGGGAGACGGGCCAAAATTTATTCAATTCTTCCTATAACTCATAACAGCTTTTTTGTTTGTTTCTTTAAAAGCACTTGCCTAATTAAAAACTTAATAAAGAACTGATGGCTAGCTCCAAATACTTACAACTTCCATTAAAAATGCATGTTAAATTGCAAGGACCTTTCAGTTGCTTTCATCTTCTTAAAGCATGAAAGAGATTATAAAAATAGTGGTGTAGGGGGTGCATTTTTCTTGTTTTATACTTAAAAAGTTGTTCAGAAAAATTAATCCATGAACATAACTGTTGGAAAATGGAGTTGTTACTAATATGTACTAAATAAAGGTAAAATATACTTTAAATTAATAACTCCAAGATAAGTTTACCAGCATTATTGCTTTACCTGGAAAAACATTTTCATTTAAATATATGACTTAAAAAAAATATTTTTTAACTTTATTTAAAAAAATGTACACCATTGATACCAAGTTTTTCATGTATTTGTTAAAAACCAGTCACTAAGAAAATCTGTTTCATAGAAACAGTTCACTTTTTATTTATTCACGCATTCAAAAGCCCCACCCAGGTGAATGAGCAGGACTATGCGAGAGGGTAATGTGGCCCACCAAGGGGACTGCTCAGTTCTCCCTTAAAAGAGAGACAATTCCAGAGCAGAGAGAAAATGTCTACCAGCACTAAGGAAGAATAGCCAGGAACAGAGATCATGTCCTCTGGGTCCTGAATTCCTGCACTGAGAAGCTTCTAGAAGCAGAGACCGAAAGAGTGAGAGAGTAAGCTGTCACACTGAAGCTGGTAAGAAGCAATGGTAGCAGAGACCCTGCAGCAGAACATGGCATCGTGGGTTTCCCAGTTGACAGAGAAAGCTAAAGTTTTGGGAAGAGACATAGGGCCAGGTGGAGGTGTGTGTCCCTGTGAATACAGTTACGAAGAGGCTGTCCTGAGGGAAGAACGGTATGCCTGAGTGTTCCTGAGCCCAAACTGTAACTGTTTCTTCCCTAATAGGACCCATAATTGTGTAAGTATGATCTGTGAGTTGTGTGTGGCCATTGCACTGAATTATAGAACCCAGAAGAAAAATAGAGGGCACTGTGTGGGGGGACAGTTGGTATTAGAAGTGGTAAAGATGACGAAGAAAGCTGGCTTGTCTTGTCTCTGACTATGGGAGTCTGCCTTGCACTGCTGATCTTGGTCTCCTTCCCTGGAGAAGTTGGAAGAGGTCAGACACTGCTCCCATGCTATTTTCACAGAAGGTGTCAGAGATGAGATTCTTTGCTATGGCTCCAGATTAACTGAAAGCATGGAATTTAGTAAGAACAAAGGGGCTTGGGAAGTAAAACTTTTGACTCTTAGATGGTTATTTTCACTATTGTCACTGGTAATAGCTAAAGGTAAAGTTATGCTGCAGCTGAGGGAGAAAAGCCCCACCTGGAGTAGACCAGGGAAAAGGCTAGGCTAGACAAATGGGATGACTGATAGGGTGCCAGGCTCTTCAAGTTCCACCAAGCCAGAGAACCAAGGCCATAGGAATATGAATGGAAAGATAATCAAGGTATAAAAAACTCACCGTCATTGAGTCAATTTCCACTCAAAGTGACCTGATATAGGACAGAGTAGAACTACCCCATACAGTTTCTAAGGAGGGCCTGGTGGATTTGAACCATGGACTTTTTGTTTAGCAGCCATAGCAGTTTACCATTATGCCACCGGGGTTTACCAGGTAAAGTAGAGAGAACACTAAGCTCAAATGTCTTAAAAGCGTTATGGGTTTAGGATTATGCCTTTATCTGAATGTACTATGAACACTGTATATTTCTCCTACCTAATGTTGTAAAGGAAACACTGTGTCTTAGTGGTTAAGTGCTACAGTGCCTAACCAAAAGGTTGGCAGTTCAAATCCACCAGGTGCTCCTTGGAAACCCTGTGGGGCAGTTGTACTCTGTCCTACCTGCTGGAAATGAATATTCTGTATTACAGACTATAGAGAGCATGTTAACTCTGCCTTCAGACAATACCTGACTGGATCTGCTAGGAGGGGAACTGGATTTGACTGAGGAAATACCCACTGTTGGTTTGAATGCAGTAACCCAGTATACAGATTGAGGCGGAGGTGGAAAACCTGAGCCCCACCCAGATTTTCATTTGAAAAGACAGGCAGAACCATCCAGAACTACTGAGAAAATAGAAGATGTGCATTTGAAGGAAGAACTTGCAGGAAAAAGTGGCTGCTTTGCTTTTCGAATGTCAAGCAAGAGGTTTGCTATTGGATGTATTGAGGCTGGAAAAGTCACTGACCACATAGGAAGGAACCTTTTTCCAGGACTGGAATTTAAAAGGAGCTTTCTGGAAAGTAGCTTGGTCTGCTCGCTTGTGGTGACCACCTAGGTACACTCAGAAGTGGACATGGGGGAAACACAGCAATGAAGAGACAGGCTGAGTTGGAACAAGTCCCCTCAGACCCATGGACCCAGTCCAAAAGTTCTAGGAGTGAAAGAGATAAGAAGGGCCAGCTGCTCAGAAGGGACTTGTGTGTGGACTGCTAAGTTCATGGTTGGAGCACTCTGACCTAGCCTCAAGCGGCCAGAGATGAGAATGTGTTTAGGGGCTATACAAGGTGCCAGGAGATATGTGAGAACTCTCAAGACTGATGCTGCTACCCTTTGTGACCTGGTTTGGATAGCTAGGGATAAGCTTGTTACTAGACAAAACTCCAGATTTGTGCCACCTGCCAGAAAGCCAGTCTCCGAGACAGGGGATTGGGGAGAAGTAATCAAAGGTTTGCAAGCCGGCATGCAAAGAGACAGTGTGTTCTTGTGCTCAAAGCCTATCTGAACTTGTCAGGCAAAGTCAGGGTTTTTAAAGGGAGAGGCTATGTGCTGGTGTTGGGGTTCAAAGGGGGCTTGAGGACAGGGCTGGATTCCTTCAATCCTTTGATTTTTTTAGGCAACAAGGGTGCCACCTGCTCCGCAATCTCACAGAGCATCACCGGCCATCAAGAAAAACAAAGTGGTGCTAGATGTCATCTGACCAGCAATCTGAAAGAAGAATGCTCAAAATCAAGTTACTTCCCTGTCCTCCCTGGGCTCTTGCTTAATTCTTTTATCATTGCTTAGAGCACAGTTATCACGGAAGAGTCATTCATAGTCTATAGTTTACCAAATCTACAGGGGTGCCTCTGTGACCCCTGCCCTACCATTGCCCCCTGAGCCTGGTAGAATGTGGATGGCAAGTTTTTCATGTGGGTTGGGAGTGCTGGATCTGAAACAATGCCTCTCAGAACCTCAACCTTAGGTACACACCCCAACCCCAATGCTTTTCCACCTCTGGTTTGATGCTAACCAGAACCCAACCCAATGAAGAGACAGGTTTGTGACACTGTAAGCTGATATGACTCAAAAAAACCCACCACTGTGCATGGAGTCAGGTCTGAGTCACAGCAGCCCTAGGGGTCAGAGTAGAGCTGCCCCATCGAGTTTCCAAGGAGTGCCTGGTGGATTTGAACTGCTGACTGTTTGGTTAGCAGATGTAGCACTTAACCCACTATGCCACCAGAGTTTCCATGAGCTGGTGAAGAATCCTGCAATTGATCACTTTCTCAGAACTGGACTTGGCTTGTGCATGCAGATACTCCAAGTTCCAACTGGAACAGAAAATTCTTCAAGACCAAAGAACGTGCTTGTCTCCTTAGTACTAGTTTGATAGGATGGGCAATTGAAACAATGGCTATCTAAAACAGGGGGCAGATAAAGGCAAGAAGAGCTGGGTTACACCATTTCATGGGTGTGCTTACATTAATTGGGGGAACAGGGGAGGATCCCCATTGAATAGATTGCTCTTTTCCTGATGAATCTGGGGAAGAGAGAACGGGGGGAAGGTGCTAAGAGGATTAAGTGATTTAGCTGTGAACACTAAATGTTCATAAGGTTATGATTGCAAAACCTGTAATCGTAGAAGCTGTAATTATAAAAGAGTGGATTAGGGGGATGCACTGCTGGACTCCCATACAGTGGCCAAACCTAAAGGCCCTTAAAGGTTTTGCTATGCTGATATCTCATGAAGTTCAGAGCAATGGAATAACCAGTTGAATTTCATCAGAGGCCAGACAGGGTGAAGACGGGATGATTTAGGAGAGTCTTACTGGATCAGGTGGCCATCTGTCACAAACCTGAATGGCTGGTACCCCAGTAAACTCACCCCGAGGACTCTTGGTCCTATTGAGAGGCTGTTAATTACTGTTCTGGACTGGCACAATGATTGGGAGGGGGAAATTATGTTCCAAATGAAAGAACCATGGCTAGGAAAGTCAGAGCTGACCTGCCTGCAGTACAATTAATTACTTCTACGCGTAGCTTTTCTAGCTTATGAGTTGGAAATGACAAGATGGCACTGGGTTTGGTTTGTTTTCATCTAGCTGTGGTCTTACAACTCTCACCCAGGTGACTGGGTGTCATGGTTTGAATTGTGTCCCCCCAAAAATGTGTGCAGCCACGTGGCTGGGATATGGTTCCCAGTATCTTGGGACTGTCCTCCATTGTGTGGTTTTGCTAACCTGTATGTTAAAGGGTTAGGGTGGGGCTGTGAATTCCTGCTGTGGGGGGAGTTTCCCTGGAGTATGGCTTGCCCCACCCTTAATGCTTTTAGCTTGCAAGGAATAAAAGGAAAAAGAACCAAGGACAATTTGAGAACCTCGCTACCATCAAGCAAGCAGCACTGGGAGCAGAGCACGTCCTTCAGACCAGAGGTTCTTGTGTGAGGACGCTCCCTGGACAATGACTGATGCAATACCAGACTTTCCTCCAGAGCCGTCAAGGGGAAAGTCTTTCCCTGGAGCGGACACCCTGAATATGGACTTGCAACCTACCGGACTGTGTAAGAATAAATCTTTCTTTGTTAAAGCCATCCACTCTGTGGTATTTCTGTTAGAGCAGCCCTAGCTGACTAAAACACTGGGTAAGGCGGTGTGCAAGGGCAATGTGGCCAATCAAGGTGACCAGTCAGTCTTGCCTTAAAAGGAGAACCAATTCTAGAGTGACAGGAGGATCCTACCACCACCAACGAAAAACAGCCAGGAACAGAGGACTTGTCATTTGGACCGTGGATCTCTGAGTTGAGAAGCTCCTGGCAGCCAGAAACAGATAGACAGACACAGAGAGGGAGAGGTGTGCTATCCTAATGGAAGAACTGTATCCTTAAGTGCTCCTTGAGCCTGGACTGTAACAGTTTTTCCCTAATCAACCCCACAATCATGAGCATGGTCTGTGAATTCTCTGTGGCCATTGCAATGAATTATTGAACCCAACAGAAAAGTCAAGAGTGCCATGGAAAGGGACGGTGGGTGTCAGAATTAGTAAAGACGGTGAAGAGAGAAGGCTTATCTGGCCTCCACTTCATAGGAATCAGCCCTGTGCTACTGATCTTGGCTCTCCTTTGTTCTGGTATAGTGGGAGGAAGTCAGACGATTCCCCAAAGTTGTCACTACAAAGTAGTATTTGTTGAGCACCTTTAATATGTCCGGTTTTGCAAAGTAAACATAAAGATAGATTATAAAGATTTCATTGTTGCTTTGTGGCAACAGTCCCAATCTGGGGGGGTGGAGGGGGCGGGGGCGGTGCTCAATTAGAAAATTAAGGCAACTTATTAGTTTTCTTTATATCTAATAATAACAGATACATAATGATAATATTAATTGTTATTGTTAGGTGCCATGGAGTCAGTTCTGACTCATGGTGATCCCACACACAACAGAACAAGACACTGCCCAGTCCTGGGCTATGCTCACAATCACTGTCAAGCTTGAGCCCATTGTTGCAGTTGCTGTGTCAGTTCATCTTGTTGAGGGTTGCCCTATTGCTCACTGTCCCTCTAATTTGCCAAGCATGATCTCCGTTTCCAGGGACTTATCTCTCCTGATAACATGTCCAAAATAATAATAATAATAGCAGCAAACACTTTATGTAGCACTTAATACAAGCCAGGACCTGTTCTAGATACTTAAACTGCATTACTTCATTTAACCCTCGCATCAATCTGTGAGCCAATTTCTATTATTATCAGCTTTTTACGGATTGGAAACTTTAGGAAGAGAAAGGTTAAATAATTTGCTCAGGGTTACAGGGGGACTTCACAGTCCCAGTTCTGAACCATTTTCCTGGATTGCCTGTCAATCTTGTGTAACTAATAAAAAGGAGGAGGACAAAGGAAGGAAGGAAGAAAAACCAAAGGATGAATTGGAAAAAAATCATTACATTTAATCAATAAATGAACCATAACCCACTGTCATCGAGTCAGATTTGACTCACAGCAACCCTAGAGATCAGAGCAGAACTGCCCCATAGAATTTCCAAGGTGGATGTGATGGATTTGAACCGTTGACCTTCTGGTTAGCAGACTTAGCACTTAATCCACTATGCCACCAGAGTTTTCAAATGAACCATAGACTTTAATAATAAGATGTTAGCCATCTTACATTCCTTCAAGATGACAATATACATAAAAATCCTACAATCCAAATTAAACTGTTCTGAAAACAATACTCAGCAACTACTCATACCAGTCATCCGTGGTGCACCTCCTCTGATGTCTAGTCTTCTTCCAGCAGCAGCTGACTTTCAGGTAAAGAGGCCAGCGCCCCACTTCCAGTTCATGTGATCTGATGAGGAGTCACCCCAGTCCCACATGATCCTGGCTTAAGCCAATCAGTGCATCTCACTCACTGGCCACTGTGATTGGTTCAGGAATGTGCACATGGTCCAAGTCACTCCAAGCAGGGTGAACCTCATGAGAGAATTCTGGGAGAAAGACTATTTTATTTCTTCTGGATTCCAGCCAGGAAAGAAATCCCCTGGAAGTTCCTGGCAGTCATACTGCAACTCCTCGGGGCCCACGAATGGAGCAAACAACTGAGAAGCAAAGCCAGCCAATGGCAAGAAAAGAACCAGTTCATCAAGACACTGCTCGGCCACAGATTAAATATTCTGCCCTTGAACTATTCAATTATTTAAACTAATAAATCCTTTTGTGTTGTTTTTTACAAGATCACTTACACTGAGTGTTCTGAAATCTGTATCTAAAAGAATCCAAACGATAAAGCTATTGGGACTGGGAAGTACCGTGAAGATGGCAGTTAAGAGTGAGACCCCGAACTGTGGAATTGACTGTGGGGAGGAAGACGACGGGAGGGTGGCGAGGAGTCCTCTGTCTCAGGCTAGGCAGGTGGACATCAGTGTTACTCATTGATACAACAGCAGATCACACTCATACCTCTCTGAACACTAGGATCAAATCTTATACTTACAGAGGCTGAAAAACTAGGGGACTTGGTAGGCCTTGAAGATGTTAAGGTGGGTTGAAAATTTTCTAAGACCTGTAGAAGGTACTAAGAAAAACAGACTAGTATCCACTGGACTTAGCTTTCAGAAAGTAGGAGAAGAAACCCTGTTTTGACAAGAAAGCTCGCGTGTGCTTGTTTTTGTTTTCTTTTTTTTTTTTCCTTGTAGTCTACAAGTTAAGAAGGTTAAAAATCTAATTATCTGGAGACCTGTAGGATTTGGGAAAGGCAAATTCCCCACTCCAGTACAAAGTTTGAGCAACACAGGGCACACTGATGGGAAATGAAACAAATAATATGTCTGGGACTAAGAGCTGCAGTCTAGGGCCAAAGAGTGTGTCAGCTGTGTCCTCCCACTTGTGGTTAAAAGAATGAAGTATCAGTCATATAAATATCACATCAGTATGCCTGGCCTCAACATATCCTGAACATATTTAAAAGGAGAAACTTCCCCTGCATTTCAATTCAGCTAATACACACCTCCTAAAGACAATGTTCCACACATAGTTGTAGCTATTATTTGCCAAGCACCTCTTCCACTGTCTGTTCTTTCTTATTCCAATAACACCTATGACTTTCACACAGCTTCTCTTGCTTTTAAAAACCTTAAATGCAACATCCCACTCAGCTAACTCCAATCTCCAACCCTGCTGCCCCTTCTCTTCAGTTCTGGTGCTCATTTGCTCTGAGTGCAGTAGAACCTCCAGTGCTCTAGCTTTCCCATTTGCTTTCAATTTCCAGCCAGTGCCATCTTCTGTCCCTTCTTTATCCTGAGCACATGCTCAGATTATAGTTCCCCATCTCTCCTGCAGTTCACTGAGGTCAAATATCTGAGTGAATGGCAAGTGAATAGAAGTCAGACTGGTCCTTCAAAACCTCCTTTCCTGGGGCTTCTTCCTGTTCCTCATCTGCTAAAAGACTGAAGAGGATTCCAAAGTCTCTGTCCGATCATGTGATACAGAGATGTCCTCCACTCTGTTCTGTCTTCACTGGATTGTTATAACAAGGTGAATTAAATTTTTATTATGTTAAGCTTATAAAATTCTGAGCTTGTTTATTACTTGCCTGACCTATCCCAACCCATCAGTCAGAACCATTCATACGAGATTGCACAATTCTATACGTCACTTCATCTCTCTTTAAAGCTTTAACTCATCTGCTCTCTTCAATTTACATGATGCCCTCTTGGAAACACTGCAACTCAGGATATCAGTTCAGTTGTCTGCTGTCTCAGCTTTGTGCTGCCTTCTGGCTACGCAGCAGAACAGCAACTCACAAGACCAAAGGGACTGGTGTCACTGCTAGACATTCAGGTGGTCCCCGGCCCCGCACACGGCTTTCTGCCAGTTCAACCACCAACTCTTCCGTGTCTCTTGGGCTCTCAGAAACATCTAACGCTATGAATTACTCCCTCCTTGAAACTTACTTTCCTTGACTTTCATTCCACTGCTCTCCAAGTTTTCCTACCACTCTGGGCACTTAGTCTTCTTTTCAGTTCCTCATCTAGTTCAGCTCTTCTTTCTCCGTCATTCTTTACATCTGTGTTTCCTTCTGTACTCCCATCATGAGCTGGTGATCTCATTTAGCACCACAGCTTTAGCTGCCACACACATATGTACAAACCTAAAATTTACGTCTCCAGTCTAGATAAGTCCCGAACCCTTACTGATCGCCCCCACAAGAACAAACTCCAAACCGGAATCGTCACCTTCTTTTTCCATCTCCCCTGAAAACTTCTCCCCCTTTTCCTATATGCTCTTTGTCAGTGGATTCTCTTAGCCTTAAGTCTGGAAGGATGACTTAATTCCCCTCAGGACTTTCCACAGTTACTCGTTAACTCCTTCCAACTCTGTGCTTGTTGTGGTGACCGTGAGTTGATTCCTACTCATAGTGAAACCATGTGACAGAGTACAACTGCCCCATAGTGTTTTCTTAGCTATAATGTACACAGAAGCAGATTATCAGGTTTTTCTCCCATGTAGTCACTGGCTGTATTCAAACTGCCAACCTGGTTATCAGCCTAGCACTTAACCCTTGTGCCACCAGGGTTCTTTCCAATTCTATCCTCTAAATATATTTTGAATCTCTCTTCTCCTCCGTACCTCTTGCTACCAACATTGGTATTTTCTTCTCTAATTACTTAAATAACATCTTCAACGATTTCCAGACCTCTTTCACTCTTCCAGGCCTTTAGATACGTCTCTTCTGAACTCTAGACATTTTTATCCAGTTCCCACCGGGCAGCTTTACTTGGATGTCCTACTCAACAAATCCAACTCCCTGACTCTGGATCTGAATCTGATTTCCTCACCACTTTACTGTCTCCATGAAAAACATTCCTACATTCCTTGTTGCCTAAGCAAAAAATCTGGACAACACCCCTAACAATTATCCAGCTCTCTCTCCTTCTAGCATAAATCCTGTGGATTCTTCTGCTTAGTATCTCTTGAATTCATTGGCTTTTTCTTAAGTTCAGTATAAACGCCCAGAACACCATCATCTCTTTTCTGCAACTGTCTCCTAACTAGTCTCCTTTCTCCAGTCTTGTCCTCCCTTCTAAACCTTTTCTCCACACTACAGACAGAACGAGTTTTCCAAAATGTTATTACAGTCCTGCTTAAAATCTTACAATGATAATTCCAGAATAGAAAATTTAAGTTTCTTAGAGTTTATATCCTAGTGAAGGAAGATGAAAAACAAAAAAATAAAAATAAATGAGCAAGATTATTTCAAATAATAAAATGCAATTGATAAAATGCAAGACACTGGAGAAGGCAAGGACTTTAGATCCAATGTTTAGGACCAACTTCTTGCAGAAATGATGCTTCAGGGAGATGTGGAGAATCAAATGGATTGAAAAAGGGAGTAAACTTCAATATGCGTACTTACCATCATCCATACTGTATTGGGAGCTTCCCAGGGCAGGGCTCCCGATTCACTCATCTTTCTGTTCTGAACACTCACTACAATTTTGGGCACACATGAGTTTCAAATACATGTTTGATTAGTGAGCAGAGGAATGAAGTTTACATTTAAAGTTTGGAGAGCCCAACCTATTTAACTGCATGTTCACATTTTTGTACATCTGCTAGCATCAGCTAGTGGAACTATTAAATTTCTAGGCAGAAAAGAACTGCTGATTTTGACTTTAAAGAAGTCTTACTTTGCTTAAATCCTTCTAAAATTTCTTCAGAACAGATGCTGCATAGGTCTTAAAATCAGGAGCTCTGAGAAGCTGTTAAAACAGATGAGCTACTTGCTGGCATAGCTTAGTAGGCTGGACTTTAAGGCTTTTGGCTATGAGCCTCCAGATATGCAAAAATTCAAATCAATCTCAGATGATAAGATTCATAAAGAAACTGAACTCAAGTCACTATGTTTCACTATTGCCATGCAGGAAAACAATATAAAGAACTCCTTGAAATACAATGTTTATAAAGCATATATATTATTGAATTTTATTCTGGAAAATAAAATATTTAGGTCCATATTCCCTTACATGCAAAACTGAAAGCTTTTGTTTCCCTAAAAACAATTTTGGCAGCAAAAACTAACCTGCCATAAGGCTACTTATATCTTTCATTTAATCTATTCTGTGTGATTATTCATTTGTTTCACTAAGAGATACAACGTATTTGATGACAGGTTCATGTCTCTGACACTACAAGGGTGTTACGTAATATATGACATAATGGCAATGTATTATCTTTCTAAAATTAAAAAATAAAAATAATAAAAAATAAAACAACTCTGACTTTCAAGACACATCAGACCCCAAGGGTTTGGGATTAAAAAATAACAATAATAGCCTCTATTATAACACTAACGCAATTCTATTATTTTAACTCAGTAAAAACAAAGTCACAGAAGCACAATTAGCATGATTTCAACATTCGAAAGTAGTATTATTGAAAGCTGTGTCACGCTTCTTTTTAGGGTCTCCTTAAAGTGTGACTTTATGACACTGTCACATTGTTTTTCCTACATGCACACTGTGAGCTAGAGGCCTTTCTGACCATGAGAAAAGTTTTAAGGATGGATGATCCTTCATGCCACACCCAGTCTTAATCTGCGCATTGTAGCCAGCAGAATAATTTGGGACAGTTCCTAATTTTCCTAACAGTTTCATTTTCCTCATTTTATAGCTTTTATAATTTTTGTAATTAATTTTGTTTTCTCCCAGAAGCTTCAGGATCAGAGTCTACCTGCTGGGAGCAAGCCAAGCCAAGTGCCGTCGAGTCGAAAGGTTCTGCTTTTTGCAGGACACACATCCAGTGCAAGACTGCAACTCTTATTACGTACATGAGTGCTGATTTCCACAGTTGCCCTGTAGAGACGTTTTCTATTCTCCCCATCATACAGTTGAGCAGACTAGGGCTCAATTTGTCCAAGGACAGATAGCTAGCAAGTGGTAGAACAGAATTTGAACCCAGGAATATCTGGCTCCCAAGTCTACTTCTTCCAAAAATGTCAAAACAAATAACAACCCACCACCAGTGAGTCAATTTTGACTCATAGCAACCCTATACAACAGAACAGAATTGCCTCATAGGGTTCCCAAGGCTGTAAGCTTTACAGAAACAGACTGCCACACCTTTCTCCAGAGGGGTGACATGTGGATTCAAACTGATGGCCTTTCAGTTATCAGTCAAGTGCTTCACCCACTATATTATCAGGGCTCTTCTTTCAAATCACCAGGGGCCACCTAATTGACCATGCTCCAATCTTATTCTGAACAGCCACATTGTTCAGAAGCAAAACATTAAGGCTACTTCCTTCATAGAAGAAAACAGAATGTAACTGTTATTAAAAAAAAGAGACAAAACCAAAGCAGCCTATGCTAATCATCTGATAGAAACCCTGGCAGCATAATGGTTAAGTGCTACATCTACTAACCAAAAGGCTGGCAGTTCAAATCCACCAGGATCTCCTTGGAAACTCTGTGAGGCACCTCTACCCTGTCCCTATGAGCTGGAATCAGCTTGACAGCAATGGGCTTTTTTTTGTTTGTTTGTTTGTTTGGTTTGAAAGTGTTTTTATACATCTATAAAATGAATATATAGTATCTGGTTTTAAAAGGTTCAACTCACAAACCATATAAAAATGCCTATCAATATAACTCTGTTTTATTATTATTATTTTTAAAAAGAGCAAATAATTGAGATTAGGTAGGTTTATCCACAAATACACCAAAATCAGATGTTCACTATTCACCCACCTTTCAGAGGCATCATCTATATTTATGGGAAACATATTAACATATAGGGAAGAGAAAGGCTTAAACCTTATAACAACACAGCACAAAAGGATAGAGATGAAGATCATTAATGATTTTAATAATTTTAAGGCCCATTAAAATTAGAGAAATATCAAAGCACTCACAGTGTTAGAGTTATTTACTACAACATTTTAGATTTACTAGTTCATACCTTTAAGTCACAGCAAGTTATTAGCAGTGAAGGGATGAACCCTCTTAAGAGGATTTTATGTTATGGACAAGACAATCTAAGTTTAAAAAAAAAATTAGTAGCAAGCGCTAGTTGAGTTAATCAGTTAAAGACAAACTGTGCTTTGGGAAGCTAAATGAAAAAGCAACAGTAAGCTTACAGAACTTAGCTCGTACAATTTGCCTTGAAGGCGGAAGATTGGTTCCCTGAAATAGCAAAGAATTATACGGTTTAGTTCAGAAAAAAAGTTTTTAAAGAAAAGTCTGTTATTATCTCTTTTCCTTTCAAAACAATGGGAGAAAAATCTAGAGCACAGGTTTCAATTTGTTTAATAATTGTACCTCTGGTTTAAAAAAAGAAATGACTATAAAATTATCATTGTTTTGACTTGAAAAGAAATAACAATGCAAATACTCATTATCACATAAAACGTAAAAGAAACAGCAAACTGACGGAGTTAACGCAATCTCTGCAGAGCGCTATTAGTCAGAGACAACGAGTCAGCCCAGAACACAAAAGCTCAAAAGCTCAGATCTTCACAGGAATTAACATCTTCATTAGCCAGCAGGAATTTGGTGGCACAGATTAAGGCCAACAACTGCCTCCTTTATGAGCTGTCCCTTCACTGTTACTAAGCTGTGCAAATGTGTGAACTAGTCAGCAGCACCAGAAAGCTCATGCAGCTACTCACCGTGTTTTAACCTTGAAATGACACATGGCTTCAAGGTTAAGTCAAATTTAAGAGTAATAATGTAAGCACGCAAAATAGGACACAAAGAGCCAGATTTAACAAGCAGAGGAAGAAGCAGGAAAGTTATTTAAAACAAATCAATATGGTTAACTGCAAAAGACAGCAAAAAAACAAGCAATTCAATAAAAAAAAAAAACCTCTAAAAGCAAAAAAGCTGCATTTCAAGCACAATTTGCACATGATTTATTTGCATTTAAGAAAATCTACTGAGTGATTTAGTTCAAATTGCTTTGAGCATGCATTCACTGATTCTTTTGTACAATTCTTACCTGATTTCCAATTGTGTTTTTCTTGTGAACTTGACTGCTCCTCTGCTGAGCACTAAGAAAAGCAAAAGAAAGCAGTACTGAAGAAACAGGTAAGATTTTTTTTTTTTCTGATCAAGCAATAGATTCTAAAATACATAAGGCTTTAGAAGCAAATGAATCAGTCAACAACTGAGGCAGTGCTAATGTGAAAAAGACAGATCAGCTTAGTTCTGGAAATAAAACCAACTTGGTTGAACTTCTAATAGCAATTAACGATTAATCATAAATCAAAAGTAAGAAAACCCCACAAGAAGAAAAGCTGACTTAACAACAGTGTGAGTCAAGGTAAGTACTTGGGAAGTACCGCAGGCATACAGGGTACTTATGATAAAAACTAACAGTTAATGTTTATTGAGTATATGTCATGTTCTCAGAGTTTAACAGATGCTAATCATTTTAATTCTCACAACAACCCCATGAGGTAGCAATTACCACTCTCATTGTACAAATAGGGAGACTGAGTCACAGAGAATCTAAGTTATTTTCCCAAAGTCACTCAGCTAACGAGTGGTGGTACTCAGTAGTTTGACTCCATATTCCAAATTCTTCGTGATATTATCCAGCCTTAGTTCTTTAAAGTCCACTATATTAGTTTATCCCCAGTCTTGACCTATTCAACAAACTCTACACACACCTATGTTTTTGATAACTCAGTATCTTTACTTGCATGTCTACTAAGTCACAACTGAAGTCCTGATCTCCTCCCTGATATCTGTTCCTACTAAAGTCTTTCCCTTTTTAATGAGTGATAATTCCATACTTTTAAATGCCTATGCCAAGAAACTTGACATCTCTTTTCTTTTGCACCTCCATCCAATCACCAGCAAATGCTGTTGACTTGATTTTCTTAAGATGTATTTAAAATTTAACCATCTTTCTATGACTTCCATTGCTACCATCTTGGTCCAAGCTACCTTCATTTGTCGCCTAGATTGTTGTAATAACTTCCTCTCTGCTCTCACACTTGTTCTCCCACAGTCTATTCCCAACACAAAAGGCAGTAATTCTTTCAAAAGGAGATCACATCACTCTTTTGTTAAAACCCTCTGATGCCAAATCCACTGTCATCGAGTTAATGTCGACTCATAGAGACTCTACAGGATAGAGTAGAACTGTCCAGAGAGTTTTCAAGGAGCACATGGCAGATTTGAACTGCTAACCTTTTGGTTAGCAGCCATAGCACTTAACCACTGTGCCACCACAGCGGCCACACACCATCATTTCACTCACAGTCAAAGCCAAAGTCCTCACAATGCTCCATGAACCCCTACTCAAGTGGCTCCTATTTCTCTGCTCCTTTGACCTCACTTTCCTTTCCACCCTGCTCACCGGAGAGGTGCAGCCACAGTGGTCCCCTTGATCATTTTTCAACCTCTACAGCAACCCTTCTCCACACATCTGCATGGGCCCCTTCATCACCTTCTAAAAGACTTTGCTCAGATTTATGTTTTCAGTGAGATCTGACCTGACCCACCTATTTTAAACTGTATTCCTCCCTGTGTTCACCACCCCCATCCTCTTTACCCTGCTCTTCTTTCTCTAAGGCATTTTTCACCTTCAAACATACTGCAAAAACCAGCTGCTGCTGAGTAGATTCCTACTCATAGCAATCCCACATCTCAATCCCACTGTGCTCCATAAGATTTTCACTAGCTGATTTTCAGAAGTCGATTACCAGCCCTTTCTTCTGAGGTACTTCTGGATGATACTGAACCTTCAACCTGTCGATTAATAGCCAAGCGATGGCAGCAGTCGTGCTGCAAACAGACGACTACATCTTACCTATCATGCTTACTGTCTATCTTTCTCCATTAGACTGTAAGCTCCTTGAGATCAAGGGGATTTGTTCATTACTATGTCCTCAGTGCCTAGAAAGCACAGGACATATAATCTGGCCTCAATAAGTATCTGTTGAATGAAAACCCAATGAAGCTGATGTCGTTATACCCTCCATTTTACACTTGAGCACAGAGGGCTTAAGAGCTGGATATGAGCCTAATGATCTGAACCCAGAGTTCTGTCCTTCAAAAAATGAAGGTCCCTAATAAGGACTAGCAGAGGAGACCCTTGTGGTACAGGGGTTCAACGCTATAGCTGCTAACCAAAGGGTTGGCAGTTCAAATCTGCCAGGCACGCCTTGGAAACTCTGTTGTACTCTGTCCTATAGGGTCACTACGAGTTGGCATTGACTGAATGGCAGTAGGGTTAGGTTTTAACAAGAACTTGAGAACTGAGAATATTACCTGATTTTATTATACTGTTGTGATGTTTTATACATATATATGTATGTAAAGATGTGGAAAAGGCTATTTGCAATTAATTAGTTGGTGATAATCACCATGGCCATTAAAGAATGGTAAGATTATCAACAATAATCACGAAGGAAGAAACTGTACACTAGAAATCAGAAAATCTGACCCTCAGTGTTAGTTTTAATGTGAATTCGGGTATCTCTTTATCACATTTTTCTCATTACTTAAAAAAAGGAGGGAAGGGGATAGAAGACTGGAATTGAAAATTGTTAAAGTTGTTCCTGCCCTACAATTGTGCACTGTAATATTTAGAAAGTGCTTTGAACTGATATTCTCTGTGAGAAGTGCATAAATAATTAGAAGTTTATATCAAAATTAATTGAAGTTTATTAAAGATAAGTGTGTGGTACCTTTGTAAAACTTTCATGAGCTGTCTTATGCTAAATAAACACTCAAATTCTAAAGGAAGGAACATGCTGTTTTGCCTAAACTAAAACTTTTATTCTTTTTCTAAATAATGTTTTTATTGTATTTTTGGTGAAAGTTTTCACAGAAAATAGGTTCCCTTTTAATAGTTTCTATAGAAATTGTTCAGTGAAGCTGGTTATATTCTTCACATTATGTCAACATTCTCATTGTTTCCACTCTGGCTCTTTAAAATTTTCATCCAAATTATTATGGCTCCATTACTTACTAGCTATTTGACTTAGCAAGCTACTTAGCCTCTCTGAGCAAATTTCTCAACATGTACAAGGGGAGTAAATGCACCTCACTGAACTGTAACAATAAAGGAAGTCAAGTTCTGACATATGTAAGAAAAAAAGAACAAAAAGGCTTTCTTTTGGTTGATCCATGAGTAGACACCTAAAAAATACAGAAGGAGTTCTAATTCTTTTCTGTATTGTTAAAAGAGATTATGTCAATATAGGAAAACACAATTGATTCTTCTGGGCAACCTTCTAGCTGGTTGTTTAACGGTTTATGGAGATTGATGGAATAGTCTGAAGCAAGGAAAAAGACATCAGTTAACTGTTTAAAATGACGGGATGTTGCGGTTCAGCAGCATGTTAGAAATCAATACCAGACTCAGAGTTGTTTGAAACAGTAGCCTCTCGTAACGTCGTGTGGCTTATCTCAGCCACTTCATTCCATCTGAAACTCATGCAAACTTAGACGCTGTTTTCAACTGAATGTGGAATAGAAGGTCGAACCATACTTGGTCATTAAAGATACTTCATGCATGTTTTTGTTTTTCAGTTTAGTAATTTGCTAATTTTAACTTTTCTTCTTTCTTATTCTATGTTATTTTTCTAGTTTTTACCTACAGTGTTTGATCTCTTAATCACTGTAAAATTCATCTCGCCTTATCCATTTGTCTCTCTAACTCAAAGCTGCCTTATTCATGTTTTTGTGGGTGAAATCTGCGTCTATCTGTGACTAGGGATCCAGCACACCCACACTGCCCTCTGGCTGCCCACCTTCCTTAATGACTGAGCGTCTTATGTACTACTTGTCCTGATGTTTTTCAAATCTTTTTCCATACTTTCTTTTCCATTTAATGTCACCTTTTAGGCCCTCCATTCCTCCAAAAATAAATGGTGAACCTACTATTATAATGTGATTGTGCCTTTTTTTTTTTTCTCCTGTGGGATATGGTTATTTCTTTGAAGTATTTGTGTTTTAGGTTTTTTAAAAGAGGAAATGTCTTAGAATAAAGCACTAATGGTAATAACTTCAAAACTATGAGAGGCCTACTGGGTGTTTACTGGGGAGTAAATATTGGAGGCCCTTGAAATCTCATCAGGAAAAGGAGCTAAATATAAAGCAAAAGGCACCGAGATTGCTGGTGACTCCTGTGCCACTTGAGGCAAAAAGTCTCGTTGAAATGGACCTCAGTCTCTCAGCTATAAAGGCTGTGTGTGTGTGTGTGTGTCTGTAAGAGAGAGTGAGAGAGAAACAGACAGAGAGGAGGAATGGCAGACTAGCTGTTACTCAGGTACCCAAACCCCACTGCTGTCTAGTGTCAATCCTGAGTCAGGACAAGCCTATGGTGTATCACTGCTAGTGAATTTTAACTGCTGGTTCAGATCTTTTGGTTAGCAGCCAAGCTCTTAAATACTGATCCACCAGGGCTCCTTAGGTACTTCTAAAACAAACCTGTTGTTGTCCAGTCAACTGCAACTCACAGAGACCCAATATTCCCTGAGATACAAAGTGACTTTCAGAAGTTTCTGAGCCTAGCTACATGAAAAGGACATCCACTGACCGAGTTTCCATCTACATCAAATGTATATTTAGGATCTATCACATACAGGAATATGCAGGAGGAAAAACAAATTTACTTTGTAAGCCAAAGGGAAATATTAATGCCAAGCCAAGAACAAATACTAAATTATCTCTACTTTTCACCTTAAAACAATCTTTTTTCACAATAACCGATACCATAGAAGCAAAGGTACTATTGCTAATGATCTATCTGACCCAAACTGAACCCACAGCCATTGAGTCAATGCCAACTCATAGCAACCCTACAGGAAAGATAACTGCCCCATAGAGCTTCCAAGGAGCACCTGGTGGATTTGAACCACCAACCTTTTGGTTAGAAAATGTAACACTTAACCACCATGCCACCAGGGTTTCCAATGACCTACTTAGGTATCTGAAATTACTCTGAAAGCAACATAATAAACATCTGCTGCCCAGTTAAAAGAAAAATTAATCCTTTATCATAATTCTTCTGTAAGTGATGCTGAAATAAATTTTTTTTCAAAATACTTACGTAAGAAGGTATTCATGGGAAAACATGTAAGAACCTGCAAGTTAATTTGAGACTTTGGACATATTCTAGGTCATAAGTACTTAACTGCTCATCTCTAGAATATTATAAAACATTTCTATGTACAATGTTTTATTCTGAAATAATTCAAACACTTTTGAGCACCAAGTCTCCATAACACACTTGTAAGAATACAGAACGTGGATAAGGTGTGGTGGTCATCATCAAAAGCCTACAAATCTAGTTATTGCAGGTGATGAAATAAGTTACATAACACACACACAGACACACACAATAAACTCTAAGGAATAAATATGTGAGGACAAAACAGAAAGTAAAAAAAGAAACGTGCTGTTTCAAATAGGGGACATAATGATCTTGTATCTGATTACTTATGTAAGTATAAAACTTGAGTATATTTATTGTTGTTAACTGTGGAGTTTCTACTACACACAAATCCCTAACGTAAGCTTTGCCAGTATACTAAGCCACATAAAGTGTACTTAGTTATCCCAGACAGACTGATTTCAAAAGTATAGAGTGAGTGGCTCAATTTTTCTTGTAAAGAGCACACCAGAAGACATTGAGAGAACAAAACATGTTATGCTTAGTTCAAAAAAAAAATTTTTTTTGGTATATTCTCTTCAATCCTTGTCCATGTGCATACACATTAAAAGATTCAAATAACAGGACAGTATCACAAGCAGATTCATGACCATTTGTCAAATCAATCTTATGCATTATAATAGTTCTAAAGTCCAGAAAAAAGAAAGATTATTTTGGTCAAATATGATCTGAGGTTTTTCAGGAAGATTTAACAGAAAGAGAAAAGTTTAGCAGAGGAAGACAACCAACCACTTTCCAAGTGAATACCAGAAGGATGCTAGTAAAGTAGAGAGGCAGAAAGATGAGGCATGCAAGGAAGTTGTAGAAAGTAAAACTATTACAGTAACATTATATAATCATGGGGTCAGATTTGGAAATAACCTTAAAAGCCATTTAACAAAGTAACTGTTTGTTTGGGTCAATTTAGGAGAATTTGGCCATTCCATTGGAGGCATGAGAGGTATTCAAAATTCTTAAGCCAGCCAATGGCATGGTCAAAGCAGTGATTTAGTAAAACTTACCTCCCTGAAATGGGCAGCCTTGACTCCTAGCTTCCCTTCTCCCTGTCCTATGTCAAGTCCAGTCAAGCACTATTTCTGGTTATGCCTCCAGTTATCTCTCCTTTCCCAAGCCCTTGGTTTGTGCCTGCATTATGTAAATATGATTATGTAAAGTCAGGTACTTAACTTGTCTCCAAAACTGCCTGCTCTTTGACTGAACAATGGTTGCATTAATCTTGGTCTCTCCTTCTCTCACGACTGACATCATCTACTTGATGGTAATTTCCTGTGAGATGTTTACGAAATAATATTAATGCCAGGATCATTTAGAACCTTTGGCTTCTAACCAAAAGGTTGGTGGTTCAAATCCACCAGGTGTTCCTTGGAAGCTCTATGGGGCAGTTCTCTTTCCTATAGTGTTGCTATGAGTTGGCACCGACCCAATGGCTGTGGGTTCAGTTTGGGTCAAATAGATCATTAGCAATAGTACCTTTGCTTCTATGGTATCAGTTGCTGGACTGCCCCATCGAATTTTCAAGGAGTACCTGCTGAATTTGAACTGTCCACTTTTGGGGCAGCAGATGTGGCACTTAACCCTCTGCATCACCATGATTTCCACTCAGGGATGTAGGGCCCATTAGAAAGCATGCAGGACAATCATCTAGATTCACCGTATTCCAGAGTTGTGTTGTCCAATACAGAAGCTGATAGCTACAAGAGGCTACTTAAATTCAAAATTCAGTTAGTTAAAATTCAATAAAATTAGTAATTTATTTCTTTCACTTCCCTAGCCACCTTTCAAGTGCTCAGTAGCTTGTGTGAATAGCAACTACTGCATAGCACAGATTATAAAATATTTCCATCATCACAGGAATTTCTACTGAACAAAGTAGAAAAGAAGCTCGATTCAAAAGTTCTTTTATGATACCCCCAAGAAGACTATGAGCACTTTCTGAGAATCCCATGGTGTAAGCCGTCCTCATCCAACCAGACTGAAGTCAGAAGAGAATACTACGTGATGTCAGACTTCTTGCACAAGCCTGAGTGACGTTTTAGGCTTAATGTTATCCTAGAAAACCCTGTAAAACTTGGGGGCCTATAGAAAAAGGATGACTTATTTCCTAAGATTCACTGTAAGAATGAAGATAAAGTTCAAAATAATAGTTTTGAGGACAAAAAACGAAAATGGAAGTTTACTCTTTAAAATGGTCCCTGAACACTCGTAATGTTAACTTATTTGAATAGGTAACACCACTGTTGTTGCTCAACCCTACATTTCTACCTGATAACTATCCCAGCAAGTCACCAAGCATTATTTTTTGATTCTGCACAGAAAAGTCATAAACGAATCTTCCTACACTGTAGTACCTAAATTATTTGATTCCATAAAATATTCTCATATAAAGATACAAACTAGAAACACTATTACAATAGACTACAACTAAGTACCAGGGAAAAGCAAAAGAATGCAAAGGAAAGACCAAGGACTAGTCTGGAATTTCGTGCCAAGGTTCACACACACTGCTTTTAGTAAAACAGCAACACACAGGCATTCCAGAGGATCAGGACAGAGATATGACGCATGTTACGACCATAGCATTTTCATGGTGCTCATATGACAAAAACTGAAATCTGCAGACTGTATCATTTCAACTGTGAGAAAACAGGTGTTGAAACTCAGTCAGCAGATTACAGACAGACAGACCTTGGTCTGCCGCATACACCATAATGATACTACTTAACAGTGACTTTCTGAGGCCTATCTCTTTCTGAAACCACTGGCGAATTTAAATCTTAGTATGTCAGAAGGCAAGCTGTGCCCACGGAACAAATGCAGAAGAGTATAAGCATCTGAAACCACACTTCCCAGAGCATTCAGTGAATGAGCTTGCCTTTTTGCTCAGGCAGCAGGATTTCTTGAGAAGGAACAGTAAGAGAGGAAACAACTGAACACGCTCTTATTTTCTTAAACAACAAAAACTCATTAGATTGCATGTAAAAAAACAGAATTTACAGGATTTTTTGAAAAAGGAAAAATGAAAAATGAAATAATTCATGAAGAAAGCTATTCTTTTTTATGAAGTACTGAACTTTTAGGTTCAGAAATTACATTATAGTTGAAAAGTCAAGTTTTTCTAAGTCAGGAAATTCCAAAGCAAGCCTACAGTGGAGCCTACTTGGCCACATTACACGGGGTACATATTTTACAGTCCGTGTTTAACAAATAACTGGCAGATTAAAAAAAAAAGTTCCACATATTCAACAGGGTAGAATAAATTCTATAGCAGAAAGAAGAATTTGGAAATGTCTTAAATACTACTCTGAATGTTAATATTCCATCAACTGAATTTTACCAACTTGTCTCTTTTTTCTTTTGAGAACAAAAAGTTATCTCTGTAGAAAGAAACTCGTGTGAAAAATACTGCACATATCCCCATCCTATAAATGTGAGATGCAGACCCCCTTTTTTTGGCAGCTAAGAATCTCACGAAAAAAAGGCCTAGTCTCCTCAAATGCAAATCTTAATTTCAATCTCTGAAACTCGAAAATACTTACATAATTGTGTTCAAATACTGCTTAACTTTTCTTCTGTGATGGAAACAGCATTCTTGCCAACTTTAAAATTTATAGCTACAACCATATTTTTTTAATTTTTAAAAGCACAAAAAGTACCGTAACCCCTCAAAGTGATTTTGAAATGAACATTTCTTCATCTTTGTTAATTATTCCATGTCACTCAGAAATATACACTAACTCAGTATACACATGGAAAGAACATTTACCTGAGTCTCATTCCAAAATACTACATTTGAAGCTAATGATATTAGCAAGTAAAATAAATAAATAGATAATCCAATGGCAATCACACTTCAGCCATTAATATTCCATTACAAAGTAAGATGGTGTATCTAGTAACCAAAATCCTGTGTGTGTGCATGACACACTCTCACTTTTACAGAATAAATCACGGTTTTCAAAGTACTTTCATATAATTTCACTTATTTCATACTCCAGCAATCCTGAAAGGTATACAAGACAGGAATTATTATTTCATTTTCTAAATCAATAAACTGAGACACAGAAAGGATAAGTGACACACCAAACTCAAAGCTCATCAGTAGAAACATAATCTGGACTATTGCTTCCCAGATAGTCTTTTAAAGAACATTCAGATATAAGGTTAAATTAGATGAGAAATATGCAAAGTTGCAAGATTTCTAGGACAGTTTCAATAGTGCTTTTTGTTCACCCCAACACTATAACAGATTCACTTGCCTACCTTCAAGGAGAACAACAAATCTATTACACTCTAGTTGATTACAAATAATAGTAACCCTACAGGACAGAGTAGAAGTGTGTCACAGGGTTTCCAAAGCTGCAAATTTTTACGGAGGCAGACTGTCACATCTTTCTCCCAAACAGCACCTGGGTGGGTTCAAACCACTGACACTCTGCTTAGCAGCTGAACACTTTAATCAGTTTCTGCATCAGTCTCCCTTGCTGCTGGCTAAATGGGTGCAGTCACTTGGATTACAAGGACTGCATTAAAAGACTGCGTTTAAAAGCATTTAAATTTATAAACCTACATGCCTCTAAAAACCTAGAAATGAATATGATAATGCAATCCAACAAATTCTGAAATACCAAATATTCAAATTTACTGGGGAAGAAATAATAGTTTGGAGCCATCTATTTAAAAATGTGGGGGTAATCTAAGAAAAAAAATGTTTCAAAAAAATAAGTGGGAGAATTTAAATTGTAGCACTAGTCACATCACACATTCGAAGTTTGACTGTTCTCAAACTGATTATGACCTTCTCCATATGTCCCCCTGGAATGAGGGTACCACCAGGAAGGACTGTAGTATTCTTTTTCATTCTAAGTTACCACGCCAACTTTAAGACCCCAACTGACATGTGTTATCAACGATAACAATGATATCATATCAATGATAACAATGTGATATCACTGATAACAAACTATCATTAAAGGCAGCATTCCTGTGATTTAAAGTGACATAAGGATTTATTTAAGAAACTCCTGAAAGAGGTGAGTGAGGTAAATGGAGAGTGAGTCAGTTTAAATTTCTACATGTGTTTCTCTATACTGTTCAATTATTAAATAAACTCCTAAACAGCAAAAACAATTTTTTTTTCTTTTTTCTCCCCCTACCCCTACCCCCAGCCCACAGCAACTGGAATGGAGCTTGGCACAGGCCACATGGAGTTCAGACTGTGGTGGAAGCCAGGCTCAAATTCTCAGACGAATCTTGCAGGCCTAGGGACATGGAGGCAGATTAGAGTCTCGGTTTCTTCCACTGGTGACTTTAACAGAAAATGAATGGTAGAGATGGTGAGAGTTACAGGGGCAAGAACAGACAGGTGGCTGATCTCTGTGAAATGCATGCACAAAAAATACCTATCTAGAAGGTGGCAGAGACACCATGACTAGGAGGAGGACTAGACAATGAAAAATATTTATCACTGTGTTCTAACAGTTTATACATACGTCACACATTGAAAAAGATTGCACAAAATGAACATACAACACAGTAGCAATAGCCAGTGTATGCAAACTCTGTGTATACTATTAGTTAGGCCATCACAACTATATGCGAGCAAGGAATGGCACAATGTTGTTTTGAATAACAAGGCCAGATCTTCCTAAAACATGCATATAAGTTACTTGGGCCACAGTTTAATTTCTTTTTCTAGGTCACGTTATAATTAAATAGATTAGTTTTATATGTTGATGTATTTTATTTGTCCATGCTCTTGAGCATACAATTCAAGTAAGTGTATACAGGCTTTATTAAAATAGATTACATTTTGTATAATTGAAGTTGGAACCAGTTAATGCCACAAATACATTTTAGAGTTAGAATTGAAGTTCTTTTAAAAGTAAAAAAACCTGGTTTTACAAAAAGACGAGAGAACTCAGGGTCCTGAAAAAACCCAACCCTGAAGCAACTAATGTCTACATCTGTGGAGGAACAGCAGTACATACACAAACATATACAAAGCATATATCATCTCACATGCATGTGAAAGGTAGACAACGAGTAAGAAAGACCAGAGAAAAATTGACACCTTTGAACCACAGCATTAACAAAGAATAGCGAATATACCATGGACTGCCAGAAGAACGAACAAATCTGTCTTGGAAGAAGTACAGCCAGAATGCTCCTTGGAAGCGAGGATGATAAGATTTTATCTTGTGTACTTTGAATATGATATCAGGAGGGACCAGTCCCTGGAGGACAATACGCTTGGTAAAGGAGAATGTCACCAAAAAAGGGAAGACTCTCAGTGAGATGAAATGACACAGTGGCTACAATAATAGGCCTAAGCATAGCACTGACTGTAATCACAGTGCAGGTTCGGGCAGTATATTGTTCTGTTGTAATAATGTTGATGAGTCCAAACTGACTGGATGGCACTTAACAACAATAACATATAAAGCATATACACTCCCCGAAAAGAAAATGCTCATCCCAAGTAATTATACTTAAATTTAGAAGGAACAGTTTAAAAAGGAAACAGGCCTCTACATTCTGATTTATGGAAGTTCAAATCACTTGCGTCCTCAGCATTACACTCGGCATTTCAAATTTACGTTAGAAACTGTTCTCAAAGAAATTTTAAATGTGCATCTGTTACTGTACATCTAGGAGAGTTCAAGTAAAAACTGCAGTTCATCATCTAAAAACATGTATATGTAAGACACCTATAACTTCACCTGATGCATGATAGAGCCAACAACTTTATCAAAAGAAAATTAAATACTCCTATCACATGGCCATGAGGCTCACACCCTCTAAAAAGGTAGACTGGACTGCACTTTCAAAAGGTGTTAGGGTTGTAGTAGAAATTTGTAGTATGCTTTCTATACAAAGCAAGAAGGGGTATGTGTATGAAAATCAAACATTTCACGTACTTTGCGAAGCCAATGAAGTCTTCATGGTTGGTGTTGATGTATGAGACTTGGATGTCAATCAATAGCAGTACCTGTAAGGTGAAGAGAAACACTACATTGAACACTCATATTAAAAATCTCAAGCATCTCGACCTGCTGCTGCCCCTGTCTAGAAAACACTACTGAGGTCAACTCTTTGGACAAAAATGGACTAGACTCAGGGACACAATGTGACCATATGGTGTGTGTACTTCATGGTTCTGTGCATTTATAGGATGCTGTCCTATTGGTCTGTTTCTAGATGGGAGAGAAGAGGGTGGAGAGGAGATGACAAGAGATTGCTGGGAGGATATGACGAGTATGGAATGAAAAAGAGCGTGCTGTCACAGGGCAAGCAGAGTAGAAGGAGCTACAGATAGGGGGCATACAAAATTGATTTGGATTGTGTACTTTCACTTAATCACAATTTGAAAAAAACTCAAGCACTGAATAATTGCCTTCAATTTATGCCCACTTAATTTTATAAAAAGGATGCTTCAATTAGAATGAAAATTTGTATTACTTTTTTTATTAGACTATCTTAATTACTTTACTGTAAATTCAGTAACTAATCAAAAATCTACATGAAAAGCAAGTGTGAGTACTACATGAAGACAACAGCATTACAACTGATAGGCATGAAATATTCACTAACTTAACACAGATGGTAAAATTTTTATATTCCTCTAAAATTAAGGATAATGTTTAAAAAGGCAAGAATGTATACAGAAGATATGTGGCACGAAGGCCAGTGAGGGGCTGCGCTCAACTTCCTGCTCCCATAGACATCATATATTAGTTAATGGCTGGGCTTTAGTAATACCATCTCTTGTTTTCCCTTTCAATCCTCTTCTAAGATCTTCCTAGGCAAGCAAAAGAAGCACCTCATCAACCAGCTCCAAAAGGTGATATACAAATAAACAGAAAACCTTCCTGCGGTCAATAAGTTTTATTGTCAAATCAATTAAAACGTATGCTTCAGTGAGGACTCTGCTGAAATGTATCCCTCACAGGGGTCTTCTTTGCCCATTCTATCTCAATTTTCACTCTTGTTGCTTCCTTTTTATTCTCTTATACTGACTTATTTTCCTTTGTAGCACTTAAAACTTCCTCACATGGTAAGTTTTACATAATAGTTATCTATCATCTGCTCTATCTACTGCTATATCCTCAGTACCTAGAACACTGCCTGGCACATGACTTGCATTCAGTCAAGATTTAAGAAGGAATGACTTGAATGCATGTTCTAGGCAACACAAAAGTATTATAGCCATAAATAAAGTCAAAGATCCAGAAAACTCCTCTGTTGAAAACATTCTCAGTGGAGAGACAATGAGCCTGAGGGACAATGAAAAGGGAGAGGAGCAGCCTAAGACTGTGAGAAAGAGGCTTTTCCCCTAATAAGATAAAGTACCTAGGAATTAATCTAACCAGAGAAACAACAGACCTTTACAAAGAGAACTACAAGCTCTTACTACAAGAAGCTAAGAGAGACTTAGATAAATGTAGAAACCTACCCTGCTCATGAATAGGAAGACTTAACATTGTGAAAATGCCTATTTTACCCAAAGCAATCTACTTATATAATGCAATCCCAGTACAAGTTTCAGCATCATTTTTTTAATGAGATGGAGAAGCAAATCACCAATTTTCTTTGGAAAGGGAAGAAGCCCTGGATAAGTAAGTTACTACTAAAGAAGAAGAACACACTGCTAGGCCTCTCATTACCCGACTTTAGAACCTATTACACTGCCACAGTGGTCAAAACAGCCTGGTACTAGTACAAGAACAGACAGATGAATCAACGGAAGACAACTGAGACCCCAGAGATGACGCCATCTGCCTTTGAACAGCCAATATTCAACTGGGGTAAAAACAATCTCTTCAACAAATGGTGCTGGCAAAATTGGATATCCAACCGCAATAAACTGAAATAAGATCCATATCTTACACCTTAAACAAAAACCAACTCCAACTGGATAAAAGACCTAAATATCAAATCTAAAATGATAAAACTCATTCAAGAAAAAGTAGGAACAACAATGGAAGTTTTACTACACAACGTGGACAGACTTCAAAATATGTCAAAAAACCCACAATCAACAGAAAACAGGTAAGTGGGAACTATTAAGAATCAAACACTTTTGCTGATCCAAATACTTTATCAATAGAATTAAAAGGCCACCTACAGAATGGGAAAAAATATTTGGCAACTCAATGTCACACTGACGCCTGACCTTGATAATTTATAATTTATATCAATAAGAAGAAGATAAATCGTCCAATTAATTGATGGGCATAATGAGTAATAAAAGCACAACCCATCAATCTGCTGTCTACAAAGAGACACATCTTAGACACAAAAACATAAAATATTAAAGTCAAAGGCTGGAAGAATATATATGAAGCAAACAGTAACTAAAAAAGTGCAGGAGTGGCAATACTAATCTCAGGTAAATTAGACGTTAAGGCAAAATCCGCCATAGAATACAGGTAATGTCTTAGTCATCTAGTGCTGCTGCAACGGATAACAATGGATGGCTTTTACAAAGGGAAACTGTATTTTCTCACAGTCTAATAGGCTAAAAGTCCAAATTTATGGCATCAACTCCAGGAGAAGGCTTTCTTTGTCAGCTCTGGAGGAAGGTCCTTCTCATCAATTTTCCCCTAGTTGAGGGGCTTTTCAGGTGCAGGAAACGTGGGTCCAAAGGACATACTCAGCTTTCTTGATGGTAGAAGGTCCCTAAGTCTCTGCTGTCTTGTCTTTCCTTCTATCTCAATAGGTGGTGCTGGCCACACCCTAAGGAAGCTCCCTTTACACTGGATCAGGGATGTGACAGAGGTAAGTGTATTACAATCTCATCCTAATCTTCTTCAACATAAAATTACAGTCACAAAACAGAGCACAACCACACAATAGTGGAAATCAGGACCCAGCCAAACTGATATACACATTTTGGCAGAGACATAACTCTATCCATGACAAGTAAGAACATTACATAATGATTAGAGTCAATCCACCAGAAGGACATAACCTCAATAAGTATCTTCACACCAAATGACAGTGCTCCAAAATACATAGAACAAATTCTAACAGCACGGAAAAGAAAAATAGACAGTTCCACCATAATAATAGAAGACTTCAACACAGCACTCTTGGTAAAGACAGAACATTTTGAAACAAACTTAACAAAGACAAATAAGTTCTAAAGGAAAATAAATCAAACTGACCTCATAGACATATATAGAACACTCCACTCAGCAGCAGCAAAGTATACTCTCTTTTTCAACGCACATGGACTACTCTCCAGAACAGACCATATTTCAGGTCACAAAGCAATCATAATAAAATCAAAAACACTTAAATAATACACAGCATCGTCTCCGATCACAATGCCATAAAGCAGAAATCCGTAACAGAATGAGGAGGAAAAAAATCACATACACAAAAAATGGATAACACATTGCTTAAAGACCACTGGGTAATAGAAGAAATCAAAGAGGAAATGAAAAAATTTTTAGAATCAAATGAGAATGGAAACACATAATATCAGATCCTATAGGGCACAAAAAAGACAGAATTTAGAGTTCAATTTACAGCAATAGCAGAATACATTTTTATAAAAGGTGTAAAAATCAAAATGTTAACCTTACAACTTGGACAAACAGTAAGAAAACACCAAAAGAAGCCCACAGCCACCAAAAGAAAGGAACTACTAAAGATCAAAGCAGAAATAAATGAAATAAAGAATAGAAAACACAGCAAATGGTCCCAACTCAGCAGGAATGGATGCTCACTGAGGACCAAAATGACATGGGATAAAGACAACCCAGAAGACAGAGAGACCCACATGAGTGGGTGCCTACAGAGACTTAGGACCGAAAGAACCGGATGGTGCCCGGCCACCACCAGTGATAGCCACGATGGAGCTCACTAAGGTGAGTCTCACTGGCAACACAAGAATAAAAAGGGGTGCACCCTGAGATCTCCACTAAAAGACCACAATTGATGGTCCAGCGGCTTCATGGTTCCCCTGGGAGCATGGCCCCTGGCCCTGATGCTGCCCTTGCCCATAAATCATAATGAAAGTCCACACTTTGGACACGAATGGATTGGACTTGGCGATGCAGAGTGATCATATATTGGATGCATTTTATGGTTCTATGCATCTATAGGATATCATCCTGCTGACCTCTGGCTGAAGGAAGGGGAGTAGGTGGAGAGGAGGGGAAAGGAGACTGCTGGGAGGATGAGACATGTATGGAACAGAGAAGAATAGTGTGCTGTCACCAGGCAGGGAGAGCTGTGGAAGTTGCATATAGGTGGGCATGTAAATTTATATGGGAATATACACTTGCACTCAGTCATAATAAAAAAAATAAAATGAAATAAAAAAAAAACAAATAGAAAACAATAGAAAGAATAAAATCCAAAAGTTGCTTCTTTGGAAGGAGCAAGAAAATTGACAAACCATGGACCAAATTAACAAATAATAATAATAATAAGTAAAAAAGAGAGGAAGCAAATACCCAAACAAGAAATGAAAAGTGGGAGACAACACACTCATCTGAAATAAAAAAGATCATAGTAGAATACTACAAAAAACTGCACTCACACAATTTGAAAACCTAAAGGAAATGAACAACTTTCTGGAAACAAATTACCTACCTAAATTAATACAAACTGAAGTAACAAATCTGAAGAGACTCATAAGATGACACTAAAAAGATAATAACAATAGTAATAATAAAACTTCGAACAACAGAAAATGCCGTGGTCCATATGACTTCACTGGAGAATATTACCAGACATTCAGAGAACTTACATCAGCATTACTTAAACTATTTCAGAATACAGAAAAGAAATAGATACTTCTGAATTCATTCTATGAAATCAGCATAAACTCAATAAGGAAACTAAACAAATACACCACAAAGAAACTTAAAGCACAATACCACTTTGAATATAGATGCACAAGTTCTCAGCAATACCCAGCCAATATAACTCAGCACTACATTAAAAAATAATAATAGTACATCACAACCAAGTGGGATTCATACCAGGTATTCAAGGATGGTTCAGTATTAGAAAATCAATCAATGTAAACCAATCATATTAATAAATCAATCACATGATCATGTCAATTGACACAGAAAACATTTGATAAAGTCCAAAATTCATTCTGGTAAAAACTCTCAACAAGATAGGAACAGAGGGAAATTTCTCAACAAAATAAAGGGCACCTACACAAAATTTTCTCTTATTTGAAGAGTAGGTAAAGTAAAAGGAAGAAATGACAAAGTCATATAACTGAACAGAAGATTT
The DNA here is from genome assembly GCA_028571685.1 of Heterohyrax brucei. Lineage (NCBI taxonomy): Eukaryota > Metazoa > Chordata > Mammalia > Hyracoidea > Procaviidae > Heterohyrax > Heterohyrax brucei. The sequence goes on from CM053140.1 coordinate 205,254,003, forward strand.
AAACTGAAGGCTTAAAAAGACAAAGTAGAGTATTACAATGAAATATGCAAAGACTTGAAGTCAGAAAACTAAGAGAACATGCTCAGCATTAGTTAAGCAGAAAGAACTGAAGAAAGACTCGAAGGCTTGAGTTCCAACAGTAAAGGAATCTATAGGAAAACTACTGAATGACATGTAAGTATCAAAATAAGATGGAAGGAATACATAGAATCACAATGCCAAAAAGAAATGGCCAACACTCAATCAGATCAGGAAGTAGTATATAATCAATAATTGATGATACTAAAGGAAGAATTCCAAACTTCTCTCAAGACTCAAAACAAGGCTCCAAGACTTCATGGAATACCAACTGAGATGCTTCAACAAACAGATGCAGCACTGGAAGTGGACGCTTCTATATGCCAAGAAATGTGGACAACTGATGGAATAAACTTGTATTTATAACTATCCCAAAGAAAAGTGATCCAACAAAATGGAGAAATTATTGAACAGTATCATTAGCATCACAGGAAGGAAAATTTTGCTGAACATCATTCAAAAGTGACTACGGCAGTACGTCAATTGGTGACTGCAAGAAATTCAAGCTGGATTCAGAAGGGGATGTAGAACAAGGGATATCACCACTGATTGTCAACTGGATCCTGGCTACAGCAGCCCATACCAGAAAGAAGTTTACTTGTGCTGTAGTGACTACACAAACGCATTTGACTGTGTGAATCATGACAAGTTATGGATAGGAGGTGAAGAAAGGCAACTCCAGAATGCTCGATTGTGCATATGAGGAACTTGTACGTCAATCAAGAGGCAGCCATTGGAACAGAAAAAGTGAACATTGTGTCGTTTAAAGTCAGGAAAGGTGTGTGTCAGGGTTGCATCCTTCTACTATATTTATTCAATCTATATGCTTGACAAATAATCTAAGAAGCTGTACTTTATCAAGAAAAATTAGAGGAAGTGTTAAAGGAAGACTCATTGACAACCTGCAGTATGCAGATGACAGAATCTTACTGGCTGAAAGTGAAGAGGACTTGAAGCACTTACTGATGAAAATCGAAGACCACAGCCTTCAATATGGATTGAACTTTAACATCAAGAAAACAAAAATCCTCACAACTGGAGCAGTAAGCAACATCATGATAAACAGAAAAGACTGAAGTTGTCAGGATTTTATTTCACTTGGATTTACAATCAACATCCATGGATGCAACGGTCAAGAAATCAAAAGACACTCCACTGGGAAAATGTGCTGCAAAAGATCTCCTTTTACCGTTTTACAAAACAAGGTGCCACCTTGAAGACTGAGGTTGCCTTGCCCAAGCAATCGCATTCTTCAGTCATCTCATAAGCATGCGAAAGGCAGTGAATAAGGAAGACCAAAAGAGTTGATGTCTTTGAATTGTGGTACTGAAGAATACTGAATATACCATGGACTGCAGAAAGCACAAACAGGTATGTCTTGGAAGAAGCAAAACTAGAATACTCCTTAGAAGCAAGGATGGCAAAACTGTATCTCACATACTTTGGACATATTATTAGGAGGGATCAGTCCCTGGAGATGGGAACCATACGTCATAAAATAGAGAGTACGTGAAAAAGAGGAAGACCTTTAATGAGATGGACTGACACACTGGCTACAACAATGGGCTCAAACATAATGATCATGAACATGGCAGAGACAGGACAGTGTTTCGTTTTATTGCACATACAGGTCACTATGAGCTGAAACTCAACAGCATCTAACAGTAACATGAACACCACACTCCAGATAAACACTCTCAATAAAATAAGAATATAAGGAAAATTTCTCATAATTAAGAGCATCTACACAAGAACAACGGCCGACATCATTCTCAACGGAGAAAGGCTAAAAATATATCCCCCTGAGAACAGGAGTCGGATCCGACTCGACGGCACTTGGCTTGGCTGAGAACAGGAACAAGTCATTAATAACTGTATCGCCAGTTCTCTTTAACATCGTGATGGAATTTTTAGCGACAACAACAATGCTCTAATAAGAAAAAGGCACAAAGGGTACTCAAATAGGTAAGGAAGAAATAAAACTATTCCTACCTACAGATTATATGATCCTACATATATAGATCTGCAAAGATTTCACAAGAAAACTACTGGAACTATTAGAAAAGTCAGCAAAGTAGCAGGATACAAGGTCAACTTACAAAAATTAGCTGAATTCCTATGCACCAAAAAGAGAAAATTTTGAAAAGGAATACAGGAAAACAATAATAGTTAGAATATCTCCTAAAGAGATAGAATACTTAGGAATAAATCTAACCAGGGACGTAAAAGACCTAAAGGCAGAAAACAACAACAGCAAAACACTATTTTAAGAAATCAAAAAACATCTACATAAATAGGAAACCGTAACAAGCTTGTGGACATGAAGGCTCAACATTGTGAAAATATCAATCCTAGCCAAAGCAATTTACAGATAAAATACAATCTCATTCAGACATCTAAAGTATTCTTTAAAGAGACTGAAAAACTAATCATTAACTTCATGTGAAAAGACAATTTTATACAATGCATAAGCAAACCATTACTGAAGAAAAACAACAAAGTAGGAGGTCTCAGAATCTACTATACAGTCATGCTAGTCAAAGCAGCTTAGTACTGGTACCAAAACAGATGCATGGGCCAGTAGAGAAAAATAAAAAAAAACTCTGATGTATTCATCCAGTGGTTCAGTTAATCTTTAACAAAACATTAAAGTGCATCAACTGGGGGAAAACACAGTCTTTTTAATGAACAGAACTGGCAAAACTTGATTGCCATGTATACAAAAAGGAAACAGGGCCCATACACTGCACATCATACCTAAAACTAACTCAAAATGGATTAAACATGTAAAGATAAAACCTAATATGATAAAGAGCATGAAAGATACAATTGGGACAATACTAGGGGCCCTAATGAATGGCATAAATACAATAGAAACTATAAGTATTAATGCACAAACACCAAAAGATAAACCAGAAACTGGGAGTGCCTAAAAATTAAACATCTATGCTTGTCAAAAGCCTTCACCAAAAGAATTAAAAGAGAACCTACAGGCTGGTGAAAAATTGTTGGATACGACATATTTGACAAAAGTCTAGTTTCTAAAATCTGTAGAACACTTCAATACCTTAACAACAAAAAGACAAACAGGCAAAGGTTCTGAACACACATTACACCAAAAATGTTATTCAGGCAGTTAACAGACAGGAAGAAATGCTAGCAATCATTAGCCATTAAGAAACCAAACCCACTGCTGTCAAGTTGGGTCCAACTCACAGTGACCCTAGAAGTCAGAGTAGAACTGCCCCATAGTTTCCAAGGAGCGCCTGGAGGATTTGAACTGCCAATCTTCTCATTAGCAGACATAGCACTTAACCCACTATGCCACCAAGGTTGGAGAAATGCAAATTAAAACTACAATGAGATACCACCTCACTCCAGCGTTAGTAGTACTAATCAAAAAAAGACAACAAACACTGGAGAGGCTGCGAAGAGACAAGAACTCTTACACACTACTGATGGGAACATAAAATGGTATAATCACTATGGAAAATGATATTGAACTTCCATAACAAGCTAGAAATAGAAATACTATATGATCCCACTCCCAGGAATGTATCCTAGAGAAGAGCTGTCACATGAATAGACATGTGCACATCAATGTTCAAAGCATCATTTTTCACAACAGCAAAAACATGGAAACAACCCAGATGTCAAGCAAAAGACGATTGCATAAACTGTGGTACACACCCACACAACAATAATTTTACTGGCTCATGAGTTAATATTGACTTGATAATTTCTACTAATTGTCAAAGCCTTATTTTCTTCACTTTTGGCTTTTGTGGCTACCCAAGAGTGTGAAAGTTGGAAAACAAGTGAATATTACTAAAAACAGTTAATTTACTTTCAAAGAATATTGATTAAGAACTAGCATTAATGAATCTTACAGCCCAAACAGAGGCTGTGCTGTTACTAGATGTGCTCAGAAATTTCCCCACTGTCTGGGCTTCCATCCCTCTGTCTCCTTTCACACCTCATGTACATACACACCTCAAACATATACATACCTCACACACACACACACACTTCACACACATACCTCACAAAAACAGACCCCATATATGCACAACTCACACAACTCCACTTTACATACGTCTTACATACACATACCTCATACATAGGCCTCACACACATCCCACCCCCCAACTCCCCACAACAAACCTGACACGTATACACACAGAGTGAATGTATATGTCTCTCTCCCCGAGGCCTGTTTCTGTCTCTCTCCAGTTTTGTTTTCCTCCTTTTCCCATTTCTTGTTCCCTCCCTTTCCCACCTCCTGAGGAATCACGACATCTTTAAATGCTAACTTACAGGAGATTTCAGAAAATATACACAAAATACTCATGTACATGTGTGTGAGAGACTAATCACAAAATCTTTCAAAATGCTAACGTACAGGATTTCAGAGATGACACAGACCAACATCCAATGAGAAAACAACAGTCCAAAGAAGCGATTGGCTCAAGAGCACGGTATTATTTTATGAAGAACCCATGGTCTAAGGCCAGCATTCTCCCCACAGTGTCACACTTGAAGTTGATAGAATTTAAGAGTTTTTAAAATCCTTTCTAATTCCTATTATGATCTTTTCTAAGTAACTCATTAAAAAATATATTTAAATTTATGGAGCTCTTATTAGTTTGATTTGGTACTTAAGTTTTTTAATAAATTATCCTCACTTGAAAAACAATTTTTCCAATTCAAACAACTAGGATTACAAGTATTAGAGAATTTCAAGACAACCGCTACAAATCATATGTATTTACAAAACAGATCTGTTTAAAAGAGTAGTTTTTAAACTTATTCTTCCAATCACAGATTGCATGGAAAAGCTGATGAAAAGCTGAGTCCATTCTCCTTGGAGAAAAATTAAAACACTAAACAAATATTTTAGGAGTTGATGAATATCCTGAAGCCCATTTGTAGGCCCAAGAAAACTAAGAACACCTGTCTTAAAGACAAACTGTGGTATGGTTTTGGATTAGCGGTTTCCAGAGTATGCTGTTTGCATGGCACGGGGTGCACATCATGTCCACAGAGCACTGAGGAAACAAATTACAGAATGTTTATCTCTGCCCTATTTTTTTACTTTTATTTTTTATTTTATGCTTCTAAAGTTTTAATATTTGCTTCCACTTTATAACATACAGAAGATATTTGTACAATAACCAATCAAAACTCAGCTATGTTCAAGTTGATTGTGATTCATGCCAACCCTGTATGTGTCAGGGTAGAATTACACTCCCTAAGGCCTTCAGTGTCTCACTTTCCAGAAACAGATCACCAAGCTTTTCCTCTGAGGTACCTCTCAGTGGCATTAGGCATCCAACCTTTAGCTTATTAGCCAGTGTGTTAACTGTTTGGACCATCCAGGGACTCCAGTATAGTAACACATGTATATAATTAATAAATAGTAAAATAAATACACTGTCGTGTGTACTCAGTTTGTTTCCCCCTTCTTCCCTATTAAGGGACAAGCCATCTGTTGGATACCACCAGACAACCTCAGACAGACTTCTTTTTCCCATGAGGGTCACCTGTTGATAGGGCAGGATGTCTCCTCACCTGGTCCTTTGTCTTCCCTTCTCGCTCGCGAATGTGGTTAGCAACAATCCTTTCTGTTTCCTCACAGAGTCTGGGGAAGTTAGCCAACTGTTGGGAAAAAAAGATCTGAGTGTTAGTATTCAAATAACTATACTGTACAAAAGAGTGAGAGATAAGTTATCCTTTCTTACAGAAGCACTTGCTAGAATTCTGGAAACAAAAGTGAAATATCACAAACTGCTAAAGAATGATAGCATGATAGAAGGTCCACAAACTATAATTAGAAGTAACTCATCAGCTGAGAGGAAACACTTCAAAACCAGCAGAGGAGCCCCTGGAAAGAAAACAAACACCTAGACATCATCTAGCGCTGTGCTCTGTAGAGTAGGCACTTAATAATCTTCAAAGATGAAGAAGACAGAAGTGAGGATAGAAACAGGATAATGACTAACATTTAGAGAGCACTTGCCATGTGCCAGACTGTGTGCTTGGCACCTCATAAATTACCTCACTGAGTCTTCACATAAGTTGTAAGATATTCATCTGATCAGTAATTTCATTTCACAGAGGACAGTGAAGCCTAGAGCAGTTAAGTATTTTGTCTAAAACTAGACAGCTCATAAAAGATAGGTCCAGGATTTCAAGTCAAGCCCATGAACTCTACAGTCAATGGTCTTAGGCATTACTCTTTGAGGATGATACATTCCAAGAACCAGTTTATTTTCTTTTTTAATTCTCCCATCTCCACAAATTCTTCACAAATGTGTGTGGGGAAGGGTCATGCTTTTTGGTACAACTTTGGAAATCATTCAAGTCAACTGCTTATGTCATGTTAATTTGGGAGGTAATTGTACAAAATACAGTTCACAAAAGTGAACGATTTAATTAGAATTTCTCTCAAAACAAGGAAGGAAGAGAACAGGACAGTACAAGAATGTGTTAGAAGCACTTACCAAGAAGGAGGACAATTCAGGCAAAAGCGTGTGGGGATGTGGGGGGAAGGCAGAGCTTGGCAGAGATAAGAACACATATGAAGGTACAGGAACAGGACAGTGAGAGATAAGGAGGAAGGAAAGTCAGTGCACAGAGTGAGGAGGACGGACTGAAAGCAAAACTAGAAATTTGGGCAGTGTCCAGACCAGGTAGATCCTTGGTTAAAAACTCTGGCTACTGAAGCAATTCAGGCAGGAAATGATGGTGGCATGGACGGGGAGGGCAGCAGCAAAAACGGGACAAGTGGCTTATGATAAACAAAGGTTAACTGCAATGACATAAAAATTATTAATTCACAAAAATAACATTTGTATCCAATATAAAAGTAGGCAGAGAACATGTTTAATCAAATGATGAACTTGATGGTTAACAAGCAAAAGGAAAATATTGAACTGTATTAGTAATGCAAAGACAGTATCATTTTTTTCTTTTTGAGTTTACCCCAAAGTGAGTGTTTTTTTTAATTGTACTTTAGATGGAGGTTTACAGAGTAAAGTAAACTATTGTTAAGCCATTAGTAGACATATTATTTTGTGACTTTGATTACCAACCCACAACATGTCAGTACTTCCTTCTCAACCTTGGTTCCTTATTTTCAGCTTTCCTGTCTCCTGCTATCTTCTCAATTATCCCTGGGTTGGTGAGCCCATTTAGTCTCATTTTGTTTTAAGGGCCTGTCTAATCTTTGGCTGAAGGGTGAACCTCAAGAGTGGCTTCAGTACTGACATAAAAGGGTGTCCAGGAGTCATACTCTTGGGTTGTTTCCAATCTCTATTAGGCCACTAACTCTAGTCCTTTTTGTTAGTTAGAATTTTGTTCTATACTTTCTTCCAGTTCTGTCTGGGGACCTCTATTGTTATCCCTGTCAGGGCAGTTCGTAGTGGTAGCCGTACACCATCTCGTTGTGCTGGACTCACGCTGATGGGGATTGTGGCAGTTGAGGTACATTAGTCTCCTGAACTAATCTTTCCTTGTGTCCTTGGTTTCCTTCATTCTCCCTTACTCTAGACAGGACAGAACCAGTGAAATATCTTAGATAGCTTCTCACAAGCTTTGAAGACTCCAGACGCCACTTACCAAAGTAGAATGGAGAGTACGGTCTTTATTAATCATGTTGTACTAAACAAATTAGATGTTCCCTCAGATCATGGTCCCCACAGCCCAGAGCCCAGTAATTTAGTCCCTCTGGGAGTCTGGATGTGTGCATGGAGCTTCTGTGACCTTGCCTTGGAAAAACAGTCCTGGCTTCCCCAGTATTATGTACTGTCTTACTTTCCACCAAAGTTACCATTTACCTATTAAAAATAACTATTATGATGGCAAATTGCTATAACCATTCATTTTTATAAGACTTAATGCTGGTGAAGATATAATGAGAACAGCACCGTCAAAACTGCTTCAGAAATTTCAAAGAGAAAAATCTCTCTAGATGCAGTTGGGTGCTATGTATCAAGAGTTTTGCAAACATAAAAGGTTTTCCAATAAGGATGTCCTATTTCTGACATCTGTGAAGCTATAGCGGCCATGTTTATCACATTTTTTTCTTTATTAGTCTTGACAAATAACTATGACAATTTACATAATTTCACAACACACATAAATTATTAAATTATCAAAATGGGTGTTTGGTTCACCACTGTGTGCATTACATGTAATTTACGATGTGCATAATCACCTGAGAATAATTTGACGTTTAATAAAAAAAATGGAGACAACTGGGTTTGTGACCAATCATACAACACTTGTGCATCAACAAACCACAAGTTTCAATGAAAACATTGTTGTCATTCATCAGTGTGCATGTGAGAATCCATCTCGATCAATTTCTTGCTGAGCACAAGAACTGGGCCTTTCATCAACCACAATTTGGTAGATTTTGCATATGAACTTGAAGCTTTACCCTTACAAAGTTGATTTAACTCAAGAACTGAAGTCCAACAACCATAGACTGTGCCATACATTTGCTGAGTGGACTCTGGAGCAACTGGAAATAGATTCTGCTTTTGGCTGAAAAATCATCTTCAGCAACAAGGCCCACTTTTGGATGAACGGTTTTGTTAACAAAACTATCACATTTGGAGTGGTAAGAATCCAACGGAGATTCAATAACATCCACTTCATCTCAAAAACGTTACGACTTGGTGTGGATTTTTGTCCAGCAGAATCACCGACTCTTATTTTTTCCAAGATGAGTGAAGAGAGGCTGTAACTACCAATGATGAAAGATATCAGGCTATGATAACTGACTACTTTTAGCCCCATTTGGAAGGTACCATAGCAGTCATTTACTTAAAGCCCTTTTCCACACATAACACCATCAAAAGTACTTCAAAATAATAAAACAATTAACATAGTATCATTTATATAACTTGTGCTATTCAAGTTCAAAGATAGGACCCTTTATATCCACTAATCTAACTACTTCACTTACAGGATTTGGAGCTAAAATGAGAAGGATACTTATCACAACATCACTCAGAACAACAAACAAACAAAACTCTATAAACCACCTAAATATCCAAAGATCTTAAATTAAGGTAGATTCATTTATGGGATATCATGTAGCTTTTTCAAACTATATTTTTAAATAATATGTAATGCTAAAATGCTTGTAATATGATACTAAGAAAATCAGGTTAGCAAATATATCATGTGATTACATACAAACACATAGTATACACACTACCACATGCCACCACACATCCTTGATAACCTTCAAGGGTGTAGCCTAATAACTTTACAAAAATCCCCAAATTGATGAATTATCACGTAATATGTTATATTTCCCTAAACTTCTGTGAAGTTAAAACTAGCCCTCCCTATCTACTACCTACTACCCTGACACGGTAGTCAAAATAGCTTGGTACTGGTACAAAAAGAGAAATACAGACCAATGGAAGACAACTGAGATCACAGAAATATCACCATCCTCTTATGAACAGATGATATTTGACAAAGCCCCAAAGTCATAAAGTGGGGTAAAAACACTTTAACAAAACACTTGGCTGGCTTAACAAATGATGTTGGCAGAACTGGATATCCATCTGCAAAAAACTGAAACAGGACCTACATCTCACACCTTACACAAAAACTAACTCAAAATGGATCAAAGACCTAAATATCAAACCTAAAACAATAAAGATCATGCCAGAAAAAATAGGGTCAACAATGGAAGTTGTAATACATAGCTCAGACAGACTACAAAATCCGACAAGGCTCAAACAACAGGAGAAAAAATAGATATACAAGAGCAACTAAGAATCGAACACTTTTGCTCATCCAAAGACTTTATCAAGACAATTAAAAGACTACCTACAGAATGAGAAAAAACATTTTGTAACTATATGTCAGACTGACATCTGATTTCCATAATCTACAAGGTACTGCAAAATATCCACAAGAAAAAGGTAAATAATCCAATTCAGCGATGGGCAAAGGATATGGGCACACACTTCACCACAGAAGACATCCAGGCAGCCAAAAGACACATTAGGAAATGTACATGATCACCACCTGTTACAGAAATCCAAATCAAAACCATAATGAGATACCATCTCACTCCAACAAGGTTGGCAATAATCCAAAACACACAAAACAACAAATGCCGGAGAGGCTGCGGAGAGATGGGAACTCTCCTACACTGCTGGTGAGATTGCAAAATGGCACCACCTCTTTGGTCAGCAATTTGGTGCTTCCTTAAATAGCTCAAAATAAAAATACCATTTGATCCAGTAATCCCACTGCTCAGAATATATCCTACGGAAATAAAGGTGGTCACACGAAGTACATATATGCATATGAACGTTCATTGCAAGACTGTCTACAAAAGCAAAGAGATGGAATCAACTTACATGCCTATTAACAGATAAATGGATAAACTATGGTACATACACTCAGTGGAACACTACACAATGATAAAGAACAACGATGACTTTAGCAAACATCTCATAACCTGGTTTCAACTGGAAGACACTGATGCTGAGTGAAATCAGTCAGCGGCACAAGGACAAATATTGTATGAGACCCCTGCTAGAGGGACTTAAAAATAGATGTATGCACAGAAGACTCTTTGATGGCTACAAGAATGAGGAAGGAGGGAAACGGCTGGGATTAGATTAGTTGATAGAAATTGGGTTAGGTGAAAGCAGTGACAGCACACAGTAGGGAGTAGATCAACTTAACTAGACTTCACCATAAACTGAAAGGTTTTCTAAACTCAACCTAATATTTCAAAGAATAGAGGAGCAGAGACAGGGGTCTGGGGACCATGTCTTCAGGGGACAGCAAGGCCAGTGGGCATAACTAGTTTATTTCTAAGACAGCATTCTGTACCCCATGTTAGTGAGTGATGTTAGGGGTCTTAAAACCTAGCAAGCTGCCATCTGAGGTACACCAAATAGTCCCAACTCTTCCAGAACAGATGATTACTGAAGCTACAAAGATACGAGGAAAAAAGAGTCCAGGAGACAGTAAGACCCATACGAATGAGGAGACTGTATCAGCATGAGACCAGAAGAATCTGGTGGTGCCTGGCCACCACCAAAGACAGCTGTGACAGTGGGCACAATGCAGAGTCCATGAGGCAACACAAGAAAAACAAGTGTGCAGCCCAAGGACTCTACTAAAAGACCTGAACTGATACTCCCGCAGCCTGGAGGGTCCCTAGGGAAGACGGTCCCTAGACCTGCTACTGTTCCTGAGCAGCTCTCCAGACAAGAATGGACTGGACTCAGGGACATGGTGTGACCATATGTTGTACACACTGTATGGTTCTATGCATTTACAGGAGGCTGTCCTACTAGTCTCTTTCTAGACAGGAGAGAAGACAGTTTAGTGGGGAGACAGATGATTATTAAGAGGATACTAGATATAAGAAGGGAAAAGGGGGAGTGTGCTGTCACCAGGAGGGGAGAGCAGAGGGAGTTGCTGGTAGGTGGCATGCAAAACCAATTTAACAATTGTACACTTTCACTTAATCACAATTAAAAAAAAAAGAAGAAGAAGAACTAGGCCTCCCTGAGACACAGCTGTTCCAGAGTCACTGGGCACATCAACTTACAGCATGCATGATGTACATTAGTATCTCAGCAAGATAACTTCCAGTACTTCACAAGATCACAAGAATATCCTGATCACAAGATCACATCTAGATGTTAAACCCCCTAATGCAGCAAATCTGCTATCTGAGAGTAGAAGAAGTCCGGAAACAAACGCTACAGAATGTTGATAGTGAAACTGCGGGGAAAGTGCGTACCTTGTGGCCACCTTGTCAAGGAGGAGATTGAAGTAGACAGTCAGGATTAATTCTTAACTTGATTTTCTTAAAATTCTTAGCTTCTTACTACTAACTGGCCTGGGAAATCACATATTAACTTGTAGGACGCACTGGCGTAAAATCTTTGCAGCTTTGTTTTACAGCTTCTTCTTTAGGAACATCAGACAGCAAAGCCAAGCCAAGTGCCGTCAAGTCATCAGACAGAGGAGGAGCCAATTCAAGGACCACTTGCCTGAGATGACAGCCAAGGACCATCCAGGCCCCAGCTTTGATGCTTATTCAAGACCTGTTCCCAGACAGATGCCCTTCCCCAAACTGCTTTCATTGTTTCTCCCTGACACCTGCCCTTGTATTTGCACAGAATAGCACACACTCTAAAAGCCCAGAGTTCACCTGGCAGCTTCGAACAGGCTTTGATGGAATATCCTCTCTGTTCCTTGTGTGCCAGCATCACAGAAATAAAACTTTTGACCACTTACTCAACTGCCTGTGTCTGAGATTGACTTTAGCAGCTGGTGGCATGAACTCTGGAGCTTTCTCCAGTAACAGTAGCAATAAACACTTCGAATTACCAAATTATGTATCATTTTCTTCTACATCTCATTTCCCAAAGTTTTTTCAACAGTTGGTACAATGTTTTATAACAACATCATAAAAGCATAGAAACCTGGCCATCCTGGTTACCACAAAAATCAGAGGCCGGTGTCTCTTCACAAGGTCATCAACTCTCACCCTCTTACTAGCACTTCTGCCTGAATCCTAAGAGGTAAGCTTGTTTCAGGAGCTCACTGCATGAACTATGTAGCAGGATACAAATGGAACTTCCATTTACAGTCTGGAAACATTCTCCAGGGAAAGTTCTACCACCCCAGGAACACTTTTCACTTTGAGAACTCTTCTAAGTTATGTTTTGTAAGAGTTATAAAAGGCTTCAAACTATTGAAGGAATAGCTAATCAACACAGGTCTTCCTTTGTAAATGCAACCCTGGGTGGTGTATCTGGCACTAACCACTAGCCTATTGCACACCATCAGAGCAACTGTTTCTCACAGCATGCTAGGCTATCAGGGAATGCTTTTGCTTTTAATGACAGCTTCACAAGTAATCACTACTGAAGAGCTATAACCACATAAGGAGTAGTAGTCTACAGAGAAGGAGTGGGATGCCTTTAACAACATTTATGAAATAGATTACAGCTGAAGGTTATTTTTATAACACAAAATAGCAGCAATATACGTACTTATGTAGAAACTAAATTCTTGATAGATGAAGGATCGCAGGCCAATATTTGACCATCATTAAGTAAGGGAAAGGACAAATTTATAAGAGTAGATGCATTTAGATAGTTTCCAATCTACTAACTTTGATAAAAGGATTGATTTTTAAATATTTATTTTAATTTCTTTTATTGTTGAGAATATACAGAGCAAAACATACAGCAGTGCAACAGTTTCTACATGTACTATTTAATGACACTGACTATATTTTTCAAGTAATTGTCACCTTCCTTTTCTGAATTCTTCCTCCTTATGAATGTAAACTCACTTCTCTAAGGTTCCTATCTAATCTTTCGAGCTGGTATTATCAATCTGATCCCACATAAATCTCAAAAGAGCATAATGCTCAAGGTAGATGCTTTTTACTAGATAGGTTAAATTGCTGTTGGTTTTAAGACTTCAGAGGATATTTCTGATTTAAAGATTACCTCTCAACAGTAGTTTCAGGGTTTCACTCAAGCTTCATGGTTACAAGAAGTCTGGAGTACAGATGAATTTGAAATTCCGTTCTGCATTTTTACTCCTTTTGATCAAGATTCTTCTACAGAATCTTTGATCAAATATTCAGTAATGGTATCCAGGCTCCATCTAGTGCTTTGGATCTCATAGCAAAGGAGCCAGTTATTTATGGAAACAATTAGCCACATGTCCCATACCTTTTTCCTATACCTGAATCACCTTCTTCTGTTTGCTGCAGGAAAACACAGACTAGTTATTGTGCTTTGGGTGGCCACTTGTAAAGTTTTAGGACCCCAGGAACTACCCAGCAAATTACGAGTGACAATAAAAAAACTCAACATATTATTAGGCCAGTTAATTGGAATATGCCATGAAACCATGACCCTATACCTCCAAATCAAGAAACCAAATCTCACGAGGTTCTTTGTTGTACATAAACAGTCTCAATAGTTATTCTTTTCATTTTGTCTTGGCTGTTATAAATGTATCCATCACACAAATTTTGCAAGTTCAACTTTTTACCGGTGTACAACTTCTTGATAGCAGTTATAATTTGGCTGTGCGATGCTACCCCAATTCAATCTGATGTCTCCATCACTGTTGGTCCTCCCTTTCCCCATCCCTCTCACTTCAGTAACTATCAATTAACTTTGTTTTCTAAACATTCGCCTTTTCTTGTCTTTTTATGTAAGTGACGTTATACAATATTTTTCTTTTATGACCAACTTATTTCACTCGGTATAATGTCTTCCAGCTCCATTCATAGTGTAACATGTAATGAGACTCCATTTTTCTTACTGGATGAGTAGTATTAAATTGACTTGAACAGGCATTTCACCAAAGAGGGCATTCAAATGGCCACCACACACATGAAAAGATGTTCAGCATCATTAACCATCAGAAAAATGCAAATCAGAACCACAGTGAGGTACCACTTCATTCCTACTAGGATGGCTAAAATTCAAAAACAATCAAAACACAGAAAATAATAAATGTTGATGAGGACGTGAGGAAATTGGCACACTTATCCATTATCGATGGGAATGCAAAATGGTATAGCCACTATGGAAACCACTGTAGCAGTTCTGAAAAAAACTAAAAATAAAACCTCCATGTGAACCAACAATTCCAGTCCTAGTTATATACCCAAAAAACTTCACAGCAGAGACTCAGAGATTTGTACACCAATGTTCAGTGCAGCACTACTCACAATAGTCAAAAGGTAGAAACAATCTAAATGTCCACCAACAGATAAAAAAACAAAATGTGGTACATACATACAATGAATTATTTTCTTTAAGTCTCCAGAATTTTCCAGACTCCATGGAAATAAAAAGTACATTAGCCTAAATTCTAAGTGGAACCAAAGAAAAAGAAAGCGCACTCTAAGAACTGCCCACATGGAAGCAGAACTAGAGAAATACTGAAGAAATGTTGAAGTACTGAAATAAAGCACTACAAGACCTAGGCATCACTGAAAGGCAGTAACCTGTTTCAGAAGCTCTCATACTGGCACGGCTCTTACCTGGTTGACTGTGAAAGGGTGGCAGAAGTATAGAAATCACAGTGTTAGGTCTAACTGATGACTATCAAATGTGGGGCTCCAGTCAGAGTTCTGGAAGCCCTGGTTGCTCAGTGGGTAAGGCCTGTGGTGGCTCACCGAAAAGGCCGGTAGTTCAAACCCACCAGGCACTCCTTGGAAACTCTACAGAGCAGTTTTACTGTGTCTTATAGGGTTACTAAGAGTTGCAATTTACTCAACGGCAGTGGGTTTTTAGTTTCAATTCTGCTTACAATACATACAGGAGGATGAAGGGAAAAGTCCTACTGATATTCAAAAGTTACTTCTGATTAGGGTTTCTGCCACACCCCAACTCAGTATGGATGGTCCTTTACTTAATTCTAAAAGATACCTAATTCTGACTGGTCAGTGCAATCACTTGCCTCCTACTTATGTCTGTTATTTAGGGTGTAATCACCAGTAAGTTGTTATGATTTTCAATTTATTTTGCTCCGGACACTGAATTCAACTCTATATTGTAAGACGGTGTTCATTTTGTCAGTTACAAAATTTCTAATCAGATATGTCAAACTAACATTGAACTAGTAGATGTCACATTTTAGGCGTTTATTCCCCTACTATTTATTTAAATATTGTGCCAACTGATTTATGTAGGACTAGAGAATTAAGATTTTTCTATTGGTTACAACAATGTTATATTCCTAAATTTATTTCACATCAA
Source organism: Heterohyrax brucei (assembly GCA_028571685.1). Taxonomy (NCBI): domain Eukaryota; kingdom Metazoa; phylum Chordata; class Mammalia; order Hyracoidea; family Procaviidae; genus Heterohyrax; species Heterohyrax brucei. The sequence goes on from CM053140.1 coordinate 205,269,878, forward strand.
TCGTTCACTTAATAAACATCAGTTGGGTATTTGCTATTCTCCTGCTCTATGTTCAGCTATGTTAATGTGCCCAATATTGAAAAGGGCACAGTCTTAAGTTCCAGGCAGACAATTCAGATAACGTGTTGTACAAGACAGAAATACTCTATACACACACACAAACCACAAGGAAAACCACAAAGAAATACAAGGCTAAATGTGCTCTGAGAAGACTTCACGATATGATGCTTACATGATAACAGAGAAGCAGAGATGGATACACATTAAAGGCAAATTACTTATAAATAGCTCTTTGTTTAAATTATATTGACTATTCTTAAATACTGGAAACCCTGGTGGCATAATGAGTTAAGTGCTTCGTCTCCTAACTGAAAGGTCAGCAGTTCAAATCCACCAGGTGCTCCTTAGAAACTCTATGGGGCAGTTCTACTCTGACTTCGAGGGTCGCTATGAGTTGGGACTGTACTTGATAGCAGTGGAGTTTTTTTTTTTATTCTTAAATACAGGAAAGATTCAATGCAGAAACAATACATGTGACTTTTAGAATAAAAAACAAAATATTTGATTCTAAATTTTTAATTATGCACGTTATGAGAAAAATCAACTATAATTTTTAAATATGCAAAGGTTTGTTTTAATAATATCAGATAGAGTGTTATTTAATGTGTAATTATTTTGGTGAAACCTCAATACAGAAACTTAATCTTAAGCATAGGCTACATTTTCCCTAAAACCAAACCAAAACCCGCTGCCATTGAGTCAGCAATTCAAATCCACCAGACACTCCTTGGAAATTCTATGGAGCAGTTCTACTGTGTTCTATAGGGTCACTATGAGTCAGATGACATTGTCTCTAGAGGATAAAAATTACTTGAAAGATACTTCTATCCAATAAAACAAAAATTACGCACCTGTAAAATTTATCAACCATTTATTAATCAGATAACAAACCTATACTATAAATGCTCTTGCAACAAGCATGAGACCACGCAGGATTTCTATAAATTCAATGCTAAGTGCTTTGATGCCTGGAGCAATGATTTAGCTTATTAGTTAACCATCTATTCATAGTTGCATACCAAATGTGATTATTTTATACAAATGATTTGAATAGACTGGGTTGGCCTACCTAAAGACATAGGCCCTGTTTTTTATCAAAAAGCCATACACCTTCAGATGCTGGCCACTTCTTAAAAATTAAGTAGAAACAATGATTTTACTGTTTAAAAAGCATACAGTAATTTTATTCCACTTTGTATTACTTAAAACATAAAATCCCCATTAATTCTTAGTTTGCATATGCATAATACTGTCTTTATTCAACAAATGAGGAAATAATCAGCACAATACACCTGCCGCAGGAAAAAAACAAAAGAGGTCATGTTTACAAAAATGGCTGAAAATAAGAAGCAATGCAGTTAGCAGTTGAGTGCTTAACGAATGCACTACCCTAGTATGAAGAGATCAAGAAATGGGAATTTCCGTAATGTCCAAGAGTAAATGAGAAAATTGTGTGCTGGGCATTCTGTATTTCATAAGCACCATATGGGAAGTCTAGAAAGACCTGTGTGAAGTACGAAGAACTGATAAGCAATCTCTGCAGTTCCAATGTGGTGGTCTCAGGTAAAGCGATCAGAGAGAAATACTGTTAGTCATCCTCCTCTAAATGAGAAAAAACTAAATCTCTAAACTTCAAATATTTTCTACAAATGGTGGGAGAAACTGGGAGACATATATGGAAGAACTTTCTAAATTGAGACATGATGAGACCTCTAGGGTTACTTAGGAAATGCTAAGGAATAAGAACAGGAAATCCAACCATGGATGAAATAAAACAAAAAGATAGAAGAGAACAACTAAATAAACCCATCACAAGGGAAGAGATTAAAAAGGTAATTTAAAAAATCCCAAGTAAAAAAGTCCTGGCCCTGATGGCTTCACTGGAGAATTCTACCAAAATTCAGAGAAGAGTTAACACCAACCACTATTACTAAAGGTATTCCAGACCATAGACAAGGGTGGAATACTCCCAAATTCATTCTACAAAACCAGTATAAACCTGATACCAAAACCAGGTAAAGACAGGACAAAAAAGGAAAATTACAGACCAATATCTGTCATGAACTTAGAATTCAGCAACATATCAAAAAAATAATTCATCATGACCAAGTAGGATTCATAGCAGGGATGCATGGATGGTTTGACATTAAAAAAACAATTAATGTAATCAACCACATAAATAAAACAAAAGAATCAGTTGATTTTATCAATTGATGCAGAAAAGATGTTTGATAAAGTTCAATATCCATTCATGTTAAAAATTCTCAGAAAAAAGGAACAGAAGAGAAATTCCCCAATATAATAAGGAGCATCCATGCAAAGCCAACAGCCAATCTCATCCCAAATGGAGAGAATCTGAAAGCATTCCTCTTGAGAACAGGAACCAGACAAGGATGCCCATTGTTACTACTCTTATTTGACACTGTGCTGGAGTTTCTAGCCAGAGCAATCAGACAAGATAAGAAAGTAAAAGGGATTCAAATCAGTAAGGAAGAAGTAAAAGTATCTCTATTTGCAGATGATATCATTTTATCCTCTTATACACAAAAAACTCTAAAGAATCCACACAGACACAGACACAGACACACACACAAACTACTCAAACTCATAGAAGAATTCACTGAAGTATCAGTATACAAGATAAACATACAGAAATAAGCTGGATTCCTCCACACCAAGAAAGAAACCATCAAAGAGGAAATCACCAAATCATTACCATTTACTATAGACCCCAGGAAGATAAAATAACCAGAGATGTAAAAGATCTATACAAAGAAAATTACAAGACTCTACTGCAAGAAACCAAAAGAGACTTACATGAGTGGAGAAACCTACCTTGCTCATGGATAGGAAGAATTAACATCATGAAAATGTCTGTTCTACCAAAAGCGATCTATATACACAATGCATTCCCAATACCAACTCCACTGGCATTTTTTAATGAGATGTAGAAACAAATCACCAGTTTCATAAGGAAAAGGAAGAAGCCTGGGATAGGTAAAGCATTACTGAAAAAGAAGAACAAAGTAGGAGGCCTCACTCTACCTGACTTTAAAACCTATTACACTTTCACGGTAGCTGAAACATCCAGGTATAGGCACAAAAACAAATACATAGATCAATGGAACAGACTTGAGAATCTAGATATAACATCATCCACCTATGAGCAAATGATATTTGACAAAGGTCCAAAGGCTGCAAACTGGGGAAAAGACAGTTGCTTTAACAAATGGTGTTGGCATAACTGGATACCCATCTGCAAAAACAAGAAAGAAAGAAGACTCCTAACTCATGCTATGCACAAAAACTAATTCAAAATGGTTCTAATACCTAAATATCAAATCTAAAACAGTAGACATCATGGAAGAAAAAAGAGGCACAATGCTAGAAGATCTAACACATGGCATAAACAGACTACAAAAAATACTAACAATGGACAAACACCAGAAGAATTAGATAAATGGGAACTCCTAATAATCAAACACTTACGTTCATCCAAAGACATCACCAAAAGAGTAAAGAGACTACAGAGTGGGACGGAATTTTGGCTACCATGAATTCAATCAGCATCTAATATCCCTAATGTATAAGGTACTGCAGTACCTCAACAAGAAAAAGACAAATAACCCAATTAAAAAGTGGGCAAAGGATATGTACAATTCGCCAAAGAAGACATCCAGGATGCTAACAGATACATGAGGAAATAACTGCTCACAAACAACAGCCATCAGCGAAACTCAAATCAAAACTACAATGAGATACCATTTCACTCCAAGAAGACTGACATTAATCCAAAAAACACAAAACAAGACATGTTGGAGAGGTTGTGGAGAGACTGGAACTCTTCTGCACTGTTGATGGGAATGTAAAAGGCTACAATCACTTTCAAAATTTATTTGATACTTTCTTAAAAAGCTATAAATAGAAATATCATATAATCTAACAATCCCACTGTCTACAGTATATCTTGGAGAAATAAAGGCTGTCATATGAACAGAGATGTGCACACCAGTGTTTATTGCAGCACTGTCCACAACAGCAAAAAATGGAATCCACCTAGGCATCCATCAACAGATAAATGGATAAACAAACTATGGTATTCACACAATGGAATGCTATGTCATGATAAGGAACAACTACGATTGTACAAAATATCTCATAATGTGAAATCATCTGGAAGACCTTATGCTGAATGAAATTAGTTGGGTGCAAAAGGACAAATATTGTATGTATGTATTAAATATTGTATTGTATGTATTAAAAGGACTTAAGAAATGGTTTAAGCACAAAAGAAAATAATCTTTGATGGTTACAAGGGTAGGGAGGGAGGGAGATTAGATAGTAGACAGGAACTGGGTTAGGTGAAGGGTGTGACAGCATGCTGTAGAACGGAGGTTAGCACAACCGGATTACACCAAAAGTTAAAAAGGTTTCCTAAATGCAAGCCAACCCTTTGAACAGTACTAGGGACAGGGGTCTTGGAACCACGGTTTCAAGCGACATCTAGGCTAATTGGCATAACTGCATTTTTTTTTAAGAAAATGTTTTACAAACCACTTTTGTGAATGGCATCTGGGGGTCTTAAAAACTAGCAAGCTGCCATCTAAGTGGTATCAACTGGTCCCAATCCACCTAGAGCACAGGAGAATGAAAGACATCAAAGACAGCGGGAATATATGAGCCCAGCAGACAGAAAGTGCCATATGATCTGGAGACTACTTCAGCGTGAGACCAGAACTAGATGGTTCCCAACCACCACCAATCTCTGCCCTGACAGGGAACACAGCATAAAATCCCTGATACAGTGGGAGAAAAACGGGTACACAGAACTAGAACCATATTAAAAGACCACACCTGATGGTCCATCAGACTGGAAGGTCCCCTGAAGACACAGCCCCCCAAACTCTCTGTTAACCCAGAGCTGAAGCCAGTACTAAAGCCAACTCTTCCAACAAGGACTGGACTGTAAGACACAAAGTGATGCTGGCGAATTATATGCTTCTTGGCTTAAATACATCCATGAGGCTCCATGAGCAGATCCCCTACAGGCATGATGAAAGCATGGAGGGGGACAGGAAGTGGTTGAATGGCTAAGGGAAGTACAGGATGGAAAGGATGGTATCACGGGGGCGGGGGGGTAGGGAAGGACAGCAGTCAGTGTAGCAGAGTGGTGTGTGTTCCTGGTTTTATATGGCAAATCAATTTGGATTGAGTCTTGGTCATGTGGTATCCTGCTCTAACAGAAATACCACAAGTGGATGGCTTTAACAAAGAAAAGTTTATCCTCACACAATCAAGTAGGCTGGAAATTCCAATTCAGGGTGCTGGCTCCAGGGTGCTGGCTCCAGTGTTACATGCTCTGTCAGCTCTGGAGGACGTTCCTTGTATTGCTTCAGTCTTTCTTTCATCTGAGATCAGCTCAGTGAGGAACCTCTGATCTGAAGGACACACTCTGCTCTCAGTACTGCTTTCCTGATGGTATGATATTCCCACTCTCTGCTTACTTCTCTTTCCTTTTACCTCTTGTAGGATAAAAGGATAAAAAATGGTGCAAGCCACACTCCAGGGAAACTCCCTCTATGTTCTAACAGAGAAGTGACCTTAGGAAAGGTCTTATCACCCCACCCCAATCCTCTCTAATATAATTCATTCTACTAACCATATGCAGAAATTCAGATTTACAGCATAGGAAATTCATAGAATGAAAGACAATCCCACAATACTGGGAATCATGCCCCAGCCAAATTACTACATACATTTTTGGGGAAACACAATTGAATTAATGACAGACTGCACTGTTAACTTTCTCTTAAAGAACAAAACAAACAACAACAAAAAAAGACAGATGAGACATATTCTTTTACTAAGTAATTTGGAAAACATCCAAATATGAGATATGGGTACGGTTGACACTGAATCAAGACAACAAATACTAATTAGGTTTTCATGTCTTCTTTCTTCCCAAATTTCTCTGTGGCAGGCATATTAAATGAGCAGCTAAAAGGGGAAAAAATAAACCAAAACAGAAGGGAAGAAAAAAAGCAGGGGCCAAAGTAAATAATTAAGAATTCACTGTAAAGATCATAAGTTCCTTAATGAATTCTCAGATTCAAAAGCATTCCTGTAATACCCAATAAAATGTTCAAACTCAAATCATCAGGCTGATGCAAAACCTGAGGACCACAGCCCATTGCCCAAGGTGTCTAGCACACACCAAGCCCAGCACTGGGCTTGTTTGGCCAGTTATCAAAGGACATGACGTGCAGGTCCCTTAGTACAGGCAGAAACCACAACATGTATATCCTGGACTGAAGAGAAAAGGCATTCTGTGAGCAGATGTCTCATAGCCACAGTCCTTTGTCCTATAAACTTTCGTGAACGGTAAGCAAGTAGCTGTTTCAGATGCACTGGTCATCACCTGCTGAGCCAATGAGACGTTCATTTGTTCTTTTAATTATTCAATTAAAAATTACTATTGAAGACCTAGATGTTATAGCAGTTGCACAGAGTGGTAAGTTTAATAAACTACGTCCTTAACCTTACTGAACCTACATTTTCAAAGTACATTTAGTGTCCAATCACAACAATGAAAGACATACAAGCCCAGTTTTCAGACAGGTCTGTTACACATACAATACCACATGTGAGGAATGTACTCCTTAATTCAGTCAATTATTTGGCACCAAATGGGCAACTCCCGCCCAAAAGCAAGACGAGAAGCAGGAAAGGACAGGAAACAGACAAACGGACACAGGGAAACCAGAGTGGAAAGGAGGAGTGTGCTGCCACATTCTGGGGATTGCATCCAATGCCACCAAACAGTATGTGTACAAGTTGTTAAACAAGAAATAAACTTGGGCTGTAAACTTTCACCTAAAGCACAATAAAAAACAAAATGTATCATGCATGCACTCATGAGTACCACAAAGAAAAATGAACCTCAGTAAGTGCACAGGAGTGATGGGAGATATGTATGTTTGGGGTTATGCACGTGCAGCTGTAGAAAGAAAAGTCTGGAAATGATAGACTAAAGACATTTCATTTGAGTAGAGACCGGAAGGAAGCAAGCATGTGCCTATGGATTGAACTGTGTCTCCCAATAATATGTGCTGCAAATCCTAACCCCTGGATCCGACTCGATGGCACTTGGCTTGGCTTATACCTGTGATGACGCCCTGGTGGCACAGTGGTGAAGACTTCAGCTGCTAATCAAAAGGTCAGTTGTTCAAAGCCATCAGCTGCTCCATGGAAACCCTACAGAACAGTTCTACTCTGTCCTATAGGGTAGCTATGAGTCAGAACCAACTTCATAGCCATGGATTTGTTTTTTTGTTTGTTTGTTTTATAATGCCTGTGGATGAATCCCTGGTGGTGCAATGGTTAAAAGGGTGGCTACTAACCCAAAAGACAGCAGTTCAAATCCACCACCCATTTGTTGGAAACCTTATAGGACAGTTCTATTTTGCCCCATAGTGTCACTATGAGTCAGAATCGACTTGACGGCACAGGTACACCTGAGGATAGGGAGCCCTGGTTAAACATGTCACTGCTAACCAAAAAGTCAGCAGTTGGAATCCACCAGCTTCTGCGCAGGAGAAAGATGAAGCATTCTGCTTCCATAATGATTACAGCTCTGGAAATCCTACGCTGTCTTATAGCCTTGCTATGAATCAGAGTTCACTGGATGGCAGTGATTATATTTGTGGCAGCAATTCTACTTGAGAATAGAGTTTGCTTTGTTATGTTAATAAGGCCATTCATTACTAGGGCAGTCTTTGTCTTACACAGCAGGTAAGCCAGAGAAGGAAGTGCAGATGAGTAAGACAGACAACAAGCCAACAAACCCACGAACACAAGTTGAGTAGAGACAAGGAAATTCCCTCCAAGCTGACAGAAAGATACAGCCAGTATCTTCAATTAAGCTTCTAACCAATAGGCTGGCAGTTCAAATCCACCAGTAGCTCTTTGGAAACCCTATGGAGTGGTTCAATCCTCTCATATAGGGTCACTATGAGTCAGAATTGACTTCATGGTACATAACAGCAACAAACTATAAGAAAATAAGTTTCTATTTGTTAAAGTCACCTGCTTGTGGTATTTCTGTTACCCATCACTGAGAAACTAAGACAGGTGTGATCCATGCACATATCTTCATATCTTCAGAGAAACCATTTCTAACATTGAGGACAGGAAGTGCAAAGGCATGACCCTTTAACCTAATGAAGGAACAAGGAAACCAGTGTAGCTGGAGTGGGCTGAGGAAAGAGGTGTGTGCAAGGGGATGAGTTTAGAGATGAAAGGCAGCAGAAGGATCATGGAGACCATGAAAGCCAAGAGAAGGGCTTGGATTCACCTGTTTAGCTATGTGTATTCAGAACCCTTGAAACCCTAGTGGCAAAGTGGGTTAAGTGCTATAGCTGCTAACCAAAAGTTCTGCAGCTGTAATCCACCAGGTACTCCTCGGAAACTCTATGGGGCAGTTCTGCTCTGCCTATAGGATTGCTGTAAGTTGAAATCAATGGCAGTGGGTATTCAGATCCAGATATTTACCCACCTACCATACCAAAAAGTCAGCATGTCTTCTACAGCACTTTTTAATGGAAAATCTTTCCCTATAATTCTAAGAGCCAACCAAGACAGCTTTTTTTTTTTTTGAAGCCAGAAAAAGAAAATCAATTAATTGGCATGAGGGCAATGCAAGAATGTGATTTCCCAAGAGGCTAATAAATGGCACAGTTGCTCAGTCATGGTTTAAAAACCAAGATGTTCCTGTCATTGCCTCCTGAAGAGAACCTCGAGGGTGTGTGGGGATGTACTGGAGAAGTGGGGGTAAAGATGAATGGCTGAAAACTGATACCCATTAGAGAAATACCACAGCTGAGATGTCCTTGGAATGAAGTGAGGCTGCTTGTGAAGCTCTGATGTCCTGTCTTATCCCCAAGGAGCAGCTCTAGTGGATTTGAGCTGCTGACATTTTGGGTTAGCAACTGTAGCTCTTAACTAGTGCACCACCAGGGCTCCTACTGACCGCTGGTGTTGCTAGCTCCTATCAATTGGTTCTAACTGATAGACAACCTGTGTACAATAGAAACACTGCCTGGTCCTGCACCATTCTCATGATTTTTCCTACATTTGAGCCCATTATTGTAGCCACTGTGTCAGGCCAACTCATTGAGGGTCTGACCATTAGTTTCTTAAAAAAAAAAAAGGCGCTATCCAAGCACCTACCAGAATGACAAACCCTGCTGATGAAGCATTCTCTAAACACTTACTAATGATTCACGTGTTTAAAAGTTATCCTACCCTGATGCTAAAGAAATCTATGTTTATTTTTACTTGGATAGATTTACTTTCAAACATCTATCCTTTTCCCTAGTCCTGTTTTGATTTTTGGCCTTAATATATACTCTACTTTATATTTTAAGGCTATCATAATTTAAGTCTTTTGCAAAAACAAAGTAATTCTAATGACAGGTGAGTGCTAGTACTTTATTACTTGACTGTTTTGAGCCATGGATATGGCAATCGTATAATTTATCATACAATAGTTTCACTGGAATAACAGACAAAAACTGTGACTGCCTTAGGCAACTTGAAATGTGTGGTTGCTATAGCTTATGTCGTAGTATAAATACATACTTAAAGCTAAAACAGTATTTTCATTTAAAACTGCTGACCATTATCCATTCCTATGGGGAATTGACTCAATGGCAATGGATAATGGTCAGCAAGAGGAGGCACTAACATAAGCAAATAAATTAGAAACAAATCACAATGCAATAACATAAATACTGTAACAGAAGAAACATAGGGTGCCATGTGAAACACTGCAAAGGAATGGAGAAGGAGAGTAGGAAAGGACTAACAGAGGCTCTACAGAAACATTTTTGTGAAAAGATGATAATTGAGGTGTATCTTCAAAAACAAGAAGGGGTGGCAAGTGAACACAAACAGAGAAAGAACATTCCAGGCAAAGGAATCCCACGTACAAGTGGCAAAATCATGAAAAATCTTTAAGGACAGTGCAAGTCACCTAGAAAGGCTAATGCAAATGTAGTGACGGCAGATGAGCTGGAAGAGTTTAGAAATCAGATGATGAAAGAAAATATCATCTGTCTTAGTCATCTAGTGCTACTTCAACACAAATACCACAAGTGGATGGCTTTAAAAAGAGAAATTTTTATTTGTCAGAGTCCAGTGCATTACAAGTCCAAATTCAGGGTGTCAGCTTCGGGGGAAGGCTTTCTCTACTAGCTCCAAAGGAAGCTCCTTGTTGTCACTCTTCCTTTGGACCAGAAGCATTTGAGGCACAGGAACCCCAGTGCTTACCACAGGATGCACTCAGCACCTGCTACTGCTTCTTGGTGGTATGAGGTCTCCAACACTCTGCATGCCTCTCTTTCCTTTATATCTCAAGAGCCTTCGTGAAGGCACAATACAGTCCCACACAGAGAGCCCTGTGCCACCAACACAATCCATTCTCCCTCCTTAACATCATATAGCAGCATTCAAAACATAAATGAACATCATAGAATACCAGGAATCATTATCCAGCCAACAATCACACATATTTCTACACACATTTTTGAGGAGAGCACAATTCAATCCATGACAACATACTAAATATTTGAATGCTATTTTCAAGTTGCTAGCAGCTATTGAAAAATTTTGAGGTGAGAGGTAAAATACACATCATTATTTTAAAACAGCCACTTTGACAGTAGTGGGATGATAAGCTTAAAGGTGACCAGAGTGGAAGCAGAAAAATTAGTTAGGAGCTCAGTGGAGTAATTCATATTAAAACAATGTTAATTTCAACAGCTTAACAATTAATTGGAAATGACAAGGTAAAGACAGAAAGCAAAAGCCACTTTTTTCACCAAGAAAAAACAAGACAGTATACTCTTCTAGGAGACTGTAGAGTAGACAGTTTCAGTAAAGAGGTTTCAGTTAGAGGGAAAGATTTGGGACTCATCAATATTTTGAGTGGTAGCTGAACTCAAGAGATACAATCTGCCAAAAAGAAAGAAGTACAGTGTGAGAAGAGAGGTAAACCAGGAGAAGCCTCTGGGGGAACTCCAGCGTTTTAGAGGCAAGAAGAGGTGGATAATCTACCAAAAGAGATTGAGGAGGGACTATAAGAGAGATGGAAAAGAACCCATGGGGAAGGATGTCAGTTACAAGAAGAGGGTCAAATCATGAATAAGAGTCAGGTTTCTGGTTGATCTTTATCATAATTATTCTGGTCGAGTGGTAGGGTGGAAGCCAGATTTTAGAGGCCTGAGAAATTAGAGAAGAAAAACAAAAGATAGCAAAGCATAAGGTACTTTTCCAAAAAGCCTGGCAATGAACAGGAGAGGAATAAGGTAAGAAAGACAGGATATTGTTATCATTGTTACTTTTAAGGTAAGAGAGAACTGACTATAGTTATATTCTTGTTAGAAAAAATTAGGGAGAAGGTGATGACTCAGGCAAGAGGATGCAGAGGCTAAGCTCCTCAAGGTGGTGTAAAAGGAAGGAGCACAGCACCGGCCAAGGAGGCCACCTCAACAGTGACAGAGAAGAGTAGGGAAGACAGCTGTGAATACAGTAAGCATGGATGTTAGAAGACAAAAAAAATCAGTGTTCCCAATATGGCCACTATCTTCTTTGCAAAAATCATCACTGAAAGTAAGGACCTCAGTGATGAGCAGAGGGCTTAAAGGGAGTGTTAAAAGCTTAAGATCCCTACTGTTGATAATTAACAGTATGTTGATGGATTATTGCATCATACTTAAGACCAGATTGAGGATGAAGACTACAAATAAATATACTGTGGCACCAATCCAAACAGATGAACAATTATTTCAACACTTTTCAGGAACCCGAGAGAATGGGAAAGACAAATGATAAAATTCAACAGCCCTGGCAGTTGTTTTTTTTTTTTTCTTTCCCCATTGTGTTTTAAGCAAAAGTTTACAATTCCAGTCAGTTTCTCAAATAAATACTTACACACACTTTGTTACCTCACCCTACCTGCTCTCCCCTCACTGTGAGAGTACACTCCCTCCTTCCACCTTGTATTTCCCATGCCCCCATGAAACCAGCTCCTCACCCTCACTGTCATCTCATCTTACCTCTAGACAGGGGCTACCTAGTTAGTCATTTGTATCTACCCAAGCCAAGACGCATACTCTTCACTATTATGATTTTATATCTTACAGACCAGTTAATCTTTATCTGAGGAGTTGGCTTCCTGAATGGTTTCAGCTCTGGGATAACAAAAAATATGGCAACCATGTTCTCTGGGGACACTCTATGCTGTGATATCATCAAGTCTGGCTGAACTAGAGTTTGAGTTCTGCACCTCACATTTCTCCCTGAGTTTCCTATAAGGGCATTCATTGGTGTTACAGCCTGGCGTCATCCAGTTTTTCTGGCCTTGGGGGTGGAGTGAAGATGGCAGACTAGACACACGTCTCCTCAATTCTCTTTGAAACCTAAGACCTGGATTGATAATTAAACGGAGTCTTCTGGACACCCAGTGAGTCCTAGGACACAGCACAGGGCTATCAATTTGGACTACATGCCACTGAAGGGGAAACTTCTTCTCTTTCACCGATCCCTGCCCTTGCTGAATACTGGCTCTTGTAGACGGAAGGTAATTTTTTACTTTTTTTTTCTGTGTCTGAGTGAGCAGGCAGAGCTTGGGCTTAGCTGGCAGCAAAACTCAGCTGCGCTGCTGATGAGGTCATCAGGCAGAACAGCCTCATTATGAGAGCCTGGCTCTGGACTCTATGCATATTGGACCCTGCCCTCTCTTTCCAAACCTTCACCATGGATTTGGCTGTTCCATGGCAAGTCAGAGAGCTTTTGAGGGATGCCATCTTGACTGGGAGACAGAATTACCCAAACAGGAGGCCTCAACAGGGGCTACCAGAGGCAGTGTCCACCATTTTTTTCTCTGTATTAGCTGGCAGGTGGGGATTGGGCTTCACTGGCAGCAAGCCTAAACTACACTGCTGACAGGATGAGCAGGTGGAATAGCCATATTTTGAGTGCCCAGCTCTGGACTCTGCGCATTTTGTCTCCTCCACCCTCTCTTTTCAAACCTCCTCCACAGAATTGGCCATTCAACAGCAAGGTGGGGCGGAGCCAAGATGGTAGACTAAATGTATGTCTCCCTAAATCCCTCTGGAAACCAAGAACTGAAATGTTAATTAAGAAGAGCCTTCTGCACACCTAGTGAGCACTGGGATGCAGCAAAGGGCTGTTAATTTGGACTTGATACCACTGAATGCCAGACCTCCTATCTTTCACTGACCCCACTCTCGGCAAGCAGAGGCTTGCACAGACTGAAGACAGCCTAGAGAAACAACTGCAGTCCATCTTTACAGCATCTCTCCCAGCCTCTACTGACCCCCATGAAGCCAAAAAAGCAACAAATGTTGGAGAAGACAGTAACTTGGCAATCACCCATGGCATCAGAAGGCCCCCAAAAGAAACCACCTCAGAACTTCCCAGATGAAGAAGCTTTTCTGAAACTATCAGAAGGTGAATACAAAGGGATTATATAGAGAGCCCTCGCAGACCTTATACCAAATGCAGCAGGGCAAAATGAAAAATTAAGCAAGCTGTTCCAACTGATGGAACACCAGTACTCAGAAATGTAACAGATCAAGAACAAAATCAAAGACATAGAAAGTTCAATTCAAAGCCAAGAAAACAGAATGGAACAAATGGAAAAGAGAATTTCTGATTTGGAAGACAGAGCTACTGACTCCAGCATCTAGGAGGAGAAATCAGAAAAAAGAAACAAGAAAAATGAAGAGCATTAAGAAGCATGTGGGCCTCCATTAAGAAGAACAATCTACAATTAATTGGGGTTCCTGAACAGGGCAAGACACCTGTGGACACAGAGAGTACTGTTGCTAAGCTGCTGACAAAAAACTTCCCAGAAAGTATGAAAGAAGACAGTATAGATATCCAAGATACGTATCGAACACCACTCAATATAGATCTCAATAGAAAGACTCCAAGATATATTACAATCAACAAAATGAAAACAAAATGAACAGAAACAGAACAAAATGAAACAGAAACAGAAACTCTTAAAGGTACCAAGACTCAAAGCAAAGCGACCATTCAGAGGGAAACCCTGTAGGCTTTTATTGGATTTCTAAGCAGAAATGATGCTGGCATGGAGACAGTGGCATGACATATCCAATGCCTTGAATAAAAAGAACTTCCAACCAAGAATTATATATCCTGCAAAACTATCTTTCAAATATGAAAATGAAATTAAGACTTTGGCAGATAAACAGAAACTCAGGGACTGTAAAAAACAAACCAAAGCTACAAGAAATACTGAAATAATTTCGTGGCTTGGAAGAACAAAACCGCTAACTTGATATTTCAGAAGGACACATTATCCAGAATCCCACTCAGTTAGGGAAGGCTCCAAACATAATCAAAGGTATAATAGTGAAAGAAACAACCTAGTATATCATCACATTAAAAAGAGAGATGTATTACACTCGTTATAGTCTTTCCAGATGGAGAGGAAGTTGACAAGACTGGTAGCGATCAAAATTGGGTTTATATACGTTTTATTAAGTGGGATCATACAGGCAGTCGTAAAGTATAATGAAAAAGCATCATACCATATCAAGAAATGCAATACAGGAGTCTCAACAATCACAAAACCAACCTTGAAAAAAGTGAAAAATTAACTCACAAAGAAGAATGTCCCAGAACAGACTAAGAACAACAGAGAAAACATCAACACACAAATAAACATATCACAATGACAGCACTGAACACATACACGTCAATAATTACACTGAATGCGAAAGGACTGAATGCTCCAGTAAAGAGGCATTGAATGTCACCTTGGATCAAAAGAAATGATCCATCTATACGTTGTCTACAAGAAACTCATCTTAGACTTAAAGATAGGGATAAGCTGAAAATTAAAGGATAGAAGAATATATATCAAGCTAACAATGAATAAAGAAGAGCAAGTGTGGCAATTGTAATCTCAGATAAAATCGATTTCAATGTAAAATCCACCATCGTGGACAAGGATCGACACTATTTAGTACACGGGCAGGACTTAACAATATTAAATATTTATACACCTAATATTAGAGCACCTACATACGTCCAAGAAACAACACTCAAAAAGGAGACAGATCACTCCACAATAATAGTAGCAGACTTCAACACTCCACTCTCAATACTGGACAGATCATCTAGAGAAAAGCTCAGTAAAGATACAGAAGAACTTCTTGCCACAATTAACTAGACCTCATTGACATATACAGAACTTTCTATCCATCAGCAGACAATTACACCTTCTTCTCTAGTGCACATGGAACATTCTCCAGAATAGACCATGTGTTAGGACATAAAGCAATTCTCAAGACAATCCATACCATTGAATTACTGCAAAGCATCTTCTCAGATCATAAAGCCATAAAAGTCAAAATCAATAGCAGAAAAACCACAGATAGAATGTGGAACTCATGGAAACTGAAAACCACCTTGCTCAGAAAACCATGAGTTATAGAAGAAATCAAGGATAAAATAAAGAAATTCATGGATTCCAATGAGAATGAAAACACTTCCTACCAGAACCTACAGGATACAGTGAAAGCAGTGCTCAGGGGTCAGTAGGAAAAAAGAAACCAAACCAAAGAACTAACCCTACAGCTTGAACAAGTAGAGAGAGAACAACAGAGGAACACCTGAGGCACCAGAAGAAAACAGATCATAAAGATTAGAGCAGAACTAAATGAATTAGAGAATAGAAGAACAGTTGAGAAAACTGAAAAGATCAAAAGCTGGTTTTCTGAAAAGATCAACAAAATTGACAAACCATTGGCTAAACTTACTAACAAAAAACAAGAAAGGAAACAAATAACCCAAATAAGAAATGAGAGGGGAGCTGTCACCACAGATCCAACAGAAATAAAAAATATCATAGCTGAATACTATGAAAGACTGTATTCTAACAAATTCTAAAACCTAGAGGAAATGGACAAATTCCTTGATTCATATCACCTACCAAAATTATCACAAGGTGAAGCAGACCAACTTAATAAACCCATCACAAAGGAAGAGATTAAAAAAATCATCCAAAAACTGCCAATCAAAAAAGCCCAGGCCCAGATGGCTTCACTGCAGAATTCTACAAAGCTTTTAGAGAAGAGTTATTTCCAATACTACTAAGACTATTTCACATTATAGAAAGGGATAGAATACTCCCAAATTGATTCTATGAAGCCAGCATAACCCTGATACCAAAGCCAGGGAAAGACCCAACTAAAAAGGAGAACTACAGACAAATATCACTCATGAATCTACATGTAAAAATCTTCAACAAACTTCTTGCCAATAGAATCCAACAACACATCAAAAAAATAAGCCATCATGACCAAGTTGGATTCATACCAGGGATGCAAGGTTGGTTCTGCATCAGAAAAACAATTAATGTGATCAACCACATAAATATCACAAAAGATAACAATCACCTGATCTTGTATATTGATGCAGAAAAGGCATTTGATAAAGTCCAACACCCATTCATGCTAAAAACTCTCAGCAAAATAAGAAAAGACAGCAAATTCCTCAATGCAATAAGGGCCGTTTATAGAAAGCCAACTGCCTATGCCATCCTAAATGGAGAGAGACTGAAACAGTTTACCTTGGGAACAGAAACTAGACAAGGATGCCCACTCTCAGCTCTCCTATTCAGCATTGTACTAGAAGTTCTAGTGACAGCAATTAGAAGAGATCAAGGAATAAAGGGCATCTGCATCGGCAAAGAAGAACTAAAATGTCCTATTTGAAGATGATATGATTGTATATGCAAGAATCCCAAAGAATCCATAAGGAACTTACTCAAACTGATAGAATGAGTTTGACGAAGTCTCAGTATAGAAGACAAAGATAAGTAAATCAGTAGAATTCCTTTACACCAACAACCAGGTTATCAAGGAAGAAATCATCAAGTCAATACCATTTACTATAGCCCCTAACAAAGTAAAGTACCTAGGAATAAATTTAACCAGAGAAATAACAGACCTTTACAAAGAGAACTACAAACCCTTATTACAAGAAACTAAGAGACAAATACATAAATGGAGAAGCCTACCCTGCTCATGGATAGGAAGACTTAACATTGTGAAAATGTCTATTTTACCCAAAGCAATCTACTTATATAATGCAATCCCAATACAAGTTCCAGTGACATTTTTTAATGAGATGGAGGAACAAATTACCAACTTTGTCTGGAAAGAGAAGCATCCCCAGATAAGCAAAGCTTTACTAAAGAAGAAGAAAACACTGGGACACCACTCATTACCCAACTTTAGAACCTATTTCATTGCCACAGTAGTCAAAACAGCCTAGTACTGACACAAAAACAGACAGATCAGTGGAACAGAATCGAGACCCCAGAAATGACATCATCTGCCTACAAACAGCTGATATTTTACAAATGCCCTAAAACATTAAACTGGGGTAAAAACAATCCCTTCCACAAATGGTACTGGCAAAATTGGATATCCATCTGCACTAAATTAAAACAAAGTCAACATCTTACACCTTATACAAAAACCAACTCAAACTGGATAAAAGACCTAAACATCAAATCTAAAATGATAAGGCTCATCCAAGAGAAAGTAGGAACAACAATGGAAGGTTTAATGCACAATGCAAACAGACTTCAAAATCTGTCAAACAAAAAGCAATCATCAGAAGAGAAAATAGATAAATGGGAACTACTAACAATCAGTCACTTTTGCTCATCCAAAGGCTTTATTAATAGAATTAAAAGGCCACCTACAGAATGGGAAAAAATATTTGGCAACTATATGTCAGACTGAGGCCTGATCTTCATAATCTATAAAGTACTACAAAATACCAGTAAGAAAAAGATAAATCATCCAATTAAGTGATGGGCAAAGGAGATGGACAGATACTTCTCTAAAGAGGAGATCCAGGCAGCCGAAAAACACATGCAGACATACTCATGACCATTAGCTATTAAAGAAATTCAAATCAAAATGACAATGAGATACCATCTCACACCAACGAGGTTGGCTATGATCCAAAAAATGCAAAACAGCAAATGCTGGAGAGGCTTTGGGGAGATCAGAACTCTCCTACACTGTTGGTGGGATTTCAAAATGGTGCAACCTCTTTGGAAAGCAATCTGGCACTCCCTTAAAAAAATGGATCTAGATATACCATTTGACCCAGTAATTCTATTGCTTGGAATATATCCTACAGAATCAAGGCCATTCATACCAACTGATACATACACACGAATGTTCACTGCAGCACAGTCCACAATAGCAAAAAAATGGAACCCAGATGCCCAACAACAGAGGAATGGATAGGTAAACTAGAGTATATGTACTCAATGGAACACTATGCAATGATAAAGAACAACGATAATAGCAGGAAACATCTCTTAACCTGGTTTCAACTGGAAGACATTATGCTAAGTCAAAGCAGTCAGTAACAAAAGGACAAATATTGTACGAGACCCCTACTATGAGAACTTAAAAACAGACTCATGCATAGAAGAAAAGACTCTTTGATGGCTGCAAGGGTGGGGAGGGAGGGAGGGTGAGGGGGGAAGGGTTTAGATTAGAAAGTTAATAGAAATTTGGTTGGGTGAAATTGGTGACAGCACACACTAGAAAGAATAATAATAATAACTGGACTTCAACACAAGTTGAGTACTCCTCCCATCTTAACCCAACATTGCAAGGGCAGAGTAGCTGGGGAGGGGGACCAGGGACCATGCTCTCAGGTAAAATCAAGGCCAATTGGCACAGCTAGCATTTTGCTAATGAGAACTCTCAGCACCCCTCATCGGTGAGTAGCGTCTGGGGTCTTAAAAGCTTCCAAGCCGCCATCTGAGGGTACAATTCAAGAGGAATGGATGATCACCCAGGACAAGAACGACATGGGGAAAAGAGAATCCAGAAGACAGAGAGACTCACATCAGTGGGTCTCTACATCGACTCGTGATGAGCAACCAGATGGTGCCTGGCCACCACCAGTGATAGCCATAATGGAGCTGACAAAGTGGAGTCTCACTGGCAACAAGAGAATGAATAGGGGTGCACCTTCAGATCTCCAATAAAAGACCACAACTGATGGTACGGGGGCTTCAGGGTTCCCCTGGGAGCATGACCCCTGGTCCTGGTGCTGCCCCTGTCCATAAATAATAATGAAGGTCAACTTTTCTTACAGCAATGGATTGGACTTAGTGATGCAGAGTGATTGTATCTTGTGGGAATTTTGTGGTTCTATGCATCTATAGGATGTTGTCCTGCTGACCTCTTGCTGGAGGAAGGGGAGTGGGTGGAGGGGGGGGATAGGAGACTGTTGGGGGAATATGACACGTATGGAGCAGATAAGAGAGGTGTGCTGTCACCAGGTAGGGAGAGTAGTGGAAGCTACATATAGATGAGCATGTGAATTTATATGGGAATGTGCATTTTCATTCAATCATAATTAAAAAAAAAAAAAAAAGCAGGCAGGAGACCTTGTGTGGGAGGCCATCTTCTTCAACCAGGAAGTAGAGTTACCCAAACAGAGGCCTCAACAGAGACTAATTCCCAGTCTGTGAGGCAGTGCCAGCCCAGGGAGCACTTTTCCAACAGAAGAGCTGTGTCTGAAGTGTGATCTTATGGATGGAGTCCGGCAGCAGATGACAGAAGGGCAGTGCCCTTTTCATACTTTGAACTAGTTTACATCATCTAGGGTTGGATATAGAGGTGCTTGCTTGGGAAGAGGGGCTTGCACACCTGACAGCCTCATTTTGGAAGCCTGATTTTTGGAACCGTCCAATATAAGACTACCTAGAGAAATAACTGCAGTACCTCCTAACAGCATCTCTTCCAGCCTTTACTGATCAACATCATAGAGTCAGCTGATGGCACCCCAATCACTCCATAAGTAGGGCTGTGTCTTTCCCAATCAGAAGGTGGAGCCTGTTATCCTAGAGGTTCTACTGGATCCAGTCACCGGAGTACACAGAGGTGACGGGGATCACCTTCCTTTTCAGATTGAGCTTTAGATACCACTAAGGTAACACCAGAAAAACAAAACAACCTCCAGATGCCCAAAAAGCAACAAACTTTGGACAGAAATGTAAAGAAAAAGTCACCTATGGCTGTAGGAGGCTCCCAAAAGAACCAAAGAACTTCCCAGATGAAGAAGCCTTTCTGAAACTATTGGAGGGAGAGAACAAAAGGATTGTATATACAGCCATTCTAAACATTATACAAAATGCAGCAGAGCAAAGTGAAAAACTAAGAAAGCTGTTTGATCTGATGGAACACCAGTACTCTGAAATCCAACAGATCAAGAACAAAATCAAAGACATAGAAAATTCAATTCAAAGCCAAGAAAACAGAATTGAACAAATGGAAAACAGACTTTCTGACTTGGAAGACAGAGCTAATGACTTCAGTATCTATGAGGAGAAATCAGAGAAAAGAAATAAGAAAAATGAAAAAGCATCAAGAAGCATGTGAGATTCTATCAAGAGGAATAATCTATGATTAATTGCAGTTCCTGAATAAGACAGGACACCTGAAAAGACAGAGAGTATTGTGGCTGAATTGTTGACAGAAAACTTCCAGAAATCACGAAAGAATAGAATATAGATATCAAAGATGCATACTGAATGCCACTCAACCTAGATCCCAAAAGAGAGACTTCAAGACATATTACAATCAAGCTTAACAAAATGAAATGTAAGCAGAAACTCTTAAAGGCAGTGAGACTCAAAGCAAAACTAACATTCAGAGGGAAATTCTGTAGTTTTCATCTGACTTCTCAGCAGAAACGATGCTGGAAAAAAGACAATGGGATGACACATTCAAAGCCTTGAAGGAGAAAAATTTCCAACCAAGAATTATATATCCTGCAAAACTATCTTTGCAATACAAAAATGAAATTAAGACATTCCTGGATAAATAGAAACTCAGAGACTTTGTGAAAACCAAACAAAGCTACAAGAAATCCTAAAAGAAGCTCTTGGCTTAGAAGAACAAAACCTCTATATTTTAGGAGGCAATACAGGATACACAATCCAGAATCTACTCAGTTAGGGAAGGCACACAACTCAATCAAAGCTATAATGTTAAAGGAGGTGACTCAGTGATCATAGCATGAAAACTATGATATCATCACATTAAAAAGAGGTATGCACAACAGTAGTTATAGTCCTTCCGAATGGAGAGGAACTTAATAAAATATGTAGAAATTAAAATTGGGTTTAAATATAGATTATTACAGGGGACCACAGGGGTAGCCTCAAAGCACAATAAAGACGCCAATATATCAAATCAAGAAATGTAATACAGGAGTCTCAACAAATACAAAACCAACACTGAAAGGGGGGAAAAATCAACACATAAAGAAGAGTGTCCCAGAACAGAATAGTAAGAGCAACAGAGAAAACATCAACACAAAAATAAACACATCACAATGACAGCACTAAACACACACTTATTGATAATTATGTTGAATGTAAATGGACTGAAATTCCAGTAAAGAGACAACGAGTGACATCTTGGATCAAAAGACACAACTCATCTATATGTTGCTTACAAGAAACTCACCTTAGACTTAAAGACATGAACAAACTGAAAATTAAAGGACAGAAGAATATATAACAAGCTAACAATATACAAAGAAGAGCAGGCGTGGCAATACTAATCTCAGATGAAATAGATTTTAATGTAAAATCCACCACCATCGACACTATTGCTGAAAGGTTCAATACACAAGCAGGATTTGACAATATTAAATACGTATGCACCCAATACTACAGCATCTGAATACACTGACGAAACACTGACCACATTCAAAAATGACATAGATCACTCCACAGTAACAGTGGGAGACTTTAGCACTGATGCAGTCTCTGGTTTATGTGGCTCTTCCTGTCTCTTGGGCTCATATTTTCCTCATTGTCTTTAGTGTTTGTTATTCTCCTTTGCTCCTGGTAGGTTAAGAACAATTGATGCTTCTTAGCCATTTGCTAACTTTTAAGGTCCCAAATGCTTGGATTTTGACAGATGGCAAAGTCAATTCAACCAGCACTGAATTAACAGGTTAGGAAGTTTAAGACAGATGTGCTGGTTATCAATTTATTGCCTCTCAGTTCCAAATTTAATCTTTTTGTCACCCATATAAAAATAATTCTGGCCCTCTAAATATTTATCCTTTGCCAGATGGTATCATGTTAACTTCTGTTAGGACAGGACATTGGAAAGACACTGCAAGAGGAAAAGGTTCTACTTCCTGCTTGCAGAGTGCTCCTTCAGCTGGCTACTACAGCCTGGCAGGTCCAGTGATGTCCAGCAGCCAGCAGCTGCTCCCCTACTCCTCTGCCTTGGACAGTTTTATAGCCTGGTATTTCCATCCAGTGAGACATCTCCCCATGGATGGTTTTTCCCTTCCAGCAAGTTCAACAAGACAAACATACAGTAAGTTCCCCAGTGTGGCTTCCCAGCAGCTAATCTGCTTTTCAGGGAGCTACAGCTGTGCTCTCTTCAAGAAGCCCTGAGCAGGCAACTTATCTTTGTGTGTTCTGTTGTCCTAAGCACAGTACCTCATCACCTGCTCTTTATAACAACTACTCCTACATTCTGTAGCATTCTACCTTCCTAGTAGCCACCCCTCATTACTCTTATTCCCTGTTACAGCTAATACCTGTTTATAGTACATATTCTCGCCAACAACTGTGTGTGATTTCTTTCTCCTGATTCGATCAAACTTATAAAGTAGACAACAAAGAAAATAAAATCAGATAAGACCAGTAGCCTGGAAGGAAACAGATACACCAGAGATCTGAAGGTCTTATTGAGTTTAACAAACAGTTAAAGGAAGAGAAAGAAAGCTTGGAAGGAGGGAGCCTGTAACAGGTCACAAGGTACAGGGAAGACCATCTTCTTCCTTCCTCCTTGCAGCAGCCTTTAAATCTTATTCATAAAATAAAGTAGGAAAGCCCACCAACATTTCTGGTTGTTAAGATGGTAAGAATTTGACATCCATCTGTCCACAGCTCTCAAATGAGTGTAGTGTAAGCACTAGTCACTGGCTCTCTAATTGTTATTGGTTGACACACCACAGGGTTTGAAGTAGGACAAAATACTCTATGCTGCTTATAGGTGCACATCTGCTCCAATTATCCAACTCTCTCCACTAGTGTGGGTGCCAAGGGTGAATGCTGGAAGAGGAAGTTAAAGTCTCCCATTTTAACAGCAGCTCCCAGATATACTTTCCAATGTAGATATTTTAACAGCATAGCAAACAGTAAATTTCAGTACTCCTCTGAGCTCTCATATTAATTTCCCCACTGATATGAAGTCAAAGAAGGTTAGGAAGGAGTGACTGGCCTTCTGCAAACCCCAAAATCAGAGTTCACAATTTCTGAAGAATCTCTTGAAAACATTTGCCTATGATGACAAGAACAAGAAGAGATTATGGAAGTGCTGAAGGGAGAGGCACAGGGCTTAAAGAGCCCAAAGGAAAATAGTCACTTGATGTTGGACAAGTTCTCTATATGAACACTGAAGCCTTCCAGGTTTGAAGGTGGGATTTGAGATGGAAAAGAAAAATGTTAGGCAGGTTCTAAAGATTTTGATAAAGAGAGCAGTCAGTGACTGATGATGCCAGTGACTGAGTAAGGAAGTGTGGTGGGCAAGGACCACCTGGGGCTCAACAGAGACTGTTGACAGGAAGGTGAAGGACAAATGTTCAGAACAGAACAAAAGGAGAGGCAGGTAAATATCATGCCAAATCCAGGCCTTTAGATTTTTCAGGTTTGGGCCAATGAGCAACCTTCACTGAAGACAGATGCAGGGTAAACAATAATCTTGGCAAGAAAGTCATGTTCGACTATAGGATGTTTTGAGAAGATGGGGAAAATACACAGGAGACTGATCCACAGTGCACAAGGCAAAGGGAAGTTCAAAAGGTGGAGAGCAAAAAGAAGCCAAAAAGAGTCTGTGAACAAGCTGTCTCATCCCATGCCATCAGACTGACTGTTAATTTTCCAGTAATCTGGATAAATGGAAAATTATTAAGAAAAAAAAAGATTCGTGCATAACAAAACACTTTATATAAGTTAAAACCTAAAGGTACACACATGTGCCAATCTTTTGATGTAAGGTCAAGGCCTACTCTCTGCATATGGATCCACTGATTGGGGTTATGCATTCTTCTGTCTTACATAAACCACATCCTTCATCCACAATTTCCAGTTTTGCTATCTTCAAAGTAGAGAGGGAACCTGAAGTCACTTGTGAAATAATGTGGGCATAGGACCATCAAGATTTTTATAATCCCCTTCAAATTCTTTTAGGGTTGTTTTGCATACACCTAGTCTAAACTTTTTGTCACTAACCTTCATCGAGTCTTTACAAAGCACTCAGTTTAGTTTTCATAGGAATAAAACTTGAAGCCTTTTTTTTTTTTTCCATTTGATCAGATTACTTGAAAAGGAGCCTTGGTAGTCAGGGGTGCAGTGGTAGTGCAGCACTCAGCTACTAACTGAAATATATCATATCACAGTAGAAGCAAGGTGTGACAATCTGCACACATAAAGATCGAAAAATCCTTGAAAATCATTTGGGGCAATTCTATGCTGTCCTACAGTGTCTCTGTGAGGAGGAAGTGACTTGATAGTAATGGGTATGAGTTTCATTTTTGTCAGCTTACTTGCCCTCCACTTAAATAACATACTTAAGACAAGAAATATAATCGGTATAATCAGGTTTAGGAAACCTGGTGGCAAAATGGTTGAGGGCCACAGCTGCTAACCAAACGGTCAGCAGTTCAAATCCTCCAAGTGCTCCTCGGAAACTCTATGGGGCAGTTCTATTCTGTCCTATAAGGTCACTGTGAGTCAGAATCAACTTGACGGCAGTGGGTTTGGGAATCAGGTCTGAGGACATATACAACACAATTGGCCCTTGGAAAGAAGATAGATTAACTGTTGGAATCAGGAGTAAATAGGTTATCTAAAGAAAAGCCTTTTGGCCGATGACCTCCATGTACTGACAGTGGCAGTCAGTAGACTTAACAGAGAATTGAGTGCAAGTTAATCCTATAAATCAGTTAAGGGGACGTTCATGAGGAGTACTTTAACTCTACTGGTGATAAGATCAGTTGCATTTTTAGATGAGAGCAAAGATAGCAGAGATGTGAACCCAGTGCCACTGAGTCGATTCTGGCTCACAGAGACCCTATAGGACTGAGTAGAACTGCCCCATAGAGTTTCCAAGGAGTGCTTGGTGGATTTGAACTGCCGACCTTTTGGTTAGCAGCCATAGCACTTAACCACTACGCCATCAGGGTTTCCAAACAGAGATGTAAAGTAAGCACTAGTAACTGGCTTCAGGTTTCCAAAAGAAAGCTTGAATAAAGATTGCTTTTTTCTTTCCCCATGTGCATTCTTTTTTCCTGTCCTTCAATCCTTCTAAATTCTTAAGCTTTTATTCCTCTGGAAAGGAGAGAGTAGTAGGACTTTAAAGAACAAGAGGGAATATCAGCAAGAGGTCTAAAAGGGGTCCAAACCTAAAGAGCCACTCTGCGGTCCCCAAATGGTTACAATGAACTTTATTTATTTATTTTTAAAGCACTCACATCTAGGAATTTAAATTTAGCTTGCTTACCTTTCACTACTTGTATCTTTTCTTCAGCCTGTATTCTTTCCCAAACACACAACTAGAAACCAAAATGCATATTCATTCTCATTGCCTGTGTCTCTCATCCTATCTTTCTCTTTCTTCCTACTGGGATTTTCTAGGGTGGTTACTCACGGCAATTATACAAACTAACAAAAACAGCCTTCTTTTCAGAAACAGAAAATTTAATCCTCAAATTTATATGGAACTGCAAGGAACCACAATCATCAAAACAACCTTGAAAAAGAATAACAAAATAAGAGGATTCTCACTTTTCAATCTCATAACAAACTATAAAGCTACAGTAATCAAAACAGTCTGGTACTGGTAAAATGACAGATGTACAGACCAATGGAATAAAACTGAGAGTCCAGAAGGAAACCCATACATCTATAGCCAACTGATTTCCAGTAAGAGTGCCAAGCAGGAATGGATTATCCAACAAGCAAGGTAAGCACAAGCTCAGGATCATCAACAAAACTGGGGCACCAAGTGTCTAAAGCAAAGACTCACAGAAGCCAAGCAGACAAGAAAAAGCAAATGCTGCCATTGAAAGGAGCCGGCAGGGCACTAAATGAGACTGGTACCATTTAATAAATTTTGTATATGATACCAATAATATTTTCTTTCTCATTTTGAACCAACTGAGCATATCCTTGCATTCAGTTCTCATAAACCACGTAAAAATGTGCCATTAGCACCATAATCTTACAACTCATGACATCTGGTCCTGCACAAAGAAAACTAAAAGCTCTCTTCAGATTGAGCATACCCTTGCATTTGTATCACACTCTCTGTGATTGTTCTTTCCCTGTTGCGTATCAGCAAGTAGTACAAAGAACTGCAGCATTAAAGGATGAGAAATGAGTGCCCAAGTTTAGAAGTTTTATTTCAAGACAAAAAACACTAGCAGAGACCTGACAAGCGCTCATCAATAAACATTCAACTAATGAATGAAATTATTTCTGACTGCCTTTAAGGGAAAGCTTGAAGGCACAATGACAACGAGTTAGGCTGCTAACCAAAAGGTCAGCCGAGAAAAATACACTAGCTGCTCCTTGGAAACCCTATGGGGCAGTTCTATCTTATCCTATAAGGTTGCTATGAGTTGTAATCAACTTGATGGCAACAAGTCATTTCTTGTTGTTGTTTTGGGGGTTTTATTTTATTTTATTTTTATTGTCTCTTACATACTATTTCTTTTCAGTATCTCAGACCGGAACAAGACAATTACATATTCAAAATCTATATTTTTCTCTTACTAATTTTCAACTCATACTCCTGGTGGCACAGTAGTTAGAAACTCAGCTACTAAAGTGCCCGCAGTGTGAATCTACCAGCTGCTCCTTGTAAACTCTATGGCATAGTTCTACTTTGCCCTATAGGGTTGCTATGAGTTGGAATCAACTTAATGGCAATGGGTTTGGGGTGGTTTTTTTTTTTTTGGTACTTTTCAATTATATGTTTTCTGTCAGTGTCTAAATCCAAATGCAAATTTTCTTCCATAAACCTTATTTGTTTTATAGCTTTTATTTATTCACAGTTATTCACAATATATTTACTATCAAACCACATCCACTGCCATCAGTAGATTGCAACTAATAGTGACCCTAAAGGTCAGAACCACCCCATAGAGTTTCCAAGGAGCACTTGGTGGATTCAAAGTGCTGACCTTTTTGGTTAGCAGATGTAACACTGAACAACTACACCACCAGGATTTCCTTATTTACTACCACAGAACCAAATTTTAAAAATTACATAACATTATATCCAGGTAAAATGAAAAGGCAACAACTAAGTGGAACACAAAGACAAAAGTTTACAAGGATATAAAAAGAAAAAGATTTGTAAACTCTGAAGACAACTCCAAAATTAATTTCCTTTTTAAAACATAATAAATCAGAAGAGACTTCTTCCAAGCTTAATGAGTGCAAATCATGTACTAGCACCACTACTGCTCAGATTATTAATAGCAATACAAATATAACCAGATTTCTTCCAAATTCTGCATCCATTCCATGACGTAATTAAAAAGAAAACAAAACAAAACAAAAAAAAAAACTAATGATGGTACAGAAAGTAACACTATTGTAGAATCTGAAATTGTCACATCTGCAGATCCCATAAATAACAGAAATACAGATCCTGGCCTATAGAATAATGTTTCTTATAATGATGTCCATTAGTAGATCTAAAGAGAGAGAAGTGATTGTTAACATCCAGTTTGAGACATTTGAAAATTCATGCCAAAATTTTCTGCATGATAAACAAGGTTCTGTAGCCACAATACATTTCTAAGGTTCAAAAATAACAGAGGAAATTATGGGGGCAGGGGCTACCATATTCTCCATTAGTCAGTTTTGTATATTATTTTGTTTGCAAATTATTATTTAGTCCTAAACCATCTAATTCTCAATTAGAAATGGATGGACTTAGTAATTCAAGCAAATCAAATATGATTGATAAACATAAGAACAGGTAAATACACAGAGATTGTATGTAACCGTATTTAAGCAGAAGACATGGTTTTGGCTTAACTCATGTACTGGAAACACACACTAATGAAGAACATCAGGACTGGAAAGCTATTCTGCAATACATTCTTGATGTCATTATAACAATTGCTAAATGTGGACTATCCATTATGATGAAGAAATGAAGTGTTTAGAAATTCGTTGGGTTTCCTTCAACTTGTTGCTCAGTTTGATCCATTTTTAGCAGGTCACATCTCAAAATATGATAACACAGGAAAGGGCAACCCATTGTATATTTCCTTCCTTCCTTTTTTGCGATACAGTGAAGTATGCAATAGAAATCAGTTTTGCAAGCCCACCTATCCACAGCTCCCTCTGCTCTCCTCATCCAGTGACAGCACACTCTTCCTTTTGGCACTATATATGCAATATCCCCTAAAAAAGCATCTGCTCCCACCACCCTCTTCTCTTCCATCTAGAGAGAGACCAGTAGGACAGCCTCCTATAAGTGCATAGAACCATAAAGTACTCAACAGATTTTGATCCCACTGTGTCCCCCAGTCCAGTCTATTCTTGTCTGAAGAGCTGACTCATGACTGTTTCTGGTCAGGGACAGCAGCAAATCTAGGGGCCGTGTTGCTAGGGGATCATCCAGGCTGTTGGACCACCACTTCAGGTCTTTTAGTAGAGTTCTTGGGCTGTACACCTCATTTTCTTGTATTGCCTCAAGGACTCTACATTGTGTTCCCTGTGTTCCCTCTTATGGCTGGCATTGGTGGTGGCCAGACACCACCTGGTTCTTCTGGTGTCATGTTGATACAGTCTTGCATCCATATGGGTTCATCTGTCTCCTGGATTTTTTTTTTTTTTTTCTTCTTCCCTAATATCCTTCTTGTTCTTGGTGATCATCTGTTCTGGATGGGTTGAGACAATTTCGTGTACCTCAGACGGCAGCTTGCTACCCTTTAAGACCCCAGATATCACTAAGCAATGTGCAGTGCAGAAGACCACCTTAGGAATAGACTAGTTATGCCAATTAGCCTCGATGTCCCCTGAACACATGGTCCCCAGAACCCTGTCCCTCCTAATCTATCCTCTGAAATATTAGGTTGAGTTTAGAAAACCTTTCAGTTTATGCTAAGTCCAGTTAAGTTGATCCACTCTCTACTGTGTGCTGACACTGCTTTCATCTAAACAAATTTCTATCACGTACCTAATCTATGCCCATCCCTCACTCTCCATCCCCACCCTTGTAGCTGTCAAAGAGCTTTTTCTTCTCTATATAAGTCTAATTTTTAAATACTTATAGCAGGGGTCTCACACAATACCTGATTGATTTCACTCAGCATAATGTCTTCCAGCTGAAAATAGGTTATGTTACCCAAAATCATCACTGTTCTTTATCATTGCACAGAGTTCCATCGAATAGATGTATCATAATTTATTTGTTCACTCATCTAGGTTGCTTTCATCTTTTTGCTACTGTGGACAGTGCAGCAATAAACATTCATGTGCATGTATCTGTTTGTGTGACCGTCTTTATTTCTATAGGATATACTGTGAGCAGTGAGATTACTGGATCAAATGATACTTCTGTTTCTATCTTGTTAAAGAAGTGCCAAATTGCTTTCTAAAGAAGTCATACCATTTTGCAATCCCACAAGCAGTGTAGGAGAGCTCCCATCGCTCCACAGCCTCTCCACCATTTATTATTTTGTGATTTTGGACTATAGCCAACCTTGTTGGGGTGAAATAGTATCTCACTGTAGTTTTGATTTGGATGTCTCTAATAGTTAATGATCTTGAGCATTTCCTCATGTGTCTTTCGGCTGCCTGGATGTCTCCCTTGGTGAACTGTCTGCCCATCTCATTTGCCCATTGCTGAATTGGGTCCTTTATCTTGTCCCTATTTTGTAGTACCTTATTATGGAGATCAGACACTGATCTGACAAATAGCTGCCAAATATTTTTTCCCATTCCGTAGGTAGTCTTTTAACTCTCTTGATAAAGTCTTTAGATGAGTAAACGTGTTTGATTCTTCGTAGTTGCAACTTATCTACTTTCTCTCTTTTTGTTTGTACTTTGTCAGATTTTGAAGTCTAAGCCATGCATAAGAGCTTCCATTGTTGACCCTATTTTTTCTTGCATGACCTTTATCACTTCAGGTTTGATATTTAGGTCTTCTGAACCATTCTGAGTTAGTTTTTAGGCAGAGTGTGAGATGTGGGTCCTGTTTCAGTTTTTTGCAGACGGATATCCAATTTTGCCAACACCATTTGTTAAAGAGACTGTTTATACCCCAGTTTAGGACCTTTGGGAATTGGTTGACTATCAGCTGTTCATAAGAGGATGGTGATATTTCTGTGGTTTCAATTCTGTTCCATTGGTCGATACATCTCTTTTTGTATTAGTGTCAGGCTGTTTTGACTACTGTGGCAGTGTAATAGGTTCTAAGGTTGCATAATGTGAGGCTTTCCACTGTGTTCCTCTTCTTCAGTAGTATTTTACTTATTCAGGATTTCTTTCCTTTCTAAACAAAGTGGGTGATTTGTTTCTCCATCTCATTAAAAAGTGACACTGGAATTTATTGGAATTGCATTGTATATGCAGACCATTTTAGGTAAAATAGACATTTTCACAATATTAATTCTTTCCATCCAGGAGTAGGGTAGGTTTCTGCACTTACGTACATCTCTTTTGGTTTCTTGCAGTAAGGGCTTGTAATTTTCTCTGTATATGCCTCTTGTTTCTCTGGTTAGATTTATTCCTAGGTATTTTATCTTTGGGGGGGGTTGTAAATGGTATTGATTCGGTGATTTTCTCTTTGATGTTGTCTTGTCTGGTGTAAAGGAATCCTACTGATTTACTTATGTTTATCTTATATCTTAATACTTTGCTGAACACTTCTATGAGTTTGAGAAGTTTAC
The DNA here is from genome assembly GCA_028571685.1 of Heterohyrax brucei. Classification (NCBI taxonomy): domain Eukaryota; kingdom Metazoa; phylum Chordata; class Mammalia; order Hyracoidea; family Procaviidae; genus Heterohyrax; species Heterohyrax brucei. The sequence goes on from CM053140.1 coordinate 205,301,045, forward strand.
TTAGGGATTCTTTACGATTATCTGAATAAACGGCCATATCATCTGCAAATATGGAGATTTTTACTTCTTTCCTGATGTGGATGCCTTTTCTTTCTTTGTCTTCTCTAATTGCTTTGGCTAGAACCTCTGGGACAATGTTCAACAGGAAAGCAGTAACAGTAGCATTCTTGTCTAGTTTCCATTCTCAGGGAAAATTCTTTCAGTCTTTCTCCATTCAGGATGATATAGGCAGCTGGCTTTGCATAGATAGATGCCCCTTATGGCATTGAAGAATTTCTCCTCTATTCCTTTTCTGCTGAGAGTGTTTAACATGAATGGGTATTGGACTTTGTCAAATGCCTTTTCTGCATCAATTAACAAAATCAGATGATTCTTATCCTTTGAGTTATTTATGTGATTGACCACATTAATTGTTTTTCTGATGTTAAACCAGCCCTGCATCACTGGTATGAATCCAACTTAGTCATGATGAAGAATTTTTTTTTGATGTGTTGTTGAACTCTATTGGTAAGGATTTTGTTGAAGAGTTTTTGCATCTTGGCTCATGAATGACACTGGCTTGCAATTTTCTTTTTCTGTGGGGTCTTTCACTGACATTGGTATTAGGATTATCCTGGCTTCACATAATGAATTTGGGAGTATTCCATCCTTTTGTATGCTGTGAAATAGCCTCAGGAGCATTAGAATTAACTCCTCTCTAAAAGCTTGATAGACTTCTCCAGTGAAGCCATAAGGGCCAGGACTTTTTTTGGTTGGTAGATTTTTTAATAAATTTTTCAATCTTTTCTTTTGCAATAAGTTTATTAAGTTGTTCTGCTTCTCTGTGTGACAATTTTGGTAGACGATATGAGTCTACAAATTTGTCCATTTCCTCTAGGTTTTAAAATCTGTTAGAGTACAGTCTTTTGTAGTATTCTGTTACAATGTTTTTGATTTCAGTTTGGCCTCTTGTGACATCTCCCATCTCATCTGTTATTTGGGTTATCTGTTTTCTCTCCTGTTTCTCTCTTCTAAGTTTAGCCAGTGGTTTATCAATTTTGCTGATCTTTTCAGAGAACCAGCTTTTGGTTTTATTAACTTTTTCAATTGTTCTTCTATTCTCTACTTCATTTAGCTCTGCTCTAATCTTTATTATTTGTTGTTGTCTGGTACCTGAGGGTTTCCTTCATTTCTCTCTTTGCACGTGTTCAAGTTGTAGGGTTTATTCTTTGGTTTGGGCCCTTTCTTCATTCAAGATATGTGCATTTGCAGACAAACTGTCCTGTGAGCAATGTTTTTGCTATATCCCGTAGGTTCTGGTAGAATGTGTTTTAATTCTCATTTGATTCTATAAATTTCTTTATTGTGGGGCAGAGTCAAGATGACAGACTACACGATGTCTCCTAATTCCTTCTGAAAACTAAGGCCTGGAATGATAATTGAATGGAGCTTTCTGGACACCCAGTGAGCTCTAGGACATCACATAGGGCAGTGAGTTTGGACTACATGCCACAAAATGGGAAACTTTCCCTCTCTCACGGAGACCTGCTCCTGTTGAATGGGTACACACACACAGACTGAAGGTACAGGTGTTTTTAACTTGTTTTTCATTTTGTTGACCAGTAGGTGGGAGATGGGCATGAGCTGGCACATATGTTGATCTGCAGCACTGAAGTGAACAGCATATGCTGCAGTGCAGAGACAGTGTGTGGAATACCCATGTTTTGAGAGCCAACCAGCAGACTGAGGGCACCACAGTCCAACAACTTCTCTTTTATGAGCTCTGCCAGAGGGGTAGCTTGACTGACAAACCATCTTGGTCAGCTAGGAGGTGCAGTTACTCAATGAGAGGCCTCATCAGCATCTAATTCCCAGGCTGAGAGGCAGTACCAGTCTGGGAAGTGCTTTTAGAACAGAAAAGCTATGTTTAGTACAGTACTGCCTTACAAGTAGGGCCCGCCGGGCACTGGAAGTAGGGCACTAGCCCCTCTGTACTTTGAACTACATCACAGCATCTGGAACAAAGAGGAGAGGCCTGCTACACCTGACAGACTGACTAATTTTGGAAACTTTCAGAGAGCTTTGAGCTTTTTAAAATAAAACGGCCTGGAGAAATAACTGCTGTGCAGCCCAACAACATCTCTTCCAGCCCTTATTGACCCATAACAGAGTCAGTTGCTGGCGCCCCAGTGATTCCATAAGTAGAACAGTGTCTTTGCCAGCCAGGAGGCAGAGCCTGCCACCCTAGAGGGTTCACTGGGGTGAGTCACTAGAGTACACAGAAGTGGCTGGTGACCAACTCTTTTCCCAGAACTATACCTTAGTTCCTGTTTAGGCAACACCAGATAAGCTAAACAGCATCTAGCTGTCCTGAAAGCAATAGACCACCACCAAGCATTTAAAGAAACAAGGAAACTCAGATCTGACTCAACAGCATTTGGCTTGGCTGGTAACCATGGCTCCAGAAAACTCCCCAAATAAGGAATCAAAAGACTTTGTAGGTGAAGAAGACTTTCTGAAAATATCAGAGGATGAGTACAAAACGATTATATAGAGCCCTCCTAGAGAGTAAACAAAATGCACCAGAGCAAAATGAAACATTAAACAAGATATTCTAACTGATGGAACATAAACATTCTGAAATCCAATAGATCAAGAACAAAATTACAGAATTAGACAATTCAATACAAAGCCAAAAGAGCAGAATTGAGGAACTGGAAGTCAGACTTAGTGACCTTGAAGACAGAGTAACTGACATCAGCATTTATGAGAAGAAATGAGAGAAAAGAAATAAGAAAAATGAAGAAGCATTAACAAGCAATCAAGAGGAATAATCTACAATTAACTGGAGTTCCTCAATAGGGAGGGATAGCTGAAACCACAGAGTATTGTTGTTGAGTTGCTGAGAGAAAACTTCCCAGAAATTATGAAAAAAGAGAATATAGATACCCAAGAAGTATACCGAACACCACAAAAAATAGCCCCAAAAGAAACAGAAGACATATTATAATCAACCGTAATAACATGAAACATAAGCAAAAACTTTCAAAGGCAATGAGACTCAAAGCAAAGTTAACATTCAGAGAGAAGTCCTATAGGTTTTCATCTGGCTTCTTGGTGGAAATGATTTGCGTGGAGGCAGCGGGATGATACATTCCCATCTGAAGGAGAAAAATTCCAAGCAAGAATTATATATCCTGCAAAACTGGCTTTCAAATACAAAGATGAAATCAAGACATTTGCCAATAAACAGAAGCTTACAGACTTTGTAAAAACCAAACCAAAACTACAAGAAATGCTAAAATATGCTCTTTGTTTAGAAAAACAAAACCATTCAGTGTATATTTACAGACACAACACCCAGAAACCTACTCAGTTAGGGAAGGCACAAAACTAAATTAAAGCTGTAATATTAAAATAAGAGAACCAGTGATTGTATCATGAACACAAAGAAACTATCACATTAAAAAGAAGGAAATATTACAGTAGTGATAGTCCTTTCAGATGGAGAGGAAGTTAATAAAATATGTAGAAGCTAAAGTTGGCTTTCAACTTAGAATATTCAGAAGGATGACAGGGGTAGTTGCAAAGCACAATAACAATGAAACATACCCAAACAAGAAACATAATACAAGTGTCTCAACAAACACAAAACCAACACTGACAAAGATGAAAAATCAGTCCATAAAGAACAATCACCCACAACAGAATATCAAGAGCAACAAGAAAATAAATACATGAAAGTGACAGCACTTAACACACATACTTATCAATAATTACACTGAATACAAACAGACTCAATGCTCCAATGAAAAGACAATGAGTGACATCTTAGATCAAAAGACACGACCCGTCTATATGTTACTTACAAGAAATACACCTTAGACATAAATACAGGAACAAACAGAAAGTTAAAGGATGGAATAATACACACCAAGTTAACAATATACAAAGAAAAGCATATGTGACAACACTAACCTCAGATAAAATAGATTTTAATGTAAAATCCATCACTGTGGACAAGGATGGTCACTATTTATTGCTGAAAGTTTCAATACACAAGCAGGACTTAACAGTATTAAATATTTATGCACCCAGTACTAGAGTAGCTACATACATTGAACAAACACTGACTACATCGAAAAGTGATATAGATCACTCCACAATAATAGTGGGAGACTTCAACACTCCACTTTCAGTAACAGACAGATCATTTAGAAAAAGCTATCAACAGATAAGTACACCTTCTTCTCCAACATGCATGGAAGCAAATCTCAACAAAATACAAACCATTGAAAT